>CM056809.1:7358573-8623842 GCA_029852735.1 Persea americana | reverse complement strand
TTGTTGCCACCGGCAGTTTCAAGCTATTGCCGTCTGTTGATACTTTCTATTTCAACCTATTGCCTCCACTTCACCACCCCTTATTTTTACAGGGCAACACCTCACGAGAGCCTGTTTGTTTAGTGGAATTTCTCATAGAAAATCACCCTGTTAGTGCTGCATAGTAGAAATTATATGATCCAATGATGATTAGCATGCATGTAGGTCAAGTGGGTAAACCCATCCAGATGAGGCACCCGACTAGCATGACTTCTGTGCCAAGCCCCAACCAAACCACATGCTATATAATCCTTAAACTATCAATGGGCTTTTGATCCATGTTTTGTCCGGCCCATATCCAATTGTACGTTTTGGGTCACGTTGGCCTAGAGTCGGTTCCATCATTATTATAGTATTCAGCCCGTCGGGTTTCTTGAATCTGGCCTGACCTGATCCATCGGGTCTAAACTTAGACCAAGACCCAGTAGTTTCCTTTTTGACAAGGGTCCAGTCAATTCTTCGACCCGATCAGGTTTGAGCCTAGACTAACCTAATATCAGCTTAATATTTGTATAATTCCAGGCCCATCACAGGCAAAGGGCAACATCCCAAGTTCCTGTAGATTAGAAGACGAGACCCAATACCCTCCTTTTTGGCAGAATGCCATGTGCTCCTAAAAATAAATTAATAGATGAGACTGAGAGACTCATGTAGTTTGTAAAAGGGACCGCCCCAACCGACTTGCATGGGTATTTCCCAAAAGATGCGTCTTTTTAGAATGCAAAAGATGAAGACAGCATTGAAACGTGGAGTCTGCCAATAGATTCCTCGAGACATATCTCCAAACGAGGACAGTTGTCTTTGTCTTTCTCTCTTGCATACATATAAATATAGCTCAAGCTTATTGGAGAGACTAACTTCACTTTGCAAGTTGTAACTGAAAAAATCAAAGATCAAAAGCTATGGAAGATAGCATAGAAGAGAGTGAGAGCTTGGTGTCCCATTTGAATTTTGACCCAAAGGAAGGAGGTGATAAAGAGAAAGCAGGAGATGGGAAAGAAGTGAAGGCAGGATTGGATGATGAAGAAAGAGGAGTTGGCACAGTAAAAGAAGAGAAGAAAGAGGGAGAGGGAGTGGTGGGTGGAGGTATAATCAATCAACTCATCTCCAGCTTGCTTAAACCAAAGGGAGAAGAAGATCATGAGGGAGAAGGAAAGAGAGGGTTGGAAGATGAAGTGGGAGGAGTTGAAGAAGTAAAAGAAGAGAAGAAAGAGGAAGAGGGAGAGTCGGGAGGTGGTGTAATCAATCAATTCATTTCAAGCTTACTTAATTCAAATGGAGAAGAAGATGAGGAAAAAGGGAAGGTAGAATTGAATGATGAAGAGAGAGGAATTGAACAAGTAAAAGAAGAGGAGAAAGAGGAAGAGACTGGTGGTGTTATCAATAATCTCCTCTCCAACTTTCCTGTATCCCTTCCCCCTGCCATTTCAGGTCTCTCTCCCTCTCTCATGAATCCTTCCTTCTGTCTTCATTCATTATAGTACTATGCCATCTTTTTCAGTTTTGGTATTCTAAGAATTAGGTCCTCTGATAACTGACATTGAACCAACAATGTTAAAAATAACATACAATCTCCAATATCAACTGTTAACATTTTCTTAGTACTACATTTTGAAAAATTGGTATTGTTATATCATTCTGCCTTAGAAAACATTTGGTATGTTCATTGTTAATTTTCATTTTATCCTTTTTGCAAGTCTGCCACATGATATATTTGATACATTTGGTGACATGAACAAATGATTCTAAGAAAATCTCTAATTTGAATAAAAATGCAAGAATTGGATATGATTGGTGAATTTCAGTGGTGGGTGACGCAGATCATTTTTTAACTTCTGCTTGTTTGATGTGGGCTGTTGTTTTCAACTGCACATTCAAGGCCCCAAGCACAAAAATGTCCTCCATTGGAATTGGAAGGTCCAATTTGGCATGGCCCAAAAAAAAAAAAAAAAACCCAGAACTGTTACTTACTGATCATTCAGTTATCCACACACATAGACTCATATATTTCTTTAAAAACAGAGTTCCCTGCCCTTCAAAGAACCAAACGGGCCCTGCAAAAAGGAAAGGCTTTTTTATGTCCTTTCTCCAATTTGAAGTGTGCAAATACTCTTCTTCTTCTATAGTTTTTTGCTAAGAGCGCAGATACTCTTTTAGTTCTGAAAATACTTTTTTAGTTCCTTTCCTACTGGACAAAAGTATTTTAAGTTCTGACCTGAAGTCCATATATATTGATAGTGTGTACATTTGTACAGATGATGTTGTGCCAGAAACTGGTGAGGCCTCACTTCTCCTATCTATCATCGAGGACTAATGCTACTGATTGAAGATCTACATTCGAGTAATCAAAGAAGTAGATTTGATGGATGCTATTTATTTATCTTTTGTACATCTTTTTCAGAGAGATTCACCAAGGTTTTGACTAGTGGTGTCCATTTGTTGTTGTGTAAATGATAATCATCAGGTTTACCTTTTCTTGTCAGTGTGAAGAAGGTCAGAGAAATCTTACTTTAAAGTATACTCAAATTTTAGTTTAGGGCGCTGTTTGTTCATGTAATTGTATTTATAGAAATTCTAAGTCTGTATTTCTATAAGTGATTAAAAATGGAGAATCTTAGGTGAAATTAAAAAATAACCATCAAATAACATTTCCTTTTATAGAAACTGCACCAAGAGAAAATGAAAAATGAATACCCATCAATCACCCTAGTAATTCAAATCATAGGAAAGTAAAAGTCTTATTTACATCGCCATTGTATCGTTCACTTCTCACTACTTTAATATTTTTTGGATGGAGCTCATTTGACCTTGAATTCCTACTAGTCTAAGCAAACAAACATGCTTTTGACAGTTATTACAGTGGACTGTTTGAGGAATTTTGCCAAGTTTGGCAACCTAATGTGTTTTCCATCTTCCCACAAACACGCACCCACTTTGTTTTAGATTTCTCATATTAGTTAGGGCCTTGATTAAAATGGTATGGCTAAGATGATGAGGATGGGACCAAGTTTACCACTATTGGACATGGTAAATGTAAGATCCCAATCCAGGTTTAGTATTTTTAATTTCTATTTTAATTGCGATTAGTCTCTAAGTGGGATTAGAGGACGATTAGCTTGGATTTTTAGTTAGATTAGAATTTTGAATAGCTTTGGAAAATTTAGAGAGCATTCAGTTAAGTTTGACAGGGCCCGGGGTGGCTCGTGTGACGCTTGATCGTGTGAGAATTTATTTTTTATTTCGAAAAATATTAATTTCGATATTTTTCAATTCGTTATTTTGGTCTAAAAAATTTTCATGTTTGTCTCGATTGCATTTGAATCCCAGAAATCGCGTTTTTCGATAAAAAAGAGAGGGTAAAACAGTCTTTTCACACCCAAATCTGTGCATAAATTTTAAAATTTGAAAATCATGAGGAAAATATACTTTTCGCAAACTAGATTTTTCGACGATCAATTTTCTCTTCTTCGTTGACTTCATTCGGGACCCACAAATAGGAGTTTTAAGCTCTTAAAGTTTTATGGCCAAATGGGACCCACAAACCACTTGATGTTTAAAAACCCAACCCACCTTGTTCACCTTCTCCATTTTCATTTCTCTGCTGCAAACGAACCAATGAAGACTTCTTCTTCTTATTTTCTCTCTCCTCTTGCATGTCTATGAAGCTCAACCCAAATTGGAAAGCAAATCATACCATTTTTTTCCTCATCTTCCAAGCTTTCCATTGATATTCTTTTCAAGGGATTTCAGCTACGTTCATTGATAAGTTCACAAAATTGTAATTTTCATTCATCATTTCATATGCATTTGTGGACTTAATTAGGTTAATTGCATAGAATTACACTTAATTTCATGATTTCATGCATTTGAGCATCAAAGTTGGAATCTTAGTTAAATTTGGTCAAAATTCATTACATTGCATGACTTTTGTGAAATTAGGGATTTTAATCTCATTCATCACCCAAGAATTAGTTATTTTGGCTTCACTAATGCATACCTTCTAATTTTGACGCCATGTGTTATTTTTGAAAAGTTGGGTATTTTTTGGTACATTAATTAGGCATGTAGGGTCCCATGCATAGTTCATCTAGATTCCTCACACTTGATTATTATTGACATCCTTTAATTTTATTTTTGTAAGATAAATCAAGAGTGGGACCTGCATTGGTGAAATTTGAGAGAGATCAAAGGAGGGACACGCTTCATGGTGGGCCCACATATCTTGATATCTAGGTGGAGTTGGAAAGATTGGAAAATCTCAAAGATGAAAAATGAATCAAATAAGCAAGCAAAGAAAGAGTCCAAGCATGCCACGGACGTCCAACATGGGTCCTACACATCCCATAGCATGCCAAACATAGAAGTTTCCTTAATTGCAAATTATTCCCGGATTTTTCAAGGGCAGCAAATTGAAGTGATTATAACTCTTAAATCGTGTGTCGGATTAGTGCAATCTACCTACCGTTGGAAAGCTCTTTTCGAGTAGATATCCGTGGAGCCCAAGATCACATAAATCGGAGCTATATTGAGGGAGATATGACCTTAGGAAGTTATCTGATATAATTCTATACGGGAATTGTACAAAGTTTTCAAAATTAGCAACATTAGAATTCTTTTGAGGAGTTCAATTTTCCAAGACTTGGAGCCCAAGAGACCACACTTAGTAGCAAAATCTCTTCAAATAAGAAAACAAGTCCTAAAAGAGAAGAGATTCTTTTCTAAAAAGGAGGCATCAAAATCTATAAAACCAACCCAAAAGGGGATGCAAGAAGACACATCCAGCCCTCTCTCCAATTCCCTTCTTTCTTTTCTTCCTTTCTTGTTTTCCATTAGTATTTTCTTTATTTTATTTTGGTAGCCTTGGGCCATGTCCAATGATTTATTTTGAAGGAGAACTTTTGTGAATGAGAAGTTGTAAAGATGCAATTTTTAATGACAAATTAAGAAGCATTCTTTGCAATGGCGGGCTAATTTTCTTGATTAGAGCTATGGATGAAGGTAAGTAACTTCTTTTTATTTATTTAGTAATTCTAATTTGTATTCCATGATTATATGATTAATGATTAATAGGCTTGTCTTCGTGCCCTAGGTAAATCTCCATTCTTAAATTCTGAAAATAAAAATTGGTTTTTGACTATTCATGCTTAGGTTTGATAGGTCATGCTTAGGATTTAAATCTTTTGATGGTTTATGCTTACTTTTGATGGGTAGTTCTTAAATTATTTTTATTCTTTTATGAGATGAAGGAAGTCTTGAGTTTTGAATCTTTATGATTGAAAATGGATTTTAAAAGTTAGATTTTCCAAATTAAAAACATTGATTTGTCTTTGATTTGAAGTAAAAATTGGAACAAATTAGGATTATTTGATAAATAATTTGTGGATGCTTATTGGATTCCTATGCTCTAATCACTTTCATTAATTTGTAGTTTTTCATCTTTCTAAATTAGTTTCTTGATTTTATTTCTAAATACTCAAAACTTTACTTGATTGTAGTTAATTAGTTTTCTTAATCTAAAATTTTCTTTAATTAGCTCCTTGTGGGTTCAGCCCGTTCTTGCCATTGTCTAATCTAGACACCCGTGCACTTACAGTATTTTATTATTGATATTGATCTCATCATTCATCATCTTCTCCAAGCTTTTCTTCTTGTTTGGACATCCTAGAAGTAAGCAATGGTTACCCTCTTGTAACTATGGGTTCTTTTGACTCTTAGAAATCTACTAATCATCCATGCAAGGAGTCTCTTGGAGAGCTCCTTTTGTTTTCCAGATTTTTCATGGGTTTTGAGATGTTTTTCATTGGGTTTTTGGTGTAGGATTGATGTTGAGCCGAGAAGGAAGTGTTTGGATTGTGTTTGACACCCATTTGGATTTGAGGCAAGTGAATAAATCAATTGGATTGCTTGTAACTGAGTTTGGTGATTTATTTTTTTAGAATGGATGTGAAAATGCTATACTATTTGATTTATTGTTTTAATATAAATGATGGATTTCTGAAGGCCTTGTATCCAAGATTTATACAATTTTTCTGTAGGATTTCATGTCTCAAATAGCTTGGAGACATCTTGTTTATGGATGATTTTAAGGGAATATAAAATCTAATATGTTTTGGAAATTTTGAAACTTTCACTTGTGTTGAATCTTAAAAATCTTGGCTTGCTAATAGACATTTGGAAATGGAATGAATTGGTATGTTTGTGGTTGAATGAGGTGAGATTTCAACTATGAGGAGTGCAGTGTTGCAAGTGAAATAGGGAAAAGATTGAAGGCAGAAAATGAGTCAGAAATCTGACTTGAAAGAAATCTACATGCAGAAAAGTTGGTCAGGCGTCGGTTAACCGAAGTGGCGACCGAACGCCAGTTATGCTAACCGACAGGCGACCGACCTCAGTTCGGTTGCATTTCCATAATCGTGTTTTCGCTAGGAGGTCTTTCGGTCAGCTTTCGGTTAACCGACAAGTAACCGACGGCCAACCGGGAGGTGACCGAACCTCATTTCGGTTTCATTTCCAGAATGTGATTTTCCTTGATTTTTGGATTTGACAGTCAGCCGTTGGTCAGCTGTCGGCTAACAGACATGCCCTACCTCGGCTAACCGACAGGTGACCGAGAGCCGACCGAGTTTGAAAATTTTGAATGGAATTATGGGATTTTGATTTGAATGAAAACCTAGAATATTCTAAGAGCCATCAACTTGATAATGTGTATTTGGGACCTAGAATGTCGTTTACCTTCAGGACACCAACTCATTTATAAAAATTCCGATGTTCTAACTTCAAATCCACATGGGATCAAATGATGTAATCTTAGCATATGTATGGTGTATGGATTTTAGTGGTTCGCCACATTTGAAAGTGATCGATAAGACTACTCATTCAATTTGTTCGTATTGTCCGTTTGTGCTTTGCTAAGAGTAGTTCTTCATCGAGTTAATTGTATTTTAGTGATTGATTTGTATTGATTTTGTTGTGATCTAGGGCCTATACAAAGAGATCAAGCACACACAAGAATACGGAGATTTACGTGGTTCGGCTTTTGGCCTACGTCCACGGGAAAGAAGGGAGAATTCACTATGCAATCAGAAGAATGTGTACATCATAGAGACCCTAAGTCTCTATTTATAATATCAGCCCAAAACCCAGTTACACCCAAAAACTACTTCTAAACATAGTAGACCTATGATAATAGACCTACTTCTAATCACAGTAGAACATGGGCAAATACAGGGACCTGGTTTATTTATTATTTATTCAATTGAGCCAAACAAATAACAAATCTCCACCTTGGCGAACATTGAAGCTGATCCTCATGCACTTAACACGTCTCACTGTCTCCACCTGCCCCTTAGGGCACTCAGGTACTGATCACATTAATCAAGTCCAAGCAATGCTTGAACTTGACTGTTGGAATAGTCTTGGTCATCATGTCTGCTGGATTCTCCGCCGTAGCAATCTTAATTATTGCAATAGCACCCTCGGCGATGACATCTCAAATGAAATGAGCCCTTACATCTATGTGCTTGGTCTTTTCATGATACTTTGGATTATGTGTCAGATCGATCGCACTCTGACTGTCACAGAAAACAGTAACCAGCTTCTGTTCCAATCCCAGATCTCCAACCAAGCCTGTCAGCCAAATAGCTTCCTTCACTGCCTCTGTAGCTGCCATATATTCTGCTTCAGTGGTAGACAAGACAGCTTTGGATTGCAATGCTGCCTTCCAACTAATGGCACCGCTAGCAAAAGTGAAGACATAACCTGTCAGGGGCCTTCTCTTGTCTAAATCTCCAGCAAAATCTGAATCAACATATCCAATAACACTTCCAGAAGTGTTATTACTTCTGTCATAAATTATCCCAACATCAGTAGTACTTCTCAAGTAATGGAGTATCCATTTCACTGCCTGCCAATGGGCCTTTCCAGGGTTATCCATGTATCTGCTAACTACACTAACCGCATGTGAAATATCTGGCCTCGTGCAAACCATGGCATACATGATACTCCCAACTGCACTAGCATAAGGAACACGAGACATGTGCTCCACCTCTTCCTCAGTTTGTGGTGACAAAGCAGCGGAAAGTTTGAAATGGGCTGCCAATGGAGTATTCATAGGTTTCGAACTTTGCATACCAAAGTGCTCCATAACCTTCTCAAGGTACCCCTTTTGTGACAAAGACAATTTACCCTCTTTCCGGTCTCTTTGAATCTCCATTCCAAGAATTTTCTTCGCAGCACCTAAGTCTTTCATCTCAAATTCACCACTCAACTGAGTTTTCAGCCTGTTGATCTCAGACACGTCCTTCGCAGCAATCAACATGTCATCAACATATAGCAGCAAATGGACATACGAGCCATTGGAGTGCTTCTTGTGGTATACACAATTGTTGTATGCACTCCTGCAATAACCGTTTCCAACCATAAAGGTGTCGAAACGCTTGTACCACTGCCTAGGAGATTGCTTCAGACCATATAACGATTTCTTTAGCAAACAAACGTGGTCTTCCTTTCCATGAATTTTAAACCCCTCTGGTTGATGCATATAAATCTGTTCATCTAGCTCGCCATGTAAGAACGCAGTCTTGACATCAAGCCGCTCTAACTCTAAATTGAATTTAGCAACCATAGCAAGTAGCACCCTGATAGAACTATGCTTCACCACAGGAGAGAACACTTCATTGAAGTCAACACCCTCCCTCTGAGTATAGCCTTTTGCAACAAGTCGTGCTTTGAACCTAGTCTCTTCCACCCCTGGAGTTCCTTCCTTTTTCTTGAAGACCCATTTGCATCCAACAATCTTCTGGCCTTTCGGAGGTTTTACCAACTCCCAAGTCTGATTCTTGTGAAGAGATTCAATCTCCTCACCCATGGCTACGGCCCATTTTACTGATTCTTTGCTAGTGATGGCATCCCGATATGTAACCGGCTCAGACTCAATACTCTCAGTTGTATTAAGAGCGTAGGCAACAATATCTTCATACCCGTATCTCTAAGGTTTCTTAATCTGCCTCCTCTCTTTGTCCCGAGTAAGCATGTAATCATCCGGAACTGCACTTTCCTCATTTGAGCTTTGCATCTCCTCTACATCTTGTTGAACTGGGACATCTGTTTGCACCTTATCCTGTAATTTTTCTAGAGCTTCCTTCTCAAGCTCCACCTGTTTACTGACATCGTTTTGATCATCCACCTTTCCAGCATCATGACACTCCTTCGGTTTCAACATAGCAGACTCATCAAAGGTCACATCTCTGCTTATAATGCATCTGGGAGATTTCCCATCTAGGCACCACAGCCTATATCCTTTAACACCATCTGCATACCCTAGAAATATGCACTTTCTTGCCCTTGGTTCAAGCTTTCCATCATTCACATGAGCATAGGCAGGACAACCAAATATCCGCAAGTTGGTGTAATCAGCAGGAGCTTCAGACCATACCTCTACAGGAGTTTTGCATTCTATAGCTATTGATGGAGACCGGTTTATCAGATAACAAGCTGTGTTAACAGCTTCCGCCCAAAACTTCCTAGGTAACCCTGCATTAGAGAGAATGCACTGGGTCTTCTCTAGAATAGTCATGTTCATCCGTTCTACAACTCCGTTCTGTTGCGGTGTATTTCTGACTGTGCGATGTCTCACAATACCTTCATTCTTGCAGAACTCATTAAAAGCACTATTACAGAATTCCAAGCCATTGTCAGTTCTCAAGCGCTTGAGCTGTTTCTGCTTCTCGACCATAGCCTTCCATTGCTTGAACTGTACAAAAGCTTCATGTTTGTGCTTTAAGATATACATACAGACCTTCTGAGAATAGTCATCAATAAAGGTCAACATGTATAAACCACCACCAAGAGATGGAACACAAGAGGGACCCCAAAGATCAGAGTGAATATAATCCAAAGTACCCTTTGTCCGATGAACAGCAGTCCTGAACTTGACTCTACATTGATTTCTGAATATACAATGCTCACAGAAGTCCAGCTTTCCTGTTTTCTGGCCACACAGCAAACCCTATTTAGTTAACTCATCCATATCCCTCTCACTCATATGCCTAAGTCGCATATGCCATAACTTGGTAATTTCTGAATCTGAATCTGAGGATGACACAGCTGCAGCACCTGTAATTGTACTACCTTGAAGAAAGTAAAGACCATTCTGCTTCAGTCCCTTCATCACTATAAGAGCACCCTTCGAGATTCTCATAACTCCACCTCCAGCTTTGTAGGTACAACCATTGGAGTCAAGCGTACCCAAGGAAATGAAGTTTTTCTTCAACTCTGGAATATGCCTAACATCTGACAATGTTCTCACAATACCGTCATGCATCTTAATTTTGATTGCACCTATCCCAACAACCTTACAAACTGCATTATTTCCCATAAGCACTTTACCACCATCAATAGATTGATAATTGGTAAACCAATCTCTGTAAGGACACATATGATAGGAACAGCTCGAATTAAGAATCCACTCAGTGGCTGAGCTACCAACAGTAACCGAAAGAACTTCTACACAATCAGAATTAGTCTTTGCAACATCGGTTGCAACTCCGGCAATTTCTCCAGAATTAGATTTCTCTTTCCCTTTACGCTCTGGACAATCTTTTCTAAAATGCCCTTCCTTGTAACATTTGACGCACTTTAATTCTCTAGTTTTTTATTTTGACCTAGATCGGCCTCTTCTATTATGCTCTTTCTTCTTTGTTCTGCCACGCGCTACCAAACCCTCACCAGAACTGTCATTGTTTTCAGTTGCAACCTTTTTCTTTAACTCCTTGGAGTTCAAGGCTGACTCAACATCTTCCTTAGAAAGAGTTTCTCTACCATACATCATGGTATCAACAAAGTTCTCATACGAGGGTGGTAAAGAGCATAGCAACATGATAGCTTGGTCCTCATCATCAATCTTGACATCTATATTTTCCAGATCCATAATAGCTTTTGTGAAAGAATCAAGGTGAGTTGAAACAGACGTACCTTCATACATTTGTAACGTGAACAACCGCTTCTTCAGATACAAGCGATTCATGAGAGATTTTGTGATGTACAAGTTCTCCAACTTTTGCCATATGCCAGCAGCAGTTTTCTCCTGAACAACCTTTCGCAGTACACCATCGCTAAAAAACAGCAGAATCTGACCATACGCCTTTTCCAGCAACTCATCTTTCTCTTCATCCAACAATTTTTCAGATAGAGCATTCTTTCCCCTCAAAGCTTTATGCAACTTATTCAGTACCAACAAAGCATGCATCTTCAGACGCTAAAGACCGAAGTCATTATTTCCATCGAATTTCTCAATGTCAAACTTCATAGCCATTCCGCGAATCTTTCACTAGAACTGTGTAGATCTGGTCACCACGAGCACGCTGGAAGAAACGGATCTGAAATCCGACTCTGGACGGTTAAGATATCGCAGAAATAAGTTTCTGCGCTCTGATCAGTCAATCTCTTTCGTTGACTGTTGAACAGCCAATCTTCTTCAACAATAGCGTAGATCTGCTCGCAACGAGTCCGTAGGTTCAAACGGATCTCCGATTGGACTCCGGATCTTCAAGATATCGAGAAAACAATTTCAGCCTTTGATTCGGTCAAACAGCCTTTGACCGGACGAATCTGCTGACGTCAACGCCTTTTACTTTGTTTCTGGGCTTCTGCAGAGGGGGTCGGGTCAACCTGCACTGGCCCAACCTGGACTGGCTAATGGGCTTTTGAAGTGGGTCAGGTTTGACCTGACTTGGCCCAACCCGTGAAACAACCCAACAGGATGGGTTGTCTTCTTCCCCACGTTCTGGCTCTGTTCCAGAACCAGACCCGGCGATTCTCCTCCTGCGACCATGGGACGGCAGCGCAGGCGGCAATCCCGTCCTTCTCCGGTGACACGTAGCGGCGGCGGCGACTCCGGCATCTTTCACTGGAAGGTGGGGCCCAGCGAAAAAACAGAACCTAAATCGATCGCCCTTCCCTGCAGTCTTCTTCCTCTCCGGTTTCCTTCTTCTTCTTCCACGGCAACAGCGCACGCAACGGCGATGTGGGGCTTCTTCGGAATCTGGAGATTGCAGCAGCCCTCGGTGGCGATGTGGCGACGGCAACAGTCATCAATGGCAGCAGTGGTCCTCTGGAGAAAGAACGACGACGAGAAACTAATGGTCCTCCTTCTCCAGCGAGACCAGATCTACTTCAATCCAATCAACCTGCGTTGTTCTCTGATCTGATCTTCTTCACCTGTTCTTCGATCTACCCTCTCAAATCCGATCCATCGGATTTCTTCCGATTACGCCAATTAGCTTTGATACCAGTTTGTTGTGATTTAGGGCCTATACAAAGAGATCAAGCACACACAAGAACACGGAGATTTACGTGGTTCGGCTTTTGGCCTACGTCCACGGGGAAGACGGGAGAACTCACTATGCAATCAGAAAAATGTGTACATCATAGAGACCCTAAGTCTCTATTTATAATATCAGCCCAAAACCCAGTTACACCCAAACACTACTTCTAAACATAGTAGACCTATGATAATAGACCTACTTCTAATCACAGTAGAATATGGGCAAATACAGGGGCCCGGTTTATTTATTATTTATTCAATTGAGCCAAACAAATAACATATTTTGATTCTTAGTCGGCACCACTAAGCTTGGGTCACTTTGTCGGGCTAATCACCTGGCTAAGGATCTTTAAATACTTTGTCAACTGCAGTTTGAACTTCTGTCTGTTTGTTCCGACTATGGCAACGGTTTCTGTTCGGCCATTTTGCATGGCATCTGTTCTTGCTATTTTGTATGGCAACGGTTTTTGTTTGCTTGCTCTTGTTACTTCGGTAATAGGAGAACATAGCTAAATGTGGTTTGCCGATATTTCGCTTATTTATCAATCGGTTTGAAATGTTTTAAATATGACTTTTCTTTATGAACATAATCTATTATTTGGACACACCTTTATTTATGCTTTGTTTTAAATACACTTCAAAATTTTAAATATGATATTGATAAAATTTGTATATCTTATCTATTTTATTCACCTGCCAGACCCTCGTGTTTGATACTTTTCTATTTGGTGTCAAATGCCGGACCCGCAGACGTTGAGGCGGAGAGCGCGGATGAGGCAGAAGAGCCTCTGTTGGAGTGCAAGTGGCAGCCTAATGATATCATGTAAACGTCATGTTGAGACAAGAGTGTCGTTAACATTTTTTGGGGAAATGACTTTTTGGGAACTTTATTTATGGCATCTGTTGGCCTTGTTGGGATGTAAACCTTAATACACTTTCTTTTGATCCTCACAAATCTAACTTAACTTTGGGTTATGTCATGAATATATTTCTCCTTTCGATGCAAACTTGTTTATCTATTATTATGGTTCATTGGATTTTATTTTGCTACATGCTTCCGCACATTACTATTAGTTGTGAAATTTGACTTATTTGGCTGTGATTGATCGTTTAGAATTCTCACCGCGGAATCCTGTGGAAAAATAAATTAGCGCGTGCGGGTAGAATTTTCTGACTCGCCGCGCCGCGTCCCCGAATTTAGGACTTGATTATCATGGCCTCCATCCGGGGGCGTTACAGTAAACAAGTACCAGGCGTGAACCCATTCAATGCTATCCAAATGGGTACCACCAAGATGGTTTTATGATCTCAGAACTCTCAATATCTTTCCATTTCAATGAATTTTTTTCATGCATTTGATTTCTGATTGCTTTTGCAAAATTTGAAGTATTCATCCGTAGGCAACAAAACTAATTAGTGGCTAAGATTATTTAATCAGTGCAAAATTGGACTAACAAATGTTCTGGAGGTCAAGTCATTTAATTAAAAACACGAATTAATGGATTAATGAGTGACACGTCTAACTTATACATTTGACTTCACTGACACTTTTTTTTTGTGTGTCTGTCAGTATCTGGACAATTGTTTTTGTTAAAAGTTGCCTCAATGGGCCATGGCCCTTATAAAATAATCAAATCCGGTGTGTTAACAAAATTTAAGAGCTTTAAATGTGCAAAAATAGTTAATATGTTCAACAAATCTTATTAAGTCTCCATGCCTAATGGCCTTTATTGAGGCAGCACAATATTTTAATGATGAGGCGTAACCATAGGAAACTATCAGTGTAAGTGATTGGATACACAACACGGGACAATGGGTTCTTTGTTGCTTGACAACATAGGACCATATGTTGATGCTAGACAACATGGAATCATATATTTCAGCTATGGCCTTTGAAGTATAATGTTGGGTGACTAGAAAAAAAATCCAAAAAATAGGTGTAGCAAAATTGAGATTGATGTATGATAATACTAGTAAAGATAAAATACACATCCAAAAGCATTGTGATATATAATAGATGATAAATAGGATAGACTTATTTGAGATGATTTAGACATGTCCAATCCAAATGGACAACACCAATGAGAGATATCTTTATATAGGTCGATGGCCCCTCCAGGGAGAGATGGTAGAATAAAGAGAACATGGATCCGAGTAGTAAGAATAGGGAAAATATTCTCCTGCAAATAGTACATCTGGACAACACATCATGCATATTGAAAGGTGGGTCCCGCCTTAGGGACAGTTTGGATGTGTTGTGCACAAGTGTGCACATGGCAGGTGAACGTTTTCCTCAATTCTCAAGAGAGATCCAAAGAAGTGGCTTCAATCTGAGGCTTGTAAAGAGAGATCTAAAGAAGTAGAATCTATCCAAGGATTTGACTCGGCTTTGACAACGACGATAATGATGTTTAAATAGAACCTTCATAAGGGTTCAAAAAATCCCTCAAATTTTATATTTACCGTTTCACCATTCTATGTTGTCAATTGTTATTCAGCAGGCGTTCTCTAGGTGTATCCTGCTCCTAAGCCTAGATTTAACAGTGGCCTTAATGAAACCCGATGATTGTCATAGGGAGCTGCTATTGGCACACCAAATTTATCTTTTCCCACACAAGAAATTTAACTTTTTTTATTACATTTTAACCCCTTTATGAAATGACCAAAATATCCAATCTCCCACAAAAACTCAAAACATATTTTCTTTTCACACACAATTGATCTTCTTCCCTAAAAATACTCACACCCATCTAACTCTCCATTTCTCACTCTCAACTTCATTGTTGTTTTGGGCAATTCATCTTCCTCCATTTTTTGTTCTTAGCCAACTCATTTTCGTCCATCTCCTTCATCTTTCGTTCATCTTGTACTTAACTTTTTTCATTTGATCTTTCCAGTGCAATGAAGAAAGAAAAGAACAATGAAATGGTTCCTTTCAATCAGAGCAGCAGTGGAAATGACCGTTTCTATTTTTTCGTATTTTTTTCCCTTTTTGTAAAAATTTTCTCGCATGGAAACGAGTAGAATTCCCGATATGTACGGTCTTTCAGGTCCGAACAAACTTACTCTATTCGGATGTTTAGGTTCGAACAAACTGACTCTGTTCAGATGTTCCGAACAATTGGACTCTGTTCGGATGTTAAGGGCCGAACAATTGGACTAGGTTCGGATATTCAAGTCCGAATAATTGGACTATGTCCGGATGTTCAAGTCCGAACAGTCGCAATTTCTGGGCGAAAAATGGTTGCGATGATGGATGAAAACCAGCCCAAATGCATGAAAAAACTCTACCATTGTTTGAAAAATCTTACATTGAATGAGAATGGGTAATCTAAGATGGAGAAAATGGTAAAGAATAAATGGTGAAAAAAGGAAAAAAGATGTGTGTGGGAAGAAAGAGGAAAATGGAGAGATGGGTAAAATGGGGACTTTACCTGTGTGTGGAAAGAAATAATGTAATTTTTAAAAATTTGTGATGTGTGTGGAGAGAATTTGTATGAGAAAAGATAAATTTTGTGTGCCAATAGCAAGTCCCTTGTCATAACAAACAAACATAGTCATCACAAAAGGGCAAGCATTGTTTTGTGTATCTTCATTTGCATGTGAAGGGTTTTTTTTTAGTGAGCATGCGTGAATCTCCATTCCCCGCCGTTCATGAGAGGATTCCTTATCGTGGAGATTGAAAGTCCAGCAACATAGTTGTGCAGAAGTTAGATCCGCAGCAGGAAAAGAAGTGGTACATCTGAATATTTGCATGGTTGTATTCTGTTCAGGACATCTTAGGTTTTTCAGAGAGGGGTTTTGATGGTTGTATTCTGTTCCTTTGGCTCTCATTTTCTGTTCCTTCTACTAAATATATAGTTATTTGGTTCAAAAAGGAAAAAAGAAAAGAAAAGGACTAGTTCCATTAACAGCTATACAAAAAGAAAAGCAAGCAAAAAAAAGGAAAAAGAGAGAACCATGGAACAATGCTGTAACCTGTTCTCAACAATAGAATATTCCAGATAGTAAAATATTTTTTGAATAGTAATGGATGACTTTATTGAACATAGCTAAACTTACCATCCACTTCCTAGCTATTTAGTCTCTATTTAAATTTTCCCATGCTCTAAAGACTGACATAAGATGATAAGAATCAAGTTCTCCACATGGAACTACACCCAAAGCCTATATCACTTCTTTCTACCTTTTCCCCAAAGCTAGGACCTCAAAAGGATAGAAACTAAACCCAAGATATGGTAAACCAGTGATCCTTTCTTCACTTTTGCCCGTCCTTAAACTGCAGGGGCTTCATTGAGAAGCATCTGGTCAAAGTGCCATACTCCTGCAAACCAACCAAAACAATTGCCATCAGTTAATGCCGGTGAATAATGAAAACGTCCTCATGATCACAGTAAATACTTGCTATATAACAAACTTGAGGTCCCCAGACACATCATGGCATTTCTACGGGCATAGGACGGTCATTAGGAGGGACCCAGCTATCTACATGAATTGGTATAGAAATAAAGCCCAGCAACATTAGTAGGACAGCATGTGTACATCAAACTTGGATGAAGGTTTTTCGACACATGCTGCCCACCTAATGAGAAAACCAGCCAATTATGAGTCTAAAGGATCACATGGAATGCAACCCACTTGACAAATGGCCAGACCTCACACACATTTCACAAAGTTGACCACTATGGGGCAACCCCATGCATGATTTCACTTTGTGCTTCTTGATCTATAGAAAATATGAGGCAATTGAGAAGGAAATCATTTCCAAATCTTATTCTTACCGTGCCCTTTGCCGACCCTTCTCAACTGAGCAACATATTCAGCAATCTTCTTTATGGCTTCCACCTAACAGAACGGTTAAAGTGAAACTAGTGAGCTACTTCATAGCATTTTGGAACCATCTAATGAAAAATTAAAGTAAAGACTCCAAGCCTAACCAAACAGGACAAGAAGGCTTTACCTGCTCAGCTAAAAACTCGCCTTCGATGAAGTCTGTCATCTGCACATCATGGGATCGTTCTGCTACCTGTTCAACAAAAAGGTATTGCCAGTAACACCAACATGAGAGAGAGAGAGAGAGAGAGAGAGAGAGAGAGAGAGCTTTTAACTAAACATTAAAGCAAGTTACAATGCGTAAGGTCATTACATGGTGCAACTTCAGAAGCTTCTCGTTTGTCAACTTCTCCAGAGAGAGAGCAAGCTCCATGGCTGAGTCCAAAAATCAAATGAATTAATACATTATTAAAAAGATAAAAATACAGACATGTGAAATACAATACCTAACCCTAACATCCCTCCCCTCCAAACCAACGCCCAGGCCCCAACAACTAACAAAAAGTGGGGAAATAAGAAAAATGAGTAAAAGAACAGAAGACTGCATAAAAGAGCCCACCGACCCCACTGAGATATTCCACTTATTAGAAGGATGGGATACACCCACTCAAATCTGAATCCCAACATGCAGTGACCACGAAGTTGGTTTTGGGGAAGGAACAGACAGGGCACTCTAGATGGTTTAAAAGCATAATTTTAGTACTTGCTCATTATGTGGTGGTTTAGACTTTAGACCATGACTGATACTCTTTTTTTCATGGTAATGATCTGATAACTAAACTCCATGGCCTGTTTGTTTGCATAGAATATATAGGGATTGATAACACATGAATTCATGCCATAAGTGGTTAAAAATGAAGATCCAAAGTGAATATACACAAATGACCATCAAATAACCTCCACTTTAATGGGAAGTAAATCAATGGAAGATGCGAAATGAACACCCAGCCTGGCCAGCCATCACCCCAGAAATTCAAATCCTAGGACAGTCAAGGTCGCGTCAACGTTGCTACTTTATATCCTTTGCCCCTCACCTCATAGTATTCACACTTTACCTTTTTAATAATCCTCTAGTGGAACTCATTTGACCATGAATTTCTATATTTCAAATCATATGTAATCAAATGCAAGCAAACAGGCCATATAAGAGCTTTATTTCCCTAACTCTAAGTCACATTCACCGGTTATCATCACTATGAATTCGTTTCATTAAGGATAAAAAAGGAACATTGACCTCATGAGAGCTTCATCACATCCATCAAGGGTCAACTTTACGAATTCTAATTCTCCACTAAGCCCTCCTTAGAACTAAACACCTTAAAACCAGTAAGAACCAAGGTCTTTCAGTTTTTTAATTTCTAACTACTTTAGATTTTTCAGAAATATGTAGAGAAAGAAACTGTTATATAATGATTTGAGGTCTTTTGACCATTTTTTCCAACATTAGGTAACAGTTTCAGCATTAAAAATGCAGGGTCCTGTCCATAAATCTGAAGTTGCCACCACAAACGCCAAGTTGATTGTTAATCGGAACCACCTTGTTTTTTTGTTTTTATTTTTTATGCAGATCATCTTTACATATTAGCCATATCCCATCAATCTGGCTTCAGCTTAATAAGAACGACAGTCAGTATTTCTGTTAGATTAAACAGAAATTATCTAAGTGAGATATGACGCGCACACCCAAATCAAGTTGTTCAGAACCATATGTTTTGAACAAGATGGCATCGAGTTCCTCAACTAAATTACGTTTGAGCTCATAAACATGCATGCATTCATATGCTAGGCAAGGACAAGTTCGACCATTCATTCATTTGTACATGCATAAACACAAACACGGTGAAAGGCCAGAAATCTCAAGACTCTATAAAACAGGTGAACTGACACTTCAGAAGGGACCTTCTTTGTCTGCTCGTCTATTTAATGAATGTTGAATTTGCGAAGGAAAGAAGAACCAAAACTGAAAAGAGTAACAGCATCTTTGTTTTACTAATCGATTTTAGTTGAAGATGAATTTACTAAAATGAAAAGAAGAACCAGAAAAGAAAACTATAAATTTCCTTTGAAGTTGTGTGAATCATGCATTTGCATTAATGGAAATAAGAATCACTTAGAAAGTACAATGGTCGAAATAAAAACTAAGTTTTAGTCACATCTTAAATCAAAATCAAGTCTTATCCAATTTAGGATTGTAAGAGATCAATTATCATAATATACTCCTATCTTAGCAGAAACCATCCCGAACTCAATGCAGCCTAAAAGGCAGCTAAAACACGGTATTTAAAAATAAAAAAAAATTGTGGAAGCATGTCATGAGTTATATGGGAATAGAATTAACCACATCAATTTAAGTAGTCACGAACCCACATGTTACACACATCCAATCAAGTGCAGAACACTTTCATGTGTTAAGACCATTTGAGAGAAGACAGCTGATTGATCTTACCATACAATGCATCTCCCTTCTCAAGGTGATCAAACTCAGATAAAGGCATCACTATAGACTGCAGCTTCACTTTTCCACCGCGCTTGTTCTGGTAAGATCAGTACAAATGCTTCAGCAATAGGAACGACAAAATTAATGAAAGTAAATGTCTACCTCAAACAACATGAACGGCATGTTTTATATTAAAAGGGGGTTGAAAAACACCTGGTATTCCATCAGTTTCTCTGCATGCTCTCTTTCTTCAGCACTTGACTCCTTGAAGAACCTGAAATTAGAGAGTGAACAATTCACCTTGAGAAAAAGGAATCTAGGAAAGAGAAGTGAGAGAGCTTCTGGGTTTCTCGAGCAATTACTTGGCAAGGCCTTTGAGGGCAACATTATCACGGTCAAAGTAGGCAAACATCGCATGATAAACGTACGAAACGTTGTACTCAACACTGCAAAATTAAATTAGAATTAAAAAAATCCACAACTTAGTGAACAGAGGAGGTTAATGGGAAATGGAAAAACGTGAAGATTACAAAAGAAACACAAGGAAAACAGAGCAAATGGGTCTTGGGGCATGTTTGTGAGTAAAAGTTTTCTGGGGCATTTGTTTTCAGTGATTCCACTTTCCGCGAAAAGTGAAGATTTTCAGCTTCTATTGTTTGGTTTGGTGAAACACTTTCCATTGTGGAATGTGTCTTCCACTTCTTCTGCAAGAAAGACAGCATAGGAAAAAAGCGTTCGTTGCTGCAGAAAAATTCCGCCTTAGTTTTGCACTTTTCTAGTACAGTAAAAGTGGAGTAAAATCTCCATTTATCAGTTAAACTGTCACATCAAAATTATTTTAATTCAAAACTCCCTCCGTCTTTTTCATAAAAGAAAATAAAAAAAAAATCACCTTTATCCACTAAAATAAAATAAAAAACTATACTCCCGTGCAAAAGTAAAAGAAATTTCATAACAAATAACTAAAAATAAAAATCGATCATCACCCACTTATATTTTATTCTTTCTACAAAAACAACTCTATTAGCAGAGTTGCCAAACCGGCCACGGGAGTAAAAAGGAAATCATTTGCTCTAGAAATCATTTTCCTTTTCCCTGGGAAAAAAGATGCTCCAGCCAAACATACCCTAGAGTGAAATGGGAAACCCATACAAAAGCAGAGCAAAAGGAGGCAAAAAAGACAGGACCTAAAAAGGCCATTCACAAATAACAATAAGAAAAGGGTTTTCAACCAAAACACAACACTAACAAAAGAAAACAAAGAACAGAGTAAAAGTAACAATTTTTTCCAATACCAGAACCAAATCCAAAAAAACCAAACACAGAAAGGCAAAAAAACAAAACACCCCAGAAAAGTTATCAAAGGGACAAAGCTAAGGAAAGCAAGAGAACCCACTTGATCTGCTCGTTGACAGCGGCCTCACAATCAACCGAATACCTCTGACGGGCGAGCGAATCTTGTGGGACGACAGGTACCATTTGAAGCTCCTTCTTCACTTCTTCAAAGGGTTCAAAGATGACACCCGTAAGAGGCTTATTATTGGCCTCCTTAGAAGCCATGACCACCATCCCATCTCCTCCTTTCCTCTTTGAAATGGGAAAAACATGGGATAATGAATTAGAAGAAGATGAAGATGATGATGGAGAAGAAAGAAAAAGGTTCTGGGCTTCTGAATGTGCAGAAAGAGAGAAGGCAGAGGCAGCTCTCAGAAGCATTTTTTCTGGTTTTGTATTCAATGAAAGACAAAGAAGCAATGAAATGAATGAAACTGTGAGAGAGAGAGAGAGAGAGAGAGAGATTTGAGAGAGGAGCTTGTGGTGAGGAGAGGATGATATAGAGGGGAGGAGAGAGTCTAAGGGGTGGATAAGTTTGATTTGGGCCATTGATATGTCGACACGTGGACGGACAGGATTGAGATTTTGAGAGAGGCGTGTGGCGGGCTCGCGCTTACCATAAGATTAACTTTTCTTATCCCGTGGAAAGTGATAATCTGGAGGAGATATCTATGGGCATGGTGTGGGAGTGTCCCTTTTGTGCTCATCCCAAACTGTGCTTCTCCTCTTGATAGGTGTTTTAACGTTTTTCTTAGCATCATTTTCATGGTTTGTATCTTGCATTTCGGGTTAACTGAATCAGTTGTAATTAGGGTGTTTTTTAGGCACAAAAGGGGTACCTAACGTAACGTGTATCCCTAATTTCAAAGAGAAAATAACAAATGAATGATTTCCAATGATGATCTATTTCTATGGATGTAGATTCATTTGCCACAAATTTTGTTGTGTTTATGTGCCTGATTGCTTGATTTTTTTATTTACGCTTCATTATTTTTGTGTTGATTGTAGATTTTTTTTACTGTGCCAAAGAAAAACTTTCTATCAAATTTTTGTGATCCTCTACACGAGAGGAGTAGCATTTTGGAAGTAATAAGGTGCATGCTTGTTTTTTCAGATTTAGCCTGTCGAAAAGTGCATTGTTTGATCACGTTACTCTTACTTATTCAATCAAGTATCTTATTTTTACAATTGATTTTTCTCAACATCTTTTCCATTAGAAAAACTGTTTAATTAGATGGTTAATTGGGCCGTCTGGATTAGTCCAATTGTGCATGATGGGCCCAAACCATTGTTCAAGAACCACTTACTGCAACGAATTGGGCTGAATCTTTGTAAAAACCAATCAAGTTTTGCCTTTTTTTTTTTTTTTTTAATTAAACCCAATTCTCCTTCGAGTCACACAGGTCTTTCATGGAAACATCCTGGAAAAATCTTGCTTTTAGGTTTTTCTTCCCACTAACAGCTGCTTTTTCCATGCCCCCAAGTCCAGTGTTACGACTAAGATGATAACGACAAATATTTCCTGAACAGTCGCGACCACTTGGGTTAGAAGAAACGTGGGCTATCTTCATTTGAAAATAGAAATGTTGTAAGTTGACCCATGAGAGGGGAGGGGGAAGGGGAGTCCCCAGATGGATCTTCTAGGAATGAGTGAGCCATTGGAAGAGTTTTTCTTTGCTTGACCACTATTCATTGTCATTCATTTAATTGTGAGGTTGTGTTATTTTTGTTGTCGTTTTCTACCCACATAAAGCTCGGGACAATAAAGCCCAAAAATCAAAAATTAAAAAAATTAAAAAAATATTATTGTGGAAGAAGATCAAGAACGAAGTGGTCCCATGGCTTGTTAAGAAAGTTTGAGGTCTATTTCGCAGCACAAGCCATAGCCACAACGGCAGCATCTTTGCTTTCACACTGGAAACTTCCATGAAGTGGGTCCAATGAACATTAGACTCCTGTTAGATGATGGCCCAGTATGTTATAAGTCAGTCCAGAACAGACCCGTAACGCAAGCTCTTGTCAGATACCTGCGAGGGATCAATTGCTCTGGATCATTGGATAGGAACTTGGGCAGCGTAAGCAGGGGCAGACCCAAGTATTATCACATGGGTACACTCAAACCTGCATGATTTGAAAAATCCATTAGATGATATCATAAAAAGCTTAATTCTATTATTTAATGTCTTCACTTAATCATTTGCCGTACCACCCAAATAAAAATTATGGATCTATCATTGTGAGCGTATGTATGGGATATTAAAATATGTGTATCAAGGAAAAAAAAAAAAAAAACCCACCCACCCACTCAGGCCTCGCCATCAACTGAGAACTAGAACCAGCTTTCCTCCAGTCCCAGTCCCAGTCCACTCCACCAGGCTTTGTAATTGATTGAAATGAATAAGGATCCGAGGGCCATTCCATATCAACGGTGAGCAACGTAGTCCCTAATTTGGATGGGTTAATCATCGGATGTTGATCGCCAATTTGATTTATGGATCACTGTGGGCTGTTCTGGGGTTAGCCACCTGATACAACTGCCAGATGTATGATAGAAACATCAACTATGTCTTTATCAATCTTTTTATGATGCCCGAATCACAAAGGAATATTTTGCGGAGGAGTTCATGCATCTACACCCCATTTGCAATCATGGCTCCAAGGAGCTTTTCGGCCTTACTATTGGAGCCCACCTATCGGGCCTAGTCTATATCTCTTTAAAAAAAAAAATAAACACCCTTTTCAGTCGGTGAGGTTTGAAACCACCCCGGATCGACCTATGTAAAAAAAAAAGGGTATATGATCATGGTATATAGATCATAAGCTTCTTCGCCGTTCGATAAAGTTTTACGGATGCCAAATTTACCTGACGTACTAGAGATGAGCATCATCAATTGGGCTACTGAAAATTCAGCATAGTAGACAGGTTAGCGAGAGAAGAGCATCTCCTTACCTCGCTTTGTACAGTTTGTATGACCAACGCATGTGCTTCTTGTAGACTGTTGGTTTAAATAATTGACATCTTGGTTGCTGTGGGTAGGGGTATTTTGATTTTGAAGATGTAGAATGGAAACAACTTCTCAAAGTGGAAACTGTTTGTATTTCCTTCCACGAATTGCTATCCTGTGGCTGCCGATAGACTGTGAAGGAGCTGGTGGTGGTAACTGGGTGAGTTGGGCAGGAAGATGACTAGATGAGTTAAAAATAAAAAAATATATATAAAAAAACCTACAAGTTCATGTAAGTCTGATGATTAAAAGGTCGATGATTTACATTACAAGAAAGCAAATTTTATCCAATGTAGAAGTTTTCACATAAAGGAACTCATATCATGTGAAGACTAGTCATTATTCTTCAACCTCATAACATATAAATCCAAAAAGAAAATGAGAGAAAGAAATGGCACATCATTATCTGATGAAAAGATATTGCAATCATTTTTTTTTTCTTTCAGAAAACTGTTCAAGAATCAATCACAAGAATGATAAGCAAATACATTTTGTATGTATTACTCATAAATAGAAAAATCACTTATAGATCTACCTGTTTATAATGGCATAATGCCAATCTTGAAAATGTTTGTAAATAATTGGACATAGAAATACCCCAGAATATTCTTCCTAAATTATATATATATATATATTTATATAACTCAATAGAACCCGGAGACCCTGGAATGATGCAGCACTTGGATCCAAAGTACCAGAAGAAAACGGGTATACTGACAATCGATGGTCACGGCACTCAACTGTCTTGTTACTATTTATTTGCATTCGCTCTCCGTATGCCATGTGCACCATGTGAAACAGCTCCAGGCCCATATTGAGAGCCATTCTCAGTAACACCCTGAACAAGAATAAAGAACATGTGATATTTGAGTTAATAAACCTGCACATTAAATTCTCTTTAAAGTTAGAAAGTGATATTTGACACAGCATTTATCTACGTACATGAGACTGGGAGTCATATGCTCCATGAGAAACAGCTCCATACCCATATGGAGAGACATTGTCAGCAGCATCATGAACCTGAAACAAAATACAGTCCATGTAATATAAATATAACAAGCACTATGATTCTTCAAACGAATGCTGTATTAAATAACTGTTTATCTATATACATGAGCTTGTTGCATTTCATATGAACTATGTGGAACAGCTGCAGATCCATATTGAGAGACACTGTCAACAGCACCCTGAACCTGAAACCCAAATCAGCTGTTATCAGTATGTAAACTGCACATAAATTCTCAGAAAAACACAAGGTGGAATTAGTCAAGCTTTTATCTTTTTTCTCCTCCTATGCACAAGAGCACGTTGTAAGTCATATGCACCATGTGAAACAACTCTGGATCACTTTGAGGGCCATTATAGGCAGCAACCTCAGAGGCTTCAGACAGATTCAATCCATATAAGAAATGTTTTGTTTTTTTTTTAAGATTGTTTTATAAAAAATAAAAAAAAGATTGGGGTAAGGCTATGACGAATATGAAGATGATAATCGTGATTTTAACTAATGCCAGCTACTAAAATATATCTTGCAGAACATCAATTTCCCCAAAAAAAGAAAAAAGAAAAAAACAAAAAAAGTGATAATGTTCAAGTGCATCACTGCGTACATGACTTTGTTGCAAATCATATGCACCATGTGAAACAGCTCCAGACCCATATTGAGGACCACTTTCAGCAGCACCCTGAACCTGAATATGAATCATCAGATACAAACCCATCTAACGAGTACATTCTATTCCCTGAAAAGTAAATTGTGATATTAATTGCTAGTCTATATACTTGAGTTCGCTGCAAGTCATAAGTGCCATGTGAAACAGCTTCAGATCCATATGAAGAGTTGGTTTCAGCAGCACCCAGAACCTGAAATGAAAACCATGTGACATCAGTCATCTAACAAGCAAATTCAATACTTAACAATATCATATATGTCACACTTTTGACACTCAAACACACATCCAAAAAGAAGTAATCATGCTCCCTAATAAACATAATCATATAGAATTAAGATTATAAATATATCAGTATCGCAGATTCTCATTAGTTTGTTTCTGGCATCATCTTACATCTGAGTTTGCTCCGTTCAAGCATGTGATGAATGGGATTAGACAGAATTAAAAGCAAATCATACATCATTATGTTAGCTTCTCTTTGGTTTGATTCCGCCATCTCTTACATCAAAGTTTGCTCGGCCATGTGATCAGTGGAGTCATGTAAACAACCCATTGGTACACAACATAAGTTGTGGTCATGGCCCACTAGATTCATGCAACTCACTTGAGAGTTGATTCACATGTTTGGCTGATTGTTGGAAATACCTTTTAAGAAGTTGAAGACATGAACTCACTTGAGACTTGAGAGTTTAGTTCATGTTGCAACTCATGCAACTCATTAGATTCATACAACTCATTTGTAGACAGCACAAGTTATGATCATGGCTTACTAGATTCATGCAAACCCGTCCTCTCCCATCATTCTTGGATTGGTCGAGCAAAAAACATGAAGACCTGCATTTCATGTAATGACAAAAATTAAGGCTCTTAAAGTACGGGTTGGTATGATCATATGGTCCCCATTTTTACACACATCCAACAGACCTTTCCATCCCCTAAATCCATATCGACTATAGCCCAAATGGCAGCCATCATTAGCTCACGAACAGCCTGGCCGACTGCCCGCTCTTGAACAAGTACATAAGGGGTCTGTTGTTTGCACTCATTTACATATGTAAATGATACGCAAGCATTATCATGTTTGTTTGCCCTCATTTATGCATGTGATGCGTAAATGAGGTGTGAAAATGGTTTGCAAACAAGGCCATTTTCACACCAAAATAAGTGTGAAACTCTCACATCTCCCAGTTACAAAAGGGCACAGTGCATGCTTCGCATGGTGATTACATTTGGTTATCCAACTGGTTGTAGGATCAAATCCCATTGACCACTTCTGTCTCTTTTTTTCCCTCCATTCATGTAGGCCCCATATATGTGATCCAAACTATTCAATTTATTTATTGCTCATAATTCCCAAGACGTTTAAGTTGATTGTCCTGAACCTTCATAGATTTTGAGCAATTTGTAGAAAACATCCAAAAAATTTCCAGCCTATAGATCTAATTTTCTACACTTCCACATGCATTCAATTCATGATCCAAACCATTGAGTATTCTCATATTAACGATAAGCATCAAGACATTTAGTTTCATATCTTATATCTTCATGGATTTTGAAACATTTTTAAAAAAATGTCCACAACATTCAGACACATCTAAAACCATTGGATGTACTCATTCACTCGTGAAGTATTTCACGTGTAACATTGCATATGCAAAACCCATTTTCCTATCCCATGTGAAAAAGACAAACGACCCCTAAGCTTTCTTCTCAAAACCGGCCCTTTTCATATTTCCTTCTTTTATTCGGGTGTGTGGGAGGTAGTGGTAACATCTCTCTCTCTCTCTCTCTCTCTAAATATATATATGGAGATGCTCATATGAGATATATCTCTCACCTTATATGAGAGATAGGATGGGGCCCTCACATCCATATCCAATGCCAACAACTTAAATGTGAGGGCCCCCACCCCTATCTCTCATATAAGGAGAGAGATATCTCTTATAGGAGCATCTCCCATATATATATCTGCTTTGTTCGGGTGAGAATTGTTCTCACAGAGTCACCATGAGAACTTTCTATGGGCCCCAATTGTAGGGCACATCTGGAGATGGGACCAAGGGGGATTGGACAGATCTATGTGGGACCACCTCACATATCAAGTTTGACACCAATCCCATGCCCCTGATGCCTTCATCCGTGGCCCACAAGTTTAATGGCTTCGTATTAAAAAAAAATCTCAACCCTCCATCCAACGGTCCAATCCATTTGGATGGGTGCCAAACCTAGGGATCAATGACTATCGGGGGGTCCCGATTTGTGCACGGTTTGGATGGGTTGTTGGGTGGGCCCCTATTGAACTAAGCCAACCCTAGATGGATGACATTAAGCTAAGATGATGATGATGCATACAAATATATTACTCAAATTAAGTCATTCTTTTATAAGCATCTATTTCACACCTTTCAATAGGGGCCAAACTTTCAAAAAATCCTAGCCATTTACATTCACCTACCCCCATGAATTAGTAGTCAACCTAATTTGGGATTAATCATGACAGTTAAACCACATTTGGATTTAAGCACATACAAATAAATAAATAAATATATATATGGGAGATGCTCCTATGAGAGCATCTCTCACCTTACTATGAGAGATAAGGTGGGGGCTATATATATATATATATATATATATCTTACAATTAGAGAAAAACAACAATTCTTAGCTTTCCACAAAGGTTGGAAATTACAATACCTTTCCAAATAATAATAATATTCCTTAGCTTTAAATTAAGGGTTAGAATAACTGATAGTGATATCTGGCCCACTCCTTTATTGTTTATCCTCGTACCACCTACACCCGTGAATTGGATGCATCCTAAATGGGCCCCATAGGAAGGGTGCACTTTATAAACACATCCACGGAAAAAAAATAATAAATCACACATTATTCCAAACAAGGAAGATGAGGGCAAGAGCAAGGAGGGATAGGAAGGCCACAGATGAGGGGAAAAGACGGAGAAGGAGAAGAAAGAAGACCATGCCAATCAAGTAGGGGAGGGGTTCGGTTTCAATCATCTTAACTATTGATTTGAGAGTCTCACAATTTAAGTTTTAAACATTAGACTTTTTCATGCTAAACTCTAATGGTGGATGTCAGTCTGATGAGTGTCAAACTGAGTTCCAAGTCATTGGGTTTGTGAATGGGGACTGATCATAGTTAGGTTGGGGATTGATCATAGTTGGGTCTGGGGTTGCTGCTTGCAAATATTGATCAAGGTTTGACCCTGATACATTTATGTGCCTGCGCACATCAAATAGATATTGGCGAAAGGTTAAAGAAACTCGATAAATACAATTTATATATAAGAAAAAAAGTATTTAAGAATCTAGATACGCAAACTGTGGGCTCCACACGTGCAAGTCCCATTGTCCAATCATTCCAGATTATCTCTCAAATGGGTCATCCCAGCATTTCATTTGGGAAAGACAAAGAAGCAAAATAAATAAATAAATAAAAAGAAGGAAAAACTAGTGGAAAGATAAAAGTTATAATAAAAATTCAGTTTTCGCACATTTAACAAAATCTGCACTGCAGATACCTATTTCTATATGCCAAAAATTCAAGCAATTAAACATCCACATGCATGAACACACATGCGCACGCACTTACTACACATATATCTGAATGATTGAAACATAGTCATATTTGCATTATTATTTTCAAAAAAAAAAAAAAAAAAGTCAAGTCACCAAAAGGGAGGAATCCTTGGAAGCTGCAGAATGTCAATAAATGAGATAAAAGAAACACATTTAAAACCATATAAAAAAGAAAAAGAAAAGGAGGTATGTTTAACCTTAGATGTTGAGTTCCTTCCATCATGCTTTGAAGGAAGCTAATGAAGTCGCTAACTCATCATCTAAGTAGAGGGACAACAAGAAAATTTTCTAGACCCTATGTTTAACATTAACCCACAACCTAAAGGTTGCAACAGTAAGCAACATTCCACTGTGCCACGGGATTGTCTTTTCTAGAACCTATGTTGAAACAATGAGCAACATTCCAATACCTTGGCTCAAGAATTAGTAAGGATGGAGAGATTGAGGAAGATGTAAAACATAGGATAAGAGCGGGATGATTGAAGTGGAGACTTGCTTGTAGAGTGCTATGTGATCAGTGCATACCAACAAGATTCAAGGAAAAATTCTATGAGACAACAATTAGATCAGCTATGATTCATGGAACAAAATGTTGGCCAATCATGAAGCAACATATGCAAAAAAATGAGCGTAATAGAGATTGAGAATGTTGAGATGGACGTGTGGTAAAAATAGGAAAGATAGAAACAAAAATGAACGTTTTCAAGAGCATTTTGAGGTAGCATCAATATAGGACAAATTAAGAAAGACTCTTTTAAGATGGTTTGGGCATATCCAAAATAGGCTAGCAACGACATTATTAAGGAAAAGTTTTTCTATGCAAGTTGATGGCCCACTAGGGAAAGGGGTTGGCCAAAGAGGGCATGGATGGAAGTAGTAATCATAGATATGAATAAGTGCAACCTATCAGAGGATTTGGCGCAAGATAGATTGGAATGAAGAAAAAGAATTCATGTAGCCAACTCCAACATAGTTGGGACAAGGCTTTGATGATAATGATGTTGTTTACATTTATCCTTTGTTCCTCTTTCTTGTATCTATAGACTGGACTTTCTCAATATATTGCCCTTAAAAAAATGGAAACAATGTTGAGTTCCATCATATTTTGAGGATAGTTAATGAAGTTGACGATTCATTAGCATCTTAAAGGAAGTTTAGATAAGTTTTGTGTATCTAGGTCCTATGTTGTTTTTAGTTTTGCTTTGTTACTTTTTCGTGTATATGAAGGCTATCCTTTCTCATCATATTGCTTCCATACCAACGACGTATCGATTCGTACTATTTCACTTTTTTAATGAATTATTAAAGCAATATCAAACAAAAAGAAGAAAAGATTAATGAGTTGTCTCTGCCCCTTGGCTACTTTAGTCTAGTCCTAACCACGAGTTGGCGAGTCTATGCTTGGTTACATAATTCTTTTAATTGATTTAGAGAAAAAAACAGAGCCTTGGATATTTTTCCAAATACATTCTATATTGTAGGCATAGAAATGGAATACAAATCTTAAAAAAAGCTGCAGGAATAGAAACATAATATGAATCTAAGAAATGGTGTAGGCATAAAAGTCTTGAGTAAAATACTAATATATATATATATATATAAAGAGAGAGATCAACACCCGAAAGTATAGTTACAAGTGTTGAAATCCGATGCCAGTATGATTTGACCAATGCGACAAATCCTAAAACCTCAGATTTTAGGGTTTCACATAATAATTAGTTAACTTAATGTAAATGTTTGTTAGGAAAAATAATGTTATGGATAAATAATAAATAAAATTATTGTACAAATCTAACTCAAAACAATGAAAAAACTTATAACACTCTTAAATGGTGATAATGTAACAAATATTTTGATAGTTTACATTGGATTTGAAAAGAAGAAAAGATGTAAGAATATTCTATCAACTACAAAATTAAGTTTAAGTAGGTACTAAATGAATCACAAAGAATGCGGTATGGTGTCATGTAAGATACTTGTCCGGCACTGGTATATTGCCCATTGCAAAGAATTCGTGCGACATGGCTAGACACACACCTGATACATACTATAAGCATCAACATATGAACTTCCTCCATACCCCACTTCAGGGTCTCCATATGTTCCAGAATCCATAGGACCTGAAAAATGTCAAACCACAAGCTACTGAGAAAGATGAAATGAGTATTGATCCATCAAAAATAATCTAATCTATTCAAGAAGGAACTATAAGATCCTGACAGGCGTGTAGCTTGTTAAGGCTCCAAGGTAAACCAAACCAAAACCAGATGTTAATAGGGACAGATCCTATTCCTATTCCTGGATATTGACACATCAATTACCCAATTATCATTCTTCTTCTTATTATTATTTAGTTTATAACAACAATGATTTATTTTAAAAAATGAAAGGAAGCAAGGATACAAGAGACGGGAACAGGGAACGGAGAAGACCAGTATAAGGGTATACACTTGGACATGGGGTTCCATGTAATAGAACTCCTAGGAATTCTAAGACTTGATATTCCTAAAGTGGTTAAAAATGAAGAATCAAAGGTGAATATCCAAAAATGACCATCAATAACATCCCCTTCAATGGGAAATTGAATCAAGGGGAGCTGCGAAATGAATACCCAGCCATCACCCTAGTATTTCAAAACCTAGGAAAGTAAAGGTCTCATCTACAACTCTACCTCATATCCTTCGGCTCTCACCTCTTTAATAATCCTTCAGTGAAGTTGTCCCTATCGTTGCTTAGCTAGTTAAGGATGTGTCATGGTGCATGAGTGCAAATCCCTTGTAAAGAAGAAAAAAAAAAAAAGAAAGAAAAAAGGGACATTCGGTGGAGCTCATTTGACCATGAATTCCTATATGTTCAATCCCTATTTTTTTATATGCAAACAAACATGCCGTTGAGGCAATTCAGTAAATAAAAGCCACGAAAGGGGAAACAGATCAACAGGTTAGGATGATCTGATGATTGTTTTTTTTTTTTTTTTTAAACGCATTCTAAAACCGTTAAACTTGAGGCCTACAGATCAACGGGTTAGGATGATCTGATGGACTTTAAATGTTGCACACATGCATGGGTTTATATATATATAAATAAATTCCAAATATGTATTTATATATATAATTTCCTAACACGGTTTAGGCCGACTATAATACATACAGTGTTATTTGCTTAGGTGAAGAGTAGGCAAGTACCTAATGGTGCCTACCTGGGAGGAGAGGGTGAGGATGGCAAAGTCTATGTTAGGATAAAGGGCACATCCATTCCAAATCATTAGGATCTAAGCTACGATACCTAGATACTTCAAAATATGCAACATATTGTGTCGTATTTTATCCACATACTTCACTTTTTTACATGCAAAATCTATGCCCTTGCCATGTCTATGGGGCGTCCCTATGCATCCATGTCTATCTTGGCATCATAGGATCTAAGATGGTGAAAATGTGGCCACCACAAAATGGATGGCTAAAACTTTTCATGGGTCAAATCCTGGGAAGCACAGACGCCTCCCCGAGCCGTCGTGTCGGACACGGACACGCTCCGGACACACACCAAAAAGAGTATCTTATTTATTTTTTTATATTTTATATTTCGGACACACTGGGGACACGCTTGGGACACGTTTGGGACACGCTGGCCTCTTTTAATTGGAAAAAAAATTAAAATTAGAGTAAAAAAGAAAAGAAAAGGGAGCTGTTTGTAAAAAGTTATAACTTAAGAGGAAAAGGGGGCTCTTTTAATTCGTCTGTCCAACTCCAGCCCTAAACGAAAGAGGAAAAAAAAACCTCATTCGTTCATCCAGCCCTAACGAAAGAAGAAAAAGAAGATCTGCTATGTCGGCGTGTCCGTATCCGTATATATGATTAGCTATGATTAGATTTCTTATTATTATATTATTAAATATTAACGTGTCTCCAACGTGTCCGTGTCCTACTTTTTTGAGAAATGTCGTGTCCGCACGTCTGTGTCGTGTCGTGTGTCCGTGTCCGTACTTCTTAGGTCAAATCCGTAAGTGATCACATTCTAGCTGAGAGCCAAATTGGGCCTGGAGGCAATTCATGGGAACAGTGACGGAGCTAGGAATTTTTCTTAGGGGGTGTAAAAGTTTCTCATAGTGAGAAATTTGAGAAAAAATTAGAAACTTTATTACACTATACCTCAAAAATGTTATTACATTATAATGGGCAAGGATGAAAATAGCGGTGGCGGCGGGCGTAGCGGCCCGCCGCTAAACCGCTACGAAGCGGGCGATACGTAGCGTAGCGGGGATATGTAGCGGCGTAGCGGTGTGATTTGAAATACTCACCAAAAAAATCTGAAAAAATTCCAGAAAATCCAAAAAATTGTAAAATGAAAGAAAATGTGGTTCTTTTGCAAAAGTAAGTAAGAAAAGGGGGTGTAGCGGTGCCCTCAATATATAAGGTCCTGTATCGCTATATAAATAGAAAATAATAGTAATGATTAGTTTTTTCACATATATTCATGTTCTTTAGTCATGCTAACTTAGAAAGTAATGAAAAGCTCATTAAAAAAAAAAAACTAGAACATGAAATAAAGGCATAAGACTTAAGAGTTAGGTCATTAGTGAACATTGAACAATCAATAGTCAATACTTTAAGCCTCAAGGTTAAAGGTTCAAATTCAATCAAGTGAATGAAGTGGTCAACACTCAACAACTCAACATTCAACACTAATTTAGAAATGAAGTGGTCAACACTCGTCCTCTCAAAAGATGACACATCCGATTAAGAGGAAGACTCCAAGGTCAACACATAAATCAATTACATCTCCTACAAAACAATGATGGAGACCGTGGGAACTTAAGAAGTTCCCTCTCGGGCCTCTCCCACTTAGTTATTTAACAATGAGGGTTCTTTTAAAACAGTTAAATTAAGACCAGTTTAAAATTTAGTAGTAATAGGTAACCATGTCTATACTACTACACACATTCCAAATATAATTAAACATGCTTAATATCATATATTAACAAATAATGATAATAATAGACATCCAAGCACAACAAAGAAAGACAACCAGTAAAAGAGGCCTAGCTATCATGGTCAAGTAGGATCCTTTTGTTTTCATGATTGTCACTTCTTTAAAACATGCGTTTCGCAAAGGGGGTCCGGGGGTATCCCCCGGCGGGGATCGAGCTGCCCGGTCAGCTTGCGGGGGCCCAGGGGGCAGCGCCCCCGGACCAGAAATTTTTTATGAAGTTCTTCCTTCGAAATCGAATTTCTACTTTCAGAACCTGTGCCCCTCCTTAAAAGTTGTGATTCATAGTAGTTAGAGAGTGATAATCTCAAAAGTTGAAAAAAAGTGAAAAAGTCGTTGTGGGGGGGGGGGGGGGGGTGTTGGGTTTGTTTAACACTGCCGATATGTATCGGCCGCCACCCGCTATTTTAATCCATGAGTCCTTGATGATGAATCTTCTTTAGATTCCTTAGAATAGTTGAATCTCTTGATTTTGTAGCAACAAATCTTGACAAAATGGAGTTGGGACCACTAGGGGGACACACAAAGGGTTCACAGCAGTAAAAATGGAGAAAAAAGAGGAATGAAGATGAAAAAAGTTGAAAAGGTAGAACGAAAAGTCGTCAGGGGGGTTTTATTACCCCCCAGCGCCACGTAGCGGCCGCTACGGCCTGTAGCGGCCCGTAATGGCCGCCACGCTTGCGTAGCGGCCGCTACGGGCCGCTACAGGTGCGTTAGCCGCTAAATTCAATTTAGCGTGGCGGCAGCTACCGCCACGGCCGATATATCGGCCGCTACGCTACGTAGCGGCCGATATTTTCATCCCTGATAATGGGTACAAAAAGTTTGGCACTCGTTATTAAATTATACCCCAAAAATATTTTTTTAAAAATTGAATCTAGATTGCTCTTTATATCCAACAATGATAAAAATGGGAACGAAGCCTAGAGAAGAATTGTAAATTGGATAACCATAGCATTTTTACTCATGATGTGATTTTAATTAAAAACTAAATTAAATATTTAATTAAAATTAAATAATTATCTAGATCATAATATGGGGTTGACATTTATAAAAAGGTCATGATCTTTGACCCATTATTTAGAGCCCAAATCCTTTCCAAAACTTTAATAAAACTACTAACCTTGATGGAACCTTTGACATGTAATCAGTATTAAAAAAAAAAAAAAAACTTTTAAGCATCTCTATTTATAGCAACCTGAAATTTCTTATTTAGGAATTAAATTAGATTTAAGGTAATCCAAATTTTGAAGTAAAATGTTAAAACCTCAAAATGTGATTATAAATTAAACCAGCTGTGGTGATTATTATTATTATTATTATTTTGATAACCCAGCTGTGGTGATTATGATTTTCAAACTTTGAGAGGGATTAGGATTCTAGGCTCAATAATGGGCAAAAAAAAAAAAAGGAAAGAATAAAGAGAGAAAAACCACAGCATAATGCATACCTTATTGGTGATTTGATGAGTTGTCTTTTTTATGAGTAAAAGACCAAATTCCCCTCATGTGTTTTAGAAGTTTCATTCTTTATTGAGAGGGAAAAAAGATTATTGTGGAGCAAAAATGAGAAGAAGAAAGTTGAGGAGGGGCGAAAAGGATAGGATCAAAATATATCTATCCATATCTTTCTCCTTATTTAAAGGGAATGAATATGTTGAGATGGGGCAAATGACCCCTCTCAACACTATGTACCTCCGTCCCTACAAGGGAATGTTAGGACTCAAGAGGGAAAATGGTGAAGAGGTCAACTTTGCACGTACTCTCACCATGATTTTCACTTAAGCAATGTTGCTCAGGTGATCATCGACTCAATAAACAAATATCGGAGTACAGCCCATAAAAAACTTCAACCTTACCCAATTACTAATAGAGATAAAAAAAAGGCCAACTCGAATTTCTTGAGTTGGAACGACTGGGTAACTGATTAATCAGACCCCTTTTACAACCTTACATAGGATCATGGTCAGTATTCTAGATTAATGATCTAAATGGCCCATCCATGGATTGGGGGATAGAAGACATCCTAGATATGACAATGATGCTAACATTCCCTTGAAGAATAACCAGTATTGATTCTCTCAATTTAAGAAAAAATGACAACCTGAAATTTAAGTTACCATCGAATAAAAAAAAAAGGGGGAACAATGGACAATTCCATGGCTCCTTCTTTCCCTGTCAACCAAAAAAAGTAAAAATCTAGTATAAGATATACCAGCACCAGGTTCCTTTTACATTTCATCCAGCATATGGTCAAATCATTCAAGATTACTTGGTGCCGGACAGTTCTGAAAAGGAAAAGCGTCTGGAATAGGATATATGAGCAGTTTCATTCAATTTCGGATGAAGCAAGGGTGACTCGTCCTGGTTCATCCAAAAATCAACCAATACTAAGTGAGTTTCCCCAAGCAACTTGTCTGATGGGTTCAATACGAGCCCAAAACCCCTTTAACATGTTCTTTTGCATCATTTTTCAACCCTACCTCATTTGCTTTACTTCCCCTTTCTCATTTCCCACCTATTGCATCTCTCGATAAGTTATTGTGTGCTAGAAACTCCCTTGCAATTGCAAGATTTCATCATCTTCCTTGATCTTCCTAGGGTTTTGATTCTTCTCTCATTCTTACATTTTTTTTCTTCCTACCTTTCATTTCTTACTCTTAAGGCTTATGAGACCTAGGTCTACCAAGTACCAACTCTTGACCTAAGAATCAATATTTCAAGCTCTACTATTGAGGCACAAGTGTTTTTTTATCATTATTTTTGGTTAATGGGTGTTCTACCTAAAAGAAAACATACATTAAATTTTACACACTTTAAGTATTTAAGGATTCCTCTATTAGCTATATGAGGCCATGAGCATCACGTCAATGTTCCACAAGACTATAAAAGTCTCTATAATTAAGATGCGATAACAGACCAAGACACTCGTGGTTGACTGGTGTTGGCACCTTAGTACCACACATATCCCTAAGGAGGTCCTCAAGTTTAAAATATCACACCTGACTACTTGTCCAACTTAGCAAAAAGCTAAAAAATAATTAAAACAAAATGTGAGATAACACTTACATATCTTATGTGGACATTTCACCTGATTTTTACTCTCGCATTGTTCTGTTTTTTTATTTATTTTTATTTTTTAGTGACATTTTAAGACCGGCACACCCATATGGTCCATCAGGGACGACAATGATTTGTCCTGGTCAAAACCAGCACTACAGTTGATTATACTGCCTCCAATATTGCTAGTAACAATGCCTCATTAGAACCTTCAGAACCTAAAGACTTTGAAAATACCAATCTCATTGAATCACGACCGTCTAGAAGAATGCCTCCCTTTAGTTTTCCTCCCCTACACCATCAATATTAAATCTAAGCACCCAATGCAAGGTACTAATTCTTATAAAGAGGAAAAAAAAAAGAGTATTGCCCACTTCCTCTTTGTTCCATACCTATTTTAGGGGTATGTCCAATTTCTACAAATACCATCAAAATTGATATGCCAGTATTCCTTACCAACCCTAGTAATTTCACTAGTACTTTTTTTTTTTATTCTAAATGAGATCCTTATCATTCTTCCTTGCTCCTAAAAAATCTTATTTTTTTTCTTTCTTGCCTTGCTGCCACAGAACTGCCTTTGGGAGGACTTTCCATAAAACGTCCCCACATGTGAAAAGGATGGTTGCTTGCACCATCCAAGAATGTTATTGCCCAGAAATCAGACTGACCCAATGATAGTAACTATCAGTTTAAGATGATAATAAAACATCGCTTTAGGGGCCCAAGAAATCTAGCTTAATATTTAGGGTGATTAATCCAACTGAATACAACTCCAATCATAATCACGTTTCAGTGTATACCAATTCAAAGATTGAAGGTTTGTGTTAGGGGTATTGACTGAACCCAGCATGCCACACCTGAAAGGGCACCTTAAAAGACTGCCCACTTGCAAGAGGTCAGGACCCTAAAGTTCCTCCAGCGTAAGTAAAGGATCATAAAAGAACATTTTGATATGCACATGCAGAAGCATGCATATCGAGATGGAAGTATCTATCAAAATGACATAATTGGTTCATCTCTATAAGGAATAAACAGTTAAAATTGAAATAAAATAGTAAGATAACAAGCTAACTGAGAGCAAGATAAACAGGTAGTCAAACGGAATACCTGGATTTGCTGCCGCAGCAGCAGCAGCTGCTGCCCGGGCTCTTTTCTCTGCATTAGCCAGTTCAACCCTTAGTTTTTCAATCTCCTGGGCCATGGAAATCATGCTCTTCTCCATTGCCTCACTTTGTTCGAGGTTATCGGCACGTGCTTTTTTCTCATACTCAACAGCTGCCCTGCCCAAATATAAAAACAAGAATAAAGAAAGATCACTGCCTTTTCTTTTTCCTTTTCTCGCAGAAACGAAGAAAGCAAGAAATAAGATGGATTAAAAAAAAAAAAAAAACTGAACAAGAAACCAGTAAAATACAAGGCTACAGTTAGAACTTATCATTGTGTAGGAAGGAAATAAACCAAGAAACAAGGTTCAGAAGAAAAGAAGGGAGTTTTTGATCTTCTGCATCCCCCATGCTTCTATAGTAAATAATACAGCATGTAAAAAAAAGGGCATAAATTGAGGTTACATAACAATCCTCCTAACATTTAATCATAAGTTCACCACCTCTATATATCTATTCAGATTCTTTTTGAAAATTGTCCGCGCCTGAAATGTGATGTTTCAGACTTTAAAATGAAAAGGCTAACAGGGAAAGAAGTCCAAAAGAAGCAGAGAAAATGATGATTTGCAGCTCCATTCACAAAATAACTTATAAAATCAGTAGCATAAAAATAAAAACCTGGAAAACTTAACAAAATCATGAAGGATTTTGTGCATTTTCATCTCATTTGGATCTTAAAATTACTGTATATGATACTATAAATATTTCAATATTGACTACTCTTGGCTACCCTGTTACCATTTGATATTCAAGCAATGAAAGCAATCCGAACATACACAGAAGAACTACTTGAAGTAAATCCATTTGATAATTACAAACTTGAATAACAACCTGCCCCTCTGGATCTCCTTCTGCATCCCCTCAAGCTCAGCCTGGATATCCGGAACGTGCTGCAACTCGGAGTGTGCATTTGCAAGATCTGCAGTAACCGCCTGCAGCTGCAAGGAAAGCTCACGGCGAGCTGCGGAGAGCTTCTGGATATCAGAGCGGACGAGTTCGAGCTCCTCGGCGGCGGCATTGAGAGAACGGAGCTCGGCCTCAAGCTCGAGGGATTGTTCGTAGATGTCACGGATACGGGCGTCGCGATCGGCCTTGAGGTCAGTAGCAACGGAGGAGACGCGGCGGAGCTCGAGGTCGGCGGCGGAGAGCTCCTGCTTGAGGGCGACGTGGGTGGCGGCGAGGCGCTGGTTGTCGAGGAGGAGGGTCTGGAGTTCGTGGTGCTGGGCGGCGAGGCGGTCTTCGAGGATTTGGGAGGGGTGAGGAAGAGGGTTAGGGTTTTGGAGGAGGGAGGGATGGGGAAGGATTGGGGGTTTGTAGTCCCTAAGATTCAAGATATGTGGGGGTTTGGGGTTTCGTCCCGCCATGCCTCTCTCCCCGTGTTTTTCCTCTCTCTTTTTCTACTTGGTTATTTTGATCATGGGTTGATTTCGATTAGGGTTCATGGAGCATGTGAAGGCCAACAGGGTTACAAACGGATATATTCGATTGAGAAATCCCGATCCCAAAAAATGGGGTGTATAACCTATTTTAGATTTCGATTTACAACGGATATGTATCGGATATCCAATTTAAATTCCATTTGATAAATGAATTTGATTTTGAGTCTATATAGGTTCCGACCTTTGAATCCGGTAAATGAGTTTTTAATATTTTTAATATTGCAAATCGAGTCTCAACATAATTTTTTTTTTGACATTTTTTATATATAATACTAGATATAGTTGACTTGATGCACTATTATAAGTTGAATAATACATTTATTAAACTAGTTCCATTCCTCCAGTCGGACCCTGTATCGGAACTAGGTCATACCATAGCACACTATACCTTGCCTTATTTGAAGTGTCAGTGCATCATAGGTGGTATCGAGCGATTGACCCCGAGGTAGGGAAATTGTCTCATAAGCTGTACACCGCTCAACCCTGAGGGGTAGCTCACTTAGCCTACGACCACACAAGGGATTTATCCAGCTCCCCCCTAGGTTGTGTACCACTCATGACTCACTCATCCAGGAAAAAAAATTTGCTGGATCCTGGCCTTTTTTTATCTTCTGGACTGGTGATAATATTGTGTGGCCCATCCCTTTAATAGGTGCGAACTTGTGAATTTGAACTGGATTTTAGCTTCAGCAGTTGGGACGTCCAGCAACAATCCAGTTTCTAAATTTGAATTTGTATTACTTCGTTTGAGTGGGTTTAGGCATGGATGGGATTTCTAAGCAAGGAAGAAGAGAAAAAAGTAGAAGCAAATTGAATTGAAGCAAAAATAAAACATATTGCCCAAAATTACTAAAGATCATAACAGAACTGCAATCACAATACCCAAATTTATATCTTTCTTATTCTGATGAAGATGCAGATGATGTATATACTGTCCAGAAGCTATAGAACTGATGGCATGATAAATGATATTTTTACAAATATAAAGTACAAATGTCAAAAACCATCACAAATGTGACACCTTCAATGAGGTATCAAACGATTATCTTCTCAATGGAGAGCCTACTGCCTAGTTTTCTGAACCATGTTGCCGAGCTTTGTGCCAATCTACAAAATTGAAAAGAGAGCATGGAGCACTTGTACAAGCATACCACCATCACAACCCAAGGCTGGCTTCTCATAAGAGCGATCGTTGCAGTTCATGGCCATAGGCACAATATGCCAGAAGAATGATGTTGATAATTATTCCAACAGATAAAATTAAGTTTAACAGAGATTATCGCTGCAATCCTTCACTGAGAAATGCTCCAACCATTGCTTTGGAGCGGCTGGATGAATGGCAAGAAGGTAAGCTATAAATTTTTTCTCTGAGCCCACAATGACAGTAGAAAGTGAATAGTGCCTCTTTAGCAAGCCCTTTTCCCTAAGCCAAGTAAGGATTTTGTATCTGGGTTTGATCCTCTTTTCTAAATCATAATATAGATATGACGGGAATGCATCAAGATGCTCTAAAGAGCAATGCAAATCATTGAAGAGGAAGTTCACCTTCTGTTCCAACATTTCTGTGTTCTGGTTGAGGATTTTTGGGGATGTTTTTATCATCTTACAGAGGCTAGAGTGCTTGATCCCCATGAGAATGAGGCAATCAAAACGTTCCTGTAACTGACTCCTTGTTCCATGTAAGTGGCGCAAGATCTCCACAGTGTTCAAATTGTTTCCAAAACCAATTGCTAGCAAGAAATCTAGCTTTCCAAATGTGTGATGCTGCTTCGTCGTGAATTTAATACGCTCAATGTCATCTTGAAAGTCATCCTTCAATTCCTGTTCTGAACTGCTGTTAACAAAACCAGATAGAAGATGATGGTTCCCATTCAAAATCTTATCAGCAAACCAGTCGTGAAGATCTAAAGCTTTCATCGTCTCAGGCAAATTTTCCACCCTATTCTTTCCCAAAACATGGGGACATTCGACAGTGATCACATTCAATTTCTCATTATCCAACCCAATTTGTTTCAAATAATCACATATATTAATTACAGGACCCTCTAAATTGAAACTCAAGATCTTGGGATGTCGGAGAATTAATAAACCAATATCCTCCTTTTCCATACCCAATCTGCAAAAGAAGTCCACCTTTTTCACGAAAACCTCTTCTGCAAATCTAACAAAAACATCACAGCTCCTACCAATCAGCTCCCCCATCATTTGCTTCTCACAGCCCAGATTGTAGAAAACCATAATTTTCCTACAAATCTCATAGCAAACATCCACATTGTCCCCAATACAGCTAACAAAATTGAAATCATAAAAAACCCTTTTCAAAAGACCAAGCAGCTCTTCAACCTCACCACCAGATTTGCTGTTTCGGCCCAAAATGGAAGGATAGGCCAAACAGATGCCAATCACCAAAACTCTATCAAACCCAAATGCTTCAAGTTTGCGAAGCCGTTTCATCAGTTCTATTGGACTCTCATTGAAAACTGAAACCTCCTCCTTGTAAATCCTCCCTAGTCTATCCCAAGGGAAGCTATATTCCACAAGTTTGTGGACCACAGGCAGAAGATTTTCATTATCTTCAGATAGGAAGAACTTGTGGGGAGGCAGGAATGCAGGGATTTCAGTGGGAGAGAAGCCAATGCTCTCGAAAAAGAATTCAAATTCATTGACAGGGTGGTAACGGAGGAAGCGGTGGAGGGTTTTGGATACATTGGAGATGGAGAATTTGAACTTCGAGAGGAGGTTTAGAAGGGATGAGGGGCAGTTCTTGCTAATATGCTCTGCATGGGTGAAGGATAAGCAGCGGGTGGAGTGAAGGTATTCAGTGAGGGCCTGCTGGGCCTCGTGGATGGCACGATCCCGTTGCTGGGAAGGGAGTCCATGGAGAGAGTGGATCAAACGGCTATAGATGGAACTGCGGAAAGAGGTAGATGAGAAGAAAAGGAAATGCATTGCTTAGGATTTTAATCATTAAGGATTTTTTAATGTTATGTGTTGTAGCCTGATTTAGGGGGTTCTTGAGAATGCTGGTGGGATACTGATAAGCAGCAATAATATTCCATAACAAGCTGGCATTTTGTATTTGTTAAGCTTCAAACAAGTTGAATAGTGAGTTAGTCTATGCCAAAACAAAGCCCCATTACTGCCATTTTCCCCTCTGTTCATTGGGATTCCATAACTGAAGCTTCCTCAAAAGAAGTGAGAAGCTTAGAATTGTTAGATCAGTCAGGTTTTCCTACTAAAATCCGCAGTTTTCCTTCTCAACTGCAAAAAAAAAAAACATCAATGGCGGAACAAATTAAAAAAAAATGTAAGCCAAGCTTTTATCAATAATATGAGTGTGTCTGTAACTCTGTGTGTGTGTCTGTGTGGTGGGGTTCTCCTCAGAGAGAATGCTCATGGCCTTCATGGTCGAGAAACTAGTGGGCCTACCTCGACACACACACACACACAACAGAGTGCAAAATTTGGCCATGATTTGGCCATAAAAAGTCAACTAGAAGGCCCACCTCAATGCATGTCGATCACAAGGCAGGGTGTGATTGAAATAGGGGCCAAATATCGGTGATCATAACCATCTATTAAAAATTAAAGAGCTTTATACGTACAGCGGTAACAGATGGCTATGGTCATCTGACCATGCCAATAATTTGGCCCAACTCTAATCTGGATAAAAAATTTTCAATCCAACTCTAGTACAGATGTCATCCTTTCAAAGACAACGAAAAGTTCTACCACTTCACCAGTAAAGATTCTTCAATTCCTTTATTTTTCCTATTCCATAATAGATGGACAAAGGCGACATTTTTCTTAAAACAACCTAGCCTTAAGCCACGTAGGGGCCCTATAATTACCCATCCATGATGGATTCAAAAGAAGGCATAACCCATGCCACACAATTTTTTTAGCAAAATGTGACAAGGTTGTACACACAAATTTGAATGGAAAAAATAAATGGTCCACAAATTTGAACTAAAGTGAAGATTTTGATTGTCGTAGCAATCCAACAAAAAGCTTTGACACTTGACGGAACAAGCAAGAACCAAATAGGTTCCAAGGGAAGGATAACATGTTGACTGACAAATCATGTTAAAAAGAATAATGTACAACAAAAAAAAGGATCAGCCCAACAAGGCTAAAAACCAAAATCAAATTAATAAAATCTAACAAATAGTTCAACAGTTTTCCCTCCAGCTTCTTCAAAGGCCTGACAAAGAAACACCGAAAAGTTCTTTTGAACTTTCAGCCAAGATATTACTTTTTGAGCCTTCACAGCCATTTCACTAATAGTATCTGACTTGTAAGTGAATATATTATTGTTCCTTTCCAACCAAATAGACTGAAAAACTGCTGGGGTAGAACAATTTCAAAGAATGGCTCCACATTGATTAATATACCCAAATTTCCAACTTTCTATTAGCTTCTAAAACATTCAAGATTAAACCAAAGAACTCTGAACAGCCCAAAACTGACTTAGTTTGGTTAATTCAAATCTCAATTTGATTTTATTTACTCTGTGGTCTTCCTAGTGGTTTGACATGATTCATTTCTCCACTCACAATATTGTGTGTATTATGAAGTGCTAAATCACATCGTAGTCGCATGTGCGGTCAAGAAGCAGTTTGGTTCCAAAGATGGTTTCCACAGCTATCACCCAAGGGATAATAAATTGGGGCTGATCAAATGAGAATCAAGAAAGTAGAAATGAAATATGAGAGAAATCTGCTTACCATGGTTGGAGGACGATGGAGATGGAATGCATTGGAAGGTGGGTTTTGGTCCTTTTCGAGGAGCCCGGCCTCTCTCTCCGTCGCAAAACCCTAGTGGAGGGAAAAAAACAGATTACAGAAAGAACGAAAAACCCTGCGTCCTGCGCCTGTTTTCGTATGGACTCTCGACCCAGCGGACCGAGCCCTTGATGAAAAAGAGTCTCCGAAATCCGAATACCCCAACGATTACGGGCCCAAGATTTACGCACTAGTTTATGTTGAAAGATATATATATATATATATATATATATTAAGATTTGGACACTTTTTTTGTTGTTTTTGTTTTTTTTTTCTCACCTTTGGATTGGGTGGACTTTATGGGCCCAATACAAATCTTGGTCGATAGGGCTTTCATACTAAGAATGCAGTCGACTTAAATTATATATGCAATCAATTAGAGGTGTCAAAGGTGCCGTGCCACGGGGCAAGCTCGTGTAGTGCTTGAATCTTGTTTGGGCCAGGACCGTGCCATTTGTGTAGGACTTTCATGCTGAGTTTTGTTGAGATTCCATTTTTATGATCTTAGACTAAAATTTTTAAAAGATTTACACAAAAAAGAGTACATATACAAATTTAAATAGTTCAGTCAAATTTGACCAACTCTACTGAGGAGAGAACCATTTAAATTTTTTTAAATAAAGATTTTTCAACATTATTACCTTTGGAACCTTTAAAATTTTTGTACATAATTAAAAAACGTATAAAAAAGTAAATGACTATATTTTTTATATTTACACTAAAGAAAAAGAAAAAAAATATTTGTATTCACTTCATCGTGCCGTAAAACGGGCCATGCCTTGTTGTGCCTACGGGGTTGGGAATCAGGCCCAACATGGCCTATGCTTGCGAGTTGTGCCATGTAGTGCCTAGGCCCATTGATTGTCATATCGGGGCGCCACGGCCCATTTGACACCTCTACATACAATAGAAGAATATAAGGGCCTTGTTTCTTTAGTGGAATTTCTACCAGGAATTTACCATGTTCAGGAATTCCTGGACATGATATGACATGTTGTTCCCTGGAATCTTTGAATTCAATGTTTCTTCACAGGGATTTTGGGATTCTAGCGACATGAAATCTCTTTTGACTTTTGGGAATCCAGAAACTCCACTACCTTTGTATTTTGGTGGAATTCCTGGAGGTTCAAGCCCAAAGGAGCATACAGGAATTCTATTATGTCTGGGAATTTAGGAATTCCAACAAAGAAACAAGCCAATGAGTCATTTGTAAAGTCTAATCTAATTAATAAGAGCTAATTAGATCAAGGTTTAAAATAAAAGCTTTAATTCTCAAGTTCTAACTTGCAATTAAAGCATTTGGTAAAATCATAAAAAAAAAGCTCTTATTTCATGACATAATCAAGGCCTACCTTTTAAAAATCATAATGTAGAACCGAGCATTTGTGTCATTTCGCAACTTTTATGAGTTGATTTTTGTAAATTCCGTATTGTCCGCCTCCATCCGCTTTAGCTAAAAAAAAAAATCCAAAAAAAAAAAAGAAGCTCCGTCTAGCATTTTTTTAAAAGGTAAAAGCTTTAATTTGTAAATTAGCTCTAAAAACAGAAAATACAATTAGGTGTTTGTCAGGCGCTCTATTACAAAAATAAGCTCAAATCCACAAAATAAAAGTTTGTTTTTAAAGTTACTAAATGCCCTGTTGGTATTTTATTGTCGTTAACCTGTGAATTCTATCATGCAGATATCAAGACCACCCATATTAGAGTCCTAGGCCTAGTTGCTGGGCTTGAATTTCAACCATTGTCTAGTCATCCATTTCTAGGTGGTGGATCCTATGTAATGACCGCCTGTGGCCATTTAGGCCATGCACCAAGTCTGGCTTGGCAGTATCCTGGCCCACCTCTGGTGATCAAGCTTCAGTTTATCCAGGTGATTCTCTAATCCAGTTCCTTTGCATCCCCAGACAGCCTGTCCAAGAACCAGTCCAGGTGATTCTCTAATCCAGCCCCTCTGCATCCCCAAGACAGCCTACTTTTAGTACACCTTAACGTGACTAATTCAGTTCGTAAGGTCCAACCCATCTGGACCCGGCCTTGTTTTTTCTTTATATTAATTCACGGCGGGACCCATTGGTCTAACTGGTCAATGAGAGCGTCTCAAGCAAAGGGTGTCTCCCATCTTCATTAGCTCGTTTTATTTTTACCAATAAGATTCTTTTGTGATCAGGTTAAGTGATGATTGGGGGTCCAACATCTTGATTCGGAGTTCAAAATCAAATCCAGGGACTAGATGGTGCATTTTTGCCCAATTCTCGACTATCGACGAGGTGATAGATATTAAAGAGAAAGGTATCGAGTCTCAAGGGAACTTACATTTGGTGGGGCATCTTTTTTCCGCACCTTTTGGTCTGTGAGATGATCTTGGCCTTCTCTCTGATGGCCCTACCGTAGATGGGTTCTAATTCTTTCATAAAAGATTCCTTTGTGGTTGGTGGTTGGACTTGGACAAGTCGAAGTAAAAGGACGTTGCCGTTGCCTTTGGCTTCAGATTGAATATATTAATCATCATATGTTCCGACATGAGTTTCCTAGCTAATATCAAATTGAAAATCCATTGATCTTTGATCAATTGGTGAGGGGCCACGGACCTTCTTCCTCATTCACCCGGTCCATGCACATGACTCTCTCCAAGAGATTGGCTGCCAGCTTAGTCTAGATCTTCTTATTTCCATTAAGATTCCTTCTTGTCCAAATCCAATGGAGATGCTCGCTCCAAAGATATTGTCACATCCCGGTCCCGAATCACCCTGGCCTAGGGTAATCCCCGAGGTGCGACATGTGTAATCCCGTGTTACTGTACCTATCTCGAGTCAAATCCAGCAACACGAAGGATAAAATTTCTATTTCCACATACCATTCATAATTAAATAGCGGAAGCATAACAATAATAATCACTTGAACCATTGCACAGTCCTAATTAAAAGTTGAGTGTTGAGTTTATACAAAACATAATTACATATTCAACCCAAGTAGGGATTACAAAAATACCCTACATCCTATTACAAAAGAATTCCTAATTGTCCAAATAGTGTGGCCCACACAAAAAGGGGCTAGCCACACTCTACAGTTTGATTTTCAAAAGAATATTTCGTGGCACTCTTCGTCGACCCAGACTACATAGGCCCATTACCGGCCCACTCTTCTAGTCTTGGAGGAACCTCTTGGGCTTCCTCCTCTCCCTCCTGGGCCTCTTCAAGGCCGGGAGTTGCATCTGCGTCTGTGACACCAAAGGTAGCATCATGAATACGACGATTCGACAAGTATAAGCATTAATAATAAATCACATGCTGTATCAAATCGAATGAAAGACAATTAATTAAAAGATGCCAATGTTAAGTAAACTAGGCACTTGTGCGATATCGAATAAATCATGCTCTTTGAATCAATGGAATAATAAAACACACTAATTGGCTACCACATTAAGCTCATCCTCTCAATAGAGAGCGAATCTAGTTGGGATGTCACCAGCGGCCCGGCCAAAGGCTAACTGGCTACCCGGTTCTGGAGTTCCGGTGCTCCAGACGATCTACTGTAGTGATCTCGACTAACTAAACCAAGTTTAACCCCGTCGGGTATCACGTGGTCGAAGCTCAGTAGTGCCAGATCAATCGAATCGAATAAATACGCACATTAGTAAGATTGTTTTTACTTGAATCGAATCGAATCATAATATCTAGAATATTTCACACATAACTTACTCATCCAAAATTTCAATTGAGTATCGTATAACCGTACAAGTGTAACGAATAGAAACGAAGCAATTATGCATATAAATCATTATTTAGAATTTGGAAGTCAAATATAAAATAAATCCCAATATGCACATGCACTGATTAAGAAGAATCAAGAGTCATTTACTAAGTTCTCGTCCTTCACATTCTCACTCGATGAAGTTTGGAGGTCCCGTGTATAGCTATCTTTAATTTGGTGCCACTTTGTATAGGTGTAGTGTACCGGGTTCTCCGAGCCTCATCCATGACCAGGTGGTAGACGAAAATATAATTCACATGAGATAATCTTAGCCTCAATGATCTCTCACGTGGTTAATTACCATTGGTCCATTGATCTCGTTAAAGGTGCCATTTTCTAGGGTCCCACAAGTACTTAGGAATCCAAGATCCTAAATGGTTTAGTAATTATATAATATCGGGATATTCATTAATTCTTAATGCGAAAAATAAGCACTTTTGTTCTAGAATTCAGGGCCCTACACAGAACCCATCCTCGCTATAGCGAGGACACCTTCTGTGTCCCTCTCTCTTCAATTGTGTTTTTCTCCATGTGTTTTCACTTACACCCATTCCAACGTTACACCTGCACATGCATTCAAATTTCTCCATGTGCTTTCCACTTTTATCATTCCAAACAATCACTACCTGTATATGAAACACATGTCTTCATTTCAAACTATGCTTTTGACTTTGGACATGAAGAATTCTAACCTAACACATGGCTTTAATTCCACCTGCACATGTTTTATAAACACTACTCCACTAGCACATGCATTTACATGCACACCCATGGAATCAACCCATACTATAATCATTCTCTAATTATGATTAAGGAGGCTAATCACCATAAAATGGAAAATAATAGAATTTGATAATCCAATCAAGAATAAAACCACATGTATTAATCATTAAAGTTTATACTTGCCTCTAATCAAGCTTTAACAAGCCTCTTCACTCGTTGGCTCAAAAGAAACCCAAACCCCCAAATACTCAAACCCTAATCAAGAAACCCACAAGAAGATGTAATGAATATGTATGCATGACTATGGTAGAGTCTTTTTTTTTTTTTTTTACTCCATTCAACTCAAAAACATAAAAAGAAATGGCTTTCCTCTTACCTATAGCAAGGGATCCGAATTTGGGAAAAAGATTGAAGAGGAGTGGGTTCTTGTCACAAGAGATGAAGAGGATGAAGATGATGAAGAAGATGTACTAGCCCCACTTCTTGTCTCCAAAGCACCAGCAATACCCCCTTGATAGATGATGAAGGACAGAAAGAAGGAGAATGAAGAGAAAGGTAGTGAACGGAAAAGAGGGTTTTAGCCCAGCAACAGCAACAAGGTAAAGTGGCTTTAAAGGATGAGAGAGTCCATTTTGCACAAAAGCCCACTAAATCTTGGTATTTCCAATTTAAGTCAAATGAAGGTCCACTTCTTCAATGGTTGGTCAAATGGAGTAGGGTCAAGTACGAAAATCGTTGAGCTCGACGAAATACACGCGATGACACCAAGATGACGTGCATATGATGCAAAAATATAAAATCTATAATTACGAAAACGCCCTCGACTCTACCCAACTAAGTCAAATCGGTTCAACTCACCCATTCGAGACTCCAACTAACTTCCAACTCACCTATAAGGGTCTAATCAACATTAATTACTCTAAGTAGCGACTAATCACAATTAAATCAACTAAAGCCCGATTAATTAGTATTAATTAGGCTAAATTTGGGGCTGGGGTGTAACAGATATCCTTTTCCACTCCCGAGTCCAAAAGCCTATCTAATGGTCAAAGAACACATGGATAAAGATTGAAGACTGCCATGACTTATGGAAATGTTTGAAGATAAAAGGAAGAACTAGTTATGAAGATTCCAAGAAAATACTTTTCACTATTTTCATTTAAAGAGAGAACTCATCATTTTTATATTAGTTCTTTAATTTTATGAGGCTCAGCACTCCCCCTTGGGTGGAATCTGATTGGTCCATTTTTTGCGACATGCACGTTTTAGAGCTGAGTCATTCATTTTGAGACTTGAACTCGTTAGCTCTGAAACCATGTTACAATTTCTTAGCTAATCATTCCCATCAAGAGATTTAAGGCATTAGCAAGGCAATAAAAATACTTTTCACCGAGATGATTATTTCTCTAATCATTTCTCTCCCCCATTTACTTCCTTAAATGTACATATAGATTTTAGGGCCTCTCTGGTGCTTTCTTGAAGAAGCAATAATTCGAGAGTCTTTGAAAATTCTCAGTTGTGACTTTTCTCCACGGAAAGAATCATTCTTCTGGGCTTATATTAATACCTTTGAAGACCAATCAATAGTTGTTGATAGCAACAGCCTTGTCTTGTTTCACGCCACCAAGTAGTGTTCATTATGGGACCTAAAATTCATTTTCTCTATCTCGATCAAGATGGAAAAAATGCAAAATACAATTCTAGTTCTACCACTTTCTTAACCATTTGAATGTACTACTTACAAGAAAGAAAAAGGCCCGGCTAGCCTTGCATGTAAGTCCAAGTCGTCGTCGTCTTCTTCTTTCTTTTTTGTTTGCGCGTGAAGACGGATATAGTAGTCATCTGCCTCTTTTCCCTGAAACGGACATCTCTAGTTTGGGCTCCTTTTTCACAGTGTGCATCTAATCATAGCATGGAAAACACCCGTTACGGTGATCACATCAACCTGATTTTGTCCACGGGACTCATGAATTTTGTGGGCATCCTCATGCATCAGAGAGACGATACTGATCACTCGTATACCAATTTAGGAACATAAAATCACTTGGTGTTATCATGTTTGTGAAACTAGAGATTATCTGGATGGATGGTGAATTGACTTGAGGTGAGGTAAAGCCTCGACAAGGGGTTACAGCATAAGTATATAAATTCAAAATTTTCTTCTTTTAAGCTAAAATGATGACATGTCAATCGACAATTGGTCCATCACTATGTGGTCTGAAATGGGTTACTTTAGTATGCGGTCTTCTTACAAGTTATAACAATTATTTCGAGCAGTTTTAAACTGTTAATATAAGGGTCCCCCGGGCATCTCTAATTTCTCCCAAGCCTATCAGATTCTGCTGACCTAATTACGATCGGAGGATCCATTGATCCAAACAGGCCATACACATGAGTCTCCCGCCGTCTGCCATACGACACGAGACTTAAATTCCACAAATCTCGACCGTGTCCAATACTTTGTAATAGTCACCTGCCCATCCTTTATTATATACTCTCCCTACCTTGTAACGGCTGCACTCTTCCCTCTCAATTCGGCCCCACTTTCTGTTTACTACTCAGAAGTCATGAGTGCCTTACTGTACCAATCTTCTCCAATGAAACTTCCACTCTTTTTTCAATTCCTGGCCATTTTCTCAATCCTTGTTTCAACAAATCCAACTTCTGCCCAATGCCTGGACGACCAGAAATCCTCTTTGCTGACCCTCTTCGGCTCTGCCCACCCGCCTTCCTGGACGCCCAACACCGATTGCTGCATCCATTGGGAGGGCATCACGTGCGACGGCTCCACTGGTCATGTGACTGGCCTAGACCTCACCAACTGTTCCATCAGAGCCTCAATCAACTCCACCTCCTTACTCTCTTTGTCAAGTCTCAGAAATCTCAATCTCTCTCACAATTCCTTCTTCGACTCTTCCATCCCGACTTCTATTGGTGCTCTCTCGAATCTGACCCACCTCAATCTCTCCAATTCAGGCTTCAAAGGCAACGTTCCGGTCGAGATTTCCCGCGTCAAGAGTCTGGAATCGCTTGATCTCTCCTTCTCTGCCTTCGTAAGTCTCTCCTCTCTTCGTTTTAGCAGTCCTGATTTTGAGTATGTGGTGGGGAATCTTTCTGGGCTGAGGGAGCTCTATCTGGATAACGTGGATATCTCTTCTCCCGCGCCCGAACCGTTGGCGGGTTTGGCCAATCTCAGGTCCCTCCATCTCAGCTCGTGCAATTTGAGTGGAGCATTTCCTGTGGAAATCTTTCAGCTGCGGAATTTGGAAACTCTAGACCTGTCGAGAAATCCGCATCTCACAGGTTCTTTGCCCGAATTTCCTCAGGAGAGCAGGTTGCAGATCTTGTCACTTTCAGGCACGAGTTTTTCTGGGGGATTGCCGTCTTCTTTTGGGAATCTCAGGCACCTGCAGAGATTGGAGCTCCGAGCTTGCAACTTCTCAGGGACGATACCCTTGTCTTTGGGTGGCATCTCCCAACTCCTTCATCTGGACATTTCGTACAACAGCTTCGGCGGTGAGATTCAGTCACTTGAGAACCTTACACAACTTATACGCTTGGACCTTTCATCAAACAGGTTCAGTGGTAGGATTCCATCCTTGGGTCCCTTGAAGAATGTGGTAGAAATAGTCCTTTCAAATAACAATTTCTCAGGTGGAATGAATTCTTCTTATGGAGAACATGGCCTTTTGAGTCTTACAAAATTGGATTTGCGAGACAATTCACTCAATGGAAAGATCCCGTCGTCATTGTTTAGGCTTCCATCACTGCTCTACTTAGATCTCAGCAAAAACCATTTTGATGCACCAATTGATGAATTTGCTGACACTCATTCACCATTGAATTCGCTCGATTTGAGTAACAACAAGCTGCAAGGACCGATTCCAAAATCACTATTTCAGCTCAGTGGGTTACAAGTGCTCATGCTTTCTTCCAACAATTTTAATGGCACGATAGACTTAACCATGTTCCAAAATTTCATGAACCTCTCATGTCTTGATCTCTCAAATAATATCTTGTCAATTAATACTAGTAGAGGTACCAACACCTCCTTTCCTCAAATTACCAGCCTGAAATTGTCTTCTTGTAACCTTAGGGAATTCCCTGAGTTTCTTAGAAAGCAATCAAAGTTGAATTTCCTTGACCTTTCCAACAACCAAATTGATGGTGAGATTCCTAGTTGGATATGGAAGCTGGGAGATGGGTTAATGAATTATCTGAACCTTTCTCACAACCTGCTATATGGTCTCGAACCACATGCTGTTGATCTCTCCTTGAGTAGGCTACGTGTTCTCGACCTTCATTCCAATAAGCTTCAAGGGACAATGCCAATTCCACCACCCTCGGTTTTCATTCTAGATTACTCAAACAATAGCTTCACATCAAGCATCCCAACTAACATCTCTCTATACCTTAACTCCACCATTTTCTTCTCGCTCTCCAAAAATAATATCAGTGGAGAAATTCCTCCATCCATTTGTGCTGCAAACAATTTAATAGTCCTTGACCTGTCGCTCAATAACTTTAGCGGTTCGATTCCTCCTTGTTTGGGTCAGTTGGACAATCTTTTGGTACTGAACCTTGGGAAGAACAACTTTCGTGGTGTCATTCCTAAGAGTTTTCAACATGGATGTAGCCTAAGGACACTCAACCTTAATGGAAATCTGTTAGAGGGCTCATTGCCGGAATCGTTGGCTAATTGCACAGAGCTAGAAGTTCTAAACATAGGGAACAATCGGATAAACGATTCCTTCCCATCTTGGTTGGTGTCTTTAAAGCAATTGCGGGTTCTTATACTACGCTCCAACAAGTTCTTTGGTCCCATTCAGCACCCAGAAGACCAAAATGCTTTCTCACGGCTGCAAATCATTGATGTCTCTTTTAATGGCTTTAGGGGAAATTTGTCCTCAGCGTGCTTTCGAAATTTGAAGGCAATGATGGATGGTGAGGTTGGACGCCGAAGCTTTAGATTTGATTTCTTGGACCTAAGTCCGCAATACTATCAGGACAGCGTAATAGTTGCATTAAAAGGTTTAGAAATTGAGTTTTTGAACATCCCAAGCTTATTGACATCTATAGACTTCTCAAACAATAAATTCCATGGAAGCATTCCTGAAGAGTTTGGAAATCTCAATTCTCTTCACGCTCTCAACGTGTCTCATAATGAGTTCTCTGGTCCAATACCATCGTCATTTGGGAATCTGCGGCAGCTTGAATCGTTAGATTTATCAAGAAACCAGCTATCAGGAGAGATCCCTACAAACCTCACAGCTCTAACATTCCTTGCCGTCCTAAACCTCTCGTACAACCGCTTAATGGGAAGAATACCACAGGGCCATCAATTCAGTACCTTTGGGAACGATTCGTTTCAAGGTAATGCAGGATTGTGTGGGCCGCCACTGTCCAGGCAATGTGACGCACCAGGGGAGCCTAGAAGTGCAAATTTGCCATTGCGAAAGGATTTTGATTGGAGATTCATGTGTGTAGGATTGGGATTTGGCTTCGGTAATTGGATGGTTATGGGCCCACTTATATTTTGGCCAAGACCTAGACGGTGGTATTACAGACATGCAGACAGAATGTTGGCTATGGCAATGGTATGGTGGGACATGTACGGCGTGTCTGACTAAACTGAAACAGAGAGCATATGATCGAGTACGCCACACCCTTCTATGTTCTAAGAAGATGATGATGGGGCACTAATCATGTGCTAAGGCTCGGCAGGAAAAAAAATCTGACCTGGTCTGAAAGACCTTGCATAGTGTTGTCATTTATCATTTTCTAGTACCTGTGGTTTTTTTCTCATGTTTTGGCTTTTTGGCCTTTTTGAACTGTAATCTTGTTTGTTTGGATCAGTAATGTTTCTCTTCATTTTAAAGTTTGGAAAAGAGTGGCAAGAATTCTCCCTACGTTTGGGAAGGGGGGAGAGGAGGGGAGGGGAGGGGAGGAAAAATATGAGGGGAAAGGAAAATGAAGGGGAGGGGAGGGAAGGGAAAATTATTTTTCCCTTCTCTTGTTTAGGAAGTAGGGGAAGGGAGGTAAATCCCTCATTGCCTCATTCTTTCCCCCCAATTTTGAAGGGAAAATTTGGGGGTAAAATCCCCCATTTTCCCTCCCTCCTTCTCAAATAGCCCCCATTTCCACTTTCCCTCCATTTTTCCCTCCTTTTTTTCCTTCCCCTCATTTTACCTCCTTCCCAAACATAGGGTAAATGTGGTACTCTCTCTTATTGACCATTGGCGTTGTGGTAACGCTGGCATTTACATTTTTTTAATATTGAAAAAGGACTAACATTACGTCTAACAAAAAAAAACAAAGGTCTAAAAGAAAGGACACTCCCAACCAGCTAAATTTTGCTGGAGGCTAATACTTTTTGAACCTAATAGAATTAGCGGTTAAGATTGCCTATCAGTGGCCATATCGGTTAATTTAAGGAGATCGTTTTTCCTTGATTGCAATTGGAACATGGTGGGGTTTTGTTTTGATATATTAAGAGTACAAGGTTTTAACATCAAACAATAACTTAATTTGGATGTGCGTTAAATGGCAGAATTTTTTGGGCCACTTATAACCATAAGGTAATGATAAAAAATAAATAAGTAAATTCAAATGGCTTATATGATTCCTAATCTTACTTGAAAAACATCTATTAAAGAAGAACTGTACCATCAACAATACAAGGGGGTAGTGGAGAAAATCACCTTCCAACTTACATATTCATTGTTTTTTCAATCGGTAACGGTAAATTATATTAAAGACTTAAGAAAGGTACAATCATAAAAAAAGGTGAAAAATAAAGCATGTAAAGGTATTAGAGCTAAATACCCATGCAAAAATAACAAATTGCAAAGGAGCAAAGAAAGGCTATATCTCTTTATATTCTGAACTTAGCCAAAACATCCAACATGCTATTTGTCGACCGATACACGTGATGAAACTCAACATTCAAAGATAATGACCAAGTATTGATATTATTGAAAAAGAAATGGAGTTTCCATGGATATTTTTCTAAACAAGACATCCAAAATCACTTTCGCCCGCAATGTGGTGAAAATTATTTGAGGCACAAATCCTATGAGCTTTCAATATATCTAACAGTTCCACTACATTAGAATTCTTGATGCCCTATATACTTTAATAACATAAACAATACTTTTCACTTGTACTTCGTTAAGATGTCATCTATACCTGCATGTTTTGGTTTTCCTCTTGCCTCACCATCCACATTAAATTTAAGAACATTAAAAGAGGGGAGAGACCAAGTGACTAAAGGTCTCTTCTTAACACTTCCACTTCTCAAACAAGTTTCCAAATTATTTATGATACCATCCACGCTCAGGTGCTCCAACTCTCTTTTAATACTTGGTCATTTAGCTATTTTAAAAATACTCTTAAAAATAATATTTTTTGTATCCTTTGACTTGCCGTTGAGGATTCTATTATTCATTTCCTTCTAAAACGACCAAAGAATAGATAAATGAATCGGCCTCCCTAGGTTTAAGCCAACCCCTTTGAAAGGACCCAACCTTTAAGCCTCTGCCAATTCGCTCAAGCCCTTGGCATATACCATGAAATCCAATATTTCTTGAAAAAAGATTGCCAAATGCAAAAGACAAATTCACAATGCATGAACAAGTGGATAATGGATTCTTCTTCCTTTTCACATAAAACACAAGCATCCAAAATGACTTCAGACATTATCCTTATTCTTCTTAGATTGTCCACAATTGAAATCTTACCGGCAACCAATCAAAAAAATACCTCAACCCTTGCGGTGGTCAAACCACACCACACTTGAGATAAATGAGAATGACTCCCAAGACTAAAGGATGCAGACAAACATTATGATGGCGTCCAATATCCTGATACCAGTATTTAAAATCAAATCCAGACTTTTAACGAACCGTCAAAAGGGTGAGAGATGCCCACAGAATTGACACTTTTAACATTTCTCTCTGTCTTAAACCTTTCGCAGAACTGGTAAGGGGGGAAAATGTCACAAGCCAAATAATTTTTCACCTTTGGGAATGATTCCTTTGAGGTAATCTAGGATTATGTGGGGTCCCATTGTCAATGCAATGTGAGGCACCAATGGAACGGCCTAGAAGAGAAAATTTACCACCACGGAAAGATTTTGATTGGAGATTCATATGCATAGGATTGGGATTTGGCGTAGGTAATTGGATGGTCATGGGCCCAATTATATTTTGGCCAAGAGGTAGAAAGAAGGTGGTATTACAAACATGCGGACAAGATCTTGGCTATGGCAATTGTATGGTGGGACATGTACGGAAATCCTCTGACTACACTGAAACAGAGAGCATCTGCTCAAGTCTGTTGCAATTTGCACACTTATAAGATAATGGATGATGCATGGGATCACTAATTTTCTTTTGAGGCATGGAGGGTTAAAAAAAAAAAGAAAAAGGGTGGAGTGAACTGAAAGGTCATCTATCATTTTATTTAGTTTTTATTTGGATCAGTAATGTTTCCCCTATCTTGAGGTAGGAAAAGTGTGTGTCTAGAAAGAATTTTGAATGTGAAACTCTATCTGATTGATTGTTGGTGTAATGGTAGCTATGGCATTTACATTGAAGAAGCAGAATCAGCTCATCAACAAGGCCAGCGGAATGTCTAACCCCTCAAAAAAATAAAATATAAAAATACTACTACTAGTAATAATAATAATAATAATAATAAAATATTGGCACTCTCAACCACCTGAATTAACCTAGAGGCTATTTCAAGCTATGGGAATGTTGCATGAGCTATAAACAGAAGTCTATGAAGTCTATATTATTAGTTTGTATTACTAATTTGAAGCTTATTTATATATTAGAGTGTTTGATAAAACTCTACTTGTGTGGTTTTTTTTTTTTTTTTTTTAATTCATAGAGCTTATTTACAAAGTAGAGCTTTTGCTTCTTAACAAAATAAACTAAGGGGTGCTTTTTTTTTTTTTTTTTTTCTAGAGCTTTTTTTTAGCTAAAGTGGAATGGAGATGGACAATGCAACATTTACATGTGTTTGGAATTTAGATAAAAAAAACCCTCATAAAATCTTCAAAATGACACAAATGATGGGCCCCACTTACCATCATTACTAAAGGTAGGCCAAACTATCTTACAAAATAAGAGTTTTTTTTTATAATTTTATCAAATAAACTAATTATAAATTAGGATTTAAAATTAGAGCTTTTATTTTAGATTTTAATTAAATTAGCTTTTATTAATTAGACTGGACTTTCTAAACAGCCCGGATGTTCCAGGGAGGAGAATAATCTCCGAAGTGGGCACAGCAAGATGTTTCCTGTGTGACAGCCTGTGGGGCTTAGCAGGATCTATCCAACCAGTTAATGGGTTGGAAAGGTCAATTCATTAATAATAGGCCTGTAAAAAATAGGCACATTTGACAATTGGATTGAACGATTTAAGGGCCTAGAAATTTATTCAACAGTTTTTTTTTATTAGAGGATTTAACTAGAAAAATCCCCTTAGATTTGTCAAAAGCAAAAAAAGGTCATCAACATCTTATATAGACTAGTTTGGTCCTCCCGCTACTTTTTTTTTTTTTTTGGCGCTGAGCAGGGATATCGTAGTTCATTTTAAGTAAATGAATGGGGATATTCCCGTTCATCAATCATTAATAAAGAATGTCAAACTCCCTTTTTCCATTTGCCTTTTTTTGGATCCGGACAGATCTCTCTGCAACCATGTTCACATCACTAATTTGGGTAGGGAGATCCCCGGCTCAACTGATACAATTCTAAGAGACAGTACCTATAATACTCTAGTGGGCGGGGACATCCCCGCTCACAGCACTAACACAGGTAGGGATATCCCTGTTCACATCACTAATTTGAGCCAGGTTGACTACAGCGAAGGTGAAGGGGTTGCCATGGTACGCGCCCATCTAGACGAAGAGGGCGGTGGTATTGCCGTAGGCAGGGAAGATCTACTTGTTGGGGTCAGATGGGGTGGGAGGAGGGAGCTGGTAGAAGGCGATGACAAGGGTAAGGACGACAAGAGTGGCGATGAATAACTTCATCTCGAAGTAGCCCTAGGACAGGGCGGCGGTGGCGGCTCCTCCTCTGTCTTTCTTCATTGGTGCAGCTGCTTTGCCTTCATATTTTTGCGTCTTCGGATTTCTGGATTTTAGTTTTGAAACGAAAGATTTCATGATCAATTAGGGATTTATGAAGGTGGACTGTTTTTCACATAACATTTGCGACTTTGCAGGAGACAATGCTGATGGTCACATTCTCCTTCTGATCGGGTCTTTTGGTGTTTTTTTTCTTTGAAGGATCTGAGCTTCAACGTTGTGGAAGAGAAAAGAAGATGGGAAAAGAAAAAAAAAGAGGAAAAAGTGTTTTGGGACTTTTTAAAGTAAAAAGAGCAGGGATATCCCCGCTCAGAAAAAAAAAAAAAAAAAAAACCCAAACAGAGGCCCTGAGACCACTAGTCTTTATAAGACATTGAGGGTGTTTTTTTGCTTATCACGAGTCTTAGGGGATTTTTTCTGTAAAATCCTCTCTTTTTTTTTGTATTTCTCTTTTTGATAATTAGGGTCAAATTAGGGTTTTTTGGCAATTCATCTAAACAGTGACTGTATGGGGCTGGATTGGTCATAAGTGGGCCTAATATGGGAGGTGGGCACCCGTTAAGAATGTCCGGCAGATTAGGGTAAAAGTTGGATCATGTCACAAATGGGTTGGGTGTGGTCTGGACCAAATATTACATTCTAGAGTACAGTAATTAGGCTCTGGTTCTGGACACTATAGAGTATAGAGTTATCTACATGGTTGGAAATGCTGAAGGCTGGAAATTGCTATTTTTGCAAAGTGAAAATGGGCCCAGCAAGTGGGCCTGTTCAGAGCCTTGCCCAAATTGGACATCTCTTAGACCTATTTAATGGGTTTGGGCCTGATTGTAACAATTTGCAACTAAACCATATGATTAAAAGCCTAACTTTACGCTCAACTTGCCTGACCTATATGTTTAACATGAAGGACAATTTCTCACAAAGATGGTAGGAAAAGGCCAACCTTAGAGGTCTGTGTGATAAGGAGAGATGAATTAGGTCAGTAGAAGGCCCAACCCAGATCTGGGCTTGCTAGACCACAAATTAACATCATCCTGTTATGTTTATTTTAATTACTGTATGATTTTATCAAGTCCAAAGTAAAAATAGGCAATTTAAATGATATTGGTGATTAGGGAATACGTCTATTTCTTCTGTAAAGTTCCAAGGGATAATTGTGTAGAATTCTTCTATAGTCGTTCATGGCCAGGTCTGTGAGGTCTGTCTAGCTTGAATCTTGTCCAAGCCAAGCTCATTTATTTATGGGACCTAAGATTTTGGCCAAATACAGCACCTGGCCTGAAAATAGGCTCAAGCCCAAGCCCAGCTTGTTTTAAAAATGCTATTAAGCTTTGTACATGTATATATATGGGCGTTTGATATGTGAAATGGGATATTTTTACCTCAGCTGTTGCAAATATTTGCAAATGTATCTGTTAAGATGAAGGAGCTATGGCACGTTTGACATAGTTCTGAGAATATTTTATTGTAAGAATGAATGAAGAAAAATCTATTTTACTGGCATTTGGGGAGAGAGAAAATGTAGAGAGATGGAGAGAGCACGAGGATAGAAAAGGAGAGAAAATGTCTGCCAAATAAGTTCTTTCTTCATTCATACTCATAATGATGATAAAAAGGCCTTAGGATGATCGGATTGGATTGGTTTCTCACACATACCTAGCACTCATTAGAATATTTTTATCCCCAATATGCCCTTCATGGTTGGCACTCTTTCAGGTAAACCATATCATCATCTCACTTCACCATCTCACCATTAACATTTTGATATATATATATATGTATGTAAAAATCTTAGGCCCATCGGATCATATTAACCCCTTCATTTGAGGCCCACAAGTTAACGAGAATTGACAGTCACTACCATGGTCTAATTCATTTGTTTACACTCTTTCAAATACTCACGTCTGTTTGAACTCATTTTCGTATTGCGCATGGTAAATGAAATGCAGTAGTGGTGTACAAATGAGCTTATTTTTTATGAGAATTTTCACCTGGCATAGTGGAAAGTTCTCATTATTGCAACATTGAGGTTATGGATTCTATTCACATTTTCTATGAAAATAAAGTAGAAAGAAAAAGTAAAACCTTGACGTTGTGGGTTGCAGTCATGTTACTACTGTTAAAAAAATAAGCTGTTCAATACATTTACTCATGTGAAAATGGTATTTCCAAACAAGCATGGTATTGTATTGTATTACGCATGTACATTTCACATGTAAATCCCATATTTATATTTTTTTATCGGTAACGGTAAATTAAATTAAGGATAAAGCAACAATACAAGAAAATCTCCAACAAAAAGAAGAAACAAAAAAAGGAATTGGTACAAAAGCCTCATATAAAAAAAAAAAACCTAAGCAATAGAGGCAAGAAACGGAATAACTCTATGTACTCCTTGTCTGGCTAGAGAGTCTGCCATACCATTTACTGACCGACAAATATTAGAGAATGAGACTTTAATCGAAGAAGATAAAGCTTTAATCTCATTGAAATAATATTGAAATCTCCAAAGGACACCTCTCCACCTTAGACACCAAACAACCCCGGAATCTTTAGTGTACGTGTAACATCGAACAACTCCTGAATCTTCCGATTCAAAGTGACATGTAATGGCCCACCCATGGTGAGTCCACGTGCTATCTTACGTGTTTATTTCCTCACATTGATATAGACATTTGGATATGGAGATCAATGGTATGTTTATGAGTGACCAGGTGAAATGCTTGCAGTTAATTCATAATTAATGTTAGTCGAGCTCGTGACATTCTAGTAGAATGAGCCACATAAAAGGCCAAAAGACATGTCCAAATTTGCAGATTTTGGGAATCAATGAATCTTCCGACTGATGATAGGCCCACATTGTGTTAAAGCCCAACCTACCCCAACTAATAATTCATTGAATCAATTCATTCACTGTAATGGGTTTTCTCGTGATATGATTTAGATGTCAGCTCATGATATTGTCAATAAAAAGAAATCATGGAATCAACTCTGTGTTTGGCATTGATCATGTGATAAAAATTAGAAGGTGTCTCCTTTAATTTTATAATTACTAGGGGTTTTAGTGGTGTGGGCCAGGCCAAAGCTTGTTCAAGTCCGTCCCATTATTTATTTGTCCTAATAACGAGGATGTTGTCCCATGGTCCTGAAATCACCCAGCCCATTTGCAAAACATAAACAACCCTTTGTGAAATATGTCGGGCCAAGTTGTTCCTTTAACCGTGTAAAAGCCCAAGCCTGGTTTGTGTAACGGCCTGGGTAGAAAATTAGATCCAGATGCAGCCCATTGTCCTAAAACAAAGCCCAATGCAGACTGGGCAGGGTTGATTTGGCCAAATGCCAAATATATATATATATATATAGAGAGAGAGAGAGAGAGAAAAGACCCCTTCTCTTTCCACCCATTTACATGCATGTTAAGGAAGTATTTGGAGATGAACTCACCCGACATTGAAAATATGGAGGGAAATGTCATTGGGTGTGAGGGCGTGAGTGGGCTCAAGTCCATGAAAACTAAAGATAAAGAAAAGGAAGGGTGGGAAGATGAGAACCACAAAATGGATGAATCGAACTTGCTAATTAATATTCACGTACAAGATGATGCAAATTCATTTCTCATTTTCCATGGTAACTGCCAAATGATTCTGACCAAATTTGATTCTTTTCAACTTATATCCACTGCATTTGAAAGTCTCAAAACTAAGTTTAATATTCCTTTTTTTTTTTTTTTTTTTTCAGTGCCCCAAATTACATCCCAGTCTTAGAATTAATCCATCGTTGGTTTAATGACCATATCTGAAATATAATGTTACAGTTCCCACACATGATTGACCCAACGGTATATATTACTCGATTTTGACTGTAAGTAGATCCAATTCATATCCTGAGGATGGTATATGATCTAACTGGCTTTAATCAACTGCAGGTGGGCCACACATCGATTCAATCAGATGTTCAGATGATGTCAGCACCATACCAGCAACAAGTCAACAACACAAGATCATTTTTTTTTCTTTAGAAGATGTCCTACTCTATGTAGCCCACTTTAATGAATGATAAACATGGAGAGTAGGGGAGATGTATAGTTTGGATGTGGATTAGAGCTCGGCAATAAAGATTGATCAGATGGTCCTAGGTCCTAGTTTTAGGGCCTCAAACTTAAGTAGTTTGCTTTTCATGAAAGCGGGTGACTTCCAATTCACACTGACTGTGATTTGGCTGGACTGATGATTGGGTGGGCCCACTATCTAAATAAGAGTGGGACAAAAACGTTTTTAGTGCTTTACATGGCTTAAAACAGAAAAAAAGGAAAAATCTTAGCCTGCTATCATTGTAATCAATTATTGCGGATTTCATTTCATGTTCACATTTATGCTGTCAAACTACGTACTCATGATAATTCTGGCCCACAAAAACTTGAGGCTTTTAAGAAATATTGAACATTTTGTCTCTCAACACAAATCCATCGAATTCTGGCAGGAAAACAGGACAAGTGGGAAAGAAATGCATCAAGTTCTATGGTTAAACAGGAGTTGATATTTGGGTTTCATAAATTTTTTTTGTACTTTGTGTTTTTTTGGATTTAAGTACTTTATTTAGATTCCATTTGAATTCTGACTATGAGATTTTATGAGAAGAAAAGGGGCGCATATATATATATTTATATGTTTTTTTTTTCTTCTTCGGGCTACCTGTATGATTGGGACCTTTGAAATTTTCTTTCAAATTTGAATTTCTAAATTAAAAGATGCAGCAGCACTACATGGTGAAGTAAAAATGTTCTTTTCATGAAGAAGTGAATTTCTAAATTATGGTACGTTTCTTTCTTGTACTTGAGTTTGTTAGAATTCTCTAACTTTGTAATTTTATCCTTAGTGAGAAATAATAAATCAAAGATGAATATCTAAAAATGACCAACAAACAACCCCTTTTGATGAAAAATGAATTAAGAAAAGATGGAAAATGAATATCCATCCATTAGGGTAATTAAAATCCTCGAAAAAAGTCAATGATCCATCTCTATCCATCTCACCCCACCTTAGATAATCTACATTGTTACACCTCTTTGATAATCCTTGGGTATAGCTCATTTGACCGAAAGGGCTTTCATGCAGAGTTTTGCTCTAGTGGCCAACTTTTGTCCTTTCTTATTGCGATGTTACATGCAACACACCTAATTAATATTAGAGGAATTTATCTGAAAAATGACCTTAGATAGCCACTAAACGAAAAGGCCTCAAATAGTTTATATGATACGAAAGTGGTCCCCTGAGATCACTTTCATTTTTTTCTTGAAGTTTTCATTGAGCAACGACGTCGTCGCTAGTTTAAACCTTACAAAGCCTCCGAAATCCTATTTTTCATTTCTTCCTCCCCATCGTTTTCCCCCATCTGGTGATTTTGTTTCCTTCATCTTCCTCAACAGTATGCAACATGATCTCAGAGGTTGTTTTTCAACCTATTTTGGATTGAAGGATCATAGATTCAAGCATCATCTCATGTGAATGTATTCTTTTTGTCGTCTACCCATTGTTTGTCTTTCAAAATAATGATTCTTGTGGGTTTGTTCATCTTCTTTCAATTTCCTTCAACCTATTTTCAATATAGCATTATAAAATTATTAATATTCATGCACTATACGTGTTTTTTTGTAATGAATTAACCCATTAATCAGTCCCTCCATTTTCCCCTTCTTGATTGGGCTTTTGAATGATATAGTAACAGTGTACATAACCATGTTGGGGATATTAGAAGGATATGTGGTCAGATGCAATGATTGAATCATGTCATTGCATCTTTCCATGGTGAATGATTAGAAGAAGTAGATGATGGCGTAGTTGAGCATACCATAAACAAAGTAACTTTTTTTTTTTTTTTTTACACTCTTAGTATTGAAGGAATAAAAGAATGATGATCTCCAATAATACCAGACATCCCAATTTGTGTTTAAAGATCCATTGAAATGCAACAAATGATGCCCCCATTGATCATTTTCCTGCCACAACCACTTTTAATTGCGTATAAGCCATGGTAGAGGGCTCTTAAAAAAATAAAGTAAACAATAAATTATTTCCTTTAAACAATTTTTGGGCCATGAGAAAATGATACAATCAGCTCGAACCATGTGAACTGAACCATCAAAATTTGGAATAGTGAAGTGAACTCCCTGAAGCTAGGTTTAGTAGACTTCAAAGTCCAAACCTTAATGAAACAAGACTTTTAAATAGAACATATCATTTCTCAATAAGCCTTCGATATTGATGATAACATGCATATCCCAATTTCTTTACAATTTGCTCAACTTGAAACCTATGAATTCATTGATTGATTCCCTTCAAAGATCGACCAATTTTCCTACTTCTGAATGCCCCATAAGATGATAAATAAAAAAAGCAAGTATCATTAATAGGAACCCCACAAAAAAAGAAGCAATATAAAGAGGGCCAAAAAAAAAAAAAAAACCCATTAAAGAACGTCGTCCTTTTCTTTAAAAGAAAACCTAGTCAAAGAAAACGTGGTTTCTTTAAATCATGTAGTGCACGTTCACATCATAGTGGATCTAATGATTTTTTTTCAAACTAAGATCAGCGTCAATGTCGTTACCCAACCATTTATAAAGTTTTGCTGAAAGGGTAGAATAAGCAACGACGTCGTCGCTTTGCAGAATCTTGAAACACTTGGACCCATTGAAATGAACGATGACGTTATCGCTTCTTAAAATCTTGAGATGCTTGGTTGCATTGAAATGAGCGACGACGTCGACGCACACCCAAAAAGGGCAAAAAAAGAGAAAATGTTGGCAAGAATACCAGTTTCGTATAATATAAACTACTGGAGGCTTTTTCATTTAGTGGCCATCTAATTAAAGTCACTTTTCGGGTAAATTCCTCTTAATATTATATTGTAGGCCAAGGGCTCCACCATGGAAAAAGAATTTGATAAATTGATTATTTATAAAAACAGTTTTCTTTTTTACCAGGTAAATAGTTATTGTTTCTGTAGAGAGGGAAATGCATTACCACTATGCCATCATAAGCCGGCGAGGGAAAAAAATAGCTACTTTAGAAAGTTGCCATCTACATATTACGTCTGAGGGAATTCTGGTTAAGCTGTTGATCACCATCAACTTTGATATCCGTGGATTGTTTCTTATAATATTTTTCCAACCATGTCCATTATCTAATTGAGGTAAACATTATTTGTTGCATGCTCAAAGAAAATTAAAGTGGCTGATAAATGTGAAAGCGGTTGATTTTCTTTTGATTTAACGGATGACTAAATTGCATGGGGTGGAAGTGTTTTTTTTTTTAAGCTTTGCTTAAAGGGCAATTTGCATTAACGGCTGACTACATTGCAATTTGTATGGGGTGGAAGTTGATTAAAAAGATGGCTAATCTACAAACCTTCTTTTATTTCCCATTAGTCCAGTGTTTATATTAGCCATCATTCGGGTAATGGTGGGATTATATTGTTACACCATCGAATTTTTATTTTTAATAAAACTAAAACATCATCATTTACTAAACAGCAGCTCAGCTACCAAGTTATTTGGAATTTGGATGGCAGACCCAGATCAGAGAGGGACCCATTTCACAACAAAGATATATGTACTCAAGCCACATGTTATCTCATCCTATTACATGAGAAGAAGGTACTCTAAGTTTAATTCATCCATGAGCAAGCAGATTGACAGACACCCACCTCTTTTAATTCACCGTCCTAGGAGAAAACCATGCAACGGAATCGAATCTTCCAACACCAAGCATTGAATGTGCATTGGAGCACTCATGTTTTTTCTTCTAAGATAGAGAAAGATGTCTGTTTTTCTTTCTTCTTTATTCACCTCTTCTTGTGCTTAGGGCTGGAAGTACGCGTTTTAGAAGGTAAACAGGAGTGAATTTCAACATCAAGACCAATCCTTTTTCTTATTTTTAAGAGGAAGCTTGAAACAAACACAACATGGTAATGCCCGTGACAACTAGGAAATAAGTGCTGTTTCTCTCGGAAGAGAAGAGCAGATTAGATACATGTGATGGGCATTTATTGCAAGGGAGTGGGAATACGACCTGGGTACTACAACAAACATTTTCATTTCCCTCTCTCTAGAAATGGGTCGGCTTTTAATATTGCTTAGACCTTAGTTTCATGTCAGATCTCATTAATTAGTTGTGTTCACTTCTTGTTAATAGACACACCCACATACTAATCATGCATCTTTTCCATTTTTTTAATATTTCGTTTGTCTTATAAGAGAGGTATAGGATTCCATTCCGTGCCTATTATTACAACCATTGTTCCCAGGAAATTATCATGCTAGAAAGTGTCAAATTATGAAATTCTCAAGATCTTACTAGGTCTAACTAAAGACCTGTTAGAAACAACTTAAATTTTTAAATAATTGAAAATACATATAAGAGCCAATCCACTGATAGCTTAATGGTCGGGCATTTCTCTCCACGATAACAACCAAAATTGATCCCAGGCCAATTGTGTTGGTGAGAGGTCCGGGATCAATCCTGGATGTCTTGGTAAGGGGAGTGAGTAGTGTGGCTGGATGAGTATCTACCGCAGTAAACCAAAACAAATAACTTTTTTTTACTAAATTTTGGTTTTGTTCCAATAACAATTTGATTTGTTGAGTTTTTCTTACGATATTATCCTCGGTATTTTCTAAATCCTGAGATTGGTGACCCTGGTTTCAAGATTTGTGTATGATTCCTCATCTTCCATTTTAATTGGTATTAAAGAGGTATGTGATTAGGTGTTTGGTTGTCAATGAAGCAACATGAGCACGAGTTAAAGTCACTCGACGTGGGGAATCCTAGTTTTCGCGTTTTGAGCTGTCTCTGGTGTACTATGGCTGACGGAATATGAAAACATGGAAATAGAGAGGCAGTTTCTTGAGGTTTGGTAGGCATATGATTAAAACTCAACGCTATTACATTGTCTTGGGGTTAGAATACTGTTTGATAGAGACGAATCTAAGTTTCAAATTCTTTAATCATTTCTTACTAAACTGTTGGAAAATATGTATATGTTATGTGTGCATCTGTAAGTGTACACATGTGTGCATGTGCACAGGCAGGCGTGCGAGGGTACTTATAGGTACATGTCGAGGTTGTTTGGAAGAGATTAATTACATTAAACACATTGGTGAGTTACAATTTGCTTAAATTGACAGTGTTACTTATCATGATCCATAGAGATTACATTTCCTGTTTCTTAATAACGCGTGGTAAGGACGTATTTAGTTATAGGAATTCATAGTCAAATAAGCAAAGAAAAGGTCATTAAGCAGGTGAGGAGGGAAGGATTTAAGGTAGCAATGTAGATGTGATCTTAACTTTTCTATGATTTGACTTACTAGGGTGGTGGCTAAGTAATCATTTATTTTCCCTGAGTCCATTTTTTATTAAAATTAAGAGACTGTTCGATGGATATTTTTAGATATTCACTTTGAGTCTTAATATTTTACTACTCATAAAACTATAGGTAATTGAGATGTAATAAGGTGGGTGAAACTTTTACCCACATGCTCTCTAAATATTGAAGTATACAATTCCCCCCTCCGCGGCCCCCACTAAAAGTCTTCTCACCATAGTCTGATCATTAATTGTATGCTATTAATCTTTTTTTGTACAAAACTTACCAAAATAATAATAATAATAATAAACTGTGTGTGCAAACAAATCACCCATTCAAAACGATGTCATAAAAGAAAAGAAAGTCATGTCATGGATGTCTCGTTAATGAGTGCCATTAATTAACATTGGAGACGCAGGTACACATATACATGTAAGAAAGCAATTCTCAGATGCCAGTGAACAATTACACATATACGACACATACATTCGGATGCCGGTCACCAATTAGAAAGCAAAATAATGGGCAGAAAATCTACACTAACTGGGTTTTGGTTCAAAAATCCTCATTCATAAAATAATGACACTTGTACCAGTTTGGGCCAATTTTTCTTTTAGAAACAATAGTCCAGAAACATGATATGGAGAACCTTCATCCTATGGCCCATCATTGTAGTCAATGTGAATGTGCACCAATGGTATGGTATAATCATTTATAAGCAGGACCTTTGTTTATAAAGAATGTATATATATACTTGCCCCTTAATAGAGAGAGAGAGAGAGAGAGAGAGAGAGAGAGAGGGAGGGAGGGAGTAGTTGAAAGTCTGAAACAAACATTCACGTCGAGCCCTCCTCCATCCGGGTCCCTAGGGTTAGGGTTTGCATCGTTTCCAACCTTGTCGTCGAGCCCTAATTACTACTCCTACTCTCTAGATAGATAGAAATTGAATGAATGAAAGATGGGGTTATAAAAAGGAATAGAAATAAAAGAAGAGTCAAAATCAGGAACGTGGAAGCCAAAAACCCATTGCATGGAACTGGCAACACGTCTGTCCGCCCCTCAGAGCCTCTCGGCCGAAGTCAGAGTCAACCCACCGCAGATTTATTATTATTTTCTTCCTCACCCTCGGTTTTGCACGATCAGTCTTTGTTTTTAATAACTATACTCCTTATCTAATTAAATGACCATTTTAACCTAGCTACTATATCCAGACAGAATATTCTGATGCCTGTGAGTGATCTTCTCCTTCTCCTCTAAAAATCTCTGCACTGTTGATTCATGGAATGGTGTATCTAGCGATTTATGCTTGGCCTGGCTGGAATGGGCGGTCCAGTTGACATCATTTGTGCCGCTTGTGAATGTTGGTTGTTAAGATTTATTGATAGAGATTTTAGTGAGGACACAGGATTCATTTTCCCTTGTTTTGTGATTCTGGACTCAAAATATTCCGTCATTTTGTACACATCGTCTTATGGGGCCCACCTCACGTAAGTTCAACCCTAGCACACCCGTTCACTCTTTGCTTGGTACAGGTGATGGCCAAACTTCAACGATGACCCAAGTAATATTCGTTGTTGAAATGTTGAATTGGAACATCTTAGGGTGTGTTTGGTATGGGGATTTTAAGAGCTAAAAGTGATTTCTTTAAAATAGTTTATAATGAGCTACTTCTCAGTTCCTTTTAGCTGAAAAGATGCACTCACCCTCATCACTCGAAAACCATACATGCATATGGGTAGGGGTGCTCATTGGCCAGCCCTATCCGGGGCCTACCCCACTTTGGTCAGGCTTGGATTGAGTGATAGCAACTCCAAACCCTAACCTATCTTGGCCTAAATAAGGAGTGCTTGTAATTTAATTTTGTTTAAGTTATCCAAACAATTGCTAGAAAGCTCGAGCGACCGATAAAAAACCTAGTTCGCCCAATTATTTAAAATGGGCGGGCTTGGGCAAAATATGGCATGTGTTTTGAAAGTCTGGCCGAGCTTGGAAATCCCTTAGCTCAGCTCGATAAGAGGGTTACCAGGGACTGATCCCAATTTTTTCTTGTTGGTTACGATTTGTACAGTGAGTGGATACATGAGTTCAGATTACAAGAGGAGAAAAAAAATAGAGAGAAAAAGAAAGAAATAAGTTAAGAAAGGAAAGGAAAAAGGAAAGAAAAACCACATATGAATGATGATGTGATTGAAAATCACTCATAGATACTCCTCCTAGGTCCACCCCTGCTCCAAGGCATGGTTCAATCAAAGGTAAATATAATCCCACCCTGGATTATTAACTTAAGGCCTTAACCCTTCTTTTTAACATCATAAAAGAAAGCAAATTTGACGAATATCTTTAGTTCAAGGGTAAGGCAGCTTAATTTTATGGTATCAAAATAAATCAATCTCTAGTCCTTACTTTGGTGCTTGGAAGTACCACTCCCCTATCACTGAGTTAATCTAGAATTAAGGAACATTAAAAAAAAAAAAAAAAATAGCACAACAAAGCCAGTATGACTAGTCACGAGTCACAAGACTCGGCAAAGTCACGTGAGTCAATCGAGTTAAATACAGGATTCAACCAAGTAATAGGCTACCGGCAGTCTACACAGGGACTCTACTTCTTAGCCCAATCGTTTAATCCACTGAACCAAGAGAAACAATGATGAGGCCTAGTATCTGTCAACAGTCCCCTCTCAATTCCCTTTTACATAAATTTCGTGACATGTCCGAGGCCAACACGTGGGAGATCGATGTTTGTTTCATATCTGCTGAGCATGACACGGACACACACTTATTTCTGATAAAATTGTGAGGACAATATAGTCCTTTTCTCATTTCACTTAATATTATTCTATAGTTGTAGCCATCCACCTTAGCCCATGTTTGTAGTATAAATAAGCACACCCTCTCCTCCCCTTCAACAAATCTTCACCTGTAGTCTTTTAGACCCATCTTCCTCTCCTAAAATCTCCTTCTCTAAAAGATCCTTTCCAAGCACAACTCCATCCCCCTCTCCTCAAAGATTCAAATGGGAGGAAACTCGCCCTGTGCTTCCTGCAAACTGCTGCGCCGACGCTGTGCAAAGGACTGCATCTTTGCCCCTTACTTCCCTCCTGATGACCCACAAAAGTTTGCCATTGTTCACAAAGTCTTTGGTGCAAGCAATGTTAGCAAAATGCTTCAGGTCTGTCTCCCTCTCCCTCTCTCTCTCTTATATGTGTGTGTGCTCATGAATTAGATGTGCTTGTGTGTCCCTGAATTTCCTTGTGTAAGTCACTGAATGTTCCACAGTGCGAATGGTTTGTGCCCATGAAGGAGTGTTTGTGGCACTATAAGCTTTTGTTATACTCAATCTTGAACAATTTCAGGGAACACATGGTGGTTTGTCCAATAGTCCTAATAAGCCGACCTTGTAAAATATAGGTTGATTTCATACTTGCAAGTTAGCTGGCCATCACCTGATAGTTGTACCGAATAGAATATAAACACAACATGCATTTTTCTTCCTCATATTAAGCTGCTATTATAGACTTATTGGGTCATTGACTTAATTTTCCCTTCTTCTATAGGAGCTTCCTGTTCATCAAAGAGCAGATGCTGTCAGCAGCCTAGTCTATGAGGCGAATGCGAGGGTCCGGGATCCTGTTTATGGCTGTGTCGGGGCAATCTCGTTCCTGCAAAACCAAGTGTCCCAGTTGCAGATGCAGCTTGCAGTGGCCCAAACCGAGATCTTGTGCATTCAAATGCAACAGGATCAGCCATCCTTACCTAATAACCCAATGGACCCAGATGAGAAATCGATTCTTCTTCCTAACAATATCAATAACCATCCACAGTTCATCAACTATGCCTCTTCTAGCAATGTAATTCAAGAGCCTCTTAAGAGGGAGTCCTTGTGGACATGATATGTTTTCTTAATGAAATGGGTTCAAGCGTTTTCACTTGCTATATTTCCATGATCAATTATTACTTTAACAGTGAAATTTTTGTGTGCTTGTGTGTGTGTGTGAGAGAGAGAGAGAGAGAGAGAGAGAGAGAGAGAGAGAGAGATGCTGAGCAAAATAGTTACATGTACGCTTACCCTTCTTGGTGCATGCTGAGACAAAGGAGTTTTAAGGCCGATAACGTGGCTTAGGTGGCAGGGGTCCACACTAATCAAGACCGTCAGGATTCTGTAGATGGAGTTTAGCTCAAAATTCACAGTAATAGGACAGTCTTAATCATTTCCATTTGCTGTCATTGCACTCACCGAATTTGGGCGGATGAGAATCCCCGTAATAGTCGTCTATATATTCAAAGTCTAGCAGTTACTTGTTATGGTGTTCATATTTCTTGAGAGAGATTAGTAAAGTAATGCACAAAACTTTAGTTGCTTCAGTAGGAAAAAAAAAAAAACATCAAAGCTAGACTTTGGTTCATTAGAAGTAAGTAAAATAAAGATGTAGAAGAGGAAGAAGAAGAGAAAAGAAGGAAAGGGAAAAAAATAGAAGAGAGAAGTGAACACAATTCTTGGGTGTGTGTATGAATTGGATGAATGGGTGGTCAACCCTGGCATGTGAGATATGGAGTAAACTAGTTTGTTGCTTGTAAAACAAACCAAGCCCAAACTGATCAACGTGTGTGGGTCGGTGCCCTTTCCAAAACAAGGATTCACTTGCTATTCTCTTCCTGTATTTGTTTTGGTGTTCACGTGGGAAGAAGTGGTCTTTGTTTTGAGAAGAATCCAAACCTCACATTTTAGGGTTCAATGCTCCCTTCCACTTTTATGTCTAAATCAATCTAATATTAAGAGATAATAAAACGATAGGAACAACTAACTTAAAGATTCCTCCATTATTTTTAAATGACCATCTAATTCCTAAGTCAAATTTTTGGGCTTTCTACTCTCTTTCTCATCCACTCTTTTCATGTTTATTTAATGATGAGTACAGAAGTGGGGCAATATCAGCCGATCTCCTTTGCTCTTCCCTTTGTCTTCTTCTTCGCCTTGTCTGTGGCACTGTATTTTGGTTGTGACTATGGGAGGAGCCCTTGTACTATAACCATCATTGAATAAACTATTTCATCACCCACGGACAGCCAACTTCCTGTTGTGAACATGTGGGGCCCACCGACTACTTCAGTCTTGTGTACACCGGTCACTTCAAATCAGATGTTGACAATTGCCGGGTTTCTTGCTTGCCCTACATTGTCCAAGGGAAGATTTTCACCCATGAGAAGACCGCACAGTGTGCTCTGATTTACTCAAGGGCAAAATATTTAATATAAAAAAGTTTTTTCGTTAGTCTCTTTGAAGGATTCTATTCGAATCACCGTATCATTATTACCTTATTTTAATTTAAAATTACATTAAATAAATGTAAAAATAACGTTCATAATTAGAGATTTTGCGAAAGAGATATATATGAATCAACCAAAAACGATTTGAGGAAAAAGGAAATAAAAATATAATTTGTAGATTAAAGAAATTTATACATGGACTTAAACAAGCTTTAAGGCAAAGGCAATGACATGTTAAATTCAATAATACCACTGATCTTCAAATATATACATTGACAATAAGGAACCGGATCCCCTGTTTGGTCCAATCAGAGGGTGACACATGGAGGAGGAGAAGTTAAACTAGCTGGCTTCCATCTCTTCTAATAAAAAATAAAAAATTCTCCCATGTGTCATCCCCTGATTGGTCCAAACAGGGTTTCACTATTTGGACCAACCAGGGGATCCGTTTCCTGACAATAAATGTTGAAGTTTAATGGGCCATAGATGTTTTATAACCCATTAAGTATCAATTGATTTGATTTATGATCAAAAGAGAGATGCGAGAGAAGTTACCACAAATTAGTTACGACAAAGTCATCCTCTTCTAAATAAAGAGTGATTTTTTCATGCTTCCTTTTTATCCTAACAAATGGTAAATACCTTACTTTTAGCCACCTGATGGGGATGAGCCATAGTTTAACAACTCGATTGCTTGACTTAACTCCTAATGTCACTGGGCCAAGCAACATGATTACTTAGAAGCATTTGATTCGCCTGACTCGTGACTTATTGGATCGAGTTGACTCACCTGAGTAGGTCAAGTTAAAAACGAGTTTTAAAACTGGGCAAACCATAGGGCTGAAAATGGATCAAGTAAAAATATTGACCCAGCTGAACCAAACCCAAATACAACATGTTCAAGCCCAGGGCCAAACGACCTCCTAGACCAGACTGTTTTAATGAGAGACCTAACTCAGACCCAACTATTACAATCATATATTATCTTAGTGGTAGTGTCTAATAATAATATTTTAGATAAGATGGCCCGTGGACCCAAAAGACCCCAATAAGGATAGATGTGGTTGGAACCCAAAAGACCTAACTGGGTGCCCAACCCGGACCGGGTCCGGCTTCATCCGAGCCGAACCCGGCTCCTGTACAGCCCCAAAACATTGACTAACCAGTAACCACATGAGTGCAATTACAATGGAAATTGGTTACTTTAGTTGATGAACCATTTCTGTAGAAATTGAGGTGTTAAAAGAACCTTCTTTGGATGAAAGCTACATTAAAAGACAAATGCCTCTATCTTTAAATCTCGAACTGAGAGAGGGACCAACTAAACCTCTTCTTTCTTTTGAGGGCTCGAGGAACCTTGCTTGGGTTCAAATGTTCTGTTCTCTTGCTCTCTTCTTCTTTTTTCTTCTCTTTCCTTATTAAATTAACTCAAGCAAATCGAGACCTGCTTTTACAAAAGATCCCAAAGTTGTTGTTGGTCGTTACTCATTTAATTTATAGATTGTTAAGATGCTTTTGCTTAGTTTATTTATATTTATTAACCTAACAGGCAGCAAGAAATTAAGGAAGACTAATAAGATCCTCGAGTCGCGAGCTTGTGCTTGTAGGTCCCATTTTAGATGACCCGGATTCTTAATCTCATATGGGTGACCTTGATAGGAATTGTGGGCCCCCTATAGGCCCATAAGATCACTGGTGCGGAGAATCGAACCTACTAGATATCCCACTTCTAGCTAGGATCTATAAGGCCCTAGAAAGCTAGGCATATATATCCTATGGTCTATAATAACTTATTAAAAATCAAAGTCAATCTTATGATAATTATAATCAAATCTACAATCCGGCAGCACACCGCCGGATAGAAAGTGTTTCAAGGGAGTATAGGAATAGGATCATAGCTAAGGAACCTTTTCAAGTGTCACGCCCCCAAGTGTAAAACCGGGGTTATGCATAAGATTGGAGTCAATTTAAAATTTTCTAACATTAACTTAGCCCCAATCATGTCCCAATATGGATTGAAGATTGCTGTGAGGTAGAAACATTTCCTCAATTACATAAAATGTATAGCGAAAACTTTATAATACAAATGGTATTTCAAGATGTATAGTTAAGAGCAAATACTGAAATATATATTAACTAGAGTTCAAGTTGAGACAGTTAACAAAAGTATTATTTACAATAATAGGCCACCCCAAAACTTGGGCCTAATCAAAAGATGAAAGAACAAAAGAAACCAAAAGATGAATCTATCCAAGTAAGCATGAAGGATCTGGAGTACGGGGTCAATACGGCTAAACAACGTCGTCTGTACAATAGTCTAAGAGGTTATCAGACTGATCCGTTTGAACTTCCCCAATCGTCTCTTCCTCAAGATAGAAGGGCTCGGTACCTATGCACCAAGAGTAGCATCATCAGACACGACAGTCGGCAAACAATATAGATAAAAATCAAAGATATGTAGTGCGAATAAGAGAGTATACGATAGACAAAATCATAGGGGTGCATAGCATCGGAGTCAAAATATTCTAACATAACATCTATCAAGATAGGTTGTCCACATAAGCTAATCACCAATGAATAGTGTTATTGCCCTCCCTACTCATATTGAGTTGTGGCAGAGTTATACTAGGCACGGGACAAAAACACAGCAATCAATCAAAATGGGTACCAATCAAAATCAAACTTCAATACTTCTTTCAAAGGTGTATCTGATGTTGTACATTAATCTAAAATGTAAAAAGTCATACTACAGACGTTCATTCCAAAACCCTTACACAAGTGGTGCCCCAACTGTGTTGGACGTTAACAGCTGTGTGGTGTTTGACACAAGAGTCCTAAACATACCATAGTGAATAGCTAGACTTTCTTGCGTAAATAAGATTCATTCACGTAAGAGAAACTACCTTTCCATCATCAAATCAAAACCAAAACCATCAAACTTCTTCAAAACATCATCATTATAAGTAATTCTCAACCGGCTTTTACAATCAAAGCCGCCTAACTTCAACAATTCAATCAAACTTTGAAACAAAAGGAATAACAAAATGGATCATAAGTCCATCATCTAAGTTCTTCATGTGATCTAAAATCTAGCAAAACAAACGGAGTTAATGAACATGGATATTGCATGTAGAGAAGTACTAGACGGTACAATTCGGAATCGAATGCAATAACAATCAAATCCTAAGTTAATTTTTATTCCTGAAGTTTTGTACAACCCTACTCAGTCAATGAAAGGAATCAAGGTTCGTGATACCCAGATGAATAATCTTCGTGCATAGATATAAAGAAGGGTATCACATTGTCCCATATCGTTCAAGATTGAAGTAAGTTGAAATCCGAGAAAATCGGAATAACTTCGGGAAATCATCGGCTCAAAACATTCCCCGTATCAAGTCCAAAGTTTCCATCAGAGGCATCACCAAGGGTCCCACCTAGGTCATCAAACTAGGAAAGGAAATCCCTTTCAAAAAAAGGACATCAGAATACTTCACAGTTACCTAACGGCTAGCCGTGGAGTCTTCTACGGTGAGCTTCATGGGTAGCCGTGAGCTTGTCGTAGGCACGGTGTTGAAAACTCCTAAAGTGTTTCGTCAGTCAGGTTCCCAGACAAAACCTCACCCAGGAGTCACGGTTAGCTGTGGGCTCGCTGTAGAACAATTGTAAAATAAAAAGCCCTAAGTGCAGCTCCCAAGTAGGGGTGTAAAAAAAAACCAAAAAACCGTCTAACCAAACTGAACAGAACCGCGGTTAATAACTGTGTTTCATGGTTCGATTATGGTAACAGTTTTTAAAATCGAAAAATCGCACTTCATGATTCAGTTACGGCTTTTGTCTTGACTCACAGTTATTAACTGAACCGAACCGTTAACCGCGGTTCGGTTAACCGTGTTCCCAAAACACTCGGTTAACTGAACCATTTCGCTAATAAGAAAAAAACATTAGGGCCTGAATGAAATTTTTTTTTTTTTTTTACAATAACATATTATGCCATTCTCTAACTCTTTTTTTTTTTTCACAATAAGTTTGATTAGTGGATGACAAAATTTTCATAATTTTTTTTTAAGTGACAATTAACCATAACCGAACTGTTAACCACGGTTAATCGCGGTTCGATTTTTAACTTTTTTTCACGATTCGATTACTGTTACAGTTTTTAAAAACAAAAAACCATGAAATACGGTTCGGTGAACCATTTTCCCAAAAACCGCGGCTAACCAAATCGTTACACCCCTACTCCCAGGCTTTTACGGTTAGCTTACGGCTAGGTTTATGGCTAGTCGTATAAGCCTTCACGGCTAGCCGTAGAGCAATTTACGACTCCCTGTGAAGCTTCAAAATTTACAGTCTGAATTCTGCTCAGTGCTGTTTTTAGGGAGGATTCACCCCCCCTTCACCTCTTCCAATACAACATAAAACCCCTCTTTAAGTCCATTCACAGCCCTTCCAACCAATTCAATCCATTCAATTCAAATCTCAACATAATTATCATGTTTTCATCAAAACCAAATAAAATGAGCAAATGGTCATCTAATTTCATCAATCCTCAAATCAAGGGAAACATCAAAGCATAAATATACATATTAACTTGCCTTGATGAAGAGCTTAAACCAAAACCCAAGAGAAAATCGGGAAAAATCATCTTTTGAGCTCAATTGGAGAAAACAACTCTTAACCCCAAAATCAAACCTACAAATTTATGCAATGGGTTGAAGTGAGCCTCTCTAATCCATTTCTAAGCAAAGAGTGGAAGAAGACCTAAACCTAAAAGCTTTAGAAGCTTACCTTAGAGTGGGTGGTGAGTGAAAAGCTTAGAAAATGGTATGGGTGAGATCTTGGAGGCTTGGGGAAGATGAAGTGTAGCTTGGCCGGCGACGTCGGAGCTCCGATGACCGGAAATGGTGAAGAGGTAGTGAAGGAGAAATGAGCTTGTAGTGAAGGGGAATGAGTCTTTTATTAGGTTAGGTTCATGGCTAATTTGAGTTTAGTCATCGAATTCCCTAAAGATGATATACGGGCCTCTTTGACGCTTCGAATCGAAACGCGACCGAAGATTAAAGTTCGTAAAATGCCGAGACATACCCGATGCACCTAAACTCATAAAACCTCATAATCTCATATAAATCAATGAAACTTCCCGAAATTGCAAACCACCCCCTACTGTACCCAAACGCGCTCTAAATCACGCAAGGTTTCACATGCATGGTCCAAACGTTAAACCCGACTCGCTAAAACGCTAAACGCACTTACTAACTAATCAAGCAATTAATTAATATTAATGGGAGATTAAGGGACGGGGTGTTACATCAAGTGATATCAAGCTATTGTGTTTATAAACTTTCTATGTGTTTTATATACCAATTAGCATTAGGGTTCAAGTTACTTATGAGTTTTAGACTAATGTGAGAATTTGTAGGAATCTTGTTTGCAAAATTTTATATAATAATTGATGGATGGTGCACCTTGCATATGGTACTTTGTGATGGGAGAATGTTCTCCTAAGTGTGCAGACGCATATGCAGTTCAGTTCTATGGGTTCTATTCTATGATCTAGCATCAGGAAATATCTATGGTTAAGATGTCATGAAACTCTAAACTTGTTAAATTAAGGGCTAGGATGATTCAATGAGGCTGATTTTTTTTGCTTCCTCTTGTCCATAAGTGGACCTTACCATCTGCACTCCTCCCATTGATAAAAATCTATCTAAGTTGCCCCATCGGATTGTTTATTTGCAATATGCAATCTACTCGTAAGAAAACGTTTTAGAATTATGTGTGGGAGATAAAATAATTAAGAATGAGAATAAGAATTAAGAATATATTTTAAAATTTTACAAAGTAATTTTATAAAACATGGAGATGGTAGAAAAATATCATTATATTATGTGTTATTCTCAATTTTTAGGTAGTGTCTAGTGATCGCAATTATTAAGGTTTATAACATTTTTCAAACAATATGTTTTAAACGTGGCATTTTCAAGACACCATTAGGGCATAATCGAGGCATATGATCAAAGGGCAATTGCTGATTATTGGATTGAGAATTGAGAAAGAGAAGGAAGAAGAAAGGTAGAGAAGATTTTCTCCCCTCGTGGAGATGAGCTAGCTATAGTAATGTTTTTCTTGTCATCATTACTTCCCATGTTCATGGGAGATAATTATACTTGACCTTCTTATTTAAAGTTATCTTTTGATGATTCTGAATCTCATTTGTTTCACCATATTGTGACAGGATTCATTTCATGAAACCACAGAGGGGTCCACATCCCGTAATCCTCGCACAATGACCTGTTGGGGGTATCCTGGTTGGACCCGCCAACCTCAATATAACTCGACCAATATTTCTGAACTCAGGTTGACCCTTCTTATTTTCTGAATGAACTTAATTAGGCTGAACCCATTCTATCACAACCCAACCTAATCAAATGTCTTATAATTTTGTTCAAACCATGCTAACTTTCAATTTGGATTCAAGTTGACATTCTAAGTCAATTAATGAATGTCTTAAAAAGAATTCAATTAATGAATGGATTCGGATTGAGTTCATTCTAGCAATAATAATATTATTACACAATTCTAGAATTAATATCTAAATATAGAAAAACATAAGACACTGGAGTGGAAATGAGTGTCCCATCTCACATAGCCACCCACAGATTGATCCATCGGTGGGTATGTTGTCACACATGTAAAATTCCACTTACCCAACCTAGCAAATAATAATAATAATATCAAGTCTAAGTATGAATTTGACTAAACTTGGACCCCAGCTATTAACTAGACTCAACCTACGTGCCTTGGCTCGATTATCAATTGGTTGAAAAATAAAAACTTCCACACACAGCTTTTGGGTGGGGTCTCTTGAAAAGAGGAATTGAGGTTCATTGACATCTTTCCTTTGACTGTACGAAGGTCATGTGTGGTAGATTTCATTGATATTAACTTACAATCATTACATTGCTAACCCTACTGCTAATCAAAATCTAGACACTGCATGTGTAACCTTTGAATGGTAAAACAAGAACGTCAAACAAATTGAAATGGCACTCCAAGATCATCTTCGGATTCTAAGATCTATAATTAATTAATGAGGATGACTTTGATCCACTGTTGGTACCACTTTCATTCAGCGGTTACCTACCCTACTGTGAATTTGCGTGGGTTGTGTTCATTCTATCACTTAATCCACTCACTGGGTTTAATCTGAATTAGTGATTCCAAAGTACAAGTAAAAATATGGTAGCGAATGACGGTCTTCTAGTTGGTTAGTAATTCCATCTCTCACCCAAGCTGTCCAAAGTTTGATCCCAGCTGAGTCTGTTGGCCTTTTCCCACACGTGTGGGCGAACTCTTCTTGTGCATGCACTCTCTCTTATTGGGGTCCGAGCTCTATTCACTAGGGTGCCGAAAAAAGAGAGTAAAAATATAATCATAAAAACATAAAACGCCATAATGTCGGATAGAAATATGCCATGGTGTATGTTTAGGACCAAAAACTAGTCCTTATATATGTGTCTACTTGTCTGTGTCATGAAGTTTTTGTGATTAGTACTCTTTTTAAATATAACTATTTATGATTAGCATATATTTATATGAATTTATATATGTGAGGATATTTGTTTCTTAAAAGTTTATTTTGAGAAAAGCAACTTCCTTTCTTTCTTTCTTTTTTTTTAAAATTAAGCGTATTAAATATTATTTCACATGATCATGTTTTTCTTTAAGTTATATAAAAAGGTTTTCAGGAAGCAATGGTGCCGGCACTTGGCAGATTGTTGTGTCATTTGACTTGAGATTTGGAGACTTCTTCTTTCTATTGATTCTCTATCTCCAGTCAATTACGTGTTTGAAAGAAGATTTTTGAATTAGTGATTAACTCCGCCATCTCCCTAATCAACAGTAGGGCAGGTGTAGCCATGGCCGATCCAAAATATTGATAAAATAATTTAGCAGTAAAGGCAAAAAATTGAAAAAAGAAATGCTAACATAATATCGAAAATCTCAATTATGTGGTCAATCCAATTTTTCCCATCAGCCCCAAAAATTATAAAAGAAGAAGAATTGTATTGCTCTCCACACTCATTAACATTTATTAATAGCTTTAGAAGACTACAAAAGAACTGACAAGGGGTTGTTCAGTTGGTAGGCAACCTTCCATATTATCTAGTTGCCTAGGGATTGATACATGGGTATGCGACTATTTCTACATGGGTGGGCTTCTTTTTCTACTTTGTAGGCTTCCTCTCCCCAGTTGTGTAGGCTCTCTTGGAGGCTAGGGTACTAAAAAGGAAATAAAGAGTTTTAAATTACATTAGTTTAAAGAAGAAATGTACTTGAATGGGTTTGTGGCATGAATCTAGAAAGAGATGAAGAAATTTGAAAGTGAGAAAGGAATGTGATGAAATGTCCTTTTTTTATAAAAATAAAATATAAAACTGTTCTTTGAAAGACAAAATTATACTCTTCAACGATAAAAATAAAAATAAAAAGTTGATGAATGGCAAATTATAAATGAATTTTTTTTTTTTTTTTTTTTTTTTTTTTTTTTTTTTTTTTTGAGGAGGGACAAAGTGCATAAGATTAAGATTCAAATGATAGAATCGATTTCCTCCTATGATTACAAAGAAGACTAGAAAGTCCCTCCTGAAAACTCCTTTTTCAACATAATCTACAAACTTTTACAATGTGTGTTGTCTTTCACGTTGGACTGCTTCACCCAAGTACTTTTCAAAAAACATTTGATCGAGAATCACGTGGTCGGCGAGAAGGAATATATTCATGAGATGAGATATTGAACCTCAGCTACAATTTTCAAACCAATGACCATGAAGAAAAAAATCCACATTCCTTTTCTTTTGAACCTCCCCTTCCCACACTACTCCTCGGAAGTTGAATTACGCCAAGTAGAGCTGAAGTTAGGTGTTTAAAAATGTCACATAAGTTGCCTTAAACCAATGCCCAAAGAGGAAAACTTAGGGTTTTGTAACTTTGACAGCTTCCAATTCTTCTATGACACGTTTATGTGTACTCATGGGGGACAAAGGGTGCAGGCATTCCTTGTAACCTTGCCAAGAGGGTGGCCATGGGCCTTTTTCAGTAAGGCTTGTCTAAGTTTAGCCCATTTAGTATCGGTCCTGATGTTCTGGCCCTGACCATCCCATTGATCGAAAAGCTAGGTTCCCGTCCTCAAGATTTTCTATGTATGGGTCCAACTAGAGTGGGCAGGGTCGACTGGCCCAACTCACTCCCCATCCAAATTGCAAGCAAGCAAACTCAAACCTAAATTCCACTTGAACAAATGCAAATAAATAAATAAATAAATAACTAATATCCAACCTCAACTGTAAATTCAATATCCAAGTGCAGGTCCGGTCAACTAGGTCAAGTTTGGTGTACATTATCATCATCATGCAGGACAAAAAAAGGACGCTTTTAGCAGCGAAAAAAATCTCCTTTTGCAGCGGTGGAAAGAAAAAAACGCTGCCAAAGACATTTTTCTTAGCTCTAAAAGTCTCATTTTTCTCTTGTAGTGATGGAATTTTCAATTATTATATATTAAGCTAAAGGCTTTTTAGATAATTTTGACCATTTGATTTGATTTTGACTGTAACTGAAATATAATTTCTCACTTTTTATAACTACTGCCCACTCCTTATAAATACCCATAACCTTTTCTTTTCTTCTTTTAATTTCTACAAAATTGCCTTTCTGCCCACATCTCCTATTATATTTCTACATATACTTTTTTTCATCCCACTTCTCATATTCCCTTTCTACTCTCCCTACAATCATATTTTTCTTCTTTTTAAAAAATTATTGCTATGCATGAATATTTTATTTGCATTATATGAGTGAATATTTAAATTGCGTTTTATGGACATACCCGTGATTAGTACGGGTTATTGTACTAGTATAAATTATGTATATACTGCAAATAAGGCATCCAAAATTTAGGGCTTGTTCGTTTAGTGAAATTTCTGACAAAAACTTGATATGTTGGGAATTCTTGGGATTCCAATATCTTTTATTTTCGGTGGAATTTCTGGCTGCTCAAATACAGAAGAGGATTAAGGAATTCGACATGTGTGAGAATTCAAAATTTTTCTAAATAGGAATTCTTTGAGTTCTAGTAAAGAAATATGCCCTAAATGTACTTTGTATATAGTATAGGGTGCTACTTTTCTTTCTAAAGAGGAAAAGTCTCCATTAAAACAATACTTTAAGGGTTGCTTTGTATATAATCAAAAGACTGGGGACGATTAGAAAATATAGAAGCTATAGTGTAAATTAAGAACTTTTGTTTCTCTTTACAACTTCTAAGTTCTTTCATCTTAGTGCACATTGCCTGGGTGTACAAGGATCTGAGAACTTATTTATGCAGTAAAAGGATTCTTTGCTTTGTGGATTTTTTTTTTTTCATAATAGAGAAAATTATCTTCTTACCTCTCTAAGGAAATCAAGATTTTTCTATCTATGAAATTCAAATTCATTTTCTTACAGAGAAAAGTTTAGCACAAGACACAAACAGAAACATGTAACTTGCGAACTTGTCATTGGGAGGAAAACATTACCGTATCTTTTACTGACGTAACCCTTTGTCTTGACATATGATCAAATCTACTTCAGCCAACAACTTTGACATTCAGATACAGCTTTTTCGAGGCAGAATCGGATTGAAATAATTAACATTCACTAATATATCCTAAGGGTGTGTTTGTGTACATTCAGCGAAGACGGAAAGCTGTATCTATTTTTCATGGAAATGCGTCTTCGATGGAAAGTGTTTGGACTCTTATTTCTGCACAAAATAAAAAAAAAAATATATATATATATATATATATATATACTTTTTGCAATTTGCTGATAACTTAGGTTACACCGGCAGAGACATATGGTCAAAGATCACAGTATAAAATTCCAGGCTCGGATTGAGTCGGGTTGGACACGGGCACTAGTAACGGTCAATTTTGAATGGTAAATTGTAGATTTCTATTAGGAATTGCTAATAAACCCTAGAAGAGTGTTGTATGTTACTGGTAAGAGTGTGTGAACATAGATTTTAATTGGATGAGTTTGAATCCATTCTAGCTCGCTTTTGATTCGAAGGGACTTTTATAAGTAGGAACAATATTTTGACATAGTTTGAAAACGGGCTTTATATTTTGCATGTTCTATTAAAACCTCTTTGACTAATATTTAAATTAGATAAAATAATTGGACCCTCTATTTTCTTTTCTTTTTTGACCAACTAATTCTTTTTAAAAAAAAGAGATAATTTTAACCCATAAACTTTGAGAACAAAAGACTAAAGGGTATGATTATTTGAATTGCTGATATTATATAGTTCCTAATTCACGTCTAAATGAGAGCCTCTATGGTTTTTTCTCACTAATTTATCCTTGAAAAAAACTCAAATGACTTATCACTTGAGTTAAAAAACATAAATTTACCTTTTAAAATTTGGGGACCAAAAACCAAAGGCTATGATAATTTGAATGGCTTGATACAACAGACTTTCTAATCCACATCTAAGCCTTTCAATTGACATGATCCCTTAAATCTTTTATGCATCTAGGTAGGCCCGCTAAAAGTAAATTGAGTTAGTAAAACTTGCAAAGCTCAAATAAAAGCTATTCATATCATTTATCCATTCAGCTACTCATCATAGCAACACTAAACATCACCCTATTTGGATTGGATACGTATTAAATTGTTAGGATTTTGTATGTTGGCTAAATTCATGGGTTGGACAAAACTCTAAGGGTCTATTGAGTTGTATTTCATATTTAGAAAATGACTCTGAAGATAGAAGACTAGACGAATTAGAAGAAGAAAGCTGGGAGAAAAATTGTTGAAAGTTCGGATCTACAGAATGTTGTTCGCTCGAACGACCAGTGCATCCGCTCGAGCAAACCCTATACAAAAGCTGTTTCACTCGACCCACCTTTTGTGATCGCTCTAGCCATGGTCTGAAATCCAAATACAGTGGCTTGTCCACTCGAACGAACCTGGGTGCAAAACTATAAATTTACCCAGTTTTCTCTCCTGATTTGTCTCAAGTTTGTGTTGCTGATTCCTAATCATATTATAACACTTGAGACATGAATTCATGGCTATAAAAAGGACTCAAGGGCTATTCAAAAAAAAAAAAAAAAACAAACACCTCACCTCTCAAAGTTCAGAGTTAGGGATTTAATTGAGAGAATTCTTCTCTAGAGATTTATTAAGAAGTCATGCTGCCAAGTTCTCTAGAGCCAGCATCTTCTGCATCCTTTGTAGAAGATTATCTTCTTGCGAGAAGATTTGAGGAGTCAAGCGCTGGATTGAGTCTGTTGCAATCAGCGATGTGAAGTTGTTGAAGCGTGAAGCGACACAAGGTAACTTCAGTCCTTAGGTATGGGATATCTAGGGAAGAAAGCTGAGTTTCTTATAATTGCAAGATTCATAGTGCTTGATTAGATCTAGTTTGGATCCGTGGTTTTTCACCCGGTTAGGGTTTTCCACGTAAAAATATAATGTCCTTGTGGTATGTGCTTGTGATTTTATTTCCACTGCATTTTTATTATTTTTACATACTTTTGAGCTGATTAATTGAGTGGACCAAGTTAGAGATCTTGCGAACCCTAACTTTCAATTGGTATCAAAGTGGGTTGCACTAAATTGCTGTGTTTGATTCTAAGAGATTTCTAGAATAGTACTCAATCGAGAATAAACATCAACTTCTAAGCTCCATTTGCTAGATGGTTCTAATTATATCTATTGGAAGCAAATGATGATTGGGTTCCTTAAGTCCATCGATGATGATGTTTGTAATATTGTTGAGGAGGGCTACTCCAAACCAACAATTGTGGCTAATAGACAAACTGTTCCTAAAGCCCAATGGACTAAGGATGAGAAGCATGACTCCAATTGTAATAACAAGGCTACAAATGGAATACACAATGGAGTATCTGTTGAAGAGTTCCGTAGAATTTCCACTTGTAAAACTGCAAAAGAAGCATGAGAGGTCTTGCAGACAGTGTATGAGGGTACAAACATGGTAAAGTAATCTAAATTGCAAAGACTGACTAAAGAATTTGAAACCATCGTGATGGAAGAAGATAAGACATTCAATCAATTCTATGCTAAGCTGAATGATATTGCCAATTCTATTTTTATTCTGGGTGAGGAAATTTCATAAAACAAGATTGTCAAGAAAATTCTGAGGTTTCTACCTTCAAGGTACGATTTTAAGGTTGATGTTATAGAAGAAAATAAGAATTTTGATACCCTCAAGGTAAACCAGCTAGTTGGAAATCTTCAGACATTTAAAGCAAACCGTTTGGATAAAGGAAAATCAAAAGAGAAAGGTATTGCTTTGAAAGCCATCTCAGAATCAAGAAAGAAGCCTGAAAAGAAAATTGAGCCTAATTCTGACTCTGAGGCTGCAGATGATATGGCTGAAATGCTTAATTGCTTCAAGAAGTACATGAAGTCAAAACAAGCTAAGTGGAAGAGTTCCAAATCTGAGAAGAAAGATTCTGCTAAAGGAACTCAAATATGAGAAGAAAGATTCTGCTAAAGGAACTAAGTGTTTTGAGTGCCAAGGCTATGGTAACTATGCTAATAAATGTGCCAACAAGAAAATGGGGAACAAAGAAAAAGGTCCTCAACACAACTTGGGATGAAGAGTCATCAGAAGAAGAAGAAAAAGATACTGAAGCTGATTCTTCAGAAAATGTGAATGGCAAGTTTGTAGCTTTCATGGCTAAGTCTTTGTCTGATAATGATACTGATAAAGATCATGATAATGAGATGTCAAAATTAAGAGAAAGATTGAGAAGAGTTGTACCATACTACCTATGCTGATTGTGTCAGGATGACTAAGTATGGTAACAAGATCACTATTAAGTTCAAGGCTACTCAAGAGGAAAGTTCTGCCTTGAAAATAGAATTAGAGCAAGCGCTTAAACAGGTTCATTTCTTGGAAAGTCAAAAAAACTGTTTGGCTGAAAATTTGACTACTGATAGTCAAAAACTTGAGAGGGCTGAAGAAGAAATAATGAATATGAAGAAACAGGTAGTGATGATGAAAGCTGAAAATCAAGACCTGCAAGGAAGGCTGAAGATCACTCTGTCTGAGGTAGAAGTTAAACAGGCATCTCTAAACAAGATGAACATTGGTTCAAAGACTTTTACAAACATCTTGTGCAGTTAGAAGTCTCCCTTTGATAGAAGCGGTCTTGTTTATAATCATGGTGTATCCACTTCAAATGCTAAAGGTAAAACAGTTTTTGTCTCAAGTGTTGCACATGCTACTCCACATATTGCACTTTCAAATAATGTGGAGTAGTACAAAGAAAAAGAATGTATCGCATGTTGAACGCACATCCACTTGTCATCATTGTGGAAAGAAAGGACACATTCGTCCCCATTGCAAGAAGCTGAATAGTCGACCTAAGACCAAGCAATGGCGGAAGAATTTTTCTCCACCCAAGACAACTCCGATTTGGGTTAGAAAATCTAATTTGCCTAAGCAAATTGCTCACACTATGCAGAAAGATGAAACTATACAAGTGTGAGTGGCTACATATAAAAAGCCCTGATCAAGGAGGTCAAGCTCCAACTCCAATGCTGATACGAAGATAAATAGAGGGAGAGCTAATGCATCCAGATTGACAAAAGTTGCATGATAATTGTTTGTAAATTATGGACAAAAAGGGGGAGAAAGGTGATAAATCAAGGGGGAGTACAAGAAATCAGAGACAATGCAGATCTACATTAGTTGATTGCAAGTTTTTGTGCTGATTGCCATTTAAAAAAAAAATCAATGTATTTTGGGTTTTATTTTGGGTAGATCAAATTGTATTGTCTTAGGGAGTTTTGTCCATGAATTGCCAAAGGGGGAGATTGTTAGGATTTTATGTGTTGGCTAAATTCATGGGTTGGACAAAACTCTAGGGATCAATTGAGTTGTATTTCATATTTAGAAAAGGACTCTGAAAATAGAAGACTGGACGAATTAGAAGAAGAAAGCTGGGAGAAAAGTTGCTGAAAGTTCGGATTTACAGAATGTGATTCGCTCAAGCGACCAGTACATCCACTCGAGCGAACCCCAGACAAAAGCTGTTTCGCTCGACCCACCTTTTGTGATTGCTCGAGCTATGGTCTGAAATTCAAATACAGTGGCTTATCCGCTCGAGCGGACTCCCTGGTTGCTCGAGCGAACCTGGGCGCAAAATTAGAAACTTACCCAATTTCCTCTCCTGCTTGGTCTTAAGTTTGTGTTGCTAATTCCTAATCATATTATAACACTTAAGGCACGAATCCATTGCTATAAAAAGGACTCAAGGGCTATTAAATAAAAAAAAAAAAAAAAAAAACACCTCACCTCTCAAAGTTCTGAGTTAGAGATTTAATTGAAAGAATTCTTCTCTAGAGATTTATTAAGAAGTCGTGCTGTCAAGTTCTCTAGAGCTAGCATCTTCTGCATCCTTTGTAGAAGATTTGAGGAGTTAAGCGCTGGATTGAGTCTGTTACAATTAGCGATGTGAAATCGTTGAAGGGTGAAGCGACACAAGGTAACTTCAATCCTTAGGTATGGGATATCTGGGGAAGAAATCTGAGTTTTTTGTAATTGCGAGATTCATAGTGCTTGATTAGATCCAGTTTGGATCCGTAGTTTTTCACCCGGTTAGGGTTTTCCACGTAAAAATCTGGTGTCTTTGTGGTGTGTACTTGTGATTTTATTTCCACTGCATATTTATTATTTTTGCATACTTTTAGGCTGATTAATTAAGTGGACCAATCTAGAGATCTTGCGAACCCTAAACTTTCATAAATTAGTACTCAATTTTCATGTTTTTAACAGTCTTCAATTATTTTCTAATTTTTTGAATCTTTTCATTTTTTACACTTTTTAAGATTGGTGCAGCCATACCTGTCCGGCACAGACCAGCATGAGAAGCACTCACTCATCCCAGTCCCGACCTACATGAAAACCGACACAGAAATTTAAAACCACGCCAATGATCCATCTGTTTTTCTCAGTAGCGTACATAACAAATGGTTAGAAATTTATATTATGAGATTTCCTTTCTTGATTCTGTTGGTTGAGTTTTGTTCTGACCTATCTAACGGTCAATGGAATTCCAACCCTTTCCAACAAAAAAAAATCATGGCCACAAGTGCCCAATTTAACTTGAAGAAACTAGACTAATGGACAGACGTTGGTCTCATAGAGTAATAATATTACGAGGGTGGTGATCTCTGGCAATTGAGTTTTCGCCATGAACCGATTTGCTTTTTTATTTCATTTTTTTAGTTATTTTGTCTGAGTTTTTCTCAAGCTTATATGGTGAAAATGACTGTCTGAAACAGATAGCGCTCAAGGTTTAAGGTGGTTCGGCTTATTGGCCTACATCCACGATGAAAGTTTTTCACACATTCAAATGTGTGTGCTGCCCTTTACTTTATTGCACGTTATTACAAGAGAGGATCTCAAGGATTCTTTGTACATGCTGGGATTGAGACAATCATGGATTAATTTGCTTGGGTGTGATAGAGATAATGTAGGATCAGTGATTTGTTAGTTGACCAAGAGGAGAGAATTTTGGCAGTGATGACTAGATCTGTGAGCTGTCCGGATCCTATGATTTTTATTCTCCAATACCCCCCATCAAGATGATGGTCTACTGAGAACCTTCAGCTTGGATGTTAGTGTTATTCTGAGTATTTCAGTATTTAGGAAAAAAAGATTTACACTATAATGAAACAAAATGTAAATGCAATTAACTGTTTAAAGGCAGGAAAAGAGCACTCTTTGTTGAAAATGTGAAGTCCACAAATTTGCAGTAGATCAAGGTTAGTGTTTAATACTATGTTCTTAAGACAAAATTTGCCCCTGCAATGGTGCTTACAATGATCGGTTTCACAACAGTTGCAGCACTACAAACTGTGTGACAGGTGAACCAATAAATGCAGCAAAACAGCATGAACGAGATGCATTTATAGCCTGCCAACTTTGTGGTGTGATAATTTAAGTGCAATCTATCTTACAGCAAATCCAGTATTTCACTCAAGAATGAAGCATGTGGAAATTGATTTTCATTTTGTTAGAGAATTCATTGCTCGGAAATCCATACAAGTAAAGTATTTATCTACTGTGGACCAGGTTGCGGATATCTTCACTAAAGGGTTGTCATCTCAAAAACATATGGTTCTAACTGTTGGAAAAAATGGCCTAGAGCACCCTTATTTTGGTCAACTTTGAGCCAAAATAAAAGTGGGACGAACTTATATTTTAGGTGGGAATACATGAGGATGTAATATACTCCATGAGTAGTTTAAGGACATGTATTGGGTTGCTCTAATCCATTAATGAGTAAATAAGAAATTGCCTCCTAAACACCACTACTTGAACATGTTAAACATGGAAACAAAAGGAAATTGTGAACTTGCTTCCCACATTGCTTGATTGTTCACTGAACAGATGTTTTTCTTGACCTCTTGGACACACCCCATTTGGAAAAGGGATTTTATTAAATAAAATTTCTCCAAAAATAATAAATGGGTAGTGGGCCGAGCCAGTCCCAACTCGCGCGTAAGGCCCAGGCCCGGTTCGGTGCTGGGCGGGGCGGCGTGCGCTCGCGTGTGTGGTGGTGACCCCACCTTGGTCTAGGCCCTCCTTCATCCACAAAAGTGGAATGCCCCTTGGGGCTCATCCTATACTACCAAGGCAAACATATTTATATCCAAAAAATGTTTTGCTCCCTAGCAATGTGGGAAGCAAGTTCACCACTTCCTTTTGTTTCCATGTTTAACATGTTCAAGTAGTGATGTTTAGGATGCAATTTCTCATTCACTTCTTAATGGATTAGAGCAACCCAATACATGTCCTTAAACTACTCATGGAGTAGATTACATCCCCATGTATTCCCACCTAAAAGATAAGTGGATTCCACTTTTATTTTGGCTCAAAGTTGACCAAAATAAGGGTGCTCTAGGCCATTTTTTCCAACAGTTAGAACCATATGTTTTTAAGATGACAACCCTTTAGTGAAGATATCCGCAACCTGGTCCACAGTAGATAAATACTTTACTTGTATGGATTTCCAAGCAATGAGTTCTCGAACAAAATGAAAATCAATTTCCACATGCTTCATTCTTGAGTGAAATACTGGATTTGCTGTAAGATAGATTGCACTTAAATTATCACACCACAAAGTTGAAGCACTCTTTACATGATAGTGAAGTTCTTGTAGAAGGGAGCAAATCCAAAGGACTTCTGCAGTGGCATTAGCTAACCTTGTATTCAGCCTCAGTGCTTGATCGTGCAGCTGTAGATTGTTTCTTTGAGCTCCAAGAAATGAGGTTTTGACCAATATACACTCCATATCCTAAAGTTTATCTCCGGTCATCGTTGCATCCTGCCCAATCTGCATCTGTGAATGCGTGAATAGTTGCAGTAGTGAAAGGTTGTATGAGTAGACCATATTGAATTGTATGCTTGAGATAACAGAGAATTCTTTTGACGGCTACCCAATGATCACTTGTGGGGTAGTGCATAAATTGACATACTTTGTTTACTAGAAAGGCAATGTCCGACCTTGTTAGTGACAAATATTGTAGAGCACCCACAATACTTCTGTTTTTTGTTCCATTAGGGAGAAGTGTGCCAAAAGTGGTTTGATAGAGTGTTGTTGCTTGCAATAGGTGTAAGACCTGGCTTTGCTCCATCCATTTTTTACCGCAGTAATAAGTCTCTAATATATTTAGTTTGTGAAAGATGTAGGTTTGGTCCATGTTTTATGACCTCTACACCTAGAAAGTAATGTCGTGGGCCAAGATCCTTGATGGCAAAGACTCGGTGAAGAGAACTCAATAAGCGATCAATATCTTCTTGATGGGACCTAGCTAGGATGATATCATCTACGTATATTAGAATGAGAAGAGTGTGCTGCCCATGATACCAAATGAACAATGAGGAGTCATTTTTTGACCCACTGAAGCCTAAGTCGATAAGATGATTGCTCAGTTGATTAAACCTGCGCGGGGTGCTTGTTTGAGCCCATACAATGATTTGTGTAATTTGCATACATGTGTGGGTGCGGATGGATCCAAAAACCAGGTGGCTGGTCCATGTAATTAAACTTCTTCATGCAGAATGCCATGCAAAAATGCATTTTGAACATCAAGTTGTTTGATGATCCACTTGTTCATAAGAGTCAGTGAAAGGACTAGGAGAATGGTTATTGGTTTCACCACTGGGCTGAATGTCTCATCATTGTCTAGTCCTGCTTGTTGGTGAAAGCGCTTTGCCACTAAGCGGGCTTTGAATCTATCAATGGAGCCATCTGCCCCTTTTTTTATACGGAAGACCCATTGGCATCCGACGATGTTCATTGAAGGGTGACGTGGTTGAAGAGTCCATGTTCCATTCTTTATGAGAGCATTGTATTCTTCTACCATGGCATTACGCCATTGTGGGTGTTTGTTAGCTTCTGTGAAGCAAGTTGGTTCAGTGGGTTCATTTGAGACCAAGAGTGCTGTTGGTAATGGGTGATACTAGTGGGTTTATTGTAGTGGGTTCAGTTGGGGCTGAAATAATGGGTGTGGCTAGGCCTGGAGTGGTGGGTGGTAATGGGCTTGAAGTGATGGTGTTGGTTGGGCCTGAACTAGTGGGCTCATTTGGGCCTGAAGTGTTGGGTTCAGTTAGGTAGTGCAAGGGATTATTGGGGCTGGATAACGAGTGATTGAAATGAGGTGTAAAATGTGGGTCAGGGATATTTTCATTTGTGAGCTATGGGTCTTGTGGTGATGTGGATTCTACTAGCTGTGGGTATGATAGGGAAGGGGAATGCAAAGAGGACGTAGGTGAAGTAGATGTTGTTGCAAAAGGAAAATTACACTCATCAAAGATAACATGCCTTGAGATCACTATGTGCCCAGTTTTCAAATTCAAACACCAGTGCCCACAGTGTGAAGTATTATAACCCATAAAAATGCATTTTGCAGACCTATAAGGTAATTTGTGATTTGTGTATGGTCTCGAAAAGGTATAGCATAGACTCCCAAATAATTTTAGAATGTTGTAATCAGGAGAACGACTATAAACAATTTGATATGGACTCTTGTTGTCTATATTGGCTGATGGCAGTCTATTTATAAGAAACACGACAGCTTGAAAAGCGTCATCCCAATAAGATGATGGCATAGAGGCATGGGCCATAAGGGTGAGCCCTGTTTCAACAACATGACGATGCTTTCGTTCAGCATGCCCGTTTTGTTCAAGTGTATAAGGGCATGAAATCCGATGACCAATACCGTTGGCCTCTAGAACATGTTTAAGAGGCAAGTATTATGTACCTCCACCTGCTTGGAGGTTTTTAATCTTTAAACCAAATAAATTTTCAACCATTGGTTTGAACTTCAATAATGTCTTAGAAGTATCTGATTTGTGAACCAACGGGTAAAGCCATGAAAACTTGCTAAAATCATCTATGAAATGAATATAAAAGCGATGACCATGGGAGGATGTCACAGGAGCAGGTCCCCATAAATCTGAGTGCACAAGTTCTAATGGTGCAGTAGAAATAAAAGAAGATAAGCCAAAGGATAATTTATGGCTTTTTCCAAGCTGACAAGAGGAACAAATAGAAGAAATTTTATTTTGGGTAACTTATTTTTGGCAATAATGGAACGAACTATACGTTTAGATGGATGTCCTAGCCGTTCGTGCCATTTTTCAATGGATGCCTTTTCTCCAACTAGAGCTGCCTTGGTTGAGATTATTGTTGGAAGTTGATAGAGTCCATCTTTAGTTTTGCCATGTGCCAGAATTTGACCCGTGGCTCGTTCCTTGATAAAAAAAAAATCATTCATATGAAATTCACAAAAGACATCATTAGCCTTGGTGAGTTGAGAAATAGACAGTAAATTCTTTGTGATGTGAGGCACATGAAGAATATCTTTTAGTTTTAAAGAAGAAGAAGAAGAAGCAGTTTTCAGAAAAGAGGAACCAACGGTGGCAATTTTCCAAAATGTTCCATTCCTGACTCGAAGCTGATCATTGCCTTGATATTCATAGTGCAAAGAGAGATTTCCAAGATCTGCAGTGATATGATTTGTTGCGCCAGAGTCCGGGTGCTAGGCTTGATCAAATGGGGCAACCTGACTGGATCGATGAGATGCAATAAAGGCTTGAGCATTTTGGTCACCCTGGACAGCATAATCAAATTTGTTGTAGCAAGTCATGGCAGTGTGATTCTTGCGGCCACAAATCTGACAAGGAATGCTATTGGATGAATAGGTGGCCCGAGGAGTGCCTGATTGGTTGGATTGGGCTCCGCCAATCCTAGGTAATGCAGAGTTGGGCAGCTGAGCCTGCTGGCTATTTCGACCACGACCGCGGTTAGGTCCTCGACCGCGACCTCGTTGAACATTGTTTGCTACAGGTTGAGGACTTTCTAGCGGTTACTCATGGGTGTTTTCAATGCGCAGTTCATGGCTGAGAAGATAGCCATGAAGTTCATCCAAGTTGGTGGGTTCCACGCGGGTAGTGACTGAGGTGACTAGAGACTCATAGTCAGGACCTAAAACCCCCAATATGAGGAGTAGAATTTCATCATCTGGGACCGCATGACCAGCAGCAGCAAGGTTATCTATGATAACCTTGATCTTTTAGAGATAATCACTGATTGAAAGTGCCCCCTTCTTAATCGTCTGGAGTTGCAACCTTAGTTGCAAAAGGGTTGCTCGTGATTGAGAGGAAAAGTGCTTCTCAAGGGCAGTCCAAACGTCCTTGGATGTTGACATGTCAATGACCTTAGTATGGACACTTTCTGTGACAGAGGTGATGAGCCAACTCAAGAGAAGTTGATCCTGTTTTTGCCAACTAATGGAGGCTGGGTTTGGCTTTGTTTTGCCAGGCGTTTCAGGATCCGAGATCATGTTTGGTGGGCAAGGATTCGTGCCATCGATATAACAAATAAGATCACATCCTCTAAGAATGGGCAGCAACTGTGATTTCTATAGCAAGTTGTTGTGTTGATCAAGCTTGATGGTAAGGGGGGATGGGGAGGAAGAGGAAGAAGAGGGAGTGAGGGTGGCAATTAGAGGATGTAGGGACGTGAGTCTTGTAGCTCTGATACCATGAAACAGATAGTGCTCAAGGTTTAACGTGGTTGGGCTGATTGGCGTACGTCCACGATGAAAGTGTTTCACACACTCAAATGTGTGTGCCGCCCTTTATTATATTGCACGTTATTACAAGAGAGAATCTCAAGGATTCTTTGTACATGCTGGGATTGAGACAATCATAGATGTGCTTAGGTGTGATAGAGATAATGTAGGATCTGTGATCTAGCAGTTGACCAAGAGGAGAGAATTTTGGCAGTAATGACTAGATCTATGAGCTGTCTGGATCCAATGATTTTTATTCTCCAATGCTCTCCAACATCTTAATTGTTGAGATAATCATTGGTAGTAATAGTTTCTTTCCCCTGGGAGAGGAGATTATTTAATACAACTGTTTGAACTTGCAAGCATATCCAATCCAATAATAGTTCAATGGCGAGGCAACTCCCTTTCCACGGCCATAACAAGTGTTAGGAATTTCATTATGTTGGCTAATTCATGGGTTGGATAAATCTCTGAGTCTATTGAGTTGTATTTTTTCTATTTATTTTAGAATAGACTGGTTGAGTCACCAGAAAACCTGAAACGAAGACTGAAGTGTTTTAGAGCAAGAAAGCCAAATTCTAGAACATAAGCTCGCTATAGCAAAGCTTCAGCTTGCTAGAGTGAACATGGCAGCGAAGTCTGGGACAGAATGCAGGCTCGCTAGGAAAGTTGCCCAGTTTGATCCGAATTGCTAATTAAAGTTTGAGACTACTTGCTATTATAATTGGATTATGATTAGAAATTTAAAGCATGATTTTGGGGCTATATAAAGAGTGTTTCTCTCAACCCTAAGCATGAAATTAAGTTATTCTCTCATTTTTTAGGTGAGAAAATTCAGAGAGAGATTCCTTCTTCTCTAGAGCCATTATAGAGAGACTATTTTGAAAAGCTGTTCTAAAGAGTCTGAAGCTTCTACTTCCCTGTAGAAGATATGAGCATCTTGGTTCTCAAGGTGTTGTTGGAGGATCAAGCACAAGGAGCGGTGTGCGGAGAGTAGTTGTGGCAACGAAGAGTTGTGTAAAAACAACTACAGTCCTTAGGTCAACGTATTGATTGGAAACGGGAGTTGTGAGTATCTCTTGTAACCATTCAATAGTGATTGATTTTTCTAATCGTGGTTTTTATCCATGTATAGGGTTTCCACGTAAAAGATTGTGTCAGCCTTTTTGTGGTGTGTGATTGGTAGATTTGCTTATTAGTTTTTTTTTTTTTTGTTTCCGCTGCATTTATTTTTGGAACTAGCATCCATTCTAGCATACAAAAATGGAACTTTCACACAAGATTAATCTTAGTTGTAGCTATCTTGGTTAGGAACTTGAGTAGTATATGTGTGGATGTGTGAGTTTTTTTTTTCCAGGGCAAAGAAGGTAAAAAAGAAAAAAAAAAAAAAAAAAAAAAACAGGCTAGCAACTGTAGTACCACACAACTGCATCAACAGGGGCCTGAGGCCTCTACTACTTGTGCTACACCGTGTTTCATATTTATATCATTGTAATATGTGATTATAATATTTACTGGTATATATCTCTTATCATACATTAGACCTTTATACATATCACTATGCTAATCGTAAATTACGCCATGGATCCAGTTAGACCTGAACACAAACCTGATCATGAATAGGATAAAAAAAGAGGGCCCATACCCAGATTTTTTGGTGGGTCAGAACCTTGAAAAACCTGATAATCGGAGTCCCTGTGTGAATCTCTTTGAATCAAATATGCAAAGTGCAAAATGATCAAAAAGCCACTTCTCTACGTTCCGATGAAATCTGCAATCAGCAAGAAAACCACAGATTTTACACAATGACAGAGGGAAGAGAATGAAGGCCTTTGCTCCATACAATCTTCACCACAAGACTGTAGGTTGACTGGTTGAACAAACTGGGCCATGCTAATCTACGGCTTTGATACATGAAAATATATGCTCCTGTGTTCTCCTTAGGATGATTCCTTCATTAGGGATCATCCTGATCAAAGCAACATAATCACAGGATCTGGCTATGTGCAGTGCCCCATTGGAGTATGGCAAAATGTGTATAGAATGTCGATTTTCTTTACACAACATTTGTATGGTCATGAACGCAAATTTGAGGAGGAAAACTTTGACAGGAAAATATTTTTAATCTATGACAGTTTAAGGTCCGTAATCATCAAGCTATATTCATCCTTGGATTGATCACTCAAAATCACTGGAAGAGGCACTTAAAAACTAAGAATTGTTCAACTTTGGGGCCCTCAAAGACGGGGATTAAAATGCCCTATTATTTTTACACACTTGGTCATATATAAACAAGGATTAAAATGCCCTACTATTTTTATGAAATGTGCACCTTCAGTCACCCTCAGTGTCAAGGGTCACGTTCCATATGAAGGCCTCAAGTAGGGATGTAAATGGATACCCGATTCTCCGATTATCCAAAAGTTCTGACCCGTTAAAAACCGGGTTTGGGTTCTTATTTAGACCCCGATAAGTAAATGAGTCAGGGTCTGGTTCCACCTTTGTTCGGACCCGTGAACCCAACATATTACCTCAATTTTCAAAGATATCTCCTAAAAACCATGTTTTTTTTTTGTAAGTCACCATCTACCTAAACCTGGACCTACATCAAGCCCTATCGCATATGTTCTGGTTCCTGTTTCGGAGCCAAGAAACCAGTTCTGAAATGGTTCAGGGTCTGGATCTGGTTTCCTCTTCTCCTTAATGATTCCGGTTGTGGGTCCAATATGGATCCGGACCAAAACTGACCCGTTTACAACCCTAGCCTCAAGGGCTATATATGCCCTATTATACATCTTGTTTTATAAGAGATGGTGAGGAACAATTTGTAAGTTTAAGAACTTTGAAAATATATATTTTTTTTAAATTATTGTTGTGATTAGATTTGACTTGATTCAACACTAATTAACTCATTAAAAAAGGCCAAAAAACAGCTAAAATGCTTCTGCTTTCTACTTTTATTAATATATTCACTTTTACTATGTTCTCTTGAGGCTTACACCCCACAGTAGAGGCTCAACCCCCATTCTTTAAGCAGTTGGTATGCCTTGCCTCACAGCTGAACATTTAAAGAATTTGAACTGAGGTCGACTTGAAACCAACTTCGTATACACACCAGGATAGCATCACTAATGCGATCAAGGTATAATCAGACAACAGCTTTGCTTCAAAATATAAAATAACAATTTCATGATATTTCAAGTATAATCAAACTTTGTACATATAGGGCGCGCTCTAATTTCCATTAAGTTCTGTTCTAGCTCAACAGACATCTCCATCCTATAAGAGTTTATTCATCAGCAGGCCCCACAAAGTGTGGCCTGTGCAGAATTTTGCAACAATTGATGGGAGTACCTGCATGTTAACTGATGAGATAAACTTCAATGTCACAACCATGAATCATATATTATATCTTTGAAAAATACAAAATTTTGTGTCCAGTTTGATATTTCATTACTTATTGCAACTTGCAAGATCATGCTGAAGAACTTCATCTGCTTTTCTTTTGAATGTAATCAGTTTCTTATGAAAGAGTAAGCGCCACCATTATTCTGTCATGAGGTGAAAGGTAGGTGTCACCTTCCCTTAGTTTTAGAGAAACAGATATGGGACTGGCAAGCCCAATGGCAATGCAATCAGTGTCTTGGCAACTGACAAATATGCCAACCTTGCACCTTCAACCAGCTTCATGGCAACTCCATGGTTGCAGAAGATCAAATCCAACTTCCATTACCAACTCAATAGGCTCCAAGTTCATTTCAATAATCATAAGAATGTTTCAACTTCAATCCAATCCAAAGTAAGATCAAAACCATTGATGCATGACATAATTCTTCTGCACATGGAAAGTGCTACTTCATTTTATCCTCCCATAGAATCCCAAAACATTCAGGCAAGGTTAAACCCAAAAACCTATCTGATAATGGCTTTCTGTGCTCATTCTCGGTGATAGGGGATTCAGTAATTTAACACAATAGTACATTTTTTTCTCTTCAAGATAAATTTCACTTAACCCTCTACATTGTTCACCTGAAGTTCAGTGTGTGACATACCCCATAATCACTTACAAAGAATCAAGTATTTTCTACAATTCACTTGTAAGGGCCCCTTGGATGTCCTACCAACTTGACTGGTAGGATTCTTTTCATGGTCAAAATAACATCTAAAACCACTGGGTTCAGACCCAAATCATTTAGGATGCTAACTTTTGGGTGGAAAAGATAGAAAACTGGTATGCTATGGAATCCAGCCTGCACAGCCTGCCTGAACCAAGCTCCCAAAGGAATTACATTTGCCATTTGGGGTGCAGCCAAACTCACCCCAAGGCAATCTGGCAAGTTCCTCATGGTAGTCTATGACTTATGGAAACTCACCCTTTGATTTAAATGGCAATCCCAAATAATGGAGAAACTTCAGAGCTGACCAGTTGTTCCTACTTGAGCATGCTCCCCAAAACAAAATGGCGGCAATGGTTTGGTTCCTCTTCCTCGGGTTTTCTCTTTCAGAAAAATGTCAATATAAACTTGGTGAAACTGTGGTGATCAACACAACTCCGGAAGTTCTTTACAACAGGAATTGGCATTAAGAGGAGCATTCATCAACCGAAATGCCATAGCCAATACTAATTGCGACTGAATAGTCATCTGTCTCGCTTGTTAACGTCAAGAAAACAGCTCATGAAATTGGTCAAATGAAATTGTGGTGATCAGCCTCCTTGACCTGAGACAACAATTCCCTTGTATTCACAAATATTTCTTCCCTTTTTTCGAATGAAACTGGTCACTTACATAAAATGCATGCAACTTTCTATCCAACTTAATCCAGCTTTGTCCTGGTTCCTTCATCACAGTCTTCTCTTTCATCAGCCGTCGCACATTGATCACATCTTCCCATCTTCCTGCTGCAGCAAAAATATTAGAAAGAATAACATAGTTCCTGGCATTTTGTGGGTCAATATTAAAAAGCTGTTGAGCAGCATATTCCCCAACAGGAACATTGGAATGAGCACGACAAGCACCCAACAATGTATCCCAAATACCTGCAGTTGGTTCAAATGGCATCTGTTTGATAAAGATGAGAGCCTTGTCTACTAGCCCAGCACGGCCAAGGAGATCAACAATACACCCATAATGCTCAATTTCAGCTTCAACATATTGTCCTCGAACCATCCAGTAAAAAATATCTAAACCTTCATGCACCAGTCCTCCATGGCTACAACCAGATAAAACAGCCATTAAAGTGATCCTATCTGGCTTAACATCTTCTTTCTGCATCAATTTAAAAAGTTCGAGAACCTGTTGCCCCAAACCATGCTTACTATATCCTACAAGCATTGCATTCCAAGAGATAACAGTTCTTTCAGGCATGCTGTTGAAAACTCTTCTAGAATAAGTTAGGCTTCCACATTTTGAGTACATATCAATTAGTGAATTCTGCAAAACAACATTTGATTGCACTTCAGATCTGATTATCTGAGTATGCACTTGTCGGCCATAATCCAAGGCAGCAAGACCAGACAATGCAGTTACCAAACTAACATAAGTAACAGGATTTGATTCCATTCCTTCCTTTTGCAACTGGCAAAACAGTTCTAGCGCTTTCTCATCAAGACCCAGCTGAGCATAGCCCGTGATGATTGCAGTGCATGAAACAACATTTCTTTCAGGCAACTTGTCAAAAACTCTCCTAGCTTCCTGTATTCGACCTGCTTTTGCATACATATCTACAAGTGAACTGCCAACACATAAATGGGACTCAAAATTGCTTTTTATCACGAGAGAATGAACCTGGATGCCATGTTCAAGCCCACCAGGCCCAGTGCAAGCAGTAAGTGTGGATGCAAATGTGAACTCATTTGGGAAAATACCTGACAGGAAATTTAAAATAAGATTCGTTAAGCATAAAATGATGAGTGGAGAATCCATTCAAATAAAGAGTAGTGAGCTGGTTGGTAGCCGCAAGCAGCACTGGGGTGTACAGGTATACATAAGATTCATTAAGAAACGTGATATGGTTTTTATTGAAAATAAAAACAAAGGCTTATACTCATAAGATGATGAGTGGAGGAATCCATTCAAATAAAGATTAATGAGCAGGTTGGAAGCTGCAAGCTGCACTGAGGTGTACAGGTATACATAAGATTCATCCAGAAAAAAGATTTGATTTTATTGAAAATAAAAACAAAGGCTTATAAGTTATAAGCATAAAATGATGAGTGGAGAATCCATTCAAATAAAGAGTAATGAGCAGGTTGGAAGCCACAAGCTCCACTGAGGTGTACAGGTATACACAATGTTTGGATACCCTAACCATCCACCAATCTTTGGCCCCTTCTTTTCTCGAGGCTGTTGCTCTGTTTATTACCCCATTAGCAATCTACTAAGAGGCCAGCAACTTCAAACTGGATGACTTTTGGTGTACTATATCCAAAGCAAAGCCCACAAGATCAATGACCTGGATCAAACCCACAAGATGAATGACCTGATCACAAATCACAGACCCCCAAATGTGCGTATAAATACTAGCAGAAAGTTCTCACCACTCTTTCGACATTCCCTGGACCATCTTATAATCAGATGGTAAGAAAAGATGGTAAGAAAGGCAAGATGAGATCTTTCTATCAATGGGCCCAAGGCGCTTACAAATGTTATGGCTGTGTAAGAGCAAAGGACACCAAATACTTCTACGTGACAGCAACTGTGTCATGAAATAATGATTTTAGAATGCAAGACAGTTGCACAGTATATTACAATTTTTTTTTTAATGATGCGAGCAAGTAAAGAAGTGTTAGTCACATACATCTCCAAATTCGGGACAAATATTCATTCTTGACGGGTTAAACTTAGAAAAAGGGTAACATTTTCTATTCCAGACAGTGGGCCACGCTCATGATGAATCCAAAACTTCACTATCAAGAAAAAAAAATGCTGTTAATTGGCAATAATCCCGATCTGAGACAAGGGTCAGGCAGCCATTATCCACTGAAAGATTGAATCATGATAAAGAATGAAATACAAAAGTGTTGACTTTGAGGCTCTAAAATCAAGGTTTAGTATGATATGATTAGAGTGGTATTTTGGCCTATCCATGGTCCATGATGCCCCACTCACCTCCTACTGTTGTGATTGGCATGCACATGGTGGGCCCCACGTGAACTGAAGTGTGTTTTCCAAAAGCAAAGCTGAGTTCTTAATTTTAACACTGCTCTGTTAATAGGTCGTTGATTTTAGATGTAGATAAATAGGATGTGACATGAAGGCAGAAAGGTGGAGTATAATTCCAAATTCTCACTGCTGAAACCAATACGCAGCGTCTGTTGTGTTAGACCTTGCAAGCACCAGATCAGTGTGAAGTATGAACTAAAGTTATCATGTAAATGCAAGGCAAAGGTGAAAACAACAGGGGAAATGATCCTGTAACTACGGTCTTTACATCTTTACGGTGCGTACCAGCCATTGAGACCATCCTAGATATCTAATGCCTCTAGCCCGTTCATCCGTGGTCCATGAGTTTAGCGCCTTCATATAAAAAAGTAAAAATTAAACCTCGATCCAACGGTTCAGTCCATTCAGATCCGTACAAATCCATGGGATTGGTGACTATCAAGGGGTTTGTGTATGTGTGTGGTTGATTCAGATGAGTCATAAGTGGGCCCCAACAGCTGATATGTACCTTAAGAATATAAGGACCGTACTTACATGATCATTTCCCAGAGAAGAGATATAGTACATTTACATCATCCCATGGATCGATGTCTTGTGATGAATCTTCTCCATTTCCTTTATAATCCATAGACTCAAGGGATTTAAACTGCCCCGCCATGGCCCGAAATTGTCTGGATATGGGCTGGACCCAGATCCAATTTCTACCCCATAGCTAAGTGGGCCACGCCCGGTTCTATGTCTGCTTAGAAGACCTGGTCTAGCTGGCCTACATATTTAGCCCAAAGGTGCATATGTATTCTGTAAATGGGCTAAGCCCAGGCTTAACCTTCACGCCCCGAGCTTAGTGTGGGACTCAATATTCGGCCTGGCCTGATGTGTCATAGGGATTGTTTAGACAAGATGTGGCTCAGCCCGATCCGACTCGGCCCATGAACACCGCTAAAACCCGGCATAACGACGATAACAACAACAACAGTGGGATCATGAACTCCACCTGTTTCCAGCATCCGAAGGAAAAGGCCCAAAGCCTCGTATCGACGCCCCCTTCGAGCACAACCCGAAATCACAGCCGTCCAAGACACAACATTCCGTTCAGACATTCCATCGAACACCCGCCGCGCATCTTCTAAAAACCCGAACTTCACATACATGATTACAAGTCTGGTATTCAGAAACACAGGTGGGAAATACCGGGTTTTTATCATGTGGGAGTGGACTCTCTGGCCCTCTCTAACGGCATTTTGGTTGATGCACACTGCCAGGAGAGAATCGTAGCCGTCAAAATCCACACGCAATCCTTGAATTCCCATCTCCAAGATGGCTTCCTTTAGCCGGTCCTCAATGCAGAGAGATTTCAAATCTGAAAGTGGCGGGAGTTGGGGATTTTTCCGGCGGGAAGACTCTGAAGAAAGATGTTTGGAAATATGGAGGAGTAGATTAGGCGGAGGCCAAGCAAAGTATGGTTTTGTGGATGCCGCCCACCTGTTCGAGCAAATGCTTGACCGTAGGCAGCTGCGTAGCATTTGTTCCACGGCGCTCTCATAAATACGCAGCAGCAACGAGAACTAAGAAGTCGTGTCGTGTGTGGCAGAAAGAAGTATATTATTACATGGTTTAAAACACAAAAATCAAACATACAAGGGCAAAGGTCCCACCTGGATGTTCAAGTAGAATTGAGTGCTACACGACAAGTTTGGTCAATTAAAAACCAGCAACAAAAAAGTAACATCTTACGTTTTAAATTGATGAGGTATTAAAATTAATTATAAACATATAAAATTAGGGGTTCTTTTTATGCATCCATCCCTCATCATTTTGGTGAGGGACACTTCCATAAATGAGGGGTTTCAAGTACAAAAGTTACTTTTTAAGTACATGGGATGTTAACTTTTGTACTTGAAACCCCCCATTTATGGAAGTGTCTCTCACCAAATGGTGAGGGATGGATGCATAAGAAGACTCCCCCTATAAAATTATATTCATGCATATTTATATAAAAACAATTAACATATCTTTAATCACAAATACAAGTGGTCAACATCAACAATAAACTGTTACAAAGATAAAGTTAAAAAATACATTCAACAAGAACATAAAAAATAATAATAACAACAATAATTACTAAAAAAGATATAGAAAAGCGGATTTTGTTAATATATATAATATTAGTAATAAGAAATGCATTCAAGTTTTTGTTATCCATTGATAATTTCAAAGCCCAATAATATAAAGCCAACCCATTTGAACTTATTTGTGCAATACAAGGATTCTAGTTTATGCAGATTTTTATTTTCTTATGAGAATGAAATTTTGTATTTTCATATAAAATCAAAGTCCTCTTTATTAAGGAAAACCGATTCATTTTTTTCTTCTATGTAAGGAAAATGCATCATACCAAACAATATAATATTGTTAACAAAGAAAATTGTAAAAATGTGCAATTTTCTCGTTGCACAAATGCACCATTTTTTTATTTTTTTTTTCACATAGACCAATGGTCATTTCAATCCCTCTACACAAATTTGTTATCTACTTTGAAGTAGCACCAATACCATTTTAAAACTAATCAAACCGTTTTTTAGTTCTAGATTTAAAAAAAAAAAAAAGTATAAACATCTTAACTTTAAAAGCCATAAATTATGAGACTTTAAAACCACATACTAGTATTATTTGATCCAAGTAATAATTGGCCTACATTTGATCAATGCATATATCTCTAAATTATGAGTCCATGTGGGCCCACGGAAGTGTAATTTATGGTGGGTCAAACCTAGGGTCATATGTCTATATAATCAGATAAGAAAAGGATGCATATAAGATTCAACCAAAAAAACTCTAACCTCAAAATATTTTTATCATAAGCCCATCCATGAGGTGTTCTACCAGAAGGTCGGGTCTGATTTTCGCTCACATATAACAATCTTTAAATAAAGTAAAGCTTTATTTGGAAACTAAAAAAAAAATCATATTTTTGCTGGTAAATTTATCAGTGTGAATTATTGAAATGTGGACCCCAAATATTAAAATAAAAAGAAGACAATCTTGAGAAGATAGAAGATGCATGGTGTTGAGAAATAGAATAATTATATCAAAATCGAGAGGTTTTAGGGAATATTGATTGAGAGACTTTAGGAGATAGAAGATATGGATAGCAATGCTTTTGGAGAAAAAATAGTGGAATATGATGACATGGCTCCTTAAATCACTGTAAGTTTTTTGTGTATATTTATTTAAAAGGAGAACTCCTTCATGCTGACGTGGCACCCTTCACAGCTCACCTTCCCGTTTGCTTTAATATATATAAAGTGCTAAGCAAATTTGTGATATACTAGCAAATTTGTTCAAATAACTTACCATATAAAAAATATTATATGGGTGAAGTTGTATAAAAAAATCAAAAAATGGTTTAATGATTTTGAACATTCATGTCCATTTTAAAACTTTACCTTTTGGTTGCTTTGAAGACGATCGAGGCAAGTCGTTATAAAGCTTAGCCAAACATACATCCACATAAAATTATTTTTCAAAATTCTAAAGCACCTAAAATGGCTGATTTAAACTGTTTTAAGTCAAATATATATATTTTTTAAGTGCACTTATCAAATGGCACCAAAGAAAATTTGGCTGAACCCTTTTTAGGGACTGATCTTGCAAATTCTTTGGCTTATTTCTATAATATCCTAATAAACAGGTTTCATAAAAAGGTGAGGGCCTTAAACTCCATTTTTTTTTTCTTTTAGGAGGAAGAAATGTTTACTTTTATTATTTTTTGTGATGATGTGAGTGCAACAAACGATTAGAAAAGTGTACAAATAGGAAAAGCGGGTTTCACTTACGTGGAAATTGGCATGAATAAATGTGTCCTAAAACAGCGGTCACAAGGAAATATCTTTTACGTGTTTTCCTTTGGCTCACTTCTAAATAATATCAGAACCAATAAAAATAATGACATCATTTTTGTGAATCCAAATCAAATATCACTTCATAAAATTGGCCCACTTAAAACTTTTATAATCTAGCACTGAGACTCTTCAATTATAGTGTCCACGCTAATCGCCGTAAAAAACTTTTAATCAAAATCAAGTGTTTTATAACCACTCTCCAAAAAAAAAAAAAAAGTTTTTTCTGACTATATAAAATTCATGGGACCCATTTACTAATATGATATACTACCATTTTTGTGAAAAATTGTTCATATATATATTATTTTATATTCTATATTTTGTTTATTGCAATATTGTTAGTACAGGACTACATCTCACCCATGAACTTTTAATACATAAGTTACATGTTCTCGTCCTTTTACTTTGAAGTTGATTTTAAATTTCAGTTATTTTGCATTGAAAAAAAATATTTTGAGTTTTGAACTTGGCAGATCAAGCAAAAAGTTTTCTATAATTTAGTATTGTTATTTTTTTTAATTCCCGACCGCTAGCCCAGCACTATATCATTTTATGCCCACCTAATTCGTCCAGATATTTTATCTTTTCCTCCTTCCTCAATCTTGCTTCCTTTATAAATCTTTTTTAACCGGTTTTTTTTTTTTTTTTTTTTACTTGCCAACATGTTCAGGGGTATGTGAACAAAGTTAGCACTACTCAACAATCATGATTGCTAAATGTAATGGCGGATATTCGAAATCTCATGATCAGAAAAAGGAATATTACATGATTTTCAATCCCCATCATCTTTACATGATAACTATCCTTCAAATTAAATGCACCCATAAAAAATCCTACGTAGCTTCTTTGCAGGAATTCAAAAAAAAAAAAAAAAACCATCTCATCCCTTTGTCATGCCCATGGTTCCAAATAACAAATGGATCTAAATCGGGACCCAACCCATTTTTCATTGGTTTCCTTTTAGATGAGTCGCATGGCCCAAATAAATAAACCGATTCCAATTGGCGCCTGATCCATTTTCCATTGGGTTCTCACATTCATGTGCTTCCCTCGGGATTTCAAACGAAAAAATCTCCCTCTGTAACCCTCTCTCTAATGCGCGCGATCAAAGCTTCTTAGGGTTTTTTTCTTCTTTCTTCTTTTCCAGTCTTGTTCTTTGTTAGTCCAAAAATGCGTCTGCCCAAATCCATTGTTTCGTCACCCGGAGTCGTTCCAGGAATCGCGGTCGGCATAGTTTTAATGCCAATGAGTTCTTTTGGGGGTTGAGGAAGCCGGTTGGGTTGCTGAAGAGATCCAAAAGTTCTACGATTAAATCAGGTGCTTTCTGGGTAAGGTAATGGTTTCAAAATTTTGTGGGTTGTGTTTGGATGTGATCCAGATCGCACTTGAATTGTATTTTGGTAATTGATATGCATTTGGATGGAGAGGAATAGGATGTGTTTTGTGGGAATTAGCTTTACAATTATTTCCTTTCAGAGTAAAGTTAAGTATTATGCTGCCTTTGGGTGTCTATTCTTAATTCTTCCTGGTTAGAGGTTTCTCTATTGATATCATGTTGAAGAGTTGGAAAGAAGTGGCATTTTCATCCAGTTTGTAGCCCCAAGTTGTATTCATGTGGTTTGCTTCCATGAGCTATTTCAAGCTTAACTTTGATGGGAGTGTGCTTGGCAATGTGGTCTTTTTGGCATTGGAGGCATTATCATGGAAGTTTGGAGGCTTGTGTCTTGTCTTCCTCAGGTTTAGTTTGTCATAGTTTTTTTTTTTTTTTTTTTTTTTTTGAATGGTAACACAAATCTTTTTTTGGTTCAGTAAATGGGTAAAACAAGTGAGACAACCTACCTCCATAGGGATCGATTCTCTGGGCAGCTATGTGAGATGAGACACTCTTTCCAATGGGCGCCTCATGTTTCTCATTGGTAACACAATTTTATTAAAAACCCTGGCCATAGATTTGTGAATGGGGTGAAATCCTTTCTCCAAGATGGACCTTTGTGAACCTACAAGGCTTGGGCTCAGCAATATCATTGTGGAGGGAAACTCTTGGCATGCCAGTTGATCAGCATCAGGTTCTTCAAAGTGGCCATGTCCTATGGTTGACGTAGTTGATGAGGTGCTACAGTTGACTTCAAAGCTCAAGGTTACATATGTTCATGTCAAACATAGAACCATTGCGGTGGCTGATTCTCTTGCGAGGGAGGGTGTTGGGTGATTGGTGTTGGTTGTTGTTCCGAGATCCTCATCTTTGACTGGATCTTTTAGCTCTTAGGTGTTGTTTTTTTTTATTTGTGTCCATGCGTGCTTGTGTTTGTGAATGGTTTTGCCTTTGTGGCATCTCAATATGTCTATTATTCTAGCTAGCTTTTTTTATACAAAAGTTTTTGTTACCATTCACACACACACATATAGGTTATTTCTGCAAAGAGGTACCTCTCAGGGATTACGTGATAGATTATTTTTTTTACCACCATGTGGGAGACCCCATGATTAATCCAACCCTCTCATGCTCACCAACCCCCCATGCTCACCAACCCCCCCATGAATTTGCACTCGATTCTCAGAGGCACCTCTCGGCTCTCACGAATTGTGTGAGAGGTAAAACTCTAAGCTCCTGCGGGAGCCAGTTGAATGCATGTTAATCATGGGAGGATAATGTGATGAAAAGGTTGCATTGTGGACATGATTTTGGGAAAGATCATATATACGGGTTATATTCTGTTAAGAGGCACCTCTCACAGATTGCACGCGAGGTAACCTTATTCCTACCACATGGGACACCCCATGATAAAGCCAACCCCCTCACACTCACTAACCCCCATGGATTTGCACTCACTGGATTATATTCACCATTGGATTGAATTTCATGAAAATATAGTCACATTCTTCTAAAAGGCACCTCTCACGGATTACGTGAGAGGTAAAACTCTAAGCCCATTACGGGAGCTGCTTGGATGCATGTTAATCATGGGAGGATAGTGATGAAAAGGTTGCATTGTGGACATGATATTGGGAAAGATCATATATAAAGGTTATATTATGCTAGGATGTACCTCTCGTGGATCAGATGGGAGGTAACCTTATTTTTACCTCATGGGACATACCATGATAAATCCAAACCGATCACAGTCACTAACTTCCCATGACTTCACACTTATGCTCATTTGGCAGTAATCTGAATTTTACTCATTGTTGGATCAAATTTCATGAAAATTTAATCTAAGAAATCATAAACTTTAAGGCCCCTAAATCAAAGGTTGTGATTATCGGATTGAGATTATTTTTTTTCCTAAAATCATATCCATAGTGATTTTCCCATGATTAGTATGCATCCTAGTGAGTGACATAAGGAGCTTAGATTTTTACCTCTCATGCAATCCGTGAGAGGTCCCACTTGGCAGAAAGCAGCACTATATATACATATGTATCTCTACTAAGACAATGACCCAGTCAAGGTATAATTAACTTGACAATGTGATGCCATGTCTACGACCTCAATTTGAGGGGTGGTGTAAAGATAAGCAAGAAGTATCCACAATGGTCCAGCCAGAGGCCTTATGTAAACGTGTACTATTTACTTTTTTATTCTTTTTTTACTTTGAACAGTAACAGAAGCTTTAAGGAAAACATCAAAGACAAAATTAAACAAAGAAAGGAAGGGATGATGCACAAGGCATTGTACGAGAGCACTTTTATTTTCTTTTCATAGGCCCTGGGAAGGTTATTTGTGTTATTTTACAGTGCATCTCATCTCTTTTAAGCAAGATGTTCTCCCACAGGATGTCTGCAATGTTTAAGAGGCTGGGCCCAGATCAAATAACCAGGACCCCTCTGAATTTCATTGCAAGGACTGTGACAATGCAGATGTCCGTATGCGAGAACGTCTGCAGGAGAAAATTCCGCGTCTTTTAATATAGAAAGAGATCTTGGGGTGGTTGGTTTAACACAAATCCTCCTTTCTTTATCTCTAACATTCTAGGTTTCTTTCATCTATTCCTATCATTTATTAGACACCTCAAAAATAACTCTGGACATGAATATCAATGGAAATAGCATATAAAAACCATTTCTATGTGTATGTAAGAGGGAGAATGTGTTGTATACATTGTGTTATTTGTTCAAGAGGGTGTGTTGTCATTCCACTGGGTGGAAATATGGAGAGCAATATCTGTTGAGTAGCCTTAGAAGGGCATCTGCCTGCCTTCTAGCCTTGAGAGAACCATCAGATGCCAAGCTTTGGAGAGAAGGAATTGTATGTGGGTTTAGCAGTAAGCGTCTAGTAATCTCTTCTCCATTCTTGCACATTCCCAAAAGAACAACTGCAGAATTCGCTCTCCCATTGGGAGAACCAAATCTCAACAGATCAAGAAGACAACCAAATGCCACCTTATTCTCTCGAATCTCCTTCAAGCCATCACAAGACCCAGATAGAAGTGCCAGTAATGCCAATGCTTCATCCGTGATCCCAGCCTTGTCATCTACCAAGAGGTCAATGAGCAAAGGGATGGCTCCAGCTGCTACAACACTCACTTTATTTGCATTGTAGACTGCAAGGTTGAAGAGTGCCGTTGCAGCATCCCTTTTCCCCAGGGTGGTGCCCTCCCTGAGGAGCCTAACTAATCCCGGGATTGCTCTAGGCTGAGTCCCTATTGTCACCTTGCACTCATCTGCCATTGACAAGCTGAAGATTGTTGCTGCAGCATTCTCTCTCGCCTCCATGTTTCTCCCCATCTCCAAGACCTCTATGATGCTGTTGATTGCACCAGCCTCCATAATAAGTCCCTTGTTATTGTTGAAGATGGAGAGGTTGAGCAAGGCAGTGACAGCATTCTCTTGGGTCTTAGGATCATGGGAGCTCAGCAGCGTTACCAGAAATGGGATTGCCCCGGCCTCGGCAATGATACGGCGATTATTCATACCAGACTTTGCAAGCAAGCGGAGCTCAAAAGCCGCCTGTCTTTGGATCTCAGGTGAACCTGTTGCCAGTTTTCCTACTAGGAAATCTGCCGTCATCTTGACAGCTTCAACTGCTGATTTTGTAAGACCGATATGTTCAATCGCTTTTACAGTGGATGTCTTTCTCTTACAACTCTCAGAGCCTGGGGGATAAGGCAACAAAGATTCACATAATGGAACATTGTTGTCTTGGCACCATTGACAAATCAAACTCTTGAGCGCATAATTGGGTATGAGGGCCATGTGAATTAGCTTCTGCCCACTCTTTGGGCAAGTGTGGTGCCCTGAATTGATCCACTGCGTGATTGAATTCCTATCATAGGTATGACCAGATGCTACAATCACAGGATCTCTCATCAGGTCTAGCGAAACTGAGCATCGGAACTCATCGGGAATGTTGAGAGCCAACAGATGGGTTGACAAGGAGCGGTCATGAGTCTTTTGACAGGGCAATGAACTTTGTTCCATGTTTCCTGTGATATTTTCATCACCATCGTTGGCAAAAATCACGGATTTCAAGTAAGCTACAAGGGAGATGAGATTGTTAATGTTGTAGACAACGACCAGGCCACCTGTTCCCGCTTGCTTTGAAACCTCCAATTCCATCCGCCGGATTTCTTCTTGATAATCTAGTGGGCTTTTCAATCCAAGGCTGCACATGAGCTCTTCTAGTTTCTTGCAATCTATGAGATGGTATTCGTTGCTGCTATTGTGATTATTATTTATTGGCATCACCTGGAGGAGCTCTTGTCTTCGCCGACAATCAAAAGGGTCTACAAACACTTGAGACCTCTTTGCTTGCTTGTGAAGAAGCTGCACTTGCTCTTGAACATCTGCTGACACGTTTAATAGGCTCAAAGGAAGAATGTCAAGGGAGCTTTCGATCTCCTTCTCTAACCTGTGAAATTGTTGCGAAATGAATTCCGTTTGAAGAAGGTTCCACAGAGCGGCGCCAGCCCTGCATTCTTCTATAAATGCCTTTGTCTTTTGGGTCACAGATAAGAGCTCGGTGAGACACAGGATCAACGAGGGAGGTAAGGGGCCATTAGCCTCTTGAATATCTTCGAAGAGAGATGATAGGAGTTTGATTTTTCGTATAATCAATGCACTGTTTTTCACTTGCAAGAAGAGGAGTTTATTCATGGATGTAACATCTTTTGATATACGAACCAGAGCTTCTATCAAAGAAGCTGAAGGGAGGAAGCCGGAGACCATGGCGCATTGAACTGTTTCCATGCAACCTACTATTGCGGTTCTTCTCTATCAAACCTTTCTTCATTTGCTAATTAAAGCTCATTTGATTCTTCTCTCTTTTTTTATTTTATTTTTAAATTAATTTCCATGGATCATGCCATTAGAATTGATGGAGCATATTTTGACTGTTTGTGTTTGTGCACTAGTTACTAGGACGTAATGGGCTCGTGGAAGAGGGACAGAAGGGCTTTTGGGTTGCTGCCACATGGAGGGATAGGAGGCAATGTAAAGAACATCGATTTAAAAAAATATATATTTCAGGGTCATGGTTTGTTGTGATGGATCCTTTCGGTGTTTATTCCGACTCTAATCAATGTGGCTGTAACTTAAGTGAATCTGTACCTTCATTTTGTGACAATGGTTGCTGATGGGATGTCATAAATAGCTGCTTTGTGCAATTGCTGGCTCTTCTCTATCCATATGGCCATACAGTTGTACAATCTAACCATTCATCTGGTGGACCCTATTGCGGATCGCCTGCGATTACTGTCCAACTGATTGAGGGTCCATGAACAAAAAATTGATGTATTTTACACCTTAGAATGTGGATAAATGGCTTCCATTTGAGCTTGCATGGGGCTTTTCTTCTTTAGGCCATTTCTACTGTAATCACTCGCTTTATAGATGGTGGTGATTGATCATCCATACTGCCAGTATGTTTCATTGCCAAATATTCCGACTGGTCAATTTCAGAGGCTGGACAGATTGTTATATGAACTGAGTCGTGTTGAACCGATATGAATGAGTTGCAGCAGACCAAAGAAATATTCCTTTTACTAATAGAAGGAAGCTTAGGGTGAGCTGGTCAAAGCTTTCTTGTTGCCGTTACCATTACATACCTCCAATAACAACAGTCCAAAGGCTAAGATCCAACAAACGACTTTGTCAAACAATTGTATGTCAAGAATAATGGATTGCAGATATCTGAAGGCTTGATACAGCTTTGAGGAGGTCCTGGACCCCACATGACCCCATCAGGTTTTTGACAGTATGGGCATATATTCAAATTTTTGAGGTGGGGTCCAACTAGTGCTGGACAGTGGTTGGTTTTTGCTCAACCCAAACCAATCGATGGTAAAGGGGCTGATTATGATAATTGTATTTGTACAAACACAACTTGATTTTCTCTCTTCTGTTAATGCTACATGTAAATTTCCTCTAATGTACTCATTCCTAATTGTATCATTTCTCCACTTATCCATCTTAGCATGAACAGGCCGAGCTACCTATGTCTCTGTTTACATGTAATTGATCGGTGCAGAGAACAAGATCAAAAGGTATTTTCTTCAAATAAAAAACAAGTGAGGAAAGACCAACTGATGGTGGACTTACAAATAAATCACTTCTAATCCAAATCCAAAGGAAACTCAATTCATTTAATTTTTCTAAGCTCTCCCATTTAAACCGGAGAGCTTTGAACAAAAGATATACAATCCTTTCTTCTAAGGGAAAAAATGCAGAAAGCCAGACATATCTGGTTATGTGGAGCTAGTCATAGATGAAGTTCAAAGGGTCTAATATCTTCATGTTCTGGGTATCATCAAATCCAAAGCCCATCATCATATACTGTTGCTGTTGCTCATGCTCTTGAATCTGGGTGAACTGGTTGAACCTTTCTCCATCTAGCCGCAACGCATCAAATTCAGCTGCAAAATTCCGGACTAATCAAAATAGTAGAGAGAGATTCTTGGTTGACCTGACTAGAGTCCTACCTGAATTCTACAGGTCCAACTTGAACCCGAATTAAACCTCACTCGACCCATGTTACCCAGAAAGCTTATCCTAACCCCGACTTTTTAAGAATCTATTATTGATTTGCAAGCCCAGAGCCCAAACAGAAACTGAAAATGCCCATGCCAAATTTGGGCTTTGGCCGGGTTGGGTCAGTTGGGTTTGCTTTAGACCAGGTCCCAAGTTACATTTAAGTAGGTTTTCTTACCATCTTTGAACACCTTTTCATGCATGAGAGCTGCTATTCTTTGCTTCATTACACTGTTCTCTGCATTCAACGATCGTCTTTGGTTTTCATAATAAGCAACTTGAGGTGAGAGCAGCTGTATTTCTGCCTTCAAAATGGTGCGAAAGATACAAACATACAATGCAGAGTTTGGTCAATATTTCCGTAGTAATGTATCTTATTTTCAAGTAATAAAAGAAGTTAGTGGTGTTTGAATTGCCATTTTCAGGTCAAATTCATTCCTGAGAAAAAAAAATTTTCAAAAAGAGAAGAAAGAGGATGAAATGATCTAAAGAAAATGTAGTTTCTTGCTAATATAAGTCCAGCGATTCTGCTTTTGTACCTCTAGTTCACTCACACTTCTTTCCAGTTCTCTGATGTATTGCGTCTTCTTGAGCCGAGATCTCTGTGCAGATAGCCTGTTTGCTAAGATGCTGCGAAACAAGATACGAACTTAGTAATAATCCTAAGGGTCTGTTCGTTCGGTGGAGATTTTTTTTTTTGTTTTTTACAATGAAATCTCTGAATGTTGTCCCCCAATAGCATTTTCAGGGCCTTGTTTGGTTGGGAGATATGGGTAAACAAATGCTCAATTAACCCCAAGTAGATGGGTCCAGCTCATAGTTATTAATGGATCGTATTTACATTGGGAATTTCAAATGCTCTTGTTATTAGAAATTCCCAACATATGAAATTTTCATAAAAATATTCCTCCAAACAAATGGTCCCCCTGTGATAGAATAGACAAGGTAATGGTGTAACCCTACCTTGTTGGAAAGAAGGAAAATGCATAATTTGCTCATTTACTCTACTTACCAGCGAATTAGATGTAATTAGATGGCTGCTGCTGAACTGATGACATTTGAAGGATTGATGTAAACACTAATTTCAGTAAAAGAGCACCACTTGAGGGGCAGAGGCCCACAAACTTAAGTCAATGTTATAGATGCCATCTAAGGTTCAGTACCACAGTGACAATGGCATGACATCATAATTATTAATAACTAAAAGTAAAAAAGTAAAACTAATATATATATATATATATATATATGAAAAGCAAAAAGATATACAAAAGTGCAAAAGGTTTATGGATGGTGATTTCAAATTTTTTTTTTTAATGTTTAAAAAGTTACATTTTAAAGTTAACATGAAAATAGTAAGAATATATTGATTTTCAATCTCTTTTTCTCCTACATCAACGGCTTAAATGGTTTAAACAATTGACAAAGATTCAACTGAAATCCACTTTACAAAATTAAGTTAAGCAAATGTCCGAATGGGCCTGCTTGTTTCATATGGTTAAATACCTAGGATTTTATATTCCTATAAGTGCTTGAAAATGAACAAAGCTGAATGTCCAAAAATGACCGTTAAACACCTCAGCCTTTAATGGAGATTAATTACAAGTGAAGGAGGGAATGTAATCGCTCCTCACTCATATCATTCACCCCTTGCATCTTTAATAATGTTTTGGTGGAACTCACTTGAGCATGAATGCGTATGTAATCAATTCCTATATATTTTATCAAACAAACATGCCTCCAGAGGGTTTAGCTTAGTTTATGTTGTCATCTATTTAGCAAAATCAATTCCTATGCATTTAACATGCCCCAAAAGGTTTAGCTTAGTTTCTATTGTCATCTATTTAGCAAAAACCAAATAAACGGATGGTTGAAAGTTGAAACAAAAATTTGATGATAGGATGATTTCGATAAAATGATCTAATCCATGTGAATACCTCCTTCATTTTCTTCTTTTGTAGTGGGTGGGAAGTGGCCATCACTTGTTAGAAAACAGAAAGATTTACAGTCATTCAAAGTTGCACAACGATCTTATCCTACGCAGAGTACATGTTTTGTATTCCACATTTTAGAAGTTCGGGTCATTACGCATCCGTATCTTATTAACGTGAATAAGTTCAAGTCATTATAAATCTATCAATGGGACTCCATATTTGAAATCGAAACCACTAAAAATAATTGTCCTGCCTTGTGTTATCATTGAGTAAAAGTTCACTCCAATCATAACAAACATTATTTTATGTTATCAATCTAATGGCCGGCATAACACTGATTGGAGTAAAATCTTTACTTAATAATAGTTCATGTTGAAATAGTGATTTTTAGCGATCCAGAGTTTAAGGACAGATCCCCACTGATGGATTCATGACAATGTCTCGCACCCAAGAATCCGAACCCAATGACTAGACCACATGATCATTTTCTCAACAAATGTACAATTAATCTTTGTCAAATAATTCAAAGAGAGAAGTGAGGCCCACCGTTTTACCCTTCTGGGATCCATGTTAGAACCAGATCCACCATTGATTTTGCATGCGCTTTTCTCATCTTCAACCACGTCATCTTTTGAGGAGCTCCCTGTAACCACTTCTCCCTCTGAGGATGAATTATTATGATCCAACGATGGAGGAGGCCCAGTCTTATCTGCTGTAGTCTTTAAGTGCCCCTTGTCTAAATGGGCCAGACCACCTTCCAGTTTATCTACATCAGTGTTTCTGGCCATTGGATGGGACTCACTTGTGGATCTAAGGTGGACCATCATTGCGTCTGTCAGTGTGGATCCTTCCACGTCTATCCACGGCGAAGAATATTGATGCTTACGGTTGTGGGCCACACGTCGGATCTGCATCAATGGGCTCTTTGGTGGTAACCCCTTATCGGCCATTATTTCTTTTTCCTTCTTCCCTACAGAGAGCACCATGGGCCATGGCCCATTTCAGGAACTCATTAGCTAAAAGGAGAATCAAATCAGGTTGGGAATAGAAAGAAAAAGAAACCAACCCAACTTTTCCATCTATTATTATAAATGAATGTTTTCGAGGAGTGAAGAAAAGGGTATTAAAAAATTGTACAGATGGAAAGAAAGGAAGATAGAAGTCCATTTAGCCAAGCATTTGGCCCTCAACCTACACCCATCAGGGCTTGATTAATGCTTAAAAATCTAAATGGGATTTAATCACTCTTATGGGATTGGTTTTAGTTTTATATTGATCCATGTCAGGAACTCTTGAGTAGATAGAGAATCACCCATATGTGATTTCAAATATCTCATCCATTTGGGTAGGTTGGGCCAACCATGATTAAAAGGATCGGCTCTATTTGATCTTGTCATTTCAGTGGAATCACAGAGGGCCCTACATTGGTTGCAGGTTAGGAGGGAGGACCTATCTGTATTTCATCATCCAATGGGTGGGACGCATCAGCGTTCTTTGAATATAAGGGATCACCATTGGTCCTTGGTTTGGATGGACGGAGATCCCCCTGGGGTTCAAGGTGATTATGACAAGGGTGGCTCCTTGTGATTAGGTCCATAGACAAATTGGGCCTGCAACAGTGATGAGCCTGTTAGTATTTTCGCCTTTAACTACGTAGAAGTGTCATGGAGGACGGTTGAGAAATAAACCCATAATTAAAATCTACCAACCCTTATCACCGTTGAGGGACTGTTTTGGTTGGATTAAGGGCAGGCTGGTTGTATCTATCACACTTTGATGGAACAGGTCAAATCAAATCTATAAATATTTAGTATCGTAACAAACCACCACGTTTCTGCAGCCAATGTCTTCTATGCTTCTTTTGTGAGAGAAATCACTCTAGGGGTAGGTAGCCCCGTTCTCCCCTTTTTTCTTTTTTTTTTTTAGGACGACTCCCAGACTCGATCTCAAGACGTGGAACTTGGCTTTGATACCAAGGGGGCACATTTGGTAAACAAAGAGGAATCCTCCTCCATCTACTAGAAACAAGATATCCACGATAAAGACTTTTTAGGAGAGTTCCAAGTTTGGTAAAAGAAAGGATTCTGAACTTCCATAGGATTTGTGGTATGACTGTTATAATTTTTATACAAATCTCTCAAAACTCATGAAAAATCAAGATTTGAGCTTGCACCCCATAGTTGTTTATGGCTCTCTATAGAATATGAACAGTTAAGATTGTGCAAACGTGGCCCACAATGATAAAAAAAATTCAATTTTAGAGTACGAACTTTTTTGCAATACCTCAAGATCTGAGGGATCAATGACTAATATCTGAATGCTTGGCCATTTTGGAGCTTTTATTAATGATTATCAGTTTGGATTGTGATTGAGGAATTAAAAAAAAAGCTGGGTTCCAAACAAAAAAAAAAAAAACCCTAAGGCTTGTGTGACAGTAGTAGCGCCATCGTCTTCCTCTTGTTCAGTGTAGATAATCAATGGTCAAAATATCTTTTCCCCATTTTCTCATAACCTATGATGAATCACATTGCAAAGTTTGATCTGATAACTGTTATAGGCCTTCTTTTTAAGAGAATGGGCTGTTCGGATTTTGTAAACAGGCCCACAAAACTCCAGAAATTGTGATTCAATGGTTTGAACTGTTTTGTAAATATCTCAAAATATATATGTCGAATCAACAGCTGATTTTGGCGTACCATCGGTTTTGGACATTCTAAACGCAATTAACTGTTTGGATCCTAATTGTAGGAATAGAAAAATAGGGTTTGAAAGGCAAAATCGGTAACTTTCTAATTTCCACATGTTCACAATGTAGCTTGGATTTGCAAAGTCAGATGGGGGTGGTCTAGTTTGACTGTGGAAATAATCGAAAACAAGAACTCAAGAATTCTGTGTGACCACGTTTCGCTTTATCAAATGTGGATTTTCCACGGAGGTGCGGAAAATGGCAAGGATTCCGCTAAGTGAACCATTGCCAAACGTGATCCAAATCTTAAGGATCCAATCAATAGGCCGAAAGCCCCGACTATGACTGATCGAATGCGTCAAATCAAATTTATAACTAGTCAGGACTTTTAACACACATGGTCTCACGTGGAAACTTTCAAACCTTGCAATTATTTTCTAATAAAAAAGGACAAAAAAAAAAAGAGAGTATACAGCAAAGAAGAAAGAAAAGCATAAAATAAAAGAACGGATGTGAAGATGGTTACCTGAAGAAGAAGAAGAGTCCTTGGGATCCTATTGATTAGACTGGGTCTGAGAGAGATGAGAGAAAGACAAAGGGAAAGAACGAGGAGTGATGAGAAGGAAGTCGTTTACTATATATTTAGTGGGGTGTTTATTTATGGTAATGAACAAAAGAGGAAAGCATTGATTTTGTTAAATTTATCTTTCTGAGATTTTTCATACCAAAAACTCGGATTTGTAATGGGAACTTCATCATGTAGGAACGGAACAGAAGTCACATCATCGAATAATCCATGCCATAGAAATTGAGGAATTTTATTTCTTTTTAAGATGAATGACACTCACTGGCTTTATTGTTGTGGGACAGTGGAGAGGAACCCCCATAGAGGTCCAACATTTGCATTGTCAAAAGATACGGCTAGCTCGCTCATTAGTTTATAGACCATAGTATTGTTTTCATTTTGAGATTGGGCCCAAACAAAAGAGTTAGGGTTCTCCATGTGAGCTATTAAATCCTTTACAATAGGCCTAGGCGATTTGGTAGGCATGAAAATCGACTCTCTTGTACTTATTAATCACTCCATGACTTTATCAAAACATTAAAAAAAATCCTATTTTTACCTGAGGTTTAAAAATTGTTAGGCTTGAACAACAATAAATCAAGGGTTAGAAAGGTCTGATAAGGGGTCTTTTTCGCCCATACCGTAGTCCACACAAAGATGTTTCCATTGTCTGTCCCCACTCCCCAGTTACAGTTCACATGGATTCAGTTTGAGTCCCACATGGTGGATTATCCTTTTTACCTCTTATAACTAGTGTGTGTTGTTTCTAACAAAAGAACTAATATGTGTGCGTACATTGGTGGTCCCGTACTATAGGTGCACACTACAATGGAAGTGCAAAGCTTTCTTCACTTCAATATGAAGAAGGCAAGTGGCTTAACACGAGAACATCCATACACATACCATATGAAAATCTAATTTATCATTCAAGATTGGACACTTACTCATCCGACTTTGTTAAAATTAGTAGACATGAGATAACTTCGGAGCCCTCAAAATACTAACTCTTTTTTTTTTTTTGGTAAAAAAAAATACCAACTCTTTTAGCTAGATTGTTCTCATTTTTGGAATATAGGTATTTACATAGGAGGAGAGCACTTTTTGAAAAAGATAAGTGGCTTGAAAAGAGAACATCAATATACGCACACCTCATGAAAATTTTTAAGACGGCTAACCTTCAGCTTCCCTCCCCTTCCTCTTCCTCTTCCTCTTCCTCATAACAATCTAAGGCCTTTACATGGTAACCCCCTTAAATTGCCAAAAGTCTATATTTGATATGATTTATGTAGTAAGAGCTGTTAGTCATTGCTAACTCGAACAATCATCAAAGGGGTTGGGTAGATGAAAGTTCCCCAAGTAGATTAGATTATCACATGCAGAAGATGTGACATACCCAAGGTTGGAACCCGAGCATCCAGGTAAGAATGGTAAGGAGCTTTTTTTTTTTTAAGAGTTATAGAACATGTTAAAAGCATTGATTGTAGAGATGCATGCAGATCTCAGTTTTTAAATGGATTCTAAAATTTATTAATGAAGCTTCCTTTCCCTCTGTGGTTCTTCTCTTCTATTTCTGTTTCCGTCTATCATTGTCTTGTCCCTCCTCTTTTACAGTTGTTATCATCTCTCTTCTTTAAGGTTCTTTCTTCTATCTCCCTAATCTCTTGTTCCTCCTGATTGATATTTCTCTACTATTAATTGAATTTTTAGGATGGCTTGCCTTACCCATATTTTGGAATTCAAAAGGGTCGAGATTATCATCCAACGGATGTACTCAGGACTCCCTTGTTTTGTGTTATAACCCTAAGGGCGTTTGTGAGAGTATCTAAAACTAGTGGATGTAATTACAAAACAGTAAAATATGAGAGCACTTCCAATAGATATCTATACGATGAAAAAGGGAAAACAAATCCTCTTATGGATCAAACCCCAATAAGTATTCCTTTTTATGTTGATTCAAACACCTCCAAATGTGCTGCGGGCTTTATATTCAAACATCCTAATGGCCACTTATCTAACCAGTACTTGACAGGGTGATGCTCTACATTCAAAATATATTTCCATCACATGATGAACAAGTAAGTCCAAGAGAGAGCAACTTTCTTCACTTAACTATTTCTGCCAAAACCTTGAGGCATTAATAGAGGCTACATAAATACCTTTTAATACTCCCCCCCAGGTGGAGCCCACTTTCCAATATAGATCAAGTAACTCAAGTGAGTTTGGCCTACCTGTAGTAGATGAGGTCCATGTCGGCTCTTTTAAGAGGTTGTGCATTCTAGATTAGGATTGGGATTCTTAGCCAACGAATTAAGTTGGATCTTATGACAAACTCTCCTAGCGATAATGATTAAGATTTTTATGGAGAGATTAAACTTTGGCTTAAGCCGGTGCTTAATTTCGATGTGAGGCCCAGTGGCATGACGGGCCATGTGATTTCTAACGGATGCGAGTACTCTTTCTGACTCATTTGGCTAGCCCGACTCAGTGACTCACTCAAACAGCCTCACTTGCGTTTTTCATCAGGACTTATTTCCTATTTGAAATTCATGCTTTCTGAAGAAACTGCCCTTCACTTTCTATTCTTCAAACCAGACGACATATAAATAAAAGAAAAACTCAGTAACCAAAGTCTTTAACAAAATATACTCTAAAAAAAAAGATCCATGACTGACTCCGAATGGAAAGAAAGGTTTTCTGCAAAAAAACACAACGACAAACAGACTACCTATGTATCTATTACCACTTGTTTAAAAGCAGATGAAAGATGTCCATGTCTATTGAGCATTTGGGAAAGACTTACTGTCCCTTCAATCTAAGAAGATGATGCGAACCCATTTCTCAGAAACCGGCCCTTTCTACTCAAATATCTTAGATTAGAACTGCACCATGTCCGAAATGGAGTTCGAAGGGATGTTCATGTTTGCAGCTTGACCCTGCAGCTCCCAGCCCATTCCCATCATAAACTGTTGCTGCTGTAGCTGCTGCTCCTGCAGCTGCTGTTGTTGAAGCAGAATAAATTGGTGTAGCATTTCGCTCTCATTTTTCAGAGCTTCAAATTCAGCTGCAAAACATCCCCAGGTATCATGAAAGTAATCAAGTAAGAGTGTGTGGGGGTAGAGATAAAGGTTTTAAAACTCAGCTGAAATTGAATCCAATCACCCAGTGAACAAATTTTTTTAAAGGTAAGTATTCACACACCCAACCCGCACGTAACTCAAAGTCTCTTAACATCCACACGCGCTACAGTAATAAAGTTTGAGACACAACTTAAACTAAATTTTAACTATATATTTCTAAACTTAAACTGTGCAAGGACACAAGGGCAGACCAAGGAAATTCTACTTGAGGGCTATATGTAAAAAAAATATTAGGGGAAGGAGAGAATTTAAAAGAAGAAACATATTAAAATTTCAAAATCTACGGGAGTCTTAAGAGATTTTGAACTTTTTTCATATATAGGTGGGGGCTTCAACCCCTATACCCTTGTACCTAGGTCTGTCCTTGAAAGGACACTGTTACCTGGTTCATAGTTCGACTATTCACATTTGATTTTTACGATTCTCAATTTGACACTTAGCTTAGTAAGAAAATTTGATAGAGTAGGTTCATTTGATTTTCTTTTCAATTTGTTAGGGTTGGGATTTGAGTTCAACAAGTTTGATGAATTAATTTATCGGTATTTGCACTTTAAGTGCATCACTAAGGTCTAAATCTAAAATCAAAACCACTTAAAATAACTATTTTTTACATTTAATTTAGGTCAAATTTTACTTCAAAGTGGAATTGAGGCGATCATCGGATTGATTGCATATAAAACAAATGGTTTTTTTTTCCTTGAAGGCGAAGTATAGCATAAAACGAGAAAAGAATACAAAGGCCTAAAACCCAAAAGCTTTAGTGAAGCAACAAAACAAGGTTCAAGGTGCAAAAAAGAATAAGAAATGGATACCTATAAAGAGAACACAAAATACATGTGAAAGAGTTAGAAATTCAAAGGCGGACCACTGTGTTAGGACACGGGTGTGGTCGCACCCGCGTGATTCAAGAAATCCCTTAGACAATATCTTTTAAGATTCAATTTTATTATATAACGTCTTAACTTGACCGTAAATCCCGGGTCCGCCATTATAGAGATTAACTCCCAAAGTTTAGAGAAAACTGTCACAAGGCAGCCTTTGAACAGAGCTGGGGAGACAGGAAATAGAATCAACAATCTATTCATCAACAAGGCGCCTTCTAATAGAGAGTTGAGAAACACTTGCATTGCAAAAAAAATGAGTTGTTTATGGCACACCATATGCAAAATGAGGCACTGAAAAAACCCATCACATCTCATGATTTGAAGGGACCACTTTGATCGTCAGAGATGGCCGTCCAAACTTGCACTGCAGAGGGAGAAAGAATTAGAAATTTCTCAATACCGTAACAAGCGCCAGATCCACAAAGAAGAGGATCTGAGCCACGTGAAGACAGGGTCCAATTCTTTTGAGTGGGTTGCATCTCAGGCAAGCTACTAATGGATTTATAGCAGTCAGCTTAGTGAACTTAATGAGAATAGTTCGCAAATAATTCTCCAATCAAACTGAAAATTGTTCTAAATTAACTATTCACGGTTCAAGGCCTTATTAGTGAGCTAGGTGAGTATGGTTGAAATAATTGGGAGAGGATTTTATTGGAAAAATCCTGAAATACAACCATTTATTCCGAAGGGTCCCTGCAAAAGGTGTAGCACCAATGGAGTCCGTCAGGACCAATTTTGTTTTATTTTATTTTTTGAAATATGAGATAAGTGACGTTGGTTCTGACACAAGCGTCGCTAGCGTCGTCCTTCGCCATCTCCTAATGCCATTTTCTTCCTCTCCTCCTCCTATTTCTCCATCTCAGAATTTGAACATGACCTCTTCCGGCAACAGTGGACACAGGGGCTGCTCAACATTTTTGGGGGCCTTAGGCAAATCATAAAAATGAGGCCTTTTAGTTAAAAAAGATATAAATTAAAATTAAATTATAAATTTGCTTCTGGCCTTTCTAGATGCAAAATTACTAATTAAACTTTTGTATTCAAGTTTAGATAATAAATCATTTTCGATAGATAAAATTACTAAACCGTTTAATCTATCTTGAGACATAGTTGTTCTTAAATAATTTTTTATAATCTTTAGTTTTCAAAAACTTCTTTCTGCAGATGCAACTGTAACAGGTATGGTAAGTAATATTCTATATGTAATAAAACAATTTGGAAAACAATTTAGTTCTTTTATTAGATTAAGTATTTCAATTGGAGTATGAATTTCTATTTTTGCAATTTCCTTTAAAAATTTTAATTCCGAAAATAAATCCAAGCCATCAATATCAGAATGCATGTCATGCTTAAGAAAATTTTCAAGATCAAGACATTTTTTTTTCTAAAGAACAATTATCAAAGGACCTTAATCTTACAAGACTAAACAAAAAACCAAAAATGTCATCATATTTTGAAAACAATTCAAATCTATCTTGCAGTGAAGATATTGCTTGATCTACAATATAATAGAAATAATCAATTTTGAAAGATTCCTCTACAGATTTCACCTCTTCAGCGTTTTCATCAATTTCATCAAATTGTTTTTTCCGATGAATGACACGTTTTTTACGGAATGTTGGCTCTATTTCCATTTCAACTGCAACTTGTTTAGATGAATCCAGTGCAGAGTTAAAATCATTTTCTCTATAGTTTTTAAAATAAGAAATAAGTCCCTTTAATTTATCCATAGCAAGATCTATATGCATGTTTTCAAGTTGTAAGCTCTTACTAACTGAATTTACAGCAAACAATATCTCATACCAAATATTCATTCCCAATATAAATTTAAAGCTTTCAATCTCATAGGTTGCTAAGCATTTGGCTTCACTCCTTGTCTTAGGATCTTCACTAACTTCTGCTAATCTCAGTAAAGCATCCATAATTTTTGGGGCTTGAAATTTTAGAGCTTTAACACTTTCAATGCGACTTTTCCAACGTGTTTGGGACAAGGGTTTAGGAGTCAAAGTAACATAGTCTAACAAAACTTTCCATCTTTTTGTTGAAGAAGCAAATAAAGAGTATATACGTTGTACTACTCCAAAAAATGATATTGCTTTAGAGCATAAATTAGCCATATCACAAAGAACCAAATTAAGACTATGGCAGCCACAAGGAGTATAGAATGCTCTAGGATTTAAATCTAAAAGCCTTTTTTGCACACCTTATTTGTTACCTTTCATGTTAGATCCATTATCATACCCTTGTCCTCTAACATCATCTACTTCAAGATCATATTTCCTTAGTATACTTAAAAGTTCATCAAAAAGTCCTTTCCCCGATGTGTTGTCTACCATCAAAAACTCTAAAAAGTGCTCATCAATCTTTATTGGACTTACTAAAGTATCAACACATCGTAGTATAACAGTCATTTGTTCTTGATGGCTTGCATCAGGAGTATAATCAAGAATAACTGAGTAGTACTTTGCTCTTTTGATTTTCTTGATGATCATACTTTTGACTTCATCGGCTAACATCAAGATCAACTCATTTTGTATATTATATCCCAAGTAATGATTATGAATCTCAAGCACTTGAATACGTCTAATATGTTCTTGCATTATAGGGTCAAATTCTGGTATCATCTCTATTAAACCTAAAAAGTTTCCATTATTATCTTCATATAATTTTTCCTTCTTTCCCCGAAATGCAAGATTGTTTATAGCTAATGTCTTCACCGCAGCAATGATTCTAACAAGAACTTTTTCCCAATGTTCTTTTTCTTTGTTAATTCGATCTTGGACGCTTTTATTAATTGTATCTTTTTTTGACAATCTCTTTTCCAAGTCAATCCACCTAGTCATATTCAAAATATGCTCGTTAGTTATTTCGTGAGACTCGAGCTGTTTGCCAAGATTTTTCCAATCTCTACTTCCTTCATTAACTAACTGACTTGTACTATATTTTGAACCAAACAATTTACAACAAAAACAAAATACTCTATCCATATCGGTTGAATACACTAACCATCTCCTATCTTGCTTTTCCTCATTCGGTAGTCTACGAATATATTATTCCTTAGAAAAATGTTTATTATTTTCATCCTTTGGGAACTCAATATCATCAATTTTAATTGGACCTTTCTCTACTAAGATATCTCTTAAGTTTGTATCAATTTCTTTCCACTGTCCAGGATCATAACAATTGAGAGTCTCATCCTTACCTAGCTCTGTTGATACATTATCAACATGAACATGTTCATCATTTGGATTTCCTATGATCAGTGTCTCGTTAACTTCCAAAATTTCAGTTTCTTGTATCACATCAACATTATCTTCTAAGTTCTCTTCTTGAGTTGCATCAACATTATTTTCTAAGTCACTCCTAATACTTGGTTCTTCGGCTATTACCTCTTGATTTGACTTGGATTCCCTTTTGTCAACAAAGTATTTGTTAAGAGCCCCCTTTTGAGATTGCACTAAACTTTCTATTCTCCTTTTTTTCTTGAGTTTTTCATATCTAGATGCATATTTTCTACCAATCATTTCAAAGATTAACAAATTGACACAAATAAGAAATAATAACTAAACAAAATCCAATTGATACAATAATACAAATCAAAAATATTAGAAATTAGAACAATAGAACCTGGTGGCCGAGTAGATTAGTTGTCTATGTAGTAACTAGAGAAGGTTGGCCGGTTTCTTTCCTTGAAGACAGAAGGCTAAAGCCGGATTGTGTAAATCATTTTCTTTAGCTAGTAGGAAATCACCATAAAAGAGTTTTGTCTAGAGAAGGTAATAAAAATTGTTTAGAGAAGGTAAGGCAGATTGTGTTTGTAGCTAGTAGAAAGTTACCTTAAAGGAGTTTTGGTGGCAGTTGTAATCCCATTGGCCATTGTTTAGCTAGCATTAACTTCACCATAAAAATTATAGTGTCGTTGGGTACAATATTTTAGGAAGAACTATGCTATTTTTTAGGAAGGAAGGTGTAGAGAATTGTGCTTGGTTATAATTCCGAAAATGGGGCCTTATTAATTAGGGGGCCCTAGGCAGTTGCCTTTGCGGCCTACCCCTTTCAGCCACCCCTGAGTGGACAAAGGGCCCTCTCCTTGTACTGTTGTAGCCATCTGTTCAAGCAATCCTTGTGAAACACATGCTTGCATTTCAGTTCCCTCATCTCTTCTCCCTCCTTGAATTCGTGCAAGCACACAGAGCATTCCATGGTCTCGGCCCACTTCGCCCCATTACGAAATCGGTTTAAGGGAAGCTGATTTTCTACTAATGCCATATACCGATCCAATGCTATCTCATATGGTGAATTCCTTTTCAACCCAATAAGCCCAATAACTGCATTGATCTTCACTACTGCTTCATTTAGTATCAGAAGGAAGAAGATGATGGTTATTTTGCTGACCTTATATAAGAAGTTTGATAGACGTGCAAGCTCCATGTGTGTGTGACTGTGAGATAGAGAAAGAGGTCTTCAAATGGAAAGAAAAAGGATGAAGAGATTTGATAAAGAAAGGGGTATGGATCGGATAAAGAAAGGGGTATGGATCGACTAGGGGTTGTTGGTTGTTGAAGGAAAACTCTCACTTTAACTTACCCTAAGGATAGCTTTGGACGTAAAGAAAATGACAAGTAGGAAATAGAGAAATAGGAGGAGAGGAAGAAGAATGCACTATGAGATGGTGAAGAACGACACTAGCGTCGCTTGCGTCAAAACCAAGTGACACTATCTTGAATTTCAAAAAAAAAAAAAATCAAATTGGTCCTGATGGACCCCATTGGTGCTGCACCTTTTGCAGGGACCCTTATGGGTAAATGGCTGAATTTTGGGATTTTATCCATAAAATCCTCTAATTGGGAACTTTATTCTAAGTGTCTTTAAATTCTACTTCTTAGCAAATTCTCTAAAATAACCTCCATGTAAATGGTTTATTTATGAGATGTAATGTAGTCCCTAAATTTTTTATATGGTGTCAACGCCTCGGGCCTGTAGCTATCCCATGAGCAGGCCCACATGATTTAGGATGTTTGGTACGTCTGATTTGGAATTAATAAACTTAGCATATAGTGTATGTTTTTTCTCTGATCATTAACAGTAAAATCTCATTAATGAGAAAAAGGTACAACTCAAAACAAACATACGAAAAGCAATTCATAGGTGTACGGGTTCTAGAAAAATATACCAGACATGCAAACTTGTTAAACAATGAAAGTAGTATAGACAGGTTTGTAATACAATATATATATATATTAATTTATGGGGAATGTTTATATGCATTTTTCCCTCACCCTGATACTTTCATTTTTTTGTCTTTTCAAGTACAAAAGAGTTTGTAATACAAAAATGGAAGTATCCATCACCCTATGGCGAGGGAAAGATGCATATGATCATTCCCCTATTTATATATATATATATATATATGTATATAGGAGAGTATTCTTATGCATACTTCCCTCACCATTGGCGAGGGAAAGATGCATATGATCATTCCCCTATTTATATATATATATGTATATAGGAGAGTATTCTTATGCATACTTCCCTCACCATAGGGTGAGGGACACCTCTCTTTTTTAGAATTTTCAAATACAAGTGTACCTCACCCTATGTACTTGAAAATTTTCAAAAGTAAAAGTATCGCACACCCTATGGTGAGGGAAGTATGCATAAGAATACTCCCCATATATATAGACAAACTTGTGAAAAACTAGACCAAAAAAAAAAAAAAATCAGATTGCCTTAAAAATCTATGCCTGTTAAAAACTGTTACCGTTTTGTTGCTTTTTGAAAAAGGCAAAGAAATTAAAGCTGGTTCAATCTGACATTTAGATAAAATTTTCCAAACTAAAAGCACTCCGACATCTCTTTGAATCAATTTTAAGTCAAATAAATTTTGAAAAATAAACTTACCAAATTAGTTCTTCTTTCCTCCTAAATAAAATTCAAAATATCATCTCTCATCTCTCAAGCTTCATCAATCAGTACAAAATTGTCCATTGATTTCCAATAAGGGTGGTTGACTGAGATTTCAAAGTTAATAGAGAGGGTTTGCAAAACTAATAGCAGAGGTGATTGTTCGTAATTTCAAAAATAAAAGTCGGCTATATGTAAATTTCCAATTTTGATATCTAACCATATTCAATATATATTTAAAAATGGGTTCAACCAAAACAAGATTTGAGTTCAAGACCAATATATCAGGTCAGAGAAATAAAGAAATTAGTGATTGATTATACATTGCTTACCATCTTTGTAGACCTTTTGATGGATGAGAACTGCCATCCTCTCCCTGATGGTACTGTTCTCAGCAGTCAGAATGCTCCTTTGATTATCATGATAACGAAGTTGAGGATCAAGGCTCTTTATTTCATCCTACACAGTCAGTACTTAATGAGAGAAAAATAAATAATATCCGTCTCATCAGACTCTTAACATCCTTCTACATGATAAGAGTAATTGATGAAGTTGGCTTCTAGAAAACAAGAGACATTGCATTTGTACCTCCAGTGCCTTTGCTTTAGTTTTGAGCCCATTGACGTATTGAATCTTCCTCGCTCGATATCTCTGCGCAGATAGCCTGTTTGCCAATAAACTGCAAATAATAAAGAGATACACATAAAAAGTTTCCTTTCAGGGCATGTTGGCTTTCATTTTCCCTGGAGTTTCCATCAAGTTCATGTTTTTAAAATTCGGCCTAAACAAGTTCTATGTATCCATGCTTAATACCACTTTTTAAAATTATCTTTTGTTATGATGTTTTGGTTAAAAACTCCCAAAAACCAATTCAAAGTAAAGAATCACAAGTTTTTAGTTTCTGGGTGTTTTTAAAAGAGAATTTTACCTAAAAAACCACCTTAGGCTCATTGAAGACCAAAAAGGCATTCAAGTTTTAATATAGATCATATAGGTCATCCCGGTAGTTTTTTGTCCTTTTTTTCAAATTCTCGTTGAATGGCGATATCGCCGTTGATATATATATATATATATATATATATTTATATAAGGGGATACCACTTTTTCATCCTTTTTTTTATTTTTCTTTTCCTTTTCTTTTTTTTTTCTTTTTTTTTTTTTTTTTGTGAGCAGAGATATCCCCATTCAGCCATTCACAAGTGGGCGGGGATATCCCTGCTTAATTCAATGTGCTAACTGTGCTTGATGGGGAATATGAAGTGGGGTACCATTTCTTTTCTTTTACCATCTCAATCTTTATCAATGCCTCTCACCCTCCGGTTCATAAGGGTTTATAAAGTTTTAAGTAAGAAGGAAATTCCATTTGTTAGGAGAACTGCATTACAAATTCATTATCAAGTTAGACAAATAATTTTGATTTGGTGCAAAGAGTTTGAAGTAAGTGTCCCACTTAAATGGGGTTTGTAATATCCACACTAGGCAAATTGAACCATGAAATTGTATAAGGCAAGAAGAATATATTACACAAATGACGTGCCTGCTTGGTGATTCAACTATGAATATGAAGTGCCTGTGGTAGAGAAGGGAAGTAGCAGGGCCCAGTTGAGGTTAGCCATGGTTGAGGGGGAAAGATGGAATAAGAAGAGGCAAAGAGGGGAGAAAGGGAAAAAATGAGCAAAGAGAAGTAACTCGGGGTCACCTTGTGGTCGCCTGTGCTCGCTATTTACAGAGGAGAGAAGAGGTTGAAGATGAAAGAAGGAAGAAGGAAGAAGGAGAGGAAGAAGAAGAAGAAAGCTCGTGGAGGAGAAGAAAAGAAGAAGAAGAAACGAGGGAAGCTCATGGAGGAAAAGAGTGGAGAAGGAAGAAGAAAACTTATAGAGGAGAAAAGATGAGGAGGGAAGAATCCAACTTAGGAAATTAAAAAAATGAAAAAGGCCCCTATGACCACTACGGTGGATAACTATACTTTAGCTCCTTTTTTTATCTCCACTCAGTCTAAGAGGACTTTTTTTGGTAAAATCATCTTTTTAAAATGATAGAAAATGAGCCAAAACAAACTTAAATATCATCCAAAAGCTAATAATACCGGCTTATGCATGTTTAAAGGTTTTGACACATTGTTTAAAACCACGCTCTGAAACCATGTTCTCAAATCGAACCCATTTACTTATCAGAAACTAAATAAGGCTTCATACCTGGTTTTTAAAGGGTTGGAACTTCAAATAGTCTGAGGATCGATGACCCATTTCCATCCATACACAGTCTATACATATTAATTTTATATGTACTTTTATCTTGATAAGTATTCATGCACCCAACCACACTACCTAAGTCCTTCACTAACACAACTATGGATTCTAGCTGTACTTCTGTGGCCAGGACATCCCTAACCATTGATTTATCAGCGGATTGCCAAATTTGCAAGTATTTTAAAACAAAGATCCGCAATTATTGTTTTCTGAATAATTTTTCAGAATTTTCTGAAATAATAAAAAGAAAACGCTGAGACAAGCTAAAAAGTTTTATTTTTTGAATAACTACAATATTTCTTGAAATAGTTATAAAGGCTCAATGCAAACTGAAACATCAGTGAAAGAAAGATATATTGTGGGGTTGTCTTAGTGTCAAAAATCGTATTTACAAAACCTGATTTAAAAGATTGGTGATCAAAGGTCAAAGGTGGCAATAAGAGAAATGCTAAAATAAAAAATAAAAAATAATACTGCTCCGTACATATTATTTGCCTCTGGTCTTATGCAACCCTAACCAATATCATCAAAGCTCATAAAGTCAAAACAAGATGGAAGAAGGAACTGTTAAGATAACATCCATATCTCTGCAACTACTATTGCATATGATGGATTGAAATGGAGCACCCATGGGTTTTATGGGTAATACTCAAAACGTTTCATTCCCTAATATGTGGTTGAAAGCGCCACAGTTCCTTCTTCCATCTGAGGTAAACAAGAAAAGCTCATTAAGCAATTGATAGGATAAAGTTATGATGATGAAGATAAAAACGACAGCTTAGACAAAAATAAAAATGAAAAGGATGAATGGTTCAAGCAAAAAAAAAAAACAAAAGATGAATCGTCTATGATAGTAGGGCCATTTAGGACCATGCAAACTATTCTAAACGGTATATATATATATACATACATACATAGAGAGAAAGAGCAAAAATCAAATCACAAACATTTAGATCTAGCTAAAACTATCTAGCACTTTGTAATAATAATAAAAAAAACCTAGGCCCACCGTTTCTCCCTCCTTTTAGCGTCAGAGACAGAGTCATCCATCATATTGACTAGGCTCTTATCATCAATATCAACTTCATTTTTTATCGAACTTTTAGTCACCACCTCTTTCCCCTTGCATGATGAAGGCTGGGCCATCGATTTTTCTGCCACCGGCAACTCATGCTTGATATTTGGTCTGATCATGGTTGGGATCTTTGGTGGCAATCCAATCATTTTCTCTTGTTTTTTAATCTCTACTGGTTGAGACTGGCTGGAGTCCATCCTATCAAAAATCTTTAAAAAAAATCATAATATCAAATCGAAGTAAGCAGATAAACAAAATAGAATGAGGATACAAATCATAAAATTAAATTGAAGTAAGCAGATCAACAAAATAGAATGAGGGTACAAAAACACCTTGAAAATGGACAATAAAATAGTTCGGTGGTAGAAAACACAAAATCAAAGGGATGGCTTCCTTATCACCTCACTACCTTCCTTTTCAGCTCACTTTGCTCATGGCCTTTTCCCTCTTATCTCCTCCACCTTTTTAAGGTGGAGAAAAGCAGGATTTGAATTGCAGCAGGTGACACATGTTGTGCCTTTAATCCAAACATAAGTGAAAATTAGGAATATACACAGCTAGTCACAGTTGTGTTTTTCTTTTTCCAAAATGCCCTTTTAAATTTATATAATTCATATTCTGCCTTGTTTTTGCCAGCTATCAAGTCTTATTTTTAGTATTTACTCAATAAATGACATCCAATTGGTTTAAAAACCAAAACCAATGGCTTAGGATTCCAAACAAAAAAACAAGAGAAAGTTTCAAATAAGGCCTTATGTTTTATATTATTTCAAAAAAGGACATAAGTTCCAAAACTTTTTAAATTAATCCATAAATTTTTCAATAAGTTTTCAATTAAGGACATCTTGCCATTTAAACCTATTTTCCGACAACTTTTTCCCCTCATTTTTTTGTAAAATATTCAAATTACTTTTTATTGAAATAAAACTCACATTCACTTCCTTTGTATTCTCCTAATTTTCTTCACCGGCGTCCTCATGGTAATCAAAGATAACTAGCATTCCCACGGTGATCGGTAGTGGCTGTCGGAACCATGTCATAACTTTAAATGAAAGGTAACTTGAATTTTTTTTTTTAAATTGAGCGGAAATGTCGCAAAAAAAAAAAAAACATTAAATGGCTATATAGATGTCCTTAATTGAAAACTTACAGAAAAACTTAGGAACTAATTTTAAAAGTTTTAAAACTTATGTCTTTTTTTAAATAAGGCAAAAACTTAAGACTTTATCTGAAATTTCCCAAAAAAAGAAAAACGAACAAATGCCTTAGGATAGAGCTGGAAGAGGATTTTAGAGCATGGTCCATTTAAGAATAGCCCCACCAGATGGTCTAAGTCGGATGGTCAGGATAGTAAATCTCACTTTGCTAGGCCACACCACTGTGCTTCCTCTTTAATTTCTTACCAACTTCGTGTGCATGAAATACTCACATTCACTGTACCATGTTTCTACCACCTTTGGACTTTGCTATTATAAGAATTCCACCTATTTTGAGGTTCTGTCCTGGGGCCCTAGTGCGTTTGTTTTTTTCCTTTTTCCCCTTTTTTTAATGCAAATTGACCTTTAATTAGCGAAAAAAAAAACCCTTTTTCAGGTTTTTCAGCAGTAAGAGATACATGAATGCAGAAGTTTACATGAGGCAAGTCAACTAGGGATATATTAAATTGAGGTTTTATTAAGCCTCTCACATGTCATTTTGGTGGGGCCCACCAGTCACCATTGAGGAGACCATTTTCTCTAAACTCAACTGCATCCATGATTGACCGCATCTAATTAGTAGCTTGATTTAATACATATCTATCCGTTGGAGCATGCGCAGTCAGTGAAATGAGAGTCATGTGGAGGTTCATCCAGCCCAAGCTAAGCCCAAATTTATTTCAAGTTGTTTTGTATGCAAACGAAACAAGTGAATTATGAACGAATTTTTCACATTTTCCCCTCACGTCCCAAATGGACTCTTTGGGTTTGAGCTTCAGTTGAGGGTTGGTGCATGAGGGTCAGTCCAATGGTCACCTAGCTATTGCTATCCAAGCCTCATCTGCAAGTTAATAAGGACCATCACAATCAATTTTTGATAGAAGGCTAATGCACATCCTCTTTTAATCTTCGGGCTCAGTCGGTCTCAATGAGTTCTAATTAAACGTGGTCCCCATGAATGCTTGAACATGAATTATAAAAGAAAAGGTGAAATTTAGGCATTTGGAACATTGGAAGGGCCATTTTTGTCGTTTGAAATCCATCGTGTAATTTGCTCTTTTTAGGAACTTTGTTAATCGATCACAAATTTAATTAATTTTGTTGTCGTAAATAACAAACAACATAAATACTTATCCGGTTGCATAGGGGAGGCAAGTACTTCACGTGACTGGAGCACAGTCACTTCTCGAAGAGGCTAGAAACCCTTGTTAGCAAAATAATGATAATAATAATAACAAACAACATAAATACTTGTAAAAATATATATTAATTAGACTGTCAATATTCTAAAAGGCACTTAGCAGTTATTTTTGTCATAAAAAAATAAAAAAAATGCCCTACAATTAAAATATGTCTTTTAAATGATATAAATATATATATATATATAAAAAGGGGGAAAGTAAATTTACCCTTCTACATAAAAGGCCAGCCCAACCCGAGCCTGAGCCCAAGTTTCAACAACCCCCTCAAACTAAACCAAACTTGAGCACATATAAATGAGCTGAGCTCAAACTACAAAACCCTATTCTTTGATATTATATATATGGGGAACTCTATAAGAAAAATGCCCCTATTCTGTCCTTTTTTAGGCTGTGAGGCCCCCTATGATCCATTCTATCCCTCAAACACCCCCTATCCCCCGCTAAATGTCACAGGAGCCACATCCATCCAAATGAAATTGATTGTCGGATTGAAATATAAGAAAATGATGCCTTATGAAGTTTCTTCAACCATTCATACTTCACAGCAATACAAAATCTAACATAATGATAAAATCATACGGCATGGAGAATCTCGTTAATTGTTGTTTTAATGGTTGTTAATTGACAACAAGGGGTTGCATAGTTGGTCAGCAACCCCGCATGTCACCTAGCTGTCCGGGAATCCCCCAAGGTATGTTACTCTTTCCACTTTTGGGCTTTCTCCTTTCTATGGATGGATTTGTTCTTTCCACTTGTGTGGGCTCTTTGAGTCTCTTTGAGTCTATGTATCTAAAAAGAAGGTTGTTAATTTTATATCCCACTCCTCTCATTTTCCTCCTTTGTCTCCGTCCCCTCTCATGTTACTTTTCTCTTTTTTATCACAATAAGTAGTCTCAATGATCAATTTTTTTACTTTATTAATGTTTGATCGATCACGAGAAGTGAGAAAGTAAAATCCAAGCTGCCTAAAAACTTACTTTTACATTTGTCATGCCAAATAAATTTTACTTAATAAAACACAAATCAACTAATTACTTTATCAATTATTAACTTCTCTTCTCACTTTAAATTATTTTACTCCACGAAAACAGACAAAAATGTAGTTTATTGAAAATAATACTCCTCCTTTACATAATTTTTACCCTTTTTTATTGATTTTACCTTTACTTTATTTTACTTTCTCAAAAAATTATTCAAACATCACCGTCTCAGTGAACATACCTACCATGAAGGCAGTAAACAATTTACAATGTCAAGTAAAATGATTAATCTATTAGTAAAGGATTTCTTTCAAGGACTGAGTACGTAGTTAATTTGATTGAGGGGGTTTTGATTCTTTTGTCCGAACTGGTACCCTTAATGTGATCTGGTGACTGGATTTTTTTCTTAAAAACATGTTTTGGGAGATTGCAAAACACGTGTTTGAATAAAATATCCAACCATTAGGTCTCATTTCAACCTTCCTTTACTCTGTTCCATGGCAAATACAAGGGCGGACCCTAGAAATTTAACTGGGGGCGGTGCTTAATCCAAAAGAAATATTGTGGGAAGGGAGAAATGTAAAAAAAAAAAAAAATACATATTAATTATTAGGATTTACTGGGGGCTTTTAGAAAATTCTCAGGTAGGGTGGGGCTTCAGTTCCAAACCCTTGTACCTGGATCCGCCACTGGGCAAATTAATAAACCCAAATTGTGATATACCTTGCAAGGCGTCAACCCAAAAATACTACTCAACTTAGTATTCGGAGCTGGAAGGGATGTTTCATTCTAGATGTTGTTAGGATTTTGAGTGTTGGTAAATACATGAGTTTGACAAAACTCTGGGTCCATTGAGTTGGAATGTTTATTTTTAGAAAATGACTGTGATTCTACTCTGAAGATAAAAGCCTGGAAGGATTAGGAGTTATAAGACTGCAAGAATTAGACGTGAGAAGACTGGAACGATTAAAAGAAGAAAGTCTTATAGAATTAGAAGTGGGAAATCAGACAGAATTAGAAGTATGCTGAAGGGAAAAAAAGAAGTCTGAATATTTTAAAAGAAGAAAGTTGGGAAGAAATAGAATTGCTGAATTTCCGAATCAACCAGAATAATGGCCCGCTAGAATGGATGTAGTCAGAAAGCCGCTAGACATTGAGACAGAACCTTGGTCCCTCGAGCACACATCCATTTGCTTGAGGAGATGACGCAACAGACTTTGGCGAAAATTAGAATTGTTTTTCTAATTGTTCACAAACTGCTTGTTTTAGTCCTAATCAAGTTAATTTGGCAACCTTAAGCTCGTCCTAAAGCCTATTTAAAAGAATCATGGGCTATCATATAGAACACACATATTTCATTATTCTAAGTTGGAAGATCTAATTGAGAGAATACTTCTATAGAGTTTTTTATTGAAGATTTGTGCTGAATAGTTCATCTAGAGAGCTACTTCTTCTACTTTTCTAGTAGAATATCATCTAGTTTCGTAGAAGATTTGAGGAGTCAAGTGGGTTTGAATCTGTTGCAATCAACGGTGTGAACTCATTTAGGCGTAAAGCTACACAAAAGGTAACTACAGTCCTTAGATAAGAAAAGGCTGGGGAGGAATCTGTGAGTACCTTGTAATTGCGAGATTAATAGTGCTTGATTATTAATCCAATTTGGATTCATAGTTTTTCACTCGGTTAGGGTTTTCCACGTTGCATCTAGTGTCCCTTATGGTGTGTACTTATGATTTTATTTCCGCTGCGTAGTTTATTATTTTTTGCACACTTTGTGCTGTTGAGTAAACCAATCTAGAGTTCGTAACCAAATCTTTTAGATGTAAAACCTGAGAGCCTCTTTTTACTACAACCACTTTTTATTTTTATTTTTTAACAGTAATAAAGATTTCACCATCAACTAAACGATCAAAACTCCTTTGTTGTTGTTTTTTTTTCCATTACCCTAGCCAAGGAGGTTGAGTCCCACAAGGGAGTTCGCACAGGCTGAAAAAGAAACCCACATACGTGGGAAAGGAATTTTGTACACGCGAGAATGAAATCCCACACACATGAAAAAGGAAGCCTGCACACATGAAAAAGGTGGGAAATCCTGAGTTCAAACCCTAGACAACTAGGTGAGAAGCACCGCTCCTAGCCACATATTCCAACCCTTTTGTTTTGTTTGATAAAATCCCTCACCTAATTGTAGCATAGAAGTTTTGTCTAAGGTAGTTTTGAATAAATAAATAAATAATCTTTCTTTCAAGGGAGTGGTTGTACTCAAAAGAGTAGTAGTTGTACTGAGAATTGTCATATATATTTATATATATATAGAGAGAGAGGGAGTGCTACAAGACTTCGTGGACGCTTTTCACAGAAAAAAGGCCTATTTTCTAAATTTATAAAACTATGACACGTGTCATCAATAAGTTAAATGTGCATAAAATTTTAAATTTTCAAAAATCTTCCTTTTTTCATACGTTTCCTATATAAGGTGGCAGAATCTCACTGGACAAGCCAAAGGGAGCAAATCTAAATGAGGAGTTTTTGATAATTCTTCTTATCTATATATATATATATATCTACTATAATAAAAGAGAACAAGTTGTAGTACTTATTTCACTACACACCTTTGTGGGGCTCATCCTTATAAAAATCATAAAAATCACCCTTATTGTAGTACTTATTTCTCTACAAACCTTTGTGGGACCCACCCTTATAAAAAATTATAAAAATCACCCTTATAAAGAGAACATGTTGTAATTTGTGGGGCCCACCTTAGAAATCTTCTATCTATCTACTATCTATATCTACTATTATGAAAGAGTACAAGTTGTAGTACTTGTTTCATTACACACTTTTGTGGAGCCCACCCTTACAAAAATATCTACTATTATCTATCTATTCTACTATTATAAAAGAGAACAGCTTGTAATACTTATTTCACTACACACCTTTTCTATCTACTATAATAAAAGAAAACAAGTTGTAGTACTTGTTTCACTACACACTTTTGTGGGGCCCACCCTTATAAAAATTATAAAAATCACCCTTATTGTAGTACTTATTTCTCTACACACCTTTGTGGGGCTCACCCTTATAAAAATAATAAAAATCACCCTTATAAAGAGAACAAGTTGTGGTTTGTGGGGCCCACCTCATAAATCTTCTATTTATCTCTATTTATCTATCTACTATTATAAAAGAAAACTAGTTGTAGTACTTGTTTCACTACACACCTTTGTGAGGCTCACCCTTATAAAAATCATAAAAATCACTCTTATAAAGAGACAAGTTGTAGTTTGTTAGGCCCACCCTTATAAAAATCTAAGTTGTAGTATTCGTTTCTCTACACACCTTTGTGGGTCCTACCCTTATAAATCTATCTACCTATTCTATATATCTATCTACCCCTATAAAAGAAATCTACTCTTATAAAAGAGAACAAGTTGTCGAGTATATTTCTTTACACCTTTGTGGGTCCATCTACACCTTTGTGGGACCACAATGGATGCTACCGTGTCATGCTCTCTCTCTCTCTCTCTCTCTCTCTCTCTCTCTCTCTCTCTCTCTTATATTCATCTCCTAATGGTAAGTCTAGATTTTTTTCCCTCTTCAACCGTCCCCATCTATCGCGCGCTCTCTCACTTTCAATTGTTCATCTCCCCATGGTACGTGGAGAGTCTTTTTTTTCCTCTTCTAAAGATGATTAATGCCTTGGTGGATCTTCTCCAAGTCACCCCAACCTGTAAGACGTTTTTCCTTTTCTTCTCACATCCACAAAGTGTTTCCATCTGTTCTTTTTAGTTTCTTGTACTCTCTATGGAATTGGTAGTGTGTTTTTTAATTTTTAAACTTTTTTTACCTATGTGCTATGGGAAAGAAAATGGTTTTTGGCGATTCTTTGATAATATGGTTGCTATACGATGGGGTGAATGGATTATGTGTCATGTTATGCTTTGCATTCAATAGTTCTCTTTAAAATTTCCATATTCCCAATAGTGTACATGCTATTTTTGAAATGGGTTGGTGGAATTTACTAATCGATATTTTGGTGGAATTAAAAGATACTTGAGTGGTATTTGTATTTGAAATTTGAGAGTTCAGAACATCAGAGAGCTCTGGTAGGTTTCCAAAAGATATACGATTAATTTCTTTGTACGGATGTAACCCTTTGTTATGATTTTTGAAATATTAACCCTTTAATCTTTTGTACACTAACCTTAAATATTTGTAATTTGATATTCCTTAAGTTGTATATTATTGATTATGTCCTTTGAAAAAGGTATAGGAACCTCCAAAACTCATAAGCACATCCTATATATACAAGTACTTCGTTTACATTATTGCTTTATATTTAGTTTTTTCCTTTTCTTTTTTAGAAAAAAGAAGCAATTGACAAAATATCATAAATAAGAAAGTGAAATGTACAAACTTAAACTCATTTTATGTCTGCTTGTTTTTTTCACTCTTTTAATGAAAGTTACCATTAAAAAAAAATTTAATATTTTTTCCCCTTTTGCTTCATGTGTTTGTATTTTATTTAGTTAGAATAATTGAGTTTTCAATCTGACATAATGGTTGTATTGATCTTGATTTATACCCCTGTTGGAAGAATAATCACAAGTTGGATAATGTGATAACTACTACTAAATATTGGTTCTCTTCTAATACTAGTGATTACTAAAGATAATTCCATTAATGCAATTTAGTGGTAAGTCTTATAGATTGCTATCGTAAAATTGTTGTTCTATACAATTTTTAGTTTCTTAATATACGACTTTTTGTGAATTTGTTTATTATAAAAGGGCATTTCAAGGGCATGAATATATTTATTTATTACTGCTCTTACTCATGAGGTTAAAATTGAAAAACTTTGATCATTTTCTAACACATTTATTTCTTTCATCATTGCAAGCTGCTTCTTCTTCTGGTTCTTCTTCTTCTTTTTATGTATTTCAATGAAGCATCATACCTTTCCTTAAAGGGAAAACGAGAATTTCATAGAAACTGCTTGTTATGCTAGCATTACTACTAACTTCAGAGTCAGTGAATGAAATGATTGTTTTAAGTGTAAACAACTAAAATAAGTAAAATAAGTATTTGATGCTGAGCTGCAACAAATTCAGTCTCTCTTTGTTCGTTTCAAACTTTTCTTACTTTGATTAGCACTCACATCCTCAATACATAATAGAGCAAAACAGTTGATCTAGAATATCTGGGTTACATTCTTATGTATTTCTTAAGAGGAAGGCCTAATTCTTTTGGCAGATTTGTATTTGTAGTTTTTTGTTTTTTGGTATTTTTTTCCTATGGATATCTTTATTTGTGAGCTTCCATTTAACTGAACTTCTATGATTACTTTGTATTATCCTTTTCTTACAAGATCTAAAATATAGTACTTTATATCAAGCAAAAGAAGATGCTGACTCTTGGAGAGGTGTTGCCTCTTTTTACCTGATAGTGGTCCGTATTATAAAATAAAACAAAGCACATGTTAAATACTAATATTGATCAACAGGTGCTCTGCAAATTTTATCCGTCAGAGTCCATATCATAGTTCCACCATTGTTGATCCCTGTCGCTCGAGGACAAGCTAGATTACTTCATTATTCTTGACGGTTGATGTGAGATGTAATTCTTCTTTGTAAGTTAAGACTAAGACCACCATCTTAATTTTGTTATTCTGATGTCCTTAGGTGGGATATAATTAATTTTTTTCCTTAATAGAATCTGATTTTGTAGTGAACATATAATGTTCACAGTAATTGGTTAGAATAGTAAGCTCATCTAGTTCTTAGGTTTTGTTTTTATTTTTTATAAAACTGCAGATTATTAATTTGACTATGCTTTCAACTGGACTCCAACTTTAGCAGGTCAAGTCTACCAGAAAACTGATAAGTCGAACTGACAAGTTAAAAAAAGTAAATTTAAATTTCTTTGTACACATTCATGATAAAATATTTAGAAATATGTGATTTATGTCCTCAAAAAGTTATATAAATTCCATATCGATTGTCTTTTGAGATCTCATTTTTCTCACTATATCATTGTATTATTGTTTTTAAATGTATAGGAAAAAAGTAGTATCAGCTGTATTTGGACTCATTTTTTGTTGAAATGTTATATTTAATGTATTGAAGCTTCTACTAAATTTTTTCATAACTTTATTTTTTTAAGATTTTTTTAGTGAGACTGTGTGTTCGGTGCGCGTGCATTGCACGTACAAGACTCCACTAGTATATATATACCCTATTATAAAAGAGAGAAATGTGTAGTACAGATTTACTACACACTTGCCTAACAAAAAGAGAGCAAGATGATGAGATAAAAGAAAGAGAAAGAAAAGAGATAAGAGGGATGGATAAAGATGGGGACATCATAGGAATTTTTCAATTTGTCTAAAATAGACTTTGGGTCAGGCTTGGATTTAGAGCGGTTTTGAGGATCCGGATCAAGATGAGCTAGCAGACTAAAGTTTAGGAATTAAAAACATCTACCCAACAGTACCATAATCTCAAAAATCTAAAATTACGAAAAAGCCCCTTAAATTCTCTAAAAAATTGCTAACTACCCCCTCCTATACCCAAATGATCCCGGATCTTGACCAAACTTGGCACACACGATCCTAATAATTTTCTTAATCTCTTCTATTGAGTAGATGCTGATATTTTGAACGTAATAAAAATTCATTTTATTACATTCCAATAAATCGAGTAATTTTTTTTCGATTTCTTTGTTTTTTTTTTTTTAAAGGTGGTGGAGAAAAGAAAAGGAAAATGTGGATAAGATTGCAATCTATCTCAAATCAATATCTCAAATGTTTTTTTTCCCACTTCTTTTTTTAATTTTCTTTTAACATTCTTCTTATTAATATACTACAAGATTCTCAATGCAAGGAATTTTGTGGGTATGAGGTTTTTCCTTTGTGAGTAATTGTATAAAGAAGAACATGACATTTTAACAGATTCTTCATGGACTCTTAGCTTCTTTTGTAATGGAGAGGGTTTTTATACATGTAAGTGAGCACTTTCTACTGAAATTATTATCATTTGATTGTATCTTCTTCTATAATTTTTTTTATTGTTGCAATAAAATCTTCATTCTAAGAAAAATGGGTGCAACCAGAGTTAAAAAAATGATGATGAAGAGTTTGTTTTTTCTTTCTCATTCATGTTTGGGCCAAAGTTAGGCCCATTGATAACCTTCGTGCTCTGATAATTTTAATTATATGTCTGTTTTATTTCTTGAATCTTAACTATAGGTTTCCAAATTGTGCGTGTTTCGTGTTTCCTTATGGTAGAACTTTGTATTTAGTTCTCACTCTACGTTTGGAATATGAATTTGTGCATAGCATTTAAAATGTAAAATTGATACTATTTTATTATGTGAGATAGGAAAATGGAAAACTAAAACAGAAAGTGTCCTGGTTGAGAAAAGCAAAGTAGATAACAACTAAAAGGACGATGCTATGAGGCATGGAAAAGCTTTCTATTATCTGTCAGAATCTTTTTTCCTTCTTCATAGAGTCGAAGGGGAATGGATTTTTTTTAAGCAGTACAGGTGTAGAGATCATGAAAACCCATGAAGCATGACAGTTGATGCAGGTGCTACCATTTGGATCTTAAGTGGGCCCCACGAAGTGTGTAGACAGCCTTATAAATATTTTATTATATATCTATCTATACCCTTATTTTTATTTTATTTTATTTATATATCTACCCTTATAAAAGAGAACAAAATGTCATCTTGTTTCACTACACACCTTTATGGGTCCCACTTAATCAATAATAATTATTAATCTACTCTTATAAAAGAGAACAAAATGTCATATTGTCTCACTACAAACATTTGTGGGACCCACTTAAAATATCTACTACCCTTATTTTGTTTTACTCCACACCTTTGTGGGACCCACTTAATAAATAAATCTATCTACCCTTATAAAAGAGAACAAAATGTCATCTTGTTTCACTACATACCTTTGTGGGACCCACTTAAAATATCTGCTACCCTTAACTTGTTTCACTATACACCTTTGTGGGACCCACTTAAAATATCTACTATCCTTATAAATCTATCTATATCTACCCTTACTACATTTAGAAAAGAGAACAAGTTGTCATCTTGTTTCACTACACACCTTTGTGGGACCCACTTCAAATATCTACTACCCTTATCTTGTTTCACTACACACCTTTGTGGGACCCACTTAAAATATCTACTACCCTTATAAATCTGTCTATATCTAACCTTATAAAGAGAACAAGTTATCATGCTTGTTTCTCTACACACCTTTGTGAGACCTGTAAGGTTCGCAACCTCACTGGGTCAATTGGGCCCAATAGTAGGCTCGTTGACCCGTTTATTTTATATTTATTAAATTAATTGTATTATTAGATAATTATGTGGGTTTAGATCATGAACGAGTTCTTTTAGCATTAGAATAATGTCTGTGAAGTTTCATTTGATTCCGAGTTCGTTTGATCATAGCAAGGAAGTAGTTTGCAAATTAGGGAAAATTGAGTGTTTTTCCGAAAAAATTCCAGTCGCAGTGATTTTGGGTTCGTTGGAAAGGTCTCATCGCGCTGAACATTTTTATCTCTTGGCTCGTGGCGATCCGACTATCAGAAACCCTTCAAGTGGCCAATTTCTTCACCGGACCCACTTAAGGGCAATTTAGCCTTCTTCTCTCCCTTCTTCTCTTAAGCAGAGATTAGCCCTAATTCATTACTGATCTCTGCAACGAAAGAGCTACAGCAGCCTTTACCTTCTTCCTCTTCATCTTCTCAAGCCCAGAACTTTTGGGAAAGACCATCTCAAAGATCCAAACCGCTCATCTTCTTCCTCGCAACCTCCTCTTTCCATTGATCCTGGTTTGGTAAGATTTCCCTCACCCTCATCTTTCAATCATTCTCTCTTTTGATTAGATTTAGGTTTGATCTTGATCTTTCCCTCTCTCTTCTTCTCCTTCGCGTTCTAGATTGCGTTTGGTTGGGTTAGATTCGTGGATTTCTGTGGTAGTAGGGCTTCTCCTCAAGTTTTCCCAATTTCCAATCATCTTCTTGGTTGAGGCAAGTAGATTTGCATTGTATAATTAAGCATGAATGTATGTTTCTATTGATTAACTATGTTTTCTTGTTAGAATTCCCCAATTTCCAAGCTTGTTTATGATGTTGATTTGGGATTAACATGCTAGATTAGGTTTTTGGAATTTGGGTTATTTTAATTCATAATTGGTAATTCTAAGATGTTTTAATTGTTGGAATGAATGTAATGATGATGGAATGGAATGTTGGGCGAGCATGGAGGCTCCTTTGGTGCAGGTGTTAGCCTATGGAGAGGCTCAGAAATGGAGGAAATTGAATGGTATGGAAGAGCTTCAGAAATGACCTGAAACAGGGCGTTTTCCGATTCAGAATGCTTCATTTCAGTCAAGGTGTCGGTCGACCGAACTCTGGTTCAATTCCGAATCCAGAGAGCTGTTTCCGCCTCTGACAGAGTTCGGTTGGGGCTCAGTTAAGGTTCGGTTAATTGAACATTGGAGTTCGGTTAACCGACAGTGAACCGACAGCTGACCGAGTTAAAGCGGAATGATCCGGAGATTCTGATCATGCGTTGGACGAGCTGTCTGAGGTTCGGTCAAAGTGTCGGTCAACCGAACTTAGCCTCGGTTCCAATTCCAGAGAGCAGGTTCTGCGTAAGTCGGAGTTCGATCAACTAAATAGTGGAGTTCGGTCAACCGAGGGTCGACCGAAGGGCAACCGAAATGGGCAAGTTGTCTGTTTATTTAGAGATGAAACTGATGACCTAGGTTTGGGACTTAGATGCTGGAAACCCTTAACCTACTTCATGTGACCATTAATGGGGTTGAATCGAAGCATGTGGCTTAGTATGCTTTGATAAGTGTCTAGGTATTTGTGTGTTACAATCTGGGTTAACCGAATGAGTATGGGACTGAATCAACAGATGCTTGACATGATTGTACACTAAGAAATTTTAGGAGCATCGTTGATCCAATTCCAAGCATACTCCGTTAGAACATGTTGAACATATGGATGACATCACTTGCCTAGGATTGGATAGTAACATCTTCCCTGACTTGTTAAATTGTATCCGTTGTAAACATTCCTTGTACACTCTCTTGGCATAATGCACTTAATGAACTATGAAACTTAATCTCTTATTGAATTAGGTCTTGTACCTGACCTCGAGTGTACCTTAGGATCATGTATTAAGTATTGATAAACAGGACTGGCTAGTTATAAGGGATTATCAGGTGTGATTGATTTGTCTGGTATTGTTGGGAACGGATAATCTCTATGACCTTGTCTTGCTTGTTAGACTAGCCAGACTTGCTTGTCTTGGTTCTCCTCGTGTCAACACCACTTTATTATTATTGCATGTCATGGCCAACTACAATTTGGGGGTATTATTGATGGGCTGGTTACTCGGACATCGGGGTGGGCAGTCGGCTTTGGACGGCGTCCATGGCGCCAAATAGTTGGGAGCGGGCTTGGACCGTACTACTATTCCCAAGACCGGGAGCTTGGATCCCCCTGGAGCCAGACTTTGGTATCAGTAATCCGGATTGGGATTGTTACTGGTACCCCGAGAGGTGGCTTGGACATCCTCAGAGTCTCTCTCTTGATTCTTGCATTTGCATGTTTTAAATAGTGGTGATTACTAGATGATGCTAGATTACTTATCATTGACTCCGATGGTTATTACTCATGCACTATGCCTAGTACTGTTCCTTATATCCTTATGATTATTATACATGTCTTTACTCTTCACTTTATGCATGTTATGTTTTATTGTACATGGCTTATGTATTGCTCAACAGGTCATTAACTTTGTTCCTTTGTGCAGACACCCCAAGTGACTACTATGAGGAGCAGGCAGGTGAGGAGATCTCAGAGGATCTCCAACCAGCTGAGAAGGAGCGAGAGTGGCGTGCCGATGACGTAGAGTAGCGTCATCACTTTCGGCACGAGAGTGATTTACATGGGAATATTATTTTCCTTAGATTTTATTTATTCATTTATTATTCTTTCGTTGAACCTTTCATTATTGACATCATTGTTCTTTTAAATGGCCTTGGTTATTGGGATGGCCATTGTAATTAAATTAACTTTTGATTAGCTTTAGTTTATTTCTTTGTGCAACTTTAAATATTAATGAAAATTATTATTCATTGTCTGATATTTACTATGCCTCGAATTGTATGATTCCGCACAGTATTATATTCTTGAAGTTTGAAATATATTATCCTCACAGCGGACTTACGATCCTTGGGCCTAAAGGGCAAAAATTTTAATTAGCCCTAAAATTCACTCCCCGGATCCGGTTTATTTTCTAATCGGGTTTGGGGGGACGTGGCAGGACCCACTTAAAATATCTACTACCCTTATAAAAGAGAAGAAGTGACATGCTTTAAAATTTTATCTTCACCACTGTGGGGCCCACCTAGAGGCAATCAAGTAACTCGGCTTGCAAGTGGCACGCTTCTTTTTTTTTTTTTTTTTTTGCATACATTCTTTGACCCCACACCATTCAATTCATGCATGTTTGTGATAAAATGCATTTTTATAGTTTGACTAATTGCAGAGATGTCTCTTATCTATTTGTCTATTGGTCAAAAGTTTAACTTTTTGGGCTCTTTTATTTTTTTCCTTTTAAAAGCAAGGGCCTAACAACTCCTTAATTTTATATTCATAATCACTTTTACATTTGATCCAAGTTCTCCCGCACATGCAAGGTTTGATACCAATGAATGAAACCGTTCCCAATCATGGTCTGGGACTTCAAATAAATTGCAAGTCCATTCTTACCTCCTTTCTATTTTTAATTAATTTATATTTACACCAAATTCATGACACAATTCTTGTCTTTTATCTTGACTTGAGGCAAGAAGCAACTTGAACTAAATGTGAATAGCAGAAATAAGAATGTTAAATGGATTTATATATAATAAAATTAGAAATGATTACATTCGATCAAGAACATCTAAAGATAGTATCAATATGTACACGACATCATTAGGCTGCCTCTCGCACTCCAAAGGAGGATCTACCGCCTCAACATTTGCAGGTTCGTTATCTGACACCAAATAGAAAAGGATCAGACAGGACGATCTAGCAGGTGAATAAAACAGACAAGATATACAAGTTTTACCCATAATATTTAAAAATCATGAAATGAAATTTAAATACAAAACACATATAAAGAATGAGTCAAACTAAGCAAATTCTGTACAAAAGAGAATTTCATATCAAAACATTTCAAATTAACTGAGAAACAATCAAAATATTGGCAAACCACATTTAGCTATATTCTCTTATTACCGAAATAAAAAGAGCAAACAGACAGAAACCATTGCCATATGAAATGGCCGGAACAAATGCCACGCAAAATGGCTAAACAGAAACTGTTGCCATATTAGATAGGGGTGTACACGGATCGGATTGGTGCGGATTGGGCCAAGTCCGTCAACAATCCATTACCTACGGATTGACGGATTTGAAATCCGTCACCAATCCGTGGCTATTAAAATCCAATCCGTGGATGACCGGATCGGATCGGATCGGATTAATCCGTTCAATCCGTCCGTGTACATTATATGGAAAAAAAAAACCCCATGAACTACTCTCTAAGCAGAAACACTTATTTTCAAAGAAAACCCCATCAGACATGCTGCAAATGAACATAAATAACTTACTGAACATAAATAACTTACAAAATGCAAAAAAAAAAAAAAACAACCATATTTCAATCAGAATATGCAACCCAAATATACAAGCAACAACACAGGCCCAGTCACCCAGATATGCAGGTTACACATCATATTAATAAATAAAATATTTTGGTATCAGACTATTTACAGAAGTAACAGAACTACATTATGCTTGAGCTATCCAGACCCAACCCAACCTGATGGATTGAAACAGGGGTCCATTGAGCTCTGATAACCTGAGTAACCCATAAGCTAGCTACAGTTGCTCTCTCTTTGGCCATGACCCAACCTAAGCTGTTTGTTCATATCTCAATGAAACAATTAGTCCCCTGCTTTGGCCTGCTCAGAACCTTCAGCCAAAAACCAAACACACCCCATTCAGTGGCACACATGATAAAGAGAAAAATAATCAAATATTCATTAATTTATACACAATCAACATCTGATATCAACATAAAAATCTAATCTTGTTGAGATTTCATTCTCTTCACTAACTGGGAACCAACATGGGTTACTAAAGAGTTTAGGTTAAGGATATCCATTAAAAGGTTATTTGATGATCATGTGTTGGACAATAGGTTCAATTTTTTCCAAATTCTAGATGCCATTGTCCAATACTCTACTAAGATCAAACAAGAGAGGATCCCATGCTCACCAAGAGTGAGCATCCCATGGCATGAATCCAAAGACCTTCAAGTCCAAAAAAGAAAAAATATAATTGCAGACAAATTAATAAAGATACTTTTATATTAAAAAAAAAACTCAATTTTAGTTTATATCTTGCAAATGAATCTAGCAAATTGACGAGTACGCAATTTATTTTCATCTGTAAACAACAAAATAGCTACAGTAAGTTAAACTATGAGTAGAAAGCAAGGATAATGCACTGAAATTCAGCTGCCATTCATAAAATAGAGTAGGTGGAATGAATAACCTGTATGAAACCAGATAAATTTTCATCCTTAATTCTCCAGTGCAGACATGATATCAGAAACATGCAGTGGAGGCTAACAAGATGATATGCAATGAACCATAACAGTAACCTCAATCGGGCAGTCATTCATCAATCATAGTTAAAATGCAAAACACCGTTCCCAGGAATCTGAACTTAGTGCACAAACTTTTTCTTCTAAATGGTAATAAGCATTCAAACCATTAAAAAAGGATTATGAACTGCAAGTACATGTCAGACTGAGTTAAAGAATATGAAAGACATAGATTTTGTGTAGATTTATTCCCTCACTTCATTTCAGGCAACATAGAAACTCATGACACAAAAAATAAAAAAATTAAAAAAAAAAAAAAAAAACATCTTTATGCATTGATTGCATTGAATCGGTGAATAAGCCACAGATAAACAGATTTAGGGCATTCTCTGGCCATATATTGAGCTATCTAAGAGCCCCCACAACGCCAAATCTCGAGTTAGCAACCTACAACATAGAACAAAAACATGCAGTGGTCGATTCTTCATCGATTAAAAACAAGGATATGACATCTACCTAGACAGAAACCGATTCAGAATCCATTTCATATGCCACAAGTTGAAAAAGAAGTCCAAAATGCAAGTATCATAGAAATAAGACACAGAGTCATGCGAAAAATGATAAACGATCAGTATTGATTGATCAAGCGAGAGAAGATAGAGAGAAACAATCAGTAATGATTGATCAAGCGACAGAAGATAGAGAGAAGAGATCTTACTCTGGAAACTAGAAGCGCAGCGAAAGAGAGAGAAGAATGAGAGAGAGAGCGGCTAGGGTTTAAGGTTAGGGTTTTTGAGGAAGAGGGGATGGGAGATGGGTCTGCCGCTGGGAGCGTGGGAAGAGACGAAGAGTTTCGAAGATGAAGGGTTAGGGATTTGACCTTTTGGGATAAATGTTCAAAAGGAATGATTTTGACCCTTATATATATTTTTTATTTTTTTATTTATATTTAATGACAACGGATCGGATCGAATTGAATCCACGGATCAATGGTGAAATCCGCCACCGATCCGTTGCTAATGGATTGCACAATTTTCAATCCGCCACCGATCCGTTGGCCTTCATATAGGATCAAAATTCGCAGATCGGATTGGATTGGATCGGATTGCCGGATCAACAGATTTTTTGTGCACCCCTAATACTAGATGGCCGGGATAGACAAAAACCGTTGCCATGGCCGGAGCAAATAGACAGAGGTCCAAACTGCAGTTGGCAAATTATTTAAAATCCTAGGCTGGATGATCAGTCCGACAAAGTGACCTAAGTTTTTAAAATCCTAGGCCGGATGATCAGTCCGACAAAGTGACCTAAGTTTAGTGGCGCCGATTCAAATCCAAAACGATATAATTCAATTCACTAAACACAATTCAAATTAATAAAAGGATTATTCTATATCAAAACATTCAGACAATTTCATAAACAAATCAAATGAGTAGCATTTCTGATGTTTTTCAAACGTGGCAAACCACTCGAATCCATTTCAAAACGATTTATAAGAAATTGTATAAATCAACTAACATGGAAAGGGGTGATACATAATGGTTGAATGGCTCACCTAGGTTCATCTCATTACATACTTAGTGCCCCAATGTTGGTTTATGAACAATAAGTCTGGTGCCACTGAAGATCTTCAACACTTGGGACACAGTGTATATTGAGGCTCATAAATATTTTCCAATAATTCCAATATCAAACCTTCCGCCTAATCTCCCTTCAAATTTACGTCATACCAATTATCTGGGTTCAAATTCATTTCGTCTCATGTTAAAGAGGCATTGGGGAAAGTTTTCACTTCAAACGCATCCAAAATAGGTGCATGATTCATCCCCAGGACTGACCCCAGGTTCGCTCGAGCGGAGCCTCCTAGGACCTCATTCGCTTGAGCCAACAAAATGTTCACTCAAGCGGATGAGCTTCTGTCTCTCAATTTCACTAGACAGTACTAGGTTCGCTCGAGCTATGGGAATGTTCGCTCAAGCGAGCTATTCCAGAAACTTATTCGCTCGAGCCATCAAGAAGGTCTCTCGAGCGGAGGGTTTTCTTTCTTGCATTTCAACAAACAATGGCCTGTTTGCTCGAGTGACTATCAAGTTTGCTCAAGCGAACACCTCACTGGCTGTTTCGCCCAGTGCAGAATTTCTGCATTTCTGATACCATCTCTCCTCCTTTCATTTCCATCTCCCCCTACTCTATTTCAAACATCTCCTTCCAGTCAAATACTTCCATTCAACCACAATATCATCATTCATTCCAAATCCAATAATCTAGAACAAAATGAGTTTCAATTCATAACAATGCTCTGAAGATCTCCCATCAACAGTAAAAGAAAACCATGTGATTTACACAATCCATAAATGGGAAACACTATAGATCATAAATAAGACATTTCAAACATAAATCCAGTCCATTGTAAAGAAAACAACATAGTAATAAGAAGAGGAGCCAAAATTCCAGAATTTGTAACAAGTCAAGTAATTTAAATTGCATGCATTTCTTTATCTCATTATTCACTTGCCTCAAGCTTCCAAGCATATTCTAATTACTCCAATGGTTCTCTTCCACAGCCCTCTCCAATCTACACCAAAAGGCCCCATGGAAAACCCCTTCAAAGTCCACAAAAATTTAGAAAACAAAGGAGCTCTCAAAGAGTTTCCATGCATGCATGAAGGAAAGCTTCCCAAGGGTTTAGAGAACCCATGGTTATAAGGGGGTAGCAATGGCTTACCTCTAGAGGTCCCAAACAAGAAGAGAAGCTTGGAGAAGAGGATGAACTCAGCATAAATCCTTTGAAAATGATACCAATAGGAAGCTTGGAGATTAAGGAAGATGATGGTGTGATTTGTTTTCAAATTTGAGGCTGATTTATTTAGCATGCAGAAGAGAGAAGTTGAGAAGAAGAGAAGGGTTTCTCTTGGGTTCGATTGCAGAAAAATGAAGGAAGAAGAAAGAGTTCAACGTGGGTTGGATCTATAAACTCAAGTGGTTTGTGGGTCCCATGGCCATAAAACTTCAAGGCTTTCAAATACCTATTTGTGAGTCCCAGATGAAGTCGACGAAAAAGAAAAAAATGATCGTTGAAAAATCTAGTTTTCAGAAAGTATACTTTCCTTATTATTTTCAAATTTTGAAATTCATGCATAGATTTAGGTGTGAAAAAACTGTTTTGCCCTTTTTCTCGAAAAACGTGATTTCTAGGATTCAAATTCAAACGAAGTGAACATAAAAGTCGTTAAGACCAAAATAACGAATCCAAAAATAGAGAAACCAATATTTTCCGAAAACCAAGCTAAATTCTCACTCGTACACGTGTCATACAGGCCACCCCGGGCCCAATTAAACCAGACTCAATGCGCTCAAAATTTTCCAAAGCTATTCAAAATTCTAATCTAACTAAAAATCCAAGCTAATTGTCCTCTAATCCCACTTAGAAACTAAACACGGTTAAAACAATAATTAAATATACTAAACCTGGGTCAGGGTCTTACAGCAGGTAGGGAGTTCTCCTTTCAAAGAATTACTTTAAAAAAAATATACACAGCTTTGGCTTTGATGTAGGCCACTACACCTCCCAAATCTCCTCCCTAAATCTCTCGATTTAACTTAAGATTATGTTTCCATAACTACATTTCTAAAATCCTTCTAACTTCTTCTTAAATCTCTCTTTTCCTAACTTTCCTATTTTGTTACTATCGTAATCCTCACATCACTTTCTAATCTTAATCCATCCTAAAATATGCCTACCCAATCCTCTTATCATTATGATTTTTAGTATTAACTTAAAAAAGATCAGAGGTGATAAGATAAGCCCATCAATTTACGAGTTCTTTAATCCTCTCAAAATACCACTCATAAAATATTGTTACTTGGTCCTCTCAACCTCTTCCATCTGCAAAATCCAACAAGCTTTATGGTGGATAGTCCTCTCAAACCTATCATAAAAACCAAGTAAGAAAACCTATTTAATAAAAAAAAATTCAAATGTCATCGGTAATCATTAATTTTTATTTTTATTTTGTTTTCCACAAATAAAAAGACTGAAATAACTTTTTCTTCTTTTGAAAGAATTTTTCATTTGCCATTGTATTTTCTTCAGGTTCATATATTGATTTTTAGTGATTCAACCTCATTAAATGTGGGTACTATTAGGACGAACCAAGCCATTTTTCTGAATAATATATATTTATTTATTTTATCAATAATATTTAAATCAAAATATTAAGTTTAAATATATTTTTATTTCTTTGGCCCGGGCTTAGCACGGACCTGGGAAGAAAGAATCTGCTTATAATTTTCTCTCTACACCATGGGGCCCACTCAACCAAATCCAAATCAACATATGCCGGTTCTTCCCACTCTCAATTGAACTACAAGTCACAATTAACACAACATATATAGGTATTGGGCCCCACAAGAGCATGACATGCATGGCATCAAAATGAACGGCTGCCCATCTTCTCACCTCCACCGAACTTCAAAGCCTATGCATCATGACACATAGATAGTGGGCTCTAAGAGAGGTGTTTGAGATTTTCATTTTCGCTTTGAAAAGCTCTGCATTGCCTCAAAAAAATAAAGAAAACTGAAACAAAACCTATGAGGGTTTTCTCTCCTAAACAATATGATCTCTTCTCTTCGAAACTAAGATAAATATACTCCTAAACAATATGACAACTTTCATGAGATCCACGAATAGATGATAAACTTACATATCACGACCATAACATTCAATGTCTTTCTCCTTTTTTCTGCCCATCTTCTACGTATGAAGAAAACCCACTTTTTCTCTTCTGTCTCCTCTTACTGCATTTTTCTTAACACTAAACCAATAGAAGATCATGCATTGATTTAATGATTTCTTGGGAGTGGGGATTTTTTTTCTTTTCCCAATTGAATTTAGGGTATTGCGATTTTGGCATTTTTCCCGTTCACGAGATGATGTGGTATGGTAGTTGATGGCTCACCTACGTGTTGGGGATTTGTGGTTGGATTACAACCTTGGGATGACTTGTATATGATGAAAATTGACATACCTCCTATTTGTGTATGTTTTATTTTCACATGTCACTATATCCATGAATTGCCACTTATCTAGGTGGGACATGTTTTCCGGCCATTACCATGTATCATTATCTGCTAGGGGGATGCTTTCATTCCTTTCTTCTTTATTTTTAGTCGATTTATATTGATAAATTACATTTCTATTGGAAAACACTTAGAATATCTTCAGTTACCCTTATATATATTTTTCTGTTTATTTCTTTTCTCCATTTATCCATGTCTTATGATATTTGATCTTTAGATTTATCTTTTTTTAATATCAAATGAAAATTAAAAATATTTCTCTTCAAATAGTGAAAAAAGTCAAAAGTGACTAATAATCTTATTAACATAAATTACTTATTAAAAAGAATTACAATCCTATTAGTGAGGAAAAATTAAAAATTTAGGTCAGTGAAAAATGCACAAGTCAATGAGAGACTTAAAACGTGAGAAAAATTACACCTTAATAAAAGATTAAAATAGTTTGAAATTTAAATAGATAAAAATCTTGTCAATAAAAGAAAAGAAGCCAGTTGAGAATGGAAAATACCAATTTTTATTTTCAATCATAAATTAAATAAACACTATATAAGAGATAAGACATTAATCTAAATAAATTTGGTTAAAAGTTAATAAAAAGAAAAAAGATATGAAAAAGCGGTGCACAATATAAAATATAGGATAAAAGAATTAGTAATAAAGGAAAAAAATTATAATGGTAACAGAAAAGGGAATAAAATAGAACTTTTCAATCCGAAAGAAGTTAAAGCTATAAAAAAGTTATACGTTCAGACAAACACTTGTAGCACTATATGAATGGCATGCTATTGAGTTGGATTTACATTATTTTTGTAAAATAAAATGTGAAAGTGCTGATAAAAACTTAATGATAAGTAGGCATCTCAAATTTCAAACAGTCAAATGCTTGAGATTCCTTTTCTTTTATGTTAATCTTTTGATGAACTCAAACTTCTGTCACTATACATCTGAATGTGATTTCCATACCTATTGATTCCTCTTTTTTCTTGCTTCTTCTTTTAATAGTGATGTTTTAAATTTTATGCATATTCCTAAACGTTTGATTCAAGTGATACTATTATCACTTCTTAATGGATTTTTTTAGGCTAAGAATAGAAATGATTAGTTAGCTAAAGATGGACCAAGTCGCCTACTATCGTACATGCATGTGTAAGAATAGGCTTTGTTTACTTCTATTTGTAATGCTTGTTTCCAATACAATTTTATATTATCTTTTTTGTCAAAAAGAAAAAAAAATGATGGGAGGAGATTAAAGTCGAGAAGAAACTATAAAAATGGAACCCTTTCCAAAATAAGAGTAAATATCTGCTGTCACTCATTTATTTTTTAATCAATATCTTGTTTAGTGAAAATACTTAAAATTATTTCAATCTAGCAACACGGATTTGCACACTTGTAATAAAATAAATAGCGTTGTGAGCTGTAATTTTCTTCATATATATATATATATATATATTTGGACAACACATGCAGGACTTCACTAGTGTGTGTGTGTGTGTGTGTGTGTGTATATAGAGCAAGGCTCTCCTAAGCTCAAGCTTAGGATAAAATCTCGTAAGCTCATGCTTGTGGGGCCCACCTTTGGTCAATTCAAATGAACCAAACACATGACCCCTTTAAATTGCATATGTTCACCAACTTTCGGTTAGATCCAAATTTACTGGACCCTTGGATCGACTATTTATTGATCCTAATGAACTATTGACCATTAAACTTTTGGGCCTATATAAAGATGATAGAAATCATAGTTGTGGTTGATTTTTTGCAGAGAGGAAGATCTGAGGCAGTCCTTCGAATCCCCCCCACGCCCATCCCCATGTGGGTCCCCAAGTGGGCCGCACAACATACTTGAACTTACCTTATGCTAAGCTTGAATTTAGGAGAGCTTGCCTTATATATATATATATATATTTATAGGGATACGGTCCAGTGAGGACCGTCCTTACTCAAGTTTATAAGGACTCATCCACACCGACAAAGAGAACCTCTCATCCAACGATCCTCAGCACCCATATAAAAGGAACAGCGGGAAATGAAAAAAAAAAAAAGAGGGTCCAGGTTTCGTTGGAAGAAAAAAAAAACCAGAGGGATGAGTTTGCCCCTTTGTCATGCCTTCCGCGCCCTCCATCTTCCTGCAATCTTTCTCATACTCTCTCTCCCTCGATCGGTTAGACGCACGATCTCGTCCCACTTCTTCGCATGCCCTCGCTTAATCTCGCACTAAATCCATCGACAAATGAAAAAAGGGCCGGACGAGTTCTCTCTTAAGTCTGAGTTCGCCCCTCTTCCTTGTCTCTCCCTCTGTCTTCCAATCACGCTCACCTCTCTCTGATCTAGACTCTCTCAATCCGTGCACAGGTACATCTATCTTTCATTCTCTATTCCTCTCATCTCTCACCCAATCCTACCAAAACCCCAGTCACGACTATTGGGTTGGGGATTTAGAGTATGTTTCAAAAATGAGATTTTGGTTTTTATGGCATGCTATGATTCAAGATCTTGGGGCTTTAGTGCTTGTTTTGTAAAGAAAATCGGGGCTTTTATGGCATACTATCATTCAAAGTTGGATAAAACTTCCATCACTGTCCTCGCTATAGCGAGACCTGGGCTCGCTACAGCGAGGTTCTCGCTATAGCGAGGTTCTCGCTATAGCGAGGTTCTCGCTGTAGCGAGCCCAAGTTCGCTATAGCGAGCCCCCATTTTGCCACCATTCCCTCTTGCCCCCCGTGCGCTTCCCTCTCGATCAGCGACTGCAATCTTCTTTTCTCATTCCGCCCCCTGTGCGCTTTCCTCTCGATCAGCGACTGCAATCTTCTTTTCCCCTTCCGTTTCACCCAAATCGCAGAGCTGGGTGACTTTTTCCTTCCTTTCGTTTCCCTCTCTTACGTTATATATGATAGCTGTGGAACGTTGGATCTATTGAGAGAACGGACGGATGGGATGAGTCCATACGATATATGGTGAGGACGGTCCTCACTAGACCGTTTCCCATATTTATATATATATATATATGGTAAACCATCCATCCAACCTCATGGATCACATGAGAGCCTGGAATTCAAGTAAAGCACGCCATCTCCAAGAATTGGGCTTGTTTCGTTCCATTATAGTCGACAACGTTCACGAGCATCACATTCACAATGGCCATAATAATAATAATAATCTATATACACACAGCCAATGAATGGATAAAGAGATGGGGCAGGTGAGTTGCACGATAACGGGAATGTATATATCACATGTCGGCCCTTTTCGTTAAAAAAAAAAAACACATACACACACCCCGTCGTCTTTAAATCCTCGGCTCCTCCGAAATCCGTTCAAGTCGCTCTTGGCTCGTTTTCTATCATCATCAATGATGGCGTTGGAGGAGAGGCCTTTTCTCTATGACGTCGGCGTGGCGGTCCTTTCATCGACCGTTGCTATGTCGCTCCTTCGCTTCTGGGAAGAAACCGCAAAGCTTGGCATCTTCGAACAGGTCTTTCTTTCTCTCTCGTCATTAATTGCTGCTCTTGTCTCTTGGAAAGATAGATTGGATACTTCTGATAGAAGTATTAAATTTATATTGCAAATGAAGACAGGATTCTGTGCTTCTTGTTCCTGCAATTGCTCCACTGTTGAGAAGTTGAAGGCAACTGTTCCCAGCAGCTCAAGCTTGTGATTCCGGATCCCTTGTTGCGAATAAATTAGGGTTTACTGTTTCAGCCTATCCCTGACTGCCACGTGCATGAAATGTACCATCTCAATTATTATTTATTTATTTTTAAGTAAATAAAGAAAGAGAGAGGCATAGAGTCATCTCCCAGATAACCCGAAAGACGGTGGAAGTTCCGGCTGACGGCGAGAAAGCAGAGGTTCGGATTTCCTGCAGCCGTCCGATGACGCGACCGGGGACGAGGGAGCGCTTGGTGGCCATCCATGTGGGCCCCATGTTACAGATGCCAAAATAGGATACAAACGCCTGTCTCTCTTCCCTCTCTGTGTCGCACGCAGCACACTAGTTTGTGTTTGTGTCCTTGTGTGAAAGAGCATACAGGCTGGGGCTAGTCTTAGATGCTTACAAAGACCATGTTATGTTAAATTCATACATCTGCTCTCTCCTTCAATCCAAAACAAACCAATTTATATCACCGTTAAACTTCAATGCCCACCTTTGTTTTGGTCATCAGAACATACTGATATATGTATGAATGAGCCCAAGGGCCTGGGTGTGCATGGTTAATAGTTTCCAAACTTGCGGATGGTTTGTTGTTGAATCTTCTGTGAGAGTTATCTACACAAGGGGTCATCTCTGCTCTACAGTCATTTCCCCTTCTTCCCCAAGCCAAACTATAATGAAAAAAAAAAAAAAAAAAAAGAATCGCACGAGAAGCAGCTGCAACACCGACAATACCAAACCCACAACAACAACAACAACAAAACGGCCTCTCTCTCAAGCAGCTCAAACCACTTTCCTTCTCCCTAACCAACACATTCCTCTCACGGAAAATGGCTCTCTCCCTCCATAAACCCCTTTAAAACCCCTTCTCCCATCTCACCCCACAACAACATCACTGGTTTTTCTTCAATCTCCAACCACAATGAAATCTAGTGGCAGAATCGTAATTGTCCCCATCTTCTTCCTCTTCCTTCATTCTTCTGCAATTCTGGATCCGCTCTGAAATCCCTCTCTGACATGCTGGATCCCGCTTCTTCTCCTCCTGGGACTACACCTCCGATCCCTGCCGCTTCTCCGTCGTATTCTGCGACTCCGAGAAGGTCGTCGCTCTCAATCTCTGCGATCCGACCGCTGGTTCTTCAGGACTCACCGGCCGGATTGATCTCATGAACTGGCCATCGGGAAGCTCTCCGCCCTCACCAAGCTCTCCCTCGTCCCCGGTCGCGTCATCGGACGGCTGCCGGCAACCCTCTCCCAATGCAAGAAGGTTTGCTCTCTCACCGTTAGCCGGAACTTCCACCATTTGCCGGATTCTCCTGGAGAAAAGACGATTGGATTTCTTCGATTCACATAATTTTATGTATTTTGTAAAAAAGTCCTCTTTGTTTCTTTTTTTAATCCAAAAAGGCAATTAAGAAGCGCAGTTAATTAGTGAGGAGACATTCCATGCACATGGCAGTCAGGGAAAGGCTGAAACAGTAATATCGGGACTCGGATGTGCATCGTTTAGTCGGGATTGGCAAGGTATCAAACCCACATCAGGTCTCAAGTTTGAACCCCATGTAGCCGTTATTCCCCAAAGTCCCGTGGGCAGCTATGCATGGGTAGGCACATGTGGGTTGTTTCACGAATTTAAGAAGATCTCATCTTTTCTTGTCTCCTTTGGCCAGGCCAAGGTGATGAGGCGCGCCAATAGTATCGCGTGAGCTTTGGGACTCTTTGACTAAATAAGGGGTGGATAGTGATTATCTGTGGATTGGTTTTCTATGTAATCTTTTGTTTTGGGGTGGTTTTTTTTTTTGGTTTCTACGCTTTCGTGGGTGGGGGATAATACTTTCATACCCTTTATATTTCTGATTTTCTTTCTTGTGCCTTTTTGTCTTTTTTCCTCTTTTAATAAAGGTTCAGTGATGGAAAAAAAAATTTGTGGGTTGTGAATATGAATAGTGTCATATTTGAAAGGGGTGCTGCTTTCTAACTGCTTAAGCTTTTAAGATGTATTGGCTAGTCGAAATGAACATTATGTCCCTCCAAACAGGCCTATTGTTTTAGATTGGATGAACTCTTGCTCAGCTAAAACTAGTCGAGTATAAGAACATAACAACTGTCTGTTACATGTACTTACCCAAAAGAAAAACTGTTTGTTACATGTAACTCAGATTGTCGAGGCACATGAAGGAGATACCTGCTCTTGAGATAGTAGATTCTTAATTATCTGTTCTGATGTGGGTTGCAAATTTGAATGGTGTCATATTTGTGCACAGAGAGGATTCTGCTCTCTTTGGATATTCATTTTTGCTGGAGAGAGAAAGTTTGCATTTGTACCCCTCCATAAGAAATCGAAATTCTCTCCGGAGAAAAATCAGTTCATATTTTTCCCTTTCTACAAGAAAAATACATCTCACCAAACAACTAAAAAGGCTGCACGGAAAATTAGAGCAATTTTTCTCTCCAATGCGGATTCACTCTAAGGATATGGCTATATTGTTAAAACTATTTATCAAATGAAAGATATACGTTAGAAATTGGAGTGAACTTAGATAGGCAGTGGAAAATCTATGTAATGGAGAGAGAGAGAGAGAGAGAGAGAGAGAGAGAGAGAGAGAGAGAGAGAGAGAGAGAGAGAGTTCACTTCCATCCTAGCTAGCCAGTGTTGGAAATCTATGTATTGGATATTTTTTTTAAAATAGTCTAATTAGGTTTTGTTTCCAATTGTTGATATGCTTGAGACTCACTGGGGAATACTCTGTGTTGCCCTAATTCCTTGTTGGATTCAAATTCTAGTTTTGGGTTTTGAGCCTCTTTCACAGAAAAACCCATGCCTCAGCTCACCCTCACTCCTTTCAAAAGGTTTCAATAAGAAAAGGAAAGTAGTCATTACAAAAATATTTCCAAGTCAAGCAACGAGTATATGCACAATAGGAAGTGAATCCTAATTGGATTCTTTCCTAAAAGATTCAAGACACATGATCTTTGAGTAGGGCTTGCCCTATATCAGTATCTGAGCCCCATCCTTGATTTGTGGACACATCACCATCTTCACAAATTGCCTTTTGACAGCAATATATACTTATTTGCTTGATTATCTATGTATTTCAGAAGCTAAACAGGAAGCTAGTGCACATAAGCATTGGATTGGTCCTCATGCTCTTTTGGCCTATGTTCAGGTAACCTTATCACTGTAAGAATTTCCCTGCATTTATCTCAGTTACTTGTCTGATGATTTAGTCATCTGTTATGATTGCAGTGGAGGAGGTTGGGCACCGCTCCTTGCAGCTGTAACTCCAGGTATTAACATTTTACGAATGCTTATCTTCGGACTTGGAATACAGAGAAATGATGCAGTCGTCAAGTCCATGAGTAGATATGGAGACTACAGGTCAGAACTATTGTCAAACTTATTTCAGTTAGGCTCCATGTAACTGAGGCTTGTCTTAGTCGTTATCCTCTTGAACTTGGTCACAACCCACTTTAATCTTTATTTATCAATGATGAGGCAGGTGACAGTTTCGCAAGGTGTGATATCAGCCTGAAAATTTTGTACTGCACAGACCAAGTTTACATCAGTATAAACCGTCATATCAAAGAAATGAGCCCCTTCCCCCTCTTTCCCTTTCCCACGCCAAAAACCCCAACACACACAAATGATAAATAAAGTTGTACTGTGAATGGCCTGAGTATCACTTGGATCGGACTGATATTCCACACCATGTGGTGCTTAAAGAATCATAACACTGGGTTGAAGTGATCTTTACTGCTTCTGATTTCAAAATTTTCTCTCAGATCGCGAAGATCACTTTTTTTTTTTTTTTTTGCTAAACACGAAGATCACTTCTGTATAATGAAGAATCTCTGTTGTCCTATCAATGTTTGTAATTCACTAGAGTTAATGACCAACCTTTCAAGATTGAGGAATCATTAGCTCCAAATGTTACTATTTATACATGCTAGAAAGGATTTATCTAGGATCAGAAAACAATCACAGAATAATGTAGTCCTATCAATGTTTGTAATTCACTAGAGTTAATGACCAACCTTTCAAGATTGAGGAATCATTAGCTCCAAATGTTACTATTTATACATGCTAGAAAGGATTTATCTAGGATCAGAAAACAATCACAGAATAATGTAAACTATAAACCATACTTGGTGCCATATCGAATATGATCTTGTTGTAGCCTTTTTACAATGGATGCATTGATCTTTTGCCTGAGCCCTTCTTGATCTGGATCTTCTCCTCTGTGCCTCACAGTCTTACGAGTCAATATCAACCCTCTATGTGAGTTTTAGGATAGAGAGGCGAGTGACCATGTATAATTCCTAACAGACTCCCAATCCATTAGTTTTGGTTTCCAATATAAACAACTATGCCAACAACCTTCACATGTCAAAACCTTATTTTCTTAGAATTCCTCATGGTCCAACCCTTTTAAAACACCTGTGTGCTTGAGTAATGCGGTCGCATCAAACCACATAGATGTGGGGTTCACATCTCACACCAAGTTTTTGCCTTACATTATCATAACTAGAAGCCATAACTCTAAGTGTATTTGTCACTCTATGTTTTTGGAGTTCACATCTCACACCAAAGTTTTGCTTTACATTATCATAACTAGAAGTCATAACTCTCAAGTGTATCTGTCTCTGTGTCTGTTCTTTATAATTTGTATAACTCTTGATGCTTTAGGGAACTTCTGAGGGGACCATTATACTATGCTTGCACTTTAACATTGACTACTGCAGTTTTCTGGCGAACATCCCCAATCGCAATAGCTGCTACTTGCAACTTGTGTGCTGGTGATGGTAATTTTGCTATTTTATCTTCATAATGTATCTATAGATTGGGCCTGGCAAAAGCCTAGTCCTGCATGCTCCAATGCCTTTTACTTGGATACTGGGTTGAGTCACCAAATTCAACTTGGCTGACTGAAGTAACCAAACAGGCTTGGTTCATGGACTGCCATTATAAAGGTCCGCCAGATTACCTAATATTGGCAGCAGAATTGAATGTCTGTTCACATTGTTAATAAGAAATTTTCTTGTCTTGTGCCTCCGGCTGTGATTAGTGTCCATAGGTGCCCAGCTCCATATAAGCAGGGCCCGATTTTGTTGATTTAGACTGAATCTGATCATTCCCATGTAGATCAGGGATTCCACAAAAACCTTTTCATTCAAGCAATCCTACCATCTTCTTGTACGCATATTTTATTAAATTCGGACCATTTTATTTTCTCTTAACCATCTAGTAGACTACTCTTCAATAGAGTAGGATCTTCCAATTTGAGATGCTTTTTTCCTTAAGATGAATGGTCGTATGTAGTTATTTCACCGATCTTCATTTAGATCTTTTGCACGTAAAGAGTCTGAGCACATGGCTCTATTTCAATGAAAACTTTTGTAGCCGTGCAAAGATAAATCCTATTATCATATATTAATTAGATTACATTGGCATATGTACTAAAGAACAAAAATCAATCAATCCTTGTGTGGTTAAATGACTGAACTAGATGGTGTGTTTTTAAAACCTCGTTCTCTAGTAACAAAAAATGACTTACCAAACGTCCAGTTATCAGAGGATGAAACTGCCTGTTGGTTTTTCTAAATTCCCAATGCATATGAACTAAAGAACAATAATGAGTAATCAAACACAATCGTTCATTGGCTAGATATGCTATAATAAATACATGCATTTAAAATTACTGAACATTTGGATGTGGTTGAAAGGGAAAAGTAGTTAATCTACCAAGTGGGGAAGTGAGGAGAACAATAGAGGATGAGAAATATAACGTAGAAATAGAAGAGGTAGGATCCACAGGGGGGGTGCAGATATCCTTTATTATTGGAGATAAATTTGGAAGGAGAAATACCTCTCTCTGAAAAGAAGATTTGTTTTTGTAAGTAAAAATTGTGCTTGCCAAAAGTTTTAGTGAGAAATCATTTAACCACTGGAGGAGAAACCCCGGCAAGTGAGGGTGACATTTCCCCTCTGAAATGTGAGGTTGTGAAGTCAATTGGGTGAAACCTGAATCACCAGAGAAAGCCTTTTCTCCCATGGGGTCTTCACCACTTCCAAACACCCCCGTAGAACCACACACTGGTACACTACTTTGTAGTACAGCAGGCTTACATGTTCTGTCATATATACATTACACCTGCAAATCATTCACACACCATGAGCTAACTAGCTAACCCACGTGTTAACACTTTTTTTTGGGGCTTCTAACATGTTCACATTCACGTTTGTTGTATATGCATGTTTTATAGAAACATAGAAACTTTTCATTATATGTAAGTACCACATGCTCTCATGCCCTGTCATATAACCATTGCACATGCAAACCATTCACAAACTATCAGCTGAAGCTTAACCACTTTTTCACACATTCATACCTGCTGCATATGCATGCATTATAGAAACATAGAAACTTAACTAAAGTACATTCTTTATATATGAGGAAGATACTTGACCTAAGACTTGTCTAAAAGAGGATTGAAAGTTTGGCTATTTAATGTGACTGACCATATAAATGGACAAAATGGCGAAGTTACAATTTATAACATCTAGGAAATCTTGGTTTGGACAGAAATTCCAATAAAATTCTTAAAATATGTTTTCCAAAACATGTTTTCCAAGTGTACTCATTGTCAATGCTATTCCACTTGCTAAACCTGATTTAGCGTCCCAGACAACCATGAGCCCTACTATCTGCAATTTATGCAACTTAACCTAAATTAAATTCAATATTTATTTGATTGAGTTTGATTTTTGGCTGAAGTTAATACTTATGCCAAATATCTGTTGATTGTTCCATAAGATGGCAATGACATCATCATCTTCACCATTGATATGTTGCATCTACTGGTCAGGTTCAGGAGTTTAATATCCATCCCCTATAGGTTCCAATAATCCATTTGTGTTACTACTGTATCTTCATATGGATAAACTTCAATGGTCAACATGGTATTTGAAATTTAACCAATGCAAATTATATTTAAATAACCATGAGATTCTCTCTATATTGTTGAACCTCTGAGGATCAGCTTAAAACTGCTTTCTCCAGCCTTGTATATAATGGTAAAAACTGAAGCAAACATAAAATTTCACCAACATAGTGCACATACTAATACCTCGTCCATTCAGGACCATCATGCTCTCTCTCCCCTCTTGTCCAAGATGCTGAAGAAATATTCAAACAGACATTACAAATTACTAATCGCTCTCATTTTCTTGAATGATAGAGTTTACACTAAAAATATGAAATCACTAAGATAAACTTCCCAGATCTGTCTCAATAAAGCTATGCAAATCTTATGATCTAATTCCAGTGGATTGTATATCGTTTTCCAAGTATTTTCAACTGCACTAATCAATTCTTATTTTTTCTACAAAAAAAAATCAATTCTTACCACGAATTCTCTAATGAGTTCCTTGCACTTGATACTGCACCATTTATCTCAGAAATCAAAAAGAAAATACTAATGAAATCCTATATGTCTTCAACCATGTGAAAATAATGAATCGTCTCAAAGCAAATGATAACTTTGAGTTCTGTGTTCACTTTGGGGAGCTTCACATATGAAACTAAACAGGGGGCTTATTTTTCGTTGCATTTTTCTTCCCCTTATTATTATAAACTGAAGTGCATTCAATCATAATAGGATCAACAACACTTGTTTAAAAAAGGAAAATTTAAGATGATAGTGGAAGCCATGGGTTCCATGAACTTACCAAAACAGTTGAAGACCTACTAGCTATTGCTAAATGGCTTCCCCTTAAATCCAAGATCTCTAGACCAGCCCGTAAATTTGCAGATAAACATGGTGAACAAACATACATGTATGTTCATGGCACTGAAAGGAAACAGAAATCCGCGCTCTGCTTTCACCAGTGTCCAGAATGAGGTGGCTATTTTCTTGATCTTTCATGTGGAGGCATATCTTGAATTCTTTGTTACCTCAACATCAATGGATATGTTTCATTGCCAGGCTTTGCTGACATAGTGGGAAGGCGATTTGGAAGCCAAAAACTTCCTTATAACCACAACAAGTCCTGTGCAGGAAGCATTGCAATGGCATCTGCTGGTTTCATCGCATCCATAGGGTAACTACTAACTACTTCTTTCTTGCCCTTTTCAAGCCCTTAACTTTATGAGGATTACCATGCCAAATTTTTCACATGGTGGAAAGTAACTGTCCATCTACTGATTGGTTCTCATAAAGAAGATTAAAGGGCACTGAAACTATTTTTGTCAAATATAAAGTGCACCCATTGCTTAGGCGGAAAAATAAGCATGTGCATAATTAGAACTTTTTCCATGAGAAAGCACTTCGATCCAATTTGATTGCCTCTTTCTCCCAGAAAGTAGCATTTTATATCTTCTGAACTTTACTGACATATTCTACAGATTTATGCATTACTTCTCCTTGTTTGGATTGGTTGTTGAAAGCTGGGGGCTGGTTTTAGGCTTCCTCTTGACCTCTCTAGCATCAGCAGTGGTAGAATCACTGCCTATTAGTACAGAGGTTGATGACAATTTGACAGTTACATTGACTTCAGTGTTGGTGGGGAGCCTTGTTTTTTGATGTCTTAATACAAGGATTCCTTTTCTGGCCAATCAGGCACCATGTTGTTGTATTAATGTAACAAAATGTAAACCACTATATTTAGCTGCAAATTCAATGCGAAATAGCTGATACTTGAATCATGTATTGAACTGATTTCTTTTGAGTTAATTAGCCAATTCATGTGTCGAATCAGTGAATCAACTGACTTTTGTACATAGGGCCTGTTTGTTTAGTTGGTATTTAATTCCTAGGATTTCTAGGCAATGCCTTTCCATCGACAAGGGGCCATCAGACAAACTCCCATGCTAGGAATGGATTTGCCACCCAACACTCCTCTTTGCTATGAATTTCTGAGTATTCAATACAAAGTAGGCACTCGAGCATTAAGCAAAGCTGATTATTCAAATTGTTATTATTGAGGTCCCTACACTCACATGGACTATCCTATATGCATTGAGTTGATTGATTGCTTTAATGTTCCATAACTAGATATGTAGGAGTAAGTTGTAAACTCTTTAAGCCAACCCAGAATGATGGGAGTAGGCTATGGTGATGGTGATGGAAGATTTTGGTCATTGCTAGTAATCCACGCACGGCTGAAGCCCATCATCAGATGGCCACATTCATTTTAAACCATCTCTGGAGATGAATGATTTGGACTGATCATGAACAGGTGGGCAATTTTGCCACTGCTCTGTTGCTTGAATATCATGATATACTTCTTCTGTTTTGGTTATTGTTTTAAAAGTTAAAAAAAAAATCATAAACTTAATATAACAAAGGAAACATGGTTATGTATAATTGTTGAAATCATGAAAATATCACAAAATTTAGGCTATGAGCTTATCATTTATACCAGTGATGGCCCACCAAATTAGTTCTTTCGTTTTTTTTCTGTCTTGGACAATTGCTCTTGGGTCACCAAGCGGCAGTTGATTGATCATTCACTGCTAAGTTCTTGTCAATTTTTCTCTAATGACTTCTTTGTGAGATATATATCTATAATAATTTGATCATTGGAATATTTTGATCCCAAGTGGATTTTGAAGTTGGAATCGCCTTATATCAGGTAGGAACTTGGATTCAAACCTCAATAGCAGTCAAGATCTTCTAAATGACAAAAAGTGGTCATCTCCCATCCACCATATGGCCATCCAATATGAATGATTTGGCACACCAAAAGGTGGGCCACACATGTACAATGGACTCGATCAAACGTTCCACATTTACTTCTGTCAGTAGGAGCAAAGGGAAAAAAACTGAGAGAATTATTAGTTGGGAAAGCAGGAGCAAGGAGGGTTGTACCTCAGCAGGCCGAATTGGGTGTTGGGCCAACCCAAACCCAACTTGAATCCGCCCAAAAGTGATTTAAATTCAACAGGGGACATCTCCCATCCATTGTATATTTGTACCAGGCTCTACCTTTAGACTTTAGTTTATGTTATCTTTTAAAAAGTATCAGTTGGGTTCACACCTGACCCTAACTCAACTTCGACACAACCTCAACCTTGCTTAAAAAAGACCCAAAAATGCCCAAACCAAGCTCTCTTTTTTATTGGGCTGGGCCCAACCGTAGTTGCACCCTCACCATTAATTCATCAACATAAATGGATGCTGATCAGGACTGTCGAGGCAGTGGGTCACATTGTGGATGAAAATTACCATGATGGTGGGCCCAGAATTCATGACAACCAATCAACCCCTATGGAATGGAACCTCTCTCCATTAGGCTGCCTGCCATGGTCGAAAGGTGCACAACTTTATTCCTGTGCCAGGTCTTGTGCACCCAAAGTCAAGCTCTAGCAGAACCACATTACACACTCATGTTGCCTACCATAATCATTTCTTGTATTTGGATATCTGGTATTAAAGCTTTTGAAAAGGACCCCCATTCAATCCCCTCTTCTATTAGGTGCCCGTTTGTGAGAGTTGAAATCTGCATTTCCATCTTTCATTTCCTTCGCCTCTAGAGTTGAAATGACATTCTCTTTATCATGGCTTTGTTGAAGTGATAGTTCTTTGCTCTAATCATCAGTGTGCAACATCCACTGGGAGTATGGGGGATGATCCCACTATGTAAGGCTCTAAACAGGCCCAATGTCCCGGTTACCAGATGGTTCCAAATATTAGTTGGGTCCGGGTCTGGGTGCAGTGTGGGCTGTACCCGAATACCCGTTTACCCAAAAACAATAAATATATTTATATATATATATAAACACACACACATTGGCGAGCTCTCCTAAACTCAAGTTAAGGACTTAGGATAAGGTAAGCTCAAGTGTGTAGTGGGGCTCACCTGGGAACCCACATGAGGATGAGGATGGGGAGGATTTCAAGGACTCCCTGAATCCTCCTTTCTACAAAAAATCAACCCCAACCGTGATTTTTATCATCTCCATATGGGCCCAAAAGGTTAATGGTCAACCATTCATTCGGATCGATACATAGTCAATCCAACGGTCCAGTAAGTTCAAATTTGACTGAAAGTTGGTGGATATGTAATTAGTTTTTACGCATTATATATATATATCATATAATTGTAATTTGTTAAATAATATATCCAATACTAATCAGGTAAATTGATCCGAGTACATGTTCAATCGAACCCAGGTCCACTATTTGGTGCACTAACGACCTGTAAACAGCCTTATGACAATACATACACCCATTTGATACAGTTGAACCATCCGTATGCTTTGGGTGGTGGTTGTTATTGTTTTTTTTTTTTTTTCTTTTTGATAGATTCTATTGCTTACTCTTTAACCATTCAACAGATGTATCCCCTCATGTATTGGCCCACCATGATGGAACATGTCCTTGAGTAGATGATCTTAATTATTCAACCAATCTAACAGTAAAAATAACTCAACAAAAACCTACTCTTGGGCTTATGTCCAATCGTCTCTGAGTTTGTTTTGTGAGTTTAAAAAATAGGAGTCCTTTGTATCATGCTATGGGAAGGTAAAATACTATAAATATAAACAATGATGGAGATTGGAGGTCCATTTTAGGTGAGGTGAGTGTAGTAAAGGTGTTGATCCAGCATTGGACAACAGTTTACTAGGTTGTGTGGCTGGTATGGTAGCTTGCTACTGGAGGTGCCATTTAAATAATTCTCTAAATAACCAGACTAGAAGGTAGAGATTGGGAAGTTTGATTTAAGTAGGGAACACATGGAACTACAAAAGGACTGAAAAGAAAATAAAAAGTAGGAAAAGAAAAAGAAAAGTTCTTTGTCATGGATGTATCTTTTCGGATTGACAATGGATTGGATTAAACGGATGACCCATCTCAACCTGCTCCTATTAGGAACTGGTTTGGTATTAGTTTTTTGATTTGGGGTAAAAATATTTTTATAAATTTTGACCAAAGATGGGTCAGAGTGTACGTATATATTCAAGTTGTAATTAACTGGTATGCCCTGCCCCATTTGTAACTATTTTACGTGTTTTTGAATATGCTATAGTGTGCACTTCCAAGAAAACATACATGGGCCGTTGAAGGATGCAAGAAGATGCAGGCTGGGCTCAGCCCAGGCACAGGATAGGTTGGCCAACACTAGCGCTACGCCTTATCATCTCAACAATCTCGATTACTAAACAGACCATGGGCTAGGGCCTCAGTTTTACACTACCGGCCCATTTCGATACCACCACAGCTAGTGAGATAACCCCACATGTCCACTTCTTCCTTGTATGTTACCACTATTTAGAAACGTTGCACCCAAAAAAAAATGACAGTATTACAGCTTCACCATAAATTAAAATAGATACTGATCTTCTCCACTAGTTTCTCAATTTTTGTCAGAGACATGGATAGAAACTTATTGTCTTCTTTAAAGACAGAAAACATTTCATCACTGCTGCAATTGAATAATTGTTCCCCACTAAATCAATGAGTGGGGCCCGCCTTCAAGAAATCCCAGCTTTAACCAAATGGATGGGATTTCTAATCAGTAGCATAAGGTCCCACCATTAGATAGATTAGGCTTCTTGCTAATGAACTATAAGCCAATTAATTTAACCTCAATGCTCATGTAAAATACGTGATCACCTCAATGATGGGCCTCATTTTGCTCTAGGCAAAATTTTATCCAATACAAATACAAGAGAGTTAAGAATCTATCTGAGTTTGAATTTTGGGAAGAAGGATCTCCTCATATTTTGTGGGGTACCATTTGCCTTTCATTTTAATTTGTTCTTCAATTTATTCACTTGTCTTGTTTATAATCTTTTAATCTATAACAATATTTTTTTCTACCAAAATCTCAAAGGCAAAAAAAAAAAAAAATCTGATTTTCTCCCACTAGATAAAATCTCGAGAACCGAGATTTGAGACAATGGTCACCCATACTCAATAACAATTGCAATGTTATCTTTCCCCAGAGGAAAAAAAAGTGTGTTCGTTATATGTAGAGGTTGTTACACTTCCATTTACACCGAGTCAGCTAGGTGTTTGTTATCAAGTAACAAAGAAGACTAGCAGCAGCAGTCCGAGTCAGATGAAGGGCACTCGCTCCTCCTCCTCTCCTTGTGCTGCCTGCAAATTCCTCAAGAGAAGGTGCACCCCAGACTGCACCTTCGCGCCTTATTTCCGATCCGATGAGTCCCAGAAGTTCGCCAACGTGCACAAGGTTTTTGGCGCCAGCAACGTCACCAAGATCCTCAACGAGGTCCCCCTCGAACTCAGAGGTGATGCAGTCGACTCACTCGCCTATGAGGCCGAGGCACGACTCAGAGACCCGGTCTTTGGCTGCGTCGGCGACATCTCTCTTCTGCAATGGAAGATGGTCCAGCTCCAAGAGGACCTTGCCAATGCCCGAGTTCGACTCGCTCGCTATGTCAATGCGCCTTCTTCGTCGTCTCAGTCGATGACGTCTTCCTCATGTGATCGTTTCTTGCATGACTGGACGGCTTTTGCGACTCAATTGGACTTGCCCGTTCCAAATGAATTGGGTAGCAGTAGCACAAGCATGAACAATGTTAGCTGACTCGGTGTTTGTCAAGTGACTCACTGAGTCGGAGTCACCTAGCGCAGGTCGAGTTAGAACAGTCAGTCTGCATGATGGTGTTTTATAAGCTTGCATCTTGTGTTTACGTCTTAAATGCAATTAGCAAGTGTTTGTATTAATATTAGGATCTCATCTAAGTGTCATTAGTACTCATCAGTACTTTCTAAGTTAGGGTGAGTCCAAGTCGTCCTCATGGAAAAGCATTTCTACCATTATGGAATCAGTTTGCAAGTTATGATAATTCATCATTTTTACCAACTTTTACAATCCATGAATAAGCTATGATGGTGTAACATACAAACGAACTCAGTGTATTGCCAGCACTGACTAATGGTGCACATTCTAATAGATATGGCCCACCAAATAACAAATAATAGATCCACCAAGTCCAGCAGTGAAATTTTATAATGATGGCGATGGTTTGTGATGGTTGATATGTTATATTGATAAGCAGAATTGAAAGCGGCTATGGTAGACCCAAGTCAAAAAAGAATCAAAATCGTGGGCTCTTTCGGCTCCATGGGTCAAACCCAAATGCCAACATGAAAGCATTCAGTCTATTAATCATGGGATCAGTGAAACTTATATGGACTATGCCCCACCCACATGCTAATTGTGCTTCGGTTGGAGTGCAGTACTAATTTGTAGTTCACCAACGATGGGCATCAGAAGCGCATACACTGGGACTGTGTATATAGTATACACAAAATATCATTACTACTTTTCCCTTTGCCGGTTATCATCTAAAAGACCCACTTTTTGCGGGGCCAGGAGAATGTAGTGTTCAGCATGTAGCCATGTGAGGAGTATGATTGAAAGCACAAGCCCAATCTACCCATCTCACCAAGCGTTTGAAATGTGATGAAAGCATGTGTGCCATCTCTCAATTTGACCAGTGCCACTTTCAAACGTGACTTTTGTGGTGGTGCAAATTTAACAATCAAGAGCCATTAGCATTGGGGTGAGTGAGACAACAGTACTTGCCATTGCAGTGGATATGATATATATATGTCAAAAGGCAACCAGACCCTGAAATGCATCCCTTTTGCTGTACTCGCGTATCCAAATTGCAGATATTCACAAGCAAAATAATGCTCTAGATGGGCCTCCATTACCCAGTAGGCCACACATGGGAAATCCAAGTATGGACAATTTTGTGGTCCTGATTAGTCTAGCAATGGCCACGTCCTGATTAATAACCCATTGAAAAAAAAAAAAAAAAAGCTTTTTATCTATATAAAGTATAGTTTGATGTATTTAAGATAATACTTTTACAGATAATAACGTCACTGATCCGGGTTGGTGTACATCTTTCCCACTCCAGGTCAGTGAATTACCGGTTAATAATTGGGTCTGCATCTGGAAACAGAATGGACCAGATCAGGGACTCCATGATTGACGGCCTTCCATGCAATGCTGATTGTGGGCAAGTTCAGACCATGCTTTGCCCAAGAACAGCACTTACTAGGCTATGCTTTTAGGCACATCTGATAAAATTCGGCCCTGACTACTGTATGATTAAAAAGGTCCAACTGCAGGCAACCCCACCCATACACAATGTGCAAGGGCCTTGAGCACAGGCCAAAGCCGTTTGGGTAGGATAACTTGTTTCCCGAGAAACCATGATCATTTTGGGAGAATCTGTGGGGGTTTGAAACATTTAAAAATCCAATTTATAGCCCGACTCATATAGCTTATATATATACCACTTGGTAGGAAGTAGAGAGTCTTTGGCATGATCAACAGATTATAAATTTCAAGTATTATGTTCTAATCAGACATGTCCTATATCCAATGTTTCTATCATAAATTAGAGAAAACATTTTTTTTTTTAAAACGGTAACAAAGATTTCATTAAAACAAAGAAGAAAAGAGTACATCAAAACTTAAAGAAAAGAGGAGTTTGAAGTTGCAAAAGAGAAGCACCAGCCACAACTCCATTTACAAGATGACACCCACCGAAGGAATTAACCTATCCACCCCTTGCTTTGCTAGCACATCCGCCATTGAGTCGCGACTCTAATCTCATGACGGAAGGAGACATTAATGCGAGCTGAAATCTCCCTAATTTTTTGGAAGAGGAATTAGAATTTCCATGAGTTAGACTTTCGGCTAGATACCCACACAATCGCATTTAAAGAATTACTTTCTAATATAAGAGCACCACTATATCTTGTTGAGATCAATCTAAGACCTTCCAAAATTGCTAGCACAACTGCTTCATTAGAGTCGCACACACCAATATGCTTGGAGAACATAAGAACGACATCACCCTTACTATTGCAAAGCACTCCTCCAATTCCCGCTGGGCCCGGCTTATCCCTTGAAGCACCATCCACATTAAACTTTAAAACTCCATAAGAAGGGGGCTTTGGAGAGATAGATCTCCTCTCCTTACGCGAGCAACATCCCATGTAAGGTCTCCAATTAGAAAGAATATCATCAAAAGAAAACTAGGAGAACTTCTTTCTAATCAAATCCCATTTCACAATTCTGAAAGTAATTTTAGATATCAAAACTTCTAATGAGGAAGAAGAGCTCCTGAATATCCTTTTCGTTCCTTTCCTTTTAAATAGGCCATAAGATGGCAAATGGGATTATCCTCCACAACACCGTACCGCACCCCACAAAGCACCCTCCCAACTAGGATTGGACCACCTCTGTTATATTCTTCTGGCAACACCAAGCAAGACAGCATCTCCCGATAAAGTTGCTCCAAACATAGGACGCCATCTCACAGTGAAGAAAAAGATGATTGCCCGACTCCTCTTCCTTTCCACACATCACGCAACATCTAAAAAATTGATATAAGACAACCATCTCCTCCTTAGATTATCCACCGTGGCAATTTTCCCTATAACTGCTAACCAACAAAAAGGCTCAACTCTAGGAGGAATCAGCCCCAACCACATAAGGGAAGAGGGGGTTTTATGAGAGGGAGTTCCCTCCAAGCCCAAGTAGAAAGATTTAGCTGAGAACTCTTCGGAGATGAAATGTTTCCAAATCCGAGAGTCCTTAGAGTCCATGCAAAAAAAAAATTGTTAGTAAAAACACTCAATAACTCCTCATATTGACTCCCCTCCAACTACCGTGGACTCTTCTTAAAAGTGACTCCCCTCCAACTGCCTTGGACTCTTCTTAAAAGTGACCTCCCATATAATACCACCACTCCTCACCTCAAAACAATCACTGACAAAAGAATCCTTCTTAATCGTTAATCTAAACAGCCTGGAAAACAAACTATACAAAAGTCCCACCCCCACCAATCATCCAACCAGAACCCTGACTTCTCTACCATCCCCCACCACAAAACCCACCCATTTGTGTAAGGTTTCCCCCCTCATAACTCATAATGGATTCATCTCCAATTGAAGCAATAGCCCCTCCGTACACCTGATCTACAATAGCTAGGTCCCATCTTAGGCCACCACCCCCATATGTCCTCACCAAATTAGAGAAGACATTTGAGTGTTCTCCCTTTAGTCCCGTGTTATTATGTACTTGTAATTCCTTAACAAGGATGAGATCACAAGCAAGAACTTCACTTGCTATTTCTACATCTACCAATCCAGAGGAGAGAGAAAAAGTGTTTCCAAAGTCCAAAGGACACACTATACCTTCTGCTAGGGCAACAGAGCAGATTCAAAATAAAAGTAGATAAAAATTGAAAAAATATAACAGTTTTCTAGGACCTATCTTGATTCCCGATCAATTCTATGGATCAGAAAACCAGTTAAATCTGCCGAGACCTGTAATAACCAGTGGTTACACCAATATGTAAGCCCTGACAAACGGGCCCTAGACAAGCAGTAAGCCCTGACAAACCAAAACGACGACAAACAGGCCCTTCATTTTCCTCTTACGACACTAGATGTAACTTCCTCTACTTACAACATAAATCCCATTAATCCTGCAGTATTTTCACATAGTGAGAAGAGGCTCACCATATTTAGCAACCCTCCGTGACACTTGTCACCCATGACAAAACTGCAATGTCACATGATGTCATTATAAACAGTAAAAAAAAAAAAACACATGGACTAGGTTTAAAAAATTAAAAAAACACATGGGCTCGGTTTTAAAAGAGTTTGAAGCAACTAAAACATAATGTAGCAGTGGCAAAATAATAATCATAGCCCTTCTAGTGACCCAATCTAGTATTTACAAACACCATTATCAGTGACGTAAGTGCACATACAAGTCCATCACCGACCCTCAATCATATCCTCAACCACAAGTATGGAAGCTGCTCCCTTCTGAGATGGGGTCTGGAATCACCTTGGCTATAACTTTTTCCCTGATGCAAACCAAGAACAAAGTTTAATACTCATGATTTAGAAAAGGACTAAGTTAGCAAAGATAACCCGATAATGTAAGAAGACCTATATTTGGAGAAAGAATCACACGTCCAACATTATTCAGATAAAGCTTGTGGGACAACCTAGCATGCCATCTATTTGTTTAGTGGCGGTGGTTGGAGTTGCGGGAGAAGTGGGGTGTGGAGGTAAGCATTTATCATTGGGAACCCAGTGCCTGGCTGTTTTCAGAAATCAGCGATATATATACATATAATCTAACAAACAGGCTTTCATTATTTCTTACTCTTCCTTCAGGGTGCTCATTTTTGTTGTTGTGACTGATGGTACATGGTCTACAATAAAACCAACAAGAGAAAACCAAGTATCAATCAAACCAACAGGACAAAACCAAGCATCTAATTCATGGCACCCATCCAGGAAAAGAAGATTAGACACCCTCCAAAGAAGCTCCAATAGTTTCATTGCTGAAAAAGTGGGAATCAGCCTTGCCAAACTAAATGCCTCTACACAAATCAATTCCAACTCCCCCAACCATCAATAACATCGACAACCTCCTCAGGGATGTCCTATTCTGGCAGTGATAAGCCCTAATATTTGATTTATCTTATGCTAGTCATTGTTGCTTTATTTGATTTTACATAGTTTTGTTAATTTTTTATGTAAAGGTCAAAAGGAGTCAAAAAGAGAAGAATTAATGAAGACATGATGGGCATGAATCACCAAGAAGGGCCATGGTGGGTCCCATCCAAGCTGTTTCAGATTTCAAAGACTATTTTCTGATTCTTTGGACAACTTACAATTCAAATAAGGAAAGAATTGGAGACTCATGTCATAAATCAAAAAGGAAAGAGAAGGAAAGAAGAAAAAGAAGGCAAGTCCAAGGAAGATTCACTTGTCCAAGGGGGGTCCACAGTCATTGCAAAAAGTGGAATTGCAGAAATTAGAAAGTCTTATTCAAGTTAAAGTGGAGTCCCAGAATGGAGAAGAAAAACGAGAAAAAGAAGGAAAGTTTAAAAGAAGAGTTCAAGCCTAATTAGAAGTCGTAAAAAGGGGTCCCACAATCAATATATACGCACTATATGGGCCCACTTTTATGTCCTAAGTTTCAGATTTAATTCCTTGCAATAAAAATTCAGATTGGTGGGCCACATGTGAGGAAGCTTTTAGAAGATACAAGTGGGACCAGATTTAGAAAGTTTTTCTAAACAAGAAAGAAGACTCCAAATTCATTCTAATTAGGAAACAGAACTGTAAAGAAAGTTGGAGATCTAAATCTACAAGGGAACTATGTACTAATAGGGCTGTTGCAAGACTTATTAGAGGACAAGAAGGGAATGGACGTGCAGCATAATTCCAGCCCCCATCATTCCAGAATTCCAGCCACCATTCAGCCATCCATAACCCACAAAACACAGTAGCCGTACAGCACCTTTGGAGCCATCTTAGAGAGCTTTTGGAGGAGGAAAAAGTGGAACAAGCTGTTGGGCGAATTATTCTTCTTCAATCTTCAGAGTTCCTTCTATAACTTTAATTTTTATGTTATTTTCAATTAAGAACATGAGTAGCTAATTTTTTTAGGGCTAGGATGTAGTTGAAACCCTAGCCTATTTCTATGTAGTCTCTTTTTGGCATCTTTTAATCAAGAATTCAGTTTTATTAGTTGAGATCCTAAACTATGTTTTTCATTGATGAGTTGTGTATATGCCATGCCAACCATGTTATGTTCAATTGAATTTAAGAGTAGCTAATTTAATTTTGATTGATCTTGATGTGAAGCATCTAAGGTTTAGAACCATGAATAATCTAAGTATATGCCATGCTTAGACTCATGCATTTATCATTCTCATTGTTTTTATGTATTATGTGTGTTTTGACTAGGACATATGCCATGCTTAGTTTTTACAACATGATGAGTAATTCATGTAGTATGCCACTCATGAATTGGGTTTAGGGGAATAGTAATCTAGACACATATGCCATGGTCTAGGTTGATAGAGGTCACTAATAATTCTGATTTTTGATTAAAGGATAATAAGAGACATGCACAGGGTTGGTTAGGGGAGTAGATGAAATCCTGGTTCATTCATTATTACTGTTTTTCAATTCTAGTACTAGTTGTGTGCTTTAGGTCAATTTCTATTTAGCTTTTGATAGTTTAATTTACTGTTTTTAGTAGTTTAATTCAACTTTTCATCATTCAATTGTTTCTTTTAAATATTCTAATTTTTAGTTGCTTTTGACATTATTTTATCAAAAGTCTTCATGGGATCGACCTCGTACTTACAATCATTATACTACATAGTGATCTTGTGTGCTTGTGAGTTTTAATTGTGTGCATACTAGTGGCTTATTTCTAGATTACTTGGTGCATACCAAGCAGACTTTTCAGAATGAACATAATGGAACAATGCCACTCCTTCAAGCTCTTTGCCCTCCACTAAACCTACACCATTTTCTCTAACTATGACCTCCTATTCCCTACCCCCTGTAATCCAATAGCTAAACTTTCATCATCAAACTTTAGGAGCATTATGGACCCAACATGTTTATCCAAGGTTCAATAAGAGGATATTGTCATCATGTACAGACGCAATGTAATTGATTACCTTAAAGATCAATAATGATAGAATCCAAATGAAATCCTCCCTTTAAATGAATCATCAATACAATCCAAGGACAACTATAATACTCCAGTAATATATTCAATCCAGACAAGTATCCTCCAATGACACCATTCTTGCAACGGTCGAATGGTGGATCACAAAGACATCAAACGCTTATGATGCAAGTTAGTGTGGCCCGTTGACTACAGAAATCTACCTATTCCCCCATGACCCATGATTCAAATTAGGGCGGCCAAATGACTTTCTTTGCATAAGTACCTTTCCCCCTTGGAGGATTTTCTACAATAGCATAGAGGCCACCTAATGCTCTAACAAATTAAAGACTGCACTCCTCTCCCATGACCTATGTTCCTCCCCATACATTAGGTCATAAAATACCCCTACCTCTCCTCCATACATCATGAGACCATGTTGGACCATTTCCTGGGGATGGAGGACAATGGTCCCATCACATGACTGGTCTCCCCATGATGACCATTGTCATAGCTCCCCTTAAATCATGGCTAGATGTCACTGATGGAAGCCTTGTGATCGAACATTATCATCATTCCCCATCATCTCTCTTTGCCCAATACTCGACCTCATCTCATGGAGCTGGCTAAATAGGTTCATGCCACCTGTCACAATTCAATCCCACAAACTCATCCCATCACCCAAATGACCATGACACTTGACATCATCTCAATGGGCCACTCAACTTTAGCTAAAGTGTTGCTCCTGCCACCTAACCCTATCTCATCACCTTTTCAATTCTATCTCTTATCTAAGGATGCTTTGGGTCAGGAACCCTATGGGCCCTTAAACTTTCCACTTTCCAGTGGCCATTGGATCACTAGCATGAGGCAAACATCTAGGCCCATCATCAAAGCATTCTCATAAGATCTTGGCATTGCCCTTCTCTAAATCACTTCCAATCTCTATATATACCCTAACCATTTCCTCTTGAAAACCTCCTGTAGCCTACACTTCGTCCCACAAGATTACTACACCAAAACACTTCTCAAGTCTCCCTTAGAAGCAGGAAACCATTTAAAAAATAAAAAAGACAGAGAGAAAGAGAGAGTATCAGTGCGATGCATGAGTGCAATCAATACATCCAAGCCATTCAACAAGTCAAGCAAGCCTCATATAGAAAGCCATCAAAGAGCCATTAACAACATTTAAAGGATTGATTATGCCAAAACTCCACGATCTTCCTTGATTCTTTTAGTTTGATTAATTTACCTCCTTATATCACATTGCATTCTCTCAAGCTTAATGTAGTTCTTTTTATTTTGCTACGGAAATGATGTAAAATAACCAAAGATTTGGATGATGAGACCGCAACAAAGCAGGCGATCAGAGGTGTCTAAGACACTCCCCTGGCATAACTACATATGATCCCATTATCACTAGTGATATAACGACTGTTTTGGAGTCAATCAAAGGTCTTCGAAACATAGGCTATAAACAGGTTAGTAGTGATTCCTTTTATACAAAATGAAACATCCATATTAAATGCACCGAGGCTAGTTAGTGACTTCACGCCTGCATAAGTGGCAATCAGTGTTACATCTTGCCACAAGATCAATCGACAAATCAAACAAAACTATCATGAGTTATGCAACCACGCATGCACTTGAAAGGAAACAGTATATGAAATTGAAAAGGTGAAAGGAAGACTTCTTTTATCACAAAGATATGTATTTAGTTAAACAACAATTCCAAAACATGACAATTAGGACTCAAGGTTATGCACATCACTAGAGCATGTATTGGAGGAAGATAGTGGAAGTTGAATACATCCTTACTTTCAAAATTCTACATTGGAAATAAAAAAAATTTACCATATTATCATTTAATGAATTGTCATCATAGAGACCAACAGAATATAAGGGAGGAAGAAGAGGAGCTATCACCAATTGTTGTGTATGTTCAGTGCACATAGTTGTGTAAAATGCAAATCCTCCCGCGGACAAACATCAAGAAGTGGATTATACTCACCAACTTTCAAGGTACAGTAACTTAAAATTCAATAAAGGGAGAAGAAATAAAAAGAGCCCATGGCATTTAAGACAAAGAAAGGCGAAAACATCGGAAATGTCTGAAGTTACATATCCATCTCTTTTAACTTTTCTTACTAGCTTTTTCACTTTAACTTAGATATCAAAAATATCTACAATATAATCTCATTATCGACATTGTTGAGTTGTTTAGATTTCAATTTTTACTTTAAAATGTGGCTGATTTTATTCTAGATGACTCCTAGCATGCACTTCAATCATTTCTTATGCCAAACATTATTGTCGTCAAACTAATTGATGCAACATTAATGCTTACCTGAGTATTCGTATGAGGCATTGAATGGGAGAGAATACACTCTACGGCAGAAAATGAAGTACAAGAACAGCAATGAAGACAAAAGAATAGTGGAAATAAGAGGTATTAAATGCAGAAAAAGGTGAAAATCCATTCACCTGAAGAAAGAAAGAAGGGACCACGAGCAGTTGATAAAATTCATGTCAACAATAATGTCTAAATGAATCTCACATAGCTCGAATTTACAAAGCATAAAAACAACCCCCAACCAAACTGTCTACTCTAATCGTAAGACACTTCTAGGCTCTAGCTCACCCAAAAATAAAATAAATAAATAAACCTTTTTAAAACTTATTCAACCAAAACACAACAGTTTGAATGATATGGCCCTGATAAAAAAAATCCCCAAAATATTAAAGAATCCCAACTACTAAATTTTTAAATACCTTAAATAAACTTAAAATCCCAAAACTGGTCAGAAATTTCATCATTATTTTTTGCCAAAATTAGAGATTCAAAATTATTAAATTTCACAAAAGATGCAGAAATACCCATTCAAGATCTAAGAAAGACCTTCAAATTGAGTTAACAACAGGCAGCTACCAAATGCAAAGTAATGCCTGTTGAAGCTACACTCCCAAGTCCATAAGCAATTTGAATATATAGGATCCCATTTCCAGCTGTTCATTAATCATAGTTTCAGCTGCCTTTTAAACCTTGACTTTTATTTTCAAATGATATTGCTACATTAGCCCTCGGGTTTAGATGATCTATGACTTGGGATCTCATGACTAGTTTGGATTGTTTTATCATGGTAAAGGACAATTGAAGCCTGTCTGCCTAAGAAAATGGCAGTATCACAGTGAAGAGGTTCAGGTAACGCAATTCGAGGAATGTAATGTGAAGATCTGTTGCCCAAATGCAACGTACAGCAGCAGCATGCTAGTGATCCAGATTATCACAAAAGCAAGCAACTAGAGCGAAAGAAACTCATTCAAAGGGTTTTGGCAGGAAATAAACAGCTGCAGAAGACACTCCTCCACGTTTGTCTTTTTAGTTATTTTGTTTTTTCTGCTTGATCTTTTTGTCTCATTCTCTTGGAGAGGATGTTCATCCCCCTTCTCTTGTAACTTTCAGTTTTAGCTTCTTAGTAAAGCTTTATGGCCTATCAAAAGGAAAAATGAATAAAAGAAATCATGAATCAAAATAAAAAAAGGAGTTTGGCCAACTCAGGTGAATTCCCCCCTTTTCTGATTGGTAACAAAAGATTTCATTAAAAGCACTACAACCAATCTAATCAATTGGGTTACAATGGAAAAAAAGGATTATACCAAGACAAGAAAAGCAAATTACAAAGTGAGCTCAACCAAAGAAGATCTATCCACCCCTTGCTTTGCTGAGGAATCTGCCATTCTTATTCCATTGGCCATCTGCCCAACATGCCCAAACTCCACTACAATTGAAGAAGACAACATCTTAATTTCATTTAAGTAGAAATGAAACCTCCAATGGGGCATAACAGAAGGAGAAACCAAAGAAATCGCATGAATCAAATCACTCTCCACAACCGACTTATCATAAAAGAGGGCACAAATTTCCAAAGCCATTCTAAGATAGCCAAACCTTCCACCTCATTAGACTCCAAAATACCAACAAGCTTAGAAAACATCAACAGAACAACCTCTTCACTGACATGCTTATCTAAGATGGGAACACCTCATCTAGTATTCTTCTGGTAATCAAATGTTATTGAATATGTGAATTCCCCTTATGACCTTTCTTTCTATTATTCCAATCTTGTAAATATCATCACAATACATCCCTACTTGGTAAACCAGAACAGCCTATTTGCTCCTGATCAAACTAACAACAAGCATCTTATTAAGACACTGAGTCTAAAAATATCATGAAATCATGAATCAAAGAAATAATCCTCATAAGACTAAAGAAAAAGGTTAATGGACATATAGGAATTGGCCAAGTCACTTTGATACCCCTTTAACCTTTCTCTCAATTATACCAATCTTGTAAATATCTACGAAATGCATCCCTACTGAGCAGCCCATTTTGATCCTAATTAAACTAAAAATAAGCAACTTAATAAGATACAAAGTGGAGAATGTGTGAGCTTTGGATGCAAACATTCCCCTTGGGGGAAATTGGTGGTGGAAAGTGATTTCGCTAGCGCTATTCGTTGGGTTTCTAAACTGGAAGACGGCCCTTTGGAAATCTCACTTTCTCCTTAATGAGATCAAAGTATTATCTTCTTACAGCGCTGTGCCTTTTACTCATTTGTTCCAAGATGCATTCATAGCTGATTCATTAGCCAAGAAAGGGGTGGATAGAGCAGTTTCTTTATTTGCTTTTGCTTCTATCTTGTAATGGTTGTCTTGTAGTTTCTTGGTATAAGGCTTCTATATTGGTTCTCTTTAGGGCCTGTTTGTTTGCATTAGAATACATAGGAGTTTTGATAATTCATGCCATAATTAGTTAAAAATGAAGTCCAAAGGTTAATATCCAAAAAATCCCATCAAATAACCTCCCCTTTAATGGAAATTGAATCAAGGGAGGATAGGAATAAATACCCAGCAATCACCCTAGTAATTCAATACCTAGGAAAGTCAAGGTCTCATCTACATCTCCACCTTATTTCTTTCCCTTCTTACCTCATATCCTTCATCCCTTGCCTCTTTAAAAGTCCGTCATGGAGCTCATTTGACCTTGAATTCCTGTGTAATCTAATGCAAACAAAGAGGCCCTTGGTGCTGCGGTATTCCAATCCTTTTGATGAAAGTGGTTGTTGCCAATAAAAGGAACCACATGCCCCAGCCCCGCTCAGGCACATGCAAAAGGACCACCAAAACCCCCTTTCTCAAACTAAGGCTCCTATGCTAGTAAGAAAAAAACCAAAAGATTAATCAATGACTTTTAACTTCCAATACCTGGTCCACGTATCCATCATAGCTACTCTAGTCCTTATGGTCATCAAGCAATCTTTGCCTAGTTCATTATGAAACTCGACAAGTCTCTCAAATCCAACTTCTATAATATGGTATTCTTTATTGCAGAAAAGTAGGCTTCAAATGTCAAACGGGCTCAAGGACATTCATCAGAGACCAAAGAACACTCACCCAATGGGTAAACACGATGTCAAGAATGTTTAGCATGACATATGAACCCCATGCCCTGTTGGGGGAAGAGATGCAATTGTCACGAGCATCAAACTAACAATATGGAGAACTACATTTTTATTTTATTTTTACCTTCCCATCATATAGGATGTGGTTTGGCAAACAAATGGATACAACAAATAAACAAAAAATAAATATCAATCATGTATGGAACGCATCTAGGTAGCATTGACCTAAAGACTCATAGAAGAACAAGGTAACCCGTTTCAGTATTAAATCAATGACACTGAATATGTGTGAGATATCCAACACATGTAATACTTTGAGTCAGTATGCATTAAACCTCCACACAAAGGGTCAAATACTAGAACTGAACTGTTCAGAACTCCCCAACTTGAACCTTCTTTCCATAAATACACTTAAAAAAAGATCCCTTCAAACATAAGTCTTTTTTCCTGAAAACATTCAGCTGTAGTATCCAGGTATTTAGCACTATCTAATTAAAAACAAAAGCCCTACTCACTAGTCTGTCATCTGCAAAAATTATTCCAGCCTTCTCCCAGAGACAGCTCTAAGTAATGAAGTATCTTCTAAATTCAGAAAAGAGGAAAAAGCAAATCTAGATGTCTCTAGTTGGATCCTTTCTTTTTGGTAGATCTTAGGTACATAACCCATCCACTACATGGCATATCATATCAGTGGACTGTAGGTTCCGTTCATGCACAATGAATCTGCAAGGACTGTCATAGTTACATGCCACGCATTATTTACTCATCAGTTATCAAGTAGGGACTAGTGGAGAAGTAGAACTCCAATACGAGATAAGGCTAGAGTGATGGTGATCATTATATCAAGAACTCCAACTATAATACTTTATACACTAGAAAGCACAAAAAATGCCCCATCTTCCACTGTTTCAGAGAGTAACCAATTTTCACAATGTTTTAACGCTATATAATTTTATATTTTGAAACACGACTCCAAAATGTTTGGCCGAAATTGTGAACCAGTCAAAACATTTCAGTTTGGAGCATGTCACTTACAAACTTACAGTAACTAAAAATCTAAGCAATCAACATATCACTAGAGATTATATCAATTCAAGAACACAAATAACAATAGCAGCAGCGGCAGTAGTGCAAAAATAAGGAGATGGCACAGAATCTCACCAGAAGTCCCCGAATTATACTTGGACCGCTTAATCTTCTCAAGCTCTAGCTGCGCCTCCATGAACATCTGCATTCTCTGGAACTCCAACTCCTTAGTGAACTCCATTCGCTGCCTCTCCAGCTCCAACATCTGCTGCTGCTTTGAGCTCTCAATCCTCTCATAAATCTCCCCAAACCTCACAATCGCCCTCGCCAGCTCCCTCACTGTCCTCGGGTCCAAATCGCCCTTCCGCCTATGCTTCCTCGCCCCATCGTACCCCAAATCATCCTCATCCTCCTCCTCGTCCTCCTCATCATTGCGGCCGCGAGAGCTCCCGGAGGAGTTGAAGCCGCCGCCGCCGGAGAAGATGGCGGGAAATGAATTGGGATGGCTGAAGGCGGCGGCGGAGGGCTTGGCGGGGATGGGCTTGACGGCGGAGCCGATGAGGCGGTCGAGGCGGGAGTAGAAGGGCCAGGTGGAGGGGGCCGTCTTGGCCTTCTCGACCTTGTACTTCTTCTTGAGGGTGTCGATGCGGTTCTTGCACTGGACGTCCGTCTTACGGTGCCTGACGCCGTCTACACGGGCGTTGACGGCGTCGGCGACCTCCTTCCAGTCCTTCTGACGGAGGTTGCCTCGGTTGAGGAGGAGATAACGGTCGCCCCACGCCTCGACTAGGGCTGACGTGGCGTCCTCGCTCCAGCAGTCCTCGCGCCCGTTGGAGAAGGGGCGTGGGGTGCCGCCGTGCGCACCACCTTGGCTCTCTATCTTCATAGATCGACCCACCAACTTGGAGTATTGGATTTTCTTCTTCTTTTCTTTCTTCTGTGTTTGTTGCTGAAGAAGGAAAAGGCAAAAGAGTGGGAGATGGGGGTTAAAGGAATATTAGTATTAGTATGAAACGGAATCAGAGGATTGCATCCCAATCATGATTGATGAGAAGGAAGTAGAGGATTACATCCCAATCCCACCCATAAATCGTTAACAAGGAGGAGGTCGGCGGCCTGCGTCTGCCCCGGACGATAGGGCCACAACGGGCGCTTTTGATTTATTTAACAGAACACAGACGAACTTGTCTAACTTGTGCATCATCTCACTATTTAAAATCTTAAATATGTGCAGCCAGCCACATGTGGAGTCTGGGTCCTAGTTTCATCCCATCCACAATGGGGGCCTAACTGCTTAACATTTTATTTTACCAAAAAAATAAAAAAAAATGCTTAAGATTTTATACAGTTGGCCATGGTGGACTTTGGATTGGATCAAACATTATATTCTTAATTGGGACTTCCATGCGTGTTTTGTGGACCGCTTTTATTACACCCTTGTTTAAATGTCGAATCCTCAAATCTTATGGAAATTGAGATTTTTCACCATTTAATTTGGCATCTGATAGAAGAGCAAATAATGTAATCTTATGCATAATCATGATCATACTTTTCATCAAACACTCAAATCAAGCGGTGATACGGTCTCTATGTGTCAAATTTTAGGATGTGCATGTATACCTCGATGGGATTTATTGAAAGGTATAGATTTAAATAGTTTGAATGCATTATGTAGCTTTGCTTCAATTTAGGGTTTTCTATGTTAAAAGCCTTAGAGTGTCCTTGCTCTAATAAATAGGGGATTATATGTTTTTTCCCTTTACTCTCCTCCTGTTATGGTGAATTGAAGTATAATGAGGTAAAGCATTAAATAAAAGAGAATAGAATATAAGAAGTTATGATAATGTTTTATTTTTAGTTGTTTTAGTTGATAAAGGATGTCGCTTTTTTTACTGTTTTTGAAAAATTCGGAGGAAATTTTGAAATTTTGTGTTTTTGATATGACCCATTGTCATTTACTGTGTGGATTCAATTTACTTTAACTTAATTAGTAAATTGTCAAACACGCCCAGGGATTATATATATTTTCATTTCTATCAGTTTTGATATAATTGTGTGGAAAAATCATCAAAATCACACAATTTAATTTAAATTGGGATTAAAAAAACCTCCTTAAAACCCAATAAAACAGATTGGAACCACAACTCATTATAATGATGAGAGAGGACCCATCTATTTTAAATCAGCTTTTTACGCTTTTGCCCCTTCTCATAATATTACGGACTGTCCAAATATTTCTTGGTATCATGGAATGCTGCTGGTTCTAAGGCTTCTTAAATGTCAACCAAACCACCATTTGGTTTCACTTTTCCGCATGTTTTTGAAGAAAAACTTCCCTTAAATTGTCTTCTTTCCATTATCTTATCCCCACTTCTTTCTTTATAATCCATTTAAGAGCCATGTAGTCTACACTAATCTTCCCTCAATAGACGATTTCATTGATGAATAGAAGCAAATAAATATCTTAAGACGTGCTTGCTTAACTATGTTTAAGTGAATGAGATTTTCTTAAATGCATTAACGGTCCTCATTTAAGATGGGCCATGCAATGGCAGACCTTTAAAAAAAAGACATTCCATGATATCATATAATTGGTGGCTGAAAATTGCGTCCTGTGCAAAACTGCAATCCAAAGGGTGAATTTGATCCCATCAAACTCTCATTGAGATTTTCCTACATATATTTAGAAATCAAAGAAAATGGCTGACCTCATATGTCGTCCATGATTTAAAGGAATGCATTGATATCATGGAAAGTTTTCCCACAATTCTTGTTGACAGTCACATACACTCGCTGAACGAACTTACACTCATTACGTTTATGATTCATCTTTGGCATTGACAATTCACATTGATAGTCTAATGCACTTATTTGCAGTTTATGAGGTGGGATGGTTGAGACGAGAGATGTGGGAGCAGCGGGACATACGAGATGGAAAACGAGGAATTGATAAAGAGCAGTGGGATGTAGACACCACTAGGAAGGCTGCTGAATGAAAATGAGCGGCAAGGAAATGGGGAAAATCTGCTAGAGTTTTAAAAGTTTCATGGAAAAAAACATGGTGATAACTAGACATCCTGTGATATCGTGGAATAGGAGCAAATACTTCAAACAAATTTAAAAAGGGGCAGTAGGTCTTCCAGGCAAGGTTGAAAAAGAGAGCCGCTAATGCCACGTACAAAGCTTCTCATTCCAATTCCCTTTTTGGAATGACCACTAATTCCCTCTTTAAAATTACCGAAAATGACATTTATCAAAAGTCTATCCCTCTTCAACTTCTTTCTACACTCCCCCACCCCCACCCCAAGCCCATCCACCAACGTCCCTTTTGGTGGCACCGTTGAAGTGGGAGAGGGACAGAGAGAGGGCGGCAAGGAGAGGGAGAGGGAGAGAGGGACAGGGACAGGGAGAAGGAGAGGGAGAGAGGGCAGCTGGCGGAGGGCGGTGGCAATGAGAGGAGAGACGGAGGGAGAGACAGGGAGGAGAGGGAGAGAAGGGAGGAGAGGGAGAGGGACAAAGGGCGGCGGCAGGGAGAGTGACAGAGAAAGAGGGAGAGGGAAAGGGAGAGAGGGCGGCGACATGGGGAGGGAGAGAAATAAGGGATGTTGAAAGAGAAGCCTGGGAGGGAGCGAGAGGGTATTTTGAGGGCAATGGGGTGTGTGGAGAGAAATTTTAGAAAGAGAATGAATGTGGAATGGGAAGCTTGATATGTAGCATTAGCAGCTCTAAAGAAAAACTCTCCAGTTTACTATCAACTCTCCCAAGCCATCCAATTCTAACAAAAGGACCAAGCCAAACTCTAGGAAGACTCACCTGAGTCACCTAATTTAAGTAAGTTGCTTGTAGTTTTTAGGGGTCGTTTGTTAATTTCACATGTGATGTGAAAATGCTTTACATATGTAAATGAATCACATGTGAGTCATTTACATATGCAAATTAGTCACATGTAAAACATAATTCATTGTTTGTTATTTTCACACCTCTTCTAGTGTGAATTTGATTGCATCTAACGACTCATATTCTTTAATGATTTTTTCACAAATTTTGAAATATCAATGATCAATCAAGCATTGTCTACCTTCTAAAGAGGATTAACGGTTTGGATCGGGAAAAAGAGGGCCACAAAAATCAGAATTGAAGATAAAAAAGACTAGCCATTTTTGCAAATATCTCACAATCCATGAAGGATCCATGGTTGGAACTTGAGCAGCCAGTCGTTTTATGGCCTTATGAAGAGTTTCTACCATTCTGATCTTGCATTGGAGGCCTAGATGATCAAAGAACTTAGAAAAAATGGACTGCCTTTTAAATTAGTAGTAAGTATTGTGGCAATAATGAATGTATCCAACGGTTGGTATGTTTCTAAAAAAACATTACAATATCCACATTGAATCGATACATGAGATCTGCTCTCCTAGCTGAAAACGTCATTTTAAAAGATGACTAATGATTTTGATTGTGCAAATGGGCTCCACAAAAACCCAAAAATACACATCAAACTGTCCGTACTTTATTGTAAATTTCTTACAAACTGTGATGATCCAACGGTTGCAATTTGTTACCATAGCTGTTTTTTACCTCCCTAACAATGTAAACGGTTCAGATCATATAGCGGCCCATTGTAATAAAAAAATGAAAAAGGCATCCTTGGGGTTTTTTGTATTGTAGCAGGGCGGAACCAAGCATGGTGTGATTCCTTTTCACACCTCTCCACATGGTAAAAGTTTCACGCACTTTTTCCCACAAAAATCACACCAAATGCACAAGTCATTTACACACAAGATGTGTAAATTTTCCAAACAAACATAAATGGTGTGTAACTGTTGCATATGGGTTCATTTACATATGTAAATGCACCGAAACAAACAACCCTAATCATTTTGATAGGTAAATCCAATTTAAAACAATTAATATGTATTTCTAAATAATTACACATGAGGTTTGGAGTTAGTAATTTAAAAATGATTCCTAAAATGTTTGTGAGAACTTATATTTGATCGCTTACATTTAATATTTTGACTATTAATCTATGCAATATTAAATACTTTTTATTTATTTTTCTTATTATATTATTGTTTGTATACATTAATTTATTAAATTGAATTGATTATCATGAATGGATGTAAATAATGCTTATTTATATTTTATAAGTATTGTATTTATTTTTTAAAATTATAAAAAACATGACTCTCTCTAGCCTCCGCATAGACTCTATCCGAGTCAATATTTTTGCATTAGACGAGTCAAGTGACTGAATCATAAATTTTCCAACCTTTCTTCCACATCATTTTGATGGAATTGGATCCTAGGTCATTTTATTGAATGGGATTTTTTTTATTTAGTAAAACCTCTTTAAATTAGGTTGGATCTTAGGCACTCTTCCTAAAAGTGGTCTCTGTCTGGGCTCTAGTTTCCAGGAATTAAAACCCGAAAACGGGGGCAATAAGATTTCAGACTCTTCCCAGGCCGCTGTCTTGGCAAAGAGTTGTTGTTAGTTGTTACATCCCTCTCGCTCGAGCACTCGACGAGCCTCGAAAGCATTTCACTTCAGATCCGTGCTCTACTATAAATTCTCTCTCTTCGCGCCCAGGACGTCTGGAATCGAAGCCACTGCATCTCAGATCTGCGCATTTGCAGAATCCTCTATCTATTTCCGTAGATCGGTATCTTTCTTTCTCTAGATTTCTAATTCCTGCCGTTTGTTTCATGGCATTCGAGTCTAATTTGTAGATCTGTATTAACAGTATCTATTTAACATCCTCTCCTAATCATTTCTGCATCCATCATATTTTTTTTTTCTAGTTCGATTTCCTTCGAATTCGTGCTTAGAATTATGCACTTGAATTTCTTCTTGGATCTGCACAAGGAGGTTTACAAATCTCACCCGCGCTGCGGACAGGCCTGTCGCATCCCAGCCGTGCATCAGTATATGACCTACAATCTCATGAGTGTTCTGGCCTGATCTAGGGTTCAGGCAATCTACACTGCCACTTCGGCCTGATGCGCAGCTTGGAACGCAAACTCCTCTTTTTATGGGGGCTAGCGGATCTATACGATCTGATTCAGAGAAATCTGCTTGTTTGCGTGTTTTTGTTTTATCAATTTGCATATGAGATAATGTTGATTGAGGACAAACTATATATTTTCACGGAGAAATCTGCATGTGGTTTTTATCAATTTGCAGATGAGATAATGTTGACTGTAGATGAAGTATATGATTTTAAGAAGATGATGAGTATTGAATCTAACCATCTCATTTTACTGGTTGGATCTGGAGCATTGGCTGTTATCTATTAGGTATCCTTTAAATGGCGATGAGAGTCTAATTCCACATATGGATTGGGATGCCTGTTTGCTATGTTGTACGGTGGATGAGCCACTGGAAAGGGAGGAAGAGAATAAAAAAAAAAAAAATCAAAGCTTTCCATTATATAGATGCATCAAATGCAACTAAGGTGTATTTTGTCAAAAAATCTGATATTCATTTTGATGAATCAATCACAGTTGATGTGTTTCACTTCACCAGATTTGTAATTTAACCTTATATGTCAAGGCTTGTTCCTACAGCCAAAAATATTGCCAAGTCTATCCTTTCTTCTATGCAGTACAGTACACTAGTCTAATTTTTTGTCTTGTACGTGAAGGAGATTTGGGCCTCCTGTTAGATGGGCTATTATGCATAGCTTATTACGGTAGAATACAGTAAAACAGAGAGACACATACCCAATTTCACTGAGTGGGTCTATACAAGTCTTTCTTGAATCACTTTACGTTTTAAAGATTGGGGCGGCATATAAATTAGAAAGATGAGTGTGCTATAGATATATTAGAACAAGAGAATGATCAAATCTTATCATTTATCCTTTTGTTTCTTCACAAACTTAGCCAGTCTTATAAAGGATTTAGTTGGTGTTGTAGAAAATTTAATTTCTGCATAATAGTTACTGTAATACCATAGCAAGATAGTTCTTTTTTCCTTTAAGCCTTAAAGCTTGCATTTTGATTTTTTACTTGCCAAATCCTTTCACCATGGTTTGCAATCCAAGTTATTCATATTACTTTTGTGCTTTGCTAAATAACTATCTTGTTATGAAAGTCGTGGTTTAACTTGACCTAAATGGTTGAACTGTCCTCTCATATTTTGTCTTGGACCTCTATTTGCCGTATGTTGGTTTGCTTTGACCTTGGTCTGATCAGAGTATAGTCCTACCATGTATTATGTCACCAAGAGTGATGTTGTATTGTTTGATTGGTTCTACGCTAATGAAGACTGAGGTTCTTTTGATTGGGTGGCGCAGGCCCAGATCCTCAATCAGAAACATAGGCCAATCTCCCATGGGATTGATCGAATCTAGAGATGGATTCCAGCACCAGGGCACACTCAAAATCATAAAACACACCATAATTGGAAAAAATTCAGATAATTCTTTGATTAATTGAAAATAGCATTACAATGGGGACTCAACTATATATAGAGAAGTATGATTGTTTCATAGCAAACAAGACTTTCTAAAAAAATAGGAAACTATCTAATCCCAATCAAATAAGAAATGGAAATTAGAAATAGCCTCTGACTGAATGAAAATAGAAATAGGGATAACTTTAGATTCCCATAGTAGCTGTCTGTCACAATTGGGCAGATAGGCTGAACCCAATGGACCGGGTTGACTTATGGTCAATGGGCTGGCCTGGTTGTCTTCTTGGGGCTGGTATTGGTCCAGACTGCATCATTAGGTTAAAAGTTGTGTAAAATCATATGCCATTATGGAGAAGGAGCTTTCCAAAATTGTTTGATTTTGCAGTGAAGGAATTTGAGCTTTTTTTTGCTCGGTTGGCCCAGTGGCTAGGACTTAGAAAGTAAAGAGCTCCCACCAGGGTTCGAAACCTGGTGGGAGCTATTGGAACGGGCGTCTTATCCACAAGGTGTCACGACCCGGGCCCGAGTTACGATAATTTAGGGCCGTGAACCATACTTACTCCCGTGAACTCTGAATTAACTTAAGCTAAAACAGAATTCACAAGGGATACATTCATCCATACATACCTGTCAATTGTACAATTTGCGGAAATACACATTGACAATTAATTCAAATTGTACATGTATACAAAATAAAGTTCCTTATACATGTATTGCTTTTTTTCTTTCTTTCGTCAACTTTAGCATATCTAAACACTATGCAAATTGATGACTATACAAGTTCCCAAAATATTACATTTCCAAAATGTATTTCAACTATTACAAAATAATTCTCAAAAGAATTTCTCCAAAATATCAATAGTCCACTTTACGCACTCGAACGACCATATTAAATGGTGTTCCGACCATCCCATTCGATCAATCCTCCCGGAGGAACCGCAAAGGTTTCCTCCGCTGCCGCCGGGGCCGCCGCTAGGCCGGTACGGGCAATCGGGTTTATGCCATCAATAACACTAATGAACACGACGGTTCAACAATGTATAAACAAAACTTGTAATAGCACAAGTTAGTACATTACTCGATTCATTCAATATATTTAGTGAACAATTCCAATTCTATACAATGGAGGAGTATATAAGTCAATCAATAAACATGTACAAGATGGCAACTACCATAGCTTCATTTCATTTCATTTCATGTCATTTCATTTCATTTCATGTCATTTCATTTCATTTACCATCTTCCCTCAAAGGAATGATTCATCTTCCAAATGGAAGGCATCAATCAGTACCCGTAGATACGATCGGAATTTGTGGGACTTACCAGTGTCCGGGCCAGGGACACTAGCATCACCATGGAGCTCCGGAACGCCCCCAAATCCATCTACTGCAGTAGGAATAGTCATTTGGCTCAGGGCGGAAGGGCGCACCATTCATGACCCTGGCCTCATGTACATAATCATTTATTAATTCATTTAGAATTTCATACAATAGCTAGGTAGTGCCAGACTCAAGGGTCAATATATTTCATTATCAATCCATTTATGGATTCAATTCTATACGGTAATTCCATTCTTAACAATGGAAAGGGAACAACAATGGCATCAATCATGTGAGATTGGAATCAAGTGATACAAAATACAATGGCATGAGAGAATCACTGACTACCCGATTCTACTCATTTCTATTCTAGTTCCTACCCACCATTTGGGTGTAACCGTTGGTTATCCAATGTACGTGTTATTTTAGATGGACATTACATTTGTATTTATATGTGCATTGGAGTCCCCGTGATTAATACTCATAGAGGTATAGTCTATAATCAATTATCATTTAATCCATTATTAATCCAAGGGTTCAATTCTCAAAGTTTCTATTTCATTATCCACAATCCCCATCAATCTCTATTTTTGCATTAATTAGCCACAAAGCTAATTTAGAGGACACATAAATGTCCAAAAAGTGTCCATGTTTCCTAGAAATCCAAAACCAACTTCGATCGGACTGTTAGGTCCGATCGATTGGCCAAATTTTCGGCCTCAATCAATACCCTGTTTAGATGGAGAAGTGGTCGCTCGAGCGAACCCAAAGTTCGCTCGAGCTAACTCAAACAGAGAAATGGTCGCTCGAGCAGACTCTTGTCCGCTCGAACGCCTTCATCCAGAGAGTGGTTCGCTCGAGCGAACACAAAGTTCGCTTGAGCGAATGCTTCAGAACTTCACTCCGCTCATCCAGAGAGTGGTTCGCTCGAGCGAACATATCCGGATTTCTGCAACTCTCTCTCTTCTTCACTCCTTTCTCCATTCATTACCACAACCACCTGCAATAACTTTGGACCTCCTGTCCACTCCTCATTCATCATTCAATCCACACATTAATGACATTCCATCAATCCATAACTAACAAATCCATTCAACATTCAATGGAAATGCACAAAAGCTACAACAATGGAATTCTTTGATCCTTCTACAATAACTAACATTATTCACAAGAGATGCTTATACTTGCCTCTCCTTGAAGTTCTTGGACAAAAGCCCTCTCTCCTTGGCTTGGCTTGACACAATCTCTCCCAAAGAATCTTCCAAGCTCTCAACAATGGAGGATGACCCAATGGAGAAGATGAAGATGACCAAGCTTCTTCTAAAATTACTTGCAAGCTCCAAATCCTCACTCTTAATGGAGAAGAAATGGAAGAGAAGGAAGAAGGAAGAAGGGGGTGCCTAGGGTTTGCTAAAATGGGAAAGGAACCCATCTCTTAGCTTATATAAGTGCACTTTTTGCACTTAGGTCCTCTTCCATTCTTCTTATTTACATCTTGGGTCAAATGAAGGTCCATTTGATCAACTTTAGGTCAAATGAGATCAAGTGTATTATGAAAGTTGACGTACTCTTCGAGATACACACGTTGGTATCAAGAATTTCCGTATTTGACGAAATACGTGAAAACTAGTATTTACAAAAAGGTCCTTAGTTTACCTTGTTTGAGTTTAAACTCATCTTAATCAATTCAATCCCCTTCAAATTCACTTCATTAAGCTTAATTAAATCATTTGAGACTAACCCAACTCATTTTGTCTATTAATCACAATTAGCACAATTAATAATGCTTAAGCTACACTAATTGGGATTAATTAGTCTTAATTATGATTAGTCCGGGGCGGGGCCTAACACAAGGCCAGCCCTCTATTCCCGAATTTGAGCTTTGGTTTTGATAAATTTATGACGTCTGAGTTCTTCTCCTGTTTTTTTTTTGCTTTCATTCTCTTTCTTCTTTTCCTTTCCCTTTTTTTCTGGAAAGATGGCACTTCTTCGATGTTATAGATGAAATTTTATTCATATGGGCATTAGTGTTCTGTAAGCTCAGGGCTTCCCAGTAATCCTTTATTTTGTGCCTCCTGTAAGATGGCGTTTCTGATGTTCAATAAATAATTTACTTGATGCTTCCCTCTCCTTCCCAACATTGGCTGCCTTTCCGTCTGTTGTTTCTAGCAGACTCATAGTAACGTGCCGACGTTGAATGATGGTGTAACAATTTTTTATTTTATGTTGAAAATGGTATGATGGTGAAAGAATTGGTAGTCTGATTATTAATAAACTTGTTAAACTGGCTGGGTGCATTTTATTTTGCGGATCTATTCAGTTGAGATATTTAATTGGGATATGGCTGATAATATAGGAAAAAAGCTTTGATGATAACCAGTGGCCAATGTCATATGTGACTAAGATTATAATTGACTTATAATGTGAGGAATGGAATCCTATTTTCATTATTTGTCACTACCCTTTGACTGTATCTATTGTCTACACCGAGTCTTTTGTCAACTTTTCTTGACATGCGTTCTTCGTAGCTGCATTTTTTATTTATCTCTTTCTAACTTGGTTTTTTTTTTCTATGTGCTGCATGATTGAAGTAAACTGTTCCAGAATATCTGAGCTGCCAGGCAACTTGTGCCCCTAACACTCAACAATTGCCTGACACTTTGAACCATTCATAATGGTAAATTCTCTACATCATTCATACATTCTTTTTTTCTTTTCCTGGGATGTGATTAGTGGCAGGTCTCGTCTTTAAAATGTCATTTCCAACTTGGTTTTTATTTAGAATCTGAAGAATTACATTTACACCAGATCATTTAACTTTTCCTGGTGAATTATAGTTTCATGTTTTGAATGGATCAAATGCTTATTTTGAAAATATCCTATTTTTGCTAAGATATATTCCCTTTTGCTTACCTGTTGCATGATATGATCACGGTTAGGGTTAATTGCATCTATAGGTATTGTTAAAATTACTTTTTGCCCCAAGAAGAAGAAGCCTATTCGATTCATTCATTGATGTGCTATGGTGAACTTGTTCTATTCCACAAGCAAGCTATGCTATGTTGGGGTGGGAAAAAGCTTTTGTATCTTCGCTTTGTTTTTTCAACTGTCGTTTTTCTTTGTGCAAATTTTTTATGAAAAATTTTCATGTGTTTTTTTCCCCTAGTTTGGATAAGTGGTACAGGAGCGATCCTTTCACTTGAGGACCCGGGGATAGATCTCTATGCATGTGTGTGAAACTAAAGTGCCAACACCACTCAACCATGAGAGTGTTGGCAGAAATTTTCCATTACCTCTATGTAATACTAACTTCCTTTTTTTTTTTTTTTTTCACTTTTAAATAGGTGGTTCTTGCAGCTTCTATCATAAGTAAATCTGGTAAAGGTGAGTTTGGTCTCACAAATTGAATTAGTATGGGTTTCTACATTGATCATATTATATGATATATGTTTGACATTGGCATGCAATGCATACTCTATTTTCATCTATATTTTAAATTCATTATTCAGTAAACAGAAATACCCCCTGGACTGTGTAATGCCTGTGGATGTTTGACTGCTTGTCGGGTATTTACTTTTGCAAATGTAAATCATCATGAATATGATTTTTCTTTCTCTATATTTATGAGTAAAATCATTATGAATATGATTGTTCTTTCTCTATATTTATGAATATGATTGCTCTTTCTCTACTGTTGAAGTCATGCTTCAGGTAATTATAAACTGCTGTGAGTTTAATCTGACAGAATAGAAAATTGCTTTGAATTTTATCCATTAAAAAAATTGTTTTGGCTTGATACAGAGATTGAACAAGAGAATGATTTATAAAAAGAAATTTAGCTTTGTGGTGCCTTAACTACTACTACTTATTATTATTATTTTCTTCTACTAATTTATTTATTAATCCAAGTTGCCTGTTTGTAGTTTTTAATAAAAATCTTTTAGCCGGCCCCTGATTTGATGGGTTATGAATGGTGATTGCGATGATTAATCCAAATTGCATTCGATGAGTATTAGATGATACCACATTTCTACCAGTAAACGTTTGTTGTACTTTGACTTCTTTGCAGCACTTGTTTCGAGGCAGTTTGTGGACATGTCTCGCATAAGGATAGAAGGATTGCTTGCAGCATTTCCTAAGTTGGTTGGCACAGGAAAACAACACACGTACGTTGAGACTGAGAATGTGCGATATGTCTACCAGCCAATTGAAGCTCTGTATTTGCTACTTGTAACAAACAAGCAAAGCAACATTCTTGAGGATTTGGAGACCTTGAGGCTTCTGTCCAAACTTGTATCCTTTGTCTCAATTGTGTTCATAAATGAAGTTGGTTGAGGAATTAGATTCCATTTTATTGGACACAATGAATGATATTTTTCTTTTATATAGTGACTAAAATAGTCATAATATGTAAAATGTGCTTTCTTCAATGAAATTAAAGCTTTAGAAAATGATTGGCATCTTGGAAATTCTGGATGACATCAAATCTGTTACATTTCATTTAAAAAAAATAAAATTTTTTGTTACATTTCATGGTTCTTACTGCTTATTTAAGGATCACTTTCTGTTCTTGCCAAGGGTCATTGCTTTGGTGCAATGGTAAAAGTCTCGGGTGCTATGCGTGCACCCGATAACGTAGGTTCAAAACCTGCGAGCATCCACTTTATGCAAAATTGGCAAAGATTAGGTTTGTCTCTAGTCTGAACCCTCCCTGGACCTTGCTTCGACGGGACCGCACTAGGTGATGACCCTTCTTTTTTTTTTTTTTTTCCTGTTCCCTGTCAATTGTCGATTCTTTAAATTTTACAGGATACTATATATGTATATCTTATGATAACTATTACATTCACTTAGTTCAATGCCTTAACCCTATTTAGGTGCCCGAGTATTCTCCTTCACTGGATGAGGAGGGCATTTGCAAGACGGCTTTTGAGCTGATTTTTGCATTTGATGAAGCCATCTCCCTTGGGCACAAAGAAAGTGTAACCGTTGCACAGGTTAAGCAATATTGTGAGATGGAGAGTCATGAAGAAAAACTTCATAAGCTGGTAATGCAGAGCAAGATCAATGAAACCAAAGATGTCATGAAGCGTAAAGCTAGTGAGATTGACAAAAGCAAGGTGGTTCTTCAAGTTGTGTCAGAGTCTGCTCTTTTACTTACCATCCCCTGGTTGACCTCTTGTTTACCTATTTTTTTTTTCTTTGTTCAGATTGATAAGAGTAGAGGTGAGAAAGGAGGGTTTATGGCTCTGCAAATGACTGGCTCAGGGAGAATTGATAGTAGCTTTAGTGATATGAGTATATCTGGTGGTGGTGGTGGATTCGGTAGTTCTGGGCATGGATTGGGTGTTGATGTGGAATCCTTTTCCAGCAAGCCGAAAGGTTCGTGTCTCATCATATCCACAAATTCGACAAAAGTGTAGTTTGTGGAGAAAATTCTCAAGTGCTCTAGTTCTTTTAAAAGTAGCATAACATACTTTACAAAGAGGAGACAGCATACCATCATGATTAAAAAGATGGTTTGAAATTAATTTGGATCTGTAATGGCTGGGTTCAAAACCATTACATAATGAGCTGATGTGTGGGCCTAAAACATTTTATGTATTTATTTTGTTCTTTTATATTTTGATATCGTTTTATAAAATTATTAGAAAATGACATTGTTGAAAACCTTCAATGTTATGGGCTTCTAAGAGTGTTTTACATTTAAATAGATTATAGAATATAATATGTCATTATATGTAATATTCTTTCTTTCTATTTTATATAATTTTATGTTCTTGACCTTGATAGTCATATCATGATAATGACAATGTACCGAACCCAGCACATAACAGGAGAAGCCATTATTTTAGACCATGATACTCATTATATAAGAGAACTATGAGCAGGCTTGACTACAACTGATGATTAAACGTTCCTCAAAATTCTAACAGGTGGCATTATGAGGGTGGTGTTATTTGGTTTTAGGAAATAATGGCCCTTCTTTGTGTGTGTGGATAATATCTTTTCAATTTAGTAATATCTTTTTCCAATAAAAATACATTTTCTAGTTTGTGTGAATAACAAGGGGAGGCAATTAATTATCTAGCTGTGTGATGTGAATCATGTGAAGAGAAGATGGTTGAAATTATTGAAGAAAAAACCCTAATGCGTCCCAAATCAGCCAGCCGTTTGGGCCCATCCATTGTGGGCCAGCCCATCAGGCCTAAGCCCATGGTAGCTAGTCCATTGGGCTTAGCCCCCTGGATGACTGACTTGTTAGGCTTAACCCATGATCAGCCTACCCATTGGCCCAACTGTACCTACTTTCTTGGTATATACTTTTCCAATGAAGTTCTCCTGTCAATGATGATTTTAGTAATGGCATTTTGAGTGCTTAACTATGTGTGTGTGTTTTTAAATTAAGGTTCTGAGAGTAGTATTTATTTAATCAGGTCGCCCATCAACGGCTGCCAATGCTCCTCCAAAAGGTCTTGGTATGAAACTCGGAAAAACTCAAAGAGCAAACCAATTCCTGGAATCTCTGAAAGCTGAAGGTGAAGTTATTCTTGAGGATGTGCAGCCAAGTACTGGTCTTTCAAGGTCATCTGTTCCACTTCCTCCAGTTGATCCTGTTACATTGACCATTGAGGAGAGACTTAATGTCACTCTTAAGCGAGATGGTGGGGTTAGTAACTTTGATGTTCAAGGAACTCTTTCGCTGCAAATTCTGAACCAGGAAGATGGACTCATCCAAGTTCAGGTTCTCTTCTCTCTCTCTCTCTCTGTACACACACATGCCCACACATTTTTTACATATATAATTAAACTTGCTTGTCTGTGTTGGACATGTTCATTAAAAAGCACCACATTTACATCCGATTTAGATTTATTTTGTTCTTAACTGTCTGAAGCATTAGAAAAGAAAAAAAGAAGTTGGTCAAGATTAAGAGACAATGCTAACAAAATCTTGTCAGCCATCGTATACTAAAATGTTTGAGGCCTACACTGGAAATCTGTGGCACTGGAAAATGATTTCTGCCCCTTCCTGTAGGAAATGATTTTTTGCAAAGTTGAGGAAAACTAGTTCAAGATTGATTTTCCTCTTTCTATCCGGAGAAGGATTGCACCTAATAAAAAAGAAAAGAAAAGAAAAAGGAAAGGCAGGTGTGGAAAATTGGTTGCTTTTCCGCACTACCTACGTGTCGCACAAACATGCCGTACCACTTGTTCATCTGAGAATAGATTGCTAGCTTGGAAGAGTCAAAGGTGTTGTTGTGGTTGGTTTTTTATAATTTATTTTATTTTTATCATTTCTGAATCCTATTTGTTTGTCCTTGTCTATAAGAGTATCTAATGAGGTGAATGCCCAGTTGTCAAAATAAAGAGTGCTTGAATCAATCTTTAATATTTATAAACTATTTATAAATAGGAGTTAGTTAAATTGATCATTTTGTCCTCATGCAGAAGGCTAAGTTTATCATTCCCATTTTGCTTATTAACACATGAGCTTTCTTCTTTTTAAACCTGTGTTAGATTTGCTTGTTGCTTCACTTTTTTTTTTTTTTCCGTTTAAAATGTGAACTTGTTAAAATCTATGAAAACGTATGTACTCGTTGATACTTGTCTTATAATTAGTATCATCATCAAAGCCTTGTCACAACCATGTTGTAGTCGACTACATGAATGCTCTTTCTCCATTCTGGTCTATCCTGCGCCATATCCTCGGTTAATCATCTTATGATTGAGATTGTGTTTGAAATAACTCTGAAGACTTCTATGCAACCAACTTGGAAATTGAATATGCTTGTTTGTTCAATTGTACGTGGTTTTTTGTGATGTTACTTGTTCTTTGGTTATCTTGAAGCCTTTATCACAAGTCAGTATGCGAGAATATGTTGCCATCCTTTTTCAGTCCCAACATCCACTTTCCTTGCGCATATATGCCAAGCACCTGTTCATGATTTACTTTATTGTTCTTCAAGACGCTACAACTGGTTTCAGTGGCCTCAAATCATCAAGGTTGCCAATCCGAATGTGAAGTTTTCCATTCTGAGTATGCTTGGCGTAGGATGGTATCATCAACCTTTGTGGTATTACGGGTGTCATTGTCACCAAGGCTAAACATCCGTTGAAGGAAATAAATTTGATTTGAGATGGTAACTTGGTGAGGTACCTGGTTGTTTTTACCCATGATGCTAGAGTGCATTCACTTGCAGACTTAACATATGTTTGTTAGGATGACTGCGATCTCTTTCTTGGATCTTGTAATGTAGAATGATTCGAGAAAAAATGACCCAGCTACCAATCTTCAGATGCAGAGGCCAGAAATACACTAAAAACAATGGATCAGCCAAAAACTGGTTCCAGGAATTGGGAAAACAAGGGTGAATGCTCAGATGATCTTCCTATGGGCTTCAAAAACGTTCTGGAATAAATGCGTACATTCTGATGGGTTCTTGTAGAAACAGGCAGAACAATAAAAAAAATTAGAGATAATACATAGGATATATAAGTATAATTAACCAAGGTAAGCAAGGAGATCTGTATAGGTTTTCCTAAGATACTTCCATACTCAATTATAGTCTAAAGTGATCACGAGTATCATAACACACTAACATATCCTGACGATGGTTACCTCATCCTAACAGTAGAATCCATTAAAAATAGGTCACCAGAGATACCTGAAGCTCATTTGACAGTGAATGTACTTTTTTTTACGCCTACTTACTTTTTTTTTTCATAATGAAAGCAATGTTAAACTATGGGTTTCTAACCATTGAAAGTGACTATTTGGTATAAAATTCAAAAGTGTTGTATTTAATAGGTAATATAATAATAATATCCATTATGTAGTTGAGTTATAGACTCAATAATGTAGTAACTACAGAGGTCTCATGCTTGGCTTACTGATATATAAGTATCTTTATGTCCCAATTTGAGATTCAATGCATGTCTTACTGATATAATATTGTTTTCATTGCTCAATTTCAGATTGAAACTGGAGATAATCCCGGTGTCCTCTTCAAAACCCATCCAAACATCAACAAGGAATTATTTTCAAATGAAAATATCCTTGGCTTGAAGGACCCTAACAGGCCTTTCCCAACTGGTCAAACTGGTGATGCATCAGGTGTTGGTCTTCTGAAGTGGAGAATGCAGAGCATGGATGAATCTGTTGTGCCATTGACCAGTGAGTTTTGAGTTCGACTTTCTACTACCCTCTCTAATTTTTTTTTCTTTTATTTCTTAAAGACATTTGAATATTGATTTATAACTAGCTTAAATTTTTTATTTATTTATTTATGTATTTGTAGTCAACTGCTGGCCATCTGTTTCCGGAAGTGAAACTTATGTCAGCATCGAATATGAAGCTTCAGCAGTTTTTGACCTGCAAAATGTTGTTATTACTGTACCACTTCCTGCCCTTCGAGAGCCACCAAATGTTCGTCAGATTGATGGGGAATGGAGGTGACATCTTCACTACATTCTTTTTTGTTGTAATTTATATTGCTCAAAAAATCAATAAATGGAAAGCTGGAGGGTCGACTTGATTGAATTTTAAATTGAGTGGTTCCTTAAATTTAGCACAATTTTTTAGAACTAGCTGAGTCAACTTAATTAAATGATTTCTGCATCATCTTGATGGATTTAAAGCAACTAGTTCGTGACTTCTATTATTTTCAATCAATTATCTTATGATTTACTAGTTTTTTATTTTATTTTATCAAAATTCTGTTCACAAATTTTTATTAATGAGAATTGTTTTTTTAATCATTGACAGTGTCACAGTTGTAATCTGTCAATAACCAAGATACTGCCAAGTAAACTCTTTTTACTGTGCGCTTGTGGACCCGTTTCTCATAAGATGAACAATTGGCTGTCAACCTTGCCCATTATAGCCAGGTCATGGTACTCTGAATATACGCTTAGGAGTGATGTTCATCGTTGGTTTGCACTGCCCCATGCGGTATTTCTGATTATAGCAATTAATAACACCCAATGATGTAGTTAAATCCAATGAATGTCTCTGTTTTTGAGAGTATCCTTTTTATTGTATAGATAGAGGCCTTCAGTCACTTCGACCTTGTTTGCTTCTTAGTAAAATTGGGTCTCCAGTTCTGAATATTGTTTTATTGTGAAACCTTTAAAAAAAAAAAAAAAACTGTATAGATAAATTGGATCTCCAAGTGGCGTTTGATTTTGAACTAAATGGCAAATAGTTGAGGGTTTATTTATGACAGACAAAAGTGACTGAAAAGATTTTTCTTTCTGTTCTCTGGTTTCTGCATGTCTTTGTTGCTGAACAGCGTTGTTTGAACAAATTAAGAATATATCTTTATATGCCTTCTTTTTCAGTATCAATTACTGCAATATCTCTGTATCTACTTGAACCATGGTTTAAAATCGTGGTATTGACCAACCCAAAAAACCAATAAGGCAATGGTGTCGGTTGTGGTTCGCGGTCCGTCACGGCCCCGAATTTTTTTAGTATCCCAAATTTTTTTGAAAAATCACCCAAAAAATCTAGAATATTTTAAAATATTGGAAAACAATATTTTTTCCATTAGTAACACTTATAAATCAAAATATCAGTCCCTCCTAAGTCATAACATCTTGTATCGCTGGCTTATCTAAAACTATATAAATTTTATTTACAATTAAATAGATTTACATGTCTATATTAAAATAAGTTGAAATATCATAAATTCTATGAAATGCAATCATAATTATGACTTATGAACTATCTATTAGAGTTAAACTTTAGAAACTAAAGCTCTTACTCATTGCTCAATAGATCTATGCCAAACTAAGAAGCCACACGAATTTTAAACACACTCCGAACAGATTTGAGTAACTATTTTGCAAAGATCTATAAGATTTCAACAAAAATTCCGATTTTCAAAACCCAAATAGTAGATCTAGTCTCAAAATGTATAAATAAAAGAGAATGAATTGTGCCCACAACAAAAAAGCATGCAATCCTTATTTCTAAGCTATTTCTAAACACATCTTTTAAAAAAATACAAAACAAATTACAAAAAAAACTCATAATACTCATCTTGGTAGAGTTGTATATGATTTTCCCAAATGAAATCTGCAAACAATAAGATTTTTTGATGGCTTGGAAGTGAAATAGGTGTTGGGGAAGAAAAAGGGTAGCAACTGTTGTGTTTGGAATGAGGAAGAAAAGAGTACAAAAGGGGAAATGAAAAAAAAAAAAATGTTTTAAACATTGCCGGTTGATATTTTGAAAATATCAGCCAATATATTGGCCAATTTTGAAATATAGGCTGATAAATTCCAATAATTTGGGGATTTTTTGCCGATTCAAGACCGTGGCCGATTCACAGGCCAAATTGGAATGGTATAGACCAAGACCAGTTCGTATCGGCTGATATGAATTGGTTTCGGCCAAGAATTTGATCTATGGCTCAAACTTAATGAATCAGGTCTGAGTCACTCTTCGTGTTTGACTCAATGTGCTCATGGATATAGCCACTCGGTTCTATAACTCCAATGTGTTTTTGTTATTTTTTCTTTTTATTGATAATGATTTGAATCAGTGGATAAAAGTGACTTCGTATCTGTTATTTGTTTATTTATTGATAATAATATGAATCAATGCATAAAAGTGATTCCGTCGATCTCTCTCTATGTGTTGTGTGTGTGTGTGTGTGTGTGTGTGTGTCTGTGATTGTGTCAGTCTGACAATTTCTTTTATAAATATTTTTATGTGAATTGTTACAAATCCTTTATGTTGGATGGGTCTGATCTGTTTAAGCATTACTGATGAACCCAAAAGGGCGAGCCCCATTGATTTGGGAACCAAATCAATTCCTTAACCCCAAATTTGTAGAAACTTAATTAAACATGAGGAGATAAGTAGTAGAAAGCTCGCCTCAAACACAGTTCACCACTTGAAGCGGTCTTTAATCCTTGAGAGAAAATCAGTCTTAAACCAATGAGAAGAAAGATAATGGCATAATTATTCAAAAAACAAAGATAATTGCATACCAAAATATTCAAAAAATAATAATAATTGCATACCAACGCAATTTTATTGAATTAGAATAAAGATACGCCAAACATGGTTGGATGTCTCATATAGAATTCATAAATAATTTTTTCATAAAATAAACCTTTAATTTATCTTAAATCCTAGTTGCTCATCTGCTAATATGCATCTAGATGAATCTGATTTTCTGCAGCTAAGCACTGTTGGACTGTTCATCATTATTGGGTTTGATTGGATGGTCCAAAAGGATCATTTAACTTCTGTTTTGAGCCTTTAATTATTTTTGAAGATTTGACAATTGATTTGGATCCATCTTGGCTGCTCAATTGAAGATTTGATCCATTCCTTTTGATCTTTTCTCCTACTAGATCTGATCTTGGGCTCCTTTATTAAATCATGCTGATCAAGATAATCTATGACCTGATCTGTCACATTAACACAGGGAAGCTTGACCATAAGCTTTTTGCTTCAATAACTTTACCCAAATGAATGGTTGTGCACTTGTGCTAATAAAAATTAGCTAGTTCCAGGTGCCACCCTAATAGTATGATGCAGTTCAGGGACTGCATGTTCAAAATTATTTGTTTTAAAGATTCACAACATTACAATTTTGCCACATCTCTAACAGTTTTTTATTTTATAAATTGTTACATATCCTTTCTGCTAAATGGTTCTGATCCGTTTGTGAGCATTAGATATACCAAATGAACAATTGCAGTAATAAAAATGAGCTAGTCCAGTGCCATGTCTAATAGTATGATGCAGTTCTGGGACTGCGGGTAGATAATTAGTTGTTTTATGATAAAAAAAAATGAAAAGAATGGCAACAATACATTTTGTCACCACTTTTAAGAGGTTTTTAATTGACGGAACCTGCCTTTTACTGGAGAGAGTGCATTATCTATCTTCTCTCAGCTGGTTCTTGCTTCACTATTAGTGTGCTTCTCATTCATCAGTTGTTACTCTCTCTCTCTCTCTCTCTCAGGTATGACCCAAGAAGTTCTGTTTTGGAGTGGTCCATTCTTCTTATTGATAATTCTAACCAGAGGTCAGATAATTTTTTAGTGCAAAGCACATAAGTTTTAAGTGTGAAGCACATTTTATCGATTTTTTTTTTCCTGAAAGTTCTCAATTTAGAACGCCGGCAGACATTGATTTTCAATTGTTTAAACAATTGACAGTGGATCACTGGAGTTTGTTGTTCCCCCGGCAGATCAGTCAGTATTCTTCCCCATTAATGTCAGATTTACTGCTGCAAAGACATTTAGTGACGTAAAGGTTTGTATAGTTCACATTTTAGTTTGACAGTTATTGATATTTCTTACCATTGATTTTTTTTTTTTTTTTTCAGTTTCTGGCATGAACATTATATAACTGCTGCTGTCATTGCTTTTAGGTCTTTTGATTCTTTTGATACTTATACAACATAATGGCTTAGTTTGACTTTCACCATAGTTAAAATAACAATTTAATGTTCTGAAGCATATTAGCATTGCATGTTTTGTAATTTGATATTTTCCCCTTCTTTCAGTTAAGTACAACAATCTTTTCTTTCTTGAAATGCTCCTGTCCTGTCATTGCAAAGGTTTTGGTTAAATTGCAAACATGAATGACTATTTTTTTTTATAGCAACATGAATGACTATTAGTCTAATCACTAGATTGGTGTCTAGATTTCTTGAGATTTTGGATGCATTTTCGTTATAGGTTTCAATGGAAAAATAATCCATATTCCCAAGCATAATTAACATTGAACAAAATGTTTATGATCATGCTATGATCTTAAATATCTCAAGCGTCATAAAGTTAATTAAGTAGATAATAATGATGACGTTGTATGGTTGACTAGTTCATAGTTCACCACTTAATTATAACAGGTGATTTATGACGATTCTGCTAAAGCCTAATAGTTTTATTATTCAGTATTGGCTAGCCTAAGCATGTCAAACAGGCCTGGCCGCTCGTGCCGGCATGGCCCATCAAGGATTTACCATGGCATGGCACTGCCTGCGACAGGCTGGGCCTTGCTAGTCGTGCCTCTTTAATTATTTTTTTTCGATTCATTTTCGCCTTTTCGATATTAAATTTAAAATTAAAAATCACAACATAAACACCGAGAATGACAAAGATATTTAAGTGTTTTCACCGGCCTGGATTTTTGTAGAAAGAGAGTCTTCGTTTTTGCTTGTGGTTATTTTTTATTTTTTATTTTTTTGTGTCAATCTATTGGTGTCAAAGCATTCAAGTCCTGTAACTCCACATATAAAGCTATAGAGATTGACACCTCATAACATACGTACCCTATGAATAATGGGTCCTTTTCCAATTAATCTGTCGGTCCCGACAACTTCTCTTAGATTTATTTGGCAGTGTGTTGGGTCCAGTTAATATAGGTCCGAGCCAATTTTTGTAACCTTTTCATGTTGGGTCCAATGCACGCATCTGGCTCCAAACCAATTTTTGGCCTAAAGCCATATGACCTCATTGTTAAAACAACTTAGAGAAATTTGTTATGAATGACTTGCCTCAAACTTCAAATTTGCTCATGTGGGGCCCAATATTCGTTGATCCAAGACCATTTCCCATGAAGCGACAACATGGGTACAAGAAATCCCCAAGCCCATATTTTGTATTCCTATGCAAGTGGGTGGGCCGTGCCCGGCGGCCTGACCGTTATAGACAGATCAGCCCATGGCATGTCGTTCTGAAACAGGCCGACTGTGCCAGATCCATCAGCCTAGCACGGCCCATGGCACCCGGCCCATTTGACACTCCTAGACTAGCCTATGTTCAATTTAGTGAAGATGGTTAATTCCTCATTGTTTTTTGCATAATGTTCAATTTTTGTATGTGTTATGTTGATTTAAGAAAAAATTATCTAACGTCTCTATAAAAATAATTACACCTTTTCCAAGTGGCGGTCCCCTCCATGGAAACAACCAGGGATTGATCCTGGTTCTAGTGTTTGGTGTTGAGGGATTTGGGTGGTATGTGTGTCTTAACGTGTCTGGTTCTCAAGTCATGGACCATAGTACTAAACTTTAATTGGGTTTCCCTAGTCTTATTGGCACTCAAGTTGAGTAACCTGTTACCTGAATCAGTACAGTGGCATCCTCTTTAAGTTTGAATCAAGCAAGCTGGTTGTTCACTTCTCCTGGCAGGCATGAGCCTCAACAGTAATATAACTCAAGTAGCTCATTTTCTATCACCGTGTCAAAGGTTGCTCATAGCCTCATATGACCGTTTTGCAATGAGGATGATGAGCAGTCGTTTGGACAGATTCTAAAATGTGCCATGAGACATACTGAAATAGGGGAGAAACCATTCTAGTGAAACAATGCTTATGCATCTCACCTTGGCGTTCGAATTGCCCTTTTGAGAGTCTTTTTCAATAGTTTATATATATATATATATATATATATAGGGAGATGCTCCTATGAGAGCATCTCTCACCTTACTATGAGCGATAGGGTGGGGCCCCTCACATCTATATTCAATGCCAATAGCCTAAATGCGAGGGCCCCCACCCCTTACTCTCACAAGAGCATCTCCCATGTGGGCCCCACCACACACTTGAGCTTACCTTATCCTAAACTTCAGCTTAGGAGAGCTGCCCCCATATATATATATATATATGGGAAATATTCATGTGCATCCATCCCTCACCATGTTAAGGTGATGGACAACATAGTAGGGTTGATTTTATAACATATCCGAACCATCCACACACATGGAACCCTCTTAAGTACACTAGCCCCATTGAATTTTCACCTATCCAAATGGATTGGATTGTTGGATCGAGGGTCAAATTTTTTCCTTTAATATAAAGTCATTAAATTTGTGAGCCACGGATGAAGGGGTTAAAGGCATGGGATTGACCCCAAATTTGATTTATGGTCTCATCCAAGATGCCTTTTCCCATCCCCCACAAGTCCCATGATCAGTGGGGTATATATATATATATATATATATATGGGAGATGCTCCTATAAGAGATATCTCTCACCTTATATGAGAGATAGGGGTGGGGGCCCTCACATTTAAGGGAGATGCTCCTATGAGAGCATCTCTCATAGTTAGGTGGGAGATGCTCCTAGGAGAGATATCTCTCACCTAACTATGAGAGATTGGGTGGGGGTCCTCACATCCATATCCAATGCCAACAACTTAAATGTGAGGGCCCCCACCTTATCTCTCATAGTTAGGTGAGAGATGCTCTCATAGAAGCATCTCCCATATATATATATATATATATATATATATGCTTGCTTGGCCTTGTGGTTGAGGGTGACTACCTGAATCTTCTTGCCCAGTGATTTGTCCCTGGGCGGTATGATGAGAGCAGGAGTTCATCCACAGAGACATCCTATATTCTCCAATAGTTTATATTTATCTTTTTTAACATTATGATATTTTCTCCAATGAGTTTCTGTTACCATGCACTCTCTCCTTTTTCTTTCAATTCCCACCGCAGCCCTCCTAATAATTATTGATAATTAGGCATGGGACATCATGCTTGATGCATGTTTTTGCTGAAATTTTCTTCTTGAAATTGTACACCTGGAGTTGAAACGGTCTCTAGCCCACTAGCCTACCAAATACTACAAGGCTTTAGTATTTATTCATCTAAAAGAAAACGAAGTCCACCGGATGTTGCAAGCTGTTTGATTTAAGGTCATGAAATGGTCGGTAAGTAAATCTTTTATTCCGATGTTTATTTCATGGCCTTAGATTATATCAGAAAACTAGCAACCGCAAATAGACCTACTTAAAATAAAGAGGATTTTACGTGAAAAGTCCCGAAATTTGGACATTCCTTGGAAAGGGTCCCCAAATATTGTATATTACTAATGAGGTCTTCCCGCCAAATTTATTTATTTATTTTTACTTTTTTCTGAGCGACGATAGCGTTACCATGGGCGACGCTAGCGTTACTCGTCAGACACCTTATAATCTGCTATTTTTCACTTAATTACAATCACGTTTGCCTGCGTTTCGAACAACGCACTTTTGCAACTCAGTTAACACAAATATGCAAAAACCCTGTTCAGATACAAGATAGCCCTGTTCAAAATCACATGCACATAAAATGCAATCATTTCAGATACAAGATAGCCCTGTTCAGAACTAAAAATTTCCCCAAAAAACCACAACATAGCCCTGTTCAGATACAAGATCATGCAAACTGATAGCAGATTAGAAGTTCATAATATGGTCTTCGAAAGCCACAAATCTCAGCCAAAAAAACCCTCGGGAAGTCGGGGGAGATGGAGAAATAGGAGGAGGAGAGGAAGAAGAAGGCATTTGGAGATGCTTTGACGAACGACGCTAGCATCTCCTTCGTCAGACACGAGCGACGCTAGACATTAGGAAATGCTCAGACGAGCGACGCTAGCGTCTCTCTCTTCAGACATGAGTGACACTAGCATCACTCATATGAAAGTTGAAAAAAAAAATGAAATAAGGCCTGACGGACCTCGTTAGTACAAATTTGGGGACCCTTTCCGAGGCATGTCCAAATTCCGGGATTTTTCCCATAAAATCCTCTAAAATAAAAATAAAAATAAAAAGAAAAACTCCAAAACCAAAGGCCCTCTTGTATCTGGTAGGATAGTGGCCCCCATAAAATCTACCGTGGGTCCTATTTTGAGAAGATCCTGATCTTTATAAAGAGATACGTTTCTCCATATCATGTCATCTCTTCTGATTGGAATGACTGAAGTTTAGAGGGAATGACTTTGGCCGGTAGTGAACATATGCTTTTGCCATTCTCCATATCATGTATTAGCAATATTCAAGTCCCGCCAACTGCTTAAAGTCCATTTAGTGATTTGTACATTGGAGAGATTCTGACAATCAATTATAATGATGGCTAGGAGTGGGACCACCTGATTTGCAGCATAAAATTATCTAAACATCTATTTTCATCGGAACTTGATCTGATTATCAATTGAAAAGTGGAGTTTGATGCACCGAAAGACTGTAGATGATCTCATTGCGACTATTGGATCCCAAAATTGATCGGTGAATTGGAATTAAACCCTGGATAGGCTGAGTGAGCATCATGTCTTGGTCGGATGTAGCCTATCATCATATCAGCCATATGATGCATATTTTTTTGTGGGGTGGCTGGATTGGGCCAATGGTACAGTACTTGTGGGACAGCCTACCCCGCCCAGGGATTGATCACTGGGAGCCTATGTGAGATGAGACACCCTTACAACTGGGGTATCTCGTTTGTCCATATGATTGATTTCATCTTGAAGCCAAATGGTGAGAATTGGCTTGTAGCCTCTCGGCCCAGAATGAGCAGGCCAAGTTGGTACTATGCAACTTGTACCATTTGTTCCTAGTATGTATCATTTTCTGTGCTTGGAATTGTCTGATGCATGTTTCTGCCTGCAGGTTGTTAATGTTTTGCCACTTAAAGGTGGGCCTCCTCCTAAATTTTCTCAAAGAGCACAGTTGGTCACAGAGAACTACCAAGTGGTTTGACTTCTAGATAACGGGCACTGCAGAACATGGACAGCTTCTTACTTATATGCGCTAGTATTTCATTTTTTCCGCAGTTACGTTTTCGCCCATGTGTTCTGTTTTTTTTTTTTTTTTTCATTCTGGAGTCCATATGATTGATACTATGACTTCAAAGAGCAACAAGGACAATGGGTTTTATTTTTACATATCCAAGCATCGAAATATTTTTCATGTATGTGGCAACTTCAACATATTTTGTAGATTTTGCTCTCACGAGAGCATTCCATGGTCTCTTGAATCTTTTCCAGGAATGTTATTGAAATGTTGCAATACAAGAAGTAGAAATGATCCTATGCTGTCGTTAGTATGACACTTGAGGCAGCTTAAGGCCATAGCCCACCTTTCACTTCGACCAAGGTGATATTGGATTGATTACATCAACTTTTCATCCACGTATGGTCGCTCCAACCATATTGTTGTGGCTGGGTCCATTTTCTATGCAGAGGGGTGGTCTGTGATACGAGTGGCTTTTTTTTTTTGTGGGGGGATTTGGGTTGATGGGCAAATGAGTTAAATTACATGGTCAGCTGCCTTCAATACTGAAAGGGCGCGGGCAGCATAAGATCATTTCTCATTAACAGTTTGGAGCATGGTGCATTCCCCCTCTGGATTATGTTTCATTTTTCCTAGTCTAAATTCATTGCTTATGTAAATGAACAGTGCTCTTTTTGCAGTGGTTGATTTCTTTTTCTATTTTTTTTCTTCTTTCTTTCTTTCTTTACTAGTCTTTCAAACTCCCCCACCCTCAATCGCTATATGATGTCTCTAACAGCTGTGCTACAGCTGGGACAGCATTAAACAAGATTGTCAGGTTGAAATTTGACTTAGTCAATAGTTGGTTTCACGTTTAATTTTTCGTCTTCTTTGGATTGAATTGTTGCCACAATGCTTAATTTGATGAGCTAATTTTTTTTAGTAGTGTGATTTCTCCCTTTGATGGAAATTCCTTTGTAGACCAACTTACCGAAGTATATCTTTCATTGAATAGTTGAGCTAAGGCTATGAATTAAAATAGGGCTCTAGTTGCTGACTTTGAACATCATTTCTCAATTCACTCGAGGCTTCTAATAAATGCATTCATAGAATGGTAGCATGGTGTACCCCCCATTTCAACAATATGGGTGGGTCTCACCTTTGAAAAATCCAAACCGTTTTACATTCCTAGGACTAAGACCCCATTGTATACTCCATTTCGAAATCGATTTCAATGGGCTAACTGGTGGACGGATCACCAGATTTCACACATGAGAGGCTCCTATTTCTGTCCATTACAAAGAGGAAGTAAAGAAAGTTAATCACAGATTTTAGATTTAGTTGATCCAACGGTGGCCATCTCACTAATTTGAATAATAATTTACTATTTAATCACTATAATAGGTGCTAGGGCTAATAAGAGATTTGGATTTTTCAGAGGTGGGCCTTACATTTGTATTTAACTTGGGTGCTGTCGCTTCATGGTAATTCTGCCCCATCTAGTATTCCCCTCTAGGTATAATGGCCGCACCGAAACGCCCGCTTGACTAGATGAAGTAGATTATACGATTAAGTATTGCATATGCTTGTTACCAAGTACTAGCTAACCTCTCTAAATTATACATGCTCTGGAAGGTATGAGGTTGCTTCACATAGGCAGTCCCCCACACTATCCTCAACGCTCGCCACTATAATAGGGTCCCTGGTGGAACAAGATCAGGCTCCATTAGATAGGACCAAGATTCTTATAATTGTATTATGATAGCCATCAATTTTAAAAGCTCTAATTCCAAGGTGTAAATTTAAATTAGATTAAGTTCGACAACTTATTCAATTCCATTTGTGATAAATAGGGCTAGTGCCAAAATACATGGTGAAGGAGAGTGAATGCGTTGGGTTGACTAGAGGTATCCTTGCCATGAGGCTAATCAATTTGATTGATCTGAACCATTCACCCAGTCATTATAATGGATGAGCAACGGTCAATGAAAATCACACAAGATAGGTGTTTAGCTACACAACCTCCCAGTTGATGACTATTGACCTAGGCCTTAACTTTGGTGTGACCACCTTGATGACGGCCAATATCTTGAAATAGCGTTAAAACCGAATGGTTCATCTAACACAATAGAGGCAAGCATGAAGAGTGAAAATAACTAGAAAAATCCCAATTATAGCCCATTAGAGTTTATTTTATTAGAAAATAAGAATCCCTAGTAATTCGTTTTTGAAAAGAAACCCTAGTGTTAAATTGAAATTTAATTTTATTAATAAAATGTAAGGCGTAAAGCTGGAAACTAGGAAATAAGAAGGGAAGGGTTAGTTGCTTTTTGTTGAACTTATTGTCAGCCGGGCCTTTAATTAAAAACAAAAGATGTAGGGGTGTTTTTGAGGTTTCATAAAAATATAGGAGACACAAACTGCAGGATTACAGCCGGATATGGCGGCGGTAAACTTGCAAGGTAAGGTTTATTTTAAGTTTACCCCGGCCATATACAACGGTAAACATATATTTATATATATATATATATATATTGCTAGCTTACCGCCGCTATATACAGTGGTAATCCAGCATCTGCATTTTTTTGGGGTCCGGGTCTTCCTCCGGTCAAGCTCCTTACATTATAACAGGGCTGATGTGTGTGTGAGGTTGAAGATGATGGTTAGGATTCAAAATTGAAAAAATGATGTGAGGTTATTAAGATATTGATTGAGTTTCATGAATCATAGCAACAGGTCTTCACCAAGGGCTGCGTGGAAGATGTAATAGTAGCTCCACTTTCATGAACCAGGATGGGGCACAGTAGCAAACCCTCTTGATCTCATCGATTGAGCCAGATGCGAGGTTTTGATACAAGATGTGACACTAACAGTCCGCTTCCAAAAAATAAAATAAAATAATGATTTTCTGATCATTCAAAGGAACCAAAACATTTTGTTGGGTCGTTTGAGGAGCCCAATCCTCCTCTTTTATTGCTCTTCTAATTCTTACGATGCGGTCCACGGTTTGGATCCCCACCTATATCACTGGCCAGACTTTCTCAACCTGCACCCGATGCGGGTGAACCCAACCCAAGCAGCATTACCCCGCAATGCATGAAGGTCAACTTGGTTTGACCCATATCGATCTTTGTAACCCGCAAGCGTTGTTGGTCAACCCAAATAACCTGACTTGATTTCTAAACCTTTTTAGCCCTTTTGTGTTAGATTAGTTGGTCCGTTCAGAGTGCATAATTGAGTTTGTAATCATACATTGGCTTGGTAGTGTCCTAACTCTTTTAGCTAATATGGGCAGCAAAAAGACCTAGCCTCGTGCATGTGCTTAAAAAACTAAAGGAAGGTCACATAGATTAACCCTAATTTGACTCCTTTTTCCTGCTGGCCAGAACCGCCGAGTCAAGTTGTGCCACCCCTTGTATCAATTGGGATATCACCGCATATTTGTTTTTAGACCTGACATTTGTCCAAGCATTTTTTACAAAAAGCTCTTGTTGAGATACTGTGATTTTAGGACAGTAGGATATCGCACTATTTTTATAAAAACAACTCTTCAGATAATATTTAAATTTTAATTATTTTAGGACAAATATAACGTCCAAGGACAGCTAGACGGGCAAAAGCCCTTAAATCTACCCTAGATATGACGAGGAAGATTACATTTGATCGCCTATTTCATCTATGGGACTCTTGATGGGGGCATGCGCCAAGGTAGGCCCCATTGAAAGTGGCCGTGGTGTAAAATATTGCCCTTGTTGTACCCTAACGATATAAAATGGTCACGAAAATAGAGCCCCAGTAACAGCAGACGAGAGAAAACACCAGCTCCAGAAGAGTAGATAGAGACCAGCGGAGCTCGGTAGTTGCAGCGGCGGCCAAAATCGAACCTTTTCCTCTTCGAAGATGCCCAAATCCAAGCGCAACAGACCCGGTGAGTCAATTCTCTTCTCCTTCTTCTTCTCGTATAGTATTTTGCTTCAGAGCATCATTCCATAAACCCTAAACCCTAAACCCTAAACACTAGTTGTATTCCGAGACTGAGAATGACCCACGACATTTATAGACTAGAAATACTGTAATCTCTTGATTTGGAGGACGCCCAAACGTTCAATGATGTAAACAACGTTTGATTAGATCTAGAAATTTCAGTTTGGTGTCTTAGTTGATTTTAAGGAAATGGTTTACTGCAATATATCTTATAGTAGGCGATTGGGTGTCCTCTAATCTTCTCCGAAATCACTTTTTTTTTTTTTTTATATATAACTGAAAGCTTTCTAAACAGCATCGTGCAACAAATTATTCGTTAAATCTTTGGTTGAAGTGTATAAAGATATCTTGTTGTTTGGGTTGAGGTATGAAGAGTGGCGAAATGGATTGGTTAGTCATTGATGGATAGAACCTCCCTTTTAATGCATGCTCACAATCCATGATAGAGCAGGCGGAGTTAATCATCTGGGTCACAATGTTATGACCTTTTTAATGAGGAACTGGTATAAATTATGGGTGGAGTTGGATGACGTAGTTGTCAATTCCTGGGTGTTTCATTATTCTAACTACCGTTTCATGTTTCAATGTTTATAGGGTGAAGAAGACCTTGTGGACTTCTGTTTTTCTTTTCTTTTGAATATGACTTTATAGATAACTCCCTTTCCGTAGAGAGAGTGTCTCGTGACTTTTCACTTTAGAAGTAGAATGCAGGGGGTTCTTGTTCTAAAATTGCTCTGGACATATGAAAATTACCCTAAAAGAATCCAAAATTGAATGAAAATGAGAAGTTTGATCATGAAAAATATGCCTGAAATGGATCAAACAGCTAGATAAGTCTTGAGTGGATAAACAGAGCAGACCAGAATGAGATGATGATCACAGTGTTCTATTGCCAGTTCCTATTCTAGTTTCATATGAGAATGAATTGTTTAGGCTGATACACTATGGATTTACAACTATGAATTGATATTTTAGGTTAGTTTTGAATTCTGATACTGGAGAGAATTCAAATAACAACGAGGACACTTAGGACCTATGGTGCCCTGGATACAGCATTGATATGGTAGGGCAGGCTATCTATATGGCAGGGACACGGATTTACACATGAAAAGTGGAGTATCAGATACAATACACCATGATACATTACTTATTTTGAAGTATCCGGCTATCATAGCTTAGGATTATTTCTATGTTTCACTTTTGAATTTTATCCATAGCACCTATTTTCTGGACCATTTTTTAAAATGTTCATTCTTCCAAATGCAGTTACTTTGTCAAAGACAAAGAAAAAGGGAAGGGAGCACAAGGAATCAATAGTGAATTCTTTGAGGAAGGCATTAGAAGATTACAAGAGTGTCTATGTTTTTTCATTTGAAAACATGAGGAATGTGAAGTTCAAGGAGTTAAAAGAGCAACTAAAGTCCAGTAGCAGGTATTGATGAATTTTATGACTGTTTTGTTTTGCTAGAGCAGCATTCTGTGATTCTATTCTTTTCAGCTTAAGGATACTTTCATAAACCAGCTTTATTTGGGATGCCTTTTGGTACGCTCTAAATCACTCCTGGTTTGAACATTTAAGGATACTTCCACAAACCAGCTTTATTTGGGATGCCTTTTGGTACGCTCTAAATCACTCCTGGTTTGAACATTTAAGGATACTTCCACAAACCAGCGTTATTTGGGATGCCTTTTGGTTACTCTAAGCCACTCCTGGTTTGAACCATTGAATAAAAAAGCCTCCTCTGGTTTTGAGTATTTTAGATGAGGGGGTTGGTTATGTGTTGGGCACTCTGTGATAAGGTAATCATGGATTACATTTGTGCTGTTATGCTGATATTGATTTGTGGATGGAAGTTGGAAAAATGCTGTCCACTTACTGTGGTTTCCATTGTGGCGACCCAAATGTATAGTGCAATGGATTAAAAATAAAGGATATCCCAGTGCACGAGCCCGTCACTGTGGGGTCTGGGGAGAGTCAAATGTATGCAACCTTGCCCCTTCAAGCGGAGAGGCTGTTTCCACCCTTACCATATGTAATTATGTATGTTGTGCATCATTATCAACTGCTATTCATGGTACATCCAAACATACCCTTAGTATGCTTGTTATTATGGTTTCACACTGAACATTAGCTTCTTTGTTGTGGATGGGAGTGAGAGATATGGTTTAAAATCAAGGTTGCGGCTGCCATCGCGGTCAATTCTAAGAACTGTTATGATTGCCATCACGGTCAACCCTAAAAACAGTTATGACGCGGCATCACGGTACGAGTTTTCACGGTTTTTTTAAAAACCGTTTGAAAAAAATCATTGTCGGCCGTTATTTTTCATTGACCATATTTTCAAAATAACGGCCGTTATTACCGTTATGGACTGTTATTTTCACTTTTTTTATACCGTAGTGAGGGAACTCTTGATTTTGACTTTGAGAACCTAGATTTTCGTGCTTTGATTTATGTAATTTTAATTCTGTCATAGTTTTGATGCAAAAGAGAGAAAAATACTGGAAACTGGATGGTTATCCTATTTCCATTCAGTTGTTTTACTGTCAAGTTCTGTTTTACACTGTGGATAAGTTATAAGGACATCAAACATTTTTCAATGAACTATTAATTTTGTGCAGATTTTTCCTTGGATCAAACAAAGTCATGCAGGTTTCCTTGGGCCGATCAGTTGCTGATGAAGTCCAACCTGGGATCCATAAAGTTTCCAAGGCAAGCTGCTTTCCTATTTATGAAAACAGTAATTAACTTTCATGTTTATTGGAATTTCTCCTTTCGTTTGTTGAAACAAGCTTATTGAATCTTCTGGAAATTCTCTTTAGCTTCTACGTGGAGGTGCTGGGCTTTGTTTTACCAACTTGGCAAAAGAGGAGGTCCAAAGGTATCATCAAAGTTCCTTACGCTTATTTCTGCTTTGTGGATGAGTCTGCCCTAAATTCTGAATTTGCCAGCCTGAAATATAGGGTTTATGATTGACTTATTACATTAGATATTATATCAATCAACTACCTTCGAGTTGTTTATATTAATATATGCGTTTCAAGCTAAGCAGCATTCATTTTTATTTAATTGCATATCATATTTTATTTGGTGTGTGGTGTTTGGAACTTCTTATGGTATAGTTTTCTGATCTAGTGCGTCATTTAAATTCTAGCCAGTTAATGGGTCGAGTTGACCAGCAAAATTGGCAGGTCGACCAGGCAGGTAAGTAAATTAACTGCTATTATTTTATTATAAAATATATACATAAAGTAACTAAAATGAAGAGAACCTGCATTTTTTAAAAGCATTCTCTTAGAAAGATTAGATAAATTTCATATTCTAATTCATATCCAGGTTTGCCTAATTTTGTAGGCAATTTTAAGCTAAGAAGTTACAAAAAGCATTAAAGAACAAATGAAAACGAAAATTACAAGATATATTGCCAGTTGCAGAACTACAAAACCATATTCATTTGATAGAAAGCATTTGCAAAATGCATATAACAAAAGGACTTCTATTTTATATTTCTCAGTGCTTGCGAATCACAAACAAACTTGGAGAAAAAATCATTATCATCATCGAAACCTTGTCCCAACTATGTTGGGGGTCAGCTACATGAATTCTGTTATTCCATTCCAACCTTTGCTAGGCCAAATCCTTGGATAGGTTGCACTTCTTCATGGTGTTTCAAAACTCATGGTTTAGTTGCGACAAAAATTCTACATATGCTGTCCACCTGATGCAATTCTCTCCTCTTATCCGGGCTTGGGACCAGCAATAAACTAGTTGAGTTAAATTTGGAGAAAAAATGCAAAAGGAAATACATAAAGGCATCACGGGATCTGTAATTTGTAAGCACATAATGTAAAAAATAAATTTAAGAAGGGGTGTGTGGGGTTCATTTATCTTTCTTTGTTGGATATTTATGTAATGAGGCACCAGTTGGAATCTTTCTCTTCCTCCATGTGAACCATAGACCAAAGAATGTATGTAGCGTTTTATCGTCTTTCTCTTAAAGAAAGCAATCTTGTGTTCTCTTATCTTCCTTCTTGAATTCTGTTTATAATGAAATCCTGAAAATTTCCAATTACTAGTACAGATCAGAAAAATGAACTGTAATGTGTCTCATGCTTTCTATAGGCAAAAATAATTAGGAAAAGTGTCATCTCGGTGTGTCAGCACACTATCATGAACTTAGGCCTAAATTGGAGGGCCTTTACTACTATTGGCATTGTTTCTTTCATTTTAGCATTTAATGATGTGTCTGGGGTGGGGATGTTCTCAGGCCTTGTGGGGTGCATCATGGTGGAAGGCTCTTGGCTTGTACTTTCTACCCCTTATTTTCTTCACCTGGTAGTTGATACAGTTGGCTGGCTTCCTGCCTAGTGTTCCTTGTTTTGTTTTTTATTTTAGCTCTTTCAGGCAGCCTCAGCCTCTTTATGTATTTTTTGTTCTGCTTCCCTTAATGTGTCAATGTTTATCAATAAAAAGGAAAGCATATGTTTAATGCCATGGCACAAGCTCTGGTCCTTTCCATCGCTCAAGGCGGGACCTGTAGACAGCCCTTACCAGTGGGAATTTTGCAACCAGTGAATTGGAATGTTTGGCATATTGATAAAACATTACTTTTCAGACCATATACCTAACTGTTAATGGAAATTTGTGTTTCCTTATTATGGATTTTCCATGGTTGTTTACATGCATTATTTCAAATGGCTTACCAGCCCAACTTTAGTAATATGCCTAAAGTCAACTAACTTCTGCTGGAAATGGCTACTACCTACCTATATACAAGACTTACCTTTATAAGTTTAACATTCACACAGGTATGAGAAAATTGCATCCTATTTAATCTCCTATTTTGTTGTTACAAATTTATGTTATCGTTCAGGAAACAAATGTATGTATGCTTTTTTAATCAAAGAAAAGAAAATCCTTTTTCTATTTTTGTTTTCATTTGTTCTTTTCTTTTCCTAACTCTGTTTCAGGTTGTTTGAAGAATTCGTAGAACATGACTTTGCAAGGACTGGAAGCATTGCATCAGAGAAGGTTTAGATAATCTCTGATTTACTTTTGTGTATTCAAATAGGATTTACAAACTAAAAATGCATTGCTACATTTAGGATATTAAAATTTCACTTTGCTACTTATTTTATTGTTTCTAAGGATAAATATATTACAGGAAGAAACTATAGGATTTATATTCGTTGCATTAGTAGAATCTAAAGATAGGGTAGACAGCATACTGTAAAATAAAATAAAAAATATAGTTAACTTTTCTTATGAGAAAGTTAATACATATGTACTTTCTACCCCTTATTTCTGTATCAGTGATAGCTTAAGTTGTAAATTGTTTAGGTGGAGTTGAAGGAGGGTCCTTTAGAACAGTTCAGTCATGAAATGGAGCCATTCCTGCGCAAGCAGGGGATGCCTGTTCGCTTGAACAAAGGTTTGCAGATTGATCACTGTTTGTTTCCATTTGGTTAAAAAGCCCAAACTCTCATCTGATGATTCTATCCACGGAATGCAGGTGTGGTGGAGCTAGTTTCTGATTTTGTTGTGTGTGAAGAAGGAAAGCCTTTGTCACCTGAAGCATCTCGAATACTGGTTAGTTTCATTGTTACTTTCCAAGTTTCCTTCCCTGACTCTCTATGCGTTCCCTCTCGAAGCTGAGTACCTCCGTAATTCATATGCTTTGAAGTTGAACGGTCTTTTCATTTCTTTTGACCATATTCTTCAAGCACAACTTTTCAGCTATGATGCATGGATACTTGAAAATGGGAACATATTGTGTTGTATCATATCTGATACTTCAATTTTTATATGTAAAATCCATGTCCCTGCCATGTTCAAGGTGTGTCCCTGACATATCCACACCGTTTCTCGGCATCATAGCTTTTCAGCTGTGTACACATTGGTCAAGACAGAAGCTCAATGTGGGAAGGGTGTGGAATTATTGTATTTTTTTCTCCGGATTAAGTAATATTTCCTTTCTCATTGAACTTTTGCGCAGTAGTTGTTTATACTATACTACATTGCCATTTCTTCCACTAAATTGAGTCGTCCACGAATGTTGGTGGCTAGTAATTGCTACTCAGTACAATGCACAGCCTGATGGAATCTAGAGTGTTTCTGGGAAGCATTCTGTAATTGACGGTCCAAAGAGTTTCAGTGATCCAAATTATTCATCTGGTGAGGCCGATTGTGGGTGATAGAGGAAAACTTTTGTGGCTCTGCTCTTAAACCTAAAAATAAAAAGATTTTGAGCTTCAGCTATTTCTTTGACTGTCCATTTGTGAACTGGTCAGATGACTGGTGTCTGGGGAGGTAATGTGCCTTCACCTATCAAGGTATCAACAGTGTCTCTCACAGGATGAAGTGATGAATAATCTGGGTATTTGACATATGGTCTGCACTTTCACAGAGTGCTTGTCTGAAGAATCTGTAGATTTCATATGCTGTGCATTGAACATCTTAGTGAACTGTCTTTCTTGGTGAAATGTTGAGATGGGATAAAGATATCAGGAGCTTGTATGTTGGGTTACGGGAATGAGGCTAAGATGATATGATGTGGGTCTAGAGTTCACATGTCTTGGGTGAACTAAATCACATTGTAACTTTTTTTTTTTTTTTTGCAGCGTTTGCTTGATGTGAAGATGGCTACCTTTCGTCTCCACCTCATTTGTCGGTGGACTCCAGATGACTTTGAAGTCTACAGAGAGGGGCTGGATGATTCAGATGTGGAATCTTCATAAACCTCCTGCATGCATTGGAAATTAAATGAGTTCATTTTTAGTTAAAACAGTTCTGTCAGTGTCCAGTAAGCAGCAGAGAGTGAGTTATACATGCAAGGTCAATGAGCGATGAGATGTTGTGTTTAACAGTTATCTCGTAGCAGTGGCAGCAGTTGTATTATTTGTGTGACGGGCGAGATTTTGTCCTTTCCGTCCATTTGGGTCATATTCTTAGGTAATCTGCATTTAGGAAAGAAGAAGAGAGAAAAACTGAAGTAACATCTACATCTGACATTTGCTTGTAATATGATTATTGTCATGACAAAGTTCTGGCTATTCTTTGGTAGTTTGGTGTGCAGGCTTTTTTGAAGAAGATAGATTAAAATGTCTCATAGAAATCATGTTTAGTTGGGGGCGATTGAAGCTCTCAATACATTTTAAGGTTAGATTGAATGTGACAATACAAAGTGGGCCGGCGGCATTGCATGAAACTAGGGTACATTGTTTATAGAAAAAAAAACGTATATGGTGAATGAAAGTATATATGTGGCCGGCTATCTGTATCCATTTCTATGTACCTGTGAAAGCCACACATATTTCATCCGCAAATATACGAATCTTCAATGACGAATTGGAGTTTTCATACTTGGGTTCACCTTTGATCAATGCAATTTGTTCACACGGGTTCCCCTTGAATCGATGGGTCTGATGGGTCTACTGAATGGGACGATTTCTTTTGGGGATAAACATCTTGGCTTGGATGAGTAATAAAAATGTAAGCCCTTGTGGGACTGTCTAGCTTGGATATATTCCAAGAAGAAAAAGGTTTCACTGAGGCGGAGATTTTTGGGGAATAAAAGCTTCTCGATCAAATAATCACAACCGTTGATTTAGGGATTCAGGATTTTTGACCTTTAATTTTTTCAGTTATATTATTCTTATGAAATTCAATATTCAACAATGAGTATAATTCAAATTCGTTTCAGGTTTAAAGTAAGTGTCCGTTTTGTACCTGTGTTGGTCTGATACTCCAATGCACTCCTGTGGGTCTATGGGTTTGATATGACACTGCATCCATGCTTCTGCAGGGCAAGTGTAAAATGTCATGCCGACCAAGTCCATTATTTTATTTAGGGCTATTAGTTTCCTCACCATTTTTAATATAAAAAAATATTTAAAAATTCAAATAACGATAATTTCATTAATTCAGAAATGTTTTGAACAAACAAAAATTAGGGCAGACGTATCTATATTAATGTTCAAGATGTTTTATTTACCAAAAAAATAGTGGAAGGTTAGTGTTAAAAAATTTAGAGGAAAAGTTTTATTCCGTTGCCGGGACTTGAACCCAGATCTTTCGGGTGAGAGCTGAATATCCTGACCAACTAGACTACAACGGATTTGCTAAACGATTTAGAAGAGTATATATTTAAAATAAAGTTTAGTGATTCTAGCCGCCTCCTTATCAACAAACTTTACTTGGAATATACTCTTAGATCCTCATTCAATGGGAGAGAAAACAAAACAAAAAAAAAACCTAAAAAACAACGAAATAGTCTAGAGTGCCCTTGTTTAGTTTAAAAAACAAAGAAAATGATGAAAATACCCCCATTTGTTTGGATGTGTATTACAAAAATAGCCATGATAGCTCCAGTTGAACTCATGATATCGAGGGTCAAAGCATCAAATCTTGAAAATCTGGATTGTGTATACTGGCAAGTCTGCTCACTAATTTAAATTCAATAAATTTTTTTGAAAATCCGTGATGAGAGTTGCTGCCCATAGCCGTTTTATCTGCCTTCAATTCTATAACAGATCCTGCATTCTGAATATATGTCAGAGGTATAGTCCCGATCCCAGCATTTGAAGTCATAATATTAAGAGTCACATATCAAATTTTGGACGTGTGAGACCCACTGACAATTTTAAATTCCAATGATATCTTTTGGAAATCCATGACGAGACTCTTGCCAATAGCTATTTCATTTACTTCAATTTTGTGAAGACTCTGCATTATGGATGTGTATCAAAGACATATTCTTGATATCAAGTGTTAAACTCGTGCTGCAAACAACGGCGACTTCCTAATTTAAATTTTAATATCTTTCTGAAAATCCATCTCGAAAGTTATCACCAATAGCTATTTTATTTGCTTCAGCCCCTACAACTACAACAAATCCTGAAGTTTTGAATATGATGAATTAGACTATTGAAGATCTAGGGCATCAATTCTGGGACGTTTGCGCGAAATTAATTCCCTACACACCACTCAACCGGGAGCATGGTGGTCTAAAAATTCTCTTTCCTATTACATGTTTTTTTTTCTAAGAAAAGTGTATTATATGGAACACTCTTAAAGAAAGGGCCTGATTCTTAAAAACCAATTTCATTACATCAGACTTGAGAGTGATTGACACACCACACACCCAGAGTCCAACCCAACCATGTCCCTCTTCCTCCGTTCAAACCCTAAAAAATCCCTCTTCCCACCCTATTATCTCCTCTCCCTCCCTCTCCGCTTCCTTTCCACTTCCACGTCCACTCCAAACCCTAACCCTAGCCCTAACCCTAACTCAGACCAAGTCACCTCCGCTTCCTATGATCATCTAATCAACGAAGCCGGCCGCTCTCGCGACTTCTCCACCGTCGAATCCCTCCTCTCCCAACGCATCCAAACCGGTCATTTCAACACCACCAACACCTTCAAGTTCGTCGCCGACGATCCCACCTCCCTCCTCCCCCCAGCCCTCCTCTCCATCTCCTCCCTACCCCCAGGCTTCGGCCAAAAGAACGCCTTCGACTCCCTCATCATCCTCCTCTGCAAATCCCACCTCACCCACCTCACCCACCATGTGCTCGAAAAAATGCCCCACTGCCTCAACTCCATCTCCTTCTACCCCATCCTCTCCTCCCTCTCCCGCGCCAAACACATGGCCGAGGTCTCCCTCACCCTCGACTTCATGAAGCGCCATTCCATCCCACCCGACGCCACCTGCTACAATTACATCCTCTCCGCCCATTGCCACGTCGGGAACCTCTCCGCCGCCGCTGATACCCTGACGACTATGCTGGATGAGGGGTTGGCCGCAGATTCATTGACGTTCGACGCGCTGGTTCTCGGGGCGTGTCGGGCCGGGCGATTGGATGCGGCGGTGGCGCTTGTGATGAGGATGGTGGAGGATGGGGTGAAGGTGTTGGATTGCACTTATTCGCATGTGATCAGTGGGTTGTTGGGGATTGGTGGGTATTGGGAGGCGGTGGAGTTTGTTAAGGCTGTTGGGGGGAGGGAGAGGAGGTTGGATGTGGAGAATTTTGGGGTTTTGGGGAGGGGGTTGGTGAGGAGGAAGAGATGGGAGGAGGTGAAGGTGGTGGTGAAAGAGATGGAAGAGAGGGGTTTGGAGATTGAAGGGAAGGTCAAGGACTTTTATGAAACTGATTTGTCACAAGCCTGATGAAAGTGCTTGGAATTGTGTTCCAGGTGCCTGTCTTATTGATGTCAAGCTGGTGGGGGTGGGTATTATGCTTCATGAGCTGTGTTTTTGTCTGAATTGTGAGTGTCCCAGAATTCTAAAATCTCATTGGATGATCTTGGTTGTTTGATTAGAGAAAACTGACAGTCGAACATATCAATCAATAGTGGCCTGCATATGGGACATTAGGATTATTATTGGCCTTTTTTTGTTTACCATGAATTTATTATGCATGGTGATTGGTGACTCATCCATTTCAAGTATTCCATGCTCTGTTTTTGATCCATTTCTACAGTGACTTTTCCTTTATTAGATGGATATGCTGAAGCCTGCTTTATGGGTTTGCACTTTAAATAATGATCAACTCAGATTTCATTTAGACTGGAAACTAACTAATTTACAAATCAAGGAGGAAAGATCAATATAATGTACCAAGAATTTGAACAGTAAACAAAACTCTCCCTAATCCCTATTGCCTTTGGCCACTGAGTCAGCAACAACATTTGATTCTCTTATCTTCTTGCACGCCTCTGATCTGATCTCCTTGGAGCATGCGGAGGAAGCAATGATAATTCTTTGAATCATTCTCTTTTGTCACCAGCTCATGTAGAGCATGGCATATTCAACGTGTCATAATTTTTGCTCTATCTTGAATCTCCAACACCAGGCCTGAGAGATCATCTTGATTTCCTTGTCAACCTTTTATAGCTCTCTCTGAGCCAGATACCAGTCCTAAATTGCTTTTGGAGCTTATCTTCTATATGACTAGATTAACACCTCTAGGCTTCCACATGGCCACGATGGACTAGCGGATGTTAGGCCAACGGTTGACCACAACCATGTAGTTATGGGGTCTGGTCTACTATTTGAACCTCGAGTTAGCCCAGAGTCTTATAATAGCCATGATACCAGATTATTGGAGTAAGTTTTGGGTTTGTCCTGAATTTGCTCAGCCAGCTGGGTGATGCAGTTGGGCCTTCAGTTTGGTTGTCTTTTTTAGAACTCACCCACTTTTCATCCTAGAGGGTCGGGCCACAGGCTTAAAGGTTCAGTCCATATCTCTAAGTTTAAAATCTCACCATAACTCCCTCTTTTTCTTCTTGTATTTTGGTGTCATTGTTAAGTCACTGAAACAGTTGAGCGAAAAGAGTTTTGGCTAAGTCTAATTGTGAGTCTCTGCCAGGTTTGCCCGGGTCACTCAGCTCAGTGACATTCATTGCTAAGATGCATTTCCAAGTTAGCGTGCTGTCCCTACCCATGTGCATGCAATTCGGCCATGTTTATTTCAAGGAGGAGAGGAGTTGAGTGAAGTAAATGGTTAAACCACGGAAAAAGAAAAGAAGAGGGTGGTAAAAAATAAAAGTACTCAATAGCAAAAAGGCTAATATTCTCGTTTAAAAAAAAAAAAGGATAAGAAGTTACTATCTAATGCCACTAAATGATAGGAGTTGTAATTTTGGAAAAAGTAGCGATCATCATCTTCTCTATAGTCATCTTTACATGCAGCCAATATGTTCCACCACTACAAATATCAATGAAATACTAAAAATAACATAATTTTTATTTTATTTTACTTAAGATGGAAATCTTGCAAAAATACTTTTTACTTAAATGCAACATTTTAATTGGATGCTAAATTGACAATACTCCAAAAGGCTCAAGTCACATGCAAACAGTCAATGTAGTCATGGCCAACATGCACTGTAGTTGCAGATCTTCCATATTGTATGTCCGATACTCTGGATTGATTCATTAAATTCTGATATAAATTTATACAATCATGCTTTGAACCTGGCCAATGATCTGCTGAACTTAGTCAAAGCCTTCTAACGTAGATCACTATATCAACCTATGATTTATTTTGCTACAAACCAAATGGTAGCTTGGTGCTTTAGGGTTGCAATAATAGTCCATTATATGATGGAAGGTGCTAACTCATGTTACCAGACCAAGGAGAAAATAGCATCCAAAGATCTCTATGATGATGATAAGGATCCAAAGTCCAAACTAACAGATGAGTTAAGATCTTATCCTCTTAAATCGTGACAGATTTTCTTAATCAAGATCTAAATTGCCAATATATTGGGATCTTGACTTGGCACCATCATGACTGTCTTTTAAATCTCAATTTGGCACTACTTGATATTTGTTTTTGTCGGAGTGAATCCAAAAGTACAATTTTTCTCAACCTAGTGGAGGAGGATTCATTGAAATGATGTGACCCATGAACACGTGCCCAATCGCAATCCTGCAATCCAGATAGCCTTGTCTATTATCTACTTGTGGATGTGAATGCAGTTCTTATCCACCAAAAACTAAGCGTCATTACCCTACATTGGATCTTGGACATGTGACAAATTTCAATCTCTAACAGCACGAAAAGCATGAAGCAAGATCAAGCAACTTTGATGACAAATCCTTTTCCTGATTTATGTCTGATGATAATCTTTCTAGAGAGATGGACTGAAAAAATAGTTCATGCCTGCTGATAAGAACTTCAAATAATACGCCTGTACGAATGTGGTTGACCATCCATTGCTTATGTGGCGCACACACCCATCGTGGCATCCTTGATGGATGGGGCCAAGCCACACAGAATACATTAAATGAAATTTTCTAGATTCAATATTATAACTTCTTAGAAAAATTGCAAGATAGTTTATAAAGGGGAGGAAAAAGGAAGATAGAAAATAGAAATGGGGTATCCAACTACCTAGGGTATGTAAGGATTAATGAGTCCTTTGGTGGAGGCCGGGTTGCTAGATTCAAGCCATGGTTGGAATAGTGAGAGATTATTATTAGGTATAGTGTTCTTAAAGAATATAGCTTAGATTAGTAGATTAAGATTTATCTCAAAAAAAAAAAAAAAAAAAAATCTTCCTTCCTCTTTGCAGATGCTATACCTAAATTTTTTTTCTCATATAAAATCTTATATCTCCCAATCCTGTTGCTGTTGGTTTTATTTCCTAGAAATTCTTGCTATTTCATGAAGCATGATGGATGCTACTCTTGCTTGAGTTTTTTGGAGCTTGGTTCCATTGAGGTATATGATTATGAACTTGATTGAAAATGGCTAGAAACCTTTGAGATTTTGTCAGTGTATATTTATTTTCAACACTGTTACAACAAAATACAACTGAAATCATGGGCTATTTTCTAAGTATCTTCTTCTCTTACTACGAGTATTTTCTTTATAAGACACGGATATATTTTCTGAACATCTTGTCCTTCCTTTAATCGGACTCTTGGTAAGAGGCTAAAGCAGTTGCTTCTGAAAGAACATAGTGCAGGATCTGCAACTTGCAACCTATCAACCATCATTTGGCCCCCATGAGCCCATGATATATATAGCCTACAAGTCTAATGAATTAGAAGGCGTCAAAACCTACATTACCTGTTTCAAATAATTCTAAGTTCTTTTGTTCTTTGCCATAGCCATTTCCAAATAGAGTTATGTGTAATTAGATTTACATATATACTAACAGAAGCACAACCCACTTCCAAGGATCCAAATTCATTCATCCAATGGTTTGTACTCTTCCATCAGTATAACGTTAAGGAGGTTGTTCCATTCACTATTGGGACCACAAATTTTGGGGTCCTAAAATGAGCAAGAGGATGTATGCATGAGAATAAAAACCCATATTCTGCAAGAATACAATACCAACCATCACTGGGTGGGTGAGGCTCAGCTTTTTTAGAACTCAACGCAGAAATGATGTAACTTGCAAGGCATCTTCTTTCCACGGAGGCAGCGACTACCGATATCCTAATGTCTCTCTTTTCAGCAAGGCTGATATTCCATCTCATCCAATCTGTGTTGGTTGCTTTTCTGAAAAGGCATGTAAACTTTTCTTAAAAGAAAAAAAAATCCAACTAGAGCATTTGGAAAGAATCACCACCATATCATGAAGACGAGTACTTTTTTTCGTGGGCTTGTCTGCAGGAATTCTTTTCTAGCTGCATGAGACTATCTCATTCACTCATGGGTTCTGCCTGCCTAGGTTTATAAGAATTCCTCAGGTATCTACCCCTAGAAACATACTACTTGCTTTTTAGGTAGGTGAATAACATCGCAAGAGCATCATCCCTTTGACTAGGTATCTGTCTATTGGAGGAATTACTTGATCCATTTATATTAAAAGGCTCAAATTGACTCACCTTAACTTGGCTGAGTCAATTTGACTTGCAGCTGCCTGGACAAACAAGTTCCACCGGCTTCCTCTAATTGTCTAAATTAAAGCACAGGTCAAACTCTCCCGAGTCACCTGACTCTGTGCCCTCCCATGTTACTTGGGGCATCCATGATCTGAAAATATGTGCAGCATCATCTTCATCTTCGGTTTTAATATTATACATTTGGAACCTCCCCTAGACTAGTGATTGGAGGGAAAAATTGACGCCCTAGCCATCCTGATTGAGATATCGCAGTGAATCATCCTAGCCATCCAATCTTTCCTTGCATAGAGTGAGGACTGTTGATGTACTTCATTTCAAACCATGGCCATCCATGTTGTGGCCTGTTATATATTTGGTCCGGATTGCCAAATCATGGGCCTCTTCTTGTATACAAACAAAAATCCCTAGATGCTAAGCATATATTCTAGTACTTTACTGTCTACATAAAGCAGGTCAAGATTAGAAAGGCATCTATGTGCAAGGTATACGCAGTAATTATCAAAAATTTCTAGTACATGTTCTTTATGTACATAGGTCATAATTACAAAAGTGCCCCTATCGAGTTACCATAGTAAACTATTGCATTATTAACCTAGCTTTCAAGCATCTCTTTTAAGGCACTCTATGGTGAAACCTAACTCAGAAATGATATAGGAGGAATCCTTATCCTTAATACATAGATAGGAGAGACCATATTACAGCTTTTCATAGAGAGCAAACAATGGTCTTGTAACTATCAAGTTTTAAAATAAGGTAGAGTTTCAGTCATTAAGCATCTTTTAAAGAAGTGACTGTGGTCTTTCAATAGCAGAACACAAGTGCTCCAAATCTTATATATCATTATAATGCCAAATATCAGTTCAGCAACATGAATCCCAGATTATGATTTTACTAGGATTCTGGACTTCCAATGGTCAAGACTGAACTATTTGAGAATATGATGATATCAATGAGGGGGATGTGGAGTTTTATTAAAACATCATATTCTAATATGATTCTTAATCACATCAAGAACAATTATAAATAATTCATACGTCACTCATACGCTGAATCCTTACGTACATTCCCATTATTGTTTGTCTGCCTAAGAAATCTTTTAGGATTTCATAGGTTAAATCAAGTAGAAACGCGACAAGTCGCATATCCATTTCTCATCAGTTTGGTGAACTATTGAGTAAGAAAAGAGAGAAGAAAAAGAAGAAGAGAGTAGACATTCCGCCGCAAGGTCAGAAAGCCAGGCACTATCTTCCGTAAAGTGATACGGAGGAGAATCTGACGCAAATCTTTCATAGGAAAAGAGATAATGATAACAATAATAATTACAAGCACAAGAATATATTTTGAACCCTAAATAGCCATGATATATAGCCATGATCACATTCCTCAAAAGAGTGAGAGAAGTGTACAAAAGGAGGTCTCACTCAGTACTCCTCCACACCACTAACCCCTCACACCCCATCAGGTGAAGGAGGAGGCTTTCTCGAATTCCATAAAAAATAGAAATTAGTAACTGATGGAACAACTGGATGTTGAAATAAAAGAAGCCACTCTTGTGGCTCCTTCAGAGCCAACTCCAACACACATTCTTCAGCTCTCTGCATTGGACTCTCAGCCTTTCCTTCGCTTCACCATTGAATACCTCCTTGTTTATCCACCTTGTTGTGATCATGACCGGACCGCAATCGCTGCCCGGCTCAAGGATGGGCTGGCAAGAGCCTTGGTCGCCTACTACCCGCTAGCAGGCCGGGTCAGACCCCAAGCTAGCAGCAGCTCAAGCCTTGAAGTTGTGTGCCAGGCCCAGGGAGCAGTCTTCATCGAAGCAGTCTCCAATGTACGTGTCTATGAATTTGAGCGGGCCCCACATAACCCCGACCACCGGCGGAAGTTTTTGGCCCTGCATGTTGCAGATGTGTTGCGGGGCCCACCGCTCGTGGTACAGCTTACTTGGCTTGCTGACGGAGCAGCCGCCGTGGGTGTGGGGATCAGCCACTGCATTTGTGATGGCGTTGGCAGTGGCGAGTTTCTTAACTCGTGGTCTGAGTTTGTGAATGGGCGGCGGGGACTCAATGGCCCATGGCCCAAGCCAGTATGGAACCGCCACCTTCTCGATCCCGTGCAACCCTCTACGCGCTCAGTGCCCCACCCTGAGTTTGAACGAGTTCCAGACCTTAGCCGCTTCTCCACAAGGCTCGCTCGGAACCGACTCACCCCAACTGCCATATGCTTCAACCGTGGACACCTTGCTGAGCTGAAAAAGCTCGCATTGAGGGATAAGTGGTTCGACTCGGGGCGTCTCCTGGGTCGACTCGGTGAGTCCTCATACACATCATTCGAAGTCCTTGCTGCTCATGTCTGGAGGTGTTGGGTAAGGGCAATGGGATTGGCAGACAGGCAGATTGTGAGGTTGCTATTCAGCATTAACGCCCGAAAGCGAGTTGAACCCAGTCTCCCAGAGGGGTACTATGGGAACGGGTTCGTGCTTGGTTGCGCGCAAACTACGGTGAAGGAGCTCAGAGAGAAGGGACTGGGCTTTGCTGCGAGCCTGGTGAGGAAGGCCAAGGAGAGGGTGGACGACGATTATGTGAGATCGGTGGTGGAAGCGGTGACTGAGTCTAGGGCGAGTCCTGACTCAGTGGGAGTGCTGATCTTGTCACAATGGTCGAGGCTGGCCTTGGAGAAAGTGGACATTGGGTTGGGGAGGCCAGTTCATGTGGGGCCCATTTGTAGTGATATATATTGTCTGTTCTTGCCTGTTTTCAATGAGGATGATGCAGTGAAGGTGATGCTTGCAGTGCCAATGAGTGTGGTTGCTAAGTATGAGCGTTTGCTTAGGAACCCTAAGTAGAGCTACTTCTCCTCGTATGAATTATTTTATAGGCGTGGTTTGGCAGTCCCGTGGTCTACTCAAAATTGTAAATCTGCACTAATCGGGCTGTAAGGTGAATGGAATTTTCTCACTCTAAGCCATCATCTTATTGTGGCCCAGTAGACGAAAGGCTCGATCGAATCATTTTCTGGTGCAACTGTGAGTCGCCATTTTTTTTTCCCCATCTTTTGTTGTGAGTAAATTTAGAGACTTTTCTTCTTAGATTTTGTTCTTCATTTGATCACTTTTGTTTTGAGTGAGATTGACATTTGACAGTTGCAGTCCTCGTTGTCCTCATAATCAATAGTGTCAAAGCCTTATTCTATAAATCTGGGTTCGCCAAAAAATTCCACTTTTAACTCGGGTGGTAATTTTACCTGGTTGATGTTGGGCCTGTTTGCCTCATGTTTAATTTTACTCAAGAATAAGTAGCTGTCGGTTACTTGTTTTTGAGCAAAATCAGTTGAAATCTTCAATGATGTTGAGATGCCTTTCTGTCCTTTTTGGTTATATCATTTTACAGGAGCAGGTGAATGTGTTTGGATGCAAACAAGGTTCGTTTATTTGCATATAGTTTGCAAGTCATATATAGTTGTTTGTTCTTCTTCACAATCACTTGACGGCGCAGTAAACGGATTTACGCGACACCTTGGGGTTTTTCCCCTTTGGGTTCGCTTGTATTCCTTCTTTCATTGTGCCATATAATTTGGTACAGCTAGCTGGTCTCCTTTACTGGTACTAGGAATTGGAGTTGAGGCTGATCCTTGTTGTAGCTTTTAGGGTTTTCTCTTTTAATTAATATATAGACTCTAGCTAACTTATCATTTAAAAAAAAAGAAGTGTAGAGCAACCCAAGTAGGGCCTTTGGGCTTTGGTTGAAATCGTGCATTTCCTTGAAAATTGAAATTGGTTTCCTCGATATTATTATATTTCACAGTTGGTACTATTGGACAATGAGAGATACATACTAGCTACTGCTTAATTATAAATTACACTAAAAACAAGAATCCACTTTATAAATTTCACACAAATACACTATTACAAAAAAAAATACACTTTTAAGCCTATACACTGACAAAGAAAGAGACTCACACTAAATACTTTTCTCAATACACTCACTTACTACAAAGGGAGCACTCACATAAATTTCTCACTACACACTTCTGTGTGTCCCACTCCACACTTCACTCTCCACACTTCACTTACTGCTTAAGCTGGTCTTCACTTTACTTTTTCTTCTCACTTCACTCTTGTGTCTTCATTGCATGCCATGCTCCTCTATTTATAGGCTGCTAGGACTTAAGTCAGTTTGACTATGAGGTGAGACAATGCTCCACATTGCCCATTTTACACCATACATGAATGTCGGTTTCTAGATGTCTCTCTATAAAGTGGTGTATGAGGACTATTCCGGAAAAAACAAGGAGAGAAAGAAAGTTCTGGATGAGTCAGTGTTTGACTAACATTACTCCCACTCAAACACTAACGTTCTTAATCTTTTATACTGAGAGTCTTCATGCCAAGCTTTTCTCTTAGTTCTATGAATATGTCTGTTGGCAAAACTTTGGTAAAAATGTCTGTCACTTGTTCTGTGGTGTTACAGTATTCCAGCTTCACTGTCTTTTGCTTTATATGATCTCTTATGAAATGATACCTGATGTCAATATACTTACTCCTTCCATGTTGTATAGGATTCTTAGCGAGTTCAATGACAGACTTGTTATCTACATATATAGTTATGGATTCATCTTGTGGGTGATCAAATTCTTCCAGAAGATTTCTCAGCCATATAGCTTCGCAGACTGCTACTGACGCTACTACGTATTCGGCTTCACATGAAGACAGGGCTACTATACTTTGCTTCTTGGATGCCCATGTGAAAGCTGTCGGTCCAAGATAGAACACATACCCTGTAGTGCTATTTCTTTCATCTTGATCACCTCCCCAGTCACTGTCCGAATATTCATATAAGTCTGCTTTGTTGCCATAGTCGTAGAAAAGACCAAAATCCATGGTACTTTTGATGTACCGTAAGATTCTTTTAGCTGCGACCCAATGTGACTCCTTTGGCCTTTCCATATATCGGCTCAAAAGTCCGACACCATAGACAATATTTGGCCTAGTGATTGTGAGATACCTTAAGCTTCCAATCAGGCTTTTGAATAGTGTTGGATTAATGTCTCTTCCTTCTCCTTCTTTCGTTAGTCTCATGCCTGTTGCTACAGGCGTGCTTACAGGATTGCAGTTGTTCTCAAATTTTTCGAGGAGTTCTTTAGCAGATTTTTTCTATGAGATGGAAATGTCATCTTGTTGCTACTTGACTTCTATATTGAGGAAGAAGGACATTAGTCCGCAGTTGGTCATCTCGAACTCCTTGAACATAACATGCTTAAATTCTTCGAACATCTGGGGGCTATTCCCAGTGAATAGTAAGTGATCAATGTAGACGCATGCTATGAGCATTTCTCCATGAGCATTTCTTTTTATATAGATTGAATGCTCATACAGGCATTTGGAAAACCCATTTTCCTCCAGATAGCTGTCTATACGAGCATTCCATACTTGTGGGACCTGCTTTAGCCCATATAACACTTTCTTTAAGCGGTCTACTTTTTGCTCCTTTCCTTTTACTATAAAGCCCTTTGGCTATTCTACATATACTTCTTCATCAAATATTCCATTTAGGAATGCTGACTTAACATCTAGTTGGTATATTTTCCAACTATGATGTGCTGCAAGAGAGATAAGCATTCCTACTGTATCAAGTCGGGCGACAGGAGCAAAGACTTCTTCATAACCCACGCCATATTGCTGTTTGTAGCCTTTAGCTACAAGCCTCGCTTTATATCGATCGATCTCTCAATCGATCGTGCGCTTGATCTTGTATACTCACTTGACACCGATAGCTTTCTGTCCTGGAGGGAGTGTAGTATGCTCCCAAGCGTCGTTCTTCTCGATGGCGTGAATCTCTTCTTCCATGGCTCTTCTCCAATAATCTTCGTTCAATGCTTCTTGGAAGGTAAGGGGCTCATGATCAGCATAGAGACATAAGAGATTGGTCTCTTCAGTTTCTTCATAGATGTCTCTTAGGCTTCTCATCTTGATTGGTGTGATAGAGGAGGAAAAGCTTCGAGTTGCTTGCTGATGATCCATCTTGTCCTTCAGGGCTCATTCGAACTGATGATGTTGTATGTAGAGATATTGTGTGATCTTGTCGCTGGCCTTCATGGTTTTGAGGATGCGTCTATTGTTCTTCTATTTCAAGAGGCTTTTCTTGGGCAGTGTTTTCTTTGGTCCACCTCCATACTTCCTCTTCACTAAAGACTACATCTCTACTTACCACCATTTTTTTAGTAATTGGATTGTAGAGTTTATTTAAACTCCTCACTGTATCCAATGAAGATACATTTTTCTCCACGATCATCAAGTTTCTTTCTCTTTGCCTCTGGTACTTGGACATATGCAACACACTCAAATATTTTTAGATGGGTCACACTTGGTTTGTGACCGCTCCACGCCTCCTGCGGTGTCTTATTCCTGACACTTTTTGTAGGGCATCTGTTGAGTAAGTAGGCTATACACGCAGCTGCCTTTGTCCAATATTTTTTTGGCAGACTTTTCTTTTTAAGCATGGTCCTCGTCATATCGAGGATGGTGCGGTTTTTCATTTCCACTATTCTATTCTGCTGCGGTGTATAGACAATTGTAAACTGATGCTTGATGCCCCATTGTCTGCAGTACTTTAGAAATTCTTTCGAGGTGTACTCTCCACCTCTGTCAGATCTAAGTGTCTTTATCTTGCAACTACTCTCCACTTCTACACGGGCTTTGAAGTTCTTGAAGGTAGTAAAGGCTGCAGACTTCTCTTTGATAAAGAATACCCATAGCTTTCTACTGAAGTCGTCGATAAATGTGATGATGTATCTATTACCTTCAAGAGAAGGTGTCTCCAATGATCCACAAATAGCTGTGTGAACCAACTGCAATGGTGCTTTTGCTCTCCATGATTTCCTTACTGGAAATGAGTTTCTTTGTTGCTTGCCAAGTGTGCATGCCTTACACACATGCTTGGGCTTTTTGATAGTAGGCAAGCCATGCACCATGTTTGCAGTGAATAATAGCTTAAACCCATGAAAGTGAAGATGCCCATATCTAAGATGCCACTTCCATGACTCATTGTTTATAAGTTCATGGAAGCACTTCTCTAGCCTTGTATTAAGATATAGTGGGAACATGCGATTCTTCGCCATTTGGACTCGAGCTATATGCTTCCCATGTACATCTTTCAATGATAAAGAGAGATTCTCCATGTGTATTACACACCCCTTCTCTAGAAGTTGCCCAAGACTTAAGATGTTACTTTTCATGTGGGGCACGTAATACACATTTGAGATATATGTAGGCTCACCATTTTTCTGATAAATCTTAATATTTTCCTTACCTCGTACAGGAAGCTTTGATGAGTCTTCGAAACTTACTTTTCCGTTGACATCTTCCGCAAACTCTTCAAAGAGTTCATTCTTCCCACACATGTGGTTGCTTGCGCTGGAATCCAGGTACCAGACACTCTCTTGGCCATAGCCTTCCTCTTATGCTAAAAGAATTGTGGAGATTTTCTTCATCTCTTGCTTCTGCGAAGTTAGATCACTCCTCCCGTTCCGCGGGTTTGCTCCAACACTCCGATGCATAGTGTCCAAACTTGTTGCAGTTGTAGCATTGGACACTTCTTGAATTCCCACGACCTCGGGTGAATCCTCCTCGGCTGGCTCCTCTTCTGCGATTGTTGGAGCTCCTCGATTGAGACTGCCCTTGGCTTTGTGTATTTGCTCCCCCTTTACCTCTACCGCGATTACTATTTGTGCTACCGTCCCGCTTCGAACTTCCGCGACCGGGCTTTTGCTCACTTAGAGTCAATTTTGACTCTAGTGCCTGTTCCAAGACCATGGAGCCACTGTTCTTTTGCATACGTTGCTCATGGACTTGGAGTGATCCCATTAATTCTTCTACTAACAGAGTCTCTAAGTCTTTTGACTCCTCAATGGACACAACCACATGCTCAAACTTGGTTGTGAGGGATCTTAATGCTTTTTCTACAATTTGAATATTTTCTATTTTTTCACCATTTCTCTTCATTTGATTTACTATTACAAGTAATCGTGAAAAATAATCAAAAATATTTTCACCTTCTTTCACGTGAGCAACTTCAAACTCTGCTTGGAGGCTTTGCAAGCGGACCCTCTTAACACAATCAACACCTTTGAAGATAGTGCTTAGGGTCTCCCATGCTTTCTTGCTTGATGGTGCTTCAGCAATCTTTTCGAATGTTGATTCATCTACCCCTTAATATAGTAGGAACAATGCCTTCTTGTCTTTCTTTCTTTGATCTTTAAGGGCAGTCTTCTGCTCTGCGGTGTAGGCAGCTTCTTGTTCTACAGTAGGCTCCACGTATCCTTCAGTGACGATCTCCCATAGATCCTGGGATCCGAATAACGCCTTCATCTGGATACTCTGGTTCTCATAGTTTTCCTTTGTCAGCTTCGGGATCTGAGGTTGAACCAAGCTTAAGGCCATCTTTGCTTGTAGGGGAACCTGACTCTAATACGACTTTGTTAAACAATGAGAGATACACACTAGCCACTGCTTAATTGCAAATTACACTAAAAGCAAGAACCCACTTTATAAAGTTCACATAAATACACTATTACAAAAGGAATACACTTTTAAGCCTACACACTTACAAAGAAAGAGACTCACACTAAATACTTTTCTCAATACACTCACTTACTACAAAGACAACATTCACACAAATTTCTCACTATACACTTCTGTGTGTCTCACTCCACACTTCACTCTCCACACGTCACTCACTGCTTGAGCTAGTCTTCACTTCACTTTACTTCACTTTGCTTGTTCTTCTCACTTCACTCTTGTGTCTTCATCGCATGCCATGCTCCTCTATTTATAGGCTGCTGGGACTTAAGTTCTATGAGGTGAGACAATGCTCCACGTCGCCCATTATACACGATACATGAGTGTCGGTTTCTAGATGTCTCTCCATAACACGGTGTACGAGGACTATTCCAGAAAAAAACAAGGAGAAAAAGAAAGTTATGGATGAGTCAGTGCTTGACCGACAGGTACTACAACAACTTTCCATTGGGGAAATGATCGTATGTAGGAATTTCTTTTATCGGAAAAATGGATGAATAAAAAAAGGCAAAAGTTAAGGAATCCATAATCAACATTTGTGTGTGGATCTCTCATGGTGAGCTTATCTGCAAGATATTTTAAATTTAAAGACAAAAGACTTGCAAAGGTTTGTAAGAGGCGTAAGTTTTTCTTTGGTGGATGCCACATGTGGTGGGCATGGATTCAATGAATCTAGTGACTCTTTCACGTCATTGAATATGCTTTAATTATCATTTTGATCTCATGTTGGAGGTCTGAAGATTTATTTAGGGTTTAATTTGTTTATTTAGTAGAACTCGGAGAATTTTAAATCTTCCATGACCTATTCATTGATGTGGAAATCTTGAATCCTCTTACCTTTTGGAAATCCTCAAAGTTCTCGACTCCTTGGTATTAGCAAGTCCTCCACCTAAAACCGTCAATTGAAACTTTCTAGGTGACTGAAATTTGGAATGACTAAAATTTAAAAATTTAATAAAGAAATATGACATTAGCAAATGACAAAAAGACAATCCATCACATCATATTTATGAAATCCCAATATATTGCAAATTTCAATAAGAAATTCTGCTAAAAGAGCTGGCTCTTAGGTTTTCAGGTGTGGGGTTCATTATTGATGTCACATGATCTTAGGTCTTTCCCTTTTTCTATCATCAAGTTATTATTTTGTTCTTTTTTACAACCCTCTTTAAGGTTAATTTGTTGAGAGCCTTGTAGGAATGTAAAATTATAGATCATCTTTTCAACTCTCTATAAATATTAAAAAAAAAATTGATATATGGATAAAAAGATATGGCCTTTGGAAATAGATAGGGTCAAAGTCAATAAATGAGAAATTATTGTCTTCCAACCCCACTTTTTCCATTTAAGTTAGTTTAGATGGGTTTGATATATCTTTATCCTATTCTATATAATGTAAACTTCAAGACCATTCCATATGGTATCATATGCCAAAATTTTAATGAAGAATGAGTAGTTATGAGCAGGGGGAGACGTCAGGAGTTTTTTTTTGTTGTTGTTATTTTTCATAATTGAGTTGGACTTTCTTCACTAACTTCTCAATAAAAAAGCTAAAGAGCCAAAGTAATAGAATAGTGGTGTCGTAGCGATTTGAATTGAAGGAAAGAAAGGGCAAGAGATGGTTGAATCACGCCTTTTGCTTAAATCGAATGGGCAACCAAGGCCTTGAGGGCCACAAATGCTTCCAACCAATGCTGCCAAGCACTTATGGAGCATGAAAATAAAAAGGAACAAACCTAGGAACTCTATAAATCCAAACTAGCAGTGTTTGGTAACAGATGAGGGCAGATTTGGGGATTTTACTGCCGCAGATTTGAGGACTGTCACTCAGGATTTTCCATGGCCAAGATCTTGACATTGATTTCACTGCGTATTTGTGTGCATAGCTAAGAAAATTTGGTTTTAGTGCATGAATCCACAAAAAGTGAGGATTTTCAAATTCTCTAGTGGGTGGTAGGATTTAAAAATCCACACAAATAGGACTTGCACTAGATCAATTGGCCAATTGAATTTCTTTTAAATTCTCAAAAAAAAAAAAAAAAAAAAGATGAAGAATTATGAAAAGATTTGGTTGCCATATGTGACCTGATAGATAAAAAAAGAAAAAGAAAAGGAAAGATGAATGGATAGGGTCGAAAACCACGACTGGTTGAGGGATAGATGCTATAGGGATTAGGGACTACTCAGTTGGGGATAATGGACTCCACAATGTAAGCAAGTATAATAAACCCACCCAATCTGCTATGCTTCTGTAACAGAAGGATTCCTCAAGTGAGAGGACGTCAAACTATGTTGATGAGAATGAAGTATGAACCCAAAGTGGATGAAAATATCGTCAATGATGGCTCGCAATGGATTGGGTTGATGGGATTGGTCGGCCCACATAAGACTTGATGATGTGGGCTGAGGCAATGCTGACAATAATGTGGCCTCTCCATATGGATGTTAATGGGGGCATTTTATATATCCATTATCCATCCAACAAGCTGGTTTAATGGATTCCTAGCTATTGGGGTGAACTTGAACCTCCGGGTCGACTGACTTTGGGATTACTAATGATTCATGCAACTGTTAAGCAACATAAACAAGTTAAAGTACATTAACAAAAATCACAGAAGGCCCATTAAGTTTTTTTCATGACCTAAAAAAGCTCGCACGCACGGGGCGCACACACAACACACACAAAAAAAGCTCCCTTGATTACAGGGAGTATTGATGGGCTGGGCCGGGCTTAAGAATATCCAAAAAAAATACTCCTAAGTCCAGCCTGAGCCCAACTGTGGCCATAAGTGCCTGGCCAGTGGCCGGAGCCTGGTCAACCTAGAAGCTGTCAAGCCTGAGCCCGGCCCATCTAGTCAGTCAGGCCTTAGCCCAATCCATGAGCACCCATAATTAGAGATTCCATACACTATTAGAATGGGCTCCAGTCCACAGAGGCTTGTTCATTCATTGGCAAAGATCAGCGCCCACATTGCTCGGTAAAGAGAGGCCCATACTGTTAGATCAACAAGTGTGAATCATGAGATTTTGAGAAGCAGTAGTGGTACCCGAATTGAAACATTTTGCTTAGTTAAATCTTTTTAATGCAATGACTTGAGCAGTCTAGAACAAAATTTCATCGAGAAGCAATGAATGAGATATTAATGAGAAAAACAGAATACATAAAACTCTTTATAAATAGAACACCAAGCTAAACCAGTATTATGAACTCTATCTAGCACTCAAGAAAACTTACAATGTTGTTATGGTCGAGATTAGCAAGGGTGCAAATCTTGGTGAAGGACTCGTAACCCTTCTCCAGGCCAGGCTTCGGATTATCTACCACTTAATCGAAGTCCAGCCCAAATAATAAATGGGCCCAAATTTGAAATCCAAGCCCGGCTTAGGACTAAAACCTAATGCCTAAGCCCAGCCCAAAGCAGTCTGGGCCTTGGTGGGGCTGAGGCCGGTCTGATCCATGAAAAGAGAGCTCGTGGTTAGGATAGTAGAGACGAGGTTGGAGCTCCCTACTTAAAAAGAGAGATTGTGGGTATGACAAAGAAGCAGAAATTGGAGCATTGAGTACTTTATAGAAAGTATGTCAGTTGCTTTTGATTATCAATTTACAACCACAACCATGAAATGATAAATTATTAGTGTTTATGCAAGGAACAGGATAAAAAAACTAACAGATGAAGGAAAAAAAATTCCATATCCCAGATCTCAGCTTCATGATCCCTCTGTTTGTTTGCGCGAGGAGAGGCATAGAAGAGTGAAATATTACATTAGGGTAAAATTAGAGAGTAGTGAAGTTGAAATAAATGGGTGATGAATTATTTTGCTGCATTTGGACTTGGATTATTGGGGTAAGGTAAAAAAACTATAGCACAATGACCCGTGCTAAGCATGTACATGACGCACACGGCTAGGTAAAATTACCAAGTTTTTGGTCCCCAAATTCTTCATCCAGTGTGTTTCATAGCATGTAGTCTCATCCTGAAACAAATCCGGCATTAATTTGGGAGAAGAAAACATTGAAAATACCACCACAGCAGCTGTTATTCTAACTTTATCACACTCATGCGCACTCTAAAACGCCTAGAAAATAGAAGGAAACAAAATAAAGATTTAAACTCATTGGTCTCAGAAAATGTCCCTCTTTTCGTGGACTCTCACCTTTTATCAATTCAATTCAACACATTCTCACGTTTTGTAGCCCTGTTTGAAACTGTTTCCATTTCATCAGGAGCTGACCCAGGAAATACTCTTTGTGGGCTCTATGTGAAAATTTTTTTTTGGGAGAAGGGGAAATGTAAAAAAAAAAACATTAATTTTCAGAATTTCCTATGGGTTCTCAAAGAATTTTTAACAATTTTCGCATCAGAGTGGGGGCTGAAGTACCATACCCTTGTACTTGGGTCCACCCCTGATTTCACTTCATAGTCTTTAAAAGTAAGGATTACAACATACAACCGTTTGTCATTCAGTTGGTTAGGAACTTGGGCCTATGAATAGAGTGGTGTGAGTTCCAAAGTAAAAAAGGGTAAGGGTTACATTTAAGACCCGAAACTAAAGGGTTAGATTTAGGATTATCAAAGGACCAGGCCGGGCTTAGGGTTGCCCTAACTCTACCCTCAATAGACGCAGGGAAGGGCCAGAGCGGGCTAAAGCCCTCCTAGACCCTTACCCTACTCTCAAGAGCAAAGGCCGGGGCCAGGGCAAATCTCAAAGCCTCAAAATAAGAAAATCGTTAACTTTTTTTACATTGTTACCAATAATCAAGTCTCAATCACAAGTTATCTTGTCTACCATAATGGTGAATATACCATTAAGAAAATATTTGAAAAATATAAGTTGTCTCTAAAAATTTTCTTTTATCGAACAAAGTCATGTTTTGGTGACTTGGATTTTAGACATACAATTTTATTTATTTTGTTAAAGAAGGAAAATGGTTAAAGAGTCTGATATATTTTAGACCTTTCACAAGAGTTTTCATTTATAAAGTCATTTTAGCAGTGTCTTATCTTTGAAAATCTTAAAATTATTTACAATCACATAACTTTTATCAATTGGGGTTATTTTTATTTTAAAAGTAATTTAGTTATTAAGTGTGGTTGGATTTCACTCACAACTATTAGTTTAGACTTTTAAAAATTGAGAGTAATAATTATATAATTAAAAGGATATTTAGATCATCACATATTCTTAGAGTTCCATACATACAAATTACCCAAGTAGCACTACATAGGAAAAAGTATATCTTTATTAACAAGGAGTACTACATAGGAAAAAGTATATCTTTATTAACAAGGAGTACACCTCTTTTTTTGCTAACAAGAATATATAACAATTATATAAAGGAAACTCTTCAAATAAGGCGCCTTATTTCAAAAAATGACATAGTTTTCAAAACTTTTCAAATTAGTCCCTAAGTTTTCTAATAAGTTCTTGATTAAGGACATCCAACCATTTAAAGATATTTTCAAGTGACTTTTTTTTTAATTAAAATTTTAAAAAAATCTAAATTACCCTACATTTAAAGCCATGACATAGTTTCGACACCCACTACATGCAGCTGATCGCTGTAGAGATGTTGGTTGTCTTTGATCACCACGAGAACACCAGTAAAGGAAATGAGGAGAGTATAGAAGAAGTAAAGGGGGATTTTGTTTCAATAAAGGGTGATTTAGGTATTTTAAAAAATTAAGGAAAAATATTGACGGAAAATCACTTTAAATGGATGGACGTCCCTAATTGAAAACATTTTTGAATATGTAGGAACTAATTTGAGAAGATTAAAGACTTTTGTCCTTTTTTTGAAATAAGGTAAGCACTTAAGACCTTATTTGAAACTTTTCTAAGTAATAAAACTAGAAGAAATGGATTAGAAGCAACCATTCTACATTTATTGCTTGTGCATTAAGTACAATACATCACTTAAAAAAAATAAATATAGATGAAATGAACTATGTATGTGTGCATGGATTTTGAGGATATTTTATAATGGGTAGGTTGGTATGAAATTGCCTTTATATCCCCATTTTATTACTACCAAGTAACTGTGATAAAAGCAATTTAGTATATATTTATATATAAATACATATATTATAAAAAATAAATAAAAGCAGGAGGAATAGGTCCAAAGCCAAGCTGGGCTAGTACTGTCTAAGTCCGACCCTTAAATTTCAGAGCCTGTAAAAAAATCTCCAACCCGGCCCTAGTGCTTTCCCTTAGAAATAATAGCCTTCATTTTAAGGGCTTTTTGAGGACCTTGGGTCTCATGGCTAAATTGATCGGTCTAATTAGATTGGTCAATTCAGATTTTGATGGGGAGGAAGAGCACGCTACCGAAACATTAATATCGCAAAAAAAAGGAAAACCTTTTTTTTTTATAGAATCATTTTTGTCCGAGGCACAAAATCATTCATAGAGAAACAACAACATAGCTAAACCTTCGCCTAGCAAAGCAAAATCTTTACCGATTGTGTTCCATATCAAGTAGTTTCGTCCTCAAACAAATTCGATGGGAACAAGAGATACACAATCGACAATGCCTATTCCAATTAAGGAAAAAAGCCCAAAATACACTTCAAAGGCATATATATATATATATGTATATATATGTGGGAAATATTCAAGTGAGAACTAGTTCTCATCTATTATATGAGAACTTTTTGTGGGGCCCAACTAGCAACCCATTCAAACCTAGCGACCAATAGGGAACCCCATGCTAGTCACTAATCCCAAGGATTTGTACACATCCGAATGAATTAAACCGTTGGATCGAGGGTTGAATATTTTTTTGAATATGAAGCTATTAAGCTTGTGGGCCGCGGATGAAGAGGTTAGGGGCATGGGTTTGGGGCCAAACTTGATACTTGGGTGGTCTCATATAAATTTTTCAATCCCCCCAGGTCCCATCCCCAAATGGGGCCCACAATTGGAGCCCACAAAAAAGTTCTCACGTAATATGTGAGAATAGTTCCCACCTAAATATTACACTATATATATAGGGCAATGTTCATATGCATATTTTCCTCACTATAGGGTGATGGACACTTTCATTTTTACACAAGAAAATAAGGAAGTGTACTACACCATGTATACTTGAAAAGTACATTTTCAAGTAAAATATAAGATATCAGGATTCCAAACCACATGTAAAGACACTGAAGTCCCAACCGCATGCGACGCCAGGAGATGGGCAGGTTCTTCAGTATCACTTGCTTTTGAGCCTCTTCTTCAATGGGAAAGCCCGAGAGCTCGAGATCGATGGCCATGGCTCGCATCTCGAGGAGGTGGTTGTTGATTGGGGTGTCCTCTGCCATCTTGCACTGGAAGTAGTTGCTTAAGAGGTTGAGACCATAATTGGTGAAGATGGGCTCGAAGATGTGGATGATGAGGGAGTCCATCACCTGTTTCGAAGTCTCGGCCGGAGACGTTGTAGAAGTCAAAGAGAAGGTCGTCCATGGCGAAGAGGATGATGGAGCGGGCTCTTTCGTCATCGGAGAGCCATTTATTCAGGGTTTTGGAGGGTTTTAAAGTGGAATTGGGAGATGGGTCGGCGGGTTTTGGGTCAGAGAGGACGTATTTGAGGTGGCCGTCGGAGAGGACGAATTCGATCCTCGCGAGGAGTGGAGGAGGAGGTGAGCTTTTGGGCGGAGATGAGATCGGAATACACCCTGTCAGATATTGTCATTGTCGTTCACAAAAGTACTAGTTAAGAAGGCTGGCTGTCTGTGTGTATATAAGGTTTGAACAGGACTCTGTCACAGGAAGTAACTTATAGAGAGGTCGTGCTAATGAATTGGGGGCCCCCTAAATGAGGAGGACATTAAAAGGCTTTTGTTTGTCGTGTGCTAGCATGGGACTGGACGTGCCGAAATGAACGGATAGGGACGTTAGCTTTACCTTCTAATGATAAAATTGTAGGATTTACGGCTTGGATTGGAGATTTGATGCGCATGTAAAGCCCTGCCCATGCGGTTTGGTGATCGAGGGGCCACGTTTGCTCAGTCAAGGCGCTTTCACACTTCCATCCCCTCATGATCTTATACCAACCAATATTTTACTCTCATCAAATTTACCCAATGTTAAATTGAACTCCAATTTGTTCCACAATTGGAACCTTAGGTTTCAAATCTCATTTTTTTTACCGTCGAAACCTTATAGAAATCGAAGAACCGTATACTCATTTGCATCCCTAATAAAAAAGGGTTATTTAAACCGTCATAATTTATCTTCACATGATTACTTGTAGGAGAAACTCAAATATCAATAGTCGAGAGTACTTTCACTAGAGATGTAAATGGGTTCCCGATTCTTTGATTACCCGAAGGTTCCGACCCATAAAAAATTGGGGGTCCTTATTTGGGCGCCCCAATAAGTAAATGGGTCCAGGTTCGGTTTTACCTTGGTTCGGACCTGTGGACCCGAGACCTGACATATTACCTCAATTTTCGAAAATCTCTACTAAAAACTATGTTTTTTTTTTTTTTTTATTATAAATTATGCTCTACCAAGACTCGAACCCGGATCCAGACCCATCCCATAAATGGTTCTGGTTTCGGTTCTGGAGCCAAGAAATCCATTCTGAAATGGTTCCGGGTCCGTATCCGGTTCCACCTTTTCCTTAACAATTTCGGTTCCAAGTCAACCATAGACCCGAACCGGAACCAACCCGTTTACAACTCTAACTTCCACGTATATAAAGTTTGCCAAATTATATATAATGAAGCGAACTGAATTCAATTAGAATTGAGTCCCAATTGATTTTTGACCGTGGGGAATGCATTTTGACTACTCCAAAATGGTGATTTTGTAACTTTTGGGTTACCATCTTAAATAAAACATTATCTCCTCATGTTTCTCCCCATTTCCTTTTAACTCTTCTGTAACGGTTTTCTAAAGCGTTCGCAACTCTTCATCTTCTCTTCTTTTCTCTAAAGTGCAGACGTACAAACCTTCTGTCAATGAGCCTAATGTTTAGGAGGCCTTTCTTTTGGAAGGTGGCAAATGAAGAACTTTGATTTGCAAATATGTTGAATTTATGTGATTTGGTTATTGACTTGATGTTTTATTTAGAGATTAATTGTTCTTTGTGGCAAGATTTACATTTGCATTAGTTATTACATCCCAGTGTCCTGATGATTTGATGATTGTTGCTTTCAGATTTTTTGTTTTGTTTTATCTCTTGTGTTAGGATTTAGTGTGTTGGCTAAATTCATGGGTTGGACAAAACTTTAGGAGTCCATTGAGTTGTATTTCATATTTAGAAAAGAACTTTGAAGATAGAAGACTTGACGAATTAGAAGAAGAAATCAGAAGAGAAAAATCGCTGAAATTTCAGATCAACAGTGGTCCGCTCGAGCGACCAGTGCATTCGCTCGAGCGAACTCCAAACAGAAGCTCTTTCGCTCGACCCACCTTTTATGATCGCTCGAGCAATGATTTGATATTCAAATATAGTGGCTTGTTCGCTCTAGAGAACTCCCAGGTTGCTCGAGCGAACCTGGGTGCAAAATTAGAAACTTGCCTAGTTTTATCTCCTGATTTGTCTCAAGTTTGTATTGCTTATTTCTAATCATATTATAACACTTGAGGCACGAATCCAATGCTATTTAAAGGACTCAAGGGCTATTCTAAAGATAAATCTCACCTCTCAAGTTCTGAATTAGAGATTTAATTGAGAGAATTCCTCTATAGAGATTTATTAAAACGTTATGCTGCCAAGTTTTCTAGAGCCAGGCTCTTCTGCATTCTTTGTAGAAGATCACCTTCTTGTGTAGAAGATTTGAGGAGTCAAGTGCTAGATTGGGTATGTTGCAATCAGTGGTGTGAAGTCGTTGAAGCGTGAAGCGACACAAGGTAACTTTAGTTATTAGGTAAGAGATATCTGGGGAAGAAATCTAGGTTTCTTGTAATTGCGAGATTTATAGTGCTTGATTTGATCCAGTTTGGATCCGTAGTTTTTTACCCGGTTATTGTTTTTCACGTAAAAATTTGGTGTCCTTGTGGTGTGTGATTGCGATTTTTTTTCCGCTGCATATTTATTATTTTTGCATACTTTTGGGCTGATTAAATAGACTAATCTAGAGATCTCGCGTATCCTAAAGCTTTCATCTTGGATCTCTCATGTAACACATGACTATGATCTGTATCATGTATGCACGTCTTTCTTCATGGAATAAAATCCATTTTTGTTTATGTTAGTTCATGCATACCAACTATATGATGAAATTTCTACATGAATAATAATGCATGCGGCTAAGAAGTTTGTATCTTATTCAACAACAAAAAATTCTCGAGGTAACAAAACATTACATTTACATCAGATTCAACTACTATTGCAAATAAACTAATATGTTAATGTTGATGGCAAGGGGAGTGTCTGAGTAACTTTTTTTATACAACCTTCATGGTTTTGATCAATGTATTTGTTTTTTTCATTCTTTTTTTTCAGTTGAAATAGTCTCTTGGATAAAGATTGTCTTAGTTCAAATACGTTGTCAAGCTTATTACATTATGCTTTTCAATAAACTTGCACATTGTCTTAGTTTCGCATGTATTTCTGTATTTTATGACATTTTATCTATTTGGTGTAAAGTCTATGGATCTATTCTCTAGATGTTTAATTTTATTTATTTATCTATTTACTTATTTATTTGTTTGTTTATTTTTATAGTTTGTTCAATTGTCAAGATCGAAGTGGTCAATTCTCTATTTGAAATTATTTAAAGTTTAAGTAAACCCACACTAACCATTGGACCACATAAAATTTTATATAATTGTTTGTTAAAAAATTTCGAAATTAATTAAATGGGGATCATGATTGTAAAAACCTAATTTTGTAGGATTGTTTTTTTTTATGAAACATTAATATAGGTTAAGCGGCTAGGGTTTCTACTTTTTATGGTGGATTCGATCATTTTGATGGTTAATTTGCTAGGGTTCCTCTCCTCCTCCATGTCTTTTTTTTTCTTTCTTGTTCTTTCCTTTTCTTTTGGATTTCCATGAGACAAAGAGAAAAATGCCATGGCTGGGTGTGTTGATCCACAAGATTTCAATGGGATTTTCTTTTTGTGATCTCGGTTCCAAATTTATGAATCAGTGATGGGTTTCTGAAAAAAAAAAAAAATGCTCCCTAAAACCTTGATGAATTGTTCTTTTCTTGTATCTATTATTTTGATTAATTCCAAACTCTGATATAACATTAATGGGTTCTTTTTTCTTTTTTTTTCTTTGTATTGTTTCTCTCTTTATATATGTTCAATTTATTTATATGCAAACATTCATTGACAGTGAGATAATTGGTCTGATATTCAGCATGCTATTTCCTTAGAAAATCATGATGATTTTAGAAATTCTTTGTCTAACATAAAATTCATAGAATTCGGGGTGGCATGGTCTGAAAGGAATCTGAAATTCCAAATAATGTGAATTTACATCAAAATTCTACTTATCAAACAGACACTGATTATTTGAAAGAGTGGAATAAAGGTTATTTTTGAAGAGGAGATCATTTTATTTTTTGATCCCATTTTGATCATTTTATGGAACCCAAACAGAATAGGAATTTCTATATATAAAAAAATGGTCCAGAGCAGAAGTTTTTCCTGATACTAGAACAGGTTATTTGATGGGAAAAGTCCAAGTTGTCATTCATGTTATTTCCCTTTATATTGATACTAGAGGATTTTACTGGAAAATTCCCGGTAAATGCCCGTTGCACGAAAAGGTTCCCCGTAGTTGAGGCCTTACGAAAGGGTTCCTTCATCCCTTTTTTTTTTTTAAAACTTTGCTCGTTTCTGACTTAGGCGACGCTAGGGTCGCTCCTCGTTTCTTACGAATATGCAATGGCCTTGCTGAAGTGGTCTGTTCTTATTCCTTTCAAGAAATCCCAAGATGGTGTCATGGTTGAGGACATTGGGGCGTCGAATGCCCAAGAAGGGAATGAACTAGTAGAAGGGAATATAAAGAAGGCTCCATCTTTCCCATGGCTTTGGAAATCAAAGAAGTTAGTAGTATCAAACTGAAATTATTTCATGCTGTTGTTCTCTTCTTTGGGTGTGTCACGACCCGGGCCCGAGATTAGGGTTACCACGGCCAAACCCCGAGTCGTGATGCCATACTTACTCCCGTGAACCTCGCATCACCGAAGTCAATACGAGATTCACAAGGGATCTTACATATACCTGTCAAATGTACAATTTTTTGCGGAAAGACATATATACATTGACATTCAACTTTAATATGTACAAATGCTTTACAGAAAGTAAAGTTTACTTATACATTTCATTTCCTAATTCAATCAACCATGCATATTCAAATACAATGCATGTGATCACTATTTACACCAAAATGAATCTCTTCAAAATGTTTCCAAATTTTCTAAACCGGTCGCCTCCGATTTATGTCCATTCGTTCAACCCTCCTGGGGGAACCGAACTGGTCTCCTCCGCTGGCGGCGCGGTCTCGGTACCACTGGGATGGCCAACTGGGCCTGTATTGTCATCAATAACACTGTGAACACGACGGTTCAACAATGTATACACAATTCTATGACATTCATATGTTAGCAATTCGATTCCAATAGATAACAATAATATTCAAATCAATTCAATTCAATTCAATTTCATTCAATTCAATTCATATAAGTCTTCCCCGAAGGAAGCATGCAATTCATGTGAGTCTCCCCTGAAGAGAGCATTCCATTCATATACACTTTATCAAGTGTCTTTTCGTTGTCCTAAAGCATAGGCGGAAGGCGCACCATTCACAACCCAGCCTTTCAAGGACTCATTTCATTTCATTAGTGCTCACTTTATTAGTGGCTTTTCAAATGGTTACGCACTTTATTAGGTGGCTTATCAAATGTGTGGGATTTACCAGTGTCTTGATCAGAGATCACCGGCATCACCACGGAGCTCCGGAACGCTCCATCTACTGCAGCAGACTTAATTTTTCATATGACAATGTTTGTTCATTTCAGTTCTTTTCTTTTCATTTCGTGACATTTCAGTGTAATCATTCAATACATTATGCAGTGAAGCTCAACAAGGAGCATAACAGGAAGAGACGAGAGAGGACAAGCCAACTCAAGTCACAAACAAGTACATTTCCTAAAACAACATTCGGGTGAAACGTTCATTATGCAATGTAGGTGTTATTATGGATGACATCACTTTTTCGTGACATTTACATTCACATAAGTTTAGCTAACACCCATGAAGGTTTAGGAAATTATCAGAAATCAATTCTGATATTTCCTCAATTTCGGTCACCTCGGCGGTTACCTAGCGGTTAGCCGCATTAGGGGTTTCGGCTGACCGAACCACATTCGGTCAGCTTCCAAAATTTCAATTTCTACAGGACAATTTGTCCAATTTCGGTCACCTACGCGGTCACCCACTCGGCTAGCCGAAATTCAAATTTCGGTTAGCCGAATTTATTCGGTTAGCTTACGGTTCGATTTCCAGAAGCTCAACTTCGGATGGAAAAACCCTGACAAGATCTGCGGTCACCTTGCGGTCAACCCGCGGCTAGCCGAACTCATAATTTCGGCTAGCCGACCTACGTCGGTCAGCTCTCGGTTAGGTGTCGGTCAGCCTGGCGGCTGACCGAATTGCGCCCAGAAATTCAGAAACTTCTGAACCGAATTCTCTGTAATTGAACTTCTTGAGTTCTAACAATTCACCTAACAATTGAAATCAATGAAATTGAGTATACTTGCCTTGTTTGGACACTTCTTAGTAAGAAGTCCCTTGTTTAACTTGAATCCAAGCCGAATTCCTCAACTCAAAGCTTCTTTTGAACCTAAAATCCAAAATCAATCCACAAAACAGAATTCTTGTGAATTCTTTGAGCCATAACTCAATACTGAAACCAGGAAAGTGCTGAATTCAACTCAACACGTACTTGTAGCTTCTTGATGGAAAGCTTGAGCTCTTCTCAAGTTGAAACTCCAAGAAAGTAAGAAAGAAGATGGAGAATATGAAGAAGATGAAGTTCCTCTTCACAATCACTTGTCAATTCTCCAAAGCACACACACTTAAGGAAGAAAACATGGAAGAAAGAAGAAGGAGAGAAAGAAAGAGAAGAAGAGAACCGGCTGGGATGAAGGAATGAACTCAATGAGTTCATCCTCATCTTATAAGCCCTAAATTGCATTTAACTCCCTCTTATTTCCTCTAATTACAATTCAAGTCACATGAATGGTCATTTGACCCAATTCACGTCGAATGGAATCGTCACACTTATAAACGTTAACGTACTCCTTGAGATATACGTGTGAGTATCAAGAGTTTCCGTATTCGACGAAATACGTACAATTTCGTATTTACGAAAAAGTCCTTGCATTGCATGGTTTAGCCTAAAACCATTTCAAGTCACCCATAACCTGTCCTATTCATTTCATTAAGTTCAATTTGACCACTTGAGCCAAATTTTTAGCAATTAATCAACATTAAGTCCATAAGACATGTTGAATTAGCGTTAATCCCGATGAATTAGAGGTAATCGTAATTAACTCGGGGCAGGGTGTTACAGGGTGTTAGGTATCTTGGGTGTAGGCCATTGATGTTCGTCTCTGTGCTACTTAGAAGAGGATGTTGGTAACTTCTCTTTTTAAAGAGCCTCAACCGTTCTCTATGCCGTCTTGCCATTATCACATGCCAATGATTCTTCACAGCATTGTTGGTCCTAGTGGGGAACAGTCGAGCAATCAGAGCCCACTTGTTCCCATGAATGCGATGTGCGGTCAGCAACCTCTCTTCCTCTTCTAGGGTGAAAGGCCTTCTGTTGATTTTGGGATCAAGTTGGTTAAACCACCTGAATCTACAACTCTTCCCTACAAAAGGAGAAAAAAAAAGGGGGGAAAAGGACACAAACATTGAGACCCATTTCCTCCATGGCATCATATGTTTCTTGGGTGTGGGCGGGGGGTTAGGTATGAGTGCAGGTCCAGTAACTAAAATATCTTCTCTGGCAAAGCCATGGACGTGAAGATCTTCATTGCTCTGTCGGAGAAGAAACGAGGAGCGACGCTAGCGTCACTCCTCTGAAAGTTCAAAAAAAAAAAAAAAAAACCAAAATGGGATTTCAGAACCCTTTCGTAAGGCCCCAACTAAGGGGAACCTTTTCGTGCAACGGGCATTTACTGGGAATTTTCCAATAAAATCCTCTTGATACTATGTTGAATTCATTTTAAAAGGCTTTTATACAATGTTGAAAATTAGAGTTCCTTTGGGGATCATGGTTACTAGAATGAGTTTATGACATTTATACTGTGGCAAAGTCCAATTTACCAGTTAACTTTTTCATCTTAAAGAAATTTCTATTCTTGATCTACTCACAATGGATTAAGATGGTTGGAATGGCTTCTCATGTTGCCCACTTGTCCTCTTAAACTCCAACCCTCAAGTAGTTAAAGCATTTCTCTTCTATAGAGCATCTGTGCTTACAAAAAACTGTAGAGAGGCACAAGCATTCTACAAAACATATTGTCCTCGTTATCTTTTGTACAAAATGTCTTTAATCCTATAGTTTTATGATTTGCTGGCCATACATAAACTCCTTATATTTTTAAGGATTGAGCAATCAATTTCATTCTACAAAATCCTTATATTCATACATGCTTTTATCTGTTTAATGTTTATCACAATTTTTTACTTACATACTTGAATCCCAACTATAATTTTACCATGAGATTTTCAAGGTATCTATTATATCTTATTTTTTTATTCTATTTTTTCTTACATAATTACACATATTTCATATCATAGAGCAAATTGACTTAAATCGGGTTTGTACCTGAGACTGTTTGTAGGCTTGAACTATAGATAGATAACTACTTATTGAAAAAAATAAAAATCATCTGATTCACAATGTTACTGAATGAACTATATTGCAAAATATTTCTAATAATTTAAATACATGTAAATGAACTATTTTTACAAGTATCAGTGTCTACAAGGATTGGTTGCATTTTTGTATATGTATATAATAAAAATTAATATATCTCCACCGTCTCTATATTGATAGTTTTTATTTGCAAATGTCGTTAGTTTCTTGCCCTTGCTGAGCACGGGGCATTATTTGCTAGTATCCTATTGTAATGACACTTGACATCCTATTCTAGAACCTAGAATCTGAGTTCTTTTACAGCTGATCTATTGGCGTTTTACCTTCTTATTTTATTTTAAGGAGGAAACTCTTCAAAATTATCCAAAAGTTTACATCAATTTCCAAAACAATCTCATGTATTTATTATTTTTTTAAAAAAAGTCTAAAAGTTTTTCAATCATTCAAATAGGTTTTTCATTTCTATTTTTGTTGGTTAGTCTCTTCTTCAGGTGACTTGTTTTATTGGTATTCCTCAAGTGAGTTTTTAAATGATATAATTGAATATGAAAAAAAAAAAAAAAAAAAAAACTCACCTTTGTTAACATTAGAAAATGGGTTTATGGATTTACCTAACCATTTTCTCTTTACCTATTCTTTCTTCCTCCCAACTCCCAACCCAGCCTTTTCTCCCCCTTCCCCTTCACATGGCACGGCGAGAAGCGTCCAACATCCCCAAACTGATGAAATGGGAATACAGGGGTGTCGCAGTGATTGGAGGCTAATTCATTCTGCTGTGCAGGGGGTTTCGTTAATACTACTCTTACCTTCAAAAAGGAGAGGAAAACAAAATATCATTTGAATGTTTTGGACAAGGAATGGTTCTAGCAAAGATGGCCTTTTCCATCGAACTGATTCATAGTGTCGTTAAATAGTTTAATGAATTATATTATAAAAAGTGCTGTTAAGGGGAAAAAAAAAAAAACTCATTTTTCTTAATTTCACAATTGAATGCAATACAATTATAGAATCCACCTAGGCCATAAAATTTATGATCTGATCTTGTCAAAAAAAAAAAAAAAAAATCCCCCTTAGTCCTCCGCATCATCTCCATCCTCGAGCTATCACAGGGGACCACGAAATGCTCGAGTTTTTTTTTTTTTTAAGAAAATGCCCCTTGCAGTGGGGGCTCGCCTGAATGCACGAAAATGAAGGTAGGAACGATGCACGAAAGGTTTTAACCTAGTTGATCCAACCACCCAAACCCTTAGTTTTAATTCATCAAAGATGAAAAGGCTTTATACATCATGCAATTTTTGTTAAAAAAACCCATTGTTCTGTGTAAAGTTGGCTTATAGAAAATCGAAAAGGAGCCAATGTATCTGGAAAGTCATCCTCAGCTAAACAATCACATATCTTTAAACTGTGTTCCATATCAAGTAATTTCGACCCGAAATAAATTGGATATCGATTTGGGAGGTGACATCCAAACGCAGCAACAAGAAGAAAAAGAAAAATCCAAAACAAGATTCATAAGAATGGGTCTGCATGTTGGAGAAGAAAACATCCCTTTTCAAAAGGAAAATATAGACAATAATTTGGGCTACCTGCGTTACATCCAAACGCACCCTAAACAAAAACCCAAAAATCTTGTTAGAGGAGCATCCTTTCCGAAACAAGAACATTCAACATCAAAATCAACATCAGCTATTCTATTCACATCAAAATCCAAACGCACGTTCTGCCTGTCTCAGTACTCTACCTTATCTGGACAATTTGACTGGTAATGCCCAGGCTTCCCACAATTGTAACAATTACCTCTAAACCCCACGTTCCCAGTCCTCTGCCTCTTCTCACTCGATTCCAAATCATCCTCCTCCTCCTCCCAATCTCCCGACTTCCTCATCTCCCCTTCGCTTCTTAGTACTCTCATAAAACCCTCCAGATCCAGTGGGTAATTACGCAAGAGTCTCTGCGCCGATTCAAACCAAGACCCCGGCAGGCTGTGCAAGATGGCGTACTTCTGATACGTTTCTCGCATGGGCAAGCCCATGTGCTCGATATCGATGGCCATGGCTCGCATCTCGAGGAGGTGCTGGTTGATTGGGGTGTCCTCCGCCATCTTGTACTTTCTATACTTGCTGTGGATGGTGGACCCGTACTCGTCGGTGACTGCGAACATGTCGGTGAGGAAGTCCATAATCTGTTTTGCAGTCTCGTGAACGCTGTAGACGTCGAAGAGAAGGTCATCCATGGCGAAGAGGATCATGGACCGGGCTCTCTCGTTGTCGGAGAGCCATCGATTGAGATTGAGGGAGGTCTTGGGGGGTTTTGAGGGATCGGGAGGTGGGTCGGTAGGTTTTGGGTCGGAGAGGACGTGTTTGAGGTGGAAGTCGGAAAGGACGAATTCGATCTTTAGCTTCCAGCGGCGGAAATCGCGAGGAGTGGAGGAGGGGGTGAGCTTTTTGTTGGTGGAGATGAGATCGGAATACACTGTGTTGGAGATCGGAATCGTCATTGAAAGAAAATAATTTGTGGCAAGGAAGCGAATGACTGGGAGAGATTTGTGAAGCTCCGGATCTCTTGAAAAGAAAGTCGTCGAGACACGAGCCGGATTCCCTATTGCTATAACTCTACGGTAGGGCCCACGTAGTGATAATCGGGACGGTCGTAGATGATGACATCCACTCCCTCCGGTTAGATGGCCTCAAATTTTACTCTCATAAAGTGGGTCCCGCAGTTAAATTCAGCAGTTCCACCGGGCCCATCTTGTCATTCATCTGATCCATTCAGACACACCGACGCCCGTGATAGTAATAGTAGCCCACACCATAGTTTGCACAATTGCACCCACCGACTGGAATAGGGGGCTGGATGGAATTCGAGGGTCAAATTCTTTTACAGGGGAATTTTCAAAATAGCTCACTTAAAAATGAAAATTTACCAAGATTTGAATATTTTAAAAAATTATAAAAGTTTTTCATAATTCTTCCAATAGCTTGTCCAAAAAACTTTTCTAAAAATGACAAAAATACTCTTTACTTATAATAGTTTTTTGAGGAATTTACCGTATAAATCCCGGGAGGGCCCAATGCCACTCCTAATGTCCTAGAAACATCATATTTATGGAGAAGGTCCTCAATGTGCGTTTTTATATAATTTTTTTTGTCGTTTAGCGATTGGTCGATATCGACCATTCTGCGGGAACCCAAATAGAAATTTGGTTTTTTCAGGAGGGAGAAGAGGGGAGGGGAGGAGGAGGGAAAAGAGGGGAGGGGTGGTGTTGCATAGGGGTGGCGTTGCATCGACTGCATCATGAAAAACCATAGGTGGAATTAGTAGAGGTGATGGTGGTGTTGCCAATCCCATCCATGCAAGAAGAATCAAAACCTACCTCTGCAAAAAGCTACAAAACATCATCGAGCTCCCAACCATGAAACCTCTGCTCGTTCTCCTCCAACATCCTCAAGACCCCCTTGAAAAAGCCCACTTTGCATAATGAGTGAAACAGGCGGACAAGCAATGAAAAACCGTTGATGGTGAAAAAACCCTAGGTAGTTTGGCAGGGAGGATTGGAGTCAGAGTCGGGGTGGGAGAAAACGGGCCGGCGGAGTAGGCTGATGGGCTTCCATCACTTTGCAAACTGCTTGAGATGGACGATTTGGCGGATCTTGTCTACCTTTTTCATCGCAGTCGCCCTTGCAACAACAAGCTGCAGAAGCAGAAGTAGAGTGAGTGAAACAGACAGACAAGCAGAAGCACAAGTATGCAACACCACCTCTCCCCTCTTCTCCCTCCTGAAAAACTCAATTTCTATTTTGATTCGCACAAAATGGTCGATATCGACCAATCGCTAAACGACAAAAAAAAAAAAAAAAAAACAAAAAAAAAAAAATGCACATTGAGGACCTTATCCATAAATATGGTGTTTATAGGACATCAGGAGTGGTATGGAGTCCTACGGGGATTTATGCTGTAATTCCTCTAGTTTTTTTTTCTTTATTAACCTCTCTCATTTATAAAGCTGGCGATTTTTGTTTTGATGATCATAAACATTCAATGAAGCAAGTTTTTTATTCATACTTGGGCCCACTAGGTCATTTGGGTTGGATAAGATCGTTTTTCTTAAATGATTTATTAAAGGAGATTTTAAAAAAAATAATATAAGGGTGTTTTTGTCATTTTTCAATTCTTTTAGAGAGCTGCTAAATACTTTGCACACACACTCTTTTTTTTTTAAAGACAAAAACCCTAAACTACCCCTTCCCTATGGCCACCTCTGTCCGCCCGTTCTCCGTCTCCCTCTCCCTGCTCGCCCCTTGCTTCCGCCCGTGCCACCATCTCCTTTTGTGGTTTTTATATCTCAGTTATTGTGACTAATTATAGGTTTGCTCGGCAGAAGCTTGTGTTAGGGCCATACCATTGAGGCTGAGAGCTTCGGAAGTTTCGTGTAGATGATGCCCGGCACTTGAAACAATATGTAAGCAATGTGTGTGATATCTCATCACTGCTTTTGGGCCATTTTCTGAAAAACTTCATAGAGATACGATATCTATGTACATTTTGTTTTAGTTATCGCTCACTCGGCACAAGCATTGGAAGGATTGGGCCGATGACGCTATCTAGAATACTACACTATTATTAGCTTTATTTAGGAGGGTTGCCGAGGATTTTCTATATATTTATTGTAGCTAAGAATATATTAGAACACAATAATACAAAATTAATATTTTCGGTATGTTAAAAAAAAAAAAGCCCAACATAGATGTCAACATAAAATTGTGTTATTTCTGAAATTTCACGCAGACTAATTTTAACACTTTGGATTGAGATACCTTAAGCAATCTCGATTCTTAAGAATTACATCAATATATTTTGGGACATTTACTTCAAAAATCCCATTAAATAGAGTAATTATAACTGAGGACCCTACATTTTTATAATTACGGCCAAGGTCTTCCAGCCCAAAATCTAATATTTCATTCCGTTTTTTCCCTTGATTAGTTGATGTCAAAATAACCCTTAAAAAAAAAAAAATGTTCTTCGCCCCAAATCAATAGCAATAGTAAGAAGAAAGAGAGGAAAGAGAAGAAGGCGATCAACACCCTACTCTTTTTTTCTCAATTACAGTGAAAAAGAGATTGCTCGATATCAACAAAATCATAAACAACAAAAAAACTCAATTTTTGTTGACGCTAACTGGGCGTTTTGTTGACGTTAATACAATTTTATGTTGATGTTGACGAATCTTCTGTTGACGTCAACAAATTCACAGGGTTACTCATGCCGTTAACTTGGTATTTTTGTTGACTTCAACACAATTTTATGTTAATGTTGACGAATATTCTATCGACGTTAACAAATTCACGGGGTCACTGATTGTAATAACTGGGCATTTTTATTGATGTCAACACAATTTTATGTTGACGTCGATGAATGTTTTGTTGATGTCAATAAATATTACTCATGACAGAATAAGGATCTGGTTATATTGACATCAACAAAAAAAAAAAAGGGCAAAACAGGTAAAAAAGAGATGATTTGGCTTGGAAATTCTTGGCGGTCATTATAAAAGTTTAGAGTTCTTAACTATGGTTATCCCATGTTAGGAGATTTTTGTGGTAAATGTCCCATATATTTTTCTTTCAAATGATACGTGGGCTTTGGGTGGTTTTAAGTCCACTTATTTACAAGCAATCCACTCACTGAGCTCCCTTCAATAGACCAGGTAGTAAATGAAGTTCAAATCGAATGAGAAGCAAAGCATCTTTCAATCCCTGCTAAAGTTGTGGAGTGTGAAAAGAAGTAAAGATGTCATATACTTTAAAAAAAAAAAAAAAAAAACCCACTATGTTTCGTGTTTCCCTGTGACCGTTGGAAGTGACAGTGAGTAAGGGCCCGTTTGGCACTTTACTAATACAATACAAGTCAAGTAAAGCCTTTATTCTTCCAGACAAGATGTCACATCAAATGTATTTTATTCAAAACTCTCCCTATTATTTTCAAAAAAAGTAAAAAAGCAACTACTTTTATCTACTAAAATCCAAAAAAACTCCATTTTCCTATACAAAAAGTCAAAAAGATTTCATAACAGACAATTAAAAATAAAATATCATCATAACTCACTTATATTTTATTCTTACTTCAAAATCAACTTTACTTCACTTGACTATATTAGTAGAGTTACCAAACTGGCCCTAAAGGACCAAAGTAGAAGAAGGCTGAAAGGGGGGATGGAAGAGGACCAGTCCTTCATTTTTGTTTTGTCTCATCGCCAATAACTCATTTTTTTTTGCAGATTATCCTTATTTGAAATCTTTGAGAAAGCATTAGACCCTAATTTGAAAGATTTGATCCTTGCCATCATTTTTTGAAATAAACCCAAAACTTAGGGCCTTATTTGAATTCAGATTGAATTCGGTTTCTCCTATGCCCAAAATCCTCTCTTGCAAAATACAGACACATCAAATTTTTGGATTGAATTGGGTTTCTCATCTGCCAAAAATCTTTATCCATTGATTCCATGTCAAGTAGTTTTCTAATCCGAGTGTCGGATCCAGACGCACCAAAAAATAATAAAAACGATAGAGGGTTTTTTTTTCCTCATCGGATATTAATTTGGGAGGAGAAAGCATTGAAAATACCACATCAATGGCACCCATTCACATCTACATCACATGCAAACGCATATCCTTCAAAAAAACATTTCAAACACGCGGGGTTTGCATCAAATCAATTGTCTTCCCACAATTGTAACATTTTATTACCACAAAACCCCTTCATCCCATATGGTCCTCTGCCTCCGCTCACACGATAGTCGATTCCTAATACGCGACCCAATATCCCGAATTCTCCATCTCCTCTGCCTTCCTTAGATTTCTTGACTTCTCCATCTCCTCTGCCTTCCTTAGATTTCTCATCAAATCCTCCAGATTCAGTTCGTGCACTCTAAGCCTCAGTTCATCCCGCACTTCGGCCCAGGACTCCGGCAGGCTATTCAAGATCGCGTCCTTCTGAGCCTCTTCTCCAACACAGGACAAGCACAAGTGCTCAAGATCGATGGCCATGGCTCTCATCTGGAGGAGGTGGTCGTTGATCGAGGTGTGGTACCCCATCTTGTAATTGGTGTACTTCTTGTAGAGGTTGACGGCGTACTCAGAAGAGCCGGGCGGGAAGATCTCGGCGAGGGAGTCCATCAACAGTTTTGCAGTCTCGTGGGCGCTGTAGACGTCGAAGAGAAGGTCGTCCATGGCGAAGAGGATCATGGAGCGGGCTCTTTCGTCGTCGGAGACCCATTGATTGAGGGATGCGTCGGTGGGCTTTGGATCGGAGAGGACGTATTTGAGGTGGGCGTCTGAGAGGACGAATTCGATCTTGCGCTTCCAGCGGCGGAATTCGGGAGGACTGGAGGAGGAGGTGAGCTTTTTGTCGGTGGAGATGAGATCGGAATACACTATCTCGGAGATCGTCATGGTGGAAGAAAGAAAGCAGGAGAAATTGGGGAGGAATCGGATGACCGAGACGAAAAAGGGAAGCCGAAGGCTATTTATACAGCCAGCCTTGGAAGAGAATAAATTATTCGGACTCTTGGAGAGGAAGTAATCTATAGAACCTTTGTCGAATTGCTCTTTTTCTTTAAACAAGAAGAGAATAAACACTTTTGGGCCCGTTTGGCATCTTTTGCATGAGACCATTGCCGCATTCCCACGGAAAGAAGGATAAAAGGAACAAATGCGTTTGGTTTGAAATAATTCGCTTTTCTTTCGGAACACTTGGACAGAATGATCACCATTCAGAACGAAATCTGAGGCACGATTTCCAAACAAGTCTCCCACAATTCATTTCAAGAAATCAAATTTACTGATGAAGATGGTTCTTCTCTTGAAGCGGATCTGGGCAGTTTTTTCACCCCAGCAGTCAGTTTGAAAGACGACGGGAGATGGATACATGTAAATTATGTAAAATATGAGAAGCTCCCTTATATTTGTAGGTATTGTGGTCGGATTAACCATGCCGACGAAGATTGTGATCTAAGTTTCGATTTGGAGAACATCCCTGCTGATGATTTGAAAACATGGGCAACTGTTCCCATCCGAGGGCTGCCAAAGGTCCGCTTCCCATTTGGAGATTGGATGTGTACTCAGCGATACCGAAGGAGAAGGGATAACAGTGGTGGTGGCAACTTTGGACTCAAAAATTTTCCAGCGACCATAACCAACCCATCGATGAGGGAGAGGGGTGAGTCGTCTTCCTTGAACTCGGTGGCTGATGAGTCCGAGCAGACTCAGCAAGATAAAAAACATGAGGAAGTTGGAGGACCTCAAGCAGTGGATGATCAAAATGAGACACGTGTCTCACCCCGTGTAGGCATTGTACGTGGGAAAAGAGTAATGACTCTCGGAGAGGACTCTCTGAGAGGATGAAGGCATGGAAACTTCATTAAATGCCTTCGCTGGAAACGAGGTGGAATTAATAGCTAACCTACTCAACAAAGCCCTAGGACTTTCCAAGACTAACCTGGCTAATATTATTAAGGAAACGGTCAAGTGCAGGGCGCAGCACAATCAAGGTGATGGCGATGGCTTTCATCCCCATATCCCCAAAAGGCAGTATCGTCGCATCCCTGGAAATCAGGTGGCAATGGCAGATTTTTCGAATATCCCGCCTGGATTTGAACCAAGATAAAAAATCAAAGCTGATTGGGAGTATGGGTCAATTGCGGGTGGTTTGAACCATGGACCAAACCAGCCCAACAACTTAATTAATCTTGAAGTGGGCCATAAAGATGTTGGGGGCGATGGAACACCGACTCTTTCTACTGACTTCGACGAGAGTCGCTCCAGCTCTGTCTCTCGGGTTCAAATTACTGCTGGGTTAAGGGCGGAGGGGGCTTCTATCTCTGCCAGTGGTGAATGGTAATGACATTAGAAATGTTATGGTAGACACGGGACAGCCTCATATTTATCACAGTGGAAATGAAGATGGTCAACCTAATAGGGAATTGGGAAGTGCTCAACGAAGCAGCTCATTGTACGCAGGAATGGGTCTGGCTACTACTCCAACAGATAGAGGATACAAGGAAACAAATTTCCAACCAGGGCAAGAAGGCAACCCCCAGGTAAGTCACTTCTTCCATTTTTCTAATTATGAAAAGTCTGTTAACACCATAAAGTCCCGCAACAAAACCCCTAAACCAATAAATACTAAACACAATCAGGGTAGGTGTGGTATATCCTGGAATTGCAGAATGGTCAGAATCTACTACGCTACGTGAAATAAAACGTCTGTGTAGAATCCACCAACCTGAGTTTTTATTTTTATCTGAAACTAAAGCTGAAATGCGGGAAATTAAGGTCTTAGCAAGAAAATTAAAGTTTAGTTTTTATGATGGTATATCCGCAATTGGTAATGCTGGCGGGATCGCATTGCTATGGTTTAATCCTGGCAGTATTCAGGTGCTATTGCATAATAAGAATTTTCTTCACTGCTGTATTGACCAAAATGTGGCTGAAAAGTTGTGGTATTTAACGTTCATCCGAGGTCCTCCATACCCACATGAGAAAAACCTTTTTTGGAACTCAATTACTGAATTAGGTAAGAACCAGAAGGGCCCTTGGATGATCATAGGGGACTTCAATGAGGTGTTAGAGAAAGATGAGAAATGGAGTGGTAAAAATTTAACCCGGCTAAGGGAAAACGCCGTGCTGAATGCATGGATAATTTAAACATATGGATTTAGGATGGTCAGGGCCTTCCTTTACTTGGACAAATAAAAGGAAAGGATTTGCTCATATTAAAGAGAGATTAGACAAAGCGGTTGGCAATGCTGAATGGCGAATAAAATTCCCTGATGCCATGATTCAGGTTTTATCTGCAGTAGGCTCTGATCACTCACCTCTTTTATTTACCCTTAATTCCAAGGGCCCCAAGGTATGCCGTTCCTTTAGATTTTTCAATATGTGGCTCAGGGATAAAAGTTGTCTAGACTTAATTAAGAATTCTTGGCATGTTGGTAGAACCATAGATTGTGGAAATTTTAGTAAGGCCCTCCCAAGACTAGAAAAAAGACCTTAGACAGTGGAATAAAACTAGCTTTGGCAAAATTGAAAACAACATCATGAAGACTAGACTAGAGTTAGAGAGTGTTCAAAGGGAAGTGCCTTGTCTTGAAAATATTAATAAAGAAATTGAATTGACCACTAAACTTGAAGAATTTTTACCTAGAGAGGAGGACATGTGGAGACAAAAATCAAGGGAGGTTTGGCTTAAGGAAGGGGATAGGAACACAAATTTTTTTCATACTAGTACAATCAACAAAAGAAGAATTAATAAAATTGACAGGATAAAAAATGATCAAGGCGCTTGGCTTGAAGATAGAGGCGGCATTGGTTCTGAAATTTGTAGACAACTTACTTTCACGTTATCCTCTAAAGGTCCTAGAAGCCTTCACTCTATAAGAGAAGTTATCAAGCCAATTCTTACCCATGAGGATAACAATACTTTAATCTCCATTCCAACGATTGAAGAAATCAAGTTTGCTTTCTTCCAAATAGGAGACCAAAAGGCCCCAGGACCGGATGGGTACCCCGCAAAAATTTTCCAACATATGTGGGGGACAGATGGACAAGATGTAGTTTTCTTAGTTAAGAATTTTTTTAGTTGTAAATTTCCTTTAAATAGAATCAACAAAACTTTTATTGTGTTAATTCCAAAGAAAAATTCCCCTCATAATGTTGGTGACCTCAGGCCCATTAGTCTTTGTAGTGTGATATATAAAATAATATCTAAAGTGGTGGCCAATAGACTGAAACTTGTTCTCCACAAGATTATAGGCCCTTTCCAAAGTGCTTTTATTGAAGGAAGACATATAGATGATAATTACATCATTGCCTATGAAATCCTTCATTCCTTAAAAAAAAAAGAACAAGAAAAAATTCATGGGCCTTAGATATGTTTAAGGCCTATGACCGTATGGAATGAGACTTCTTAGTAGAAGCCTTAAATGCTTTTGGCTTTCACCATGAGTTCATTCGTATAATTAGAGGGTGCATTGAATCTGTGTCTTACGCAATCCTCCTAAATGGATCCCCTTTTGGCAATATTAACCCAACTAGAGGGTTAAGACAAGGGGACCCTCTTTCCCCTTATATTTTCATTATAGGCATGGAGGTCTTGTCAACAATGTTTGTTAGAGCTGTGAATGATAAAACTATTTAAGGAGTTAGAGTAGCTAAGATGGCCCCTAGTGTGTCTCATTTATTATTTGCTGACGATAGTTTAATATTCGCCGGAGCCACCCTGTTTGAGACAAGGGAGGTGAAGGAAATCCTTGATGACTATTGTGAAATTTCAAGTCAATTGATTAACTTTTCCAAGTCTGCAATTCTGTTTAGTAAAGGAGCTTGTGGCAAAAGATGTAAAGCGATCACAACATTGTTAGGAGTTAGGATGATGACAGAAAATTAAAAATATCTTGGTAACCCCATTAACTTCAAAGGTAAGAATGGCATGATATTTGAACCAATTTTAGATAAAGTTAGAAGCAAAATTAAGAGTTGGCAAGCCCCTCTACTCTCCCAAGCGGGGAGAAATACCCTCATTAAGTCGGTAGCGTCATCTATTCCGCTGTATAATATGTCGGTTTTAAGGCTCCCCAAATTAACCACTGAGGAGTTAGATAGGATTTATCGAAAGTTTTGGTGGGGCGACCGTGAGGATAAAAAGAATATCTACACAATTAGCTGGAAGGAAATTTGCAAGCCAATTGAATGCGGCGGGCTAGGAATTAGAGAGTCAGATAGTAACAATAAGGCGTTGGCCCGGACATGTTGGAAGTATCTCTCTAACCCTGACCTACTTTGCACTCAAATCCTAAAAGCAAAATATTGTCCTAACAAATCCCTTTGGGAAGCTGGTATGAAAAAAGGAGGATCCTTGTTTTGGAAGGGGTTTGCTAAAATCTTAAATTTTATCAATGAAAATATAGGTTGGATAATAGGAACTGGAGAGAAGATTTTGGTTTGGGAATGCAATTGGATCCCTAGTATAAGGGGTATTAGGAAACCGTTCTCTCCAACATCTGACCCAAATGTTGTTATTAAGGACCTTTTGGATGATAACAAAAGTTGGAATATGCAAAAAATAAAGGAAATATTTAGTGATCCTAGGGATGTTGAGGAGGTCTCTAAAATTTATATTTCTCAACTCTCTAGTGAGGATAAAAAAATCTGGCCTCATTCTAAAAGTGGAGAGGTTATCACTAAATTGGCCTTTAATACCATTAATAGAGCCGAGGTTGACCCTCTCGTGGCTTCTACTAATTGGAAGCACTTTTGGAAGCTACCTATTCCTCAGAGAATCTTGCTTTTTGGGTGGAAATGCTTAAGAGGCGCTATTCTGGTAAGATCCATTTTCAAATCAAGGTTTGATTTGGCTAACTTTCCTTCTCAATGCTCTTTTTGTGAAGAGAAAGAGGAAACCATTGTTCACATTTTGTTCCATTGTGAATTTTCTAGGGCAGTTTGGTTTGGATCCCACTTGGGTGCATTGACTCATAATCTCAACTCCAATAATGTATTAGATTGGTGGAATTTTGTGACAAATCAAAGGAACTCAATCCATCCACAACTTTCAAATCTTGTATCTCATGCCAAGTTTTTTACCATGTGGTAGGGAATTTGGAGAGCGAGAAATGAATTGAGTATCAAAGGGCATATCTTAACACCGAAACAGGTTTTAACTATTGCTGATCATATGAACCTGCTTAATAAACCTGAATGCTCCCCATACATTTTAGATCTCATTTCTTACTCTCCTATAATTAAAAAAGGGGATCTTGAGCAAGCTGCCCTTCTCTTTAGCGATGCGGCATTTAGTGGTCATATAGGCCAATAGGTTTTCGGTTTTGCCTTATTTTTTTAATGGACCACTTGTGGCTGCAGGGCCTTCCAAGGGATCAAGAGTCATTTCCGCTAAAGAGGCGGAAACGAGAGCACTACTCTTTGCGCTAAATGCTATCAAGGATTGCAGATTCTCGGGAGTTCGAGTTCATATGGATGCTCTAGAAGTTGTAAGAAGTATTAAGGGCAGCAAAGATTGGTCTATCCAGCCTCTTGTAGAAGATATTTTGAAGTGTTTGAAGCATTTTAGGTCTTTGGAGACATTTCTCATTCCAAGATATTTAAATAGGGTTGCCATTATCTTGCTAAATGTGGACAATCTGGGATAAACTTTATATAGCCTCATTGTGAATAGGCCTTTGTTTGTTTTCCTTTTAGTGTCTGAGTCTTTTTTTGTGTGTTGTAGCTTGTTTGCTGGCTTTCTTTTTAATGAAATCTCCCTTTTACCAAAAAAATATAATAGTTCTTATTATCATTATGTGGATCCCACAGTGGAGTTTTGAATATTTGTTACAACATTTATAACTAGCTAGTTGGTTTCACATGGATTTAATGCAAAGACTTTATTTGGGGTGATAGGTTTAAAGATTGAAAAAGTAAAAGGTTTTGAGTCTAAATCCTGCTAAAAACGTCTATTATTAAACCCACTTCGATACATACCCATCGATATACCCATCATATAACATGTTTGGTATGACAAAACTATAAACCCGCCAGAGGATAGATCGGATGAGCTGGAGTCAAAATTGAATTGGCCAAGTTTGTACAAGATGACAAAGGAGTTAAGTAAATTAAAAGCAAAACCCTCTGCTATTGGCTGGTATATATATTAAGTAGTAAACTGCTCAAGGATGGATGCCATTTTCCTTCTCCAATCCCCGCACAGACTAGAGTGTCATTTTAAATCACCTGGGAAGGTCTTGCATTGCTGGTTTGTTATATGACCTTATTTCCATGCTGCAGTGTCATAGAAGGGATAACAATCAGCCTGCCCAAATATTCGAACGGCGTGATTAAAGGTGCATCTAAACACAACAACAAGAGCAGCAACAATTTTGGAACCAAACCTTAGTGAGGAACAAGTAGCCAGTCTGAACAAAAAATTATCTTTAACCATATGTACATTAAGACCAAGTTACAATAAAAGCCTTCTCACTGCCAACTCCAAGCAATCAAAAAAAGGAAGTACATAATCTTTTCTTCAGAAGTCATACAAATGGCAACAGAGGAGGATTACATGCTACTCAAATTGTTCCCAGTCTTGGGTTATTTTTGTTGATGAAGCCATAGGAGATGGAGCATTCAAACTTCCAACCCCAGAATCAAATGTCTCCCATTGGGTTGTGACAGAAACAGCATTGCCGTTCCCACTGAATGGGTTGGAGTTTCTTGCCTTTAGACCGTCAACAGTCTCCACAAGATTCTGCACACGGCGGACCTGTATGGAAATTTTGGAAAATATTACTACGGCTTTGCATGTCATGCTGATTTAATGCATGAATGGGTGATCATTGCTCAATACATGCAAACTTCTGCAAATGTTTGTAATTACACCAGTCTGAGAATTTCAGGTCTTACAATTAAGCATTTCTAGTTCTATATTGGCATAATCCACTTTTAACTGATATGACGAATATGAGGCATCTGCTTAGCAAGCAAGGGACAACTCTAAAACATATCAAAATGGAAAGTGATTGGATATTTTGCAAAATGGAAGGTTATCCATTCCACAGAGAAAGTGGAAACCTGGTGAGGTGGGAAACTGTTCCTCTGATTCATTCCATTTTAATGTGAAGGTTTAAAGTGAAACTGGAAGAAAAAGTTCACAGTAATTGTAAGTTTCCTATTTTCATGCTGTCCCAAATGGGGATCAGAAGAGATGACCACTCGTTCTGACATACATTTCAAATTGCTTTCTCGGTTCTATCTACATTCAGACATAGGCTCCAAATTATAGAAATGGGTTAGAAACAGAAACAAAAGCTTCATTGGTTAACTAGCAAAAAAACACACCTACATTGGTTGAGGTATGTGAAATGAAAAGGTGAGAGAATAATACCCAACCTTGTGCCATTAACCATACCAAAAAAAAAAAAAACATACAACAATAAAGACAAATTAAAATACATCAAGTTGGGTCTAAGTCTAGATATGGAAACTACTTATCAGTTGTCTCCACAATTTATACTAATAAATAGAGCTGTTAAGAGAGTAGGTGAGACAAGTAAAAGTGTTCATGATAACTAACTTCAAGGTTGTGGGAAAAATGTTGAAAAAAGAAATGATCTTACAAAATCTGGTTAGCTATGTATTCCCAGAGTACTAATATAAAAATAATAATATAAGAAATAAATATGGATACAGTAACAGTCTGAGGCATGATATGGATGCAACAATATCCTAGCGATTCACAATTAGTTAGTAGATCTATGTAAATATAATATAATATTTTTATATACATATAATATCAGTGAGTTTAAGCTAAGGATGTGTGTGTGTGTGAGAGAGAGAGAGAGAGAGAGAGAGAGAGAGAGAGAGATTAGTATTGCGATGATCCTTTTGTTTTTTTGGCCAGATATAGGGGCTGGTACCCCGCCCATTGGTGAGGGTTATAGACCTCGGGTGAGGTGAGGGAACCCTCTGGTGACGGAAGTAGACATCGGATGAGGTGAGAGAGCCCTTGGGTGTGGAAAGGTGGCATGCCCAGGGTTCAAAGTTCAAACCCTGGGCAGCCAGGTGACTGGTGAGAACCAATGCGTAAGAGGCCGTTCTCACGGGGATGATCTTAATCTTCATTGTAATGATGAATGGATCTTTGAGCCAATTATCACACACACACACACACACACACACACACACACACAAATCCCATATAGAAAGGATGACGGCTCGACTGGATCGGTTCTTCAAGATGATGGCCTGATCTTCTTCTAGCACCAATCCCATATAGAAAGGATGACGGCTTCCTATTTGCTGAATTCATATGGCTATAAGAGAGTGAAAGACCAGTCATAATAATGCCCTGATATTCTCTAGTCTTTTAAGCATTACCGAATCTGTATTGCCATGTCCATTAGTGTTAAACAGTTAAAAAGGAACTTGCTTTAACTTTGGTTTTTACTAGACTTGGAATCCAAGTTTTCTTAAATAATGAAAACCAAAACATTATATTGTTAATTGCATGAATCAAGTGGGGCCCATATATGATCATTTGGGAACACCCAAATTAGATATACGACTTACAAGAAAGAGAAGCAATAAAGACAATTTTATATAGTAGAAATAAGACACAATGAGATCCATCAAGCTAAAGGATAAGAGCAGATCAACATGAGGGGGTCTTCAGATCCCTTCTCTGGTGATATTACAAAGGTCAAGGCACTGTCTCTTTAGGGTAACTGGCTTAAATAAATATATAAAAATAAAATAAAAATAAACGCTATTCTTTATTCTCATTTGGGAAAAGGGATAACTGGCATGGTTCCACAATCTACACTCCCCAGGATGGCAATGATGATGTATTACTTGAGGTACCATTCACAATTACATGTTCAGAGAAGATGTTCCATTGAAAACCTCAAAACCATCAAAATTTTCCCTAATCTCCACTTCTTTTGAATCCCTATGCCCAATCTATAAGAAAAACCAATTTAACTTCTGCCTCTATCATATATTACCATGACAGATGATATATGCATGGGTTGCAGATATATCAAGACAATATGAGAAGACTAGGAGTGATGTATATCATGTAGCTTACTGCACCAAACCACTACTTCAGTTTCAAGGATTCCTAATCAATTACAAACTATGAAACTATGAAAACTCGAGAGCAGCTGTACATTGTTAAGAAAAACATCCAGGTCATTCTCAAAGTCTTCTGGGAAACTGATGAAGTTTTATTTCAATATTCATATCAACATCAAGTTATACAATATCATAGGCAGCTGTTGAGGACTCCTTATGCCCAATACTGTAATGATTTAATGCCAGAAACTATCACCAAGTGATGGGAAACGGGAAGAATTATAGGTTCCACAAATACTCATAAGTTATAACTGACTGATTAACTAAATGAAGCAATTAACTCGTTCCCTCTTTTCAGGGGATTGTAACAGCATTAGTACCAACATTTGGTCCTGAAGAACAATGCTGATTGCTGACAAAATGAGGGCCTGAAACTGTCAAATTTTTGTGACCCCAAAAAGACATGAATTCCAGCATCAACATACACCACAGATCATGCAGAATTTGGACAGGTATTAAAGAGTTACGAGCAAGAGCAAGTTCACACAACGTTGAAACTTGCAGAGCAAAAACAAGGATAAAATCAAATGGCGCTTAATAGAGAATTTTTTATGAGCATGCACAGGAATTAAAATCAGAACTTGAAGAATAATAGCAAATATGCTGAAAATTACATAGCTGCTTTCTAACTTATTATAAAATGTAAGAAGTTAATGAACTGTTTCTTCAGCAGAGATGGTTTTCACTTGTATGCAAATATCCCCTCAGATTGCAAGTATGCCAACAACAACCCATTCATGGCAGAAAAAGTGAGGGTTTTGTCTGGGAGGGTGGCGTTTGTGCTAGATGGGTGGGAAACCTGAGAAGAATGTAGGTTTTTCTTAACAAGAAGGCACCTATATTTTCACACAACCTCAAAAAGGATCCTATATTTATGTCTTTGCTAAAAACTCCCTTGACTAACAATCAAACCGGACAAAAAGTAGCAGTGACCGCCAACTTTTTTCTGACAAAATTACGCCTGAGAAAAACTAAAATGATGACTTTGTCAATACAACCCTTTCCACAAATGCTTCTTCGTGGGCGTTCATGTAGGGTGTCCCCTTTGGTCAATTCAACCCATTCACACACATACCAAGACCCTTAATAGGAAGTGATCCATTTCATACTACTTTTTTACATTATGCACCTTTGTATAGTACAATCACAAGATATTACAATATGTATAACCATTAAACTAAGGACCTAAACCTAGGGCTAATATCACATTACTTTCCTAATCCATATCCAAGTCTTCCCAATGCCTCCCTCATGCATGCAGATGGTCCCCACCTAACTTGAGTTAGTGAGATTTGTTAAGCTTAAATAAAGGGTATTTGTTTATTTGTCCATACTAACTAAAGTTAATTTTTACACCATTAAACTAGGAAAGGTTTGGTAAAAATACAAAATATGGGGCCTCTTTATGGTTGTCTGAAAATTTACAGGAGCAATCCTGTAAAAACCTCAAGATTGTTTAGTGTGTACCTCAATCCGTCTCTGCACTTTCGCTTCTCCTTGAGCCTCGATGCTGTCTAACTTCAGCAACTGCATCATGAACAATTCAGTCAACACAACGAACTCCTGCTCTGCAACCTTGTTACCACCACGTATGGTCCGCTCCAATGCAGAAACCTATAACATCTGATACAGCTCAATTTCCAAAACCCATATGAATCTCTACTTTGCTAGCTGAAATAGATAAGTTTCAAAAATGGAAGAAGGTAATTAAAAGTCTCACATATCCCAAATAGCACAAGAACTTCTAACCAACTTAAATTTCAATATTTGTATTTGAACTGCAGATTAAATTCCCCAAATGTAGCTTCATAGAGTTAACTCCAGTAAAGACAGAGCCTTGCGCGATACTATATAAATTCATGTAAATGAGTCCAAGAGAATACAACACAACATTACAACAAAAGCTCTTGGCTCCTTTTGGACTAACCTTCTCTGAAAGCTTATCAACCTCAGCTTTGACTTGTGCGACAGCTTCACAGGCCCTGGATATTCCTTCATTTCTCTTCATCTCCTCAAGCTTCCTCTCCTTACTGGCGGGGTCCTCCATGAGGACTATCTTTGACGTGTCTTTGACACCCACCATGTGCAAGCACTCTTCATCGTCCTTCTGTTTCCCTCTGAACAAGAGCCTCTGTTCCTGAGGCTCCAAACCAGTTTCTTGGGCAAGAATTCTCTTCAAATCCCCTTCATTAAAAGTAAAAAGAAAAAAAAATAAGAATATGAACCAATAAGAAATATTAGAAAAAAGAGATTTTAGCATAAACTGGCACTATAGCCCATTTTTTGAGTAAAGAGAATTCTCTCATGGTTTTTTGGGATCTCATCTACAAGTAGAATTCCCAAAACACAGAGAACATTTTTTCCACTTCAAAGATGGCAAGGAGACAAATGTAGCCAAAGTGAACACAAAATCCAAAAACAATTTGAAAGTGATCAACAAAAACCAAACAGATAATTGGAAAGAAATTCTAATCGCAGAGAGGGTAAATGATAGAACAGGAACATGAGAAGCATAAACACCATGGGCAAGTCATTCCAGCAGGGCTGACCAAGCACCAGAAGTCCAGAACCATTTAGCATAGGGGGCATTACCATGAATTAATCATGGTACAAAAGCTAATCTGATGATCCAACAGAGAGCCAACTGTCAACAGCATTTGTACATCACCATCTCCTTGCAGGCACGTAAGCAAACACCTAGGGTTGTCCTATCTGCGTGGTCCCAAATCATGGTCCATCTATGGCTAGCCCCATTTGCAAAAATTGCCCCAATCCATGACAAACCTTGTCATGCATACAGTGGAAGGAGATATTCATGTTTATTGCATTTCTCACATCTCCACTGTATCAGTTCACACAGAAAAGATAGGCAATCCAGATGCACAAAGAGGATGTAGTGTCTAAAAGTTACCAAAGAAATCCAACAAATAGATAAAAAGAAAATCCCAAAAAGAAGACATAATCACAATAAAATCATGAAACAAAAAGTGGCTTAAGCATGAGCTTCTGCATCTCAATCAACAAAGTAAAATACCAAGAAAAAAAGTTAGAGAGAGAGAGAGAAGGGAACTAGCTTGATCAAGGTCAGTTCATACAGCAGAGACAAACCAAGCCCTGATTATAGGCGTTTTCTTCAATATCAAGCAAAATCTCAACATGCAGAAATTAAATACAGACCCAAATCATGTATATGAAAAAAAGTAGCTAGATTAGGGGTAGCATCTTTCAACCCCAATCAACAAATCACAACAATAAACAATACACTCGAACCCAAATATCTTAAATGTTTAATTAGCTTGATCAGGGGGCATTCTCTAATCTCTATATATCCATCATGGGAGCAAAAACACAGAAATAGAAAACAAACCCAACAAGGAAAAATGAAAGAGTGTATCACCAAAAGTCGCTTGAGCAGGGACGGAGATGTCGTGCTGGTAAGAGCCATGAGAGACCTTGATCTTGATCATGGGACCAGAAGCCCCACCCCCATCGTCCCTCTTCTGAACCAGCATCCCACCAGGCCTCAGCTCCCAATCTATCTGCTCATTCTCTGAAACCCCTCTGGAGTTTGAAGACCCTTTCATTTCTCACCAACCCAACAGCAAGAGAGAGAGAGAGAGAGAGAGAGAGGAACAGGTGGGACTTTGTTTTCCTTCAACAGTAGCAGTAGTAGAGGGTAAGCAAGCAAAAGGGGCCTTTTCTTGCTTTCTAGAGAGGGGAGAGCAGTTTTTTGTGGATATTCAGAAGCAGAGTTTCTGCCTAAGGAAAAAAAATAAAATATGGGAGAGAATCAGAGTCCCTGAAATGCAAAGGAAGGATCGGGAGATGTCAGATACTGCAGGCTGACACTCCAAGAATCACTTTGTATCTCCTTTTACCAGAAGAAAAATAGGTATCACTTTATATGAAATGAGAGACAACTCAATGGGGTTTCTACTTTCTACCTGATGAAAACAGAGCCGGGGAAAAGGCTAACCGGCTTCATGTTTAATAGCCGGTTGCATATAGAGGAAAATGCAGTTCATGGCCTGTTTGTTTGCAGGCATTTTGAAAATTGACATGGGAGAAAATTAGGGTCTCTTGTTTGGTGGAATTTTTTAATGAAGTTTTCTATGTTTTTTTAGACAAAATCTTATTTTGTTTTGAGAATTTCTCAAAGGCTTGGGAATTTCCTAGTGAAGTTGTAAAATTTCTATATTCTAAAATGCTATTTTTTTGGCTTTTGAAATCCTGGTCAAAAACTCCTCCAAACAAATTAGTCTAAAAGCTTTTTCAACAAGGCTTATCAGTTTAATAAGATTTAGTGGTGAATTGAATTTATATTTTTCTCATTAATTGCATTGTAAATGTTTTAAAAATAATTGTGAAAACATAAATATGTTGTCTGTAAGCTTCTTCAGTAGCATCCACTAACTATACCAAGTAGATCAGTAGATGTTGAAATGAGTAGTAAAAGCTTATCAGCTAAGGCATTTACTCTTAACAGCTATGGCTAAATGCTTTCTTCAATGGAAAAGGTGCTTTACTCCAAGCGTGCAGCAAGTTTTGTGAAGAACTTTATAAGTTTATTAACATGATTTTTATCAAGACAGATAGGCGCTTACTTGAAAGCATAATATATTTAATCATTTTCATATTATTTCATATGATATTTTACTCCAACAGCCTAAATGCAATGAGTTCCCCATTTACTCTCACAGTTGTGTGAGTTACTCTCATAGGAGTAACTATATATATATATATATATATATATATATATACATATTAGGGATCAACTCTCTTAAGTTGAAACAGTGGTGGTCCAACAAATTAAAATTGAATATCATTATTTTTTGCATGATCATCATCTCTAAAATTAAGATAAATCCAATCAGAACTGAATTTTTCAGTTTCATTATACAAAAAACAAATATAATCAACTTTGATTTGTGGGACCAACACTATTACAACTTAAAATAAGCTAGGCTTCGGCTTAGGAGAGCCCTGCTCATATATATAAATATATATTTATATATTATGTGGCTTTGTGAGTATGTACCAGAGGAAAATAAAAATAAAAGGTAATAACAACCATAGAGATTCAAACAGGTTGGATTCAAGTTGAGTTCATATTGTATCTGGGCTAGCATTTGAATCCTGTAGCCATAAGATTTGGCCCACCAAAACATTGACCATTATATAATGCTTACTAATCTTTAGAATTAAAGTATTAAAATAATTAAAATTTTCTTTTCATTTTTCTCCTTTATCACACAGCTGCCTAAGGATCATCCCAGGGGCAAGCATGTTGTCTCACATGTCTTGTACCACTCACACATTTAGCAATACACAAATATATATTTATTTATTTATTTTATGTGAGAAATATTCATGTGCATCTATGATCTATACCTCACCATATTATGGTGGATGTGACATATTGGGGCTAGCTTGATGATCCATCCAAACCTTCCATATACATGGGATTTCATAGATTGCAGTGGATCCATTGAGTTTTCAATGATATGAATGGACTAGAGGTGGGCCCCATCAAGTTTGTCCCTTACCATATGGTGAGGGAAGGATAGTGCAGATGTATTTTTTTTTTAGGAGAAAAACACCCCTCCAAATAGGAACCACTGAGATAAATGATCATTATGGAATTCCGTTGGTTAAAAAGACCAATATGAGACCTAAATGCAGGATTTAGACTTCATGAGATCATCCTAACCCTTTCATTTATTACCCTTTGAATGTAATGATTTTAGATCATCATTTTCTTATAATTTCAATCGAATGGTAAAAATAAATAGGATGAGTGTCAAATTTGGACTACTAAATACTCATTGTTGGGTAGTGTGCGTGAAAAGATTAAATTAATGAAAATCACATGACAAAAAAAAAAAAAAAAAACCCCAAAAAGGGGCATTCTTTACCGATTTACCCCTATATATATATATACACACACTTTAATAAATAACAAATCCTAATAACTAATGAATAATTTTAGTGTTGCTATCCTCCGGCGAGGCAACCGGCTCACCGGCTTTAATAACATGCCACATGGAGCTTCCCGATTGGATGTCCTCATACCCGTGACTCGAGTTAACCTTCAGACTATCTCCGTTCCGGAAGTAAAGATGACTTCAGTACAAGGGGAGACCATAGGCACCTGCAGTCCTTGACCATGACCCCCATCAATGGTCACGGTTCGACAAATGAAAAGATGTCAATTTTCTTCACAAAAGTACTTACCATAAAATCAATGTGTGGGTCCCACCGTTTGGTGGGTTAGATCACTTGTGGCTCCAAGGTTGTGTGACCCTACTCCCGTCAGGACTACTTTATCATGAATCACTATTGATTGCTGAATAAGAGGATGTTAAGCCCTAACAAAAAATTTGAATTGGAAAGTGTGCTATTACAATTCACAGATGAAAAGGTCAACGGCAGGTTGGCGAAGAGGAAGTTGTTTTCTATCAATGTGAATTTTTACAACTCTTTTGGTTTGTGGCAACTCAGACATTTCTGGGAGATCACATCCATCAAGTTTTTGGCCATCAGATGGAAAATGTTCAACGATTCACATGCAGTGTTTCACACAAATCTCACTGATTAGACGACGGTGACTGTCCTATGATTGATCAATTTGGATCGATGCCCAGTTTCTTATTAACCATCCATCTAGTGGACATGGTCATCAGGGCATTTTGACTGATGTGCTCTTCTTGGGCCCATTATGGGGATGTTTTTGATTGATGAACACTGATGCTATGTGTAGGTGGAAGATCTCGTTCCAAACCTCAGGATTGTATTAGTACCATTTGGAAGGTCTTTACCCAATAGTTGGGGTCCCACAGAAAACTTTTGTTGAGAGAATTAAACTAAATTAAGGACTGCCTTTTGCTCTGTATACGAATTTACGATCAAATGAGCTCCATGCCAGGATTATTAAAGAGGTGACGGTATCAATGGAATCACGACTTTTATAGAATTTGAATTAGTAGGTAATACGATGGATGGATATTTATTTACTATCTTACCTTGTTTCACTGATCTTCTTTTTGTTAAATTCACTTTTGTTTTTTGAGTTTAAACATTTTGATCTCACAAGGGCAAAAGGAAGGATAAAACCTTAAAAACCTTTTGGTCCCAGACTCGCAGAGGAAATATTATAAGATGTTGTTAATTGTTCATGCAACGATTTATATCTTCTTTTTAGCAGTGGTGGCAAGCTACAATAAGCTCAGAAATACACTGTCATGCGTGCCAGAGTCTTCGAGAAGACAGAATGAGAAAGAATCACATGGTTACTAATAGAAAGAGAGAACATGACATCATTGTGTCATGTTGGTGGGATCCATCGGTCCCACCAACTGAAAAAGAGTACTAAAATGTCTAAATCAGTCTCTGGCATGTGGATAGTGCCATCAGTCTCTCCGGCCATTTGATCAAAACAGTGTGTATAGGTCTTCATTATTTTTCAATTACAATTGATTATAGTAGTTGCAGATCAAACAGCCAAAAATGATGATGTTTCATTCCTATGAACGTTACATGGGTTTAACTTCAGAAAATTGACACGAAAGAACCCGGCCAGTTCTCTTTGATTGATTATTTCTTGTTACTTTTTATAATTTGCAGGGAACTTATGTGATGTCGACTTATGATGAATTTGAACTCACTAACACCAAATCTTTTTTTATTTTTTTTTTTACCTATCTAGCGGTTTTCGAATAAACTTCCTTATAGCCCAATGTTATAATGCAGTTTCGAACTTACAATCTCAAGGTGTAAATCGTAGTCATAGATCAACTGAGCTACCCCTTGGGGTTATTAACACCTACTCCTCCATGTAATGATATTCACCTTGATCTTACACTCTATGCATCAATAATTCGACAAGCCTCCTTATATAAGATATTGAACTTTAAGAAATGAAGAAGTTATTCTATTCAAAGATTGAACCTTTAGGCCCGTCAAGAGCTAAATGATTTAATTAGGACCGTCACACTAGTCTACTCCTAATCCACATGTAGCCCTGCGTATCACCATAAATTGGCTTGCATCCATGTGGACCTACACAAATTTTTTATTAAAAATATTGAAGTGTCACTGTAAATTGTTATTTTGTAAACATTATATTACACATTTCAGAAGTTAAGAATCAGTTCAATTGTCCTCGTAGACTGAATCCGGGGATATTTAACTCCTCCAATAGGATTAGGGAGGCCCATACTAAATTACCAATTTATTTAACTGATTCCTCAGCTAGCTAATCCACAACTACCATATATTCCTTTCCAATAAAGCTTATTAAGACGTGATTGAACTACTGCTATAAACGTTTAGTTCAAGTATCCAACAATTTTTGTGAAGAACTTTATAAATTTATAAGGTTCTTCACAAAATTACTAAGTTGAAACATCTTCAACATCATAAACGTTTTTTTCCTCCTTGATTACATGTTTATAATCAGTGGCTGTGTTCGGGTCGTATTCAAGTGCATATTTCCATCAACGTTTCCTGACATAGAATGAGATCCTTGCCTTTGATCATGTGGGCACGCTGTAAACAAGTTAAATCCATGATCAAATTGGATCTTCTATATACCAACATGGTAGCAAATTAGGAAGAGAGATCAGCCCCATCAATGTGATTTTAGTGCTATGACCAAACTGCATTAGGTCCTCTGATTTGAAAGTCACGAGAGAGTTTAAGATTGATGACTAAGATGATATCCTTAGACCATAGTTCAAAAACTCAAAAAGTCCAATAAGACAGGACATTGATCTAAGTGACTGTCTCCGATGGCTACTGAGTACAGATTCAACTAGAATCGGAATGTGAATTGTGAGGTTCATTGAACAACTGAATGACTACTTAAAACTTTCACCATCGATCAAATTCTGACATGTTGAAGACTAGTCAGTCACATGCACAGATGTAGAAGTGTTAACAGATAAGTACAGTTCAATCAAAGTAAAGCCAATCAACTTTACACCAGATAGTTGTGAGGTGCCTACAAACCATCTTTTGAAGTGTGATAAACAGACACAAGAGGCAGAGATCTTGGCTGTCCTCTTGGGCAGTTGGTGTACTCATGGGCGTTCAAAGCCTCCTACTCCCACAGGGTGCACAGTCAAGATTCATTAAACTTAAAAAGTGGGTCGACATGGTTTTCTCGATTCCTAAAGAGAATACCACATACCACAGAAGCGAAAAAGGAAACAGGGCTAAAAAAAAAAGCATACACTATTGACAGCATTGTTAGATATCTTAAGATGCATGAAAGGGCTGCAGTTATTATAAACATGAATACCACAACAGATTGCAAGTTACATAGTGGACAAACGGCATTAACAGACATCCCAAGTGAGCTCATTAACTTAAAACGAGAAACTATTAATGCTGATCCTATTGGATGCAGCAGGTGCTTTTTAGATAGCTAAACAGGAAAACTATAAAGCCTGACTAAAAGATAGCATTGGACTTTCTTCTGAACTCGAATATAGGCGTCATAGTAAGTTGAATGAGTGGATATCGAGTACCAAGGGTCTCAACTCGCAACTCCCAACTCCCAACTCTACCTATCTGACCAAAGAAGGTGACAAGAACATGGAACCCCTTTTGCTTGTTTCTAGATTCTCTAGTTATTGGAGGAGTTACACCAATTCCCTCTCAAATCTAGACGATTAGGCATGCTACGTTCGAAATGGAAAAAAGCTTCCTTCATCCTACACCTGTTAAAAGGCTATGTAAAATGAGGTGGTGTAAGTATTTCTATGGGAGACATGGGAGGAAAAATCTTGTACGGGAGGAAATATATGTAAGCAACACTGGCCCCACTCTTACTTTTTGGTTCCATTGACCCTAGCTTTTTTCTAGAAGCATCAATTGTCTACATGACTCTGGAATTCACTGTTGTCTATATCTCTCTATAATTCACTACAAGGCAAGCCAACCAACATTGATGTATGGTTCACAAGTATGCCAGGTGAACTATTCCACAACCACAGGCCTCTCTCCCCCACCGACTTTCTAAGGACTAGTTTGACACTTTACTAATGTAGTAAAATTCAAGTAAAACCTCTATTTTTCAGAAAAGATGTCACATCAAAAACACTTTAATTCAAAACTTCCTCAATCTTATTAAAAAAAAAGAAAAAAAGCAACCACTTTTATCCACTAAAATATAAAAAAACTATATTTTTCCATACAAAAAGTAAAAAAACTTCACAACAAACAACTAAAAATAAAATACCATCATAACCCACTTATATTTTATTTTTTTACTTGACTCTATTAGCAGAGTTGCCAAACTAGTGGTGCTGTCTCATCTGAAGAACATAGAGAAGTCTTGAGTGCAAGTGTGTGTAGATAGAGTACAAGCATTAGTGCCCTAGTGCAAAGAGTCCAGTTAGTGATAAAGTGTAAGTGTGCAGTTGTGTGGTGTGTGTAGTGTAGTGTCGTCCAAAAGTGTATGCCCAAGTGCAAAACATGTTTGTTGTCACGTGCCCATACATAATTTCTATTAATAAATAGTTAGGGGTATATTTTATATAAGTGAGTGTCTTAAGTCTTGGGTCCACCATAGTTGGGGTTGGGCTTTCCTACAATATATCCATTTCATTTGCAAGGTACACGCCCAAATTAGGCAATCATTCAGTCAATCAAACACATTCCTTTTCATATAATACAACTTAAACCATTATAAATTAGTAATCACCTCCTGTAAGATATGTATCAAGTAAGTGACAAGACAAAACATATTTTCCTGTGGTATTGTATTGTTAGACACGCATTCTATTACATTTTGGAGTGTACAATAGTAGATGCTAATAAAAGGATTGTTCCCAAAAGAAGTACTTCAAATATTTATGTAAAATCCAATGTAAATAACTAATTCAAAACAAGTTAATCATCCTCTTTCAAGGGTAATTTATCATTTATAAAGGATCTTTAAGGATGAAAGCTTCCCATACTAAACACAAAGCTAAACTGGGCAGGTACCTGCTGCACCACAGGGATACCCTTTGCTCTATATATTGTTTGGCAAGAAATAAGATAAAAATCAATAATGCTGGAAGACAATCAAACAGTTTATCTTATAAAGAGAAGAAAACAGCTGAAGTGAACATGGATCCTATTAATTTAACAACAGTTGAAGTGTCATAAGGTTTTCTAAAATTGGCAACTGGCTGCACAAATTCACATTATAGAATAAAGTATACTTTTTTTAAAATGAAATTATAGGAAATCCAAATGTCTTTTGCTTCAAGAAAGAACAGGAAACGTGTGAAAGAAGGAATTGGAAATGATGAATGAAGTTGGTCACAAATAACATACATATATACAGGAACAATGGGTATAAGAAGAATACAGAGTTCTATACTTTTTTGCTTCTAAATTTTTGTGTGTAGCCCAGGTGATGTTGCTACAATAATTTTGTTACTGGTTTCTTCACCTCCTCTTTATTAGTATTTCTATCAGTTGGTCATTGCAGCTTGTGTGTGCATGTTACTGGGCAATCAATTACTGGTTGCTTCTGTCATTAGCATCTCAAAAAGAGAGAGCAGAATCTTATGATAGTACTATGCCATACAAATCAAACTTAATATACCTCTTGGTGCTTGGCACGGATTCGTTTATAACTAAATTGTTATTTTCAAGCACTAAAGATCAAGTTTCATGGAAAAAAAGGAATTTTATACAGCTTAATATTCACTCGGGTGAAAAGCTTCTCATTCAAATGAAAATAATTAAGTCTAATGGTGTGTGGTCTCTAAGGAGCGTCTCAAGCAATGTTCTCATCAAACCTGCGTTCTGGTGAGATTATTTAAGGCTCATGTCTCAATTCATATATACATGAGAATGCGTGCTAAGGACCTTTTTGTTTCATATATATATGAGCAGGTCATAATAGTTCAGACTTCAGAGGCTTGCATGAAGCACTTGTCTGTAGGAGAGATCTCTACTGGGTCTTTTTCCTCATGTCTTCTAGAAATGAAGATAATATTTACTTATATGTTGTTCTATGGTTCAATGGCATTGATGATTGTGGTCATGGAAGGAGAAATAAGATTTCTTGAAGTGAGAAGGAAAATAGGTTTCTGGATGTCATCCAAGGTATGAGTGTGGTAAAGCTGCATTCTTGAAGTGATTAAAGGTAACTTCACTTCTAAAATACTCATTCATAGATCACAGCCAACACACTCACAGTTGACACATCCACAGGGATATATCCCTGGGTCCTCAAGTTATTGTATCACCCATATAACAGTACCCCAATGTAGCCTTTAAAAAGTGGAGTATCATAATTTGGAGATTTTCTAGTTTAAAACACCAAATCTTCACAAAGAAAAAAAAGAGATTTCAAATAAAAAAAACCAAGAGATTTTAGACAGAAGAGATTTCAAATCTCAGAGATAAACTGCTATAGACTCTTAAGGAAAGCACAGTTGAAAAAGGGCAGTTTGCGAGGATGTTTCCAATCTTGTGACGGTCAAGTCATCGGGATTTCCTATATTGGTAAACATATGGTTTCTCTAGTAATACACAACATTAAATACAAACAATCAAATCTACATATTTTCCTCTTATTTTCTCGTGTGAGAGAATTTTTTATTGATATGGCTATAAGGTAAATACCTTTTGTACCATTAAGAATTCAACTTGCATAAGAAATTGACATTGAATCTTTGGATCAATCAAGGCAGTTGTAGATGTGATGATAACAGACTTTAGGCTGTCGCAATTGTGGGGAAAAAGAAATAAGCAGTGTCATTCTTTGACTCGGTTCGAACGGCATAAAGATATGCCAACTATGCTACAGAGTCATAACAAAAGATGGTCACCATCACCATCACCATCACCATCACCAACAATGGAGCCATATTCCATCAGTCTAAGGGTTCAATGGAGTTCTACTATGAAACTCAACATTAGTTCTAACTAGGATTTAGAACATAAGCGCTCCCTCTCTATGTGTGATATTCTTTCACCTAGTATATGACACCTGGTAAATCGTGACAATCAATGACTAGATAAACATATCTACTCATCTTCATCATTGTAAGAAAATAAGGAAGGACTCAAGATCGGCAAGTCTAGATACAAGCCCTACACAACTACAGACTATGCTATTGACAAGCAAGTATCAATAGTGGTAAAAAAAAAAAAAAAACAGTCGAATCAATGGGGAAGAAGATCCTGTTAAGCTTGACTCAATCGCAGTAAAATTCTATGCGGGCAAGGCTTCACATTTAATAAACATGGTTACAATAGAAAAATAGACAAATTAGTGCATTAAGAATTTAGCATTACTTAGAGAATCACTAAGAATTTGAAAAAATTGGGACTACATTTTCATAAATTATATGTGGTAATTTTATTGAGAATAGCAAATGACTAATAGAAAATGCTAAACATATCATAACTCTTCCTAAAATAACACAAACATTAATCTTAAGATTCATGTGTGAATTTTACGATTCGATACTCGTTTCATTGAATCTTGCGATTTAAGTGATTCAGCTAAATGAAAATAGCTACAATCAATAATTTAATATTAATAATCTTTTACCTTTGTGTTTTCTTTTTTTTTTTTTAGTATTTTACTTTTAAAAGGTTATTCAGTAATTAACGAAACTTAAGAATGTTGAGAATTTTGGGAGGTTTTAGAGATGAGTAAAGAATATTCATTTGATTAAACGTTCAACTGTATGTATGAGGCTTGTCTGTACCTTCTTTAAATTTTTTTTTTTTTGGTTTTTTAAATAAACACTTTATTAACTTCAACGGATTTCCTACTGGCCTTGCAAATTGCGTAGAAGTTAGAACCATGGAGGAGGTAGGCCCCTTAATGTTTTTAATCTGTGGTACGCCTTCTGGTGACATAGGGCCAAGGAGGGGAGGTCCATCTCTTTTGCTATAAGAGCCCTCCACTTGCAGTAGGTTTAAGCATTTCCAGATAGAGTCTAGAGCTTCTGGCTATAGTGGAGCTCTCCTTTTCTATGCATGATTTTTTGGGTTTTGCTGATGCTGGAAGTTTCTTTGGGTCCTCTTTTTGTATGCTTTGTGTTTTGCTCCTCCCTCTTTAGGAGTTTTAAAGTTCTTTCTTTGCAAGTTTTCTTTGTTGTATTTTTTCTTCTCTTTGTCCTAGGGGCTTCTACCCTTTCCTCTCAATACAATCTTACCAATCAGTTAAAAAAAAAAAAAAAAAAACGGATTTCCTACTGTGTAAGACTGATGTTTTGGATTTTATTTTTAATTTATATTTTGATTTAAAAATAAGTATGTATTGACACCTTAAACTTATTTAACTATTTGCACACATCATTTTTTATATATTAATATATATATCATGATGTTCTTAATATGATTAAATGATAGATTTATTTGTCATTGTATTTATACTGCTATGAATGGGAAAATGGTGGACAATGAGTAACTATTTTTTTTCTAATTAATTTTTATTTTTATTAAAAAAACCTACGATTCGCAATTCAATTCATGGATATGAACGATTTGTGATAAGATTCCAATTTTTAGAACTATGCTTTCAAGAAAGGATCAAGAAATGTTAATGAAATGTTAGGGAGGTAGTCGAACTAGTAACCCCATGACCATGTAAAGTGTATGGTGGCGGTTCTGCTAGAATGAGATTACATAAAATGAGTACAAAATGTTTATGAAGTGTATAATTGGGTGGGGGCGGGTCAAGCATATCCAAACCAATCCTAAACATGCCTTGAACCAAGCTTGGGTCAAAGCTTGGACATCCATACCAACACCGAACCCAATCAAACCACAACCGTAGCTAGCTCTAATAGAAGCATGTCAGGGCAGGTAGCCTTTTTTTAATTTGATCTATTGCCATTGCCTTCCCTAGTTACATGATAATGATGCTGATGAAGACAAAGGATGGTTGCATGTAGGATGAAGGAAAAAAAGAATCCTTGACCTTGATCTCAGTAGACAATGGTGGACCACGCAAGAAAATATGCACGGCCATGGGCTAAGAATGACAACGTCTCTTAATTGAATGTATGTGATCCAGGCTCTAATACCATGTGAAAAATACAGGGACCATATATTGATAAATTATCCTTGGTAATTTTATTAAGAATAATAAATGGCTACTTATAAGAATATAACTCATACTAGAAAAGCTAATAACACGTATAATAGAAACCCTAAAACCCTGGGCTAGTTCGGTACTTTACTAATACAATAAAAGTCAAGTAAAGTCTTCAATTTTCTAGACAAGATGTCACATCAAATGCACTTTATTCAAAACTCCCCCCATCTTTTCCAAAAGAAAGTAAAAAAACAACTACCTTTATCCACTAAAATTAAAAAAAACACCACTTTTCCATACAAAAAAGTAAAAAAGATTCAATAACAAACAACTAAAAATAAAATACCATCATAACCCACTTATATTTTATTCTTTCTTCAAAATCAACTTTACTTCACTTAACTCTATTAGTAGAGTTACCAAATTCGCCCTAATGACATCATAACTTTAGCCTAAAATAACACAAACATAATCTAATATTAATCTAAGGTGAACTCATCCTTCTCATAATATATCTGGCTATCTTTAGTTTATTAAAGAGCACCGATTCATCATCTTTATAGCCTAATTCCCATGTGCTCTCCAAGTCAATCAAAAGGTATTATTCCCTAGTCTATTCATAAGTTTTCCCAATTGAGAAATTTCTCAACATAGAGCAAATTAAATCCCTTCATTAGGTGGACAAGTTTTATTATGGGCTGAAACCTACTCTACTCTCATTCTACAAGACAAAAGTCACAAGATCTCCTGCCTAAATACACGTGAATATTGCAACAATAAATGCCCCTATTTTTATGGTCATGGCTATTGATAGAATTCTACTCATCTCCACTCATTTCTATATTTGATTCAAATCTAAAGAATGACAAAATACAGCTCAAGCCAAAAAAAGAAAAAAAAAAAAAAAACTTCCAAAAGCATATTGATGTAAGAACAATATCAAACAGGCTATGTAAGACCAAAATAGCAATAAGAATCACCCTTTTTTGTTGATATAGAAAATACTGTAAGTTGATCGGAAACAGGCATCCAGAAGACACATCTTTCCAAATCTGCACAACTTCAAATCACATATGCACCACAGCTTGTGTTTATAGGAAATCACCTAATTGTTTTACTGCATCGAATGAAATTTCAGGGAAAGCGGCAAAAAAGAGACAAAAGGTTAATCTGTGTAAGGGCATGAGATGCCACTTTGTGATATTCTATGAAAACATATTATAGTCTGCACAAGTAGAAATTTATGAAAATATACACAAGAACGCCCTCACCATTTTCGATATCATATGCATGCAAAGCATCAAATGTCCTCATTGAACCCAGAAGTGGTATTTTTTTTTTTTTTCTCTTTTGCTTAAGGCAAATGATAAATGGAAGAAAAAGAGGAGGAGAGAAACAAAGGGCAAAGCCCCCAAATGCTTCTTAGAAGCTGCTATACAAGCTCAAGGAGCCAAAAAAAGAAGAGAAAAGAAAAATATAGAAAGGAAGGAAATACATCAATATATCAATGAACCCAGAAGTTAATGAGCTTAAATAGGAAAAAAGTAGTGAATTCATATCACCCAAATCAAGTTATGCTATTTTGCCCACTTAAAATTAATTTATTGCGAAAGCCCATATCTTGAAAGGAAATAAAAGATCATACATGCCATCACGAAAAACCCTAATTGATCCCAAAAAATAAGCTTCCAAAGTGCATTGAATGAAGGAACACAAATATTATTTCAACACTACATGCAAACAATCTACCAAACTAACCCAACATTTTCCACTTACAAGAATATCATTCTATGAATCTGAAAGCCTAAAGATATCTTCCTTGCTAAGTATAGAACTGCATCTTCAACATGCATAAGGATTGCCTTTCACTTTCTCATTTCCCTTGTGCTGTCGCATTAGAAAGAGAATTTCTAGCAGAAATAAACAGATGAGTGGGAGTGTATAGGAATTGATGAGAATAAATATAGTATAAGAAAAAACAGATTAAAAAAGGGAAAGAAGGAGATCCTGAGCACATGCAAATGCATGCAGGTAGAGAAATAACGAGAGAGCAACAATACCCAAATGCCTATTTAGCTCATGAACTTGAATCAAATCGAAGAAATGGAGATTCTATCTCAGAAGTCAAAGAAGAAAGAATCCGTATCGTCCCAAAGGCTGGAAGCCGGATAATCCTCACCCACATACGGCCACACCGCTGTAGCCGACAATGGCGGAGCACCACCACCAACACCACCTTGCTGATGAGCAAGGTCATCAGGAGGCGGAACGAGCGAAGATGAATCACAAGCTGCGGCTGATGCGGAGGAGACGGCGAGCGACAAGTTCGAATCAACGGAGCCGGCGAGGGTGGTGATCTCATCATAGAAACTGAGATTAGGGTTTATATTGGAGGGGGTAGCCTCAGCGACGATGTTTTGGTGAAGATTTTGATAAGGGTGTTGTTGATGATATTGGAATTGATGGTTTCTACTGCTTTGGAAGTCGCTTTCCGTGGAGCCATGAACAATTCCAGCCTGATTAGATAAAACCCCAGGAGCAACTAAACTGAAAGAAGGGTGAATTGAATAAGAACGGCTAGGGTCTAACATGAATGGATGAGATGAAGAAGATGATGAAGAGGAAGAAGAAGATGGGTATGTGAGGCCGAAGCCGGAGGGCCGGGGAAGCAGAGGCCGGAGAGTGGGCGTTGCAGAGGAAGACGACTGAGAGGACTGCGGAGCTGACGGCTGAAGGTTGAGCTGAGCGCGGGATCCGTACAGCATGACAGCGGCGCGGTCGTAGGCACGAGCGGCGTCCTCGGCTGTGGAGAAGGTGCCGAGCCATTTACGGGTCCTCTTTCGGGGCTCTCGGATCTCGGCCACCCACTTGCCCCAGCTCCTTTGTCGGACTCCTCGGTAGCGGAATTTGCTGTTATCGGGTCCTCCCTTTCCTTTGCATTTCCTGTTGTTGGTGTTGGTGCTTGTGCTTGTGTTGGTGTTGGAAATAGGAGTGGAAAGAGGAGGAGAAGACTGTTCTGCAGACGGGTTTTGGTCTTCTGATGGTTCTGAAATAGGTGATGTTACTGCTGCACCGTCCATTTTTCTGTAAAACAGAAGAGGGGTGGTTTTTGGTTGGCCTCGGTGTATGGGACTGTGATGGGAAGAGAGGGTGGGGAAGAGAGGAGTTCTCTTTCTGTGGGTGTAAAGGGCGGTGGTCACATATTTCTATTCTATTTAAATGCCCATTAAGAGAGAGAAACAGTGTGTTTGAGAAGGAAAGACCAAATGTGGGAACAAGTGATTTCTGATTTTCAACTTTCTATCCACACATAGATTCTTTTTTATGGATTGCTTTTGAGGTGTCTGCCGGTAAGCAGCTGCTGCGATGCTGCATCACTTTGTGTTGGTATATGGGTTTTCAGGGGTCTTTTGTTTGTAGGCTGTTGCTTCATTGGAAAGAATAGGATAGATGAAAGATCACTGCTTACTTCTGTTTTTTTCTACTTCGTATTTGTTTATGGGTTTTTCTATTTTTTTTTTATTTGATCAAATTTCTTCTTTCTTTGTGGCTTTTGAGATGATTAAGAGGTTATGGAGAAGTGTCTAAAACATGAGAATTAGGTGGCAGTTGCATGGATGTTATGAGAAGTGTTTAAAACATGAGTACAGTAGCCATTGGGAAGGAGCAAAGACAGAGGGTCGAGTGAGAAGATATGTGCAGTTGTTTTTTGCCATTAGTGTGATTCCTTGGGACTCAAATAGGGCTACTATCTAACTTTTGCTGTAGATAAATAGGAATGAATGGTGTTATTATAGTGATATTTTGGGTATTATGCGATGCATGTCTGGTTACTCGCTAATGGAGGATGTGGGGTTGTTGTGTTAGATAAGGTGTGAACTATGTAATCACATTTTGTTATGACTTCTCTTACAATTTACACAAGTAGGATGTAGTAAATTAATCATCGATCAATGAGACGACGACGAAGACGACGAAATAATATATGTTGAATGAACCTAAACAAATTGTTGGATCAAGCATTTGGTATCAGTGGAGCCTATTTTTAGTGGCATAAAGCAGCTCATGTGGTCGGATGCATCACATAAGATTAGAGAAATTTAAATCACTGATATGCAGTATTTGCAGAATTCTTCTCCATTTACCAATAGGGAAATCATAAAGACATTAGTGTACAATGGTAAGATAATTTTTTACTGGATATTAAAATGATTTTTATTGGATATTATTTTCTCATTGACATCATCAATATCAAAGCCTTGTCCCACTTTTTTCATTCACATATTGAGACCATTAGAGCCGACACAAGTGGGAAACAAAAGACCACACTATGGGAAGGAAAACCCATATAAGTGGAAAGAGAAAACGGCACGAGTGGGAAGAGTGGCATGTCCAGAAATCAAATAGTTGGGTGATATTTAGGGTTGCCAACCTCTTGAGAGACCCCTTCTTATCATATATTTATGATTTTGATATACATTCAGGTTAATAACAGCCTCTAACTTGGCTTTCAATATTACCCGATTGCCCATGGTTCGAACTATGGGCATGTCATATTTCCTCATCTCGAGGGATATTTTACCCCCACCCAAGGCCTACTTTCCTCACCTAAGGGCTGCCTTACTTGTTCCAGCCCCCATAAGACGGTTACAAAATAAAAACACAAATAGGTTATGACTGAGCAATTTTACAATATGTACTTCTGATTTTTTTTTTTTTTTTTTTCATTTAGAGAAAGTATAATTCAGTAGGTAAGAAGAGAACCCTTTTTTATTTTTTATTTTGGCTGCCATTTTAGGTCCGAATAGAATTGGACTAAGTCTTGTGTGATTTGCTAACATATCCTGGCAAACTGAGTGGCGCCAACTGTGCCGTTAAGCTTGAACACTGTGGACTGTTGAAGTTTCATGCGAGCAATTGTGAGCACTTTAGTGAAGAGCTCTGCTACCTGATTATAGAGCCAACAACCTGTTCATCAATGTCTCCCTGAACTGCTTTTCCCAAGTATAATGATAATCAATCTCCTGCTTTGTCTATATGAGTTAGTCAAGATTTGAGGCTAAAGAAAGGGCACGATTATTATGAAAATGTATTTGATTTTGATTGCTTCTAGGAAGTCCAAGATAGAATTGGACTACCTCCTGTGATTTGATGATAACAGTTCGACCTATTAATTAGGTTTGTAGTTTGCTAATTTGCACTGTGAACATGTTGGTCCTACCATGGATAGCTTATACACAAGGACTTTATTAATGAACTTACCTCTTTCTAATATTTAGGTAGCTAGCCAATCTGTGGCCCGTGTTTTGTATTTATTTATTTATTTATTTAATATGGAGATGCAAAATGGGCAAATGTTGATTTTTGTTCAACAAAGGAAGTGTCGATTGAGACGTCAATATGTTTCGGCAAGGATTGGGACAACAACTTTTTTGTGTGTGTGCATTGAGACAGTAATTTAGGACGTATTTCTATGTAGAATTTAAAGAATTTCTATTTGAGGGATTTTTGAATTCCCAGATAAAATGAAACTCCACTGCGGCATCTTAGAAAAATGAGGGATTTTATAAAAAGGGAAGATAAAAATTAGAGAATTTAGAAAGAATGAAAAATAGAACTTAGAGCATCTGGAAAGATCGAGAATGTAAAGAAACAACTATGAATGTATTAATTAAGAAGAACACTGAAGAATGCAAAGAACAAAATAGGAATCTGAAGAACTTATAAAGGAAAGAAATTAATTAAGGAGGCCCTTTGTCAGTCCCCGCCTCATTTCGAAAAAGAGTTCTGAGGTACCATCTCCTTTTCCTTAAATCCTAAGTGGGCCATTATCTCTATTTTCTTTTCTTCTTTTTTGGTTTTCCCTGCTGTTCCAAGTGGTCTTCTGTGTAGTCCTTCTTTTTACTCTCACCTTTTCAGGATCCCTGTAATTCTTCTGGGGTCTTTGTACCTTGTTTTTCTTAATTTATATTTATATATGGGAGACGGTCCTCATATAGTGATTTTTAAGGACTCATCCAGTTCGTCGATTCCTGCTCATCATCCTACGCTCTTCATCGTTCCTTTAAAAGCCAGTGGAGGGAAATGTAAAAAACAAGGCACACTCTCCTAAAGCAAACCCAATTCAGAATCGTCTTCCCCTTTACCAATTCTGCTTGCGTAAGAGGAACCTCCAGCCTTTTGTCTTCGAGTACTCTTTGGCGACAGGCTGATATCCATTGCGGCAACAAACGGAAAGAACCCAAAACGAGGGTGAGTCTCCGCCCACCCTCTCTCGATCTTGTCTGTCTCTCGGACACATCTACTCGGATGTCGCCACTCTCTCTCGGACATGATCTACTCCTGCCTTCCCTCTTCGGTTCTTCTTCTTCCTGCCTCCGAGGACCAAAGCTTCCCATCGAAGGAAAGAACCTGTCCCTTTTCCTCGCCCTCCCTTTCTCGATCTTGTCCCTCTTCCTCACCGGTGTTGATGAATTAGCTTAAGCTATAGAAGCCTTGCTCTTGGCTAGAAACGGAGAAGCCCCATCATATTCATCTTTTTTTTTTTTTTTTTTTACTTCCATCGACCTTGCCGCATCTCAAGCTTGAGTGTAGCATTGATTATGAGTGTCATGAATTCTTGATTTTGAAATCACAGGTGTTGAAATTTGATGAGGGCTTTGCTCAGCAGAATGGATTCCTTGCAATTATTCTTATGTTTCCATATAGGAAGAACAATTCTATACCCACATCAGAAAATTCATGTTTAAAACAACACTTTGAACTCTCATACAATGAAAAACTTGTGGTTCATTCTATGGATCAAAATTGGGGTTTAAGCCTTGCTTTTTAGGGGCTTTGCTCTGTTTTTTTTTTTTTTTTTTTTTTTTTTTTTGTTTTTTAACACAAACGACCTTGAAAAAAATCCATTGGATCGAAACCAAGATATCAATTCTAGGATAAAACCCCATATGTGAACAAGCAGCTCCTTCTGAAAAATGGTTTAGAAAGTGGTGGAATCATACAAACAGGCTTGCGCCATTGCCTCAAATGGTGTAGAAATGAAAAAAAAAAATAGAAAATAACAAATACATGCTTCCATTTAATGGCATCTTCAAGCTCTAAAGACTTAGCCTAGAGAATAACTCCATTCTTCAATTATAGTTTTGAATTTTTTTTTTTCCAAATATCTCACTCTCAACCATTTCTTCTGAGCGAATCAATTCCATACAGCGAATGGGATCAAACTGATGATCAATAGATACAGGGCCAACCTCCCACCTCCAATCCATTTCCAATTCCAACATCTGCCATTTGAATGCCACATTTATGAATACCAATTCCAACATCCGCATTTTTCATTGTGTTTTGGGTTCTTTATGTTTGCTACCGCGATGGAGATCTGCCTTTCACCGAAGAGGGACTTGAGCCAAAAGGCCGGAGACGATGCTCGCAGGGAGAAGATCCCTCGATTTGGTGTGAATCGAGGTTTGGAGGTATGAAAGTTTAGGGTACAAGATCACTAGATTGGTCCACTCAATAAATCGGCCCAAAAGTGTGCAAAAATAACAAATATGGAGCGGAAATAAAATCAAAATCACATACCACAAGGAAACTAGATTTTTATGTGGAAAACCCTAACCGGGTGAAAAACCACGGATCCAAACTAGATCTAATCAAGTACTATGAATCTTGCAATTACAAAAAAACTTAGATTTTTTCCCCAGATATCCCCTACCTAAAGATTGAAGTTACCTTGAGTCGCTTCACACTTCAACGACTTCACACCGCTGATTGCAACAGACTCAAACCCGCGCTTGTCTCCTCAGATCTTCTCACCAGAAGATGATCTTTTACAAAGGATGCAGAAGATACTGGCTCTAGAGAACTTGGCAGCACAACTTCTTAATAAATCTTTACAGAGGAATTCTCTCAACCAAATCTCCAAATCAGAACTTGAGAGGTGAAGTGTCTTTAGAACAGCCCTTGAGTCCTTTTTATAGCCTTGGATTCGTGCTTCAAGTGTTATAATATGATTAGGAATCAGCAACACCAACTTGAGACAAATCAGGAGAGAAAACTAGATAAGTTTCTAAATTTGCGCTCAGGTTCGCTTGAGCGACCTGGGAGTTTGCTCGGGCGAACAAGCCACTGTATTTGAAATCAGATCATGGCTCGAACGATTACAAAAGGTGGGTCGAGCCGTTCGAGCGAAAGAGCTTCTGTCTGGGGTTCGCTCAAGTGAATGTATTGGTCGCTCGAGCAGACCATTATTGATCTGGAATTTCAGCACTCTTTTCTTCTAGCTTTCTTTTTCTGAGTCTTTAGTCTTCTATCTTGAGAGTCCTTTTCTAAATACGAAATACAACTCAATGGATCTTGAGAGTTTTGTCCAATCCATGAATTTAGCCAACACAAATTTCTAACAAGGTCTGGGTTCCTCTTTTGTAAGCGGAATTGGTAAAGGGCAGACGATTTTGAATTGGGTTTGCTTTTGGAGAGTGTGCTTTCTTTTTTCATTTCCCTCCATTGACTTTTAAAGGAATGATGAGGAGCATAGTATGATGAGCATAATTCGACGGACTTGATGAGTCCTTAAAAATCACTGTAAGGATGATCCTTATAGGACTGTCTCCCTTTATATATTATTATTCTTTTTGCTAAGAGGCAAGTTATATATTAAGATAGGACAATGTGCCTCCCAAAAAGTCCAAAGGCTAACTTTACAAGCTCAGAAGAGCCAAAAAGTATAAATATGGAATCGAACAGAGAAAAAAAAAAATACAAAACAGAAGAGAGGGATCATAGGGCCGGCCCGGCCATGCCTTATTAATACAAACTGTCTTCAAGTAAAAAAAGAAAAAAAAAAGGAAAAAGAAAAAAGAAAAATGAAAAAAGAAAGAAATTACAAAAGATGCAGGCTTATAAGTGGTTCCCTAGGGTGCACTACGTGGTTGGCCCATGTGCTGGCCCATCAGCTTGGGTTGGCTTCTTTAGGCTCCTTAAACCTTTAGACTTATCTAATTGATACATGTAGGCTAGCTCTAGTTCATCTAGACCCTCCATCACGATCTCATTGGTGTTGTCCTCCCATTCTTGGGAAGTTCACTTTGGGTTTGCTTCAACGATATATTAAACTCGTTGGAAGTATTCTCTCCCACTGTAGCTTCACTCGATTCACTCTATCATTGAATTTGGTGATTAGTTTGCAAGGGCCAATTTTCTTTTACTAGAGCTTATTATATCCATCCTCCAGAAACCATTCTCGTCTGTCGTCCCTGTATGCTCTCACATGATCACCTTCGCAATCTAATTGCAGCCAGCATTGATTTCTTCAACTTGCTTCCGCACTTATAAAGTGCAGGCTACTAATAGTTTGTGGGTATGTTACATGGTTACAAGTAGTTCAAAATGGTATGGCAAAGGGTCGGGTTAAACGGGCTACTCACCCTCACCTGTCCTAGAAAAAGCAGGTTTAGTAGTGGTTTTTTTTTATATTTTTTTTTATTTTTATTATTATTATTATTATTATTATTTTATTTTAGGTAGATATGAATTTATAGATCTCGACCTAAGTAGATCAGGGTTGGTTTAGGTCTGGTAAAACCCCATATGGCCCTTAGAACCACTCTATATATTTTTGGGGTTTTAACATATCAATCTCCCTTAAACTCAGACATTCCAATTTCATGATGAGGATTCAGATGATGTCATCAGAAACGTTCGACTCTGGTCGACATTTTTGTAAACATTTTTACACTAGATCTCATAATATCATGGAAATAGTGTATGTCACAGAAATTGCTAAATCCATGATATGTATATCATGGCTTTTATGCCGCATTTTAGATAGATTTTTTTCCAAATGATAAAACTTGAAAAATGATGATAAGATGTATATTTATTTTTACCAAAATGTCAGTTTTCGTATTCTTTAAAAAATGAATTTATTTACTAGTTGTAAAAAATATATGATACAGAAATTGATAAATCCTTTGATATCACGGGATATAGTATAAAAACTTTTAAATAAAATATTGATCTAAGTCAAATGACTCTGGTGACATTATCTAAATTTAGGTAATGAAATCGAAAAAACTAAATTTAAGGTGAACCAATACGTCAAAATCTCTATATTTTCTAATTAGCTTCTGTTAACATTTTTGTTGAGGGCAGTGAGTAAAGGATATACGAAAGAGTTGACTTGAAAAAGTGGGATTCGACATCCTCATACATACAAAAGAAATAGGAAATAGGTTCTCAATTATTGCCTGACTTTTTTTAAAATTATTGTAGGGTACTGAGCACAAAATTCGCGATGTCGCTATACGCCAACTTATTTGACTGGTTCAAAAGCTGCTGCGAGTCCCTCTTTCTTTCTCTGTATCTTTAGGCTCTTGTTTCTCAAAAGGCTATCCCCACCTGCCTTAATCTTCCTTCTGTCTTCTCCCATGATGCTCTCTGGAATCTATAAATGTTGTTTATGTCTTATTTTACATGGACAAATATCTCATTACTCAGAAAAAATAAAATGGGGCTTCTTATCATCCTATTCTTAATTTTTCTAATCTAAATAGTTTTATATGCTTGTTTTAGTGGTTATTATAGGAACCAATATTATAGCATTATCTTCTTTATAGCATTGATTTGAATACATAAGAATTCATAGGAAAATAAGATACAAGCAAGGATATTCAACCTCTCTTGCAATGATGTGGAATTGCAATATCTAAAGAAGATTGGAGGTGAGTTCGAGAAGCTACTGAATGCGAAAAAAGAGAGCAGGTAAGTCACTAAAGAAGAGGAAGAAGACAAAATTTGTTAAAAAGTGGGTTAACGAGAAGGAAATTATAGAGATCGAAGAAGAAGATGAGGGACAGAATAAATGAGGTAATAGAGTCATAAGAATAAATGAGGTAATAGAGTTATTCTGCATCATGTATAATTTCGTGATATTGCAACCCATGGTTATATTGGTGATTTTATAGCTCTCTCAGGTTGTCTGAAGACTATCCAATACAACTTGAATACTCAAGCACTAATTAATACTTTATTTTTATTTTCTTTGCCTTATATGAGACTTAAACCATCCTAGTCCTAAACTAACTTAATCTATCGACCCCGGAGTCAACCCTGAGTTCTTCCATGCATGGCATGCTCTACTACTTCAGTCATCCTTCATGTGCCGTCGGAGTGCACATCTCCACCTTATCCTTTGCTCGAGTACACTTACCCAGGGTACTCATTGGTGTCAGAGGTCGATCCTTAGCACTATGGGTGAGAAGCCACCTCTGCCGCTAAGGCATTTTGCTCTTATTATTAATCGACATTTAATTACTTGAAGGCCAAAGCCATATTTCTCAATAAAAATCTCAAATAAAAGTTATATGTGAGATGAAATTCAAAAATGCCTTTTGAAGAACAAAGAGCCCACGAATCACCGATAGATGCATCTCCATCTCCAAAATAGCAGTCAGCTATCAATACTTACCCAGGGTACTCATTGGTGTCAGAGGTCGATTCCTAGCACTTTGGTTGGGAAGCCACCTCTGCCGCTAAGGCATTTTGCTCTTCTTATTAATCGACATTTAATTACTTGAAGGCCAAAGCCATATTTCTTAATAAAAATCTCATATAAAAGTTATTGTGAGATGAAATTCAAAAATGCCTTTTGAAGAACAAAGAGCCCACGAATCACCGATAGATGCATCTCCATCTCCAAAATAGCAGTAAGCTATTAATACTTACCTAGGGTACTCATGGTGTCAGAGGTCGATCCCTAGCACTCTGGGTGGGAATCCACCTTTGCCGCCAAGACATCTTGCTCTTCTCATTAATCGATATTTAATTACTCGAAGGCCAAAGCCATATTTCTCAATAAAAATCTCAAATAAAAGTTATATGTGAGATGACATTCAAAAATGCCTTTTGAAGAACAGAAAGCCCACGAATCACCGATGATAGATGCATCTCCATCTCCAAAATAGTAGTCAGCTATCAATACTTTGCTTGTAACTCACCTGATTAGGGACTTAAAGAACCAAAATAAACTATCAAATCAGACAAAGAGAAACCTTTCTTTCTTTTAAATACCCTTTTTGTTATTGTTGGACACCGATCATGCTCACTTATTAGTTCTTGATAACTTTATCACAGTGATTTGTTTGGCTTGCAGGCCCTATTATAAAAGAAATGAGATATGGTGAGAAAGTGGTCCACGCAGCAGTGATCGAGTATAGTGAGACTCTGATTTTCATTGAAGCATATACGGCCACGTATCCGTTTTGCTGAGACAGTAGCATGTGCCGCATAACAATATAGATGATGTTTGCAAAAAGATGAACAACTAGGTCGACCGACTCGGAACTGCCGGTTTGAGTCCTTCACATGACAATTTATTATTCCCATTTGTTAACTTGCGGAGGGATCATGGTTGCCCACATGTTGATGGTGGGCCCATTGTGGAAATTTTGAACCAGAACCCATTTTGGGGTTGGCACAGAAGGGCACATGAAAACCATTTTTCTAAAATATTTGGCCTGACTGAGTTATCTGACTCGGTGAGTTCCCAATCACATGAGTGCAATCGACTGGCCTCCTTTTGATGCCTCCACGGCTCCACCTTTCAGTTGATTAGGTCATTTATTTATTAGGTTGGCGAGTGATACGGTCAATTCAAAGACCATGGATTGATTTCTTGGTATGTGTGTGATATTGAGGTGCAAGCACAAGTGTGTTGGCAATTATAAGTCAGCTGGTTGCAGGGAGCTCTTCCCCTCCTCATTAACAATTTAAAATGAAATGCACATTTCTTCTTTCATAGCATTACACAAACAAGCCTTAGGCCAACTAAGGACAAACGGTTATTATACCACACACACTCCCTTTCCCTCTAAACTTGCTTTAACTCATGTAAATCAAACACATTTACTTTGGTTGCATTTGTGCTGCGAGGGAATTCCTCTGTAAAGTAGAAAATTGTTTTGTATAGTCTACCATTTCTTTCTTTGATGCAGCACATTTTCTTTGAGGAAAAGATTGTAGTGAATTGATTTTGATTTTTATAGACCGAGAGGATATCCATATCCTATAAGAATGTAGGCACATAGGATTCCTCTAATCTCATGAAAACACAACTCCACGTTTATTCTCTTGTTGCACAAATAAATCCCTAGATTTTGGTATCTGTCCCGCTGAAGGCAACGAAAGTATATAGACATTACAGAAGAAAGTGCACCGTTCACAGTCACCTTTCATTTTCTATCAGACGGTTGGTTCACGGTTTACAATCACCTTCATTTGATCAAACAGCTGGTTCAACCCTGAGAGATGATTTCTTGCACTTGGATTTTGATTTTCTCAGTCAAGTAAAACCCAAGTAGGAAAATGCCCATCTGAATTTATCTGATGCTGGGGTGACGATCCAAATGACAATATGTAAGGGTTAATTTTCAATTTCCAGGCACATGGGCCCCACTGCCTGAAACGCAAAGGGCATCATCCATATGACTAGTCAGGTGTACGGGTGACCCAATTTGGTTCAGATGCAGGTGTTTGGACAGCCCCAAACCGTTACAACAATAGTAATGTCTCTGTCACAACTCACTAAGTACAGATAAAGTTTTCCAGCAGAAAAACTACTGATAAGATTCCCATTACATTTAAAAGGAAAAAAAAAAAGGAGAGATGTGGTTGTTGTGCTGCTATTGACTTGAATTCTTTACCTGCTAAAAAAAACCTTGAATTCTTTGAACTCTTAAATATTTGCTTGCAGCCAAAACTTCAACTTTCCACCAAAGGAGAGATTTCTTTTAACCTTTCCAAAAAAAAATTATATTTTCATACAACTCATAGATTTAATATAGAAAAAGATTGATTTAATTTACAGCAAGAATAATCTAAAAAAACGTCACATATTCAAAACTTGACCTTTTAGTTCTATATTTTATTGCTTGTTACATTAGAGACTCAAATATAAGTATCCCTAGTCATACACCATGAGGCCATAACTCAACCGGCTGGTCTACAAAATCCATATTGACATGCGAATGGCACTGCTTGTTAATCATTTTTCCTAGCATCAACATTGGTCAATCCAAACACACGCTGAGATCATACCTATTAGAATCCAACAGCCCCTACGTGTCATAAACGAATCAAACAGCCAAAAATACATGTAGGATCGTTCATATTATCTTAGTGTTTGTATGTATATATAGTTGGGTTGATTTATCAAATATGATATATTTCACTATCACCCTTTTGCCGTTTTCTTTTGAATGTCCATTTGCTCAAATGGTGGGACCATCTTGGCCAACCTACGAATCAAATGAGCAGACTTATGGTCTTTCGTGAAACGTACGATACGGCTTCTCCTTTATCCACTTTCACCTATAATACTATAAATTAGTCATTGATGATGCGATCTTTCTTCTTTTCTGCAACTGCAAACGCAGTACACTTTCCAAATTTGGAATAGAGAAGGAAATTGGAGATGAGAAGACCAAAGAGTGTGAATGAATGATCTGTCAGAGTGTTATGTGTGGCTAGAAATGGAACAGCACCTCCAAACCTCACCAAACGCGGATGTTTATTCGCGAACGACGAAAGTTAAAGGTTGGCAATCCCATGGAGTACGACAACTCTAGTGTTTGGAGTTCCAAGGCTCTTTCTTTTCTGCACACAGCTTTAAATGATACATGTACGGGATAGAGGAGCACATGCGGGATGGGTCGGCTAGGGAGAAGGTGGAACAGGACTCATGCTCTCTGAATCGATTCGGAACCAATTTTTTGGCTCCGGATCTGGGTCTAGGTCTAGGTCTAGGTTTAGGTAGAGAATGATATTAAAAAAATATAAATTTTATGTGAGATTTTTAAAAATTGAGGTAATATGTTGGGTTTCGGATCCACGGGTCCGAATCATGGTGGAATTAGACCTGGACCCATTTACTTATCGGGCCTAATTAAGGATGCAGACCCGGTTTTTATCGAGTCGGAACCTTCGGGTAATCGGAGAATCGGGGACCTATTTACATCCCTAGCAGGGCCACAACTGCTGCTAGCATTTCGTATGGCCCTTTTTTTCTCTCATTGGAAACGACTAAAACCCCAGTCTTTATATTTCTTAGGGGCTGTTTGGGGCTTTATTAAGGGCTTGTTTGACAACTCTATTAATACAGTTAAGTAAGGTAAAGCCTCCATTCTTAAAAGAGAGTCTCATCAAAAGTACTTTAATTTAAATTTCTTACCATATTTTTCAAAAAAAAAAAAAAAAAAAAAGTAACCTCATTTCTCCACTAAAAAAACAAAAAAACTCCACAATCAATAGAAAAAGTAAAAAAGATTCCTTAATAAACAACTAAAAATAAAATACCATCATAACCCACTTATATTTTATCATTTCTTCAAAATAATCTTTATTTCGCCCAACTCCATCAGTACAGCCCCCAAACAGCCCCTAATGGAGTTGTGTAAATCCCCCCCACCTTTATATTTATTAGGAAAAATTCCAAATCAGGGTTTGGATTTTTGACTGATTTCAAAACAAGACAAGATTAGAACGTGATTTCAAAATGGACCTTAAGTTTTCTAAATACATTTCAATTGAGGCCATTAAGCAAAATTGGTGATACTCCAGCAATTTTTTTCTCATTTTTTTTAAATCCCAAAATTACCCTTAGGCTTTCAGTTGAAAAAAAAAAAAAAAAGAATCAGGTCGCACATTCTTCCCCAACCCTTTTTTGTTCCTACACTTTCTAACGGGTTGATGCTTTGTTTACTCTAAAACATTAGGCAGAAGCATGCACTTTGGATTCCGGGACCTATCTGGTCAGCCGAAGAGGGGCACATGGCTTACAGGCAAGTTAGAGATTGTAAACAAAACATGAATCTGTTACTTTTTAACGCTTCCATTTATTTCTTGTTTCCTTTCTTTCATATGTTTCTTACAGGCAAGTTAAAGATTGTGAACAAAGCATCAACCAGTTGCTATGTTAACTTTTCCTTGAAAGGAACTGTTTCTTTATTCACCCTTTCACCAAGCAATATTGTCACGAACATTGGTGTATTCACTTACTTTGGGATACCCAGCAAGGATTAAGATTTAGGATATTGACAGGCTCTGTGAACCAGTAAGCAAAGCATCCCTTCTTCGTTCTTCTCCTTTTGAGAAGAAAACGGGCTGGTCTCAAATGAAGAAGGGATCGGAAATTGACCTGCCTTTTCTTTTCAACTTATAGCCTTAAGGGGATCGGAAATGACCTGGTTGAATGGTAACTTCTCATAATATAAGTTGAATGGTAACTTATATTAGAACTCTTTACCTGCAAAAAAAAAAAAAAAAAAATTGAATTCTTTAAACTCTTAAATATTTGCTTGTAGCCAAAACTTTAACTTTCCACCTATGGAGAGATTTCTTTTAACCTTTCCAAAAAGAATTATATTTTCATACAACTCATAAATTTAATAAAGAAAAAGATTAGATTTAATTTACAGCAAGAATAATCTAAAAAAACACGTCACATATGCAAAACTTGACATTTTAGTTTTATTTTTTATTGCTTGCTAGAGACTTTAAGTATCCTTATTCCTTAGTCATGCACCCATGAGGCCATAACTCAATGCCGGTCTACAGAATCCATATTAACATGCTAATGGCTCTGCTTGTTAATCATTTTTCCTAGCATTAGCCAATCCAAACACACGCGAGAGCATACCTAGTAGATTGATTGGATATTAAAATAATAGGCCCGCATGTCATAAACGAATCTAACAGCCAAAATACATGTAGGATCGATCATTTTATCTGTGTGTATATATATAGTTGGGTTGATTTATCATATATGATATATTTCACTATCACCCCTTGGCCCTTTTCTTTTGAATGTCCATTTGCTCAAATGGTAGGACCATCTGTGCCAACCTACGAATCAAAGGAGCAGACTCATGGTCTTTTGTGAAACGTACGATACGGCTTTTCCTTTATCCTCGTCCACCTATAATACCATAAATTAGTGATTGATGATGTGATCTTTCTTTCTTTTCTGCAACTGCAAACGCAGTACACTTTCCAAATTTGGAATAGAAAAGGGAAATTGGAGATGAGATCAAGAGTAAGAGAACAAAGAGAGTGAATGAATGATCTCTGTCTGAGTGCTCTGTGTGGCTAGAAATGCAACGGCACCTCCAAACCTCACCAAACACGGCTGTTTATTCGCAAACGACGAAAGTTTAAGGTTGGCAATCCCATGGAGTACGACAACTGTACTGTTTGGAGTTCCAAGGCTCCTCCTTTTTTACACACAGCTTTTAAAGTTACGGCGTATGGTGTAGAGGTGCACATGCGGGGCCAGCTGCTGCTAGCATTTCGTACGGTCATTTATTATTATTATTATTATTTTAAAGGAATTTATGGCTCTCATCATACAGAATACCATGCCACTTTTGGAGTGTTAGTATTATATTGGACACGAAAGGAGCCTTCATGTAACCCTTTAATTTTATTTATTTTGTTATTTAGCGATTAATCGATAACGACCATTCTCTTGTGGTTTCTTTATATTAACAGAATCCAAATAGAAATTTGATTTTTTTCTTTTTTTTTTCTTCTCTTTTACTTGCTCTCGATAGTCCATGTCGCCGGCATGGCCATGGCCTCGTCCTTGCTGACGAGCTCACATGAGGCGATGCAAAGCATCGGTCGGACGCGCTTCCCGCTAGCTAGGAGCGAGTAGCGCATCGCCTCGTGGATCTTCTTAGGGTCCTTGAGAGCAACAGCTCTGTCTAGGACCTGGTTTACAGAATTCGCCTTTTGGAGCATGTAGCTCTTGAAATCAAATCCAGATATGGGATCTAATGCCTCTTGGGCATCTATGTTTTCTCTTCTTCCTTGACTGTTTCTTTTGGACGCTGGGTTGCAGAAAAACATGTTTTTGAGAAAGGCCTTACGGAAGAAATCGAGGGAGAAAGAGATTGGGGGAAATGAGAGATGGGTATTGCATCTCCCCTCCTCAAGTGATTAAACATCGAGTAAATCAATGGTTTTAATCCATTTGCAGGGTATTGCTCTAAAGCAACACCAGCAACCAAAAGAGAAAAACTCAATTTCTATTTGGGTTCTACAAATCGAGAGTAACCACTGTAGAATTATCGATATCGACTATTAGAATGGTTGACCAGTCGCTAAATGATGAAAAAAAAAAATTAAATGTGCCACATGAGGACCCCTCCCGTGTCCAATATAATACTAGCACCACAAGAGTGGAATGGGGTCATACAGGGACTGCGTCGTAAATTTCTCTTTTTTAAATTTAGGGTTTACTTTTCTTTCTTTTGTTTTTTGTGGCTCTAGTTGGCAATTGACAGTGGAGTGTTACTGTCACTGGAGGACGAGGGATTGAATCTTTGTCCCATACATCATAGGAGGAGGCAAAAAAAAAGAAAAAGAAAAGAAGTTGGACTCCCCCACATCTTGTAAATTCAAACCACTCAAAATTAATGTAATGTCCTATTATCTCTTGAATAGAAACTCTTATGCGGAAATCTTATTCTTGGAGCAAACCTTGAATGAGCATCATGTTCATGCTCTAAGCTCCATGACCTTATATATCTTCTAGTTGGGATCCTACATGCTTCATGTAAGTGGGATGTATGGAACTCAACTGTGGAGCTCATTTATTGATAATTTAGATGGTTCAAAATGAATGTTCCAATATCTCCTTAAATTTTACTTCAATGAGAGTTGATCTTATTATAAGATGGAGCATATATATAATTGAAAATATGGTTAATGGCATATAACTAATCAGCACAAGATTTTATGTAAACAATTATGTACTCAATTTTATGGTAAGATTAACTCTTATTGAAATACAATATGAAGATATGTCATCGGAGGGGATGCTATTCTTTTTTTAACAGTCTGAACTGCAATAGGTGGGCGCCCGTACTAGAGTTCCGCGCATCCCATTCCCACGAAGAATGTGGGAGACACGGGATCCGGACTCCTCTTTGTTAGTCCCACTTGAGAGATTTTTTCTAGACACAGAGAGAGCTTGTCTCAGACATACAACGATCATACAAACTTGTTGCACCAAGTTAGGGTGTACTTTTTTGGGCACTCTACTCAATTTAATTGTTAGAAATGGTTGATAATTGTTTGAGCATACGCTAGTTTCGCTAAAATCTAATAAGGGCTCTTGTTCGATTGATCACAGGAAAGTTATGTGGTTAAATAAAAAGCCCGTGCATTACATGTAGACCGTATGTTTTATAAGTAAATAATTTGTTGATGGACTCTAATTTGATTGGAGTGAAATTTGAAACCAATGCTAAAACAAGAATCAAGGTTCATATCCACTGGTTTGACTATTTAGGTGGTTGTATCTGATGAATGAGCGTTTTTCCAACTTTCCTGGTGGGGGATCTGGATTCCCTTTGGTCATGGGAGTTGTTTATGGTAGATCAAAGATGATGGCGCCATGAGTAAATTGAGTTTATTGAGACTATCACAATGATTTGACAAATAGTAGCTAAAATTGGAAACTATGGATCACGAAAAAATAGCCGTTAAATTGATCATGATCATTTGAAATGTCCAAAATGCATTCATCAAACCAGGGCCCAATTTAGGTAAGGACCATCGTAAACTCAAATTTGGACTCATTTATGTTTTGGTCACTCTCAGCAGAGCCGGTTACCTCATGGGTTCATAAAGATTAATCTGAACCTAAATTCTAGTGCAAATTGGGCCCAAAATTAGGCAGATAACAGGTTTTTCTCCTTGGAGCATCAGGCAAGCGAGTTCTTGGAATTTCTTATCATTGTGGATCCCACCCCCTTGATAGTTCCTTGCTAAAGTGCAAGGAAATTTCTATTGCTCAGAGCTCGGATGGAGTAGTCTAAATAAAAATTTAAAAAAGGTTAGGAGACATGACTGTTTGTTTGTTTGGATTTACAGAAGCATGCATATGGCCTATGGGTTGTCAAAAATGGGGACCCTAGGTGAGTCCAACTAAAGAATTCTCCTGAGAACCGCTCCTTACCCCATTGGTAAGGAGTTGGGTTCTTATTGGGCAGGTCAGGGATTTAACCCCCACCTCCTCCTTATAGATTCCTGCATGTGTATATGTGAGATTTCTTTCCACCTCGGTGGCTTCCTTCCCGGGTGTGCCGGCCTTTCTTCTTACTTCGGTAGGCATTCTTCTCGAATGTATCGGGCTTTCTTCCTACTTCGGTGGGCTTCCTTTCTGGGTGTACCGGGCTCTATATAATTAAAAAAAAGAAAAAAGAAAGAAGGGATCCCTGTCACTAAAACTGGGGTAAAAAAAAAAAAACCTAAAGAATTCTCCTATTCTATCACTGTAAAGGGCACTCCTGTCACGTCAGATTCATGAAGAATGTTTCCTCCTTCCTTTGTAGAGCCCTCAAAATGGAAATCCACGCACCGCCTAACAAAACTGTTTATGCAGATCTCCACCCCCCCCCCCCCCCCCCCCCCCCCCCCCCCAAGAGAGAGGTTCCTTAAAATGACTCCCACCCACTGTGGGGCCCGTATGATTACAAGAGAATCAAGAGAGGCAGGTTTGCGTGCGTATGCATGTGGATTAGGAGCTTGTGCAACGTCAAAATGACCAAATGATTCTATTCTTTCTATGTTCTCAAAACTCAGTGGCTATTCATATGCAAACTTACTGCAATAATATTCAGGGTGATTAATGTCACAGTTGGTATCAAATTAGGATGGATGTCAATTCAAGGTTTGGAGCCTCTATATGAAAATGAATAGAAAAGAGAGTCCATTACAATAGATGAAGTAGATAATACCAACTCCCTTACGTTGCTTGGTGAACCCTTTTTTACTACGGGCAGGTGGATTAGGGGGCGGACCCATGTGATAACAATCTGTGGGGTCTCTCTAGATTGGATAAAAAACTCCCTAAACCTTCTAATGGGAGCCTGCCTAAGCCCCACATATTTCAAAACACCTGCCGCACCTATTGCAGTCTTGTAAGACGAGTATTAGAGTCTTGATTGAGCAGTGTTGTATTGCAATCTTACCACGTATTGAAGTCTTGTAGCATGGTTGATTAGTCTTGTATTGTAGTCTTGCAATTAAGTAAAGAAGGCTTAAACTAAAACATAATAAAAAGTAAAGAAGACATGTTGGAGAGAGAGAGTATTGTCCAATGTTTTATTAGAAAAGTTGGAAAAGAAATATATAGAAATAAATTAAATGGGAATTGGGTATTAAAAAAGAGAGAGGTTATTTTATAAAAAGAATGAATAATATAGAAAGAGATGGGACTTGAAGGATTGAAAAAGGAGAGATTAATATTTAAAGGGAGAATGGTGTGTTTGTTTTATAGGAGATTGATTTATAGATTATTAAAATGTCATAAGCAATTGGAATTCTCATTTACTTTGTATGTGTTATGTATGAGATCTAGGTTTCCTAGATTTAGTGAGATTGGGTGAGCATATTGAATGAACTAGAGTTTCATTTAATTATATAATTCATGATTTTTGTGTTACGTTATTGTCAGTCCCAATGCTTCAAATTCTCTTTTACATAGGAGTTTGCCTCTTTCTTTTTTCTTGTAAAGAAAAGTAGGAAGCAATAAAATTATACAAATTAAGCTTTAACGACTTAGTTCTCATTGTAGAACTTTTTAGGAAATTTCTTCTTGTACAAAAATATGATGTTTATGATTATGCTGGCCAAAGTTTAGACCCATCAAAATGAAAATCCTAGCTCCGCCACTTATGCATACCTCAAAAACCAAGTTCTTAGACGATCTGAGCTCATTTAGTGCGCATACCTCAAAAACCAAGTTCTTAGAGGATCTGAGCTCATTTAGTGCGCTGTGAATTTGGACTGGAGCAGCCTAATGACATTCACATATCGAGCTGAATTTTGTAGCGGTGGTTGGCAGTGATATTCTAGAATCTCTTACCATTTTCGTATCCGTAGGAAGGTCAAAAATGCACTTTGACTATTTGCAATAAAGGACTTCTATTCGAGTTCAAAGAGTAGTACTCATAAATCCAACCCATAAAGTTGAGTTAAAGCTAAATTAATATGAGTTAACAGGGTCATGTTTCCCTGTTCTTGTGGTTTAATTTGTACTTAATAAGCACATACGTTCAATGGCTGGGTGGACTGTTCACTGGTTTGTGCCAGGCTCACAATGTCCTAGATCCATGATCGAGAAAATCGCACTGTCCTAATGAAAGTCCGGATAAGACATGGACCTTGAGACACAGATCCAACCCCAATGATAGGCTCATGATAGCCCTGATAAGGGTTCAATCAGATAAAGGGCAAAGTTGCTATGAAGAAGTTGGATTTTAGGATCAAGATCTAGCGTGAAAAGAGTTTCAAACCTAAAATTGAGCTCATAGTACTGTTCAAATTTGATGTCAAATTGGATTTTATCAGATTCAGGTAGAAACAAGTTACATTGACACACACCATTATCCAAGTTATCCTTGTTGATGATGCCCAAGTTATCCTTGTTGCTGATGTGCTAATTGATATGGGTGATTACTACAATACACCTCACGCTTTCCAATAATTCGAAGTCCCCAGTTGGTTTGATACAATCTATAGGATCTTACACCCCATTGAGGTACTACTTATCCAAAAACCAATTGGTGATAGGAAACAGGATCTTACACCCGTGACTCGAATACCCGACCTATCAGGCTCTGATACCACTTGTAGGATCTTACACCCCATTGAGATACCACTTATCCCAAAATCAATTGGTGATAGGAAACGATACAACAATAGTTTTATTGTGATGGCGAGGGCTCGACCACAATTATAACAGCTCAGTAGTGAGGGTGGACGCTGACTTCAACACAATCCTTCTTTTCATTTGAACAGGATTCGCCTATCTCCTTGTAAAATGAATCAAATTGGCCGAGCCCAAAACCTATTCATGATAGCTTGGGTGAACTTGAACCTGACTGCTATCCAACATCACTTGAAATGTCTACATCCTCATACAATGTCACAGGAATGGAAGCCGATCTAGGGACCTTACACCAGGTCGAAGAACAGTCATTCACTAGAAGTGCCAATCAAATCATTGATCAGAGTAACATTTACCATTTGAATGAGCAGATGAAAAAAAAGAAAGAAAAAGGTGTGACCAATTCCCCAACTGAATCACATTTCATGCGTACAATCCAACGGTAAATTGTCTAACTGATAGCTGTGAAATTGCAGAAAAACAATTTTAGATGTTAATGAAGGCATAATTCTTATTTTGTAGTATTCTGCAACCAAGTGTTTATTTGAGGTTTGGGTTGAAGATCGTGGTCTTTACTCATTAGGTGGTGCTGCAGAAGCACCATAACAAAGTGACAAGCTAAATAGTTCTCCATGAGAGTGGGGCAGTTCTAACCCGTAATTGGACCCATAAGCTTGCATAATTAGAAATCTTAATCCATGGTTGCAGTTATCACAATTACCACGTACTTCAACATGTGAAAGGTTTTCTATATGATCAGGTAAAATACCTGATATTTCTCCCAAAGTACTATAAAAAACAATTTGAACACTTCTATTGATTCAGTTTATTCCTCAAATCCAACAATGCCAGAGCCAAACAAACATAAGATACGAGTTACAAGTTTAAGAACTTATTCCCTGAATCAGAAGGTAGCTACCAATTCAGCTTCCGCCAACACCTTCCCTCCAATCGAATCCAAAAGCTTCTCCTTGGTCACCTGTCATCCACATTCCCAAACAACATATACACCCATCAGTTCCATCTGAAACAAACCCAAACTTTGAAAAAAAAAAAAAAAAACCAAGAGTTATTTTTGCTTTCAAAGCTATAGACTTTAGTGAATCAGTGATAGGAAGATCCCATGTCAAATTTACAACTACACTAGTCCAAATCAAAATAACATGGCCCGTTGACATCCGCTCAATTACCAAAACATGAGTTTTTCATTATGTATTAAGCCATGATAATGGATCCTAAAAGCCCATCTACATCCTCAATTCTAGGATAATCCTAAGACAATGTCTAATCATAAAGATACCCATCTTTATGATTACAAGCCTGATCACTGAAACTGGCCCACCAAATTGACAAATGCAACAAGATCAGAACCAATCACAATGTCAACCTGCTCACTGACCTTGTTTCCAAGATGCAGGTGATCATCCAAGGCATATAGCTTGAACTCATACCGATGGCCAGATGGTGGGGGCTTGGGACCCCTCCATCGGGGCACCTTCCAGTCGTTGGTCCCTTCCTTGATGTCTGCATAGTCTCCACCCACTTCCTCTTCCTTGCCCGAGAAGCCCTCAGGCAGGCCCTTCAAGGAGGGTGATATGTTGACCACAACCCAGTGGGTCCAAGGCACGATAGGCCCATTGGGATCAGGTGCGTCGATGTCTTGGACCACAAGGGCCAGGCTCTTCGTGCCCTCAGGGACCCCATGCCATTGTAAAGGAGGTGAGATGTCTTTCTGGGCGCCTTGGCCGTCTCCTGTGTATTTCCTTGGTATCTTCCCCTCGTGGCTTATGGATGGGGACATCAGCTTCAATGTCTCATGCGCCATTCACCCTAACTTTGTTCTGTGTATTGTCTTGTGAAGATTGGTTGAATTGCTTGAATGAGAGAGAGGTAGACTTCCAGAAATGAAATGGAAGAGGACATGTGGCACTGGTATGTTATGTTGTTAATTGTGCAAAACTACTGAGTTGCTGGTGATCGCATCGTAAGACACGTAGTTTTGAATAGGGTGCAAGTCAGGCTGGTGGGGCTGGAATGGTCTGGGTCTGAACTCTCAATAATGCCCGAACCCAACCCAATAGGAGGCTCATCCGAGTAACATTGAGGTTGAGCATGAGGTTTTGTGAGCATAAACAAGCGCAGAACTACCATGCAGCGATCCCGGCTCACTGTATACTCTCTATGCGAATATTCAAAATTTATCGTTACTCAAAAATTTATTGTAGTGGGCCAACTAATAGATTGATCACCAGACTTCACACATTAAATGCTTTTTCATTTATGTCTATTAAAAAATATAAAGTAAAGAAAGTTAATCACATATTTCAGATTTAGTTGATCCAATGGTGGCCATCTCACTAATTTGAAGGATAATCTATCATTTGACAACTACAATGGTACCAAGGCTGTGGAGCGGTTTGGATTTTTCAAAGGTGGGCCCCACCCATGTTTTTAATTGGGTGCTGCAGCTTCATATGGTAGTCTGCCCAACGATGCATATCATGCACTAGTATTTAGAAGAACTTGTCCTTATTTTACATAAAGAAATTTTGGAGCGGCCAACAAGGAGATTTTTTTAGGTGTGAATTAATGGTATTGTTTCAATCAATTCATCCTTGCCCTTACTTATGGGAAGCATTTCCCTTTCATTGTGTTTTCTGTTGGTCATGAACTCCTTTTCCCATCTTGGAATTTATCGATGAAGGGCCTTAGAGGCCAGATTGTTGGTTCACAAAGGGCCTGTTTGGCAAATCTCATTGATTTGAGACGGATCTACATAAGAAAGATCTATTTCAAATGTGCCACGTTGGAAATAGATGTTCTTGAAACAAACCGTTTGGCAACACAAACTGATAGATTGAAATAGATTTTTTTAAATCTAATCATAAATGATTTTTCTTAAATTTCTCCATATCCAAAAGAAATTAGAGGCTGATGTTTTACCCCGTCGATGGCCTAAGTATTAGTAAGAGAGCGGATGGTTCGGATCTTGAAATAGGGACCCACAAATTTCAGAGAATTAGATCAAATAGGCCATTTTTATTTATTTATTTATTTATTGCAAAAATCTTGATATTCATAATAGATCAACGATTCAAATTTGGTCACATATTAGTTATTACAATACTACAACTATCCAACGGTTTGGATGGTTGTTTAGTGGGCCAGAATTAATGGAAAAAGTAGAAAAAAAAAAGGGACTGTACAATGTCCATCTATATATCTATTGGAATGTGGTTTGCCTTCAGTTAACCATAGGCCTCCAAACTACGAATCTTGATTTTAAAAAATACCTCAAAATAATTGTCAAGATCTCCTTTGATGCCAACTCTACTCTCTCTCTACCATCCTCTCTCTAGAATAATTGGCCTCATAACTTTCTCCAAAAAAAATAAATAAAAAATTCCTACTATCATCTCTTCACACATGCCCAAACACTCCCCCCCCCCTCTGTCCACATCAAGACCTACAATCTATCTCACATTTACTTTCTCTGACAACGTCTACAGAGTCCTTCCCCCAATGATACTCTCTCTCTCTCTCTCTCTATAGGCAAAAGATTCTTTTTTTTATTTGCTGTAAAGATTTAACTTTTTTGTTACTGAAAAAGATTGATTGATCCATTGTTGACGTAGAATGGCCAAAGAAAAAACCCATCAATTGATCATCTTCTCTGTCCAATCAATGTGCAATCCAATACTTGGTCCAAAGGCAAATAGTCTCATTTAAACACATAGGATCAAATCCTAAAGATGGTACAATAATGATGGGCATTCCGTGATGATTGAGAAATAGAGCAACCCTATCTCTTGCTCTATGTGTCTTTTAAAAAAAATCCCATAAAAATTTAAGACATTCTAGAGAGTAATGTATGTAATGGAGTTTGGGCCCATCTTTCTACATCAAGAAGGAGAAACTAATGATGGGTGGAACCCATTTACCCGACTACAAGTTTGGGCCTAGATTTGACAATTGGATCTGGACATGGCCATTCAGGTCCACAGTTGTAAATTGGGGCAGTTACAAGTCTGCAAGACTTGATTTGGTCTGTGTTCAGGTACAACATGGACCTGACGCCATTCACATCCGCAGTCCCTTCTTCTAAACTGTTCAAATTAATTCTGCTTTTAGCCATATCCTGAGACATTCCATGTTGTATTGTGTTATGATTGGAAACTGAGGTTTATGAGTTATGCCAGTAAACCATTAATTGTTTCAAATGCACATTTTTTTTTTTTTTTTTTTTCCTGTCCAATTTTGAGCTGTCTCTTGAATGGGATAAAACCCCTAAGTCACACCAACTAGAAGCTTATATGTTCTGATCCATTACTCATTTCTAATAGTAAGGGGAAAATATCTTATTTCTAACAATAATCCAGACACTTAAATAACTCATTACTGTGGCGTTTTGGGTTTTGACCCAGTCATTAGATAGAAACACTTATTATTATTACTTTTTGCATTTTGACTTTTGACCCATCCAAGAAGTATATGATTGGAAACAAAGGTTTATGAGTTGTGATAGTAAACCATTAATTGTTTCAAATGCACATTGATTTTTTTTTTTCAGTCCAATTTTGATTAGTCCGATTTTTTTAGAATGGCCTAAGAAAAAACCATCAATTGATCATCTTCTCTATCCAATCAATGTGCAATCCAATACTTGGTCCAAAGGCAAATAGTCTCATTTAAACAGGTAGGATCAAATCCTAAAGATGGTGCAGTAATGATGGGCATTTCCTGATGATTGAGAAATGGAACAACCCCATCTCTTGCTCTCTGTGTCTTTTAAAAAAAATCCCATAAAAAATTAAGACATTCTTGAGAGTAATGTATGTAATGGAGTTTGGGCCGATCTTTCTACATCAAGAAGAAGAAACTAATGATGGGTGGAACCCATTTACCCGACTACAAATTTGGGGCCTAGATTTGACAATTGGATTTGGACTTGGCCATTCGGGTCCATAGTTGTAAATTGGGGTAGTTACAACTCCGCAAGACTTGATTGGGTTAGGGTTCAGGTACAACATGGACCTGAACCCATTCCAATCCGCAGTCCCTTCTTCTAAAGTGTTCAAATTAATTCTGCTTTGCATAAGTAGAGATCTTTTTGTTTAATCTTTATTTTGTGGCTTTCACATGATTTATAAGTTTAATTGATGCTTCAGTTAGTGGTGTGTGACAACATTTTGAGTACCATTGAGATTCATTCAGATATTAGCTCTACCCTTTATGGATATTTTTTTCTGTTTGCTGTATAAGCACTTGAAATATGGAGTTTCAAATACTCGGCATGATTATTTTGTTTGATATTGTATGTGTTCTAATTTGTAGATATTTTGGATTTCTAGAGGTTAACATAACTGTTTCAAAAGTTGAATTCAATGCATTTTAATTTGTAAAATTCATACGAATGTGTATATTGTGAACCTCGTGTTATTCAAATTACATTTACTTGCTTTATTATGTTACTTTAATGTGAATTTATCTTTTATTTATTTGTTTTAAAAGTGCCCGGGCTTCATCAAACTCCATTTACACCTCAAATAAAGAATAAAACATCTGGAAAAACACACAAAGATAAAAAAAAAAAAAAAAAAGAATCAACAGTTTACTAATTAATAAATTTAATAAAAATAATTCTTATAAGTCTGTGAATTTGGTGGTTCCGTAGTCCGTGCTAGCACGGGGTTTTGCTAGTTGAATCTACTGTGATGTTGTGACATTTGAAATCCAATGGTTGTAAGACGTTTCTTCAGTTTTGGTAGCTATAGACCAAATCTGAGGCTAGAATTTTTATGCATAGCCGTTTTCAATTTTCAGATAAGATTGATGATTTGGATTGTGATTTTGGGGCCACAAAGATCTAGAAAAATAGATGTGTGGTTATTCGGTATTTTGCACATATCTTGAGATCCAGCCAAATCAATGGATGAAATCTGGTATGTGGGCCGTGTTTTCCCTTATTAATGTTTCAGACGGGTTGGATCATCATTAATTGTGCCATATTTGAAAAAAAAGAAAAAGAAAACAACATTGGTGAAAAAAGTACCGCCTAAGGTACTGTTGCACCGCGCATCTTTCCGCTTGGTACGCTTCCCTCTATTTCGATTCTTCCAGTTTTTCTCCTTTCTAAAGCAGACACAATTAGTCTTTTTGCAGATTGAACTGGAGTTACCAAAATCTTTTCCAAACGCTCTAAATGCGTTTTGAAAAAGTTTTAAGCTAATAAGAGGTAGAAAAAAGACTTCCCAAACAGGACCATAGTCTCCGATAAATAGATTCAGGCGTGAACATCTCTCTCCAGAAGGCAGGAAGATTCTCTCATTCAAATAGTTTTGGCCATTTGGAACTCTGTTGGATTGGTCATATGAAGCTGACTGAACGAATGATGGATCGGACTAACTTGGTGTCGTATTAGTTCCTAGTTCCTATGCCATGGCTCTGCCAACATTCAAACATGCTAAGTCGAAGTTGGCTGGAGAAAAAAAAACAAACAAAAGAAAAAACCAAGTCTTTGTGTGAACAAGGTCAAATAAAAGGTTTTGTCTGCGTTATAGTTGCTTGGAATGCTATAGACGTTATCGATGCCATCAAGGGTGGTGATTTGTGGGTGGTAAGTCCAGTCATTGCAGGCATTAAGATTTCGGCAAGCTCTTTTGAATCGATCAGTTTTGATTAATTGCCTAGGTCTTATAATGTTGCTTCTCACGAACTAGGTAGGTTAAGCTCTTGTAGGGATGCATTTTTTGAGTGGTCTGTCTGTTAGGCCTTTCCATGGCTAGTTAGCCTTTGTGGGCCTCTGTTTGTGTATTAGCTTTCTTCTAGTTACTTCTTTTTTGTTTTTTTTTTTCTAAAAGAAAGTCTTTGTGGGACTCACAAGTGGCAGTCCTTCCTTCAAGAGGGCACATGATGTAGAGAAGCCAGCAGGTTCTTGTCCAATGAGAGCTTTATATAAGGCTAGCTACACCAGCTGCCAAATTCGACCCAGCCTGCCATTGTAAAGACTTTGGACTCTCCATGTGCAGCTAGCTTCCACTGACATGGGTATCCTGAGATCTCCAACCCAACGGGCACAATATGGGAAAAAAAAAAACTCACGCCCTGTGCCATTTTTCCAACCCACGCCTTATGCTACTCTGCACCTTATGCCACTATGATAGTGTTATTTGTTTGGCTCAATTGAATAAATTATAAATAAACCGGGCCCCTGTATTGCCCATGTTCTACTGAGATTAGAAGTAGATCTATTATCATAGGTCTATTGTGATTAGAAGTAGTGTTTGGGTGTAACTGGATATTGGGCTGTTATTATAAATAGAGACTAAGGGTCTCTATGATGTACAATCTTCTTCTGATTGCATAGTGAATTCTCCCGTCTTCCCCGTGGACGTAGGCCAAAAGCCGAACCACGTAAATCTCCGTGTTCTTGTGTATGCTTGATCTCTTTCTATAGGCCCTAGATCCTAACAAACTGGTATCAGAGCTAATTGTCGTGATCGGAAGAAATTCGATGGATCGGATTTGAGAGGGTCGATCTAGAAGTAGGCCACGGAAGATCATCGAAGAAGAAGGAGAGAAAAGAGATCAGATCGGACAGGTCCCTGTTAGGATCCGGTCTGTTTCGCTTTCTGGTAGGATTGATCGGAGAAGAAGATCGGACGTCGCCGGAGTTGTTGCACGCCGGAAACGAAGGAGGAGCACCGCCGCTGTGAGTCGCCGGAAGAAGGTGACCGCCGCTGCGCTATTACAGTGGAAGAAGACGCAAACCGGAGATTGATCGCAATAAACGGTTTGCGTTTTTTCCGGCTGGGCCCCACCACGCCGTGTAGAAACGTCGCCGGACTCCTCGCCGCTACCGCAGTCGCCGGAGAAGGGGGATCGCCTGCGCTGCCTTCCCGTAGTCGCAGTGAGGAATCATTCCAGAACCAGAACGAAGGAGGAAGACAACCCAATTTTGTGGGCCTAGTTCCAGGTTGGGTTCGGGTTGGGTCAAGCCTGACCCGTTTTCAGAAGCCCATCTGCCAGGATAGATCCAGGTTCAGTCCAGGTCGGGTCAAGTCTAGGTTGACCTGAACCGTGCAGAAGAGGCCCAGAACCAGTTGTAAAAGGCGCTGACGTCAGCAGATCGTACGGTCAAAGTCAGTTTGACCAAATCAAAGGCTGAAATTTGTTTTCGCGATATCTTGACGATCCGGAGTCCGATCTGAGATCCGTTTGAACCTACGGACTCATTGCGAGCAGATCTACGCTGTTGTGGAAGAAGATTGGTTGTTCAACGGTCAACAAAGAAGATTGACTGATCGGAGCGCAGAAACTTATTTCTATGATATCTTAGCCGTCCAGAGTCGGATTTCAACAAAGAAGATTGACTGATCGGAGCACAGAAACTTATTTCAACGGTCAACAAAGAAGATTGACTGATCGGAGCGCGGAAACTTATTTCTACGATATCTTAGCCGTCCAGAGTCGGATTTCAGATCCGTTTCTTCCAGCGTGCTCGTGGTGACCAGATCTACACAGTTCCAGTGAAAGATTTGCGGAATGGTTGCTAAATTCGATATTGAAAAATTCGACGGTAATAATGACTTCGGTCTTTGGCGTCTGAAGATGCATGCTTTGTTGGTCCAGAACGGGTTGCATAAAGCTTTGAGGGGAAAGAATGCTCTATCTGAAAAATTGTCAGATGAAGAGAAGGATGAGTTGCTGGAAAAGGCGTATGGTCAGATTATGCTGTTCTTGAGTGATGGTGTACTGCGAAAGGTTGTTCAGGAAAAAACTGTTGCTGGCATATGACAAAAGTTGGAGAACTTGTACATCACAAAATCTCTCACGAATCGCTTGTATCTGAAAAAGCGATTGTTCACATTACAAATGCAGGAAGGTACGTCTGTTTCAACTCACATTGATTCTTTTACAAAAGCTATTTTAGATCTGGAAAATATAGATGTCAAAATTGATGATGAGGACCAAGCTATCATGTTGCTATGCTCTTTACCACCCTCATATGAGAACTTTGTTGATACCATGATGTATGGTAGAGAAACTCTTTCTAAGGAAGATGTTGAGTCAGCCTTGAACTCCAAGGAGTTAAAGAAAAAGGTTGCAACTGAAAACCATGACAGTTCTGGTGAGGGTTTGGTAGCACGTGGCAGAACAGAGAAGAAAGAGCAGAATAGAAAAGGCCGATCTAGGTCAAAATCAAAAGCTAGAAAATTAAAGTGCTTCAAATGTCACAAGGAAGGGCATTTTAGAAAAGATTGTCCAGAGCGTAAAGGGAAAGAGAAATCTAATTCTGGAGAAATTGCCGGAGTTGCAACCGATGTTGCAGAGACTAATTCTGATGGTGCAGAAGTTCTTTCGGTTACTGTTGGTAGCTCAGCCACTGAGTGGATTATTGATTCAGGCTACTCCTATCATATGTGTCCTTACAGAGATTGGTTTACCAATTATCAATCTATTGATGGTGGTAAAGTGCTTATGGGAAATAATGCAGTTTGTAAGGTTGTTGGGATAGGTGCAATCAAAATTAAGATGTATGACGGTATTGTGAGAACATTGTTAGATGTTAGGCATATTCCAGAGTTTAAGAAAAACTTGATTTCCTTGGGTACGCTTGACTCCAATGGTTGTACCTACAAAGCTGGAGGTGGAGTTATGAGAATCTCGAAGGGTGCTCTTGTAGTGATGAAGGGACTGAAGCAGAATGGTCTTTACTTTCTTCAAGGTAGTACAATTACAGGTGCTGCAGCTGTGTCGTCCTCAGATTCAGATTCAGAAATTACCAAGTTATGGCATATGTGACTTGGGCATATGAGTGAGAGGGGTATGGATGAGTTGACTAAACAAGGTTTGCTGTGTGGCCAAAAAACAGGAAAGCTGGACTTCTGTGAGCATTGTATCTTCGGAAAGCAATGTAGAGTCAAGTTCAGGACTGCTGTTCATCGGACAAAGGGTACTTTGGATTATATCCACTCTGATCTTTGGGGTCCCTCTCGTGTTCCATCTCTTGGTGGTGGTTTATACATGTTGACCTTTATTGATGACTATTCTCGGAAGGTCTGGGTGTATATCTTAAAACACAAACATGAAGCTTTTGCACAGTTCAAGCAATGGAAGGCTATGGTCGAGAAGCAGACAGGTAAACAGCTCAAACGCTTGAGAACTGACAATGGCTTGGAATTCTATAATAGTGCTTTTAATGAGTTCTGCAAAAATGAAGGTATTGTGAGACATCGCACAGTCAGAAATACACCGCAACAGAACGGAGTTGCAGAACGGATGAACATGACTATTCTAGAGAAGACCCGGTGCATTCTCTCTAATGCAGGGTTACCTAGAAAGTTTTGGGCGGAAGCTGTTAACACAGCTTGTTATTTGATAAACCGGTCTCCATCAACAGCTATAGAATGCAAAACTCCTGTAGAGGTATGGTCTAGAGCTCCTGCTGATTACACCAACTTGCGGATATTTGGTTGTCCTGCCTATGCTCATGTGAATGATGGAAAACTTGAACCAAGGGCAAGAAAGTGCATATTTCTAGGGTATGCAGATGGTGTTAAAGGATATAGGCTGTGGTGCCTAGATGAGAAATCTCCCAAATGCATTATAAGCAGAGATGTGACCTTTGATGAGTCTGCTATATTGAAACCAAAGAAGTGTCAAGATGCTGGAAAGGTGGAGGATCAAAACGGTGTTAGTAAACAGGTGGAGCTTGAGAAGGAAGCTCCAGGAAAATTGCAGGATAAGGTGCAAACAGATGTTCCAGTTCAACAAGATGTAGAGGAGATGCAAAGCTCAAACGAGGAAAGGGCAGTTCCGGATGATTACATGCTTACTCGGGACAGAGAGAGGAGGTAGATCAAGAAACCTCAGAGATACGAGTATGAAGATATTGTTGCCTACGCTCTTAATACAGCTGAGAGTATTGAGTCTGAGCCGGTTACATATCGGGATGCCATCACGAGCAAAGAATCAGTAAAATGGGCCGTAGCCATGGGTGAGGAGATTGAATCTCTTCACAAGAATCAGACTTGGGAGTTAGTAAAACCTCCGAAAGGCCAGAAGATTGTTGGATGCAAATGGGTCTTCAAGAAAAAGGAAGGAACTCCAGGGGTGAAAGACACTAGGTTCAAAGCACGACTGGTTGCAAAAGGCTATACTCAGAGGGAAGGTGTTGACTTCAATGAAGTGTTCTCTCCTGTGGTGAAGCATAGTTCTATCAGGGTGCTACTTGCTATGGTTGCTAAATTCAATTTAGAGTTGGAGCAACTTGATGTCAAGACTGCGTTTTTACATGGCGAGCTAGATGAACAGATTTATATGCATCAACCAAAGGGGTTTAAAATTCATGGAAAGGAAGACCACGTTTGTTTGCTAAAGAAATCGTTGTATGGTCTGAAGCAGTCTCCTAGGCAGTGGTACAAGCGTTTCGACACCTTTATGGTTGGAAACGGTTATTGCAGGAGTGCATACGACAATTGTGTATACCACAAGAAGCACTCCAATGGCTCGTATGTCTATTTGCTGCTATATGTTGATGACATGTTGATTGCTGCAAAGGACATGTCTGAGATCAACAGGTTGAAAACTCAGTTGAGTGGTGAATTTGAGATGAAAGACTTAGGTGCTGCGAAGAAAATTCTTGGAATGGAGATTCAAAGGGACCGGAAAGCGGGCAAATTGTCTTTGTCACAAAAGGGGTACCTTGAGAAGGTTATGGAGCGCTTTGGTATGCAAAGTTCGAAACCTGTGAATAACCCATTGGCAGCCCATTTCAAACTTTCCGCTGCTTTGTCACCACAAACTGAGGAAGAGGTGGAGCACATGTCTCGTGTTCCTTATGCTAGTGTAGTTGGGAGTATCATGTATGCCATGGTTTGTACGAGGCCAAATATTTCACATGCGGTTAGTGTAGTTAGCAGATACATGGATGACCCCGGAAAGGCCCATTGGCAGGCAGTGAAATGGATACTCCGTTACTTGAGAGGTACTACTGATGTTGGGATAATTTATGACAGAAGTAATAACACTTCTGGAAGTGTTATTGGATATGTTGATTCAGATTTTGCTGGAGATTTAGACAGAAGAAGGTCCCTGACAGGTTATGTCTTCACTTTTGCTAGCGGTGCCATTAGTTGGAAGGCAGCATTGCAATCCAAAGCTGTCTTGTCTACCACTGAAGCAGAATATATGGCAGCTACAGAGGCAGTGAAGGAAGCTATTTGGCTGACAGGCTTGGTTGAAGATCTGGGATTGGAACGGAAGCTAGTTACTGTTTTCTGTGACAGTCACAGTGCGATCGATCTGACACATAATCCAAAGTATCATGAAAAGACCAAGCACATAGATGTAAGGGCTCATTTCATTCGAGATGTCATCGCCGAGGGTACTATTGCAATAATTAAAATTGCTACGGCGGAGAATCCAGCAGACATGATGACCAAGACTATTCCAACAGTCAAGTTCAAGCATTGCTTGGACTTGATTAATGTGATCAGTACCTGAGTGCCCTAAGGGGCAGGTGGAGACGGTGAGACGTGTTTAGTGCATGAGGATCAGCTTCAATGTTCGCCAAGGTGGAGATTTGTTATTTGTTTCGCTCAATTGAATAAATTATAAATAAACCGGGCCCCTGTATTGCCTATGTTCTACTGAGATTAGAAGTAGGTATATTATCATAGGTCTACTGTGATTAAAAGTAGTGTTTGGGTGTAACTGGGTATTGGGCTGTTATTATAAATAGAGACTAAGGGTCTCTATGATGTACAATCTTCTTCTGATTGCATAGTGAATTCTCCCATCTTCCCCGTGGATGTAGGCCAAAAGCCGAACCACGTAAATCTCCGTGTTCTTGTGTATGCTTGATCTCTTTCCATAGGCCCTAGATCCTAACAAACAGTTTGGAATGGTATCAACTTATTATTCTAAATTCAATTTTGGCTAAAACAATAACCCGTGATGAACCCCTTTCTTAGGTGGCAGGGATGGGAGGTATGATTAGCAAGCAAATGGGACATATGTTAGTTGCTTTCTAGGGTTGAGTGTTTGCGGCTCCGACCCCTTTAAGTGGGACCCATCACATCAAACAGAGCACATCAGTGAAATAGAGTAGGGGAGCACATAGACGGTTTGGATTGGTTTAGAGGGGAAACCATCAACCAAACCGAATCCATCGGTTTCTATTTTCTCAAACCGAGCCAAACCGCCTGTGTGCTCAAACCGAACCGAACCGGTTCAGTTATGGCTTTTTTGTTTTTATTTTATTTTTATTTTTTTTACAAGTGGCAGTTCAATTGGTGAGAGACGTTAGACTTCAAGTAACGGAGTGAGGGTTTGAGTCTTCTTCAAGTAATTTTTCATATTCTTTTATCTATTTTACAAAAAATATATATATTTATATCATCGGTTCAGTTCGGTTTAAGTAGTTTGACTGCATCTTCAAACCGAAAACCGAACTGAACCGAACGGTTTGAAGGAAGTCCGAACTGTGACCGTACTGATCTACTATAAAACTGATCCAAACCGCCTGATTCGGATCCGTTTAACGGTTTTTTTGTGCACCTCTAAATTAGAGTGAGACGAGACTTATAAAAGAAAGATTAAGAAAGGGGTTTTCAATTTTCAAAAATATCCTTTTGCTTTTAATTAAATTTGTTACATATACTTGTCATATTAAATAACATGAGATGCACTGTGCTGCTATTGGCCCAAGAAGAAGGCCGTTTTCACCCTAAAACAATCCTATATATATATATATATATATAGAGAGAGAGAGAGAGAGAGAGAAATTTCAATGCCTTTCACCACTTACCTCTTCAATTTTCCTTTTCGTTTTTAGGTTGTTTGGTCATGAATTTCCAAAAATTCAATTCCATGCAAACAATCATAAAACGCTCTTCTCTACTTTTACAGCTTCTAATTTAGAGGACTGTTTTTTTCTTTTTTCCTTAGACTGGCATTGAGAACTTGCAGAACAAAATTTTAAATTACTCTCCACAGAAATAACATCTCTCTTACTTAGCACCTGCATTGACGGAGTACACTAGTCGTCAAGGCTAATATAAATAACAGCTTGGAAAAATCAAGTCATGTGGCCTCAGCTTGTCTCATCCAACGTTTACTTTGACGACTTTTACACTTGTTGCTAGTTGAATATTCTTCTCTCTTGAACTTGAAATGTCATACATTGCAAGCTCGACTACATTGCTGATGATAAATTCCAAGTCTAATGGTAACGTACAGTGGGCCACCCAATTAAATGAAGACGTAAGGCTCAAACACCTTTGTCAGCGAAAGTATATAGTATGGCCGTTGGAAAAACAATGTAGTAATTGGCATCCATCGTTCAAGTGTCCCAAGGCACAGCAGTGGAGTCCTAATGAAGAGATATTTCTCTGGTTGTTAGTGTCAGCACAGATGATAAGAAGCCCTAACATGAAAACGACTCATTAGAATTAAATTCTCTAGTTGACCCCAATACCAGTTTTTATAGCTTTGCCATCCATCAATTAAAATAGGAACAGCATTGAGTCTACTCAGCTAGGACTCAGCTAGGCTGAGCTGATCCACTTGCTGAATTGATTTACTGAGCTAGTACAAAAATCAACAAAATATGAAGGTCAGTTCGTTTATCTGGAATTGAATTCACAAAAAATGGGTTCCATGGAAATAATATTAGAAGGCAAGGAGTGATGATATAAGTTGGACATGTAGAGGAGTTAAAGGCTATTCCATTTATACCCATTAAAAAGAGTAAAGTAATGAAAGTTAATCACATATCAGATTTAGTTGATCCAATGGCGGCCATCTCACTAATTTGAAGAATAATTTTTCATTTGAGAACTATAATGGTGCCAGGGCTGTGGAGCGGATTGGGTTTTCTAAAGGTGGGCCCCACCCATGTTTTTAACTGGGTGCTGCAGCTGCATGCATATGGTAGTTCTGCCCAACTATGCATACCATGCACTAATATTTAGAAGAACTTGTCCTTATTTTACATAAAGAAATTTTGGAGCGGCCAACAAGGATATTTTTTATTTTTTTTTGTAGGTGTGAATTAATGGTATTGTTTCAATCAATCCTTGCCCTCACTTATGGGAAGCATTTCCCTTTCACTGTGTTTTCTGTTGGTCATGAACTCCTTCTCCCATCTTGAAATTTAAATTTCCTTGATCGATGAAGGGCCTTAGAGGCCAGATTGTTGGCTCACAAAGTCTCCGATAAATAGATGCAAGCGTGAACATCTCTCTCCAGCAGGCAGGAAGATTCTCTCATTCATATAGTGTTGGCCATTTGGAACTCTGTTGGATTGGTCATATGAAGTCGACTGAACGAATGATGGATCGGACTAACTTGTTGTCGTATTAGTTCCTATGCCATGGTTCTGCCAACATTCAAACATGCTTAGTCAAAGTTGGCCGGAGAAAAAAAAAACAAAAAAAAAACGAGTCTCTGTGTGAACAAGGTCAAATAAAAAAGGTTTTGACTGCGGCATAGTTGCTTGGAATGCTATAGACGTTATCGATGCCATCAAGGGTGGAGATTTGTGGGTGATAAGTCCAATCATGGCAGACATTAAGTTGATCATGTGCTTAGGTCTTCGTTAAGCTCTTGTAGGGATGCATTTTTTTTAGTGGTCTGGCTGTTGGGCCTTTCCATGGCTAGGTAGCCTTTGTGGTCCTCTGTTTGTGTTTTGGCTTTCTTCTAGTTACTTCTTTTTACAAAAAAAAGGTCTTCGTGGGACTCACAAGTCGCAGTCCTTCCTTCAAGAGGGCACATGATGTAGGGAGAGCCTGCAGGTTCTTGCCCAATGAGAGCTCTATATAGGGTTAGCTACACCAGCTGTCAAACTCGACCCAGCCTGCCATTGTTAAGACTTTGGACTCTCCATGTGCAGACTTGCTTCGACTGACATGGGTATCCCTGAAATCTTCAATCTAACACACACCATAAAAACATATGGTGTAAATTTGGAACACAAGATGTCGCGAGCAAATCCATGCCCTGTGGCACTTCACTAACCCACTCCTTAGGCCCCTTTGGAATGATATCAACTTATTATTCCAAATGCAGTTATGGCTAAAATAATAACACGTGATGAACCCCTTTCTTAGGTGGCAGGGATGGGAGCTATGATTAGCGAAAAAGTGGGACTTATGTACGTTGCTTTTTGGGATGGAGCATTTGCGGTTCCAACCCCCTGTAAAGGACCAAAACATATTTTGTTAAAAATTTGCCACATCATATAAAAGAGAACGGTATTTTCTTTGAACGATTTTGATTTCAAATGGACGGGTCACATGTAAAGGATGGTGAATTCGTCTAATATGAGACTTTTTGAAAACTTGTATCAAAACCGAGCACAACAGTGAAATGGAGTGAAACCATACTTAAAATGAAAAGACTTGGAAAAGGGTTTTCGATTTTCAAAAGTACCCTTTGCTTTTAATGAAATCTTTACCTATCCTTTTCACATTAGAATGATTTCTATTGTGCGAGGAAGAGCGCTGTTTTTACTCTAAAAACCACCCCGGTCTTTTGTAGCACTCCTATGTTTAGAAATTTTAGTGGGGGATCGTATGTAAAAAAGGCTTATAGAAATTTCAATGCCTTTCACCCATTACCTCTTCAATATTCTTTTTCTTTATTATTGTTTTTTTTTTTATGGCTGTTGGTCATGAATTCCCAAAAACTCAATTCCATGCAAAAAAAATCATGCCCTTAATGTTTACAGCTTCTAATTTAGAGGACTGCTTTTTTCTTTAATTGAAGACAGTAGTCTGGCATTGAGAACTTGCTGAAGAAAATTTTAAATTACTTTCCACAGAAATAACATCTCACCCACTTAGCACCCGCATTGATGGAATACACTAGTCAAGGCTAATATAAATGACACTGTGGAAAAATCAAGTCATGTGGCCTTAGCATGTCTCATCCGACGTTTACTTTGACGACTTTTACACTAGTTGCTACTTGCTTATTCTTCTGTCTTGAACTTGAAATGTCATACATTGCAGGCTAGACTTCATTGCTGATGATAAATTCCAAGTCTAACGGTAACATACAGTGGGCCACCCAATTAAATGAAGAGGTATGGCCCAAACCTATTTGTCAACAAAAGTATTTAATATGGCCGTTGGAACAACAATGTAGCAGCCATCGTTCAAGTGTCCAAGGCATAGCAGTGCAGTCCGAACGAGGAGATATTTCTCTGGTTATTAGCGTCACCACTGACGATAAAGAAGCCCCCACATGAAAACGAGTTATTAGAATTCTCTACTTGACCCCAATACCAGTTTTTATAGCTTTGCCATCCATCGATTAAAATAAGATCAGCATTGAGTCTACTCAGCTAGGCTGAGCTGATCCACTTTCTAAATTGATTTACTGAGGCAGTAGTCTAGTACAAGAATCAACAAAATATTAAGATCAGTTCGTTTGCCTGGAATTGGATTCACAAAAAATGGGTTCCATGGAAATAATATTAAAAGACAAGGAGGGAAGGATATAAGATGCACATGTAAATGAGATCCGCATTTCCTAAGAACTGATTTACAAGAACTTTATTTATTTAATATGAGCCACATTGATAATAAAAGTAAAAGTCAGTGGAATTCAATTACAGGCAAAACAAACAGCCCCAAAACAAAAGGCAGTGGAATTTAATCTGGCTCAGTCGTGTTTGTCCAGCTTGTCAGCAGTAGACAAGATGGACGGTGTAGATCCTTCAATGGCACAGTCAAGTGGGTGCAACTTAGGTGTACCAGTAGATGGACTATTTGATGACCCCTGAAAAAAATTATATCAGCCGCCCTGAACTTGGTATCAAAGACTCATTTTGAGAGATCTCTTTTACATTGAGACTTTCCCTATGCCATCACATTTCATTACAGTCTGCAAAGGTCTGACCAATCATATGGTAGTCCTCACCATAATTTGAAAAACCTGCTGGGATAGGTGGAATATCCTAACCATCAAGTTGGTAATCCATCGTAAGAATAGACAATCCATTGGTATGCCCTACATGAATGCATGGTCTATATTCATCCCTGAAAACATGCAATCAAACAGACCAACATTACAAATGCTGTTTCGTGTCTCTCTTGGCACGGCCCCAATCACTCCTTCCACCAGAATCGATTTGGAAGCACTCCATTTCACAAAATTCTGTACAAACACAGAAAATACAAGCTGGTCTGTAAAAGAAAATACACGAGCATAGACAAAAAGTAACTGTTTATTGTTTATAATCATGTAGAAAATGCTGGACAAATTTAGAGGGTCCCATTGCTCTTAACAGTTTCTTCTGTATTTTGGCCCCCTAGAGAATAAAAAAGAGGTGGAGCATCATGGCAAGAGCATTTTCTATGTATGGCCCTGTTCCAACTCATGTCTATTTTGGAACAAAACACACAAAAATGCCGTCGGAATTGTTCTCCTTCCTCTTCCTTCTCCATGTCTGATGTGAACTCCATGAGTTCTTGCTCCAACGTTTCATCCTCCTCACGCATTTTGAGAACAGAGTCAATACAAAACCACGCACATGTTGGTGTAACCATGAGCAACATTTTATCTACATGCTTGTTGTACCATCTTCTCCCTTTCATCCAAAATACAAGTGGACCGAAAACCATTCCATTCCCCATGCCAAATCCCAATCCCAATCCCCACCATATGAATTGCCAATTGAAGTCATTTTGAGCTTGCAATCCTGAACTTGTAGACTCGGGCAGTGACGATGGTGAGCTGCAGTTAATTGTTAAAGGGGGCCCACACAATCCTGCATTGCCTTGAAACGAATCGTTCGCGAAGGTAAGGAATTGCTGGGCCTGTGGTATTCTTCCCATTAAGCGGTTGTACGAGAGGTTTAGGACAGCGAGGAATGTTAGAGCTGTGAGGTTTGTAGGGATCTCTCCTGATAGCTGGTTTCTTGAAAAATCTAACGATTCCAGCATCTCCAGATTTCCAAATGATGATGGTATTGAACCACTGAACTCATTATGAGACAAGTTGAGAACGCGAAGAGATTTGAGATTTCCAATATCTTCAGGAATGCTTCCATGGAATCTATTGCGTGAGAGATCTATAGAGGTCAAGACGGTTAGGATGTTCAAAAACTCCATTTCTAATCCTTTCAGTGTAACTACTACACTGTCCTGATAGTAACGTGGATTTAGATCCAAGAATCCAAATCTGAGACTTTGGCGTTCAACGTCATCATCCATCATTGCCTTCAGATTTTGAAAGCACTCTGAATATATATTTCCTGTAAAACCATTCCAAGAGAGATCAATGATTTGCAACAGCGAGAAAGCAATTTGATGCTCAGGTCGCTGAATGGGACCATAAAATTTGTTGGCTCGCAATATGAGAACCCGCAATTTCTTTAGAGACCCCAACCAAGATGGGAAGGAATCATTTATATGATTGTTCCCTATGTTTAGAACCTCCAACTTCATACAGTAAGCTAGTGATTTTGGCAATGACCCTTCTAACTGATTACTGTTAAGATTGAGTGTCCCAAGACTGCAGCCATCTCTAAAACTCTGAGGAATGACGCCGCGGATGTAGTTCTTCCCAAGATTCAATACCCGAAGTTTGTCCATCTCAACAAAACAATGAGGAATTGAGCCGTGCAAGTTATTGTCGGACAGATCAAAGACTATTAAATTGGTTGCATTACAAATGGATGGAGGAATTTCTCCACTGATATTATTTTTGGAGAGCGAGAAGAAAACGGTGGAATTAAGGTATAGAGAGATGTTAGTTGGGATAATCGATGTGAAGTTATTGTGTGAGTAATCTAGAATGGCAATGGAGGGTGGTGGAATTGGCATTGTCCCTTGAAGCTTATTGGAATGAAGGTCGAGAACACGTAACTTGCTCAAGGAGAGATCAATAGTATGTGGTTCGAGACCAGATAGCATGTTGTGAGAAAGGTTCAGATAATTCATAAACCCATCTTTCATCTTCCATATCCAACTAGGAATCTCACCATCGATTTGGTTGCTGGAAAGGGCAAGGAAACTCAACTTTGATTGCTTTCTAAGAAACTCAGGGAATTCCCTAAGGTTGCAAGAAGACAATTTCAGGCTGGTAATTTGAGGAAAGGAGGTGTTGGTACCTCTACTAGCACTAATAGACAAGTTATTATTTGAGAGATCAAGACTTGAGAGATTCATGAAATTTTGGAACATGGTTAAGTCTATCGTGCCATTGAAATTGTTGGAAGAAAGCATGAGCACTTTTAACCCACTGAGCTGAAAGAGTGATTTTGGAATCGGTCCTTGCAGCTTGTTGTTACTCAAATCGAGTGAATTCAATGCTGAAGAAGGAGTGTCACCAAATTCATCAAGTGTTGCATCAAAATGGTTTTTGCTGAGATCTAAGTAGTGCAGTGATGGAAGCCTAAACAGTGACGACGGGATCTTTCCATTGAGTGAATTGTTTTGCAAATCCAATTCAGTAAGACTCAAAAGGCCCTCTTCTCCATAAAATGAATCTATTCCACGTGAAAAATTGTTATTTGAAAGGGCTATTTCTACCACATTCTTCAACGAACCCAAGGATGGAATCCTACCACTGAACCTGTTTGATGAGAGGTCCAAGCGTATAAGTTGTGTAAGGTTCTCAAGTGACTGAATCTCACCGCTGAAGCTGTTGTACGAAATGTCCAGATGAAGGAGTTGGGAGATGCCACCCAAAGACAAGGGTATCGTCCCTGAGAAGTTGCAAGCTCGGAGCTCCAATCTCTGCAGGTGCCTGAGATTCCCAAAAGAAGAAGGCAATCCTCCAGAAAAATTCGTGCTTGAAAGTGACAAGATCTGCAGCCTGCTACCGAAAGGAAATTCAGGCAAATTACCTGTGAGATGCGGATTGTTCGACAGGTCTAGGGCTTTCAAATTCCGCAGCTGAAAGATTTCCACAGGAAATGCTCCAGTCAAATTGCACGAACTGAGATGGAGGGACCTGAGATTGGCCAAACCCACCAACGGTTCGGGCGCGGGAGAAGAGATATCCACACCATCCAAATAGAGCTCCCTCAGCCCAGAAAGATTCCCCACCACATACTCAAAATCAGGACTGCTAAAACGAAGAGAAGAGAGACTTCTGAGGAAAGAGGAGGAGAGATCCAGCGATTCCAGACTCTTGATGCGCGAAATCTCGACCGGAACGTTGCCTGTGAAGCCTGAATTGGAGAGATTGAGGTGGGTCAGATTCGAGAGAGCACCAATAGAAGTCGGGATGGAAGAGTCGAAGAAGGAATTGTGAGAGAGATTGAGATTTCTGAGACTTGACAAAGAGAGTAAGGAGGTGGAGTTGATTGACGCGTTGATCGAAGAGTTGGCGAGGTTTAAGCCCGTCACATGACCAGTGGAGCCGTCACACGTGACGCCCTTCCAAGAGCAGCAGTCGGTTCTGGGTGTCCAAGAAGGGGTCGGGGCAGAGCCGAAGAGGGTGAGCAAAGAGGATTTCTGGTCGTCCAGGCATTGGGCAGATGTTGGGTATGAGAAGAAGAATAAGAAGATGGAGAAAAGCCGAGAGACATGGAAAAGAGAAGAGGGTGGGAACGGGGATCTCATTGGCGGAGGAAACTGAAACTGAGAGCAGAAAGTGCTCCAGTCAAGAATGAAAATGAGAAACAACTGAAGAAAGAAGAACGTGTGGGAAGTTACCAGCCATGAATCCACGATGAGGGTTCATTTGGTCAAACTCAAAGACGCGTTTTCTGGAGAGAAGGCAATAAAAGTGGTAAGTCGGACTGTTGAAATTCACTGCGGCGGCACATTTGATTTCAAGTCATGTGAAGAAACAAGACGGTTGGATGTGCTGAGCAGGGCTGTGAACTGTGCAGCGTTAATGAATTTGGGTTATATGAGTTAATGAATTCGTGTTAAAATTACTTCAATCCGTATATGATCTGTTAATTTAACGGGTCAAAAAATCTAACCCAAATACGATCCATTAATTTAATGGGTTATACGACCTAACTCATTAACCCGTTAAGTAATTAAGTAATTTTGAAAATTAAAAGAAAATCCATACAAAAATATATAAGCCATACGAAACTGTTAGTGAGGATCTCGAGTGGATCCCACCTAAAACCCCACTATAAAACAATAAATTTTAATTTATTCTTTTAGAATATAAATTAATTCTAGCTATACTTAGGAACTAAAAAAAATTAACCGGTTAAGCGGGTTGTTAACGGATTACTGGTTTAATTCGTATACGATCCGTTAACTTAACGTATTAATGGATTGGAACCGTTAACGACTTGAACCCATTAAGAGCCCACCCGAACCCGTTAATATCGTGCAGGTTCGTGTCGTGTTAATGGGTCGTGTGGCATTTTGATAGCCCTAGTGTTGGGTATGGAGTGCCTCATGTTGGGACTCAGGACTCACACATCCGAAAATGGGCTCGCATTTACTTGTACAAAACCTTGTTTAGAGGTAAGGATGTAAATGGGTCCCCGATTTCTTATTATCCGGAGGTTTTGACCCTTTAAAAATCGAATTTGAGTCCTTATTTAAGCTTCGATAAATAAATGGGTCCATGTCCTGTTCCACCTTGGTTAGACCCAAGACTCGACATATTAACTTAATTTTCAAAAATCTCTCCTAAAAACCATATTTTGTTAAGATCGTTCTCTATCTAGACTTGTACTACGATCCAGAACCGTCCTATAAGCTCTGGTTTTGGAGCTAAGAAACCGGTTCCGGATCCGGATCCGGCTTCACCTTTTCCTTAATAGTTCTGATTCCGGATACACCATAGACTCGGACTGAAACCAACCCGTTTACAACCCTATTTAGAGGCAGAGGAGGAGCATTTATAGTTGCTGCTTGTATCAGTTTCTCTTCGTCATCCAATTTATGGAACCTCCTTTTTTTTTTTTGTTCCTTTTCTTTTAACGAAGCCAACACACATTCAATGCAGATTAGCCTTTTTACCCTGTACCCAATCTTTTCAAATATGAAGGCTATATATGAGTTAAATTGCTTGCTAAAGAAAAGCCTTACACAAGGTAGGTAAGTAGGTTGGCTCATTCTATATAAAATAAGACTGTTCTTTGTAGTAAAATATTAAATCACCAAATTCTTTAAATGAGTTTAATTATGTGGGTCGACCCTAACCCAAAACATTTAAATGGGCTAGGCAGGTTATAAAGGTAGATTCTAACCAATGTCCATGAAGGTTTTTTTTTTTACCAGTGCCTGACCCGTAAATATAGAGAATCGGGTTATGTGGGTCAAATGCGGGTCGGGTCGCGTCTGATTATGCCTTTGGCCCTGTAAAAACAACACATTATGGTAGCTTAGTATGAGATAGTTCGTGGGGTCAAAAGAACCACAACATACTATAACTGGGTTTTGGAGTATTGGCTATGAACTAAAAGAGTATTATTTAACATTTTTAACCTTCAAATCAGGGCTTTTGCTATCGACGTTGAAAATATTTAAGAATTAAGGACCAGCAGTAATCATCGTCCAGAAATATTAAATGAAGTCAATTTTTAGTAGATGGCTAATCCTGTAATCCATAATGAGCCTACATGTTTAGTCCATGTCTTTTCTGGCAGTTAATACTGCAAAATACTTGTCTGTTAACAATTTGTAAAGTGTCGCTGGAAATTGTAAACATTTTGGGGCCTTGTGTTCTATGTATGTAAGTGTGTGGGAGCAACCCCATAATACCGAGATTAAGCTAAGCCTCAGTAATAGTACCAGTTGGTTTGTCTTGATCACAGTCATTTGCAGCTCGGCAGTAATGCCCACTCAGCAGCTCGGCATTATTGCTAGCTCGGCGATGACGACAGCCCTGTAACAGTACCGCTACATACAACTCGGTGGTAGTACCAGCTCGGCTAACAGTTCCGGTTATATTAAGCTCGACAACAGTGCCAGCTCGTCAATCCCAAAAGCCACTTCTGATCTTGGCAAGAGTACTGGGGATCGGAAGAGTGTCATCATGCTCCTATGAAAAGTACGGACGTATGCTGACAAATAGGGTGGTGCGTGATAGAGGCAAGGAGTTGACTTATCACACCATCACGTCAGCAATTCTAGGAAGGATGGGAAGCTGTCCGATGAGACTTCCCCTTTTTACCTACCATTCAGTGTCAGGGTAAGGTCCGACCCCACCTACCTCCACTCAGCAAGAGAGTTGACAAGACTTCCACCCATATATACGCATGGGGCTAGTCCCTCGAAGGTATGCATACACACACTCTCTTCCCCACCCATCCTTCGTCTAGTTGTTGAACTAACTTAGGCATCGGAGTGCCTTCGGCTGACAGTAGCTAGAGCTTCTGACCTCCGTTGCCCTCCTTCCCTTTTAGGTCTCAGGCGATCGGTCTTTCTCTAAAGGATCCTACTTTCATCTAATTTTTTGCATTTACAGTTTGGTGCCGTCTGTGGGAATCGAGAGAGTAAACCAAATTCATCTAATCAAATAAACAACATGCCTCCAAAGACCAGAAACGACGAAGGATCATCAAAGGGCCCGTCCCTACCACCTGTATTGGAAAAGAAACTTCCACCGCCGGTCTCTCGCCAGAGGAGGTCCAGGGGAAGGTTTGGCGCTACAAGCGTCGAGGAGTTTGTGACCCAGCCGGGCTCATCATCAAGGAGGGTGACGGCACCTCCCTGACGAGATGTTCCACCACTAGGACAACCCCAGCAGAGTGTTCCTTTGCTGGGGCACACCAGGCCAGATGAAACGTCAGCACTGGCTAAGTCACAATCGCATCACTGGGCCAACATCGACGGTGACGACGATTCACTCCTTGCGGATATCAGGGCCCAAAACCTTGTTATCCAGGAGAAGGACGAGCTCCAGCAACAACTCCGGGAGAAGAAGATGGCTCCAAGCCCACCTCCCAGATGCAGCCGAGCCCCCTCAGCTGTACAGGATTTGAGACAAGTCTTAAACACCAAGAGACGCAACCGAGTCTATGACGAAGGCTCATGCAGCAGTCATCTCCATGAAGTTCCAAAGAGGCCGCGCCAAAGGCCAGAGGACAATGGTGACCTGAGAGAATGGCTTAATCGACAAGTCAAGCAAACGATCCGGCAAAACATGGAAATTGCTAGCTTTACCCGAGATCGGCTTAACGACTACGACGTAGAAGATCTTGGCGCATCTCCCTTCTCTCAGGAGATCAGAAACTTTTCTCTTCCAGAGAAATTTAGTGTCCCGAGGTTCGTCCTTTACGATGGGACTTCGGACCCTGCAGCGCATCTCCGACACTTCACCTAGAGGATGTCGGTATGGGGTGACATTGGTCACCTGAACTGTCGCGACCCCGAACCGAGATCCGGGCCCGCAAGCGATAATAATAAACATAGTGTAATAGTGTTGATGTGCGGTTACAACAATAAACATATGAATATACACTCATTTAATTTCCCACAAGTTTCCGCGGTTAGGATATCACACACACTCACAAAACATTTACACTGGTGCGGAAGCGTGTAGCAAATTAAATTCGTAATCCATTCCACAATACAAGACTGATACACACATATAAATGACATGACGTCAGAGTGAGCAATTATCTCATTGGCGTTCCCAAAATATAAAGTTAGAAGTTTAAACACAAATATAAGTTAATTTAAACATCTCCAAAAATAATGGCTAATAAAGGCCAGTACAACAAAACGAATTAAAAGTAAACAATAATCCCCAAAAGATGTTTCGCAACTCAAAGCTAAACCAACTCTGCACCTTATGCCACTATGATAGTTTGGAATGGTATCAACTTATTATTCTAAATTCAATTTTGGCTAAAACAATAACCCGTGATGAACCCCTTTCTTAGGTGGCAGGGATGGGATGTATGATTAGCAAGCAAATGGGACATATGTTAGTTGCTTTCTGGGTTTGAGTGTTTGCGGCTCTGACCCCTTTAAGTGGGACCCATCACATCAAACAGAGCACATCAGTGAGATAGAGTAGGGGAGCACATAGACGGTTTGGATTGGTTTAGAGGGGAAACTATCAACCAAACCGAATCAATCGGTTTCTATTTTCTCAAACCGAACCAAACTGCCTATGTGCTCAAACCAAACCGAACCGGTTCGGTTATGGCCTTTTTGTTTTTTATTTTATTTTTTATTTTTTTTACAGCTAGCAATTCAATTGTTGAGAGACGTTAGACTTCAAGTAACAGAGTGAGGGTCTGAGTCTTCTTCAAGTAATTTTTCATATTCTTTTATCTATTTTACAAAAAATATATATATTTATATCATCGGTTCGGTTCGGTTTGAGTAGTTTGACCGCATCTTCAAACCGAAAACTGAACTGAACCGAATGGTTTGAAGGAAGTCCGAATTGTGACCGAACTGATCTACTACAAAACTGATCCAAACCGCCTGGTTCGGTTCGGTTTAGCGGTTTTTTTGTGCACCCTTAAATTAGAGTGAGACGAGACTTATAAAAGAAAGATTGAGAAAGGGGTTTTAGATTTTCAAAAATATCCTTTTGCTTTTAATTAAATTTGTTACATATACTTGTCATATTAAATGACATGAGATGCACTGTGCTGCTATTGGCCGAAGAAGAAGGCTGTTTTTACCCTAAGACGCTCCTATATATATATATATATATATAAATTTCAATGCCTTTCACCACTTACCTCTTCAATTTTCCTTTTCTTTTTTAGGTCATTTGGTTATGAATTTCCAAAAATTCAAATCCATACAAACAATCATAAAACGCTCCTCTCTACTTTTGCAGCTTCTAATTTAGAGGACTGTTTTTTGTTTTTTTTTTTTTTTCCTTCTTTGAAGACATAGACTGGCATTGAGAACTTGCTGAACAAAATTTTAAATTACTTTCCACAGAAATAACTTCTCTCCTACTTAGCACCTGCATTGACGGAGTACGCTAGTCGTCAAGGCTAATATAAATAACAGCTTGGAAAAATCAAGTCATGTGGCCTTAGCTTGTCCCATCCAACGTTTACTTTGACGACTTTTACACTTGTTGCCAGTTGAATATTCTTCTCTCTTGAACTCGAAATGTCATACATTGCAATCTCGACTTCATTGCTGATGATAAATTCCAAGTCTAACGGTAACATACAGTGGGCCACCAAATTAAAAGAAGACATAAGGCTCAAACCTCTTTGTCAACGAAAGTATGTATTATGGCCGTTGGAAAATAATTGGCAACCATCGTTCAAGTGTCCAAGGCATAGCAGTGGAGTCCTAATGAAGAGATATTTCTCTGGTTGTTAGTGTCAGCACAGATGATAAGAAGTCCTAACATGAAAACGACTCATTAGAATTAAATTCTCTAGTTGACCCCAATACCAGTTTTTATAGCTTTGCCATCCATCAATTAAAATAGGAACAGCATTGAGTCTACTCAGCTAGGACTCAGCTAGGCTGAGCTGATCCACTTGCTGAGTTGATTTACTGAGCTAGTACAAAAATCAACAAAATATGAAGGTCAGTTCGTCTGCCTGGAATTGTATTCACAAAAAATGGGTTCCATGGAAATAATATTACAAGGCAAGGAGTGATGATATAAGTTGGACATGTAGAGGAGTTAAAGGCTTTTCCATTTATACCGATTAAAAAGAGTAAAGTAAAGTAAGTTAATCACATATTTCAGATTTAGTTGATCCAATGGTGGCCATCTCACTAATTTGAAGGATAATTTATCATTTGAGAACTACAATGGCATCAGGGCTGTGGATTGATTTGGATTTTCCAAAGGTGGGCCCCACCCATGTTTTTAACTGGGTGCTGCAGCTGCATACGGTAGTTCTGCCCAACTACGCATATCATGCAGTAATATTTAGAAGAACTAGTCCTTATTTTGCATAAAGAAATTTTGGAGCGGCCAACAAGGAGATTTTTTTTTTTTTTGGTAGGTGTGAATTAATGGTATTGTTTCAATTAATTCATCCTTGCCCTTACTTATGGGAAGCATTTCCCTTTCACTGTGTTTTCTGTTGGCCATGAACTCCTTTTCCCATCTTGGAATTTAAATTTCCTTTATCGATGAAGGGCCTTAGAGGCCAGATTGTTGGCTCACAAAGTCTCCGATAAATAGATGCAAGCGTGAACATCTCTGTCCAGTAGGCAGGAAGATTCTCTCATTCAAATAGTTTTGGCCATTTGAAACTCTGTGTTAGGGATCGGGACACACGCACGATCCACAAGAAACAATCAATTAATCACACAGTCAATCTACGAGACACAGATTTACGTGGTTCGGCAAGATTGCCTACATCCACGGGAGATTCACGCCGTTCACTATTATTGGAGATTCCCACAAGAGTACAAGCACTCACTGTCTCTCTCGTTCTCTCTCAATTTCACCGTAATAACAATGCTCTCACCACCCAGTATAAATACATGAAACCCTAAACCTCTAGACAACCACAACCGTCAGATCTGGCCTCATAACAGATGATCCAGATTAAACCGACACATTACAAATAAACCCCTGTAATTAAATGAAGTCTAAATCAGGCTTCACCAACTCATCAATCTTCCACTTGAAGACTGATCATACTGAATGGCTTTGACAATAACAGAACACGGCTAAGAATTTCGATACCTCATCTTCATGCTTGAAGACCAATTGAAGCTGAGCACAGTTTCAGTTTCTCTGTAGTTACCACCTTAGTGAACATATCTGCAGGATTCTCACTTGATAAAATCTTCTCCAGTTTCAACATTTTTTCTTCCAGAAGCCATCGTATGAAGTGATATCTGATCCGAATGTGTTTGGTTTTTGGATGAAAAGCTGAATTCTTTGCAAGATGGATGACACTCTTACTGTCACTGTAAAGCCTGCTAGACTCTTGCTTCTTACCCAACTCTTCCATTAACTCCTGTAACCAAATCATTTCCTTACTAGCTTCTGTAGCGGCAACATACTCTGCTTCTGTGGTTGAAAGTGCAACGACATCCTGTAATTGAGATTTCCAACTGACTGCTGCACTACCCAATGTGAAGACATATCCTATAGTGCTTCTACTTTTATCAAGATCTCCTGCCAAGTCCGAATCAACATAGCCATGCAATTTAATCTCTGATCCTCCAAAATGCAATGCTGCCTTTGTGGTGCCTCTCAGATATCTGAGAATCCACTTAACTGCTTCCCAATGCATTTTTCCCGGATTACTCATAAATCTCCTTACAACTCCCATTGTATGAGCAATGTCTGGTCTAGTGCTAACCATAGCATACATCAAGCTACCAACAGCTGAAGCATATGGGACCTTGGACATGTTCTCCTTCTCCTGTTCTGTCTTAGGAGACAACTCTTTTGAGAGTTTGAAGTGGCTGGCCAGCGGAGTGCTAACTGGCTTAGCACTATGCATGTTGAACTTGTTTAGAACCTTTTCAACATATTCTGCCTGAGACAACTTCAATGTGCGATTTTTCATGTCTCTACTAATTCTCATACCAAGAATTTGATTTGCAGCACCCAAATCCTTCATTTCAAATTCCCATGACAACTGTTTCTTCAAATTATTTATTGCATGCATATTTGAACCTGTAACGAGCATATCATCTACGTACAAGAGTAGAATAATGTAACAGTTATCAAAACTTTTGAAATAACAACAATGGTCTGCATGACATCGTTTGTAACCTGTGTTGTACATAAAACTGTCAAATTTAATATACCATTGTCTTGGGGCTTGCTTCAAACCGTATAAACTCTTTTTGAGCTTACACACCATTTCCTCCTTCCCTGGCAAAGCATATCCCTTTGGCTGATGCATATAGATGTCTTCTTCCAAGTCACCATGGAGAAACGCAGTTTTCACATCTAATTGCCCAGGATGTAAATTTTCTACCGCCACAATGCTCAACATACTTCTGATTGTGTTCAATTTAACCACAGGAGAAAATAACTCAGAGTAATCAATACCTGCCTTCTGCTAGAAGCCTTTTGCAACTAATCTGGCTTTGTATCACTTGCTACCGTTATGTTCTTCCTTCAATTTGTACACCCACTTATTGTGCAATGCTTTCTTTCCCTTAGGCAACTAAACTAAGTCCCATGTCTGGTTTGATGATAAAGATTTCATCTCATATTCCATGGCTTGTTCCCACCTTGCCCGAGTCTCAACCTGCAATGCTTCTTTATAACATTCTGGCTCCCCACCATCAGTTAACAACAAGTAAAACAAAGAAGGTGAATAGCGCTATGTAGGCTTAGGAGTCCTAGATGACCTTCTTATTAGGGCAGGTGTTTGAGGGTCCACCTGCGGATTTTCATTTCCATGTACTTCAGGTACATCATTTTCAGAGGTGTCATCCAGTTCTAAATATTCATTGCTGTCCTCATGCACCTTATCCTTGTTTTTGTACATCACTTTCTCATTGAATATAACATTTCTGCTTCTAATGATTTTTCTATTTTCTTCATCCCAGAAGCGGTAACCGAACTCATCAGAACCATATCCAATGAAAGTGCATTTCCTAGATTTAGAATCTAGTTTGTCTCTTTTTTCAGCATCAACATGAACATAAGAGATACAACCAAATACTTTTAAGTGTGAAAGCTTTACCTCTTTTCCGGTCCAAGCTTCCTCTGGTAGTCCACCATCCAAAGGTACTGAAGGCCCTCGATTGATCAAGTATGCAGCAACATTCACTGCTTCCGCCAAAAAATGCATGGGCAATCCAGCATGTAGCCTCATACTTCTGGCACGCTCAACAATTGTCCTGTTCATGCGCTCAGCCACACCATTTTGCTGTGGTGTATTGGGAATGGTCTTCTCTCGCTTAATGCCTTTTTTTGCGCAATACTCCTCAAATTCTTTGCTGCAGTACTCTCCCCCATTATCAGACCCTAGGCATTTCAGTTTCAAACCTGTTTTGTTTTCAACAAAAACTTTCCACTTCTTGAAAATATCAAACACGTCGGACTTGTGTTTCATGGGATATACCCATAATTTCCTGGTAGCATCATCAATAAATATAACAAAGTAAGAAGATCTACCAAGAGAAGGTACCTGAGTTTGTCCCCACACATCCGTGTGTACTAGTTCCAACCTTTCTGACTTCGGCGGCCTGCCTACTTTAGAGAATGTAACTTTTTTCTGCTTTCCGAAAACACAGTCTTCACAGAACTCTAAGTCCAAGGACTTGAGTCCTTCTAGCTTACCTTTAGAATGAAGAATCTTCATCCCTTTCTCACTCATATGTCTGAGTCTATAGTGCCATGTGTTTGAGTCAATGCCTTTATTTGCAACTGCAATGGAACTTGTAGAGCTGTTGGTCAAATAAAGAGTTCCTTCTTTCTTACCGAGAGCAACAACCATACTCCCTTTTGTAACTTTCCAGAAATCATCTGCAAAAACAGTTACGTGACCAGAGCTAGCAAGCTGACCAACTGATATGAGGTTTCTGTTCAGGCTGGGTACATTCCTGACATCATTCAATTGCCATATACTGCCGTTTGGCAATTTAATCTGAACATCTCCCTTGCCAATTATGTCACAAGGTTCATAATCACTAAGATTGACTTTTCTAAAATCACATTGTACATAATTTTTGAGATATTCTTTATGTGCAGTGGCGTGAAAGGACGCACCCGAATCTATAACCCAAGATTCAGACTTATAATCAAAAGCAAGAATTAAGGCATCTTGAACAGCATCACCTGCGACATTTGCGGAAGCTTCGTTATCCTTATTACCGTTCTTTTGCTTATTCTTCTTTGCTGGAGCTCTGCAATCCTTTTTCAGATGTCCCTTTTTGCCACAATTCCAGCACTCGATTTTGCCTTTTGAAGATCTTGACTTGCTCCGTGATTTTGATCTTCCATAACTTTGCTCTCTCTCAGATGACCTTCCTCTGTTTCCCACATTCAATACACGTCCTGATGATTCACCTGAAGGTTTTCTGCGAATTTCCTCATCGATGATAGCACTCACTGCATCATCAAATTTCAGTTTGGCTGATCCTGAAGAATTACTCAGTGATGTAACCATACCATTCCAGCTGTCTGGTAAAGAAGACAAGACTAACAAAGTCCAAATTTCATCTTTGAATTGTACGTTAACAGAGGATAACTGGCTCATGACCGTGTTAAACTCGTTCAGGTGTTCAGCAACAACCCCACCTTCAACCATCTTCATGTTAAACAACTTTCTCATCAAGAAAACTTTATTTGAGGCGGAAGGTTTTTCATACATTCGAGATAGGGCATCCATAACATCTTTAGTGGTTTTCTCCTTTGATATATTGAATGTAACAGACTTTGATAGAGAGAGACGAATAGTACTTAAGGCTTTCTTGTCGAGTACCTCCCACTCTGCATCTGACATTGTTGTAGGTTTCTTGGCTTTTCTTCCAAGCGGCAAGTAGAAATTCTTCTGGTAGAGGAGATCTTCAATCTGCATCTTCCAGTACGCGAAGTTTGTGCCATTAAACTTCTCAATCGTGAGCTTCATGTCGTCCGTCATTGCTCCTACTCAAATCAAGCTCTATCTACTTGATATAAATTCTGCTGGTCAAACTGTCAATCCGTTCCATCTACCTTGTAGATCTCATTGATATGAATCCAAAAAAAAAAAAAAAAACGGAGCGCAATTCTGAGTCCGGATGGCTTCAGAAATCAAGAAACAATTCTGGCCCTTGAATCCGGTCAAACTGGGTTGTTGACCGTACTGCTACGTTAGGATGACGTCAGCGTCTGGCTGGCTGCTGGGCTTCTCCTTCACGGACTGGGCCGGGTCAAACCTGACCTGGACTGGAACCTGGCCTGGAAACTGACCCAAGAACGGCTGGGCTTCTGGAGTGGGTCAGGTCGGACCTGACCTGAACCAACCCAAGACCTGGGACGGGCCCAACTGGGTCTTCTTCCTCACTATCTCTGTTTCAGAACAGAGATTGCAGCCCAGTCTCCCTCTTCGTCTTCAGCGGCGACGACGGGCGAGCAGCCGGACTCGCAGTCGAAGGAACAGCGGCGACGGCGACGGAAGACAGCAGCGTCCGGCAAGGGCTGCGACGGCAATGTGCGCAACGGCAAAACCCCCTTTTTTTTTTCTTTTCCTTCTCCGGTGGAGACGACAAGGGACAGTGATAGCAGTTCTCTCCCTTCCGGTTCCGACGATTGCGACTTCCTTCTTCTCCGGTGATGCTGGGCGGTGATGGATGGCGACGGTGGGAACGGCAAGCACGTGGCCCACTTGTTTGATCAGAACCTCTGATCGTCGATTTATACAATAATGCCCGAACCCTCCCTTTTTTCTGATTACTGTGTTGCGAATCAAGATATCAAGATGATCTCTTCTCCGGGATTAAACCCAATCTGATCCTGATTGCGCGCAAAACCCTAGGCTCTGATACCAGTTGTTAGGCATCGGGACACACGCACGATCTACAAGAAACCATCAATCAATCACACAGTCAATCTACGAGACACAGATTTACGTGGTTCGGCAAGATTGCCCACATCCACGGGAGATTCACGCCGTTCACTATTATTGGAGATTCCCACAAGAGTACAAGCACTCACTGTCTCTCTCGTTCTCTCTCAATTTCACCGTAATAACAATGCTCTCACCACCCAGTATAAATACATGAAACCCTAAACCTCTAGACAACCACAACCGTCGGATCTGGCCTCATAACAGATGGTCCAGATTAAACCGACACATTACAGATAAATCCCTGTAATTAAATAAAGTCTAAATCAGGCTTCACCAACCCATCACTCTATTAAATTGGTCATATGAAGCTGACTGAACGAATGATGGATCGGACTAACTTGGTGTCGTATTAGTTCCTATTCCATGGCTCTACCAACATTCAAACATGCTGAGTCGAAGTTGGCTGGAGGAAAAAAAGAAAAAAAAAACCAAGTCTCCGTGTGAACTGTGAACAAGGTCAAATAAAAAAGGTTTTGTCTGCGTTATAGTCGCTTGGAATGCTATAGACGTTATCGATGCCATCAAGGCTGGAGATTTGTGGGTGATAAGTCCAATCATGGCAGAAATTAAGTTGATCATGTGCTTAGGTCTTTTAATGTTGCTTCTCATGAACTAGCTACGTTAAGCTCTTCTAGGGATGCATTTTCTTAGTGGTCTGGCTGTTGGGCCTTTCCATGGCTAGGTAGTAGGTAGCCTTTGTGGTCCTCTGTTTGTGTTTTGGCTTTCTTCTAGTTACTTCTTTTTACAAAATAAAAAAAAGTCTTTGTGGGACTCACAAGTCGCAGTCCTTCCTTCAAGAGGGCACATGATGTAGGGAGAAGCGAGCAGGTTCTTGTCCAATGAGAGCTTTATATACGGTTAGCTACACCAGCTGTCAAACTCGACCCAGCCTGCCATTGTAAAGACTTTGGACTCTCCATGTGCAGATTGTTTCGACTGACATGAGTATCCTGAGATCTTCAATCTAACACACACAAAATAAATATATGGGGTGAAACATGAGTGCGCTGAGATCTTCAATCTAACACACACAAAATAAATATATGGAGTGAATTTCAAACACAAGATGTGGCGAACAAATTCATATCCTATGCCACTTCACTGACCCACTCCTTGTGCCCCTTTGGAATGATATCAACTTATTATTCCAAATGCAGTTTGGCTAAAACAATATAACCCATGATGAACCCCTTTCTTAGGTGGCAGGGATGGAAGCTATGATTAGCCAACAAGTGAGACTTATGTTCGTTGCTTTTTGGGATAGAGTATTTGCGGTTCCAACCCCATTTAAAGGACCAAAACATAACTTGGCAAAATTTTGCCACAACATATAAAAGAGAATGATATTTTCTTTGAACGATTTTGATTTCAAATAGAGATGATGGGTCACAAGTAAAGGATGGTGAATTTGTCTAATATGAAACTTTTTGAAAACGCGTATCAAACCGAGCACGGCAGTGAAATGGAGTGAAACGAGACTTAAAAAGAGAAGACTTGGGAAAGGGTCTTCAATTTTCAAAACTACCCTTTGCTTTTAATGAAATCTTTACCTATCCTTTTCACATTAAAATGATTTCTATTGTGCGAGGAAGAGGGCTGTTTTTACTCTAAAAAACCACCCTGGTCTTTTATAGCACTCTTATGTTTAGAAATTTTAGGGGGGGATCGTATGTAAAAACTGATTATAGAAATTTCAATGCCTTTCACCCATTACCTCTTTAGTGTTCCTTTCCTTTTTCTTTTTTTTTTCTTTTTTTTTATATTATGGCTTTTTTGGTCATGAATTCCCAAAACCTCAATTCCATGCAAAAAAATCATGCCCTTAATGTTTACAGCTTCTAATTTAGAGGACTGTTTTTTTCTTTCATTGAAGACAGTGGTCTGGCACTGAGAACTTGTGACTTTCCACCGAAATAACATCTCACCCACTTAGCACCTGCAATTGACGGAATACACCAGTCAAGGCTAATATAAATAACAGTCTGGAAAAATCAAGTCATAGCATGTCTCATCCGACGTTTACTTTGACGACTTTTACACTTGTTGCTACTTGAATATTCTTCTGTCTAAACTTGAAATGTCAAACATTGCAGGCTAGACTTCATTGCTGATGGAAAATTTCAAGGTAACGGTAAGATACAATGGGCCACCCAATTCAATGAAGACTGAAGGCCAAAATCTCTGTCAACAAAAGTATTTATTTTGGCCGTTGGAACAACATTGAAAAGTTGTCATTGGTAGCCATCGTTTTAAGTGTATTTTTTTTTTTTTTTTTTGGTAAATACATCGTTTAAGTGTCTTAAGCATAGCAGTGGAGTCCTAATGAAGAGATACTTCTCTCGGGTTATTAGTGTCACCACTGAGGATATGAAGCCCTAACATGAAAACGATTTAACTAGAAGTCTTTACTTGACCCCAATACCCGTTTTGATAGCTTTGCCATCCATCGATTAAAATAGAACAGGATTGAGTCTACTCAGCCTCAGCTAGGCTGAGCTGATCCACTTGCCAAAAGATGGACATGTATACGAGGATCCTCACTTCGAAGGATCTCGCGGCTTTGACTGAAATTTCATGGCTTATTTCATGGCTTTCAAACTTATCATGAATGGTTAAAGCCAAGCTACACATATACGCCTAGGATTAGGATGGGATATTTCTGATGTAGAACTTAGTGTAGTTCAACATATTAAATTTCTTTAGCTAACTATTCCTACAAAAACCTCAAGGTGTTAGTAGAGGCTAAATTTGTTTAGCTAATCATTCCTATCAAAACCTCAAGGTGTTGGTAGAAGCAGCGGAAACACTTTTCAATATTTCCCCTTGGGTGGAGCCTACTCTTTAATACTCTCCCTCAGGTGGAACCCGGCCAGCGCACTTTTGGCGACACTCATTTTTTTTATTTTTTTTTTGCGCCGAGTCGTTCCTTCTGGGATTCGAACTCACGACCAGTTGGCTCTGATACCATATTAAATTTCTTTAGCCAACCATTTCTACCAAAACCTCAGGGCGTTAGTAGAGGCAGCAGAAATACTTTTCAATATTCTCCCTTGGGTGGAGCCCACTCTTTAATACAAAACCCCCTTGAAGACAACCAAGCAAACAAGACAAGCAGGCCAAATAAGGATCTCACACTAATCAAGTTGTAGTCCCAACCATGGCTGGCCAAATAAAAATCCTACTGCAATAGGTGGATGGTCTTAACCATAGTAAAAACTGCATAGGTAGGCCCTACATGAATAGACCCCCCACACACACAAAAAAAAAAAAAAAAAAAAAAAGAAAAATGCACAGAGAAAATTTGCAATCAAACAGACCAACATTACACTTGCTGTTACATGTATGGCATCAATCAAGACTGCCACTACAAAATTCTGTAGAATCACACAAAATACCAGCTGGTCCGTAAAAGCAAATACAAAACATAAATAAAAAGTAACGGTTTATTGTTTATAATCATGTGCAAAACGTTGGACAAAATCACATGGTCCTATCTAACAGTTTCTTCCGCATTTTGGCTCCCTTGAGAAGAAAAAAGAGGTGAAGCATCAGGGCAAGAGCATTCTCTATGTATGGCCCACTTCCAACCCATGTCTATTTTGGTACAAAACACACAAAAGTGCCGTCGCAATAGTTCTCGTTCCTCTTCCTCCTCCACGTCGTCTGATGTGAACTCCATGAGTTCTTGCTCCAACGTTTCTTCCTCCCCAATCATTTCAAGAAGAGAGTCAGTAAAAAACCACGCACGCGTTGGCATAACCATGAACAACATCCTATCCACATGCTTGTTGTACCATCTTCTCCCATTCCTCCAAAATACAAGTGGACCAAAAACCATTCCAATCCCCATGCCAAATCCCCATCCTAACCCTATGTATTGCCAATTGAAGTCATTTTGAGCTTGCAATCCTGAACTTGTAGACTCGGGCGGTGATGATGGTGAGCTGCAGTTAATTGTTAAAGGGGACCCACATAATCCTGAATTGGCTAGAAACGAATCGTTCCCAAAGGTACTGAATTGATGGCCCTGTGGTATTCTTCCCATTAAGCGGTTGTACGAGAGGTTTAGTACGGAAAGAAATGTAAGAGATGTGAGCTCTGTAGGGATCCCTCCTGAGAGATTGTTCCTTGATAAATCTAATGATTCAATCTGCATAAGATTTCCAAATGATGATGGCATTGAACCAGTGAACTCATTCCGAGACATGTTGAGTGCGTTAAGAGATTTGAGATTCCCAATGTCGTCAGGTATGCTTCCTTGGAATTTATTGTTCGAGAGGTCTATCGCTGTCAATAAATATAGGCTATTCAAAAACTCAATTTCTAACCCTTTGAGTGTAACTATTACGCTGTCCTGATAGTATCTCGGATTTAGATCCAAGAAATCAAATCTAAAACTTCGGCGTCCAACCTCACCATCCATCATTGCCTTCAAATTTCGAAAGCACTCTGAGGGCAAATTTCCTATAAAACCATTAGAAGAGACATCAATGATTTGCAGCCGTGAGAAAGCATTTTGGTCTTCTGGTTGTTGAATGGGACCAAAGAACTTGTTGGAGCGTAGTATAAGAACCCGCAATTGCTTTAAAGTCCCCAACAAAGATGGGAAGGAATCGCTTATCCGATTGTTCCCTATGTTTAGAACTTCTAGCTGTGTGCAATTAGCCAACGATTCCGGCAATGAGCCCTCTAACAGATTTCCATTAAGGTTGAGTGTCCTTAGGCTACAACCATGTTGAAAACTCTGAGGAATGACACCACGAAAGTTGTTCTTCCCAAGGTTCAGTACCAAAAGATTGTCCAACTGACCCAAACAAGGAGGAATCGAGCCGCTCAAGTTATTGTTCGACAGATCAAAGACTATTAAATTTTTTGCAGCAGCACAAATGGACGAAGGAATTTCTCCCGTGACATTATTTTCCGACAGCGAGAAGAAAATGGTGAAATTAAGGTATAGAGAGATGTTAGTTGGGATGCTGGATGTGAAGCCATTGTTTGAGTAATCTAGAATGAAAATGGAGGGTGGTGGAATTGGCATTGTCCCTTGAAGCTTATTGGAATGAAGGTCGAGAACACGTAACTTACTCAAGGAGAGATCAACAGCATGTGGTTCGAGACCATATAGCATGTTGTGAGAAAGGTTCAGATAATTCATTAACCCATCTCCCATCTTCCATATCCAACTAGGAATCTCACCATCAATTTGGTTGTTGGAAAGGTCAAGGAAATTCAAGTCTGATTGATTTCTAAGAAACTCAGGGAATTCCCTAAGGTTACAAGAAGACAATTTCAGGCTGGTAATTTGAGGAAAGGAGGTGTTGGTACCTCTACTAGCATTAATTGACAAGTTATTATTTGAGAGATCAAGACTTGAGAGATTCATGAAATTTTGGAACATGGTTAAGTCTATCGTGCCATTGAAATTGTTGGAAGAAAGCACGAGCACTTTTAACCCACTGAGCTGAAAGAGTGATTTTGGAATCGGTCCTTGCAGCTTGTTGTTACTCAAATCGAGTGAATTCAATGGTGCATGAGTGTTACCAAATTCATCAAGTGTTGCATCAAAATGGTTTTTGCTGAGATCTAAGTAGTGCAGTGATGGAAGCCTAAACAGTGACAATGGGATCTTTCCATTGATTGAATTGTTTTGCAAATCCAATTTTCTAAGATTCAAAAGACCCTCTTCTCCAAAAGATGAATATATTCCACCTGAAAAATTGTTATTTGAAAGGACTATCTCTACCACATTCTTCGAGGAACCCATGGATGGAATCCTACCACTGAACCTGTTTGATGAAAGGTCCAAGCGTATAAGTTGTGGAAGGTTCTCAAGTGACTGAATCTCACCGCTGAAGCTGTTGTGCGAAATGTCCAAATGAACAAGTTGAGAAATGCTGCCCAATGACGAAGGGATCCCCTCTGAGAATTTGCAACCTTTGAGCTCCAATCTTTGGAGGTGCCTCAGATTCCCAAAAGAAGAAGGCAATCTTCCAGAAAAATTCGTGCCTGAAAGTGACAAGATCTGCAACCTGCTCTCCTGAGGAAATTCGGGCAAAGAACCTTTGAGATGCAGGTTGTTCGACAGGTCTAGAGTCTCCAAATTCCGCAGCCGAAACATCAGCACAGGAAAATCTCCAGTCAAATTGCACGAATTGAGATGGAGGGACCTGAGATTTGCTAAACCCGCCAACGATTTGGGCGCAGGGGAAGAGATGTTGACTCCATCCAAATAGAGCTCCCTCAGCCCAGAAAGGTTCCCCACCACAAACTCAAAATCATGACTGCTAAAACGAAGAGAAGAGAGACTTCTAAGGAAAGTGGAGGAGAGATCAAGCGATTCCAGACTCTTAATGCGCGAAATCTCGACCGGAACGTAGCCTGTGAAGCCTGAATTGGAGAGATTGAGGTGGGTCAGATTCGAGAGAGCACCAATAGAAGTCGGGATGGAAGAGTTGAAGAAGGAATTGTTGGAAAGATCGAGATTTCTGAGACTTGACAAGGAGATTAAGGAGGTGAAGTTGATTGACGCGTTGATCGAACGGTTGGGGAGGCCTAGGCCCGTCACATGACCAGTGGAATCGTTGCACGTGATGCCCTCCCAATGGATGCAGCAGTCGGTGTTGGGCGTCCAAGAAGGCGGCGGGTGGGCAGTGCCGAAGAGGGTGAGCAAAGAGGATTTCTGGTCGTCCAGGCATTGGGCAGAAGTTGGGTATGAACAGAAGAAGAAGAAGATGGAGAGAAAAAGAGAGACAATGAGAAGAGAAGAGGGTGGGAGTGGGAATCTCATTGGAGGGTGAAACTGAAACTGAGAGCAGAAAGTGCTCCTCCAGTCGTGAAAATGAGAAACAGATTGAAGAGAAGAAAGTGTGAGAAGGATGGGGACTCGTTCCTCGCCCATCCAGCCATGACGAGGGTCATTTGGGGAAGGTAGTCAAACCCAAAGACGCGTTTTCTGGAGTCGAGGCAATAAGTGATCGTGGGTCGGCCCTGACATTTTGGCACATCTACCAGGGCCCCACAGAAATTCATTGCGACGGCACATTTGATTTCAAGTCGTGAACAAAAAAAGTGGACGGTTGGGATGTGTTGGGTATGGAGTGCCTAATGTTGGGACCCACACATCCGGAAATGGGCTCCCATTTACTTTTCCAAACCTGGTTTAGAGGCAGATGAGAAGCATTAGAGCTCCTGCTTGTACACAGGGTGTACAAATAAAATCCGTCGATCCGATTCGATCCGTGAATTTTGATCAGATCCGAAGGCTAACGGATTGGTGACAGATTGGAAATTGTGTAATCCGTTAGCAATGGATCGGTAGTGGATTTCACCCTTAATCCGCGGATTCAATCCGATCAAATTCGTTGTCATTAAATATAAATTAAAATATATATATATATATAAAATAAGAAAAAAAAATGTAAGGAGTCACTAACCTTATGAATATAATAGGCATACAGCTCTCAACTCATACCCCTTTAATTCAGTCGCTTCAAAATTTATGTATTTTTTCTTCTTTCTTTTTCCATGAAATGTACAGTAACGGATTGAACCGGATTAATCTGATCCGATCCGCTCCTCCACAGATCGGATCGGATCGGATTTCAACAGTAACGGATTGATGACGGATTACAAATCTGTCAATCCGTAGATAACGGATTGGTGACGGATTTGACCCAATCCGCACCAATCCGATCCGTGTACACCTATACTTGTATCGGTTTCTCTTCGTTCAGCCAATTGCATGCTAAATAAAAGCCTAATACAAGGTAGGTAAGTAGGTTGGCTCATTTTAGATAAAATAAGACTACTCTTTGTAGTAAAATATTAAATCATCATATTCTTTCAATGAATTTAAATATGTGGGTCGACCCTAACCCAAAGCATTTAAATGGGTTAGCCGGGTTATAAAGGTTGATCCTAACCAATGTCCACGAAGGTGTTTTCGACCAGCGTCTGACACGTAAATAAAGCGAAACAGGTTATGTGGGTCTTCGGCCATTTAAAAACAACACATTATGGTAGCTTAGTACGAGATAGTTCGTGGGGTGCTGTGAACTAAAAGGGTATTATTTAACATTTTTAACCTTCAAATCAGGGCTTTCGCAATTGACGCTGGAAAATATTTATCAATTATGGCCCAGCAATAATCATCGTCCAGAAATATTAAACGAAGTCAATTTTTAGTAGATGGCTAATCCTGCAATCCATGACGAGCCTACATGTCTTTTCTGCCAGTTAATACTGAAAAATACTTGTCTGTTAACAGTTTGTAAAGTGTCGCTGGAAATTGTAAACATTTTGGGTCCTTGTGTACTATGTATGTAAGTATAGTTATATACGTACGTATATATATATATATATATGAGTCATTAAAATCCAATCGTATCATGATCGATCCGTTTAGCCCTCCATATAATACAACCCACTTACATATAATCCGATCCAATCCAACAACTGTGTGGAGAAGAAGATTAGGCCTTCCATGATATAAAACTACACCCAGTGCATATGTGCAATGTGGTGGAGTCTATCTGGGTTATTAAACACATGATTAACATCCACTTTCCCACATGATCCATATCTAACCTTTGGGATTAACATGGTTAATTCATGATTATGCCTTATGAATGTCCATACCTTGTACCTCATGTGGCAAGGAAAAGAAAACTCACATCAGTCGATTAAAACCAGGGCCTGGTTCTGGCCCATGGATTTCATGTCCAAGGATTCAAATACCTGATGTTCTAACCATATATTATTTACATCCAATTATTATATTCAAATGGGTGTGACCAATTTTGTTATTTTATGAGTTTATTATTCTGATTTCAAAAAAATATTTGAAGTAAAATACTCAACTAATTTCAAACAAATTGAAGTGATTTCATTTTGAAATTAACCAACTATATTTTTTGGATTATTATTATATATTTTGATTTTGATTGTAATTTTTACCATTTCAATATAATTTAAACTAAATATTATTAGAAAATATTTTTTTAATATTATAAATTATATTGCCTATGCTCAACGCTGGTATATTTCACTCGCTCTAAATTAAGTATATAACTAATTGCACTTGAATCTATGTGCTTTACTCAAGTCAAATAGGAGTATAGTTCCTGTAACTTGACCAAGTTTAACTCGAGGTTCAAGATACCTCAAACAAAAAAGTCCAGGTTCACATACATATCCCCACTGGCAATTAACCTCAGGGTCTGGCTACGATATTGGGCTCATACCCAATCTGACCCCATTAGTTAATAACGTTCGGGACTGCGTCTGGGTAAACCTGGGCTCATCACTCCAGCGTGCTGTTCGAAACAAAGATCCGTGCCATATATTCTATACGTATTTTTTTCTTTTCTTCCTTTTAGTAGAATATCCTATAGTTGCATTCACTTTTTTGCTTTTATCTATTTATTTTGCCTTCCTTTCATTTTCTTTATTTCATGTTAAGGGGAAACATGGCCTGAAATATAAGTGTGAGGCAATTAGCGGTGCCTTTTGAGTAACATGTTTTCCGTGACTAAAATTGGTTGTTCGCATAGCACCATTTTACAGTCAGAAATCACAAAATTTGATATATTTCTCAAATCCATTGGAAATAGATAGATCAATTTAGGGTGAGCTGCACATTCACTCGAGTTCCTAGAACACAACTATTGTTTGAGATGTGCATTGTTAGCTTCAACATTATTTGGGTTGACACACATGAAAAACCACTTATTTGGTCCACTAAGATTCCTCACTGTATTTTCTTTTTCCTACAAGGATGGTACTCATGCACTCTCCTCTTTATGGATGGCAGCTGGTGTTGTTGTTTCGAACTAGCCGAGCTATAGTCTATGATTTGTAAGAGTTATTTTACTTGTAATTACCCACATAAGAGTTTCGAGAAGGAAAATTCTTTTTTTCTTTTTTTTTGCTTTTTCAGTCAACGAAGCAAGAAAAGGAGGGAGCAAGAATAGAGGCGCATTTTCTTCTCTTTAGGAGATCTTTCATATTTTCTCCGTTTCTTTTATCTTATTGTACTTTTAATTATTATGATCCCTTCTTTGGATTGTATGAAGCTCCAATGGCGATGACAATGGAATTCTAGGTTCATTTAATTATATTGTGTAGTCATAATGAATGATATAAGTTGGAAGATGATTTTCTCCATTAATGAGCATTCATGATTGGCACTTCTTTGTTGATATTTTCCATTCACGAAGAATAGGGATCATACAAGCTTGTTGAGGTTTTAGATTTTTTATTTTTATTTTTTTATTATTTTTTTGCTTAAATGCAAGATGATCATAACATCATGGTTACAAGTGGCCCAAAAAATTATGTCGTTTGATACAAATCCAAATTAAGTTCTTGTTTGATGTTAAAAACATGTAGTTTTTAATATATCAATCAAAAACCCACTATTTTCCAAATCACATTCAAGCAATCATCTCATTGTAAAAATATGTCCTTAAATTAACATGGAAGACGGGTGCAGTGTTAAAGGTAATGGGTCCAAGTCAGGTCATGGGCCAGTGTGCAACAACCCACCTCATGAAACAACTGCAGAAGCTCAGTCAAACAAAAACCCATTCAAATAGAAACTGCTCACTTGAAATAATGGGATAGCCTATATACACAATGATATGAGTGGATGATTTTCATCTATTGCAATGGCCACCGATAACCAATCCTATAGACTTTTGTCTATACTTCATTCACCACACTCAATTTCCCACAGCTTTAAATACCTTTTCAGCTCTAGCAAAATTGTGGAGGCTGAGAGTGCCAAATTTTTTCAATATTTATTTTTCTAGACAGGCCACTAGCCTCGTTGGTAAGCTTGTTCAACTTCTTCATTGTAAATTGCAAAGTTACCACTAAACTAACAGTCGATCAGAAAAAGTAACAAATTTAAAATCCGAGATAGACACAACCTTTTCAAACCAACAAAAGAAGGGGAGAAATATTACTGATCCAAATTCCAAACAAACAAACAAAACAAAAAAAAAAAAAAAAAGAACGAAAGGAGACAAAGGTACTAGAAAATGATAAATGACCCCTCAAGGCCTTTTGGTTCACTCCACATTATTTTTTTAACAGTCCACGCCATAACAGAAAATAGTGACCCCACGCCATCCACCATCATAGAAGAATCTGGCATACTCAATCAGATGCTCTCTGTTTCAGTGCTGTCAGAGGATTGCCGTACATGTCCCACTATACAATTGCCATAGCCCAGATCTGGTCCACATGTTTTTAATACCCTTCTACCTCTGGGCCAAAATATAATTGGGCCCCCAATCATCCAATTACCTACGCCAAACCCCAAACCTACACTTGTGAATATCCAATCAAAATCTTTTCGTGCTGGCGAGTTTTGTCTTGCAGGCCGCTCCCATGGTGCCCCACATTGCATTGACAATGGGAGCTCACATAATCCTGGATTACCCTCAAAGGAATCATTCCTAACCCTATGTTTGGGGAGGGAAGGGGAGGGGAGGAAAATTTTGAGGGGGAAGAAAAATGGAGGGGATGGGAGGGGAGGGAAAATTAATTTTACCTCATCTTATTTGGATAGTAAAATGGTAGGGGAAAGAGTAAGATTTTCTTTGTTTGTGAGGTAGAGAGAAAATTACCAATTTACCATTCCTTTGTGAAAAAGTGAAAAAAATAATAAGGGCATATTAGTAAAATTCCATCCCTTCCCCTCTTTCCCTCATACTATCCCCTCATTTTTAAGGAGAAAATTTTAAGGCGGGCCCCACAAGAATTTTACCTCCATTTTCTCTCCCCCCACTTTCCCTCTCCCCTTCCCAAACACCATCAATTTTCACTTTTCTTCCATTTTTCCCTCTTTTTTTTCCTCTCCCTACTTTCCCTCCTTCCCAAACAGAGAGTAAAGGTGAGGAATAGTTTGGCCTGTGCTATTTTTCTCCTTAACCGGTTCTGCGAGAGGTCTAAGAGAGAGAAATGTTAGAGCCGTCAGCTCCGTGGGGATCTCTCCCGACTGTTGGTTCATTGATATATCTAATGATTCAAGCTGCCGTAGACTTCCAAAAGATGATGGTATTGGACAACTGAACTCCTTGTGGGACATGTTGAGTGCGTAAAGATATTTGAGATTCCCAATCTCTTCCGGAATGCTTCCATGGAATCTATTGCTTGAGAGATCAATAGATGCCAGGATGGTTAGGATATTCGAAAACTCCACTTCTAACCACTTCAATGTAATTGTTACACTGTCCTGATAATATGGCAGATATTTTGGTAATAAACCCGGTACGATAGGTATGTTGTGTATCCTGTTGATTAGGTGGTAGCAGCGGCGGACCCATGATTTTCGTTTGGAGGGGCGGGGTGGGGGGGGGGGGGCGGGGGGCAAATGATGATCAATTGAAGATTTCAAACATTATTTTGTTACTATGTATTTACATTATTTTAATGTTATTTATTCACATTATCAATGGCAAAAGAGAGAATGCATTGCATTTAAATAGATACAAAATATTTAAATACATCAAGCATGAAGCAACTAACATTCTCTATCAAAAGTCATATCACAATTATAAGATAAACTTGTTACAATTGCCCTTGACGGTTCTTCATGTTTTGAAAGCGGTGCATGATTCTCTCATCATCAATGCTATCAAATATGTCCTTTTCTATATAAAGAAGCAAACAATCATTCATCCACTCATCCGCCATTCGGTTGCGTAATCGATTCTTCACAATGCTCATAGCTGAAAATGCCCTCTCAACAGAAGCAGTGGCAACTGGTAAGGTTAGAGCCAACTTTAGAAGCAAATAAACTAAAGGATACACAATATCCTTTCTTATTTCAACCATCTTCTGAGCAAGACCGCTTATTCCCTTCACTTCTGAAAATTTATTGTTGCTGCGCATATCAATAATGTAAGTTGCAAGTTGATTACTAAGTTTCACACGATCTGAATCTGAAAAATCAACTGGGTAAAATTGCGAGAGGCGGATCAACTTGATCTTGTCAAAAGCGGAGAATGAATCTTTTGGATCTAGGCATGCCACACAAAGAAGCAACTCGGTGTTCACCTCATTGAAGCGACGGTCGAGCTCTTGAAGTTGCTTATCAATACTAGTGAGAAATATCTCCACACGAAAGTAATGTAGGTTTGTCACTTCAGCTTTGCGTCGTGATCGCTTTCGATCAACAAACAAATCATCCATATTGGGAATGATGATTTCATTTTTGTCACAAAATGTATAGACTTCATAAAGGAGAGAATCCCACCCATCTTCTCTCATCGTTTGTAATCATTCCTTTGATATTCTTACTAGTTCCATGGCATTGACAATATCTTGATCTTTCCGCTGCAATGTTTTTGATAATTCATCCGTGATCCCCAATAAATCTCTCATCAAATGCATTTTAAATACAAAATCAAAAGACTCAAGTTGAAGCATTAAGTTACATGCAAAACCCATGTGCTCACTCGTATGATCTTCTGAAATAATTTCAAGCACATCAACCACAGAAGAGAACATGAGGATCAAGTTAAGCAATGTATCATAATGCGAGCCCCAACGTGTATCCCCAGGCCGTTTGAGGCTAATCTCTTGATTCAAACCTCGTCCACTTTCAAGTTCACCATTATCCAGTGCCTCGGCGACTTTAGCAGCTTGTATATATTTGAGCATGTCATTGCGTTTGCTAGAGGCTCCAACGACATTTAGTACTTGAGAAACTGAGTCAAAGAATTGGGCAATTGGTTGGTGTTTTTTTGCAACAGCAATGAGCGTCAACTGAAGCTGATGAGCAAAGCAATGAACATAGAATGCAGTGGGATTCGCATTCATGATTAGTGTTTTCAGGCCATTAAGCTCACCCCGCATATTACTAGCACTATCATAACCTTGCCCACGCAAATGTGTTAAACTCAATCCATGCCTGGAAAATATTGCTTCGACTGTCCCCTTAAGTGATTGAGCAGTAGTATATGTAACATGTTCTATGGCTAGAAAACGCTCAATCACACATCCCTGCATGTCCACATAGCATACAACAATGGCCATTTGTTCTTTCATAGAGATATCACGAGACTCATCCACCAAAAGGGCAAATGGCGCATCTCCAAGCTCGGAAATGATATCACGTGTGGCTTCTAATGCAGCCGCACTCACAATGTCTTTTGAATCTTAGGAGAAGTTAATTTCAGGTTTTCAGGAGCATTATCGAATACAACTCTTTTAATGGACTCATTTTGTTGGGCGATTACTTTCAAAAGTTCAAGAAAATTACCCATGTTACTAGACTTCTCAGATTCATCATGACCACGAAAAGGCAACCCTTGGCGTAGAAGTAAGCGAATACAATCAAGTGTTGCCTTCAAATGGATTCGATACTCTATTCGAGCTCGATTCGATTGCTTTATAATAACTGTCTCGATGTGTTGTTTCTGATTTAGTAGATTCTGACACTTCTCATATGCTTGATTGTGAGCACTATTAGGGCCTCCCACATGAACTGCAATTCTTTCTTTTTTCTTCCAATTCCTATATCCTCTAGTTACAAAAACATCATAACGTGTCTGCTCTCCAAAAATATAACAACATAGGCAAAATGCAGCATCTTTTTTAATGCTATACTCCAACCAACTACTAAACTCCTTAAACCAAGCAGGATTAAATCGTCTCTTCACTTGTCCAAACTCCGAATAAGGAAAGATATGGTCACGAGGCTGACAAGGACCCTTTTGTAGATACGCCCTTCGGATTTGTTCCCGTTCCTCATGATGATAGTTTGCAATTGGATTCCGTAACCCAGGGTCAGCGGGAAGATCTGCTAGGTTAACCTCTACATAACTTTTCTTTGAGGGTGATGGCACTTGATCATTGTTATCATTCTCTAATGTTGGAGATGATAGATTAGTAGTTGGTTTTCTTTTGTAATAATTCTCCATATCTGATACAAAGATAAAGTTAACTCCATCAAAATTACACCAACAACTAGTAATCTCCACATTTAAGATGGTTTAAAGACATGGTTCTCGATATTATTTTTGGTAAGAAATCTTACAACCAACACTCAATTCTCAAGAGATCAATTTCTTATTCTAATAAGTGGGATTAAAACCAAATTAGACTAAAAAGATGGCACATCAATCAGCAATCAAACCACAATAATAATAAAGAAACTCTAGAGAACTCCAAAGAAGTAAAAAATAATTATCATGTGAAAATTAGTACCTCTTTTTTTTTCTTTCCTTAAGCTCCTAAGTCCTAAGCAAATCTCTCATCATATGAATCCAAATGAGATCATCTGTATTTATAAATGAAAAAGGTCAGTATGTGAAACCAAGAAAATATTAAGTAAAGAATCTAATAAATAGTTTAGAAATGTCAATATGCAATAAAGAAGCATAACTCTAGACCCACAAGAACTCGAAAATCATTTTGGATTCCAGCGAGGGCGTTCTTGGTTTTTGATTGATCATTGCCATCGAACAACAAGAGGGCCTCTTTAGAAGCTACATTTGACATTAAAATGAAGACAAGGAATTTGTTTCCTAATGACAGCATGGTGAAGGGAGGTAGTACAAGGATTGTGATTGAGAGTAGGAAACATGGTTCTTCCCCTCTCAAAACCAAATATAAGTAACTTTTCTGGTTCTTCATTTACTTCTCGAACAGGTGGAAACATGGCTTTGTAGCTTTTGATAAAAAAAAGCAGGGGCAATGATCACCAGTATATGAGATGCGCACACAAGACTTGGGTTTTCTGAGCAAAGATCACTAACATGAAACCAAGCTGCCTGTATTACAAAGATCGCAAAATCCCATTTAGTAGGATTCCAATGATCATGTATAACAAAATGGCTATAACCCCCTTGAAGCCAAAATCCTTTTTCCTTGATTTCTGATATTATGCATAATAGAAGCATCTTTGAACAACCATAGGGATTTCTGAAAATAGTTATACAGCACCACAACAAGATATTCTATTTTTGCATAGAAATGTTTTCACTCATCCACACCTCCCCAACTGTTTCAGCTTTGAACACCTAAGTAAGGGTGAACACTACATTAACGGTTGCAATCACAATTATACATCTCCCCTTCTTTCCTACAAGTACAACTGTGCACAATTGTCCATACCCCTCTTCTTTTGACAAAAAAAATCACCCTACATTACATTACTGAAAAGGGACAATCTTTCTTGGAACCTGATTGATTTTCTTCAGAAAAAAATATATATATATATATATACATGGGTTGATAAAGGCTAATTAATTGAGATTAATGCTAATTAAGCAAGAATAATTGGGTTAATAAAGGTTAATGACCAAAGAGAGACAAATTAGTTTCAAATGATTGCATTAAGTATAGTTGAATGGATTGGAAGGAAACTAGTTTAATTAAATTGAGTTTAGGCTCAAACAAGTTAGAATAAGGACTTTTTCGTAAATACGAATTTTTACTTATTTCATCAAATACAGAAATTCTTGATACCAACACATGTATCTCGAAGAGTACGTTAATTTTCATAATAGACTCGAGTGCGTTTGACTTGAAATTGCTCAAATGAGCCTTCATTTGACTCTAAATGTAAATAGGCTTAATAATAGGGGTTTTTGGTGTGAAGACACCTTATATTAGAAGTAAATGAGTCATTCACTCATTTTTCATCTTGACCAAACCCTAGGCACCTTTCCCTTCTTCCTTTCTTCCTTCTTCCTTCTTCCATTCTTCTTCATCAAGGTTGAAGTTAGAGTGATTCAAGTGAAGAAGAGAGCCACTTCATCTTCTCCATTGAGCCATCCTCCATTGTTGAAGAGTTTGAAATTTCCTTTGGGGAAGATTTGTGTCAAACCAAGCCAAGCAAAAAGGGCTTTTTGTCAAAGAAGCTTCAAAGGAGGCAAATATAAGCATTTACTTGTAAATGTTATTGGTATTGTAGATGTTAATGGAGATTTTATAGGAGTTAGGTTTGTGTATATTTTCCATTGATTTTTAGAATGGATTTTTGATGAATTGATGGAATGATTAGAAGTGTTGTTAATGTATGAATGGTGTGAGCATTGAAGAAGGAATAGGAGGTTCCAATGCTATTGCGCGTTGTGGTGATGGAATGGAGAAAGAAGAGTAGAAGAGAGAGAGTTGTAGAATTTCGGGATGAAATTCTGAAGCGTTTGCTCTAGCGAACCGCTCTCTTAATGAGTGCGCTCGAGCGGATATGAATCTGCTCGAGTGACCCATGTTCTGTTTGAGTCCGCTCGAGCGAACTTGAGTTTGCTCGAGCGACCACTTCTCTATCTGGGTCCGCTCAAGCGAACTTGAGTTCGCTCGAGTGAACATGATGCTGGATAAGGCATTGATTGCGAGTAAAATTTCGGGTTTTGGATTTTGTAGAAAACATGGATGCTTCTTGAGTGCCTAACTGCCTCTTTGAATCAGTTTTAAGGCTAATCATGGGGTAGTTGAGACTATTGAAAATTAAGAACAATGAGAAGAGAATTTTGTAATTGAACTATTGCTTTAATGGTTAATTGATTATAGACTAAACCCCCATAGATGATAATTATGGGGACTCCAATGTACATATAATATATAAATGTGATGTCCATCGAGAATAACACGTACATTGGATTACCAACGGTTACACCTAAATGGTTAATTGGAACTGAAATAGAAATAAGTAGAATTGTGTAATTAGTAATTCTCTCATTGTATTGTATTCCGTATCATTGTGTTTCAATCTCATAAGATTGATGTTGTTGTTTATTCCTTTCCGTTACTAAGAATGGAACTATTGAATTGAGTTGAATCCAGAAATTAATTAAATGTATTGACTTTTGAGTCTGGCACTACATACCTATTGTATTAAAGCTTTAAAAGAGTTAAATGCAATAAAATGAATTGAAATATAAATAAATGACTAATCCTACTGCAGTAGATGGATTTGAGGGAGTTCCAGAACTCCATGGTGATGTTAGTGTCCTTGACCCGGATACTGGTAAGTCCCACAAACTTCAATCGTATCTATGAGCACTGACTGATGCCTTCTATTTGAAAGATGATTCCTTTCTTTAAGGAAAGATGGTAAATGAAATGAAATGCAATGTAATGAATGCTATGGTAGTTGTTATCTTGTACATGTCTTTTGATTGATTTATTGTGCTCAACCATTGTTATTGTAGGAATTATCTAGACTTATCTAGAATTGAAATTGTTTACTAAACAGATTAAATGAGTTTAGTATGCGTACTAATATGTGCTATCACAAGTTTTGTTTATACATTGTTAAGTCGTTGTATTCATTTGTGTTATTGATGGCATTGCAGGCCCGATTGCCCATGCCGGTCCAGCGGCGGCCTTAGCGGCAGAGGAGGAGACCGCTCCAGTTCCTCCAGGAAGACTAATCGAATGGGATGGACGGAATACTATTTGATACTAGCATTCGAGTGCGAAAACGAATTAAGAATGTCTTTTTTTTTTCTTTTTCTTTTTTTTTTCTTTTTTTTTTTAGATTCTTTTTGAGGATTCATTTTGGGATGTAATGTTTTGAGAACATGAATATATATCAGCCTGCATTGTATTTGAATATGCAGTGGTTAATGAAAGAATGAAAATGAAAGAATTATACATGTATAAGAGAACTTTATTTTGTAAACATGTATAAATGCTGAATTGATTTTGTCAATGTATAATCCGTAAATTGTAAAATTGACAGATATGAATGAATGTTATCTCTTGTGGATTCCGTTTTAATTTCGATTAATTTAGAGTTTACGGGAGTATGGATCGCGGCCAGGGATTATCCAACTCTCGCCCTGGTCGTGACACAAGAACCATTAGTGAGGTCTAGGACCGTCACGTGACCAAAACCGTCACATGTAACACCCTTCCAAACGCAGTAGTTGGTGTTGGATGTCCAAGAAGAAATCGAGGCAGAACCAAAAAGGGTGAACAAAGAGGATTTTTGGTCGTCAACGCTAGGGGTGTACAAAAAATCCATCAATCCGTCAATCCGATCCGATCCGATCCGATCCGCTGATTTTAATCGGATCCGAAGTTCAACGGATTGGTGACATATTGAAAATTGTGTAATCCGTTAGCGATGGGTTGATGGTGGATTTCACCTTTAATCCGCGGATTCAATCCATTGTCATTAAATATAAATTAAAAAATATATATAAAATAAGAAAAAAATGTAAGGAGTCGCTAACCTTATGAATAGAATAGGCATACAGCTCTCAACTTATGCCCTTTTAATTCAGTCGCTTCAAAATTTATGGGTTTTTTCTTCTTGTTCTTTTTTCATGCAATGTATAGTAACGGATTGAATGAATTAATCCGATCCGATCCGCTCCTCCACGGATCAGATCGGGAGCGGATCGGATCGGATTTCAACAGTAACGAATTGGTGATAGATTACAAATCCGTAAATCTGAAGGCAACGGATTGGTGACGGAATTGGCCCAATCCGCACCAATCCGATCCGTGTATACCCCTAGTCAACGCATTGGGCTGAAGCTGAATCTGAACAAAAGAGGGGAGAACTGAAAGGACCTCTATGATGGTGCCGCAACGGATCCTTTAATTATAAACTTTAAATGGCTATGTCTTTACTTTATTTTAGCCCAAGCCATTTAGATTTATGATAAATGAACGTACTTTATATAACACCCGTTCAATTTCTTGTGGCTCTCAGCATTCACTCTTGAGTTGTGAGTTATAACATCAGCACTTTTTTCTCTCTGCCTTTTTTTTTTTGGGTAGAAGGAAGAGATTTCATTTGAAAGTAAGAAACACCAAAACAAAAGCCAAGGGACAATCCTATGAAACAAACCCTTCAGAAACAAATACCTGCCCTTAAAAATGACAAAGCCCATCCATTGTTTTTTATACTAATTACTAGAGAGACAAAGTTTAGCAAGAAAATGAGCTGCCAAGTTAAAAGAACTAGGAATAAAACAAAGTACAACATCATCAAAAATCAAAGCTAACTTCTCGATATCATCAATAATTAGGTTGATTTCACAATCAAGTTCGCCGTTAATAGCCTTAACTATTTCTTTGGCATTCATGAGCGAAACAATCCTTGCATATCCATTTTCCTATGCCTTTTTTTTTTATTGATGTGGGAAGAGCTTGGGTTTTGGTTTTCTTAGATGAGGCGACTCTCGGACCAATCAAGACACCTGCATTCATAACATTTCCTTTAGTCATAGCGGCATAATCAAAAGAGAATTTTCCGTTGCCGTCTTATAAGCGGCATCTGTGAATATAAAAGTTTGCTCCTTTGGACTGATTGCTCTTAAGGGGTCTTGAATTGTAGATTTTCTCTAATCATTACTTGAGGAAAGTTTAAACAACTCATCAACCATGAAGTTAACAGAGAAGAGTATAGTGATTGGATTCAATTTCTTCCCCTTTGAATAAGAATTTATTTCTTGCTTTTCATAGCCACATGGACAAAATCCACATTCTAGTGTGACCATTTTCCAAAGGAGCAACCGATTGACTATATTCCCACTAGTCCTTCCACCATTTCTCAAACTCCCTAACATGAGAGTTGTGATAACATGAGAGTTATGAGTTAGCAGGCCTAAATGGAACCAGATCAACATGCTCTAGCACAATCATGTTATTTGCTAGTCCTTTTGGCCTCAACACTTGGGGCCTCGGCATTTACTTTTCATGCCCTGTCTGACTCATAACTCTCTAACTTGATTGCAGGTAACCACACTGAGGACATTTGAGGCCTCACCATGTTATCCTCTAACTCTCTAACTCCCGAAATTGATAGTAGGTAACCACACCGAGGACATTTGAGGCTACCGTGAAGGAAACAGAGTACAGAGGCAGATTTTGCGTCCCCTGTTAACTCATACCATGTCTCCTTGCTTCACACTTTCCTAGATTTGATCTTTCGATTTGCCACTTTTCCTCATATATAAGCTTCTCTTTACATGTGTGCGTGGGCTCTCTATCCTACCCACTGGGCTTCCTTCTCGCTTGTGTGTACGCTCTATTTCACATTGTGTGGGCTCTCTTGCTTCATCTTTCCAAACCAAGATTTAAGAGCATTTAATCTTTGTTGGTAAATGTCCTTCTCTTCTTTTGGCCTGGAATACTTTTCCAGGTATGAGGAAAATACCATTATTGGTGGTGTCTATATTTTTCTTCATTTGGGGCCTCATCATTTCCTTATCAAATCTGAGTTAGAGAAAGCATTTAATTTTGCTGGTCCTTTTGACCTCAACATTTACTTTTTCAAACCTGAGTTAGAGTAATCATTTTAACTAGCATAAATCCTGCACAAGTTAATCTCATATAAATTGATTAATAAACTAAATTAGTCACAATTAACCCATTACAAACTAAAGTAATTAATTGTATATTCTACTAATAATATCATAAATATTCTTATAGTTTGCCCCTCTTTCTATGTGGAGAGCTTCTCTTCCTATTTGTGTGGCTATATCTCCCACTCACGAGCTTCCTTCTCAATTGTGCATTGTAACGCCCCAATTTCAGATACCGAAGTTACCGCTAAGATACCTGAATTTGACGCGCTACTTCTCAGAAAATTTGAGAACTTTCAAGATCGTAGTCCGCAGTGAGGTCAAATTTTTAAAACTTTTTGAACAATATTATAATCAACAGTTGTATTGCGGAAGCATAAGAAAAAGATAGCGGAAGCAATAGCATCATATAATTAAATCGAATATAACATGGCAGAAGTCCTACAAATCTCAAAGTGTAGTTATCAAAGTTTATACAAAACTGTCTATCTACCCGCTCACTACATAGATCATCTCAAAAGCCTAAAAACAAACTGCACTCAATCCCCCTGTGCAGGCACTCCATCATCCGGCTCGACCACCTGGTCAGCTGGCCCCCACCCGTAATCACCTACTACAGGCGCCTCATAGTACGCGTCGTCCGCGGGATCATGGTCGGGACCTAAGCACCAAAGATGGGTCATATCTCAAGGATCTGACAAGGCACCATATGCAGATAACGCAGGATATATGCAACAAAAGAGAATAGAGACAAGTATGTAATCATAAGGATAACAAGGTACATGATCTAGGCAATTGAGCAGTAAATAGTAGTTTAGAATAAAAAATGTAAAGTAAGTAATCTAATCAGATAACAAATGGCACATTCACACAAGCTGGATATACCACGGGATATTATGCCGCGGCCCTCCCATACTGTAAACAACCCATACTGTAAACAGTTTGCGGTGGGGGAAAGGGTAAGATAACTATGCAAGAGATAACAACCCTGCTAGTAACAATATACATAAATATAACACTGATCACACTCCTTTATCTTACCGATCACACCCCTTTATCAGATTAAATCATACCCGGTATCACAACATCTGTCTAATCATAGCTCATCATGATAGCTCTAGTCGTAACCAATATAGCTCCTACCAGTGATGATTAATCAATTGGCTGAGCTTAGATCAACTGACTGAATGTTTAGTGCCGACCCAGGGAACAAATACAGGACTGTGTCTGTCTAGGCTTGTCTTGCGTGAGAAAGATCCTAACCAAGTCTCTAAAAGGTTAAGTTACAATATCATGGAACACCATCCAAGTCCAAGTCCAAGTCCAACATCATTGGATCTACTCCGAGGCCCACAACCATGGCCAGCGGCAATACAAGTACAATGCCATGTTCATTCCACAAGTAACCATCCCATGGTTATACACAATGAGCCAACAATCCATTAAAGACTAACTTCTCCATTCTAGGGTTCCACATACCTAATCTTAGGCCTTATGAGGGCCCGCCTAGCCACAGACACGGGTTATTCATCTTCAATTACATCCTTAGGTCATCACTAAGTAATCCTAGGTTCATGTCCTCCAATTCCCATTAATTAACAAGTTTATAACAATAATAAAGATAGGAGAGGAGAATAATACATAAAGACCTCAAAACAATAGAATCAAACGGGATAAAGCAAGGGTCCAACCTAGGTAATGGTCCACTCTTAGTTCAGGGCCTCATCATGTAATTTGATCCTTAATTGTAGTCTCAGATGTCTAAAAGATAATAAATCCGGTGCTCCTGAAGTTACGAACATTATTGACTACATTTAATAATCGAATCATTAATGATTCAAATCCCAAAAACCCATTTGGTGGACCCGACGAGTCAAGACTGAGCCACGCCATTGATTCATGCTTGGCACATCTGATGGAAGCCTATTTAAATGGTCAATGAGCCCCACAATTGATCAAACATCACAAGAAATGAAATCTTGAAACTCACTATTCACAGTGTGCCCAGTCGACATCATCCCTAGGGATGTCGACCGGGTACACTGGATGTTGACCCCCAGGTCGACATCCTGCAGTATCCCCATTCGACATCGTGGCCATAATGTCGACCGGGTCCACATGGACCTGGAGTCAAACAGCTGGGGGGTTCCACAGGATTCAATGTGTATCTGGTCGACATCATGGCCTGGATGTCGACCTGGTACACAAGATCTCGACCTTTCTAAGAAATCTCAGGTTTCAGCTATCCCTGTAGAAATGTATGTATCCGGTCGACCGGGTATAGGGTTCAGTCGACCGAGTACACTGTCTGTAAAATTTACAAAGAGATAACTGGGACTTCATTTTTCTCCCTTTTTAGTGTGCCTGGTCGACCGAGCTGGAGGCCGGTCGACCGGGTACACGCAGTGAGCTGAAATTACAGAATTCTGAGATTTCCTTCTCCAACCCATTTTTCATTCAATTCATCCCCAATCTCTTCCATTCATCACATAAACACAAATAAACAACAAAACACTTCCATAATCTCCAACCATCATGCAACTGGGCCATTGATCTTCCAAATGAGAGAACCCATCCATCAAATAGCCATTATTCATAAACAAACCTCAAAAGGAAAGATCTAAACATGCATATCTACCTAATTGAATTGAATTGCAGGATCACGAGAAGAAAAGCATGCATCATGTGAAATTAGCATAGGGTACTTGCATTTGATCTGAAATTGCAAATAGAGTAGAGAAAGAGATAAGAATTCCAAGATTCTAAGAGTGTTGATAGTGCAATTGGGGTGATCTCTAGCTTCTTCTTGTGTTGGAATCTGAGGAATTAGGGTTTCTTAGGGAGAGGTAGGGAAGATGAGAGTGAATTAGGGTTTTAGGCTACATTTGCAGTAATTGGGTTTATATAAATTAGGGTTTTGGACAATTACCAAAAGGGTAGTTTAGTTGTAAATGGGGAAGAGATAGAGCCATGGGTAAATAGGTTTTTAGGTGAGAATTCTAGAAGGTTCCTAACTCACAATACCCCTCCTATTAATTCTAATATTAGCTAGGTCCTATTCTAATCAAAACCCTACTAAATTTACAATAAACATCTAATATCTATAAAAAATTAAATAAAAGTCTAATTCTAAAACTTAGGAACATTAGCAACCATTCTACTAATTCCTATTAATTAGCATATTAAAGTAAGTAATATCATATTAATAATTATTCAAAACGTATTGAGGGCCCACAAGGGGTGGGGCCTCACATGTATAGACATCCTCTTTTTATTTGTGTGGGGCTCTCTTCCTTCCTCTTTCCAAACCAAGATTTAAGATCATTTAATTTGTACTGGTAAATGTATTTTTCTTCTTTTGGCCTCATCGTTTACTTTTCCGAGTTAAAGAGGAAACCTGGGTTGAAGAAAGCATTAAATTCTTATAGTATCTAGGGGTGTAAAAAAAAAAAAAAAATGAAAAACCGTCTAACCGAACCGAACTGCGGTTAATAACCATGTTTCACGGTTCGGTTACGGTTACGACTTTTGAAATCGAAAAACCGCACTTCACAGTTCAGTTACGGTTTTTGTCTTGACTCACGGTTATAAACCGAACCGAATCTTTAACCGCGGTTTGGTTAACCGTATTCTCAGAACACACGGTTAACCGAACAGTTTCACTAATAAGAAAAAAAACTAAGGGCCTGAATAGAATTTTTTTTAAGTAACATTATGCCATTGTCTAACTATGATTTTTTTTTTCACAGTAAGTTTAATTGGTAAATGACAAGATGTTCACAAAGATTTTAAGTAACAATTAACCATAACCGAACTGTTAACCGCGGTTCGGTTTTTAACGGTTTTTCACGGTTCAGTTACGGTTACAGTTTTTAAAAACAAAAAACCGTGAAACACGGTTCGGTTAACCATTTTCCCAAAAACCGTGGTTAATCGAACCGTTATTAGTATCCGTCGTTTTCTGTTTGGGCCTGGACATTTTACTTTTTCAAACCTGGGTTAGAGCAAGCTTTTTAATTACAGCTAATATCCATCTTCTGGGGTACCTCATTTGAAACGATTCACTTGTAAGTTCATTCGGAAAACGCATCCTACTTATGAAGCCTCACATTCTTTCTTGCGGGCTCGTCTTCTTTTTGTTGAGTCAATTAGGTTGTTGGGAGGTGCTACATATTCACTCTAGGACGTAGGGAGGACCACAACCGGTAAAGGTATCCATTGTGCATTTTGAGTCTGAATTATATGGTTGCTGCACACGAACCACTTGACTTTGTTAAAAATTGACACGCTAGAGATAATATTGAGTTGTTTGGATTTAGCTAGTTGGATATTATAGATAGGTTTCGAATTTGAATAATAGTTGAATGAGGTTGCTACCAAGTTGTAATATTATTTAAAAGTTTTGATGGTTTCAGAGCTGTAGCCTATTGGTGATCTTGCAATCAAGCCGGCCACAGTCATGTCCTTTATCATTCCGCAACAAGGACCATCACTTTTCTTGTTCAATAAGTTTCGAGCATCCACTCTTATCCATCCAATGATCTAAGCTTTAGGATCTCACCATCTTTGTCAATTTGCATGATAAAAAGCTTCTAAATGGGATCATGATAGACCTAATCTAGTGAGGCTTCGACATTATCAGACACAATAAAAAAGTTGGATCCACAACCTGACATTGATCACCAGTAAGGCACCATGATCACTTCAGCCAAACTTATGTTTTTTTGTGTTAACAACCAAATAACATTTTCCATTAAGGCACCAAAAATAATATTTCGGCCAAAATCTAAAATACAAGCTTTAAGTGAAATTTTGATTCAACCACTTGACCGAAACAAAGATTTTTGGTCTTTTCGGCCGAAAACGTATGAAATTAAAAATTATGCTTCTATCTCACTATAATATTATTTTAAAAAAATTCACACTTATATGGTATCTATGTATTCCTAGTCAAAGTCATTTTGCTAACAATTACCCACATGAAGATATCGGAAAGGAATAGAAGGAATGTTCTCCCCTAAATGAGATCATTTTATCTTCCTCTTTTTTCTTTCTTCTTTTTTTTTTTCCATTACTAAATCGTTCTCAATTCTCATCACGGTGATGATAATTGATAACAATGGACTTTCGAGCTCTATCTTTTCATCACATGTTGTATTCACAGTTAATCACAACACAAATTGGTAGATGATTTTCTCTATCGAAAAAAAAAAAAAAACCTTCTCTATGGTTTGTACTTTTATCATATAAGCTTGTTGAAGATTGTTTTCCTATTTTTTCTCAAAGAATGGCAGAATTAGATCAATCCTTATATATTAGAGGGCTAAGAAACATCAAAATACATCATTTCAAGCATATCAAATTAAAATAAGTTCTTGTTTGATGTTAAAAACTTGCACTCTTAGTATATCAAACAATAACTCACCATGTCCCACAACTAGAGAGCTAAACATTACACATGCTGCGCTCATGCATGTGTATTTTATGAAAAGGTAAAGGAAAGCTATTGTGAACAATGTTGTGAGTGGGGGATTTTCATTAAATATTGGGCTCTATTACGATGATGTGTCCATTACTGAACAATTTCAACTGCTAATCTGTCATGATCCGGGCTCGAGATCCGATTATCTCCGAGCTAATCCAAGTCGCGACGTATACTTACTCCTGTAAATTCTGAATTAATTGAAGTTAAAACAGAATCCACAAGGGATAACATTCATTCCCCTGTTCATTATACAATTTGTGGAAATATGCATCCACAATATCAATTTACAATTGTACAGTCTTATACAAAAATAAAAGTCTTTATACATGTATGATTCTTTCACTTATTTACTTTTGTCAACCGCTGCATATTAAAATACAATGCAGGGTGAAAGTTTTCAAGCTTTCAAAACATCATTTCCAAAAAGAATTTTTGGTTTACTTTGCACTCGGATATCCATGTCAAATGGTATCTCATCCATTCCATTCAACTAATCCTTCTGAAGGAATCATGATGGCTTCCTCCGCTGCCACTGGGGGTGTTGCCGAACCGGCATTGGCAATCTAGCCTGTAATGTCATCAATAATATGAATGAACACGACGGTTCAATAATATATACACAGTTCCATGATAGTCCATGCTCACACATTAGTATCTATTCAATTTAAACAATTAAACAGTTCTACGCTCAATATCCAATTCTAGACATTTTATACAATTTATGTATTCAGAGTTAATAATAGAAATAATTAACAGGCAACTATCATAACATTCATTTCATTTACCATCTTCCTTACGGAAGGAATCCATTTTCCAAAAGAAATTAATCATTTCATATTGTGGGATTTACTAGTGCCCAGGCCAGGGACAACTGGCATCACCACGGAACTCCGAAACACCCAAATCCATCTACTGCAGTAGGAATAGTCATTAATTAATTCATTAATTCATTTTAGCTCTTTAAGGAGCTTTAAAAACAATAGTTATGTAGTGCCAGACTCAAGAGTCGATATAATTCAGTATGTTATCCATTTCTGGATTCAATTCAATGTCATAATTCCATTCAAACTAATTGAAAGGAGTAAACATTAACATCAATCCAATGAGAGAACTAAGACAATTAGTAATTCTATCCATTTCTATCTCAATTCCAAACAACCATTCAAGTGTAATTATTAGTTATCTAATGTATGTGCTATTTTCGATGAACATCACATTATATATACAATTTGTATATTAGAGTCCATTTAATTAACACCATAGAGGTATAAACATCATCAATAATCTTGAAACAACACTCTAATTCAATAGGCCTTTTACTTAGGAAAATCAGACTTCAAATCTGAAAATTTTCCCAAATTCGGTTACCTATTCGATTACCTGTCGGTTAACCAAATTCTGGAAGGCAGTTCGGTTAGCATTCCAGAACCTTACAAATTCTGACAAATTTTCTAAGTTCAATCGGTCACTAACTCGGTCACCATTCTGCTGACCGAAATCCATTTTTTGGTTAACCGAATTTAAATTCGGTTACGTACAGTTACATTTCCAGAGACTTACAATTGTCTCGTGAATTCGGTCACATTTTCGGTTAACCAAATTCCAGAATTCAGCCAACCGCCATCAGTAGGTCACCTCACGGTCAGCTTCCAAAAGCTTGCAATTTTTGTGAAACTGACCCATGTGAGTTCAGTCACCTCCTGGTAGCCATGAAAATATGGGCCTCAAGACCGAAAATGGTCGTTCCCGGGCCGGGCCGGCACTACCCGTGTCTGATATGTGGGCCGGGCTGGGCAGGCCCAACCCTTTGGGGGTCAGCTCAGCACCGCCTTGGTCGTGCCATGCTGGGCTGGGCCCCAGTCGGGCTTGGGCCTTGCAACCCGTGGCGGCCCACAGATCCCCCTCCCCTTTTGTTTTTAAATTTTTTTTTTTTACATCTTTTAAAAATTGGATGGATCTAAAGTCACAAACGTAGACTTAGACTCTTGCACCAATTTCATTAAAATAAAGAAATTAAGAGAAATAAATAAGTAGAATAACATTAATAATGTTTTGAAAAAATACATCAAATAAATTGTATTTCCTTGAAATTTAAGTTACAAAAGTTCAAAAAAATTAAGAGTTTGAACTTGGAGCAATATACATATATCGAAATTCAAACATTCTGATAAATGAAAAAAGAATTACAACTTTAGAAACCTATGATACATTTTAAAAAATAAATTACAACTTTGAAAACTTATGATACATTCTAAAAAATAAATTACAACTTTAAAAACCTATGATACATTCTAAAAAATAAATTGCAACTTTAAAAACCTATGATACATTCTAAAAAATAAATTACAAGTTGAAAGCCTATTATACATTCTAAAAAAAGTTATACTGTGATATATGTAACACTGCTAGCTTGTCTTCTATCTTGAACTCTTCATCGATGTGTTGTTCCATATTCTCTGCTTGATACCATTCCTATAAGCACATGCAGGTCTCAACGGTTTCTTCTTTAAGCATAGTCCTCCTTGAGTCAATAAGGCGTCCACTTGCACTGAATGCCTGCTCTGACACAACTGCAGATGCTGGTATAGTTAGTATATCACGGGCAATGGTGGAAAGCATAGGAAACTTAGTTTCGAATGATTTCCACTATGCCAAAAGATCAAAAGCATCTTCTTCATTATCCGAGATTGGAACATGGTCGCTCTTCAAGTACATTATTAATTTATTAAGGTTATAAGAGGTTCATCTAGAAGAAGATGAGTTACCTTCGTGAGCTTTCCTCATAATACTTTAAATGATCTTTTTTTTTCCTTTTATGTACTTGAGGAGGGCCTGTTGGGACCATGGGTGCTATAGATCTATCTAATTGGGAAGCATAATCCAAATAAAGTGTTTCTAATTGTGTCTTAACTGTAAACATGTCATTTATATTAGTTGTATTCATATTAGAGTTTATTTCATCAAAAAGGGTTTCTACACCTTTTAATTTCAATATAGGGTCTAATACAACAGCTATATAAAATGTTAAAGGAGCTATTCTCTAGTATTGCGAAAACTTTTCCTCCATTTGTACATGTAAGATCTGCGACCTTACTGGATCAGTTGGGCCCAATAGTAGGCCCGTTGACCCATTTGTTTTGTATTTATTATAATTAATGTATTGATAGATAATTAGGTGGGTTTAGATCATGAACGAGTTTCTTTTAGCATAAGAATAGTGTCTGCGAAGTTTCGTTCGATTTTTAGTACGTTTGACTCATAGCAAGGGGGTAGTTTGCAATTTAGGAAAAATTGAGTGTTTTTCCGGAAAATTTCAATCGCCGTGATTTTGGGTTCGTTGGAAAGGTCTCGTCGCGCTGATCGTTTTTGTCTCTTGGCTCGTCACGATCTGATAATCAGAAACCCTTTAAGTGGTCCATTCTTTCATCGGACCCACTTAAGGGCAAACTTGTTCTTTTTCCTCCATTCTTCTCTTAAACAGGGATTAATCTTAATCATATTCCTAATCACATTCTCTGCAACCAACGAGAGTCACAACAACCCTTTTCTTCTTCCTCATTTCTCAAGCTCTAGAACTCTCTCCAGAAGACACCATCTCGAATATCTAAACCGGTAATCTTCATCCTTGCGATCTCCTCTTTCATTTGATATCAGTTAGGGTAAGCCTTTCGCATCTTTGTATTTTCAATCATCTTCTCCTTTGGTTAGATTTATGTTATTCTTGATCTTTTTTATTTTCCTTTCCTCTTCTATGCTATTTACGTTGCATTTGGTTAGGTTAGATCGTGGTTTTCGCTTTATTAGAGCTTCTCCTCGATTTTAACCTAATTTCTACCATCTCCTTGGTTAAAGCAAGTAGATATGCAATTTGCAATTTAACATTGATGCTTGTTTATTTGATTGATGTTGATCATATGCTAGAATACCCCAATGCCAAGCTCTTGTATCTTGTTTTGTAGAAAAGGAAACATGTTAGATTCAGTTTGGAAATGGTTTGATTGAATTTGGTATTTAGATGATCTTGGATGTTTAATGAATGGATGAATTGTGGTTGTTGGGAGAGCATGGTGGCTCCATTTTGTGCAGGTATAACCATTGGAAGGGTTTGGAAAGGTGTGGAAGGGATTGGAGATGATTCGGAATGGAAGTTCGTCAGAATTGGGTTTTCTATGAATGTTCGAACATTGGCAAGTTCAGGAGAATGACTTGGAATGATCAAGAGTCCGAACGCGCCTCCCAAGCTTTCAAACGTTTGGGTCTTTGGGTCATTGGCTTGGAGGCTTGACCGTTCGAACGTCCATTTTGAACGTTCGGACTCTTGAACTTCCGGACATGGGGAGACCGAGCGTTGAACGTTCGAACGTCCCTCTTAAATGTTTGAACGTTCAATGCTTCTGGTGTGTTGGCCTGGAGAGCGAGAGTTCGAACTCTCCCTCCAAAAGTTCAAACTCTTGGAATTTGACTAATGTTTAGCAAGTTTCCAGGGACATATCTTTTGAACTGTTCGTCGAATTTTCGGGAACCATATATCGTTGGAAAGCTCATTGAATGTAGAATCCAATGGTACATATTTCGCGATGATCAGAGAATTGGAAATGAGGAAATGATGGAGATTAATAATTCAAACCATGTTTTATTGGAAATAAGACTGTTAACCTAGGTTTGGGGACTTAGATATTGGAAACCCTTCACCTACTTCATGTGACTATTAATGGAATTGAATCAAAGCATGTGACTTGGTATGCTTTGATAGGTGTCTAGGTAATCGTGTACTAAAATATGGAGTAACCGAATGCATATGGAATTGAATCAACAGATGCCTGACATGATTGTACACCAAGGGAATTTTTAGAAGCATTGTTGATCCAGTTCTACACGTACTCCGTTAGAACATGTTGAATACATGAATGACACCACTTGCTTAGGATTGGATTGTAACATCTCCTTTGACTTGTTAACTGTATCCGTTGTTATTATTATTCCTTGTACACTCTCTTGGCATAAAACACTTAACTAATTATGAAACTTAAATCCTTGTAGATTAGGACATGGACCTGACTTAGAGTATACCTTAGGATCCTGTGTCAAATATTGATAAATATGACTGGCTAGTTATAAGGGATTATCTTGTATGCTTGACTTGTCTTGTATTATTTTGAGAGAGATAATCCCTATGATCATGTCTCGTTTGTTAAACTAGTCATACTTGCTTGTCTTGGTATTCCCTCGTGTCAGCACCACTTCATTGTTGTTTGCATGTCATGGCCAACTGCAGTTTGGGGGTTTTATTGATGGGCCGGTTATTCGGACATCGGGGTGGGCATTCGGCTTTGGACGGCGTCCATGGCGTTGAATAGTTGGAAGCAGGCTTGGGACCGTGCTACTATTCTCAGGACCGGGAGCTTGGATCCCCCTGGAGCCGGACTTTGGTATCAGTAGTCCGGATTAGGATTGTTACTGGTACCCCGGGAAGTGGCTTGGACATCCTCGGAGTCTCCCTCTTGATTCTTGCATTTGCATGGATTGTATAGTGGTGATTGTTAGTATTGACAGGATTCCTGTTAATGATTATGATGGTTATTACTCACGCGGTATGCCTATCATTGTTTTATTGTACTCTTATGATCTTGTAAATGTCTCTATTCTTACACTTGATGTATGCTATGTTTTGTTGTACATTGCTTATCTATTGCTCAACATATCGTTGACTTTATTCCTTGGTGTGCAGACACCCCATGTGACTACTATGACGATCAGGCAGGTGAGGAGATCCTCAACCAGCAAAGGAGGAGCGAGAGTGACGTGCCGATGACGTAAAGTAGCGTCATCTTACCTGGCACTAGAGAGTCTCACGGGGACTTCATTAGACTTTGATCTATTCTTTTATTGTTTCATTGTTGGGCCTTTCTCTCATTGACTTCACTCTTTTATTGGCCTTAGTTGTTGGGTGGCCATTGTAATTAATTAACTTTTTATTAGCTTTAATTGTTCTTTTGCAACTTTGAATTAATAAATGAGAATTGTTATTCAATGTTGTGATATTTATCATGCCTTTAATTGTATGATTCCGCAAAGGGTTATAGTCTTGAGGTTTGGAATACATTATCCTCACAGCGGACTTACGATCCTTGGGCCTAAAGGGTAAAAATTTTAATTAGCCCCAAAATTCACTCCCCGGATCCGATTTATTTTCTAATCGGGTTTCAGGGGACGTGACAGTACACACATAAGTTGAAAAATGCAAAAATATCTATACTTATTAAAAGTAAGACTAATTTCATAAAAATGGGTTAAAGTTTGATCTAATGTAGGATAATATGCCCCGGAAAAAAATAATGTTACATTGTGAAAAACTTCTAAAAAATCTTTATCATCTCAAGAAGGGTCCATTTATCATCACTTATAAAAATATTTCCATATTCCAAATAAAGTTGACAATATTGATTTAGTGCCATTTTTTAGGCACATGCTTCTTTTAACATTTTATAGGCGAAATTCTATCTATGCTTTACATCCTGTGATATTTTCTTTGGTCTTAGACTCAAATTTACACATATGTCCCTCTACCATTGTTTTTGCGATGGAGAACAAAAAATGCATCCTACAATCCATTTAATGCTCTCTAAATCATCTCTAATAGATTTTACCCCTACTTGTATGATAAGATTTATGATGTGGCATGCACATCTATTGTGAAACAAAGATCCATTTAAATTAAGCTGAATCGCAGGTTTTAGTAAATCTGCTGCGACATTTTTAGTACTTGCATTATCAAAAGTTATAGAAATTATTTTATTTTTAATTTTATATTCTCTAAGTTTTTCAAGGATGGTGGACCCTATCCTAGCACTAGTGTTTGGGAACTCTGATCAAGAAAACGCAATTATTCTTTTCTGCATCACTCAATCACTATCAATATAATGCAATGTGATTGTAATGTACCCCACATTTTGTTTAGAGGTTCATAAATCTGAAGTTAAAGCCACTTTTCCAGGTATATATATTTTTGAAAACCTGTTTTAAACTCTCCTTTTATTTCAAAAAAGTTTTAATTGCATCATTTCGAGCAGCAACTGTAGATATTTTTTGCCATGAAGGAATAAAGGCTACCTTACAAAATCTTTCAAAGGATCGGTCTTCGGCAAGTATAAATGGTAATTGGCAAACTAATAAACTTAATAAGTTGATATCTAGCATTATTAGGGTCACAGTGAAAAAGTCATAAACCATCAGATGAATCTGTTTGAGAAAGTTGTATTTGGATGACCCGACCTCTTACCCCCAACGTCAACGTTATTCGTGTTTTTGGGCATACACTTACTCATGTGTCTATTAAGGTGGCCAGTGCCGTTTGCTAATCTGGCACTGAGGAGATCCTTGCAAGATTTACATTGTGCCTTTTCCTTTGCTCCTCTTGTGGGATTTGAGACCTTAACTTTAACAAAATAAGACCATACATGAGAAGTCAATATTTTTTTTCTCTTCTTTTTATTTGTAGAAACCGAACATGCAGGCTCTTCACCACCAGTGGGTCCGGGTTCTTAGGAATTATGACTATTTACTTCTATGCCCTGACTTTAATCTAAATGAATGAATCCCGGATCTTCCTCATTTAGAGAGAATTCAAGGTTGAAAGGTTGTGATGGTCTAGCCATTTTTCTAAATAAAAGATTAAAAAAAACTTAAATAAATAATTATGTATAATGTGTTTTTTGTAATAATTTATATAGGAAATGGGAGAAGATGAGACTTAATATATAATATTACTATGTATATCAGTATATTATTACTAAATAAAACTCAAAGTTAAAAATAATAAATACCTTTATGAGAGAGTAAATACCTTTATGAGAGAGGGAGAGCTAATGAAAAAGTTCTTCTTAGTTGAATCCTCCACTTTAGAGAAGTCACTCTTATTATTCACTTCTTAGAAATTTTTGTAGAGAGCTTAGACTTTAGAATGAGACTTGAGAGAGCTTAATACCTTAGAACCTTAGAAGGAGTGTGAGAAATGAGAGAGTTGATGAGTGTAGATAAATGAAATGAATGATGGCTATTTATAAAATTCCTAAGTGATAAAATGACATAAAATACCCCCTCATATGACCGTTTTATAGTAGTTTGGGGGTATAACAGTAAAAAATGATCCAAAGACACTAATACCCCCCTCATTTGACCGTTTATAGCTGGGGGTGGGGGGGGGGGGGGGGGGGGGGGGGGTTGTTGGTTTGGTGAGGAGAAGGAGTGGACGTGGTGGGTTTTGTTTTAAAAATGTAAAAAATAGTTTTTTGGCAATTTTTTATGGGGGTTTTTTAAAAAAAAAATGACTGTTGGGCCTCTTTGGGCTGTGCCTGGGCCATGCCTCGTGCTGGGCCGGGCCGCCCACGGGCTTAGGGCACTGGCTCAGCACGGCACGAATTTTATCCATGCCATGCTAGGCCATGCCTCGGGCCAGGCAGCTTTCGCCTAGCACGGCCCAATGGGGGCTGTCGGGCCTGGCCGAACCCTTGCTAGGCTTGGGCCGCCCACCCAGATTTGGACCCTTACGTCCCGGTCAACTATTCAGTTAGTCGAACAGTGCCGAGTTCTTCCAAAAAATTCTGAAATGAATTTTCTGGGATTGAACTCTAAGAGTTCAAACTTCCCCCTTTTGCATCCTAAATCACAAGAAATGAGCATACTTGCCTTTATTTGAAGTCAATCCACAAAAATCCCTCTTTGTTAGGTTAATTTGAGGCGGAAACTTCTCAACTTCAAATCTAACTCCATGAAAACATGAAAAATAGATATCTATGAGCTATATGAGCTAGGAACCATTCAAAACCACTCAATAGAACTTGAAAGTTCTGTAAAAGCGCTAATGACTTACTTGTAGCTCAAAGGGAGAAGGAATTTTGAGTTCTTTCTCAAGCCTTAACTCCAAAGAAATAAAACCAATCCAAGGGAGAAGATGAAGTAGATGAAGAAGATGTAATTCTTCTCAAAAACCACTCGAATCCCTTCAATCTTAGCAATGGATGAAGAAGAATGGAAGAAAGAAGAAGAGAAAGATGTCTAGGGTTTGCCTTGAGATGAAAATGAGCGAATGAACTCATTGAGTTCATCCATACTCTATATAAGTGAGCTTTTTCACTTAAACTCTCATCCACTTCTCTTATTTATAATTTAAGTCAAATGAGGGGTCATTTGATCCATTTGAAATTAAATGCAATCGAGTCTATTATGAAAGTTAACGTATTGTCCGATATACATGCGTTGGTATCAAGAGTTACCGTATTCGACAAAATATAAGAAAATCCGTATTTACGAAAAATGTCCTTATTTTTCTTCGTTTGAGCCTAAATTCAATCCACTTATCTCAATTTCATTCATAGTCAATTCATTAAGTTCAATTCCATCATTTGAAACTAATTTATCTCATTTTGGTTGTAAACCATCACTAACTCAATTAATCACATTTAATTTGTTCTAATCTATTTTAATTAGCCTTAATTATGATTCATTTGGGTCGGGGCGTAATATAATCCTATGGGCATTTGTTTATAGATCATGTAACATTCTCATAGATTGAAAACTTCTGTCCTGCAAAATTTCGTAGTTGAGCCGTGCCAGATTATAAACACAGACAAACTCCTTTCCTTTTTGGACCTTTGAAGATGCGGGAGAAACATTATTTATAAACACAGACAAGAGATAGTGAGAAACATTATTATTAATAAAAACAAAGAAAAGATACAAAGCAAGAGAGAGAAAACAAAATTTAAGGGAAGGGGAACAAGAAAATGATAACTGCTCCTTCGACACTCCTCAAGGCCTTATATTCATTCTATACTGTTTTTCTTCCGTCCATGTCCAAATAGTAAAGTCATCATCTATCATCTCAGTGGGGTCTGATGCACTGCCGTGCACTCGTCCAGATGCACTGTGTTTAGTTTTAATGATAGCCATGACGTACGTGTCCCGCCATAACAGTAGCACAGAAAATATATTGTCCACGTGTTTGTAGTACCACCTTCTCCCTCGTTTCCAAAATAGAAGTGGTTTTCTATTGATATATATTTCCACCTGGAATCATTTTGTGATGGCAAATTGGCACTTTTAAACTTTGGTGGTGACTCTGGCGCTACCTCACATTGCGTGGACAATGGGAGCCCACATAATCCTGGATTACCTAGAAAGGAATTGTCTGTAAACGTAGGGAATTGCTGGGCCTGTGGTATTCTTCCCATCAAGCGGTTGTGCGAGAGGTTTAGGAAGTCGAGGGATGTTAGAGCTGTGAGGTTTGTAGGGATCTCTCCTGATAGCTGGTTTCTTGATAAATCTAACGATTCAAGCATCTCTGGATTTCCAAATGATGATGGTATTGAACCACTGAAGTCATTATGAGACATGTTGAGAACGTGAAGAGATTTGAGATTCCCAATATCTTCAGGAATCCTTCCATGGAATCTATTGCAGGAGAGGTCTATGGATGTCATGTTGGTTAGGATGCCCAAAACCTCCATTTCTAACCCTTTGAGCGTAACTATTTCGTTGTACCGATAATATTCCGGGTTTAGATCATCTAAGAATCCAAATGTCACGCCCCGAATTCTGAGATCCTTGGGACCCTCAGATTTCTGGAACGCAACGATCCCACATTAAACATGAGGGGTCAATCTCCTTAATAAACATAATGTAGACAATCTAAATCAACTAATTTGAATTAATGCAATAATGAACAAACCACTATTAATTAAATTGAGCAATAATATCAAAGCTCAATAGTCTCACAATATCCAAAGAAATATAACATGATCCATCTAAGCCACTACAGAGAAAATGAAATCTAAGGTGCTAAATAGTGGTTCTCTTCTCAAGCTTCGCTCGTCTCTGCCAAGCTAAGATTCTTCATTGACAGGGTCAACCTCAACATCTGAGGGAAAAAAAAAAAAAAAGAATACACATATGAGCATAAAGCTCCACAAGTAAACAAACTATAGTGCTATAGCAAACAATTATTCAATCAATAATAGTAATTTGTGTACGATGAGTAAATACGGTTAATTCAAGGGTATCCCAATAAAAGAATTGCTATGAAATATTAACAAGATAATTTGAACAATGATGCATGATTAATTTTGCAAGGATTCACGAATATTGGCAGTAATTATAGATTACATGATCTAATCTAAGAAAAGGCATATCCACAGTCACAATACACAAAAGTATCCGTCAGAATTAAGTCTTGACCAGGTACAATATGATCACACATATAAGGGCCCGAAGCCATAATAACACTCACAAAAGGGCCCGAAGCCATAAGGGACTAGCTGCAGTCTAGTTATCACACACAAAGGGGTTCCCAGGCCCCAATGTCATACCCATAAAGAGGGCTAAGTCCGCGTTTGGGTGGCCCCACATCGCGTTGCCCAATGCGTTGAATGTTGCCTTAGAGATCAAGGTTTACATATAAGGGTGGACCATAAAACTCAGAATTCAGGTTTCAACAAAATATGATTTGAAGCATTTTTCCAACATAAATGGAATTGTGTCGTGATTTTGAAGTCCAACCATGATATAAATATTTCTAGCAAAGATTCATATAAAAAATTCCATATCTCATGGTAGCATCATATGAACATGGAACAAGTTCAATAATTACAATTTTCATCATTGACGAGTACACGAATTAGTTCATAAAGGTATAGTTATATCAATAAAATCAATGGCCCTAAATAAGCTAAGATGCCAGGATAGGGCCCCGCATGAAACATAAGGATTGTATATCAATTTAACATATTGGAAAGCAAGGGTTAGAAAACTCTAGCCACTTGAGAACCATAGTAAGGTTACTTGCCTCGATTAGCGGTGAATGATGGATTTAACCCGGCCTGACTTGAATGCTATGGTGACTCGGTTTGGATCCCTGTTAATGACGGGTCACAATTGAATTAGCGATGGGATTTGAAGAGTGGATTCATGCACCAATTGTTTGACTTAGGTCAGGCTTGAGTATGGGTCATGTGTAATGAGCTAATACATATTGGTTTTCGGTTCGGGTTACTAAGTAGTGCAAGTGGACCCTATATCGAGTTTATGCATGCTTATGAACCAAGAGGATTGGGCTTGGAACAATGGGTTGTGTGTTAACATAGTGAGTGTGTCCAAAGTATTGGGTCAAGAACTTGGGCCTACTTATCATGGGTGAACCCTATATACTAGGTGAACCAGGGATAGTGGGCCAAACTAATACTCAATTTGACAATACCTCCTTTGGACCATGACCACAGGTTGAGTGAACCAAGGTACAAATGGATTAAAGTATGGGTAGAGACATTATAAAATTGGGCCCAACTTATTTCGATAATGCAAGTGGACCTCACAATTTAAATTGAGTTTATCATGCATGTCATATGGTCCAAGTATAATGGGCCTCATATCTCAATTGAGCTGGACCAATTTATGAGGATATAGGAATATGTAATCAGGATCATAGGTGAGATCAAAGGTTGAGATGGCCTAGGTGTATTACACTGGGGCCATTGATGTTCATTAGTAGAAAGAAAGAATGAGGAAAAGATGGGCGGGTAAGATGGTGAGCATCACACATGCATATAGGTTAAGTAGGTTAGACCTAGGCAGTGGGCCACGTAAGTTTAATTGGGTTGGGCTTGAATCAACCTTATAATAATGAAAGGGCGAGTATGAGAGAGATGGAAAGGAGGAATAACCTTAAATAAAATTGAGCTTGACATGGTGAACACAGAGACTGATAAAGGAGGAAGTGGATATGCATGTTATAGGTAAAGTGAACAGAATATAGGGATGATGAATATAATGAGATATGGATGTATGCTATGAGAGGGTGATGAGGTGGGTTCCAACTTTGCAACAGTGGTGGCAGAGTTGCTCAACCTATGGTGGTTGCTCAGTCGAGGGCTGGTTCTGGGATGATGTGGATTAAGTCTCCTGATTGCAAGTTGGTAGTGATGATGGCAGAAGATCAAGAAGACGGGTTGATGAAAAAGAAGATGGGCAGATGGATTTCGTTTGCAGCAGAAGAAAAAGAAAACGAAAAGAGAAGAAGAAGAGTTACAACAATGTCTGTTTGGAATGATGGTGATGGGAATGAAATAGGAAAAAAAGAAGCAGGGGAAGAATGAAGATAAAGAAAGAAAGAAAAGAAGGATAGGCTGAAGGGGGTGGAGTTTCGTTGGGTGCAATTTGTGAAGTGGGCACTGATGATAAGGCAACTAGTTTGTATAAACGATGGTGGCATGGAGTGATGACGATGTTACAGGTGATAGTGGGCATGGGTTGGGTATCTTGGTTGCTGATGTTGGGGTCATTCACTAAGTTGAGATGAAATCCGATCATCACATGGGCTCTATGGGTGACAAAGGTACTGTTACATAGGTATGAATTGTTGATGAAGGCCATGATGATAGTTGATGAATTCATGAAAATAGGGGCTGTTAATGCACTTATTATAAGGTGGAGGTGTGGCCTAGATGCAAAACGAACCCAAGGTTGTGAATGAGTCTCATTGGTGTAATCCAACATGCTAAGAAGGTTTAAACAAGATTTAAGCAACAAGAAGATAAAAGCCTATCATGATCATAAATGGAGTGAAGCAGTAACGAAATAAAATAAGCATTCATAAAAAATGAAATAAATGAACCAGAAAGTGTGAAGGAAAGTACCTGGAATAGAGAGAGCCTGAGATGAAGAGGAGATTCGTATGAGAGAAAAAGAGTGAATAGTGATGAGGGAAAAATGGGCCGTGCAAGTAATATTCCTCTAAATAAGGAAGAGATGGAGTTCTAGTTGAAGGAAAGATCGTGAAGGTGGAGAGAGTGCTCAAACTAACAATATCCATACCAATTTGACTGGGTCTAACTCCCTTAATGAGACCAAGTATAGTGAGATTTAATCTCCATCATCAATGTTGGGTCCCACCCAAGATATGATGAAATTACACAAAGCACTAATTTAATTGAATGAATGGGTGGGGTCCAAGCATGATCCAATTATGATCAAAATTAAATAGCAAAACTAATAACAATAATAGTAGCAATAATCACATTGAAGATGTAGGAAGCGGGTCCTTACACCAAATATGCCCAAAACCTCCATGAGCGTGACTATTGCGTTGTACTGATAATATTCGGGGATTAGATAATATGAGAATCCAAATCTGAGACTTCGGCGTCCGACCTCACCATCCATCATTGCCTTCAAATTAGGAAACCATTCCGAGGACAAATTGCCCGTAAAACCATTAGAAGAGACATCAATAACTTGCAGCCGTGAGAAAGCATTTTGGTCTACTGGGTGCTGAATGGGACCAAAGAACTTGTTGGATCGCAGTATAAGAACCCGCAATTGCTTTAAAGACCCCAACCAAGATGGGAAGGAATCGTTTATCCGATTGTTCCCTATGTTTAGAACTTCTAGCTGAGTGCAATTAGCCAACGATTCTGGCAATGAGCCCTCTAACAGATTTCCATTAAGGATGAGTGTCCTCAGGCTACAACCATGTTGAAAACTCTGAGGAATGACACCACGAAAGTTGTTCTTCCCAAGATTCAGTACCAAAAGATTGTCCAACTGACCCAAACAAGGAGGAATCGAGCCGCTCAAGTTTTTGTTCGATAGATCAAAGACTACTAAATTGTTTGCAGCATCATAAATGGATGGAGGAATTTCTCCACTGATATTATTTCCGAAGAGCGAGAAGAAGATGGTGGAATTAAGGTATAGAGAGATGTTAGTTGGGATGCTTGATGTGAAGCTATTGTCTGAGTAATCTAGAATGAAAATCGAGGGTGGTGGAATTGGCATTGTCCCTTGAAGCTTATTGGATTGAAGGTCGAGAACACTTAACTTACTCAAGGAGAGATCAACAGTATGTGGTTCGAGACCATATAGCATGTTGTGAGAAAGGTTTAGATATTTCAGAGACCCATTCCCGATCCTCCATACCCAATTGGGTATTTCACCATCGATTTTGTTGTTGGAAGGATCTAGAGTTGACAATCTCAATTGGTTTCTAAGGAAGTCAGGGAACTCCGTGAGGTTGCAAGAAGATAATTTCCGAATCCCCATTTGAGGAAAGGATGTGTTAATACCACTAGTATTGATTGACAATCTATTTTTTGAAAGATCGAGGCTTGAGAGGTTCTTGATATGTTGGAGCATGAATAAGTCAACGGTGCCATTGAAATTGTTGGAAGAAAGGCTGAGCATTCTTAGCCTTTTGAGTTGAAAGAGTGAATTGGGAATTGGCCCCTTCAGGTTATTCTCGCTCAAATCAAGTGATTTCAATAATGATGAAGCCATATTGAATTCATCAAGCGGAGCGTTAAATTCGTTTTTGCTTAGATTTAAGTACTGCAAGATGGGAAGTCTGAACAAAGAAGATGGGATATTTCCCGTGCGTGAATTATTGGGCAAATTGAAAATTCTCAGACTTGACAAAAAGGTTGAGATCTAGGCCCGTCACGTGACCAGAGCGGTCACATGTGATGCCCTTCCATAGGCAGCAGTCGGTGCCGGATGTCCAAAATGGGGTTGGGGCAGAGCCGAAGAGGGTCAGCAAAGAGGATTTCTGGTCGTGGAGGCATTGGGCTGATGCTGAGTTTGAACAAAGGAGGGAGAAAATGGAGAGGAAATGAAACAAAGCGAGTGGAAGTTTAATTGGAGGAAACTGGTTCAGAAGGCAGTTATGAGAAGTAGAGAAATAGAAAGGCTGAGTTGGCATTACCAGACGGTTTGAATATATAATGGGAGGGAATGTGAATAATAATGAGGCGTTGGGAAAGAGACGTGTGGAATTTTGAGGCTTTTGGTAGGAGGTCAGATGGCAAGGGATTCCTAGACGAGTCCTGATACTGTCGTTCTCAGGCTGACTAGTAAAATGGGATGGGCTTGGGAATTGGGATAAAATGATTAACCAATCCGATCTGATCGGTTGAGAGGGCTTAGATCAAGCCAAAGTATTGGGTTATGTTCGGTCGGTAAAGCCATTATTATTATTATTATTATTAGTATTAGTATTTTATTTTATTTATGAAAATCAGAAATTGAAAATTTTAAAGTGATGACACATAAAGCCTTTGCATTTATTCCAATGTTTAGAGCAAATGAAATTCAAATGATAAAGATGAGCCCTAAGCGTAAAATCTAAATAGTCAAATACTCAAATTACATAAGCAGTTGCTTATGTTTAGGTGGTGAACCGAGGGTTCAAACTGATAATCGACCGATCTAAGCGGTTTCTACGATTTTCAAACCGTAGACCGAACCGATCTATAAAACCGATCCGAACAGCCTGGTTCGGTCAATTCAGTTTGGTCTAGTTTAGCGGTGATATCGGATTTTCTGTGCAGCCCTATGTATGACAGTTGAACGAGCAATAGCCGCAATAGAAATTTGATTAATTATTACCATTTCTAGCAATCCACTGTAGGGATCCCATAGGTGAAAATCTTGAGGCTAGGTTCACCCCTTGTATGTCCATTCTACTGGTGCATCGAGATCGATCTGCTGTAATAATTAGAGATCGATCTACCGTAATAATTCGGGGTTTGGCTTAATATTTCTTATTCTACAAATAATTAACAGGCTGGGGTTTAGGTTGGGACTATAATTGCTACTTAATATGAACATACCAAGTCAGGGTTTGAGTAAGAAATATTAAACCCAACCTACTAGCATACCAAGTCAGGGTTTGAGTTGTCTCATATCCAACCTTGTTATGATTTGGACTGCGCGAGTTGGGTCCTAAATTTTAGCGGGCAATCAACCCAAACCAATGTAACCATCCACTGTTACCTATACATCAGTAATAAACTGTAGAAAAAGGTCCTGGCAACAGTCTCAAAGTCACTACACTAACGTATTCGCAAACTTTCGAACCTTAATTATGCATGTATGACAGTTGAGTACAAGAACACTATCAGAAAAAAAGATGTATCGCTTCTTTATTACCGTCTGCACAATCAATGTATGTTCTCTATCTCTTTTATTTATTTACTTTTGTTTATACTTTTTACTATTATACTCAAATTATTGCATCAATAACCCCCGTTCTATTGTTGATGGTACACTTCTTTTATAGATGTTTTTCATGTATGAAGATTAGGAATCATATAAGCCAGATGAAGGGTTGTTTTTTTCTTTTGTCTTTCAATCATTACCTTATGGTTATAAGTGGCCCAAAGAATTCTATCGTTTAAACCACATCCAAATGAAGTTATTATCAGATATTCAAAACCTTGTACTCTTAATATATCAAACAAAACCCCATCATCTTCTAATTGCAATCAAGGAATTATCTCCTTAAATTAACCGATATTTCCAATGATAAGCAAGCTAAACCACTAATAATATTAGGTTGAAGTAGTATTAGCCTCCAGCAAAATTTAGGTGGATGAGAGTGCCATTTTTTATCGGTGATAAGTACGTCCAACATTAGTGAAAGCAGTGACATGTTTACCGATATAGAAAAAGGTTAAACATACATGTGTTTAATTCTTTTTATGTATGTTCGAGTTCATTAATACACAAAAACGAAACTTCCATTCTATTGTGATCAAATAACAAGCTTTTAGCTATGATAACACATTGTAAGATACTAATATATGCATTAATATAATCTTCAACACATATCTAATATAAAAAAATCTAAAGAATGTGAAAGCATAATCATAACCTACAATCAATAAGATGTAAATGAAATCACATAAGGTCTGTTATCTAGTTAATTCTATTGGACAAAAAAGACTAAAGTCGCTTAGCACATGTTATTCAAAAAAACATCAAGACTAATACTTTTGTCTTTTTTTTTTTTTTTGAGCTCTGCCTCCACATGTAAATCCTCTCAACTCTTTTTTCCTCTTCTATGTTTTTCTTGTAATGAATAAGAGAAGGAAACGCCCCTCTCATACTCTTCCTCTTCCTCTTCCTCTCCTATCGATGCCTCTTCATCTTGCTCCTTTTTCAACTTCTTCTCATATCCTCTGCTCCTATTTATAAATTCCCATCTCTCACACGCCGCTTCCTCTCTCCACGTTTGATCTCCTCCTCAAGGCATTTTTTTTGTTGTATTTTTTCATGCGTTTCATCTCTTTCTCAAGGTTTGTATTGTTTTTATTTTTTTTTTCCTGTTGTACTGGTGCATTGAATTTGTTTGCTAAATTACCATTAAAAAAATGTGTTTCCCAAATTGCCTAAATTGAATACAATGAAAACAAGGCAAGGAGTTACCCTTTCTTGAATCATTGACAACAATACATCCAAGAGTCTTGGTAAAATTGAAGAAGTTCATTAATTTCAACCTGAGTCAGCTTTGAGCATGTTTAAGTTTGGCTCCCTTGACCCAAATCATGCCCTATTTACCATCTATTTTTGTATATTGAATAAAAAATATTCAAATAGATCGAAATGGAGAAATACAATTCATTTAGCTCACCGCAACATAGTTGGTCAAGAGTTTGATGATAATGACGATAAAAAATAATGAAGGAAAACTATTTTTATTCATTTCTTCTGCAAAAAATGAATATGGATTTACCATTCGGACAGTAAAACAGGTGTGACTGGGGGTGGGTATTAATTTACAGTGACCCAAACCGAGCCAAACCAATAGCCTTTTCTAATGCCAGGCCAGGCCTGGACCACAAATATGGCCCACCTCAAACTCAGCTCGATTACGTTTAGGTCAGGTTTTGCCATTTGGATGAGAATTGGCTTGACCTACCATTCTCTAGATCGTATGCATGTGGTAGTGGGCCCCATAAGGTGAAGGAAGCATGCGGTTTAGACTGGTATTTCGGCATGGACTATCATTCTCTAAAAAAAAAAAAAACTATGCATGTGGCAAGTGGGCCCACAATGTGAAGGAAGTTTGTCAAGCTACATTGTCTAACAACTGTTGGTATGAAAGAGCAAGCAACAGAATAAAAGTAAGCCGTATGTGGGAAGCAGGTGGATCCGCACACCACCTGCTCGAGAAACTTTTGCTTTTATATTGGGGATAGATATATTTTGGGACATCTATAAGAATAATTTTCTTAAATAGAAAAATTATAGTTAATTATTTTAAAATTTTTATAATGACGGCTAAAGACCTCCAACCCAAATCATCACTTCGTTTTTTTTTTTTCCCGTTTTGCCCTTTTTTTATAGATGCCAACATGACCATATTCCCTATTCATGTTATAAAATTTAAAAAAAAAATCACATTCCATATTTCCAAGAATTGGTCTCTTCACCCAACTCTAAGGAAACTAAAGTCTCATATTCTGTCATGAGTAATATTTGTTGACATCAACAAAACATCCGTGGGCATCAATTTAAACTTTTGTCAACGTCGACAAAAAGGTCCAGTTAACACAATCAAGTGACCTTTGTACAAGTTAGGCATTTATATATAGAATTTGTTGATGTTGACAGAAGATTTGTCAACATCAATATAAACTTTTATTGACGTCGATAAAAAAGGCCCCTTTAGCATAATCAAGTGACCCCTATGCATAGCACATGCTAAACATTTATATGTAGAATTTGTTGACGTCGACATAAAATTCGTCGACATCAACGTAAAATAACATTAACCCGGGGTTAGGATTATGTTGACATCAACAAAGAAATAGCAAAACAAAAAAAGAAAAAAAAAAGATACTTCGAGCTGGAGGTCCTTGACTATCATTATAAAAGTTTAGGACCTTCCAACTATGGTTACCCTATTTAAGAGGATTTTCCCACTAGATGTTCTATATATTTTCCAGTTATAAGTATTGATAGAATTGTATTATTTCAATGTAAGTATCCGCGTTACCACAACACCAATAGTCTAGTAATACAACCAGTGTCACATCTAGAATCCTTGCTGGGCACTCTTTATCAACTTTAAAATGAAGAGAAACATTACTGATCCAAACAAAAAAGATTACAGTTCAAAAAGAATAAAAAGGCAAAACATTAAAAAAAAAAAAAAAAAAAAAAAAACACAAGTACTAGAAAATGATAAATGACAACACTAAGCAAGGTCTTTCAGTTCTGCCAAGCCTAAGATATAATTAGTGGCCCCATCTTCCTCTCCTTAGAAGGGTATGGCGTACTCGATCATAAGTTCTCTGTGTCAGTACAGTCATGGGCCGTACATGCCGCGCGTCGCCATAGCCAAGATTTTGTCCACGTGTTTGTAATACCACAATCTAACCCTTGGCCAAAATATAAGTGGGCCCATAACCATCCAATTACCGAAGCCAAATCCCAATCCTATGCACATGTATCTCCAATCAAAATGCTTCCGTGAAGGCAAATTTGCAATTCCAGGCTCCTGTGGAAAAAAAAACCGCACATTGCATTGATAATGGGGGCCCACATAATCCTGGATTTCCTTCGAAGGAATCATTCTCAAAGGTTAGAAATTGTTGGGCCTGTGGTATTCTTCCCACTAAGCGGTTCTGTGAGAGGTTTAAGACAGAGAGAAATGATAGAGCTGTCAACTCTACAGGGATCTCTCCTGGGAGCCAGTTCATTGATAAATCTAATGATTCGAGTTGCCGTAGATTTCCAAATGATGATGGTATTGGACCACTAAACTCATTGTGGGACATGTTGAGCACTATAAGAGATTTGAGATTCCCTATCTCTTCAGGAATTCTTCCATGGAATTTATTGTTTGAGAAATCTATAGATGAGAAGATGGTTAGGACCTTCAGAAACTCCATTTCCAAGCCTTTCAGTGTAATTGTTACTCTCTCCCGATAGTATTGATATAAATCTGGAAACTGAAATTCGAGAATCCGGTGGTGTTCAGGCTTATCATCCATCATTCCCTTCAGATATGTAAACCACTTGAAAGACAAATTGCTTGTAAAACCATTAGAAGAGAGATCAATAATATGCAGCTTTGAGAAAGCACTTCGATCTTCTGGCTGATGAATGGGACCATGGTACTTGTTGGATCGCAATATCAAAACCTGCAATTGTTTTAGGGACCCCAACCAAGATGGGAAGGAATCATTTATCCCATTGTTCCCAATGTTTAGAACTTCTAATTGCTTACAATAGGTCAGAGACCTTGGCAGTGAACCTTCTAACCTATTTTTGTTTAGATTGAGTGTCTGCAGACTACATCCATGCCCGAATCTATGAGGAATGATGCCGTGGAAGTCGTTCTTCTCAAGATTCAAGACCCGAAGGTTGTCCATCTCAACCAAACAATGAGGAATTGAACCGCTCAAGTTATTCATCGACAAATCAAGGGCTGTTAAATTAATTGCATTACAAAGGGATGAAGGGATCTCTCCGCCAATGTTATTATCGGAGAGCGAGAAAAGAAAAAAAGTGTCACTGAAATACAAAGAGATGTTTTCCGGGATTACAGATGTGAAGTTGTTGTGCGAGTAATCTAGAATGGAAACTGTGTGTGGTGGAATTGGAATTGACCCTTGAAGTTTGTTGGAATGAAGGTCGAGCCAAATTAAATTGCTCAAGGAAAGATCAACAGTGGGCAGTTCAAGACTATAAAGCATGTTGTGAGAAAGGTTTAGACCTATCAGAGACCCACTCCCGACCCTCCATATCCAATTGGGTATTTCACCATTAATTTTGTTGTTGGAAAGATCTAGATATAATAATTTTGATTGGTTTTTAAGAAACTTAGGAAATTCGCTAAGGTTGCAAGAAGACAATTCTAGACTATCAAGTTGAGGAAAAGAGGTGGCAGTACCACTAGCATTGATTAACAATCTGTTTTTTGAAAGATTCAAATAGGAGAGGTTCTTGAGATTTTGGAGCATGAGTAAGTTCACAGTGCCGCTGAAGTTGTTTGAAGAAAGCAAGAGGAATGATAGACCCATGAGTTGAAAGACTGAACTTGGAATTGGTCCTTGCAGCTTGTTGTTATTCAAATTGAGAATAAACAATGATGAAGAAGCATTGCCAAATTCATCAAGTGGCACGTCGAATTGGTTTTGGCTGAGATCTAAGTACGTCAGCGATGGAAGTGTAAACAAAGATGATGGGATCTTTCCATTGAGTGAATTGTTATGCAAATAAAGTGAATCCAAACTTAAAAGTCCCTCCCCAAATGATGAATCTATTGCACCAGAAAAATTGTTACTTGAAAGGTCCAAAAATACAAGCAGTTTAAGGTTTTCAAGTGATGGAATCTCACCATTGAACCAGTTTGATGAAAGGTCCAAGTGTTCAAGTTGTGTAAGGTTCTCAAGTGAGGGAACCCGACCACTGAAGTTGTTTTGTGAAATGGCGAAATGAGAAAGTTGGGAGATCCTACCCAACGACGATGGGATCCTCCCTGAAAAGTTGCAAGCAGTGACCTCTAACCTTCGCAGGTACCTGAGATTTCCAAAAGAATTCGGCAATTCTCCCATAAAATTTGTGGATGAGAGTGACAAGGTCTGCAACTTGCTATCTGAAGGAAATTCAGGCAAAGTGCCTGAGAGGAGTGAATTGGCCGACAAATCTGTACTCTCCAAATTCTGCAACTGAAAGATCTTCCCAGGGAATTGTCCAGTCAAATTGCACCCACTAAGATGGAGGGACGTGAGATTGGACAAAATCCCAAGCGATTCGGGCGCTGGGGAAGAGATGTCCACTTCATTTAAAAAGAGTTCCCGCAGCCCAGAAAGATTCCCGATCACGTGTCCAAAATCATGACTCTTGAAACGCAGAGACGAGAGACTATTAGAGAAGGAGAGATCCAATGACTCCAGGCCCTTGATGCGCGACATCTCGACCGGGACGTGGCCTATGAAGCCTGAATTGGAGAGATTGAAGTGGGTCAGCTTCGAAAGACCACTAATAGAAACTGGGATGGGAGAGTTGAAGAGATTACTAGAGAGTTTGAGGTTTCTAAGACTTGACAAAGTGGTTAAGGAGGTGGAGTTGATAGGGGCTCTGATCCCGTGGTTGGTGAGGTCTAGGCCCGTCACATGACCAGAGACGTCACATGTGACGCCCTTCCAAACGCAGCAGTCGGTCTTGGGTGTCCAAGAAGGAATCGGGGAAGAGCCAAAAAGAGTGAGCAAAGAGGATTTCTGGTTGTCAAGACATTGAGCTGAAGCTGAGTATGAACAGAAGAGGGAGAGAATTGAAAGGAACTGAAACAAAGTGAGTGGAAATCTCATCGTGGGGGTGGGGGGACAAGAACAGAAGATGGCAGCCATGTGAGAGAGGGAGAGAGCGTGGCTGTGAGCTGATGGAGTTTTAACCATCAGAAGACGAGGAGAGTATATAAAGGGGGGCATGTGCCTGAATGGAGTGTTGGACACGGTGGAGATTTGTGGAATTGGAGGATCTCATGCCAGATGGCCATAGACTTCAGATAGTGAGTCGGATCCTCTGGCGCGTTGGGTCACTGAGCGACTGGGTTGGGTCCTCGGAGAAATGGGTGATGCCCAGGCCCAGAGGCCCTATCCATTGCATGTTTTAAGTCTTGGAAGGTGTCGACTGTTGGACACTCTGAAGACTTGGAATTTTGACGCTTGCAGTAGGTCGGAAGGCACAAAGACTCGATAGTCCGGATTCTGTTTATGCTCGTCCCCACTATCTGCGATGGTGCGGCCGTGTGGGCTCACGTGGAATTTTTTATACCCCAAATTAAGGCTGTTTATGCTCGTCCCACTAGCTGCAAGGGACCCTTCTATGAAACAGTTTAAATGGCTATCTCTAGGGTCATGTTTGTGTAGCCTGTTTCCACAGGAAACGTTGTAGTTTTCTGCGGAAAACTTCTTTTTCATGTATTTAGTGCGGCAGTTTTCCATGGAAATGCTTTTTCACCACGTCAGCTTTTTTCTTTCCAGGCATGGAAATAGACTTCCTATGGGGGGTACGAGAAGTCCATTTCCACGGAAAACTGACCCCCCCTTCCTCCCAATTTCCTCACTCTCACCCTCACTCCACTCAGCCACCCTCTTTCTTCCTCCTCCCATCCCAACTCCACCCACCCCACACACATACCAACTCACTCACCCAATAGTTTTCACTTAAAAGTGGTTTTCACTAAAGAAATAGCATTAGCACTAATTCATTGAGAAAAATATTTTTGCACCAAATATAAATTTCTAATTTCCTCAGAAAACCATTTCTAAAAAATTTAAAAATCATAGAATTTGCTGATGTAACAATTTCCTCTTCTCATAAAAGTTGCCTCTACACAAACGTACCTTTGGTGTTTCTTCACTTTCCTGGAAAAAGATTGGCCTGGGCCATTTCTTCTAATAAGCCGTTTAGATTTATGATTACTGTCAATCTCTCATGGCCTCGGCATTCACAGGTCAGCGTGAGTTGTAACATCAGCACTTGAAGACCCATAACCACAGTGAGGACTTTTGAGGCTGCCGTGAAGGAAATGGAGGACACAATGCAGACGCGGTATGCACGACTTTTATTTTCACTCACCTCTGGTCTTTTCTTGTCACTCTTCTCTGCCGCGCTTGGGCCCGCTCTTAACCACACCCTGTCTTCTCGCTGGGCAGGAATTGATCGTTGTTGTTTGCCACTATTTTTATATTTGGATTTCTCTTCCCACTTATTTGCGTGGCCCATCTCTTCCACTCACTACACTTCCTTATCACTTGTTTGTAGACTCTCATTTCTCTTCCCACTTGTGGGCCGAGCCTCTTTCTGTTTCCAAACCAAGTTTCAAGAATATTTTTTTTTCCTTTTATTTAGGTATTTATTATTTTATTTTTTTACTAAAGCATCTTTTTCTTGCTTTGGAGTAAAATACCATTACGGCTTGTGTGTGTATTTTTCTTCGTTTGGGGGCATCAGCATTTACTTTCCAAAAATATGAGAAAATATGAGTGAGAGAAAGCATTTAATTCTGTTGGCATCCGTTGTTTTCTTTTTGGGCCTCTAACATTCCCTTTTTCAAACCTAGTTTAGAGCAGGCATTTTAATTGCTGGTGGTATCTATCTTTTGGGACACCTAGCATTTGTAAATACATGTGTGGGCCCACCATTCGAAAACCCAAACCTCTTATAAGCCCCGCACCCATTGTAGTGATTAAATAATAAATTATTATTTAAATTAGTGAGATGACCACAATTGGATGAACTAAATTCAGAATATGTGCACTTTCTTTACTTCCTCTTTTTAACGGACAGAAATAGAAGAAGTCTCTCATATGTGAAATCTGGTGGTCAATTCATCGGTTGGCCCACTGAGATTGACTTTAAATATTTAGATATATAGTGTACAAAGTGATTCTTTCCGCTACATTGGCTTTGTAATTAGTAAATATGGAGAGATTGATGGAGATGTCGAACATAAGATTAAAGAAGGAGGGTTGAAAGGGAGACTTGTTTTAGGAGTGCTATGTGACAAACGAATGCTAATAAGATTTAAGGAAAAATTTTACAGGATAGCGATTAGACTAGCTATGACCTATGGAGCAAAATGTTGGCCAATCAAGAAGCAATATATTCACAAAAGGGATATAACAAAGATGAGAATATTGAGATGGATGTGTGGTAAAGCGAGGAATGATAGAATTAGAAATGAGCGCTTTCAAGAGCATTTTGAGGCAACAACAATTAGATAAACTCGTTTGAGATGGTTTGGGCATATCCAACGTAGCCCGGTAAGGAAAAGTTTGGTCATGAAGGTTGATGGGCCACAAAGGGAAAGTGGTTGGCCTAAGAGAACGTGGATGAATGTAGTAAAGATAGATATGAAGAAGTATAACTTATCTAAATATTTGGCTCAAAATAGATTAAAATGGAAAAATAGAATTCATGTAGCCGACCTCAACAGAGTTGAGACAAGGCTTTGATGACTTTGATGATGATATCTAGTATAGAATGGGTCTTTAAGACTGGATATTGGTTTGGATTTTTCAAAGGTGGGGCCCACCCATCTTAATCAATGCTGCCCCGATGCAATTTCTCTTAAATCTCATTGAGAGAAAATTGGTGCAAAGTCGGTCACGATTAGTTGAGAGAAAGTTTGTGGTGATTTGAAAGGGAAGAGTCAGCCATCACATGTTGATGTTAGGAGAGTAGAAAAGATGGGCATGCCACTTAAATAATAGAGTGTTAGACACGGTAGACTTGCGGAAGTTTGAGAGGCTCGTATGACAGTCGGCAAGACTCCAAAAGAGCCTTGGAGTCATGATCCCCTGCTGTTTCAGTTAATGATGATGATTTAGAACATTGATGTTGAATCTCATCCCCATAATCGATATTTACAAAAATTCCACTTCAGCTTAAGTTTGCCCCGTTGTCAGATTGTGTACCTGATTGATAACTGAATTAAGCTATTTTATTTATAATACATAATACATAATTAGTCATGTCGTGCATAAAACTTCTATTATAGTGAAATTTGAAAATATGTTATTAAGAGGAGATTTAAGATAAATGGTCCAAAATATCATCATGTAGGCAGGACCTTGGAATTTCACGCATCCGTTACAGGTAAGGATGTAACAAACACGACTTGCCCAAAGACAAATAGGAGAGCTACCTGTTCAGAGTGGTTTGGTTATTTTTAAAACTGACCCACTGAGTAATAAACTTGTATGGGAGCCTTGGTGGATCTATGCAATTGTAATTTCTAATTAGTGCATCTTTGTACAGCTACCTTTTCAATGGAAAAATATTGAAAATGGAAATGATTTTCCAAGATGTAGCAAGTTCTACACTTGGTATGGCCATCTCTCCGCAAAGAAAAGTCGGAAAAAAAAAAAAAAAAACACTAACTTTTCTCCGATTCTGCAGGGCGCTGTTTGTCCGTATACTGTCTTTCTTTTCATATTGTAGTAATTCAAAACGAAAATCAGATGGGAGTTATATTTAATACAAATTGCACTCCTCATAAATCCAATAACTCCATGTGGAGACGTTTTGTTTACCCCTGGTATCTGTCTTTTGAGTTTTTCTGTTATAATATGTACCAGCTTCTTAAATCATAATACAAATCACGATTTTTTTTATCAGCCTTGTAGGTTAAACTGGCGCTCTCCTCCCGTAGGAGACTCTGTCACGGTAAAACGAGTCCTCTCTCACCAGGCACTGGGGAGTTTGGTTTCTTGCTTTATTTTTCCCGTCTTCTAAGATTGATGAGCTTTCTACAGTATTATTATGGATGACAGGGTACTGATTGAGGGACTACAGATCAAACGTACAGAAGATGAAGAAGTGAGCATTGCCATCTCCGCGGAGAATTGAGTATATTAAGTATATAGCTAATTGAACTTGAATCAATGCGCTTTACTCTAGTCTATGTCTGGATACAAGTATAGTTCCTGTAACTTGTACCAACTTTAAGTCCAGGTTCGAGATGATTCTCTAAAAAAAAGTCCGACCGGGTTCGCATACAGATTCCCATTAGTAATTAACGTTTGGGTCTGGCTACAATTTGTGCTCATCACCGCTCGTGCCGTTTGAAATAAAGATCCATGCCTTGTATTCTATACCTTTTTCCCCCTTTTGGTAGAATAATCTATAGTTGCATTTACTTATTTATTTATTTATTTTGTATTCCTTCCATTTTCCTTTTTTCATGTTGAAGGGAAACATGGCCTGAATTATAAGTGTGAGACTGACTTTAGCAGGAAATTAGGGTGTTCTAACAATTTCCCCTGTGACTGAACTCTTACCTGAAATTGTTGGTCGCATAGCACCATTTTGCAATCAAAACATCACAAAATTTGATACAGTTTTCCAATCCGATGGAAATAGTAACATAATCATGAGACATAATCCTACATTCACTCAAGCTCGCTAGGGCTTGACGGAAAGCACAGGAAACTTAGTTTCGAATGATTTCCACCATGCCAAAAGATCAAAAGCATCTTCTTCATTATCCGAGACTGGAATAGGGTCGTTCTTCAGGTACATTGTTAATTTATTAAGGTTATAAGTGGATCCTCCGGAAGAAGTGGAGTTACCTCCGTGAGATTTCCTCATAGTACTTTAAATGACCTTTTTTTTTTCCTTTTATGTACTTGAGGAGGGCCTGTTGGGACCGTGGGTGCTATAGATCTGCCTAATTATCTAGCATAATCTAAATAAAGTGTTTCTAATTGTGTTTTAACTGTAAATATGTCATTTATATTAGTTGTATTCATGTTAGAGTTTATTTCATTAAAAAGGGTTTCTACACCTTTTAATTTCAATGTAGGGTTTAATACAACAGCTATATAAAATGTTAAAGTAGCTATTCTCTAATATTGTGAAAACTTTGCCTCCATTTGTACACACATAAGTTGAAAAATGCAAAAATATATATACTTATTAATAGTAAGACTTATTTAATAAAAATGGGTTAAAACTTGATCTGATGTAGGATAATATACCCTAGAAAAAAAAAAAATAATGTTGCATTGTGAAAAACTTCTAAAAAATCTTTATTATCTCAATAAGGGTCCATCTATCATCACTTATAAAAATATTTCCATGTTCTAAATAAAGTTGACAATATTGATTTAGTGTCATTTTATAAGCACATGCAGAATTAACATTTTATAGGAAAAATTCCATCTATGCTTTACATCTTGTGATATCTTCTTTGGTCTTAGACCCAAATTTACACATATGTCCCTTTACCATTGTTTTTGTGAGGGAGAGAAAAAATGTATTCTACAATCCATTTAATGCTCTCTAAACCATCTCTAATAGATTTTACCCCTACTTGTATGATAAGATTTATGATGTGGCATGCACATCTATTGTGAAATAAAGATCCATTTAAATCAAGCTGAATCGCAGGTTTTGGTAAATCTGCTGCGACATTGTTAGTACTTGCATTATCGAAAGTTATAGAAATTATTTTATTTTCAATTTTATATTTTCTAAGTTTTTCAAGGATGGCGGACCCTATCCTAGCACTAGTGTTTGGGAACTCTAATAAATAAAAAGCAATCATTCTTTTCTGCATCACCCAATCACTATCAATATAATGTAATGTGATTGCGATGTACCTCATATTTTGTTTAGAGGTCCATAAATCTGAAGTTAAAGCCACTTTTCCAGGATATATATTTTTAAAAACTTGTTTTAAACTCTCATTTTCTTTCAAAAAAAGGTTTTCTTGCATCATTTCGAGCAGTAACTGTAGATATTTTCTGCCATGAAGGAACAAAGGCTAGCTGCCCTACAAAATCTTTCAAAGGATCGGTCTTTGGCTAGTATAAATGGTAATTGGTGAACTAATAAACTTAATAAGTTGATATCTAGCATTATTAGGGTCATAGTGAAAAAGTCATAAACCATCAGATGAATCTGTTTGAGGAAGTTGTATTTGGATGACCCCACCTCTTACCCCAACATTAGCGGTATTTGTGTTTTTGGGCATACACTTACTCATGTGTCTATTAAGGTGGCTAGTGTTGTTTACTAATTTTGCACTGAGGAGATCCTTGCAAAATTTACATTGTGCCTTTTCCTTTGTTCCTCTTGTGGGATTTGAGACCTTAACTTTAACAAAATAAGACCATACAGGAGAAGTCAATCTTGTTTTTCTCTTCTTTTTATTTGTAGAAACCGAACATGCAGACTCTTCACCATCAGTGGGTCCGGGTTCTTAAGAATTATGACTATTTACTTTTATACCCTGACTTTGATCTAAATGAATAAATCCAGGATATTCCTCATTTAGAGAGAAGTCAAGGTTGAAAGGTTGTTATGGTCTAGCCATTTTACTAAATAAAAGATTAAAAAAACTTAAATAAATAATTATGTATAATGTGTTTTTTGTGATAATTTATATAAGAAAGGGGAGAAGATGAGACTTAATATATAATATTACTATGTATATCAGTATATTATTACTAAATAAAACTCAAAATTAAAAATAATAGATGCCTTTATGAGAGAGGGAGAGCTAATGAAGAAGTTCTTCTTAGTTGAAGCCTCTACTTTAGAGAAGTCACTCTCACTATTCACTTCTTAGAAAACTTTGTAGAGAGCTTAGATTTTAGAATGAGACTTAAGAGTGCTTAGTGCCTTAGAACCTTAGATGGAGTGTGAGAAATTGGGAGAGTAGATGAGTGTAGAAAAATGAGAGGAATGACGGCTATTTATAGAATTTTTAAGAGAAAAAATGACATAAAATACCCCCTTATATGATTGTTTTATAGGAGTTTGGGGGGTATAACGGTAAAAAATGATCCAAAGACACTAATACCTCCCTCATTTGACCGTTTATAGCTGTTGGGGGGGGGGGGGGGGGTGTTTTAAAAATGTAGAAAAAAGGTTTTTGACCATTTTTTATGGGGGTTTTTAAAAAAAATATGACTATTGGGCCTCTTTGGGCCGTGCTTGGGCCATGCCTCGTGCTGTGTCGGGCCACCCACGGGCTTGGGGCACTGGCCTAGCACGACACGAATTTTATCTATGCCATGCTAGGCCGTGCCTCGGGCCTAGCAGCCTTCGCCCAGCACGGCCCAATGGGGACTGTCGGGCCGAGCCGAGCCCATGCTGGGATTGGGTCGCCCGCCCAGATTTGCACCCTTACGTCCCAGTCAACTATTCGGTTAGTCGAACAGTGCCCAGTGCTTCCGAAAAATTCTGAAACGAATTTTCTGGGATTGAACTCTAAGAGTTCAAACATCCCCTTTTTGCATCCTAAATCACAAGAAATGAGCATACTTGCCTCTATTTGAAGTGAATCCACGAAAAACCCTCTTTGTGAGGTTAATTTGAGGCGGAAACTTCTCAACTACAAATCTAAATCCATGAAAACATGAAAAATAGATATCTATGAGCTATATGCGCTAGGAACCATTCAAAACCACTCAATAGAACTTGAAAGTTCTGTAAAAGCGCTAATGACTTACTTGCAGCTCAAGGGAGAAGCCTTAACTCCAAAGAAATAAAACCAATCCAAGGGAGAAGATGAAGTAGATGAAGAAGATGTAATTCTTCTAAAAAACCACTCGAATCCCTTCAATCTTAGCAACAGATGAAGAAGAATGGAAGAAAGAAGAAGAGAAAGATGTCTAGGGTTTGCCTTGAGATGAAAATGAGTAAATGAACTCATTGGATGAAAATGAGTAAATGAACTCATTGAGTTCATCCATAGCCTATATAAGTGAACTTTTTTCACTTAAACCCTCATCCACTTCTCTTATTTACAATTTAAGTCAAATGAAGGGTCGTTGATCCATTTGAGATTAAATGCAATCGAGTTTATTATGAAAGTTAACGTATTATCCGATATACATGCGTTGGTATCAAGAGTTACCGTATTCGACAAAATACCAGAAAATCCGTATTTATGAAAAATGTCCTTATATTTCCTCATTTGAACCTAAATTCAATCCACTTATCTCAATTTCATTCATAGTCAATTCATTAAATTCAATTCCATCATTTGAGACTAATTTATCTCATTTTGGTCATAAACCACCACTAACTCAATTAATCACATTCAATTTTCTCTAATCTATTTTAATTAGCCTTAATCATGATTAATTTGGATCGGGGCGTAATATAATCCTATGGGCATTTGTTTATAGATCATGTAACATTCTCATAGATTGAAAACTTCTGTCCTGCAAAATTTAGTAGTTGAGCCGTGCCAGATTTAAAAGCCACACGTCCCTTTTTGGACATTTTAAGATGCGGGAGAAACATTATCTATAAACACAGACAAAAGATAGTGAGAAACATTATTATTAATAAAAACAAAGAAAAGATACAAAGCAAGAGGGAGAAAACAAAATTTAAAGGAAGGGGAACAAGAAAATGATAACTGCTCCTTTGACACTCCTCAAGGCCTTAGATTCATTCTAAACTTTTTTCTTCCATCCATGTCCAAATAGTAAAGTCATTATCCATCATCTCAGTGGGGTCTGATGCACTGCCGTGCGCTCGTCCAGATGCACTCTGCTTAGGTTTAATGATAGCCATGAGGTACGTGTCCCACCATAACAGTAGCACAGAAAATATATTGTCCACATGTTTGTAGTACCACCTTCTCCCTCGTTTCCAAAATAGAAGTGGACCCATAATGGTCCAAAACCCGACAACAAATCCCAATTCTATTGATATATATTTCCACCTGGAATCATTTTGTGATGGCAAATTGGCACTTTTAAACTTTGGTGGTGACTCTGGCGCTACCTCACATAGCGTGGACAATGGGGGCCCACATAATCCTGGATTACCTTGAAAGGAATTGTTTGTAAAGGTAAGGAATTGCTGGGCCTGTGGTATCCTTCCGATGAAATAGTTGCACGAAAGGTTTATGGAAGAGAGGAATCTGAGGGCAGTCAATTTTTTGGGGATCGCTCCTGAGAGTTGGTTCATTGATAAATCTAACGATACAAGCATCTCTAGATTTGCAAATGATGACGGTATTGAACCATTGAACTTGTTTTGAGACAAGTTGAGAATGTTCAGAGATTTGAGGTTTCCAATATCTTCGGAAATGCTTCCATGGAATCTATTGCATGAGAGGTCTATGGATGTGTCCAAAACCTTCATTTCTGACCCTATTAAGTAGTACCCAAAATATTCCATTTCTAACCCTTTGAGCGTAACTATTGCGTCGTACTGATAATATTCCGGGTTTAGATCATCTAAGAATCCAAATCTGAGACTCTGGTGTTTGACCTCATCATCCATCATTGCTTTCAAATTAAGAAACCACTCCGAGGATAAATTGCCCGTGAAAGAATTTGAAGAGAGATCAATAATTCGCAACTGTGAGAAAGCATTTCGATCTTCTGGTTGCAGAATGGGACCAAGAAACATGTTGGATCGCAATATGAGACACTGCAATTTTGGTAGAGACCCTAACCAAGATGGGAAGGAATCATTTATCCAATTGTTCCCAAGATTCAAATCCCTAAGGTTCTCCAGCTCACCCAAACAACGAGGGATCCACCCACTCAAGTGATTATAAGATAGGTCAAGGACTCTTAAATTGATTGCTTTACAAAGAAATGAAGGGATTTTTCCGTGAATACTATTCTTGGAGAGTGAGAAGAAAATGGTGTGATTAAGATATAGAGAGATGTTGGTCGGGTTTACAGACGTTAAGTTGTTGACTGAGTAATCTAGAATGACAATGGAGGGCGGTGGAATTGGCATTGACCCTTGAAGCTTGTTGGCATGAAGGTCAAGAACATTTAACTTGCTCATGGACAGATCAACATCGGGTGGTTGCAGACTATCTACCATGTTGTGAGAAAGGTCTAGATGTTTCAGAGACCCATTCCCGATCCTCCATACCCAATTGGGTATTTCACCATCAATTCTGTTGTAGGAAAGATCTAGAGTTGACAATCTCAATTGGTTTCTAAGGAAGTCAGGGAACTCCCTGAGGTTGCAAGAAGATAATTTCAGATTCCCAATTTGAGGAAAGGATGCGTTAATACCACTGGTATTGATTGACAATCCATTATTTGAAAGATCGAGACTTGAGAGGTTCTTGATATTTTGGAGCATGAATAAGTCAACGGTGCCATTGAGATTGTTGGAAGAAAGGCTGAGCGTTCTGAGCCTTTTGAGTTGAAAGAGTGACGTGGGAATTGGCCCCTGCAGCCTGTTGTTGCTCAAATCAAGTGATTTCAATGATGAAGAAGGCAGATTGAATTCATCAAGTGGAGCATCGAATAAGTTGTTGCTCAGATTTAAGTACTGCAGGGTGGGAAGTCTGAACAAAGATGATGGGATATTTCCTCTGAGTGCATTATCGGACAAATTGAAAATTCTCAGACTTGACAAAAAGGTAAAGGAGGTGGAGTTGACTGGGGCACTAATGGAATGGCTGGTGAGATCTAGGCCCGTCACGTGACCAGAGCGGTCACATGTGATGCCCTTCCATTGGCAGCAGTCGGTGCTGGGTGCCCAAAATGGGGTTGGTGCAGAGCCGAAGAGGGTCAGCAAAGAGGATTTCTGGTTGTCGAGGCATTGGGCTGATGCTGAGTTTGAACAAAGGAGGGAGAAAATGGAGAGGAAATGAAACAAAGCGAGCGGAAGTTTCATTGGAGGAAACTGGTTCAGAAGGCAGTTATGAGAAGTAGAGAGATAGAAAGGCTGAATTGAGGGGGAATGACTGAGTGCAGGCATTACCGGACAGGGTGAATATATAGAAGGGAGGGCATGTGAATAATAATTAGGCGTTGGAAAAGAGCCGTGTGGAATTTTGAGGCTTTTAGTAGGAGGTCAGATGGCAAGGATTCCTAAACGAGTCCTGATACTGTCGTTCTCTGGCTGACTAGTAAACTGGGATGGGCTTGGGAATTGGGATAAAATGATGATGTACAAGGATACCTTTCCATTAAAATGGTAAACTGCTCAAAGTAGATATTTCTAATAATCTCACAGGCGGGCCTGACTTTGACCAGAGCAAATTTTGCCCAGGGACATACTGGAGAGGACATACTAGAGAGTCATTTTTTGTTAAGCACTTTATTTTTGATAAGTAGGCCGCCCTTTGAATTTCTTTCGAGTCCAAGCCAAGGACCAGACCGGCTTGTAAGTAGTCACATTTAGCACTTAATAGTTGAAAACCAATTTGCGGACTTTGGAGCTGACGTGAAGGAAACGGAGGACACAAATGATGGATTTTCTCCTCGCGGGAGCAGTTGCCATGAAACTTCATCAGATCCACCTTTAATGCAAATCAGGCTCCCCCAGTATTCAAGTCAGGCAACGAGGTTCGGATGCAGAGATAGACACAACACCTCTATCATTTTCAATTACCTTTGCCTCGTTCTAGTCCTATTGTTAGCATTCCCCTGCCTCAATCATCAAGCTACAACTTTGGGATCTTTGTTCGTTTCCCATTATTTTTTTTTTTTTTTTTTGTTGTTGTTGTAGGAACCGAGCACCACCATTAGATGGAACTATATTTAATATAAATTTTTCTAAATAATTCGTTACAATTAAGTGGACATCCATGATTTATTAACAGGCCAGCTACAGCAGTGGTCACTGAAATTTCCAGGTGGCCCATCCATGATGGACACCAATTTAATGGTCAAGGTAACCACAGACGCGTGTCACCTATCATTCTGTCTTTTATTTTTTATTTTTGCTGAGTTCGATGACTGGTCAACGAGGAACTTAAAGAATAGAGCTTGCATGTGATATTCAAATGCGAACACTATTTAACCATAAGATATCATTTGGCTTTTTGTGATAAATAGCATTTGGTACTTGGATGTGGCAAATGTTCAGTCTGATTGGCATCCGTGAATGGGCAGTGACCGAATTAGGAATTTGACTAATTATTAACATTTGTAGCAATCTACTGTAGGGATCCTATAGGTGAAAATTTTGAGGGTAGGTTCACCCCTTGTATGTCCATTCTACTAGTGCATCGAGATCGATCTACCATAATAATTCAGTGTTCGGTTTAACATATCTAACCCTGCAAAAAAATAACAGGCTGGGGTTTAGGTTGGGACTATAATTGCTACTTAATATGAACATTACCTAAACCCAACCCAACCTACTAGCATACCAAGTTAGGGTTTCATTTGTTATATCTTTTGAGATTTGAAATTTAAAAATAATATGTAGGGTCTCCAACTCAAGAGATGTGTTGTGAGATACATGTATTTCATATCTAAAGTAGTCAAACAGTTACATAAAGATAAGATTTGAGGGAAGAACGGAAGAAATAGAGGGTTTGTTACAACTTTTTATACACCAGACTTTGTTGACTAATTCAAGAGAGGAGATCTTTAATTATTACAATGTATGTGGATGTGTGCCATGATTCTGGCCTTCTACAAAAATATCCAACCTTGTTATAATTTGGACTGGGCAAGTTGGGTCCTAAAATTTTACCAGGCAATCAACTCAAACCAATATGACCATCCACTGTTACCCATACATGAGAAAACCGTAGAACAAGGTCCTGGCAACAGTCTCAAAGTCACTACACTTGCGTATTCACAAACTTTCGAACCTTGCAATATTCTATGCATGTATGACAGTTGAGAACTAGAACACTATCGGAAAAACAGATGTATAGCTTCTTTATTACCGTCTGCACATTCAATGTATGTTCTCTATCTCTTTTATTTATTTACTTTTGTTTATACTTTTTACTATTATACTCTAATTATTGCATCAATAACCCCCTTTCTATGGTTGATGGTACACTTCTTTTATAGATGTTTTTCATGCATGAAGATTAGGAATCATATAAGTCAGTTGAAATTTTTTTTTTTTTTTTTTAATCACTACCTTATGGTTAAGTGGCCCAAAGAATTCTGTCGTTTAAACCGCATTCAAATAACCCCAAGGGGTAGCTCAGTTAGATTAGGACCACGGTTTATATCCAGAGATTGTAGGTTCGAAACTGCATTATCACTGGGCCTGGAGGGATTAGTCCAGCCCAAAAGGTTGGGAACCCTTCGATAGTCAGAAAAAAAAAGAAAAAAACCACATCCAAATGAAGTTTCTGTCAAATATTAAAAAATTGTACTCTTAATATATCAAACAAAACCCCACCATCTTCTAATTGCAATCAAGGAATTATCTCCTTAAATTAACCGATATTTCCAATGATAAGCAAACTTAACCACTAATAATATTAGGTTGAAGTAGTATTAGCCTCCAGCAAAATTTAGGTGGTTGAGAGTGTCGGTTTTTTTTATTATTATTATCAGTGATAAGTACGTGCATCGATAGTGAAAGCAGTGACATGTTTACTGCTATAAAAAAAAGGTTAAACATACAGGTGCTTAATTCTTATTATTTATGTTCGAGTTCATTAATACATAAAACAAAACTTTCATTCTACTGTGATGAAATAACAAGTTTTTAGCTATGATAACACAATGTAAGATACTGATATATGCATTAATATAATATTCAACATATATCTAATATAAAAAATCTAAAGAATGTGAAACCATAATCATAGCCTACAATCATTAAGAAGCAAATGAAATCACATAAGGTTTGTTATCTAGTTAATTTCATAGGACAAAAAAGACTGAAGTAGCCACATTTAGCACATGTTATTCCAAAAAAAAAAACCATCAAAGACTAATATCAAGAAATCAGTGTGAAAACAGCTTTTGTCTTTTTTTTATTGAGCTACTGCCTCTACATGTAAATTCTCTCAACTCTTCTTTACTCTTCTATGTTATTCTTGTAATGAATAAGAGAAAGAAACGCCCCCTCTCATACTCTTCCTCTTCCTCTTCCCTCTCCTATCGATGCCTCTTCATCTTGCTCCTTTTTCAATTTCTTCTCATATCCTCTACTCCTAATTATAAATTCCCATCTCTCACACGCCGCTTCCTCTCTCCACATTTGATCTCCTCCTCGAGGCTTTTTTTTTTTTTTCCATTTTTTCTTGCGTTTTATCTCCTTCTCAAGGTATGTATTGTTTTCATTTTTTTTCTCCTGTTGTACTGGTGCATTGAATGTGTTTGCCAAATTACAATTAAAAAAATGTGTTTCCTAAATTGCCTAAATTGAATACAATGAAAACAATGCACTGACTTACCCTCTCTTGAATCATTGACAACAATACATCCAAGAGTCTTGGTAAAATTGAAGAAGTTTGTCAATTTCAACCCGAGTCAACTTTGAGCAGGTTTAAGTTTGGCTGCCTTGACCCAATCCATGCCCTATTTACTACCTATTTTTGTATATTGAATATAAAAATATTCGGATAAATCGAAATGGAGAAATACAATTCATATAGCCCACACCAACATAGTTGGGACAATAGTTTGATAATAATGGTAATAAAATATACTTATAACGAAGTAAAACTATTTTTATACATTTCTTCTGCATAAAATGAATATGGATTTACCATTCGGACGGTAAAACAGGTGTGACTCGGGGTGGGTATTAATTAATGGTGACCCAAACCGAGCCAAACCAATAGCCTTTCCTAATGCCAGGCCAGGCTTGGACCACAAACATGGCCCACCTCAAACTCAGCTCAATTACGTTTGGGTCAGGTTTTGCCATTTGGGCGAAAAGTGGCGTGACCTACCATTCTCTAGAACGTATGCATGTGGTAGTGGGTCCTACAAGGTGAAGGAAGCCTGTGGTTTAGACTGGTATTTCGGGTTGGACTATCATTCTCTAAAAACATGTGCATGTGGCAAGTAGGCCCACAAGGTGAAGGAAGTTTGTGAAACTACATTGTCTAACTACTGTTGCAATGAAGGAGCAAGCAACAGCATAAAAGCAAGCCATATGTAGGAAGCAGGTGGAACCAGACACCGCCTGCTGGAGAAACTGTTGCTTTTTAATTGCGGATAGATATATTTTTGAGTTAGACGTATTGATAGAATTGTATTTTTTCCAATGTAAATATCAGCGTTACCACAACACCAATAGTCTAGTCATTCAACCAGTGTCACATCTAGAATCCTTGCTAGGCACTCTTTATCAACTTTAAAATGAAGAGAAACATTACTGATCCAAACAAACAAGATTACAGTTCAAAAAGGATAAAAAGACAAAACATTAAACAAAACACAGGTACTAGAAAATGATAAATGACAACACTAAGCAAGGTCTTTCAGTTCAGATTATTTCTCATGCCAAGCCTAAGATATAATTAGTGGCCCCATCTCCATCTTCTTAGAAGTGTATGGCGTACTCGATCATATGCTGTGTGTGTCAGTACAGTCACAGGCATGCCGTACATGTCCCACCATACAGTTGCCATAGCCAAGATTTTGTCCACATGTTTGTAATACCACAATCTACCCCTTGGCCAAAATATAAGTGGGCCCATAACCATCCAATTACCGAAGCCAAATCCCAATCCTATGCACATGTATCTCCAATCAAAATGCTTCCGTGAAGGCAAATTTCTAGACTCCCCTGGTGTCTCACATTGCATTGATAATGGGGGCCCACATAATCCTGGATTACCTTCAAAGGAATCATTCGCAAAGGTAAGGAATTGTTGCGAATGTGGGATCCTTCCCATGAAGTGGTTCCACGAAAGATTTAAGACAACGAGGAATGTGAGAGCTGTCAACTCTGTAGGAATCTCCCCTGAGAGTTGGTTCACTGATAGATCTAATGACTCAAGTTGCCGAAGATTTCCAAATGATGATGGTATTGGACCACTGAACTCATTATGGGATATGTTGAGCGCTATAAGAGATTTGAGATCCCCCATCTCTTCAGGAATGCTTCCATGAAATCTATTGTTTGAGAGATCTACAGCATTGAAGATGGTTAGGATCTTCACAAACTCCATTTCTAACCCTTTGAGTGTAACTGTTACACTCTCCTGATAGTACAACGCATCGAATTCGAAGACCCCAAACTTAAGAATTCGGTGGTGTTGATCCTCATCACCCATCATTCCCCTCAAGTTTTGAAACCACTCCAAGGACAAATTGCCCGTGAATCCATTAGAAGATAGATCAATGATATGCAACTTTGAGAAAGCATTCCGATCTTTTGGGTGCTGAATGGGACCAAAGAACATGTTGGATCGTAGTATCAAAACCCGCAATTGTTGTAGAGAACCCAACCAAGATGGGAAGGAATCATTTATTCGATTGTTCCCAATGTTTAGTACCTCCAACTTCTTACAATGTGCCAAAGATTCTGGCAATGAGCCTTCTAGCTGATTTCTATTGAGGTTGAGTGTCTCTAGACTGCATCCATGTCCAAAACTTTGAGGAATGACACCATGCAAGTTGTTCTTCCCCAGATTCAACACTAGAAGAGTGTCCATCTCACCTAAACAATGAGGTATTGAGCCACTCAAGTTGTTGTCAGACAGGTCAAGACCTTTCAAGCTTGTATTGCAAATGGATGAAGGGATTTCTCCTTGCATATTATTCTCAGACAGCGAGAAGAAATAGGTTTGACCAAGGTATAGAGAGATGTTAGTGGGGATCACAGATGTAAAGTTGTTATGAGAGTAATCTAGAACGTTAATAGAGGGAGGTGGAATTGGAATTGACCCTTGAAGTTTGTTGGAGTGAAGATCGAGAACAGTTATTAAGCTCAAGGAAAGGTCAACAGTAGGTAGTTCGAGGCTATATAATAAATTGTGAGAAATGTTCAGAGCAGTAAGTGACCAATTTCCAATGTCCCATATCCAGCTTGGTATTTCACCATCAATTTTGTTGTTGGAAAGGTCTAGATTTAATAATTCTGATTGGTTTCTAAGAAAGTCAGGGAATTCCCTAAGGTTGCAAGAGGACAATTGCAGACTAACAAATTGAGGAAGGGAACTGTTAATTCCACTAGTATTAATTGACAAACTGTTATTTGAAAGATTGAGATCTAAGAGGTTTGTGAGATTTTCGAGAATGGCAAAGTCCATGATACCACTGAACTTGTTTGAAGAAAGGGAGAGCATATTTAGCCCTATGAGTTGAAACATTGAACTCGGAATTGGTCCTCGCACCTGGTTGTTGCTCAAATCAAGATAATTCAATGATGAAGAAGCATTGCCAAATTCGTCGAGCGGTGCGCCGAACTGGTTTTGCTTAAGATCCAAGTACTGCAGAGACGGAAGCGTGAAAAGAGATGATGGTATCTTTCCAGTGAGTGAATTGTTGTGTAAATCCAACTTTGTGAGGCTCAAAAGGCCATCTCCAAAAGTTGAATCAATTGCACCTGACAAATTGTTGTTTGAAAGGGCTATTTCAACTACATTTTTTAACGAGCCCAAGGATGGAATCCTGCCACTGAACCTGTTTGATGAAAGGTCTACAAGTACAAGTTGAGTAAGGTTCTGAAGTGAGGGGATCCTGCCGCCAAACTCGTTTGATGTAAGGTTCAACTGTACAAGTTGTGTAAGGTTCTCAAGTGATGGAATCTTACCACTGAACCTGTTTGATGAAAGGTCCAAGAGTACAAGTTGCGTAAGGTTTTCAAGTGACAGAATCTCACCACTGAAACTGTTCCACGAAAGGTCCAAGTGTACAAGTCGTGCAAGGTTCTCAAGTGACGGAATGTTCCCACTAAAACTATTTGACGAAAGGTCCAAGTGTACAAGTTGGGTGATAGTGCCCAACGACAATGGAACCTTACCTGAGAAACTGCACCTAGAGAGCTCCAGTCTTTGCAGGTACCTGAGATTACCAAAAGAATTTGGCAATTCCCCAAAAAAGTTTGTACGTGAGAGAGACAAGATCTGCAGCCTGCTATTGGAAGAAAATTCAGGCAGAGTGCCTGAGAGGAGTGAATTGCCCGACAAATCTATAGTCTCTAAATTCTGCAGTTGAAAAATCTTCATAGGAAATTCTCCAGTCAAATTGCACAAACTCAGATTGAGGGACGTCAGATTGGCCAAAACACCCAGTGTTTGGGGTGCAGGAGAAGAGATGTCTACTCCATCTAGAATAAGCTCCCTCAGCCCAGAAAGATTTCCTACCACAAACCCCAAATCAGGACTCGGGAAGCGAAGAGACCAGATACTATCAAAGGCAGAGTAGGAGAGATCCAGAGACTCCAGACTCTTGATGCGTGAAATCTCCACCGGCACTTGGCCTGTGAAGCCTGAATTGGAGAGATTGAGATGGGTCAGATTGGAGAGACCAATAAGAGAAACGGGGATGGAAGAGTCGAAGAGATTGCGAGAGAGATTGAGACTTCTAAGACTGGACAAAGAGATTAAGGAAGTGGAGTTGATTGAGTCTCTAATGGAACAGTTGGTTAGGTCTAGGCTCATTACATGTCCAGAGGGGTCACATGTGACGCCCTTCCAAACACAGCAATCAGCGTTGGGTGTCCAAGAAGGAATTGGGGCAGAGCCGAAAAGGGTGAGCAAAGAGGATTTCTGGTCGTCAAGACATTGGGCTGAAGCCAAGTTCGAACAAAAGAGGGAGAGAATGAAAAGGAACAGAAACAGAGTGAGTGGAAATCTCATTGTGAGGAGATGGGAACAAAAGAAGGCAGTTATGAGAAGTAGGGATGGAGTTGGTTGAACTGAGAGGTAGGAGCTCAGACATCACAAGATGGAGAGAATATAAAGGGGTGGGCAAGTGAGTAATGGAGTGTTGGGCACGGTAGAAACTAGAAATTTCGATGGTCATGTAGCAGACGAGACCGCTATACACTCCTAACAGTGAGTGGGATCCTCTTGACGCTTGAGGTCATTTGACAAACTGTGATAAGAACCAGGGACAGACAGGTGTTTGCTTACCAGGCCCTACTAAAAAGCCTTGTTAATTTCTAATGATTCCGCGTATGCAAGGATCCTCAGTCAGTTCTAACATGTGTACTCAGCGGCGGCTCCAGGAAAATTCAAGCAAGTGGGGCAACAAAATACTTATCTTTCATAAATCAAATAAATTTATTCTCCCCTTTAATATTAAGCATCTGTCATCTACTTTCGATATATCGACAAATATAAAATAAAATTTTCAAATAATCAATTTCCAATAATCCGATAAAGATAATATTAAATTTAAAAAAAAAAATTTAATACATTGTTACTAATAATTTTTAACCCAAAAAGAAAATCCAAATATATAAACTCATACAGCTGCCCTCAACAAGTTTTCATGTATTGAAATCGTTACATTATAACTTCATTATCAACACTAGCAATTACATCATTTTCAATATATGTGACCAAACGGTTATTCGTCAATTGATCTCCCATTCAATTACGCAACATGTTATTTACGTACTTTATTGCTGAAAAAGCTCTTTCTACCATCGCAGTCATTATTAATAAAATCAACGTCAATTTTAGAAATAAATAAACAAATTTGTATTCGATATTCTTCTTTGTCTCAACTAATTTTATAGCAATGTCACCAATTGCTTTAAGTTCTAAAAACCCGTTGCTAGAGCACATATTAGCAATGTGGACCCATTAATTTTTTATTTTATTTTGGTAGACAATTGGCCCATTAACTTAGGCGGTAGGTATTTTATGGTGAATTTTGTTCACTACCACAGCAACAAAAAATATATGTAAAGTTAGCTAATGTAGGGGTGAAACTCTTAAATTGAGTAGGGTCAAACTCAAAAGTTTACGTGAGGACAAACTAAAAGTTTTAATTCATAACATAAAAAATTTTATTTTAAAATATTTTTTCAGTCTTAGCAGAGTCAATTGATCCCATTGTAATTAGTGTGGCGCTGCCCACGTGAGCACTTAATAATTCATAACCACTACCTGGACTTTTGAGGCTGTCTTGAAGGAATCGGTGACATAGCACAGCATGTCTTTCATTTCCATCCACCTTTGTCTCATCTAAGTTCCAGTGTTTCTTTTTCCCACCGGGGACCACTCTTAACTCAGATTTTCCTTCCCCTTTTAGACTGGGAATAACATCTAAACCCGACCCGGCCCGACCCATCATAGACCTTGTTTGTGATACAGGTCACGTGAGTGAATGGATGCATAAATAGTTGCCTCTATTACAGGCCTGTAGCCCTCGTGGCACTAATTCAGGTTCTTTCGTCGATGTTTTTCATTTGTCAATATTAGGAATCATAAAATAAATCATGTTGGAAGGCTTTTTCTTTTTTTGTTTTTTTTTTCAAAAACACCAAATCATAACGAACTTATCATTACAAGCAGAGTTTTTATTTGAGGGGTAGTACGGTATTTAGGGGGTGGACTGAGGATTTTCACATGCGTTTTGAAGGCAGGCCCATGATTTTTATGTGGATTTTGCAAGCAAATCCTGAATTTTATATAGGTTGTGAAGACTCCACGTGTCTATATTTGGGTCTCCCTCTGATTACAAATAGCTTACGAATAAATGTATAAGAGGAGAACGTTCTCATACTAGCTGTAAGATCCCGGTCTCACATATTTATTATTTTATTATATTTTAATTAGATATTATTATTATTTTAATTGAATGTATTTTAGTTATTTAAGTGGGTAGGATTAAGTGGGGCACACGTTAGATTAGATGCATAGATTGATGAGTTGGGTTAATGGGTAGATGGCCTGACCCGTAGTTTGACCCAATGACTTAAGCCCAATAGTATTCTTTTTAACCTAATCCCCTTTTTAACGAAAACCTTCTTATCTCTCCTCACTAATCTCTGCAACTCCTCCCGGTTATCTTCTTCTTCTTTCTCTTTCAACTTCCCAAGTCATACCAGCTTTAGGATCCAGCCATCAGAATCAAGATCAGAGGATACCAGCATTCTCCGTTCAATATTCTTATCTCAGGCAATCCTCTCCTCAAATCATTAGGAGTAGATCTATATTTTTAGGTTATCTTCGTATTCTTTCCAATGTTAGATTTTGGGTAGGAATACCATAGATCTGTTCATCTGAGCATTCCTTTCCCATATTTTTTGTCAGATCGGTGATAGGATTATTCTCAACGCTATAGGAATAGCGGTTTGGGTATTGGTTAGGATCTGTGTATTTTTCTTCAACCCTGGTAAAAGGCAAGTACCTAATCATAGTTTATAAATTTAATATTTGTTTTCTCCTTGATTGGCATGTCAATGCATGTGGAAGCCTTTGATGCCCTTTGTGTTTTTGATAATACGGCTATGCGATTTTGCCTTATGTTTGGATCGAAGCTTGGGGATGACTCCATCGTTTTTCCCATGTGTATTTTAGTGCTATGCTGTAACTCAATCCACCTATGACTCGCTTATGACGAACCCGAAACAGGTACCGGACCCAAACCGTGGGGGATTGTATGTGAGGTGGGGCCCACGGGATGATCAGATCACGGATCTGGTCCGTTCATCAGGTTGGACACAGGGGGGCGACCATAGGGATGGCGGACCCGTGTGAGGCGGGCCTTGCTTGGTCCACCATCCAGCAACCAAAAAGGGACAGCGGTAGTGAGAAAGAAAAAAAAAAGGTATTTTCGTTTTTGGGACCGTGGGACCCATGTGGGCCATTTATTTTTTATCAGGTCCCTGCATCTTGAAGAGGGCGCCTGGGCGACCTTATTTGATGGGTCTGATCTTGGGTCATGATCAGGGTGCCCCACTATCCGAGTGTCCCAAAGGTTGGCGTCGGCAAAATGGGTTCTGTATTGGGTGTTTTCACATAACATGGGTTGGAAAGAAAGAAAAGAAAGAGAGAAAGACTGGGTACGGTTTGACTTAGTGGTTGGATGGGTTTTGAAAAAAATATAAGAGAAGGGAGATGTTTGATGATGTCACCCCATGTGACATTAGTACTTGACCTGATAAGAATATGGAGGAAAGAGTAAGAGTTGTATGACTTGATGTATGACCTGATGATGCTGGGATAAAGCATTCATGTGACTAAATGGCTAAAGTACTATTGGGTAGTACTTTACCCATTAACTTTTAGTAATTTAATAAAAGGCCTATTGTTTTATAAATTTTAATGAGATCCTTTGACTTAATTTGAATGTGGACAATATTTATGGATGGGTCCTTAGGTTTTCTAAAATTATAAATTAAGGATTGTTACTTCTTAGTTTTATTTGCAAATTAATTTTTAATGGTATCTTGGATTTTTAATGTGCTAAAATTATATGTTTGTACTTTATTAATTGGATCGTTGGACTGCGTAAATACCGTCTGGGCACACGGTATCTTACTAGCATGGGGTTTAGTGCTTAATATAACTTCGGGGAAATCCTAATGGATTCGAGCTCAACTCATTCCTATTGGAAAACCTTTAATTGGGTCTATGCACCATTGATGGAAAAGTGATGCGTTGATCTTTTATCCATTAGAGATTCCTGTGGTTATTGGGTACGAGACCTCATGTTTGACCTTAGGATTTGTTTGTGGTTATTTTTTGACTTTCGAGTTTGCATACATGAGTGGTTATTTGAATATGACTTAGGATCCTTGTTTCGGAGTATTATTAATCAGGTCTAGTATGAATATATGTATATGTGTTTATGTGGGTCATTTTTGGACGACTGCAGATTGATATATGGACGGTTGATCACCGATGTGACCGGATCACTTATAATTCGCTTTGTTTATGCACAGATTATCCTGATTTTATTTTGATCGGTTTATAACCACCGACATTATGAAAGGGCTTTCCCGATTTATTTAGGGCTGACCACCCACAACTGGGACACTTGTCACCGTGTGATTCTATATTGCTCCCTTTGTATCGTTAGACTTTTGTTTTACATTCTTTTTCATTATTATCTTTATCATTGTTTTATTATTATCACACTTGTCTATATTCTTTTCGTTATCATATTAAATTTCGAATTATGATTATGTTCTTGCTATTTACTTTGTAATATTTGATGCATAGGTACTGAGCCCTACTTTACCCAGGAAATGGAGGAGGATTAAGCGTTTCAAACGTTTGAGCCAACTGATGAACCCGAGTGGGATGCCGGAGATGGCTTTGGAGCCATCTGAACCAGCACAAGAGAGAACGTCATCTTAGAATTATATAAATGAACTTTCTTTTAGTGTTGAGACCTTTTTTAGAAATTTTATAATTCTGCAATTTTAACTATTAATGTTTATTTGATTTTTGTGTTGGGTTTTATTATAAACATTGATTACCAATTGAATAAAGCTTCCGCTGCATTTAATGAAATTTATTTTGACTCACCACATATTGAAATTCATTGTGGGTCCACTTTTGAAAGCTTGTGTTGTATTAAACACAGGAATTTGAATTTGATTTATTTTTCACCTTTTCCCGATTCTTATTTTGGGGGACGTGACACTAGCTCTATTGGGCTCACCTTGAACCCCTTTTGATCACTCCAGGCCCTTAAATACTCTCCTCATCCCATGATCTAACATTATGACCAATTTAACACTCATTTAAGCTATATCCATTGTTGGATTGAATCTTTACACAAAAAAAAAAAAATCATGCTCAAGATGCCATCAATCGTTCAGCCTGTTAAATTAAGGACTAAAATAATTTGGTGATTTTTTTTCTTTTTGCTACTCAGAAGCTGTGACGGCTGACCTTGTAGACTTATAGATCAAGCAACGTTCTCATGGGTTAGAAATACTTCTTACCTCTTGCAACTATTAGGCAGAGTAAAACTAACATAAAAATTAATGAAAAAAAAAAAAGGTAAGGAGAAATATTACTGATCCAAACAAACAAGAGATATACATCAAGAAGGGAAAAAAGAAAACACAATAAAATAAAATAAAAAGAGAAATAAAGGTTCTAGAAAACGATAAATAACCCCATGGCACTAAGCAATGCCTTTCATTTCACTCCACCTGCTCCTTCTTTTGTTTTTTTCCCACCCTCCAAGCCTTTAGTGGAAAATTAGGATTACCGAAGCCAAATCCCAATCCTACACGTATAAATCTCCAATCAAAATCCATTCTTGATGGCCAATTTGCACTTCTAGGCTCCCCAGGTGCCTCAGGCCCTGGTGGTGCCTCACATTGCATTGACAATGGGACCCCCACATAATCCTGGATTACCTTCAAAAGAATCATTCGCAAAGGTAAGAAATTGTTGGGCCTGTGGTATTCTTCCCACTAAGCAGCTTTGCGAGAGGTTTAAGACAGAGAGAAATGATAGGGCTGTCAACTCTCTAGGGATCTCTCTTGAGAGCCAGTTCATTGATAAATCTAATGATTCAAGCTGCCGTAGATTTCCCAATGATGATGGTATTGGACCACTAAACTCGTTGTTTGACACGTTCAGCATATAAAGAGATTTGAGATTCCCGATTTCTTCAGGAATTCATCCATGGAATTTATTGTTTGAGAGATCCATAGTTGACAGGATGGTTAGGATCTTGAAGAACTCCACTTCTGACCCTTTGACTGTAATTGTTACTCTCTCCTGGTAGTAGAATGCTGAATACACGTATGAGAAGGAAAATCCGAGAATTTGTTGGTGTTCATGATTTATTTAATTCAAAGGTGTGCATATTGTTGATTTAAAAATAATGTGTATGTATAACCCACATGGGCATTAGAACCAATAAATGGATTGGTTTTTTTAAAGGTGAGCCCCACCCACTTGCATACTCTATGCCCTGGTCATATGGTAGCTTTGCCCGATTAAAAGACAAATTGCCTGTGAATCCATTAGAAGAGAAATCAATGATATGCAGTTTGGAGAAAGGATTTCGATCTTCATTATGATTAAGCTTGTTTCATATGTAATGCTTTCTTGGCATTTTCTTGGCCATTTAGAAGGAGAAATCTTGAAAGCTTTCTGATCGGCAAGGTGATTGGCAAGGTGGTGGGAACCCTCAAATAGTGCCTTTTTTCATTGGAGATTGCTTGCAAAGTGTTTCTTGGTGTGTCATAATTATGGTTGGAAGTAGATATGTGGATATTAATGGGGGTGGCTGACCCTTTTGAGTCTGGTGGTGTTGGCAGCTTGTTCCGGCTGAAATTGTGTTTTAAAGAAAGGAATAGGGTTGATAACGGTTCGGAAGCATTAGCCTATTGCCGAGAGATATATATATATATATATGTTTCCTCTAGTGTTTTGCCTTGGTTAGTTTCTCGTCCTTACATCCTTTTTAGCCCATCTTTGGTTGGATCTGTCATTTAAATTTTAAACCCCTTTGGATAAATGAAACATGTGTCTACATGTGGCACATGTATGGAAATGATGATCAGAGAACTGCACATTCTGATGCTTGGGACTAATTCCTTGATAAATGCTCCGTTTGGCCCATCGTTGGTACTTTTATTTTGTTCTCCTTTTCTTTTTTCCATTACTATGGAGGAACCCTTTAATTAAAAAGTTTAAATGGCTGTGTCTTAACTTTAATTTAGCCCAAGCCATTTAGATTTATGATAAATGAACGTACTATATATAAAGCCCGATCAATTTCTTGTGGCTCTCATCATTCACTTGTGAGTTGTGAGTGTGAGTTGTAACATCAACACTTCTTCTTCTTGTTTTTTTGTATGAGGGAGAGATTTCATTTAAAAGTAAGAAACACCAAAACAAAAGCCAACTTATGGACAATCCTACAAAACAAACCCTTCAAAAATAGATACCTGCTCCTAAGAACGACAAAGCGCATCAATGTTTATATCCTGATTGCTAAAGAGGCAAAGTTTAGCAAACGAATGAGCTGCTGAGTTAAAAGAACTACGAATAAAACAAAGTTTAATATAATCGAAAGTTAAAGCTAACTTCTTGATATCATCAATAATTAGGTTGATTGCACTTTCAAGTTCACCGTTAATAGCCTTAACTACTTCTTTGGCATTCGTGAGTGCAACAATCCTTATATATATCTATTTTCCTATGCCCTTTTTTTTTTTTTTTTTATTGATGTGAGAAGCGCTCGGGTTTTGGCTTTCTTAGATGAGGCGACTCTCGTACCAACCAAGGCACTTGCATTCACAACATTTCCTTTAGTCATAGCAGCATAACCAAAAGAAAATTTTCCATTTGCCGTCTTATAAGCGGCATCTGAGAATATTAAAGTTTCCTCCTTTGGGCTAATCGTTCTGAAGGGATCTTGAATCGTAGACTCTCTTATCTTTACTGGAGCAAAGTTTAGAAAACTCATCAGCCATGAAATTAACAGAGAAGATTATATTGATGGGATTCAATTTCTTCCCTTTGAATAGGAATTCATTTATTGCTTTCCACAAAAACCACCACATTGATAAAATCTGCATTCTAGTGTGATCATTTCCCAAAGGAGCAACCGATTGACTATACTCACACAAGTCCTTTCACCATTTCTCTAACTCCCTAACATGAGAGTTATGAATTACCAGGCCTAAATGGGAATCAGACCAACATGCTCGAGCACATTCATGTTATTTGCTAGTCCTTTTGGCCTCAGCATTTGGGGCCTCAGCATTTACTTTTCATACCCTGTCTAACTCATAACTCTCATGTTTTTCTCTAGCTCTCTAACTTGATAAAGGTAACCACACAGAGGACATTTGAGGCTACCGTAACGGAAACGGAGTACATAGGTAGATTTTGCGCCCCCTGTTAACTCACACCCTGTCTCCTTGCTTCACACTTTCCTGGATTTGATCTTTGGATTTGCCACTTTTCTCATGCATGGGCTTCTCTTTCCACATGTGTATGGGTTCTCTGTCCTACGCAGTGGGCTTCCTTCTCACTTGTGTGTACACTCTCTTTCACATTGTGTGGGCTTTCTTGCTTCATCTTTCCAAACCAAGATTTAAGAGCATTTAATTTTTGTTGGTAAATTTCCTTTTCTTCTTTTGGCCTGGAATACTTTTCCAGGTCTGAGGAAAATACAATTATTGCTGGTACTGTATTTTTCTTCATTTGGGGCCTCGTCATTTCCTTCTCAAATCTGAGTTAGAGAAAGCATTTAATTTTGCTGGTCCTTTTGGGCACAACATTTACTTTTTCAAACCTGAGTTAGAGTAATCATTTTAACTATCATAAATCCTGCACAAGTTAATCTCTTATAAATTGATTAATAAATTAAATTAATCACAATTACCATTACCATTACAAACTAAAGTAATTAATTGTATATTTTACTGGTAATATCATAAATATTCTTATAGTTGGCCCCTCTTTCCATGTGGGGAACTTCTCTTTCTATCTGTGTGGCTGTATCTCCCACTCACGGGCTTTCTTCTCACTAGTACATATGAGTCTTGCTTCCTCTTTCCTAACCAAGATTTAAGAGCATTTAATTTCTACCATGTCTTTTTCTTCTTTTGGCCTCGTCGTTTACTTTTCCACGTTAAATAGGAAACCTGTGCTGGAGAAAGCATTAAATTTTGATAGTATCCGTCATTTTCTGTTTGGGCCTCGACATTATACTTTTTCAAACCTGGGCTAGAGTAAGCTTTTTAATTACAGCTGATATCAATCTTTTGGGGCACCTCATTTGAAACGATTCACTTGTAAGTTTATTCGGAAAACGCATCCTACCTCACATTCTTTCTTGCAGGCTCTTCTTCTTTTTGTTGAGTCAATGAGTTTGTTGGGTGGTGCTACATATTCACTCTAGGACGTAGGGAGGACCACAACCATCGGTAGAGGTATCCGTCGTGCATTTTGAGCCTCAAAGTTATATGGTTGCTGCACATGAACCACTTGACTTTGTTAAAAATTGACACGCTAGAGATAATATTGAGTTGTTTGGATTTAGCTAGTTGGATACTATAGATAGGTTTTGAATTTGAATAGTAGTTGAACGGGCTTGCTACCAAGTTGTAATATTATTTAAAAGTTTTGATGGTTTCAGAGCCATGGCCTGCTGTTGATCTTGAAATCAAGCCGGCTATGGTCATGTCCTTTATCATTCCGCGACAAGGACCATCACTTTTCTTGTTCAATAAGTTTCTAGCATCCACTCTTATCCATCCAATGATCTAAGCCTTAGGATATCACCATCTTTGTCAATTTACATGATAAAAAGCTTCTAGATGAGGTCATGATAGATCTGATCTAGTGAGGCATCGACATTAATAGACTCAATAAAAAAGTAGGATACATAGGCAGACAGTGATCACCAGTAAGGCTCCATGATCACTTCAGCCAAACTTATGTTTTTTTGTTTTAACATCCACATAACCTTTTCCATTAAGGCACCAAAAATAATATTTCGGCCAAAACTTAAAATAAAAAACTTTAAGTGAAATTTCATTACAGCCACTTGACCGAAACAAAGATTTTTGGTCTTTTCAGCCGAAATAGTATGAAATTAATAATTATGTTTCTATCTCACTATAATATTATTTAAAAAGTTTCACACTTATATGGTATCTATGGTTTCCAAGTCAAAGTCATTTTGCCAACAATTACCCACATGAAGATATCAGAAAGGAATAGAAGGAATGTTCTCCCCTAAATGAGATCATTTTATCTTCCTCTATTTTCTTCTTTCTTTTTTTTCTTTTTTGTCATTACTATATCGTTCTCAATTCTCATCACGGTGATGGTAATTGATAACAATGGACTTTAGAGCTCTATCTTTTCATCACATGTTGTATTCACAGTTAATCACAACACAAATTGGTAGATGATTTTCTCTATGGAAAAAAAAAAAAAGAAGAAAAAATCTTCCCTTTGGTTTGCACTTTTATCATATAAGCTTGTTGAAGGTTTTTTTTTCCTATTTTTCGCAAAGAATGGCAGAACTAGATCAATCCTTATATATTAGAGGGCTAAGAAACATCAAAATACATCATTTCATGCATATCAAATTAAAATAAGTTCTTGTTTGATGTTAAAAACCTGCACTTGTAGTATATCAAACAATAACTCACCATGTCGCACAAATAGAGAGCTAAACATTACACGTGCTGCGCTCATGCATGAGTATTTTATGAAAAGGGAAAGGAAAGCTATTGTGAACAAGGTTGTGAGTGGGGGATTTTCATCAAATATTGGGCTCTATTATGATGATGTGTCCACTACTGAACAATTTCAACTGCTAATCCTGTGGACTTTTGTTTATAGATCATGCAGCATCCTCATAGATTGAAAACTTCTGTCCTACAAAGTTTAGTTGTTGAGCCGTGCCAGATTTAAAAGCCACACCTCCCTTTTTTGACCTTTTAAGATGGGGGAGAAACATTATTGATAAACACAGACACAAGATAGGGAGAAACATTATTAATAAAAACAAAGAAAAGATACAAAGCAAGAGAGAGAAAAGATAATTTAAAGGAAGAGGAACAAGAAAATGGTAACTGCTCCTTTGACAACACTCAAGGCCTTATATTTATTCTAAACTTTTTTCTTCCATCCATGTCCAAATAGTAAAGTCATCATCCATCATCTCAGTGGGGTCCGATGCAAATCGCAGAGACTCTGGCAGTACCTCACATTGAGTGGACAATGGGAGCCCACATAATCCTGGATTACCTAGAAAGGAACTGTTTGTAAAGGTAAGGAATTGCTGGGCGTGTGGTATTTTTCCCACCAAGTGGTTCTGCGAGAGGTTTAGGACTGCGAGGAATGTTAGAGGTGCGAGGTTTGTAGGGATCTCTCCTGATAGCTGGTTTCTTGATAAATCTAACGATTCAAGCATCTCTAGATTTCCAAATGATGATGGTATTGAACCACTGAAGTCATTATGAGACATGTTGAGAATGAGAAGAAATTTGAGATTTCCAATATCTTCAGGAATGCTTCCATGGAATCTATTGCATGAGAGGTCCATGGATGTCAAGATGGTTAGGATGGCCAAAACCTCCATTTCTAACCCTTTCAGCATGACTATTAAGTTGTACTGATAATATTCCGGGATTAGATCATCTGAGAATCCAAATCTGAGACTTCGGTGTTTGACCTCATCATCAATCATTGCCGTCAAATTAAGAAACCACTCTGAGGACAAATTGCCCGTAAAACCATTAAAAGAGACATCAATGACTTGCAGCCATGAGAAAGCATTTTGGTCTTCTGGCTGCTGCAAAGAAAACTTGTTGGAGCATAGTATAAGAACCCGCAATTGCTTTAAAGACCCGAACCAAGATGGGAAGGAATCGTTTATCAGATTGTTCCCTATGTTTAGAACTTCTAGCTGTGTGCAATTAGCCAATGATTTTGGAAATGAGCCCTCTAACAGATTTCCATTAAGATTGAGTGTCCTTAGGCTACATCCATGTTGAAAACCCTGAGGAATGACGCCACGAAAGTTGTTCTTCGCAAGATTTAGTACCAAAAGGTTGTCCAACTGACCCAAACAAGTTGGAATCGAGCCGCTCAAGTTATTGAGCTACAGGTCAAGGACTATTAAATTGTTTGCAGCACAAATGGACGGAGGAATTTCTCCACTGATATTATTTTTGGAGAGTGAGAAGAAAACGGTGAAATTAAGGTATAGAAAGATGTTAGTTGGAATGATCGATGTGAAGTTATTGCCTGAGTAATCTAGAGCAACAACGGAGGGTGGTGGAATTGGCATTGTCCCTTGAAGCTTGTTGGAATGAAGGTCAAGAACACTTAACTTACTCAAGGAGAGATCAACACCGGGTGGTTGGAGACTATCTACCATGTTGTGAGAAAGGTTTAGATGTTTCAGAGACCCATTCCCGATCCTCCATATCCAATTGGGTATTTCACCATCAATTTTGTTGTTGGAAAGAATTAGAGTTGAGTCAGTTGACAATCTCAATCGGTTTCTAAGGAAGTCAGGGAACTCCCTGAGGTTGCAAGAAGATAATTTCAGATTCCCAATTTGAGGAAAGGATATGCTAATACCACTAGTATTGATTGACAATCTATTATTTGAAAGATCAAGACTTGAGAGGTTCTTGATATTTTGGAGCATGAATAAGTCGGCGGTGCCACTGAAATTGTTGGAAGAAAGGCTGAGCGTTCTTAGCCTTTTGAGTTGAAAGAGTGAAATGGGAATTGGCCCCTGCAGGTTGTTGTCACTCAAATCAAGTGATTTCAATAATGATGAAGCCATATTGAATTAATCAAGTGGAGCATTGAATTCGTTTTTGCTCAGATTTAAGTACAGCAGGGTCGGAAGTCTGAACAAAGATGATGGGATATTTCCTGTGAGTGCATTATCGGACAAATTGAAAATTCTCAGACTTGACAAAAAGGTTAAGGAGGTGGAGTTGATTGGGGCACTGATGGAATGGCTGGTGAGATCTAGGCCCATCACGTGACCAGAGCGGTCACATGTGATGCCCTTCCATAGGCAGCAGTCGGTGCTGGGTGTCCAAAATGGGGTTGAGGCAGAGCCGAAGAGGGTCATCAAAGAGGATTTCTGGTCGTGGAGGCATTGGGCTGATGCTGAGTTTGAACAAAGGAGGGAGAAAATAGAGAGGAAATGAAAAAAAAGCGAGCAGAAGTTTCATTGGAGGAAACTGGTTCAGAAGACAGTTATGAGAAGTAGAGAGATAGAAAGGTTGAATTGAGGGGGAATGACTGAGTGCAGGCATTACCAGGCAGGGTGAATATATAAAGGGAGGGCATGTGAATAATAATGAGGCGTTAGGAAAGAGCCGTGTGAAATTTTGAGGCTCTTAGTAGGAGGTCAGATGGCAAAGGATTCCTAAACGAATCCCGATACTGTCGTTCTCAGGCTGACCATACAATTTCCATTGCCAAGATCACATCCACATGTTTGTAATACCACCTTCTACCTCTTGGCCAAAATATAATTGGGCCCATAATCATCTAATTACCAAAGCCAAATCCTAATCCTACACGTATGAATCTCCAATCAAAATCCATTCTTGATGGCAAATTTGCACTTCTAGGCTCCTCTGGTGCCTCAGGCTATGGTAGTGCCTCACATTGCATTGACAGTGGGACCCCACATTATCCGGGATTACCTTCAAAAGAATCATTTGCAAAGGTAAGAAATTGTTGGGCATGTGGTATTCTTCCCACGAAGCAGTTTTGTCAGAGGTTTATGACAGAGAGAAATGATAGAGCTGTCGACTCTATAGGGATCTCTCCTGAGAGCCGGTTCATGATTCAAGCTGCCGTAGATTTCCCAATGATGATGGTATTTGACCACTAAACTCATTGTTTGACATGTTGAGCATATAAAGAGATTTGAGATTCCCGATTTCTAAGGAATTCTTCCATGGAATTTATTGTTTGAGAGATCCATAGTTGAGAGGATGGTTAGGATCTTGAAGAACTCCACTTCTGACCCTTTGACTGTAATTGTTACTCTCTCCTGGTAGTTGAATGCTGAATATACGTATGAGAAAGAAAATCCAAGAATTTGTTGGTGTTCGAGCTCATCATCCATCATTCCCTTCAGATTTTGAAACCACTTGAGAGACAAATTGCTTGTGAAACCATTAGAAGAGAAATCAATGATATGCAGTTTCGAGAAAGCATTTCAATCTTCTGGCTGATGAATGGGACCATGGATTTTGTTGGATCGTAATATCAAAACCAGCAATTGTTCTAGGGACCCCAACCAAGATGGGAAGGAATCATTTATTCCATTTTTCCCAATGTTTAGAACTTCTAACTGCTTGCAGTAAGTCAAAGACATTGGCAGTGAACCTTCTAACCTATTTTTGTTAAGTGTTTGCAGACTACATCCATGCCCGAACCTATGAGGAATGATGCCACATAAGTCGGTCTTCTCAAGATTCAAGACCCGAAGTTTGTCCAGCTCAACCAAACAATGAGGAATCAAGAACTTCAAGTAATTATTAGACAAATCGAGGATTGTTAAATTAATTGCATTACAAAGGGATGAAGGGATCTGTCCACCAATGTTGTTATCAGAGAGTGAGAAGGAAAATAAGAAGTCACTGAAGTATAGAGAGATGTTGGTCAGGATTACAGATGTGAAGTTGTTGTGCGAATAATCAAGAATGGCAACTAACGGTGGTGGTATTGGAATTGACCCTTGAAGCTTGTTAGAATTAGGGTCGAGCAAAAGTAGATGGCTCAAGGAAAGATCAACGGTGGGCACTTCAAGACTATATAGCAAGTTGTGAGAAAGATTTAGATAACTCAAACGCCCATTCCCGACCCTCCATATCCAGTTGGGAATTTCACCATCAATTCTATTGTTGGAAAGGTCTAGATATAACAATTTGGATTGGGTTTTAAGAAACTGGGGGAATTCCCTAAGATTGCAAGAAGACAATTCCAGACGAATGAGTTGAGGAAAGTAAGTGGAAGTACCACTGGCATTGATTGACTACCTATTATTTGAAAGACTAAAATAGAAGTGGTTCGTGACATTTTGGAGCAAGAGTAGGTTCATGGTGCCACTGAAGTTGTTTGAAGAAAGCCAGAGTGTCTCTAGTCCTGTGAGTTTAAACAATGAACTCGGAATTGGTCCTTGAAGCATGTTGTTGCTCACATCAAGCACATGAGGAAGCATTGACAAATTCATCAATTGGTACGTCGAAATGGTTTTGGCTGAGATTTAAGTTCCATAGCAATGGAAATGTAAACAAAGATGATGAGATCTTTCCATTGAGTGAATTGTTATGCAAATAAAGTCTTTCCAAACTGAAAAGTCCCTCCCCAAATGATGAATCTATTGCACCAGATAAATTGTTATTTGAAAGGTCTATTCTCATTAAATTATGCAGTCAACACAGGGGCGGAATACTACCACTGAACCTGTTTGATGAAAGGTTTAATTCTGCAAGTTGTGTAAGGTTCTCGAAGTGACGGAATCTCATCACTAAACCTGTTTGATGAAATGTCCAAGTACCAAAGCTATGCAAGGTTCCCAAGTGATGGAATCTCACCACTGAACCAGTTTAATGAAAGGTCCAAGTATTTAAGTTGTGCAAGGTTCTCAAGTGACGGAATCTCACCACTGAAATTGTTGGACGAAAGGTCCAAGTGTACAAGTTGTGTGAGGTTCTCAAGTGAAGGAATGTTCCCACTGAAACTATTTGACGAAAGGTCCAAGTGCGCAAGTTGGGTAAGTTTCTCAAGTGACAGAATCTTCCCACTGAAACTGTTTGACACAAGGTACAAGTATTCAAGTTTTGTAAGGTTCTCAAGTGACGTAATACTCCCACTGAAACTGTTTGACGAAAGGTCCAAGTGTACAAGTTGGATGATAGTGCCTAGCGACGATGAAACCCTTCCCGAGAAGTTGCAGCCAGCGAGCTCCAATCTTTGCAGGTACCTAGGATTTCCAAAAGAGTTGGGCAATTCTCCCATAAAGTTAGTGGATGAGAGTAACAAGATCTGTAACTTGCGGTTGGAAGGAAATTCAGGCAAAAGTACCTGGGAGGAGAGGATTGGACTGCAGGTCTAGAGTCTCTAAATCCTGCAGTTGAAAGATCTTCATAGGAATTTCTCCAGTCAGATGGAGGGACGTGAGATTGGCCAACATCCCCAGCGATTCCGGCATGGGAGAAGATATGTTCACCCCATCCAAATAGAGTTCCTTTAGCCCAGAAAGATTCCCGACCACATACCCAAAATCAGGACCAAGGAAACGAAGTGGTTCAAAAAAATTGAAGACACAGGAAAGACCCAGCGACTCCAAACTCTTGATGAGCGAAAGTTCGATTGGGACGAGGCCTGTGAAGTTAGAATTGGAGAGAATGAGGTGGGTCAGGTTCGAGAGAGCACTAATAGGAATTGGGATGGAAGAGTTAAAAAGAAGGAATTGTCAGAAAGATCGAGATTTCTGAGACCTGACAAAGAAATTAAGGAGGTGGAGTTGATTGGGGCACTGATCGAGTGGTTGGCGAGGTCTAGGCCTGTCACGTGACCCGTGGAGCTCTCGCAGGTGACGACGCCCTTCCAAAGGCAACAGTTTGTGTTGGCCGTCCAAGAAGGAATCTGGGCGGAGCCGAAAAGGGTGAGTAAAGAGGATTTCTGGTGGTCAAGACATTGAGCCAAAGTAAGATTTGAACAAACAAAAGAGGGAGTAAATGGAGAGGACTTGAAACACAGCGAGTAGAAATCTCATTGTAGGGAGACAGGAACAAAACAAGCCACTCATGAAAAGTAAAATGAGAGAGATTTGGGGATGGATTTGAGAGGGAGGAGTAGGATTTAGAATATAAAGCGAGTGTAGAAAGAGACAGGTTGACGAGATGGCGAAGAGTTCAACCATTACAGGACAAAAAAGTGGGAGTGGGGTATATTTAATCTAGGATAGTCTTCTCCAACAGGTCCAGTTCTGTAGGCCCAATTGGAGCCCTTTTTTGGTCACTGCACCGGCTTAGCCCCTTTCACACTTTTGTGATCCTATGAAATTGAATGAGGCCCAATTTTACAGTTATCGTATCTTCATCTGCAGTTGGATTGAATTTCAAAAATTTATGGTTAAAATATCATTAAATCAAATATCAGAATAATTTAATGAAGCTGATTTCTTGGCTGACTTTATTTAAAGGGGCCTTTCTATCTAACCTCCCCAACTAATAGACATGCATCCAAGTGGGTCCTATGAGCTGGATAGCATATAATTTATAAACAGTTCCGGTCCCCTGGACAAAGAAAATGTTCCTTAAATCTACTGGTGAAGCCGGCTATTTTGGAGAAAATTTGGCAAGAGCCCAGTTTTTTTTAATTAAAAAACATTTATTATAAGCACTGTACATATTTTATGTATGAAAATGTTTTTTTTTTTTTTTTTTTTTTTTTTTTTTGTTTTGTTAATAGGCCACAGGTGTGGGTCATGTTGTAATTGCTCGCATGTGGCACCATGTAAATGAAATCAATTATATATAATGAAGTCAACAAACTACTTACTTCTCAAGAAACGCCATTAGAAATAATTAAGTTGCTTTTCCACTGCACATGACCAAGACGAATAATTTATTATCATTGGACTTTTCCAGCAGTTATGAAATATCCAAGTGGCCCATCCATCATGGCCACAACTTCAACTCTCTAAGAATTTTTATGGGCATTTTCGTCATTTCTCCCCACCCCAAATTTGTTTTCTCTTGTTAAAAGATAGAATTTTAAATAAGGATGAGGGAAGGAATGGAACCCACAGTGGGGCCCACATCATGAAAGTCCATGCCACTCAAAATGAACGCCAATGTTATTAGTTCGATGTTTGGAAATTTTGCTTCTATACGAGTGTCACCCATTATACAACTGAGCATATCATCAATAACATAACTAATACAATCTTATGCATTATTAATTATATTTATTAATCACGTTATCAATAATGACATAATATAGAATAAGTCATTTCCCTTGAAAAGGGGTCATATCTGTTCTTTACTGATGCTTGATGGAGCAATATCTTTTATTTATTTATTTATTTTTATTTTTTTGTTGTTGTTGTTCTGGGGCAGGTCTCAGCTCCGGAACACCCTAGTCCATCTATTGCAGTAGGAATAGTCATTAATTAATTTATTAATTCATTTTAGCTCTTTAAGGAGCTTTAAAAACAATAGCTATGTAGTGCCAGACTCAAGAGTCGATATAATTCAGGATGTTATCCATTTATGAATTCAATTCAATTTCATAATTCCATTCAAAACAATTGAAAGGAGTAAACATTAACATCAATCCAATGAGAGAACTAATACAATTAGTAATTCTATCTATTTCTATATCAATTCCAAACAACCATTCAGGTGTAAGCATTAGTTATCTAATGTACGTGCTATTTTCGATGAACATCACATTATATATACAACTTGTATATTAGAGTCCCTTTAATTAACACCTATAGAGGTATAAACGTCATCAATAATCTTGAAACAACACTCTAATTCAATAGGCCTTTTACCCAGGAAAATCAGACTTCAAATTTGAAATTTTTCCCAAATTCAGTTACCTATTCGATTACCTGTCGGTTAACCAAATTCTAGAAGGCGGTTCGGTGAGCCTTCCAGAACCTTACAAATTTTGACAAATTTTCTAAGTTTAATCAGTCACTAACTCGGTCACCATTTGGCTGACCGAAATCCATTTTTTGGTTAATCGAATTTAAATTCGGTTATGTACGGTTACATTTCCAAAGACTTACAATTGTCTCGTGAATTCGGTCACATTTTCGGTTAGCCAAATTCCAGAATTGAGCCAACCGCTATCAGTAGGTCACCTCACCGTCAGCTTCCCAAAAGCTTGCAATTCTTGTAAAACTTACCCAAGTGAGTTCAGTCACCTCCCGGTAGGCATGAAAATATGGGCCTCAAAACCGAGCCTGGTCATTCCTGAGCCGGGCTGGCACTGCCCGTGTCTAATATGTGGGCTTAGCTGGGCCAGGCCCAACCCTTTGGGGGTCAGCCTAGCACGGCCTTGGTAGTGCCGTGCTGGGCCGGGCCCCGGTCGGTCTTGGGCCGTGCAGCCCGTGGCGGCCCACAGATCCCCCTCCCCTTTTTGTATCTTTTTTTTTAAATTTAATTTTTTAAAAATTGGACGGGCCCAAAGTCACAAACTTAGACTTAGACTCTTGGACCAATTTCATCAAAATAAAGAAATAAAGAGAAGTAAATAAGTAGAATAACACTAATAATGTTTTGAAAAAATACATCAAATAAATTGTATTTCCTTGAAATTTAAGTTACAAAAGTTCAAAAAAATTACAAGTTTGAACTTGGATCAATATATATATATATAATGAAATTCAAACATTCTGATAAATGAAAAAAGAATTACAACTTCAAAAACCTATGATACATTCTAAAAAATAAATTACAACTTTGAAAACTTATGATACATTCTAAAAATTAAATTACAACTTTAAAAACCTATGATACATTATAAAAAATAAATTACAACTTTAAAAACCTATGATACACTATAAAAAATAAATTACAAGTTGAAAGCCTATTATAAATTTAAAAAAAAAAATTATAATATGATATATGTAACGCCGCTAGCTCGTCTTCTATCTCGAACTCTTCATCAATGAGTTGTTCTATATTCTCTGCTTGATACCAATCCTATAAGCACATGCAGGTCTCAACGGTTTCTTCTTTAAGCATAGTCCTCCTTGAGTCAATAAGGCGCCCACTTGCACTAAATGCTTGCTCTGATGCAACTGTAGACGCTGGTATAATTAGTATATCACGGGCAATGGTGAAAAGCACAAGAAACTTAGTTTCGAATGATTTCCACCATGCCAAAAGATCAAAAGCATCTTCTTTATTATCCGAGATTGGAACATGGTCGCTCTTCAGGTACATTGTTAATTTATTAAGGTTATAAGAGGATCCTCCGGAAGAAGAAGAGTTACCTCCGTGAGATTTCCTCATAATACTTTAAATGACCTTTTTTTTTCCCTTTTACGTACTTGAGGAGGGCATGTTGGGACCGTGGGTGTTATAGATCTACCTAATTGGGTAGCATAACCCAAATGAAGTGTTTCTAATTGTGTCTTAACTGTAGACATGTTATTTATATTAGTTGTATTCATGTTAGAATTTATTTCATCAAAAGGTTTTCTACACCTTTTAATTTCAATGTAAGGTTTAATACAACAGCTATAGAAAATGTTAAAGCAGCTATTCTCTAATATTGTGAAAACTTTGCCTCCATTTGTACACATATAAGTTGAAAAATGCAAAAATATCTATACTTATAAAAAGTAAGACTTATTTCATAAAAATTGGTTAAAGCTTGATCTAATGTAGGATAATATACCCCGGAAAAAAAAAGGTTGCATTGTGAATAACTTCTAAAAAATCTTTATTATCTCAAGAAGGGTCCATCTATCATCACTTATAAAATATATTTCTATGTTCCAAATAAAGTTAACAATATTGATTTAGTGCCATTTTATAGACACATGCTTCTTTTAACATTTTATAGGAAAAATTACATCTATGCTTTACATCTTCTGATATTTTCTTTGGTTTTAGACTCAAATTTACACATATGTCCCTCTACCATTGTTTTTGAGAGGGAGAACAAAAATGTATCCTACAATCCATTTAATGCTCTCTAAATCATTTCTAATAGATTTTACCCATACTTGTATGATAAGATTTATGATGTGGCATGCACATCTATTGTGAAATAAAGATCCATTTAAATCAAGCTGAATCGTAGGTTTTAGTAAATCTGCTGCGACATTGTTAGTACTTGCATTATCAAAAGTTATATAAATTATTTTATTTTCAATTTTATATTCTCTAAGTTTTTCAAGGATGGTGGACCATATCCTAGCACTAGTGTTTGAGAACTCTAATAAAGAAAAAACAATCATTCTTTTCTGCATCACCCAATCACTATCAATATAATGAAATGTGATTGCGATGTACCCCACATTTTGTTTAGAGGTCCATAAATCTGAAGTTAAAGCCACTTTTCTAGGTATATATATTTTTAAAAACCTATTTTAAACTCTCCTTTTCTTTCAAAAAAGTTTTTCTTGCATCATTTCAAGTAGTAATTGTAGATATTTTCTGCCATGAAGGAACAAAGGCTGCCCTACAAAATCTTTCAAATGATCGGTCTTCGGCAAGTATAAATGGTAATTGGCGAACAAATAAACTTAATAAGTTGATATCTCACATTATTAGGGTCATAGTGAAAAAGTCATAAACCATCAGATGAATCTGTTTGAGAAAGTTGTATTTGGATGATCCCACTTCTTACCCCAATGTTAGCGATATTCGTGACTCATGTGTTTATTAAGGTGGTCAGTGCCGTTTGCTAATTTTGCACTGAGGAGATCCTTGCAAAATTTACATTGTGCATTTTCCTTTGTTCCTTTTGTGGGATTTGGGACCTTAACTTTAACAAAATAATAAGACCATACAAGAGAAGTCAATCTTGTTTTTCTCTTCTTTTTATTTGTAGAAACCGAACATGCAGACTTTTCACCACCAGTGGGTCCGGGTTCTTAGGAATTATGACTATTTACTTCTATGCCCTGACTTTGATCTAAATGAATAAATCCAGGATCTTCCTCATTTATAGAGAAGTCAAGGTTGAAAGGCTGTGATGATTTAGCCATTTTTCTAAATAAAAAATAAAAAAAACTTAAATAAATAGTTATGTATAATGTGTTTTTTGTGATAATTTATATAAGAAAGGGGAGAAGATGAGACTTAATATATAATATTACTATGTATATCAGTATATTATTACTAAATAAAACTCAAAATTAAAAATAATAAATGCCTTTATGAGAGAGGGAGAGCTAATGAAGAAGTTCTTCTTAGTTGAATCCTCTACTTTAGAGAAGTCACTCTCACTATTCACTTCTTAGAAAACTTTGTAGAGAGCTTAAACTTTAAAATGAGACTTAAGAGAACTTAGTGCCTTAGAACCTTAGAGGGTGTGTGAGGAGAGTAGATGAGTGTAGAGAAATGAGAGGAATGATGGCTATTTATGGCATTCCTAAGTGATAAAATGACATAAAATACCCCCTCATATGACCGTTTTATAGCAGTTTGGGGGGTATAACGGTAAAAAATGATCCAAAGACACTAATACCCTCCTCATTTGATCGTTTATAGCTGTTGGGGGAGGGGGGCGGGGGGTTTAAAATGTAAAAAATAGGTTTTTGACCATTTTTTATGGAGGTTTTAAAAAAAATATGACTGTTGGGCCTCTTTGGGCCGTGCTTGGGTCGTGCCTCGTGCTGGGCCAGGCCGCCCGAGGGCTTAGGGCACTAGCCTAGCACGGCACAAATTTTATTCTTGCCGTGCTGAGCCGTGCCTCTGGCCTGGCAGCCTTTGCACAGCACGGCCCAATGGGGACTGTCGGGCCGGGCCAGGACTGTGCTGGGCTTAGGCCGCCGACCCAGATTGGCACCCTTACATCCCGGTCAGCTATTCGGTTAGTCAAACAGTGCCCAGTTCTTCTGACAAATTCTGAAACCATTTTTCTGGGATAGAACTCTGAGAGTTCAAACATCCCCTTTTTGCATCCTAAATCACAAGAAATGAGCATACTTGCCTTTATTTGAAGTCAATCCACGAAAAACCCTCTTTGTTAGGTTAATTTGAGGCGTAAACTTCTCAACTTCAAATCTAACTCCATGAAAACATGAAAAATAGATATCTATGAGCTATGAACTAGGAACCATTCAAAACCACTCAATAGAACTTGAAAGTTCTGTAAAAGCGCTAATGACTTACTTGCAGCTCAAAGGGAGAAGGAATTTTGAGTTCTTTCTCAAGCCTTAACTCCAAAAGAAATAAAACCAATCCAAGGGGGAAGATGAAGTAGATGAAGAAGATGTAATTCTTCTCAAAAACCACTCGAATCCCTTCAATCTTAGCAACGAATGAAGAAGAATGGAAGAAAGAAGAAGAGAAAGATGTTTAGGGTTTGCATTGAGATGCAAATGAGCGAATGAACTCATTGAGTTCATCCATAGCCTATATAAGTGAACTTTTTCACTTAAACTCTCATCCACTTCTCTTATTTACAATTTAAGTCAAATGAAGGGTCATTTGATCCATTTGGGATTAAATGCAATCGAGTATATTATGAAAGATAACGTATTGTCCGATATACATGCGTTGGTATCAAGAGTTACCGTATTCGATAAAATACAAGAAAATCCGTATTTACGAAAAATGTCTGTATATTTTCTCGTTTGAGCCTAAATTCAATCGACTTATCTCAATTTCATTCATAGTCAATTCATTAAGTTCAATTCCATCATTTGAGATTAATTTATCTCATTTTGGTCGTAAACCATCACTAACTCAATTAATCACATTTAATTTGCTCTAATCTATTTTAATTAGCTTTAATCATAATTAATTTGGGTCGGGGCGTAACATAATCCTATGGGCTTTTGTTTATAGATCATGTAACATTCTCATAGATTGGAAACTTCTGTCCTGCAAAATTTAGTAGTTGAGCCGTGCCAGATTTAAAAGCCACACCTCCCTTTTTGGACCTTTGAAGATGCGGGAGAAACATTATTTATAAACACAGACAAAAGATGGTGAGAAACATTATTATTAATAAAAATAAAGAAAAGATACAAAGCAAGAGGGAGAAAACAAAATTTAAATGAAAGGGAACAAGAAAATGACAACTGCTCCTTTGCAACTCCTCAAGGCCTTAGATTCATTCTAAACTTTTTTCTTCCATCCATGTCCAAATACTAAAGTCATCATCCATCATCTCAGTGGGGTCGGATGCACTGCCGTGCACTCGTCCAGATGCACTCTGCTTAGGTTTAATGATAGCCATGACGTACGTGTCCCACCATAACAGTAGCACAGAAAATTTATTGTCCACGTGTTTGTAGTACCGCCTTCTCCCTCGTTCCCAAAATAGAAGTGGACCCACAATGGTCCAAAACCCTACAATAAATCCCAGTACTATGGATACATATTTCCACCAAGAATCATTTTGTGATGGCAAATTGGCCTCAAATCGCACATACGCTGACGGTACCTCACATTGCCTGGACGATGGGGGCCCACATAAATATGGATTACCTCGAAACGAATCGTTTCCAAAGGTACGGAATTGCCGGGCCTGTGGTATTCTTCCCATCAAGCGGTTGTACGAGAGGTTTAGGACGGCGAGGAATGTTAGAGCTGTGAGGTTTGTAGGGATCTCTCCTGATAGCTGGTTTCTTGATAAATCTAACATTCAAGCATTTCTAGATTTCCAAATGATGATGGTATTGAGCCACTGAAGTCTTTATGAGACATGACGAGGACGTGAAGAGATTTGAGATTCCCAATATCTTCAGGAATGCTTCCATGGAATCCATTGCATGAGAGGTCTATGGATGTCAAGATGGTTAGGATGCCCAGAACCTCCATTTCTAACCCTTTGAGCGTAACTATTGCGTTGTACTGTTAATATTCCGGGTTTATATCATCTAAGAATCCAAATCTGAGACTTTGGTGTTTGACCTCATCATCCATCATTGCCTTCAAATTAAGAAACCACTCCGAGGATAAATTGCCCGTAAAAGAATTTGAAGAGAGATCAATACTTCGCAACTGTGAGAAAGCATTTCGATCTTCTGGTTGCAGAATGGGACCAAGAAACATGTTGGATCGCAATATCAGACATTGCAATTTTGGTAGAGACCCTAACCAAGATGGGAAGGAATCATTTATCCAATTGTTCCCAAGATTCAAAACCCGAAGGTTCTCCAGCTCACCCAAACAACGAGGGATCCACCCACTCAAGTGATTATAAGATAGGTCAAGGACTCTTAAATTGATTGCTTTGCAAAGAAATGAAGGGATTGTCCCGTGAATACTATTGTTGGAGAGTGAGAAGAAAATGGTGTGATTAAGATATAGAGAGACGTTAGTCGAGATTACAGACGTTAAGTTGTTGCCTGAGTAATCTAGAACGACAATGGAGGGTGGTGGAATTGGCATTGACCCTTGAAGCATGTTGGCATGAAGGTCAAGAACATTTAACTTGCTCAAGGACAGATCAACACCGGGTGGTTGGAGACTATCTACCATGTTGTGAGAAAGGTTTAGATGTTTCAGAGACCCATTCCCGATCCTCCACACCCAATTGGGTATCTCACCATCAATTTTGTTGTAGGAAAGATCTAGAGTTGACAATCTCAATTGGTTTCTAAGGAAGTCAGGGAACTCCCTGAGGTTGCAAGAAGATAATTTCAGATTCCCAATTTGAGGAAAGGATGTGTTAATACCACTAGTATTGATTGACAATCTATTATTTGAAAGATCGAGACTTGAGAGGTTCTTGATATTTTGGAGCATGAATAAGTGAACGGTGCCTTTGAGTTTGTTCGAAGAAAGGCTGAGCGTTCTGAGCCCTTTGAGTTGAAAGAGTGACGTGGGAATTGGCCCGCGCAGCCTGTTGTTGCTCAAATCAAGCGATTTCAATGATAAAGAAGGCAGATTGAGTTCATCAAGTGGAGCATCGAATAAGTTGTTGCTCAGATTTAAGTACTGCAGGGTGGGAAGTCTGAACAAAGATGATGGGATATTTCCTCTGACTGCATTATGGGACAAATTGAAAATTCTCGGACTCGACAAAAAGGTTAAGGAGGTGGAGTTGATTGGGGCACTGATGGAATGGCTGGTGAGATCTAGTCCCGTCACGTGACCAGAGCGGTCACTTGTGATGCCCTTCCATAGGCAGCAGTCGGTGCTGGGTGTCCAAAATGGGGTTGGGGCAGAGCCGAAGAGGGACAGCAGAGAGGATTTCTGGTTGTCGAGGCATTGGGCTGATGCTGAGTTTGAACAAAGGAGGGAGAAAATGGAGAGGAAATGAAACAAAGCGAGCGGAAGTTTCATTGGAGGAAACTGGTTCAGAAGGCAGTTATGAGAAGTAGAGAGATAGGAAGGCTGAATTGAGTGCAGGCATTACCAGACAGGGTGAATATATAAAAGGGAGGGCATGTGAATAATAATTAGGCGTTGGAAAAGAGCCGTGTGGAATTTTGAGAGCTTTTAGTAGGAGGTCAGATGGCAAGGATTCCTAAACGAGTCCTGATGCTGTCATTCTCCGGCTGACTAGTAAACTGGGATGGGCTTGGGAATTGGGATAAAATGATGATGTACAAGGATACCTTTCCATTAAAATGGTAAACTGCTCAAAGTATATATTTCTAGTAATCTCACTGGGCGGGCCTGACTTTTACCAGAGCAAATTTTGCCCAGGGACATACTCGAGGGACATACTAGAGAGTCATTTTTGTTAAGCACTTTATTTTTTATAAGTAGGCCGCCCTTTGAATTTCTGAGACTTGACAAAGAAATTAAGGAGGTGGAGTTGATTGGGGCACTGATATAGTGGTTGGCGAGGTCTAGGCCTGTCACGTGACCAGTGGAGTTCTCGCACGTGACGGCCTTCCAAAGGCAACAGTCCGTGTTGGCCGTCCAAGAAGGAATCTGGGCAGAGCCGAATAGGTTGAGTGAAGAGGATTTCTGGTGGTCAAGAAATTGAGCCAAAGTAAGATTAGAACAAAAGAGGGAGTAAATGGAGAGGAATTGAAACACAGCAAGTAGAAATCTCATTGTAGGGAGACAGGAACAAAACAAGCCACTCATGAAAAGTAAAATGAGAGAGATTTGGGGGATGGATTTGAGAGGGAAGAGTAGGATTTAGAATATAAAGCGAGTGTAGAAAGAGACAGGTTGACGAGATGGCGAAGAGTTCAACCATTACAGGACATAGAGCAAAAATAAAAAATGAAAAAAAAACGCGAGTGGGGTATATTTAATGTAAGATAATCGTCTCCAACACGTCCAGTTCTATAGGCCCAATTAGAGCCCATTTTTGGTCACTGCACCGGCTTAGGCCCTTTCACACTTTTGTCATCCTATGATATTGGATGAGGCCCAATTTTACGGTCATCATACCTTCATTTGCTGTTGGATTGAATCTCAAAAATCTATGATTTAAATATCATTTAACCAAGGATTAGAATAATTTAATGAAGCTGATTTCTTGGCAGACCTTATTTAAAGGGGGCCTTTCTATCTAACCTCCCCAACTAATAGACATGCATCCAATTGGATCCCATGAGCTAGATAGCATATAATTTATAAACAGTTTGCGGTCCCCTGGGCAAAGAAAATGTTCCTTAAATCTACTGGTGAAGCCGGCTATTTTGGAGAAAATTTGGCAAGAGCCCATTTTTTTTTTATTAAAAAAATATTTATTATAAGCACTCTACATATTTTATGTATGAAAATGTTTTTTTTTTTTTCTGTTGTTGTTTTGTTTTGTTAATAGGCCACATGTGTGGGTCACTTTCTGAGTGTGCAACAGATCTTGTCTGTTGTAATTGTTCGCATGTGGCACCATGTAACTGAAATCAATTATATATAATGAGTCAACAAACTGCTTGCTTTACTTCTCAAGAAACGCAATTAGAAATAATTAAGTTGCTTTTCCACTGCAGATGACCGAAGACGAATAATTTATTATCATTGGACTTTTCCAGCAGTTATGAAATATCCAAGTGGCCCATCCATCATGGCCACAACTTCAACTCTCTAAGAATTTTTATGGGCATTTTTGTCATCTTCCCCCACCCCAAATTTGTTTTCTCTTGTTAAAAGATAGAATCTTAAATAAGGATGAGGGAAGGGATGGAACCCACAGTGGGGCGCACATCATGAACGTCCATGCGGCTCAAAATGAACGCCAATGTCATTAGTTCGATGTTTGGAAACTTTACTTCAAAACAAGTGTGACCCACTATACTACTGAGCATATCACCAAAACATAACTAATACAATCTTATGCATAATTAATCATATTTATTAATCACACGAGGGACACTTGATTCTAGAAAGCCAAGAACTAATCCTTAAAGGGGCACACATTCAAACCCTCCCATCCACATGCACCGGTTGAAACTATGAGAGATGACCAACAAAGATAGGTGTCGAACACAAGACTTCTCTGCCTTCTGTGGCACAGAATCCTTGGCCAATTGATCAACTAATACTAATTGTTGATCAGTTGGACAGTTCTAAGTTGTTTCTGTTGATCATTTTGGCTGCTAATTTAAATTAACAATCAAACAGGTACGTAGATGATATTCTAGGAAATATGATTCTGGTGGAGCTGATGATAGGGCAGAACATATTTTCTACCACAAAACAATTGATTTTTGTAATAACAATCTGCACATTGAACAAACTTATTTGAGTACCTGAACTTTATGAATATTGAAGAATGCAGAAATCATACCAATAGACAGAGATAAGGATTTGGAATATGGAGGAGAATGACAAACAATAGAAAACAGTGCAAACACATCAGAGGTTACAATGCTCAATTACGCCAAAAATATTTAAATTTCTTTCAATTCGAATTCATCCAAACACTACTACTCTATTTGAATAAGATTTTATGGAGCACTTTTATTTTAAATTTTTTTCTGCAATGTCTATATATAGATAAAATGTGTGCTTTAGCGCTTCTTAGGCTATATGATAATTGAATATTGATAGGTTGTTTATTTTATTTTTATTATTGTGGTGTTGTTAATGAAAACCAGGTGTAGTAAAATAGTTAGTGGCATTATGTCGGTTGAACATCTTTGCCCCCACTAAGAGAAATTCCAGGCTCCACCCATTACTCTTTTTTTTTTTCCTTTTTTTCTTCATCTTTTTCATCTTACCAATCTTTCCTCTTATATCGCAAAAATGAGATTTCACAATGTATAAGAATCATATTCCTCATATAGGGCACGTTTGTGTAGCCCATTTTCACATAAAAGAAGGTGTTTTTCTACGGAAAACTTATTTTTCATGTATTTGGTACAACAATTTTCTGCAGAACTGTTTTTTTTTATCATGTGAGCTTTATCCTTCAGAGGCCTAGAAATAGACTTCCTATGGGGGGGGGGGGGTGGGGTTGTGGTTGGTATGGGAAGTCATTTCTACAAAAAACTGATCTCTTATTTCCTCACTCCCACCCCCACTCCACCTAACCACCCTCTTAGAGCGGCTTGTATTTTCTTAGAATTCTATTAAAAGGAAAGCGAATTTAGGGCCTATTAGGTTCTACCGTGATTCTTTGGCCACTTATAGGCAATTTTAACAGCCAATTAGACTTTTGTTTATAGATCATACCATAACATTCCCATTGGTTGAAATACTTTTGCCATCCTATAAAAATCGAATCGGGATCCTCCAGGTGGGTCCACGCACGGTGACCATGAGCGGGATGAACGGTAGGCTACCCGCGGTGATATGGCGGACTGTAAATGGTACTACTCACGGTCACCCTGTTTCACTTCACCAGATCCTGACTCATAAAAACTAGGTAGTTAAGGTGTCATTTTTCTATTTTTATTTTGATAGGTATGCTATGAATCCGGTTTACAAGATTTTTTTTTTTCCTTCTTTTCAATTTAAATACCACAACATATAATCAAAACCCTAGTCTTTCCATTGACTTGAGTGGTTCCTTACCAACACTCTACCGGTGAGTCGATTAGAGTACCACATTACTTAGAACTCTTGATGGATGCCCTTTTTATCTAGCTTTATGGTATGTAGAAACATTATTAGATAGAAACAAACATACGATACCAACCAAGAAGGAAACTTTTCTGGAAGAAGGGAACGAAAAAAAAAAAACAACAGCAAAAGGTTTAAGAGAAAGGGATATTCTCCCTTTACACATTGCAAGGCCTTTCAGTTCACTTCACCTTATTTATGCATTTATTTTTTCTCCACATGCAAATGGACAGTTTATCATTCATCATCTCGGGGAGTGCATAGCATTCATCCAGATGCTTTCCGATTTGGAGTAACCAAATGCATGGTGTACATGTCCCACCACACCATGAGCACAGATAAGATCCTGTCCACGTGTTTGAAAAACCACCTTCTCGCTCTCGTCCAAAATATAAGTGGCCCCATAACCATCCAATTACCAACGCCAAATCCCAACCCTGCCGATAGGAATTGCCAATCAAAACTGTTTCCAGATGGAAAAATCGCTCTTCCAGGCTGCCATGGTGGCTCACATTGCCTAGACAATGGGGGCCCACATAATCCAGGATTCCCTTGAAAGCAATCGTTTGCAAAGGTAAGGAATTGTTGGGCCTGTGGTATTCTTCCCATGAAGTGGTTTTGAGAGAGGTTTAGAACTGAGAGGAATGTTAGCGCCGCCAGCTCTGTAGGGATCTCTCCAGAGAGCCGGTTCATTGATAAATCTAATGATTCAAGTTGCAGCAAATTTCCAAATGATGATGGTATTGGACCAATGAACTCATTGTTTGACATGTTGAGCACAATAAGTGATTTGAGATTCCCAATCTCTTCTGGAATGCTTCCTTGGAATCTATTGTTTGAGAGATCAACAGATGTGAAGATGGTCAGGATTTTAAGAAACTCCATTTCTAATCCTTTGAGTGTAACCGTTGCACTCTCCTGATAGTAATGCGGATTTAGTTCCATGTATCCATACTGAAGATTTTGCTGGTGTTCATCTTTATCAGCCTTCATTCCTTTCAAACTTTGAAACCACTTGCAGGACAAATTGCCTGTGAAACCATTAGAAGAGAGATCGATTATATGCAACTGTGAGAAAGCATTTTGATCTTCTGATTGCTGAATGGGGCCATGAAACATGTTTGATCGCAATATCAGAACTCGCAACTGCTGTAGAGTCCCCAGCCATAGTGGGAAGGAATCATTAATCCAATTGTTTCCAATGTTTAGAACCTCTAACTGCTTACAATTAGCTAATGATTCAGGCAATGATCCTTCTAACCGATTTCGATTGAGGTTGAGTGTCTTTAAACTACATCCATATCCAAAACTCCGAGGAATGACACCATGCAAGTCGTTCTTCCCAACATTCAATACTCGAAGATTGTTCAACTCACCCAAACAATGAGGAATGGAGCCCCACAAGTTATTGTTTGATAGATCAAGGACTTCCAAAAAGCTAGCATTACAAATTGATGAAGGGATTTCCCCACTAATATTATTTCCGGCCAGCGAGAAAAAAAGGCCAAAACTTAGGAATAGAGAGATGTTCGCTGGGATTACATCTGTGAAGTAGTTGTGTGAGTAATCTAGAATGAAAATGCTGGGTGGTGGAATTGGCATTGACCCTTGAAGCTTGTTGGAATGAAGGTCAAGCACCGTTAACCTGCTCAAGGAAAGATCAACAGTAGGTAGCTCAAGACCAGATAGCATGTTGTGAGAAAGGTTCAGAAAATTCAAAGACCAATTTCCGACCTTCCATATCCACCTGGGTATTTCACCATCAATTTTATTGTTGGAAAGGTTTAGAGCACTCAATGCTGACTGGTTTCTAAGAAAATTAGGAAATTCCATTAGGTTACAAGAAGACAATATCAGTTGACTATATTGAGGAAAGGAGGTGTTAGTACCGCTAGGATTGATTGACAATCTATTATTTGAAAGATCAAGACTAGAGAGGGTTTTGAGATTTTGGAGCATGGACAGGTCTATGGTCCCGGAGAAATTGTTGGAAGAAAGTACGAGCCATTTTAGGCCTATGAGTTGAAAGACTGACCTTGGAATTGGCCCTTGCAGATGATTGTTGCTCAAATCAAGTGAATTCAGTGATGGAGAAACATCACTAAATTCATTAGGTAGAGCGTAAAATTGGTTTTGGCCGAGATCTAAGGACTGCAGTGATGGAAGCCTAAACAAAGATGATGGGATCTTTCCATTGAGTGAATTGTTATGCAAATTAAGCTTCCTCAGATTTAAAAGGCCCTCTACATATGATGAATCTATTCCACTTGATAAATTGTTATTTGAAATGGCTATTTCCTCAACATTCTTCAGTGAACTCAAGAACGATATCCTACCAGAAAAACAGTTTGATGAAAGATCCAAGTGTACCAATCGGGTAAGCTTCTCAAGGGATGGAATCGAACCACTGAACATGTTTCCTGAAAGGTCCAAGTATACAAGTTCTGTAAGGTTCTCAAGTGACCGAATCTCACCATCAAAACTGTTGGAGGAAATATCCAAGTACACAAGTTGCGTAAGGTTTCCAAGTGACGAAATTTCACCACTCAAGTTGTTCCCTGAAATGCCCAAATTAACAAGTTGGGTGATCAAGCCCAATGACAATGGAATCCTCCCTGAGAAATTACACCGTTGGAGCTGCAATATTTGCAGGTATCCGAGATAACCAAAAGAACCAGGCAATTCCCCATGAAAATTCGTGTTTAAGAGTGACAAGATTCGCAACTTGCTGTACAAAGGAAATTCAGGCAAAGTACCTGAGAGAAGCGGATTGAACGACAGATCAAGAGTCTCTAGATTCTGCAGCCGAAAGATCTTCCAAGGGAATTGTCCATTCAAATTGCATAAACTGAGGTGGAGGGACGTGAGATGGGCTGAACCCACTAATGATTCAGGCACGGGTGAAGAGATATCCACGTTATCCAGATAGAGTTCCCTCAACAAAGATAGGTTCCCGACCACATATTCCAAAGCAGGACTGCTGAAACGAAGAGAGGAGTAACTATTGAGGATAGAGGAGGAAAGATCAAGCGACTCCATACTCTTGATGAGCGAAATCTTAACCGGTACATGGCCTTTGAAGCCTGAATTGGACAGATTGAGGTGGGTCAGCTTTGAGAGACGACTAAGAGAAACTGGGATGGAAGAGTCGAAGAAATTGAGAGAAAGATTGAGGTTTCTGAGACTGGACAAAGTGGTTAAGGAGGTGGAGTTGATTGAGGCTTTGATTGAAGAGTTGGTGAGGTCTAAGCCCGTCACATGACCAGAGCCGTCACATGTGACGCCCTTCCAAGAGCAGCAGTCAGTTCTAGGTGTCCACGAAGGGGTCGGGGCAGAGCCAAACAGGGTCAGCAAAGAAGATTTCTGGTTGTCAAGGCATTGGGCTGAAGCTGAGTTTGAACTGGAGAGGGAGAGAATGAAAAGGAACTGAAACACAGTGAGTGGAAATCTCATTCTTGGGAGACTTTGGGAACTAAAGAGAACTAGAAGGAGAAGAGGTAGACTGATTTAAGAGAGGAGCTCCACTGGGGAGGAAGGAGTACAGAAAAGATGGGGGCTGACTTGAGAGAGAAGACTTCCACCACAAATCTAGGAAAATCTTCCACAAATCTAGGAAAATCTTCTGCACCAGGTGCAGCCCCTTTCGCACTCCCTTCATCCCATCCCATGATTTGGCATGATGCCCGATTTCTCACTCTTATAACTTTCATTATCGGTTGAATAAAATTTGGAGCAAAATCTATAGTTAAAATTCTATTAAATTTTAAAATTGCTAGAAGGGCTGGGATAATAGGAGGGGGCTGATTATTTTGGCTAACCATAAAAGGAGACCTTTCCCATTTAGCCTCCCTTGCTGATAGACATTCATCCAAGTGAGCCTCACAAACTGGCCTTTATATGAATAATATAAGCTCTCCTCATTGGAGTAAGTTTTCCTTTTAAGCTAATGGTGAAAACCAAACTATTTTGGAATGAAATTCGGCGGCAGCTTGCAATCTACATCTCTCATTAACAACATGAGTATTTTAAACAAATAGGCCCCTCTGATTAGCTTCCTGATTTCTCATTTTGAGCTGACGCACAGTGCTTAATTAATTTCCACCGTGTGACTTGAGGCTGAAGTGAAGGAAACGGTAGACCATTGCATGATGAAGAGATCAGACTACATTATCTTTGATTCCTTTTATCCTCAGAAATCCAATAATTAGGAATTATTAAGTGGTCTTTTCTATTGCAGATGGCACGAGACGAATGAATTATTATCATCGGACTTTCCAAGCAGCAGTCACTGAAACTTCCTGGTGGCCTACCATCATGGGTGCTCTTGAAGGGTCAATGCAACAACAGGTCGGTCTCACACATGAAACAGCCTTTTATTGGTTAAAAGGCGCATTGCTAATAGGACAAGGCTTAAGCATATACTAGACTCAAACCACCATACACAGACTAGACTCAAAATCACCATGCAGGTGGCACATGTAAACGCTGCTTGGCAGCGGGCGGGCGGGCAACAGTCCAATCAGGAGTTGATTAATTAGCAAAGTAGTGATTCCATTGGGAATCATTGGGTTGTGGCCGTGGATAGGAAACAACCTGCTCCGCGGCTCCACCCATGGAAAGAACACTAGGCGGGCAAGTTACTTCCGTCTCACTTGGCCACTAGAACGACTTGGCAAGAAGAAAGGTAGTGATTCCGTTGGTGAAAATCTTGGACCATGGTTCATCCATGGATGGTCCATTCTAGTTTGCACCGAGATCCATGGGTTAGAGTTAATATTTTAATATCTACACTGTTATAAATAAAATGGTGGGGTTTAGATTCGGCCTACAGTTGCTACTTGAACGTGAGGACTACAACCCAACCTAACTCATTACTTCCGATCTGTGAACCTGACCTGGACCTAACCTACTAATTTAGGCTGGATTCGAGTTGTCATATCCAGCCTGATTAGATTCGGACCGGGATTGAGCTGGGTGCGCAAGCGTAACTGAACATCAACCCAAACCAATCTGGCCACCCAGTATTGCCCCCCACATTAGTAAACAGTAGAACAAGGTTCCTTGCCAAAACAGAGGAGTCTCAAAAACACTACATTAACGTATAGACAAACATACACAGAAAATGTACGAAAACTTTGCAATTTGTTTCCTCAACATCATCAATTCCCATTCCCATCAGTAGAAGGAAAGACCTTACTTTCACTTCTATTCCAGCTCAACATTCTTTTCAAAGAACAACCCAAATATGACGAGGAAGAAGAAGACGACGACAATGACAGAGAACCAGAAGAACTATCCTTTTGCGTTTGACTCTCCAAATCCGGCGGTATCTCTACCTCCACCACAATCTCAGAATGCTCTTCTGTCATCACAGCCTGCTCATGGGACGATGATGTTTCAGGTGGTGGGTCATGGCTTAGCTCCAACGTGACAATAGAAGACACATCCATTGCTTCCTCACCCGGCACCACAAACGCTCGACAAATCGGGCAGGTCGAATGCGAATGCAGCCACATATCAATGCACCCAACATGGAACACATGCCGGCACTTGGGCAGAATCCTGGCTTTCTCCTCATCTACCAAAACGCTCAAGCAAATCACGCACTCCTCTGTCCCCTTGTGCTCATCTGACTTGTACCCAAACATGGGCAAGGCAGCGACTACAGAAGCATCCAAACCGAGGCCTGTGTCGGCATCGCGCTCTAAATCTATGCTAAGGTGCTGAATCTGAGAATGGCTCGGCAGATCAGAGACGAAGGAAGACAATCTCCTCGAAGAGGAGTGCCTAAGGAACCACCACTTGGCATAGACATGGAGAAGCAACACTAGGGAGATTACTGAGAGTAGAGCAGCGACAGCAACGACCAATGTCCTGCTATTGTAATGGTACATGTTTGGATCCTCAGTGTGGACATCGGAGAAGTAAGGTGGAGGAGTGGACATGGTGTAAGACTACTACAGCTTTCTTCTACCGCATCTAGTAGAAGTAGAGGAGGCAGGGGAAAGGAAAAGAGTGGTGTAGGAGAGAAAATTGGAAGGAGTAGAGGATGCAATTGGACAAGGAAACTATCTCGGGAAACATGACGTGGATAACGGATGGAATTCCGGGTTTGGTCATTGGTGACTAATAAATTGTCCACGGCAACATTACGTGTGAGGTTAGCAAGAATCTCTCTTGGAGATTGATGTATTAAGTGTCTTGCATGCACGCCAGTCTGGACTCTCTGGAGCAATTTAATCAAATACTGGAAAACAAATATATCATGTAGTCACTTTGGTGGGCCCCATCCCAAAAGGTCCATGAAGTAGAGAAACCCGTTTCATGAATCATGAACGAGTTATGGGTCGGTGAATATCATGTACTTCGACTCTGGATCCTCTCGAACAATTAGAAACATGTAAAAAGCCATGATAATTCAAATTATTTAAAATGAATGTCATCCCCTCCAATATTAGAAATGTCATTAACTTCACACGTGCAGCATAGTGATATTTTTCAACCATGCGCTCAATATAATGGTAGCACCCACTCTTATTTTAGTATCAAAATAAAAATATCTCATTTGATGAAATGACATTCATTTTAAACGGGACCATCATCATTATATTATTATTATGTGCCCACGGTGGAGTTATAGCACCGGACTCAACAATTACAGTGGTGTGACTTTTCTCGTATCATGGCCATGGTTCGTTGGATGAAGTCAGGCAGGCAACCCGTGAAGGACGTAGATAAAGGTGTGGAAGAAGCATACCAATCTCGAGCTCTCTTCCCTCCACTATAAATAAAATTACAAAAGTCTCGTGAAGGCGACGGCAACGTTATTTACTAGTTTTAAATGGAGATGGATCCCGAGGAATAGAAAGTTTGACTTCTTTCAGCTATGTATCATTTCGGTCTACGAAAAGTACCAACCACTAATTAAAGAAGCAATATGGGTACTTTTACAGGTTGATTGATGGGTTAGGGGCCTTTATTCTCTAGGTGATCATGAATTCACCTAGGCCCACCACACCAGTATGGAAAAAGGTGTCCCACCAAATGTACAACCCTTTGGGGTTTGTAACTTAGTTCTATTTATCTCTCACCTTTTCGAGGGTTGGTCAAAAAGTCACAATCTAGTCTCCGGATTCGAGTTTGAATACCGATATCAGGATGTTGGACACCATCATCACATTACTAATCAGCAAAAGAATCTTATATTAGTTAAAAAACAAGCTAATGGTTATGGGAGACAAACCATCCATGAGACACTCTCCTGGACTGGGTCCCACCGTGTATTAGCTATAGACCACATAAAAAAAAAAAAAAAAAGGGCTGGATTAGAAATTAGTCACGTAATGTACTAAAATCCAATCGGCTGTTTACACTGGAGATGCAAACGAGCAGGATTAGAAAATAAAATGGATTGGGCCTTTTACACTGAAGCTTGAGCACTAGAGGCGGGCCAGTCCAATACAGGGGCAGTAACATGGCCCATATGGCCGCAGGCGGTCATTACATAAGATCCACCATCTAGAAATGGATGACATATAAAAAACAAAAAAAAGGATCAAATTTAAGCCCAGGAACTAAGGCAGGTGATGATGATATCTACATGATGTTCACAAGGTTAATGGCCCTAATTGCATGACAGCACAATGGATGCCCCAACCTCAGCTATTTCAGATATTCAACTGAGGACTAGGGGGAAAAAACGGAGCTTCCGATGAAATAAATGCAAGCAAAAAAAAAAAAAAAAGAGGTTATTTGACATTATTTTTTAGATATTCAATTTTATTCTTCATTTTTAACCACATAAAGAATTACAATCCTAGGAATCCAATTACATGAAACAAACAGGCCCTAAGAAAAAGCTTTCTACTGAAATCACCAGTAAACAAAGACTTCTTCTAAAACCAGGTATGTTAGCCTCACTAGACAAAGCAACTTAGTTTTGACCGACCAAGAATTTGAGCTTTCTTGATTGCTCTAAACCAAGTGAATCACCTTGATACAATGATCCAATAGAGCCTCTTGGCCCATTGTCGTTCTTCCACCCAACCAACTGGAATCTCTATGGTTAAATCCCAAATCATAGGACAATAAAAGCTACCATACGAGCTATTGCCTCTAGCCAGATCAAATTAGAAGTTGGTGAGTTTTGAGAAGAAATAGGTGCGCCCCACTAATAGATTTCATTATCTCAAAGAAAATATATTATATAAATAGATTCCAATAACTGAAAGAAACCATATCAGAAATAGATTTCAATACATTTCATGAAGCAGGTTTGGCATTACAAGACTGTACAACCGGTCAAAGCACGGCCTACTTAAACCCAAACCTGACTGCACCCATTGCCATCTGTATGTGCAAGGTGGGAAAGTTGACACAGAGATGGAAAGATGTGCAGTTGTCTAAGTGCTACTACTTCGACTAAAGGAGGCTATAAATGTTGGGAAATGCAAAACCAAGATAAGTACGAGGAGCTCATAAGCATATGCTAAGTTTGTATAGAATAACAAGAAATTACCGATCAGGGAAGGAAAAAAAAGGACAGATTTCAGAATGAGTACAAAACAGGAAATTAACAAGCACCAATGTACAACAGGTTGCAGATAATTTATATGGGACATCAAGATCTAAAGAAATTGAACCAACAGCCCCGACAAAACCCCTATAGCTTCCAAAAACCATAACTTTCGAGCTGACTGTGTCAATGTTTCAATTATGAAAAGCTCTCTACAAAGAGATGAAGTGACAAACTGCAAAAATGGTTTGATACTGTTCTAATAGTTAAATTCCATCATTTTAGAACTCTATTTTCATTTTTTTTATTGATGTTAGGAGTCTAGATAGTCATTTTTAATGTTTTTAGAAACCTTTCTATTTTCATTAAGTCATTTTTATTATTTTACGAAGCGTAGAAAAGTTAGTCACGAGTCCTTGTATTTCTATAAACAGAACTGCAGATAAAAATAAAAATAAAAATAAAAAAATAAAACCATCTATTTTTTCTTTCCAAATTCATGATATTTACTCTTATCCTCCCACAGAAAGGTGATCTCCCTCTTGTTTCTACATACCCGCTACGCCGGTTCACATCAGATTGAGGTCTGCCCATGATTTGATGGCTTCCAACAACCATCAGGTAGCACTAATCCCAAGCATGGTGTGCTCTAAGGTGAAAATGTTCTCACATGAGCAACCATGCAAGTGCAGTCCCGCACTGTGGGGCCAACTTGGGCCCACTTTCATCAATGCACAACCCCTTTGATACTCTTTTCATCCCATGATCTGGCATCAGGCCCACTTCTATAGTCAGTGAGCCTTCACTCACCATTGGATTAAATCTCAAGAAAATCTATAGTTAAGATGCGATTAAACTATAAGACTGTTAAATCAAGGGTGGGATAATCTGATGGGGCTGACATTCTGGATCCCCCTTTGTCCGTGAAAGGACCTTCCGTCTGCCTCCCTCCCATTGACAAACTTACACCTAAGTGTGCACACAAGCTGGACTGGATATAAGATATATGCAGTCTGCTCATACTGGACTGGATATAAGATATATGCAGTCTGCTCATAGGAGATCATTTCCCTGCTCTAGGGAATCAAACTATTGGCAGCGCTTGATGCCTTTCAACAGGAGACCAAGCAGGCAATGCAAGATATGCAGGCGCTGATTGCTCAGTCGACTGCAGGTATGAACCAAAATAGATCCCAAAAAATGATGGAAGGGATTGTTGAGATCAAAGAGATAATCATTGTTGTAGACAACCCCTTGAGTGAAAGTCTAGCACTGAGGAGATTAATGGTCTCATATTTCAACAAGATGGGAGCAAAGACACAAAGCCAGAGGAAGAGGACCTCCTTAAGACATATCTCCCTTCAATGGTCAACTTGACATCAAGGGCTTCCAGCTGCCTTATCAAAGCATGAGATTCTTTGATTATATAGATATTCCTGACGAAAAGAAAGTCAAGTTGGTACCATACAGATCAAATGGTGACAGCTCAGCTTGGTGGGAGCAGTTTTATCTTTGGCGGGCACGTCAATGTAAGGCTTCAATACAAAAATGATAGAGGTTGAAGCAACTAATGTGAGCATGAGACCTGCCAGAAGATTATGATCAGGTACCATTGAAATTGTCGACAAGAAAGCCTGCCCAGATTTGGCTGGGATATGCCAGGGACACGGAATTCACACAAAAGAAAAGGAAAAAAAAAAAACACTTTAGTATCGGACATGATACAATGCAATATGCTGCCTTTTCTTAAAGTATCTGGCATCATAGCAAGAATTATACAACAAAAGTTTCACTGCTTATACTCACATAATGAGTTGGAATTGAGAGTTTGCAGCAGGTCGCACAGTTTATGGGAATATGTTTCGCTATCCAAGATCAGCTTTCTGCAATCGATTTAGACTCCGAACAATAGTGTCAATTGTGCAACTAGAGTTCAGGCACAATTAGAACGATTTGGCATGCAGTTTAAGGCAATCAGACTCACTACAAAATCATGGAAAAGATCTGCTTGGGGGAAATCCCCAGCAACCCACTACCATAAGTCAGGACTGTCACTAAGTGGGTTTCTAACAGGGTGAAGTTCAAAGCTTAAGGGTGGATGGGGTCTTGTTTTTGGGAGGCTTCCCTTTATAGCGGAGTTCCTAAGGTGAAGAAATTAGTTTCTTGGATCCCTCCTACCCCAGGTGTGTTGAAGTTTAACATGGATACACCGCAACAAAAGGAAAACCAGGTCCGGCGGGAATTGGGGGAGTACTCCGAAATAGTGATGGCATAGTATTTAGCCTTTTTCTCGAAGGATGTGGAATGTATGGAGTCTAATGAAATGAAGTGGTGGCTATCTGAGAAGCACTACGTTTATAGTCCTCTTCTTTTCATTCCAAGTTAGTAGTGGAAAGTGACTCAATGAATGCCATCTCGTGGGTGTCTTCTTGCACCTTGCCACTCTAGAGAATTCAGTTCTATTTAATGGAGATAAAGGTGTTTTCCTCTATGATTGAGGTGGATTTAGTTCAAGCTGGGCGGTCAGCAAATGGTTTTGCCGGCTCCTTGGCTAAACAAGGGGTGAAGAGATACTCTCATTTTGTTGCGTTTACTTAGTTGTTCAAGGCTCTTTCTTGGTTGGTTTGTGCTTGTAGAAGGTATGATGCTTCCGTTCTCTTGAGAGGGTGATGATGGATTGTCTGTATTTCTCTTTTTTTTATTAATGAGAGCCATTGTTAATAATAATAATAATAATAATAATAATAACAACAACAACAACAACAACTCGGGTGGTGCCCAAATCAAGCAAGCCAGAGGAGCAAGCAATGCCAAGGACACATCCACAAATCCCCACACCCCACACCTCAGCCACTAACTGTTAAAAGGTGTAATCAAACAGGGCAATGATCCAATTAGTGTACCCAATGCCAAATGATTAATTTTTATGACTAATGAAGAGACAAAAATCAATGATGAATCAAGCTTTGATGGAGCTGTCAACAAATTCTTCAGAAAAAGGGAGATGAGTGAACCTACAAAGACGAAGGAGAATCACCTGTGACAAGATTAATGTATATGCCAAAGCAGGAAATGAACTCTCAGAAACATCTTTGGAACCAAGTGCATATTCAATCAAAAGGTTTATGGTCTAATGAAAAGCGGCAATGAAAACATCGTGTCCGCAGTCATGGTTGACAAACTACAGTTGAAGTCAATAAAGCATCAATCTCCATACAAAATTGAGTAGATAGAAGAGGCAGACAAAACCATGGTAACTGAAAGATGTGCTCCATTCTCTTTTGACAAATACAAAGATAAAGTATTATGTAATGTGATTGATATGAAGGCATGTCACATGTTACTAGGTAGACCTTTGCAGTATGACATAAGCTCTATCCATATAGGCTAGGCATGCCATTTTCTACAGTAATGATAGAAGACGAAAATATTACATATGGGTCTTAATTTTTTTTTATTTTTTTTTATTACATATGTACTTTATTAATGAAGAGAAGACCAATAAGTGTCCAGCTAATATGCCAAGCATCAAAGAGGAAATGCATCCTGTCAATCCAGGCCTCTAGGCCCAATATTGCAGGCCCATTTACATACCTTAGTTGTTAGCTATTATGTTGGATCTATACCAGATTGTATTTCCTTGATAAGGATGATTAGAATGTAATCAGGGATTAAACCCCTATATATACAAATCTCAGTCGACCCTTAAGGGCACGACATTCATCTCCATTTCTCTCTCACTCTCTTATGTCTCATCTCTTCTCTCTAAAATGACATGGTATCAGAGCCAAGTTGATCATCTGTGATCATCTCCTAAGTCATCTTCCAAGCATTGGAAGCCTATATGCGATCATCCTCTTCAGTCGGATCATCTCTGATCATCCCTGATCACCTCAGATCAGGCGTGGCCCACCTGTGATCATCACAACTCATCAATGGAACCTTCCCATCTTGGTCGACTAGAGCTTCCTAGGTTTATGAAGATTTTTTCCTGATTTATTGATCTTCAGAGGTAGGTTTTCTACCATTTTTTGTGAAAATTCAATCGTTTCCACTAGTTTTCATCTCGGCCGCCCAACATCCTGGATCTGAATTTGATCTGATTGAGACCACTTCCAGTAGTTGCATAAAACTACTCTTCCTTCATCCCCACCCTCTGATCTGCGTCAAGATCACCAGGTGGGGCCCACGTGTTGATTTAGACACTGCCGACAGGGACGCTGTTTACACTGTGCACCGTTCTGTGCACTCTTGCTTGCTTCTCCTGTTGCTGCTATTATTATTCAGATTCTGTTGTTGCTGTTGATTCCTTATTGCTGTTCTTTGTTGTTGATTGCTTCTTTATCATCCGGGGGGTTTGGATACTTGGACTCTGCACACCAGGGGGTCGCCTGGGTTTTTTTTTTCCCCTGTCTTCCTCTGATTCATCTCAAACTGCTACTAATGCTTGCTGCTAGCTTTTGCTAATCCATATATGCTTGTTGCTTTACTTCTTCTGGCTGTTTGTTGCATCTACACTGCGTTTTGTTGCTCTGTTGTTGACTGTGGTCTACTGCTGGTTTCTGGAAAATACATTCATCTGCTGTCATGGATAAAACTGAAAAATCAGATCTTTCTATTGTTCGATTTAATGGCAAAAACTATGCATCTTGGTCATTTCAATTCCAGTTATACCTTGAAGGAAAAGAACTTTGGGGCCATATTGATGGATCTGACACAATCCCTGCTGATGATGCCAAGAAAATTCTTTCTTGCAAAACTAAAGATGCAAAGATAAAATCTTGAATTCTTTCTTCTTTAGAACCAAATTTCATTTTGTATCTCCAACCATGCAGAACCTCAAAGGAAATGTGGGAATATCTGAAAAAGGTATATTACCAAAATCATGCTGCTCGTCAATTTCAACTGGAATTAGAAATTGCAAATTACTCCTAAGGGACGCTTTCCATCCAGGATTATTACTCGGGATTTCTAATCCTCCGGACCGAATATGATGAAATCAAGTTTTCTACCGTCTCTTAAGCACTGCTACCCTACTTACTTTCTTTACAACAGAACAGCCATCGGGACCAATTGCTCATGAAACTTCGTCCCGAGTATGAGACAGTGAGATCCAACTTGATGAGCCGAGCTTCTCTCCCAACCATAGATGACTGTCTTCAGGAACTTCTACGGGAAGAACAACGCCTTGTTACCAAAATTACAATTGAACAACAGAGCTCCACTGAAGCTCCGCTTGCCTATGCTGTTAAAACCAGACCTCCTCCCCAGGACATCAGTAGAGTACAGTGTTACAATTGTAAAAAATATAGCCATTATGCAAATCACTGCAAGCTGAGAGTATGTAAATATTGTAAGGCCGTTGGTCACACTATTGAAGAGTGTCGGAAGAAGGCGCGCAATTTTGTTTCTCGCCCCTATATGCAGTCCGCTCCAAGTGCTTACACGGCTACCACCCCACAATATGCCTCTTCTGAATTCAGTGGTTCACTGCCATTTGATTCAACATCTCAGCCTGGTTCCTCATCACAAACATAATCACCTGCTCCACTTACTCCGGCTATGGTAAATCAAATGATTATCAATACCCTGTCATCTATGAACATTTCAAGTACTGGTCCGTCCATTTCTAATACATGATATTTAGATTCAGGGGCTAGTAATCACATGACCTCCTCACCCACAAAACTACATCATGTTGTTCCCTACACTGGCACCCTTTCTGTTCAAGCTGCCAATAGGGACCACCTTCCCATTGTCTCTATGGGTACTGCCCCTGGCCCTTTTCCATTAAGAAATGTTTTTGTATCCCCTCATCTTGCTACCAATTTAGTTTCTATGGGTCAACTAATTGAGAATAACTACAAAGTCTCACTTTCTTCTTCTGGTTGTGCTATGCAAGACCAGGAGTAGAGGGCAGTGATCGCGAGGGGGCCTAAACGTGGCAGACTTTTTACTTTACCAGTATCTCCCGTTCTTCAGAATAAACCTTGGCATCAGTTGTTTTGTTTTTTCCTTCAAAATAATTCTCGGTTATGTCATAATAGACTTGGTCATCCAAATGATGCTACATTGTCCACTTTGTTTCAAACTAGATTATTAAATAAACCTCTTGATTCTGTTTCATTTGAGTGTGATGCTTGTAAATTAGGAAAAAGTAAAACGTTACCTTTTTCTAACTCTACAACTCGGAGCAATGAATGTTTTGACTTAATCCACAGTGATGTTTGGGGCATTGCTCCTACCATTTCTCATGGTCCTTTCAAATACTTTGTTACATTTATTGATGATTACAGCAGGTTTACTTGGGTTTATTTGTTACATTCTAAATCCGATGTTCTTAATGCATTTAAAATTTTTCTTAGTTATGTTGAAACCCAATTTTCCAAATGCATTAAAACTTTGCGATCAGATTCAGGGGGGGGAGTATGTCTCTACTAATTTCCAATCTTTCCTAAAAAGTCGAGGAATTATATCTCAATGTACTTGTCCATATACTCCACAATAAAATGGAGTCGCAGAACGGAAAAACATGCACCTTCTTGATGTCACAAGAACGCTTCTCATTGAATCATCTGTTCCTCCTCGTTTTTGGACTGAAGCTCTCACCACTGCAGTGCATCTCATAAACCATTTTCCATCACCTACCATTACACAATTAACACCTCATTTTAAACTTTTTGGTCACCATCCATCGTTTAATCATCTACATACCTTCGGGTGTGTTTGCTTCGTTCATCTGCCTCCCACAGAGCGCACAAAATTAATGGCCCAATCTAACAAGTTTGTTTTTTAGGATATGCAACTAATCAAAAGGGTTTTGTTTGCTATAATCCAAAGGCTCGTTGCACCAGGATCTCTCGTAATGTTATTTTCTTTGAAAATCAATATTTTTTCCAAACCCACATGGATTGTCCTTCTCCCTCTTCCTCAACTTTGTTACCTGGGTTTTCCGAAGAAACAACTGTTACACAGTTTAATCCTAATTTTGTGTATCATCGAAGGGAAAGAACTGCCACTGCAGATGCCCGCCCTCCTGATCCTCCAGCAAATGGTCCCACATCTACTGGTACCTTGCGTCGCTCCTCCAGAATTTCTTGAGCTCCTGAGAGGTATGGATTTACCCATGCTTCCTTGATGACAACACTATCCTCTGTTTCCATCCCAAGTTTTTATTTGCAGGCTGTGCAACATGATTGTTAGAACCAGGCCATGAAAGAAGAATTAGATGCATTGACCTAGAATCACACCTGGGATATTGTGGACTGTCCTTCTTCAATTAAACCCATCGGTTGCAAATGGATTTACTCGATCAAACTAAAATCTGATGGCTCATTGGATAGACACAAAGCTCGACTTGTGGCACTTGGCAACCAACAAGAGTATAGCATTAACTATAAAGAGACATTTGCGCCAGTTGCAAAGATGACAACTGTTTGGCTACTTCTCGCCATTTTTGCTTCTCAATCTTGGCCATTATACCAAATGGATGTCAAGAATGCCTTTCTATATGGGGACTTGAAAGAAGAGGTCTATATGCGGATACCACAAGGAGTCACCTCTCCGTCTAAGAAGTCTGTATGTCACTCATGCGGATCTCTTTACGGTCTCAAGCAAGCTCCTCGAGCGTGGTTCGAAACATTCAGAGATCGTTTAGGCACGATTGGCTTTACTCAAAGTCCATACGATCCATCTCTTTTCTTAAGCCACGCATCTACCGGCTTTACTATTCTCCCCGTATATGTTGATGATATCATTATCACCGGCACTGATGATACTATGATAAAATCCCTCCAAGCTTCTCTCCGAGATTCATTCTATATGAAGGATCTAGGTCCTCTACATTATTTTTGGGCTTAGAGGTACATCAGTCCCCCAAAGGCCTGTTTATCAATCAATATAAATATGCAACAGATCTTATTGAGCTTGTTGATCTAGATGACTCTTCCTCAGTTGATACGCCGCTCAAAGTCAATCTGAAGTTGAGTAAAGATGATGGTGATCTTCCTCCTGATCCACATACATACCGAAGCGGCAGTCTTATCTATCTCACAATCACCAGGCCTGACATATCTTATGCGGTAAATCTTGTCAGCCAATTCATGACGTCTCCTCGCCACCTTCATTTGACAGCCGTGAAGCGAATTATCCGGTATTTATTGGGTACTAGAGCTCGTGGTTTATATTATCCAAAGGATAATCGTCTACTTATCTGGGCAGGCTATCCGGATACCAGACGGTCCACCACTGGTTGGTGTATGTACCTCGGTCAATCTCTCATTTCTTGGAAATGCAAGAAACAAGAACAGGTTTCCAAATCATCCACAGAGGCTGAATATCGAGCCATGTCCTCTGCTTGTTTTGAAATCCTATGGCTTCGGGGACTTCTTTCGAAACTTGAATTTGCACAGGCCTCTCCCACTTTCTCGCATGCCGATAATACTGGGGCAATTAGAATCACTGAAAATCTTGTTCTTCATGAACACACAAAACATATAGAAGTTAATTGCCACTTTATTTGAGACGAATACAAGCGTGATGTTACCAGCCTACCTCATGTCCCTACCAAGTTTCAGTTTGCAGATATCTTCACTAAGGGACTTCCTCGGCCTCGACATCAATTTCTTGTCTCTAAATTGCTGCTTTATGACTCTCCCGCATCAATTTGAGAGGGGGTGTCAATCTAGGCATCCAGGCCCAATATTGCTGGCCCATTTACATACCTTAGTTGTTAGCTATTATTTTGGATCTATACCAGATTGTATTTCCTTGATAAGGATGATTAGAATGTAATCAGGGATTTAACCCCTATATATACAAATCTCAGTCGACCCTTAAGGGCATGACATTCATCTCCATTTCTCTCTCTCTCTCTCTTATATGTCTTATCTCTTCTCTCTAAAATGACACATCCTAGATGGATATATTGAGATTATATGAGATAATTAAGGAGCAAACAAGAATGTGATTAGAGAGATGAATTCAGAGCTAAGAGTCAGTTTCACCAAGGTTCTCTCTTAAGTCCCTATTTATTTACTGCAGCTATATGTACAATTTGAGAGAGAAAACCAAGATGAATATAGATAACAGTACTTTAAGCATATACAATCAACTAGATATCCTAAAGCCCTACGATTAAATAGATGATGGGTGCAGAAGAATCAAAAGAACAACAGTAGATGAATTTGTAGGTTGGTACTGACTAATGAATCAGTACATACTAGCATACTTAGAAAGGAAAGGATGAAAGCAAGTGTTAGGCCACATTTAATTTTGACACCATTGAAACTCCATACCGATGAAAGTATAAATGGAAGAATAATGAAAGCTAACGAACAACAGGAGGATTGACTGTAGAGCTGTAGAAGCATAGCTCCTAGCAAGGAATATATTACAATGTGATTTGACAGATCAAACATAGAATTATGAGAATAAAGATTCCAAGTACCAAAAATAATCATGCAAGAATAAAGGAGCATTTCATTGGACTAGTGAAACACACTACTAAGATATAGAGTTGAAACATGACTGTAAATGGTGAAGGCAATATTAAAGCCAGACTTGTACCAATTGGTGAATTATTTTATGATTGTTCAGAATTTCAAGGAACACTAAATCATTTCAACATTTGCCTTTTTGCTCCAATGTATGAGACCTTTATAGATAGTGAGTTTGATACAAATAAGGCAGTTGCAGTTCCTGTGCTCTACATTCTCGTGACAAAAAATGAATATTAAGAAAAAGAAGGACCTTAACCGGCTTACCCTCTCATTTTTTGGCTTGATATTCAAAATTTAGTCCATGAGTTTGTATCGTTTCTCTTGTACACCAGTGACCCCCATTTGTATCTCAATGATGGTATGAAGTGGTACCTGAGATTTTCACACAAAAATTGTCAGGATGTGTTTTTGTTTTCCCTTTTCCTTTCATCCATTTCAGTTGTGTTGGGGTTGAAACAGCAACCTCAATGGGAGAGGATGGAGTATCACTGATACCATTTTCATTCAATAGCTTGACCGCTAAATGTAAAAGGTGTAAAAATACCCATTGCTATAACTGATTACCTCAATATGGGGAATTTCCATCAGAGGCCTGTCTGCGAAATATGCATAGAGTGCTCTCAGTACTGCCTGTATGAGATGAATCATAAAAAGAGGTAAACAAACACCCATTCATAAACCCACATTTACACAAGAGGTGCTTCAACATCAGCAGGATAATGAAGTAAAATCACACTCCCACGACCGTGGCATGTGTGCAAGTGAAGGACCTGCCTAAAAGATATCACCGTAGGTAGACTACCTCTCCCTATGAATGATAATGACCATTCAAGAAATGCCTAGAATCCAAGCCACTGGCTATTTTATGTTGTTAACTGATCATTCTTAAAAGCTCAAAATGGTTTTTAGGCTATCTTGAATGTGACCTACTCATGGTGGGGGGCAACATTTGAAGAGCACCTATGATGCCCAAAAATGGATGCGGATATAGACACGGACACGGGGACCAGGGATACGACTCTGCACTTTTGAAAATATAGGACATGGATACGGGTGTCCTAATTTTCTCTTTATACCACTTTTGAATTAATTGTTTATGTTCCTTTCTTAAATTTTCTATGTTGAGAAGAAAGAAAATTTAAAGAACTACAAGAAATAATGGACTTGCTAAGTAGGACATGCTAAACCTGTACCCTGGAAGTATCGGTGCAATATGGGGTACCAATACAAGTGTCGTATCGGTCCGATACAAATACGTTGGGCTTGTACAAGTATCCGGGCATCATAGAAGAGAAATACTATAGACTGCCTACTTTAGGAGCAAAACCGCTTCATTACTACCATGTGAATGTTCCTTTGACCATCAAAGTACACTTGAAAAGTTTAATAATTCACATAACCTGGTGAGAGATGACCACAACAGGTGCACGCTGTCGCTCAAGCTCAATAATTACAGGCTCTAATCTGCATATAAACATGTCATAAAAATATCACTACACAAGATTGGTGGTCCCTGTAGAATACAAAACCTAAGAGATCCAATTAGTTGTGTGGCTAATCCCAATCGTAACATTATGAACAGCAAACCTTTGAATGACATCAAGGTATGATTCTCCACGAGGATAGCGATACCTCAGCTTGTCTTTCTTACGAGATCTGCAATAAGAGGGTGGGACATAATCCCTTTTAGTTAAAGATAGCTCAAAATAACATGTATGACAAGTACTTAGTAGATAAGATAGAGTTAAGTTTTTGTCATGTACTTAAGAACTTTCCACACATCCATACAATACAAATGTTTAATAAATCTGAGCTGACAAAGAACTAACACAAGGGTGATCATTTGGAACTAGGCGTGTTAAAAAAACATAGATGAAAAGAAATCAAAGTCAACAAAACGAGAATCAATGCTAACTTGTGAAGCACCATCCTTGTAATGAGTTAGCAACTGCGACTTGAGGTGTAGAAATGCTTTGAGAGATGCAAATGATAAATTTTCAAATATCACAACAAATGCAATTTGTGGTGGACTACAATTGCACTACTATTAACTGCAGCAAGAAAAGGTGATTTGTGTTTGTGTATGCCACACTGAAAAACAGAATCAAACCAAAACAAGGAAAGAGTTTTATTTATTATGGGTTTTCATGTGTGTGTTTAAGAATCCAAAAACTAAACCCTCGTTCACCAAAATGATGCACCATTAGCATTCAACAAAGTCCTAGTTGAGACAGATAAATGAAAAAGCTCTTTTAGGTAAAAAGAAGCTCCCCTCCACCACCATCACCATCATGTGAATTAGCACTAAGACCAATTTGACACAATCCAAAGACCATTCATCATTCAATTTAATAATAAAAAACTGCACAATATAAAGGCACTAAGCTTTGAGACTTCGTATCTAAAGCCAGATTATTTGATTGAAAATTTATTTGGCCCACCTATTGTCCACATTCAAATCTATTCATCCCCCAACCCTCCTTGATCACCATGCGTCCACGCAATGTTTCAAAAACCAGATTGGCAATTGAACTGCTTAAGACTAAGATTCTGTGGAACAGGGAACAGCCAGCAGTTTCTAGTTTGTAAAGGGGAGCTTAGTGATGTTCCTCACAATGATCCTATCTTGTGTAGGTTTGCTTTATGTATTTATTGTGTTTGTGGTGTTGGGTATAGCACTCATGCCCCCATCTTTTGTTTGCTCTCTTGTTCCTGCAATCTATGTGTTATCCATCTTTTGAATAAAATTTTAACAAATACTGATAAAAATCAAACCATCAACTTACCTAACATTTGATTTACCAAATCATGATTTAACGGTCGCTAACTGTGCGTTTTTCCTTCGATTGAGAATCCAACAGCGGATACAGTCCAAATAAGTGAATTGAAAAATCATCTGGTGCCAATTTATAGCGGTTAGTGGGTGTTAGAAGGGAGATGGGGTCACAGGTGAGGCACACATATTGTGGCTTACAACAATATTCATAAGCTATGTACTTTGCTTGATATTATTATTCCATAGGTAGATCATAAGTACGCCAAATTCTTATATATATATATATATATAAACCGCAACCCAAATTTTGAGCATATTTTCCTTTTTTATATAAACTTTTGGATAATAATATGCATATGGAAAAGTGAAATAAGTACTGCTATTGCACTTTTATCAAAGGATCAATCATCAAAGTGCCACCTCAAGTTCTTTTATTTCACCAGGCATTTTAAGTGATATTTTATGTAATCACTTATATTTTAATTAACTCTAATAAAATGGAAAAAAATGTTACATATTTTGAGGAATGACATAAGAAAAAATATATGATCGAGTTTGACTAGAAAATGGGGTTGATTATGGAAGATAGCCATAATTTTATTCCTTTTACCACTGTTTATAAAGTTCATTCTTTATAATTCTACTTCAAAAAAAAAAAAAAAAATCTACCTAGGCTTATGCTTCAAAAGTCATGACTAGTATTTACTTTATCTTAATGTTATCTTTAAACTGTGCATGTGTGCACACATACACACAAGCTAGAGAAGTTCATTTAGTTGGTAACATTTTATCACTAGAACTGATGCAAATATGATGATAACACGTAGGCCACAAACCTAAAATGGGAAAGAAACTAAACATAAAAGGAAATTTAAGAAAGAGGGACAAGAAAGTTTCTTTGGATATACATACTCATACTCCTCAGGCATGTTTTTCTTTATTTCTTCATATGACATACCATCACAAACTCCAGCATTTATTTCATCAAGAGCACGCCATTGTATCTACACAAAATTACTAATAGCATTAACTACCACTGTACCAGTAATAGTGGATAAGCTCTATAAATTTTTATTTCACATGCATGACACTCATGTTTGAGCGCATGGTCAAGAACCCATACATGCAAAGTACAAATACACGAGACTCATATTTAGACCAACATACACAAACATTCACATGCCTAAACCCCCAAAAACACATGCATGGAAACGCGCACTCAAAACAACCACCACCCTACACTCACAAAAACTAAGCAATCTCAAAACCAGAAATATGTCTGGCAGATCAACACATCATGATGGATGTTGGTTCGTACTTCCAGAGCCATATGTTGGGTCAAAGGGGGTGACAAAATAATAACAAAAGGAAAGGCCACGATTATAATGAATATCAAGTGCCATTCGCATGTTGGAAAATATTATATGATGGGAGACCTTTTCCTAAAAACCTTGATATTATATTACCACAAAATTGGATGACAATCAAGTAGTAGTATCATTTTATACTATTCCTTCAAAGAATAAGATATCCACTATCCAAATTGTCAATTATATTACAAAAGCAAACTCTACAACAAGCTGGTAGCAACTCTTTCGCTCCATCCCAGCCACTCTACCACTCTACCATCATGGAGAAGCTTGCCACTAAAGATTCCTCTTGTTAATAACCAATAACACCAGAAGCTCAAGCTGTCAGTGAACAGCACAACAATGTATATCAACACCCCACCTCCAATGGAAGCCATTCAAATTCGAAACCCAACAGATAAACGGAACAGAACAGACCAGTCACCATAGCTCAAGCTATTAGTGAACACCACAACAATGTATATGGGAGGCTGTTCTAATTCAAAACCCAACAGCAGACGGAGCAGACAAACCGGATAGACAAATGGAGGTAACATGCCTCCCAAGGGTTTCCAACTCCCGACCTCTGGCTTTGATACCATGTTAATAACCAATAATACCAAAACTTAGAGCTGTTAGTGGACGACACAACAATGTATATCAACACCTCTATACCAATAAATGTCCCTCTATATGAGCATGTCCAATGTCGAAAGAAGAAATCTCAGATTAGAGGCTCTAATACCATGAAAGCATATAAACTGAAAGAATACAAGAGAAGTTATTGAGAAAAATAGTATGTCAATATGATGTATAGGTCCCATGTGGTTGCCAAAAGATTTATCTCTCACACAGTCCATGAGAGGTACTTCTTAGCAGAACATGACCCATGATGGATATACTGGAGTTGGTACAAAACAGTATGTACAAAATTGGAATACATAGTGTAAAGCCTAAAAGATTACAATGGGCATACAAAAAGCACAACATTCTTTGACAACACATGTTCTCCATTATAGAGCAGTCCCTCACAGTGGTCAAAATACCGTCAAATATCAATGCGTTCCCACCGCCGCCGCCGCCACACCCCCCCCCCCCCCCACCCCCACAACCCAAAAAAAAAAAAAACCGAAGGAAGAAGAAGAAAACACTGAAGGTGTGCTTGTTCTGTAAATGTAGGAAATTCAGGGACTCCTTCGTAATTTTAGGAAATGTAAAAGGGAGAGATGGCTAGATTCGCCCAACCCTAACCAATGCAGCCATATAATCTTCTCCTCCAAATTTTATTTCTGTTCTTCTTTATTGCCTTCCTTCTTATATTAGGGTTTCTCATACAGTATACGAAAAAAAAAAAAACAAACTTAATATTCTTCAAATCTAAAGTTACTATGATCCCCGCAGAGATCATCTTCTCCTTCTTTGAACCCCACAATTACCAACAGGCCCCCCGTTACATCTCAACGAGCTATCCACATTCAACTTCAAAGATGAAATTAATGGCCAGTGGCCACCAACATTAGGAACTCTTCAGTATTCAACGGTATCCTCCATTCAGCCTTTGGTGATGTCATTGACTTGAATAAAGTCAAATCATTTCTAAGAATACATTCTATAAATCAAAATGTGAAAAAAGTTTTTTATTGGTTGCAGGTAAATTAGATTAAGATTAAAATAATTACAATCTTGAAAACAACGGAAGCCAAAAGAGCAGCATAGGGATAAGAGTATTATACCATAAGCAAACAAAACACAAAAACTACTTCCTAGGAGCTAACAACAAAGAGACCCTGTCCATTCTTTGTTTAGCCAAAGAGTCTGCCATCCCACATGGTGACTAACCACATGATTGAACTCCAACTGGATCGATGATGACAGTGAATTAGTCTTACTGAGATATAACTTAAACTTCCATGGGCTTATAGAAACAGCACTAACCCAAGAAATGGAATTGGCAAGTCACTTTCTACAACAAGCTCATTAAAATAAACACCACCATAAATTCTTAACACTTCCAAAATTGCTATCAACTCCGCTTCATAGAATTCTTTATAACTCCAACCAGCCTCGAAAACATGTTGGCAATTTCCCCTTTGTAATTGCAAGGTACACCAATATCTGCTGGACCTAGCTTGTCCCAAGCTGCACCGTCAACATTATAACTTCAGAAAACCCATAGGGGGAGAGGATCAAAGTTTTTCTTTCCTCTCTTTTAAAGGACCACAATCCATACAAGCTTCCCAATTATGGAGAATGTTCTCCATCTACACATTTTCAGGCTTCTTTCTGATCACAATTCACAACCCACTTCTCTATCACTACCAATATTTGAAAGTCTACAAATAAAGATGATCCCTGAAAATATAAGAGCATCTATAAATAAAGAAGATCCCCTGAAAACTGTCATTTCTCTCTTTCTGGATTGACCAAAGAACGATACAAGTAAATCATCTAGGAGTCCACTATATCACTTTAAAGTTCATAATAGGCACCAAGAAAGCCCACATCTATTAATGAAGTGTCGCCAAAGATCAGAAGGAATGTCGAAATGTGAAAAATAAGATTTTCAAGCTAAACATGATAATCTAGAGAGCATTTTCAAAAGCCTAGAATTATTGGAAATATGTTTATGCCATCCCATCCAAACTGATCAGAGGATAGCCAAGTATGCAGTTATCAATTGGCCAGATTCAAACAGATCCGCACAGATACTAAGCCATTCATTTTTTTAGGATATAGATCCAACACGGATCCTAAGTTACATGCCCAAGTACGAATCCAGTTATTTGTCAATTCAATGTCCAGATCCTGGTCCTCTCGCTATACACCCACCCTTCACAGCCCCTCCAAGTGAATTCAAGACATCCCACTTGTGATCTGGATTGTTGTTACACTCATTGCTGGAACTAAACACCATTTTTTTCACTATCAATCTTTGGAGCCTTAAAATTCACAACAAGATCATCCGATTAGGCCTTTCTTTTTTCTTCTTCTTTTTTCTTTTTTTATGTCATTTGTTATCACTAGGCCATGCATAGGCCATCCCAATTCCCAATCCCCACTCAAGAGAGGTAGTGGCCTTTGGTGGGCTCCACGGAGTCATACAGTGTAAGAAAAGTTTTCTACTCTCACCTTAACTGGATCCATGTCAAGACTAACTATAATCAGATCCAGACCAGTCAAATGCAAGCCAAATATCAGCCAATTAATGGCCCTACTTGTAAGTAATATCTCAAAAGATTGAAAAATCAATTGCGTAAGACATCTCCTAAAAGGACCCTTCTTGCCACATTAGCCCACACATGATAATTGGTCTCTTCTTTTCTCTTGGAGCAACAAAGAGAATATGGCAGAATTATTAAACATTTCTATTGGTTTCTCATTTTCTGTCAAAGCATTTGAATTTGAACAGTAACAAATATAGATCCCTACAAGGAGGAAATTGAGGAAACAAGCAGGAGAAGAAATAGATTTGCGCGATGGACTCATTTCAACTCAATACACCATAGAATGTATCCAGCATTTTCCTATCCACTCTAACTGATCTATTTGTCTAGCCGGAGACCCCTCTTATCAAATGGAAGTGATAAAGCATGCTAAACCTGATGCTTTGAGGAAGGGAATGTATTTAATTTCGTGATTTATTAATTAAAAATTGTGACCTTTTACTTAAAATTGAGCATTAAAATGGTCGTGTACCTATTTCATTGAATTCCCTTCTCAAAGCACAACTTTTTTTCACAAAAGATGCATCTAAATGGCTAAAAACCAATAAGAAAAAAAAAAATCAACAAAAGAGAAAAATATCAGCAAGAATCACAGATCACAAGATATGGCCTGCACACTGAGAATCACATTTTTGAATTGGCTATGAAGAAATGTTGGGAGATTTTTCAGTTTACAGTTTGTAAACAACCTTTGATCTTCCCTAATCAAGATTTCATGTTTTGAGCCCTTCTAAGATAATGGATAAACTCAGCGAGAAAAAAAAGAAAAAGAAAACTGCAATAAATACAATGGCATATGGATAAAATGTAAATAGTGCCTAATAAGACAAAATGCCTTGAGATAATAAGCAATGCGTAAACTTTTCACACCTTGCAAATTGCATAAGAGAAGGTTGTGCCAATGATACAATCGAAATTACTATTATGAGTTAAGAGGACAAACCTTAGGGAATCCAACAATGGGACTTGCAGTTAAAATCGTTCTTTGGAGGGTGCTAGTCCATATCTAATCCATGGAAAAAAAAAAAAAAAAAAAAAAAAGATGCCTGTAAGCATCTAGCAAAAACATGAAATACTAAATTCACTCACTGCCATCTTGTTAAGAAACAAAAATCCAACGTCAGATTTTACAAGTTAACGATCAAATTGATCAAATGAAAAAGATTTAATCAAATCCATCCACAAGATAAGGTCCTTGGAGCGTGACAATTGAGGGATGAGAAGGTGGCAGAGGACATACAGGTGGGCGATATTTCATCCCCTACCTAATCATCCTAGCGTGTGAAAGGTGAAATTTCACCCAATCCCCATCCACATGGTCCTCATCATATCTCACCAACCCCGTTCATTAGCTAGCTCCAAGGTAGGCTCCACAAATTCAATTCACTTAGGTCGGAAGTATTCAGTTCAGATCATAGACTGAACCGAACAACCCCCAGAAAATATTTGGTCCGAATTTAGACCTGTTTGGTCAAAATCTGCATTCCAATTTTGAATTCGTTGATCCAAAGCATTCCAAAACTTTCAATTTTGGCCGAATTCCATGCAAACGCTCCTCCTTTCTTTATTGATGAAAATGATCTCATTAAGGGAAAAGATCAGGCTCAAGATATTTTTTTTCCTGTTTTTTGGTCTCCTGTGACACAGCACCCCCATCCAAAAAAAAGAAAGAAACCAGTCTCCAAATCCATTATATATATAATTCATACCACCATAATTTAAGTTACTAGGGTGATGGCCTACTTCTTTCTTTAAATGTATATAGTTTAACATTTTCTATTTTTCAAACATGAGTATTTCAATTTTAAATATTTTTTCAAAAAAAAAAACTCAGAATTGGAATGCTGAAGTGTCCCAATCTTGATTCAAACTGAAGCAACGATTGAAGCGAAATTGACTACTATGATACTATATTTAAAGTAAATATGGTTTTTACTTGAAAGGAGCCAAATCGCTTTGTATTCTATACAATGAAGAGCTCTGGTGATGATCAATCAAAACCATCACACACCTTAACACCCTCTCTCACACACCAACTTGGCACTGATCCAGCCATTAGTCACGATTGGATTGAACCACATAAAATTTACACATAAAACATTTAACTTTTAGCTACTAAAATCAATGGTTAAGATCATCTGGTTGGATTGATATTTGGTTTACTCCTAATCCACACAATACCTTTCCCATTCCCCTCTATGCTAGGCATTAGTATTGCATTCAAGTGGGCCACACTGATAAGTACAACAAATGTAGCTTAAACAAAATACCCATGAGGGAAGAAATTTATCTAATTGAATTCCCCTATCAGGGAAGATTACATGGCCAAGTATCATTTCATTCTACAACTTACAGAAGCAGTTCGCTCGGGTTTTAGACGCTTCTCCACAAAGTTAGCAAGTTTCTTTGCATATAGTTCTCCAGCTTCACTGCTCAAAACAAATCGCTGTAAGAATTTGCCCCTTCCATAGTGGATTAAAGTACATTTCTAATTTGCCAACGTACAAGGTCTGTTGCATTTTACAGACATAATTGTTAAGACTCTTTTAGAAAATCTCTGGTAATGGAATTGTATTGCTTCATAGGTGGCCATGCATTTCCTCATACATCAATGTCTTGTGCACAATATAATACTGAACAAGGGAAAACATACAGAACTGTTCACTTTCTCACACAACCATCACCCAAACCTCTAAACATACATATGTGAATCCGTACATAAAGGCCCAGTGCATGGTGGACAAGGTTTCTTCCTGAATAAAAAGAACTCCATGAGCAAGACTGCCCTTGACTATGCAGTGCTGCCAAAAATGTGGACCGTAAAAAGGGCATAAAGGCAGCTACAAAGTAGCATATCAGACTAATATATTGTAAAAAATATCAGCGCAACAAGCAGGGGCATACCCACATATATTGATATGGGAGCAGTTGCCCCCATCGGACTTAGGTCCACATCCAAAACTCGCATGACAATCTGGGGTACAGCTCCAATATCCTCAGGTCCACCACTAAAACTCACATGAAAATCCTGGGTTTGCCCACAAAATCCAACTACATGTTTGGGTCCCCGCCCCACAAACGAAAATCTTGGGCCACCACTGGTAACAAGGTCACCCCCATATTCTACATATTATATCTTATTTTTTAATCGCTAACTAAACCCCATTTCCAGAGAAAAATAATAATACTATAAGTGGAAACAATCCAGGATAAGATATCTACACCATACAAATAAAAACGAGAAAAAGAACAAAGTTAAACCCCCACCCCCAAACACACACAGATGCACACCCACCCATCATGATTCATGAGAGAGAGAGAGAGAGAGAGAGAGAGAGAGAGAGAGAGAGAGAGAGAGAGAGAGAGAGTCAGGGAGAGGGAGAGGGAGAGAGAATAAATCAAATCCCACAAAAGATCTTCCTTATCCCATTTTTAACAAGAAAGTTCACACTCACATCAGCACTTTTCAAACATGATGAAATGAAACATCCGTCGATGCAGCTAGTATCCAAGTTTCCTTTGAGACTAATGCCAACTTCCAAAGAGCTTTTGCTTTCTTACAAGCCCGTCAAATCACATTTAACAATACCCATTTATAATCAGTTTCCATGAAAAAATGTTTTGAAAACTTTCATCCATGTTGCACACATGGACTCCAAACACATTTAAATATATAATAGAAAAAATACTTCATTGTTTTGTTCTTTCTTACTATAAGTTGTAGCTACTATTTAATTACTAGTTCGATGAAGACCATCTAGAACCTATGGATGCTTTTGAGTGTAAAGATGGGACATAACTCGGTCTGGGTTTTTAATTACGACTGGGTCATGGACCTATAACTTCAGGGCTCATGACCTAATCTCTAGATGAGGATGTTTAACAATATTGATCTTTCCAGCTATTGTAATCTCCTAAAGAGTATAAGTACAGTGAGTTTCCAAGACAAGTCCTAAATAGGATTCTGTGCACTTTAAGTGACCCATGGGCCCCTCATGCTAGCTGGGGTCTACTGGGGGGCATTGGGCCTTCTTGTGTTGACTTCAGGGCTTTGGTTTGGCCCAAGAACTCATCAGATGTCTTCCATCATATTCACCCATTGTTGAAAGATTGAAAGGTTATCATGGACATCAACGTGTCAAAGCATATACAGATGTAAACTGGACCAGTTCTAAGTCAAATCCTATAATCCTTCGAGCCCATGGAATAGGTTGAGACATATTCCTCTAATACTTGGTTCTCTTCTCAAATTCCTAGTGGGACTTAAATTAAAAGTTCTCTGTTTACTATTAGAGGTGTCAACGTGTTGACGTTTGCCCATGTATGACACAAACATGATGTCTAACATGACCTTTTAAAAATGAAGTTTCCTTGTTAGAGTCTCAAACCATTTAAAGAAACAAGATCAAATTGTAAATACTTAGAGAAGGATAAACCTCAAAACAGTATCCCCCCCAATTCTTCCTCTGACATTATCCCTACTCTCTCCATGACGAGTAAGCAATATTGGCCGGGGTGTGAGATGAGCATTCACCTACAGAGGCATAAAATAAACTGTACTGAGTGCTACCAATAAAATCAACAAAATGGAAATTTAGAGTGAATTAGGATCTCCACCTTCCATCATTTTACACAAGCATCTCATCCCTGCTGCAGTGCTCTCATATTCATTTTTAATGTTTATTGTATCATTGCATGCATAAAATCACTGGGATAAGATGGGATTTCCATGAACCTCCTACTGAGGTATCAGAGAGACTCTCTTTCCTAATATCTGGTATAGTTGTGGGGACTGGAGAAGACTGTTGTAGTTGGTTTTGGACAGACTTACCGTGCAGAAGCATGAAGCTGTCAGATTCATTTTATACTTATAGGCAATTTCAATAGAAAGGCAAGCCATAATATCTTATTGCTGGGATACGTAGGAAGGCACCTTTACTTGAACTCTATTTCTTCGAGATATGCATGAAGAGAAAATAACGGCTTTAGCAGATGAATTGGGTTGTCAGCATATATTTTTGTTATGGATAGTAAAGCTGATACTCATATTTAGTGGCCTGATCCATGGTTAATCCCGAAACATATCCGTGGGAGGAGGAGGAATATGATGGCTTCCTTTAATTATGGAGAATCAAGGCACCACCTAGAATGACTTTCTTTTTCATGGTGACTGCTTCAGTGAAGATGTTCACTACTGATCATCTTCTTAGTCAGGACTCAGGAGATGTACATAACCAAAGTTTGCAGCTTATGTTTGCAGCATGCAGAGCATGTTCATCAGCTCTTCATTCGTTGGCCTTTTGCTAAACACATCAGGGACTGTTCAACACAATTATTTGGCCCAACTGGGCTTGGCCTTAAAGGTGATCGACCTATTAGAAAGTTGGCAGTTCGGATATCTAAATCAGTATGGATCCTTACTATGGAGGCACCCTCTATGGTGGATGCCTGTTGATTCACATGGTTAGAGAGGAATAACTGCATTTTCCATTACAAGGTTATGTCAGTAGGCGTCGCTATTAAGGCTCAACAAATCATTTCATGGGTTACTTCACTTTAAGAAATGTGGACGTCTCACTCCAGCATTTGGAGGTATCGGGCGGAATGATGCAGAGCTACTACAACAGATTGTACTTTGTTGTTTCTTTCACTGCACTCAGCCTATTTATGATGTAGAATTTTAGTATTCTCACATTACTGCTAAAATTAATCAATTACCATTTCAAAAAACAAAAAAGACGAGATTTTAAGACCCCAGCTATCCAATTTATTGCTTTCTTTGTTGAATATAGATGGTTGATATATTTTCTCAACCCTCCATTTTCTATAACTGAACTTGAACTAAATGGCCAGCATTTTGCGAATTGAAAGGATTTTTTTTTTTAATTTGTATAGACTATCCTCAATATGGCACTTTGGACGACTGATGAAGGATGGAAAACAATCCAATGCGATCCTAATACTGACCCATCAGAAAACTAGTTTGTGAAACATGGATATCTTGAAATCAATATCACAGAAAACAATCCAGAGTATAGAAACCCATTATCTAGATCACCATGGTATAGAATATAGAAGAGCAAATCATTGAGGTTCCCCACATTGATTTCATCCTCAGGAATCAACTGCTAATATCAGAAGATTGTGAGCAGATGGTACAAATTCAGAAATCGAAGCATCAATTTGTTCGAGCACAAGTCCATGCAAAATCCAACCATCAAAAGAGGCAATATCTAAAATATTTGTGGAGTAACCGCTTAAGTGAAGCTTACACACCATATGAAGATCCACAAGAGAAACGGAAGTTTGTGCGTTTAATCATCGACCCAGGCGGTCATCTACTGAACTCGAGGACGAGTTCCCTCCAAGAGCGGGGGAACTGATGCATGCCAGATCCTTAGTCTGGCAGCCCATTGGGCCCAAGCCCAAAAAAAGATCTTCAAATCATGCAAGAGTTTTATTTTTAATTTTAGTTGAGTTTTAGGGATAATTATAAGATTAATTAGAAAGTTTCCCTTATTTGATTTAGTGCTTATTTTAATTAGAGTTGTTTCCAAGAATAAGTTAGAGTATGAATCTATATAAATGATTGTAATCCCTCTTTAGGGACAATGCATTGATCAATAAAATTTCTTCTCTTGAGAATTTCTCTTGGTTATTTGTCTGTGATGTGAGACCAAGACATTTTGGATCCCATGGATCCCTATCCCTAAGCCATTGGCTTGGAGTTTAGCCCGTTGGCTATTCTCCTCCTTCCCTGCGTTGCTTCAATGGCCCAGATTGTGGATCACATGGGTCAAGAAGTCTTGGTAACCCAAGACCTGCAATCAAAGCAATTTAGGCCATTTGATGCAAAGTCTACTATCCCCAAGTAAAGATTCTAGGTTTGGGTTCTTGCGAACTTCTTTCCCAAATTGTTTGTCGAGTATCAACAATCAAGAGAGGCTTGATTGGGAACATAGGGTTGTTGTTGTTGTTAAGCCAGCCCACTCCCAAAGCTCCCTCCAGGGATCGATCCCTAGAAGGGTAGCTTTCCTTCAAGTTTCCTGGCCACTAGACCATACCCTGTAGAAAAAAAAAATACAGAGAGGCTTGATTTTATTGGTTAATCCAGCATTGATATGTTCCTTATGGTCAATCCTAAGTTTTCATTGACTAGGATTACTTAAGTAATTTAGTTTTCTAAAGTTGAACTTTGAACGTGTTCATTTTCAATTAATTTTGCAAAACAAAAAAAGAGATAAGTGTAAGATCCATGGCCCACCTGTCAAAAAACAGGTTGGTATTTCGATGGCAGGTCCTCCCCTGGGGACTGGGTGTGCGGATATGCACTCCATCCCACATCGGAAGCAGATAAGTCCAGAGCTGGGCTTAAGTACCCATGGTTACCTCCACTTCAATAGCTAACTTTTGCTGTGGGTGAATCCCGTGGTGTTACAAATGGTATCAAAGCAAAGGACGGCTCTTGCTCTCCAGTGGGGAGAGTGTAAGATCCATGACCCACCCGTCAAAAATAGGTCATTAGTTCAATGGCGGGTCCTCCCCTGGCGACTAGGTTCCGTCCCACATCGGAAGCGGACAAGTCCAGAGCCTGGGCTTAAGCACCCATGGTTACCTCCACTTCAATAGCTAGCTTTTGCAGTGGGTAAGGCCCATGGTGTTACAATTAGCATCAGTAAAACAGTTATAGTTTTTGAATTGCAGAGCATACCAGAAAAAAGACGATCCTTCCTGGCAAATATCCACTGATATTGTTCACCTAGATGCAAAAGTAAGATTTTTTCAGTTTGATGGATACTCAGATGATTTTTACGTATAAAAAGTTTGCAAACATCAAATATGGTTTCATGGTATGACCAGGTCTCTCAATTTTCTGACAGTAGGCAACAGAAGAACCGGCCATATTGGCCAGAATAAACTGGAATAGCCAAACCCAAGTCATCACATCCAAACAAAGACTCAGTTCATTAAAAAGTTTTTACTCAGTTTTGGCTAGTTTTGGTTCTGAATCTAACATGTAGTACAGAAAATTGGAGAACTTATCATATGTTCAAATCAAAACATAGATAACTTGCTCAGATTAAAACCGTCCAAATAAACATTTATATTTCTTTGTCATTTGACCTTGGACAAGATCGACAAAGTTAGCACAGAAACCACCAAAGGAATTTAAGGATAAGCCATCATAGATAAACCAGCACATGGAGATCGTCACATCAACATGCATTTAAGACAATGATAAACAATCACAAGGAGAACACAAGACCAAAATATTTAAGCTTACTTGTATCTGTCCACCTTGTCCACTAGCCATATCGATCATTTTGATATAAGATCCCTCCTCCACTGGTTCATAGACCTGGAGAGTAAAGACATCGAATCCGATGTAAATATGTTGGAATATACTGTTTGGATATTCCAATTGTTTTGCCCAATGAAGTGTGCATATACACTAACCATTTGGTAAACCCCAAATGTTTTATGCAATCCTTGGGATGAGAGATGCCCAAAATTCCTACCATCAAATGATTCTTCAAATTTTATCTTTGGTAAATGTTGACCATTTACTACAGTTGTCCATTTGCAATCCAACAATAGGGAAAACATTGGAAGATATTAGGCCACGGTCATCCCATGTTGGGGCAAACCAAATGAACTAGATTGCCAGAAGTGGGATCATCTGTGCCATTTCTGATCAAACAAGAAAGGTAATTTCTCTCAACAAGAACCAACCACCCACCCATGTCCACAATGAAGAATGATATAACATGCATGCTCACCCACCCACACCCCCAGCACGACTGGTACCACTATGTAAAAGAAGGGTTTGTGGATCTGGCATCTATCAAATATTGGCCCCATAGAATGTTGCTAGCCATCTGGTCAAAAGAGAAGATTGATGGTGTAGATGGAAACAATCATAAACAACCAGTGAGCCCATAACTTTTGGCAGATACTAAACCTACAAACGATCTCGTATATGGTAGGATCCATTTGCAACCTGCAACTTTGTGGTGGGTCCCACCAAGTTGCCACTCACACTTTGCAAAATCATTAGTCATGTAAACAGAGTTGTCCATCTGGGCATCATTTTTGGAAGTACATAAACTCGTTACTATGAAAAACAAGTCCTATGATCTAAATTTGCACAAGGACCTTTTCATAGTTCGCCAGACGCATTTTGAAATCTCGTAGTCCAGCTTTAAAATCTGGCCTGCAGAATAGCATTAACTGTGGCATATCAACACTATAAATGATGATTGCCGCGGGAGCTGGATTGCATCAATGATAAAAGCAGACCGACCACAGAACATAAAGGAATATTTTCCTGCTAAAAAACATATAGAAGTAGGTAAACTCAGAACAACTTACTCATCCGCATAATCAGGACTCTGTTGAATTTTAAGACGGATATTCTTTTCAATAATTTGCTCATCATTACATATGGTTTCCAAAAATATAATCTGCAAGGAATGCATTAATCATTCAAGTTAACTTCAACTGTAAATATTCAGATCAATTTCCCAAGATCTTAATCAAATTTTGGATTTATTCACCAAAGCCATACAGTGACAATCATCAAAAAAGGAAGATAAGCATATCTTGCATAAACGAAAACCTAATGTTAATATTTACAGGAAATCTCTTTTCCACCTAAATCTATTTAGAGGTTGACTTCCCACTTCCAAGCAAGGTTGCTGATCTCTCACTTTTGCCACCTAATTACTGAAGCTTGACCCCAAAATGCCATCTTCTCTTCCAGGGCAAGAGTCTACCACCAGAGACGATAGATCGACAGCTTTCAATATAAAAACAAACACATCACACAGGCCCCAATATCTAATTGGACGAGGCACTGCTGAAGTAAACAGCAAGAAAAGCAAAAGATGGCGGAAAATTGTCTTACCACATTGTGTTGTCGAGAATCCGTTATATAAGTATACAAGAGAATCTAATTAGGCTACAATCAAGGCCGTTCAGGTCCCAATCATTGTTAGAAAGAATCAATTAGGGATGTTCATGGGCCGAGTTGGGCCGGGCTGAGGTCTATCCATGACCGGCCCGGCCTGACTTCTAACATACATGTCTAAGCCCGGCCCAAGCCCAAATCAGGCCTTGAGGTGTAAGCCCGGGACCATCTCAAGTTTACTTTATAAAAATAAGACGGCCTCTTGGTATGATTCTAAGTGGTAGCTCAAGTCGTTGTGACACATGTACATATGAGATGGAATGTCTTCGAGTCCCCTCTCCAACACTCTAATTATTTTTTGTATATTCGGGCCGGGCCGGGCTTGGCCTCTCTACTGTTAACACCAGCTGACGCACAGGCCCACCAGGCCCATGTACAATAGGCCAACTGCAAATCACGTGGGATATCTTGGTGGATATCCTAGTTGACCAATGCTTGTGTATTATTGCTATCTTTCCATGTATTACATATGTAACATATATACCTTCCATTTGTGTAGATTGTAATTGCCTTGATTAAGGCCACAAACATTATAAAATGGAGCAAGGATCGATCAACAAGGATCATCCAAAATTTCCCAAAGTTTTCTTCATGTTATTAAGTTGACATGGTATCAGAGCTTTTGAACTCTTCTGAGTGATCAAACCTCTCTTGGTTTCTTTCTTCGATTGCGCATTCTGAGATCAAATCTCAGAACCCTTGATTCATCAAAGTCTTCCAATTCTGGGTCTTGAAGCAATCTCGTCAGTATATTGGAGCAGCTCATCTTGGGCCTACTTCCAATCAACACAGCAGCATCAAAGAAGGCTACTGCCTTGGTCGACTGGTATTCTTGGAATTATTGGACGTTCTTTCAGAATTTTCATCCCATCGGAGGTAGGATTTCTAACTGATTTAGTAGTTTATGGCTTTGGAGCAATAGTTTTCATCTAGTAATCATAAAATCCTTGATCTGTAACCAGTTGGAGTAAAGCGTGGTGTGTTTGAAAGTAAAAAGGATTTCTCAGCCATCCATCAGATCTGATTTCTCATCAGATCAACTACTGGGCCCCACAGTTTCCATCGGAATTGAAAAACAGGGTCGTCTGACCTGTTTTTTTGTAGAAACAAGGTCGACAGACCTTTCTTTGGCTAAAACCACTGGACAAATCATCTCGTTTCTCATATAAATTGATCATCAGAAGATCTGAGGCTGTGGATTCCAGAAATCAGATAAATCAGAGAAGATCTGACCTTCAGTTCATCGTCTGATCATCAGCGGTCCACCAGTGATCATCAAATTTCTTCCAGAGACTGGTCCCTTCATGGTCGACAGATATTCCTAAGAATTTTAGGGATTTTTTCATATTTCTTTAAGCACTCCAGGATTGCTTTCTGGCTGACTTTGGATATCGTCGTCTTCTTGAACAGATTCCATCTGTACCGTCCAAAAACCTTGATATAAACTGGCTGTTCTTGATATTTTGTCTGAACATAAGTGAATATAAACTCTAGCCAGAATTGCTCCCTGATCTGGGATCAAATTCACATGTGGACCCCACCAAGGCTATCGACACACAAAATCTAGCCGTCTAGGTCCATATGTTACTGATCTCATTGACCTTGCTGGACTACAAGGTGCCACACAGCTGGACACTCCATAAGAAGTCAATGTGAAGCTCCGGAAAGATGATGTGGATCTACTATCCAATCCCACCTATTACAGAGGGTTAGTCGGTAGCCTTATCTACTTGACCATCACTAGGCCGGGCATCTCATATGCAATAAATGTTATTAGTCAATTCATGACAGCATCTCGGCATCACCATTTGGCTACCGCCAAAAGGATCATTCGGTACATTCTTGGTTCTCCAACACGAGGGTTGTTATTTCCGACTAGCACACCACTTACACCTAATGCTTATTCTAATGCCGACTGGGCAAGCTGTCGAGATACTCGAAGATCTACTACGGGCAAGTGTGTTTATTAGGGAAAATCACTCATTTCTTGGAAATGCAAAAAGAAAGAAAGGGTCTCAAAGTCTTCCACCAAATCTGAATATCGTGCTATGCCCGCTGCTTGCTCCGAGATTTTATGGCTTCGTGGTCTACTTTTAGATCTTGGTTTTCCTCATACCTCGGCAACACCTCTTCATGCAAACAATACTAGCTCCATTCGAATCACTAAGAATCCGGCTTTTCATGAGCGCACAAAACATATTGAGGTGGATTGTCACTTTATTCAAGATCAATATATTCGTGAGGTCATCAGTCTTCCACAAGTTTCCAGTGAACTCCAACTTGCAGACATCTTCACAAAAGGGCTACCTAGGCCCAGACATGAGTTCCTGCTTCGCAAATTGCTACTGTTTGACCAGCATCAATTTGAGGGGGGATGTTAACACTAGCTGACGCACAGGCCCACCAAGCCCATGTGCAATAGGCCAACTGCAAATCACATGGGATATCTTGGTGGATATCCTAGTTGACCAATGCTTGTGTGTTATTATTATCTTTCCATGTATTACATGTGTAACATATATACCTTCCATTTGTGTAGATTGTAATTGCCTTGATTAAGGCCACAAACATTATAAAATGGAGCAATGGTCGATCAACAAGGATCATCCAAAATTTCCTAAAGTTTTCTTCATGTTATTAAGTTGTTATCTACTACTAAACCCACTTCAATGGGACCACTTTAGTGGCTGTGGTCCACACAATCTCTACAGTGGATGCCACACACAGATATAATGAGTCATGTGTAGGCCAATTGATGTGATTTGGGGTATTTTCCCATATCTTGATGCAGTTGAAGTCTCTTATACTAACTTCTTGTGTTTTTTTTTTTTTTTCCTATTCTTAATGATATCATTACCATTCTTTAAAAATTAAAGGTGGTGGATGCCACACCGCAAGCCGATATCATCCTAGTCATACCTAAAGTGCTAGGCGAATAGCAGAACCAAGCTGACAATATTGATGCTTTTAATTTTCATACATTGTATAAATAACTGCAGGCATTCCACATGCACGGCCGTTTCCAATAATAATGTAATAAGACACAAATATATCGTCACAAAAGATCACATACTCAGGCACAATAAACAGAGAGGAACAAATACCTATACTTCCTTTTTAAGTATAATTTACCTAATAAAAGTACCCACATTCAATTCACATGATATAAACATTTAGCACAATACCTTGCATTCTCTTTCAGCCATTTTCATGAGCATATTCCTTCTCCTTTTGTTGCTGTTCGTGGCGTCAAAGATACCTACCTAAGAATCAATTAGAATAAATAAGAGATCCACAATAAGTATCACAAATATGGAAGTTCAAAAAGATTTACCTGGCCACCTTCTTGCATCCAAGATAGCATATCTTCCATTGCCAGAGCTGCTACCTAGTGGCATGCGACACATTAAGACTATTGGCAAAGAAAAAAAAAGGGCAATCTGGTCAAAGCAAGAAAAGCTAACACAAACATCTAAAATTTGGAACAACAAAAAAGAGAGAGATAATAATGAAAAAGTTATTTCAACTCAATCACAATGTACAAGAAATGCCAGAAACTAGATAGTAAGGCATTCATTATATAGGTCACCGCTGCCTTCAGGCTTAATGAAGCTTGGGCTTGATATAAATCTATTGCAGTAATCTACCAGAGCCATCATTCTAGGACTGATCCATGACCATAGTGGTACTAATGTGCAAACTACTTCAGGACCTACTTATCCTGAGTTCTACTGAACAAGAGATTAATGTGCAGATTCTTAGAACCGATTAAGGGTGTTCTAGTTCGGGACCTGCTCAACCTGAGTTCTGCTGAAGAAGAGTAAATGTGAAGATGCTAAGAGCCGATGGATGGTGTTTCTTTTTCTACTCTTCAATGGGTTCGACCAAGGTCCATCTTTCAGAGTAGATTATCCAGGTGTCTAGACTCTAGAGGAATCATGAGCTTTAACTCATGCTTGATAGTTCTTTGTCCATCATATTCTCCTAGAAGCAAATGATGTAGCAGATCGGTTCGCTAAGGATAAGTTCAACCAATCACCTATATATATATATATATAGAGAGAGAGAGAGAGGAATTCTTCAAAATGCCTATCTCAAGAAGGGACATTTTTGCCCCTCCATAACCAAAGGAGAAAAAGTAGGAGTTATGTCTAGGCCATTTATTGTTTTTCCCCTCCACCGAATCTCACTCAATATGAGTTGTCCCCACAATGAGATTAGGAAACAAAGAAGTTTTTTATAGTGTTCAATCTAATGGTGGGCCCAACTCATATTTGACTGAAATTCCTCTATTACCCAAAAGAGATGAGGCCATTTATTTTGATCAGTTTGGATTTTGTGTAAGTAGGCCCCACCAATGATGTCCGCCAAATCAGCCCTATGAAAAGTAAGTTATATGATTAGATTAGCATTGTTCCTTTCAAATTTGCAAAAAAATAGGAACCCTAATGTGTGAGTTGTTAAAAGAGATTTTTGGTAAAAGAGCACTTCCAAGAGTAAGAGATTAAAATCCAAAATAGGTGTTGCAAAAGTCAATGTCATTAATTCAAAATGCTAGTAAGAAGGCCGATTGGACAAAAGAAAGGGGGTATAGTGATAACAAAACACCCGGGCGTTTTGTAGTAGCACTTATCTGAATGGACTGTATACCATTGGATTGACTGCACACCCAGCCAAATGGATTGTATGCTGTTAAGCTCAGATCGTAAACCCCCCCCCCCCCCCCCTCTCTCTCTCTCTCTCGCAACTTGTGCAGTGTGTGTGTGTATATATGTTTTCTTGGGATAAAATTGGTTGAAAAGCTCTTCATTGAATATCATAAAAAGCTGGACAGATGGAACCTTTACAGTCAAAAAGAAATGTCGTCTATCCTCTTTTTGGATTGGATATCATGTAGGACATTCGGAAGAAAAAAGAAATGTGTGAGCTTTCCAACTCCAAGACAGAATCTTGCCAATTGCCACAAAATGGATAAAACCAGACTGCCTCAGAGAAAAAGTGTTTCCAGTGTAAATAGCACAAAATCATCAAATACTTGATAAAGAGCCTGCATATGATTTTTTTTTAAGGATTTTCTTCATGTTTTTATGTAATATCCATGTTGGGTCTTACTCATTGGTTCAAACTGTTCTTTATTTTTGGTCATCTGTATTTTGCCCTTTTTCTATAATAAAAATGTCAAGTCGCAACAGTAGCGCTAAAAGACTTGGAATAACAAAGAAGGACAAAGTTCTTAAAATGAGTTCCATGATACAGTGTACCCAACAAGGAACAGGATCTTTAGACGGGATTCTAACCTCATTGCGTGCCTCCATGCCTTCTGGATTGTCAGCTCGAAAGAAATCAGCAGACTGCAGCAAAACAGTTCCAATTTACAGGGTTTCAAAGCTGAACAGTTATACGTTAAAATAAACAGAGAAAATTCAACAGGGCCAAATAAGAATTAACAATCAGCTTTCTATATGTATGCTGAAATACATATATAGATACTGAAAAGCCCTTAATGAGATAAAATAACATTGAAGAGTGAATGAAGAAATTCTTTGTAGAACGTAACCCAAGAAACAAAGGAAAGAAGACATTAACATTTTTTATATGTTCATCCAAGGAAACTTATGTTATATCCACAATGAGATTCTGATGCCATGGCACAGCCAAATTTTGCCTAAAGCCAGGGAGCAAATGCAGATGAAAAGTGAAGTTCGACAGAATTTAATAGAAATTTAACCAATGAAAAGTGAATTTTACAACAACTTATCCAACAATGGAATAGCCTCAGATAGTACAGTCATTTAAAAGCTTTTCTAATTCCCGAGTGGTAAATCTGCCACTATCTATGCATTTGGCTTCTAGTTTAATTGTCTACCTTAGGTGATATAGGCCACAGGGGAAACAAATCCTTGAGGACTCATAAATAAGGCCTAAGAAGACCAGCATAGTATCACAGACCGAGAAAATCCTGTCAATTCAATCCCATATAATACTCAATTTTGACCTGTGCAATATGAAGTCCACCTTCCTGACACCATTCTAACCCTTGGACCAAATTCACGCCACTAGGCACTCCCACACAAAGAGAGAACACTTGATGCATGCTTGCGTAATGCTGCGGAAGAGGAACCCGGGTTGGACTTCACTTTCCTCTTTCGAGAGGAAAAATTGCCCCAAAAAATATGTTTTCCCCAGAAGGTCGTGTTGCACCAAACGATGAGAAAAAATAGGCATAGAAAATCGGGTCCGGGTCCTTAGTCCGCTACTTCCCACGGATTTGCTGCTACACGAACATGCCCTTAGAGAAATGAGAGCTTCTTGATTGATCCAACCTTGGTTCACAACTTGCTTGGTTACAAATGAATGCCAATTGCCAAGACCCCTGTTTATACTTCAACCCGACAGGCCAAGATATATCCACATGTCACTCATCCAATGGATAAGGGACCTTCAAACCCTCTAGAATCTTCCACAAAACTCTATCCTAATTCTACACTTATCCACATTAGTCTAGAACATTCCACATAAATCTACACGATTCCATAATTTACAAGAAAGACCTAGACAGCTCTACACCATTCAAGAAAATCATAGTCTTCCAGAATCTTCTAGACCCTACAAGATCTCCATCAATGCATCAAGATATGTCTATCCATCTAATCACATAATCTTCCCACCACTTGGATGATCATGATGCTCATGTGACTCCAGGAAGCCTCAAACCCAGCCAGTGCATGCCTTAATCCATGAGCGCATGACAATAGCCCAGTCCATTAAGAGGGCCTAAAACTTAAGTGATTCTTCAATCACATGTTAAATAAGAACATTGTGGTCATGTCACATGCCAAATCTTGTATTTTGGAAATTCTACCTTCAGAGAATCAACTTTATAATGATTTGCTTAAATTTAGAAAGATATGTAAGTCAATATCTTTAACTAAACCAGTTTTTACTACCAATCCCAAGCAATGATGAAAATAGCGGTAGCGGCGGGCCGCTACGGAGCGGGCGCTACATAGCGGCATAGCGATGTGATTTGGAAAAATCATCAAAAAAATATGAAAAAATTGTAGAAAATCTAGAATATTGGAAAATGACAGAAAATATATTTTTTTGCAAAAGTAACTAAGATAAGGGGGCATAGCGGTCCTCTCATTGTATAAGGTCCTGTATCGCTGTATAAATATAAAATAATAGTAATGATCATTTTTTTCACATGTGTTCATGTTGCTTAGTTATGCTAACTTAGAAACTAATGAAAGGCTCATAAAAGAAAAAACTATGTCACGAAGCCAAGACTTAAGAGTACCTAGAGAAAAATAATACATCTACCAAAGGAGGTGTCTAATAGGATGTACTTAGAGAAGAATCTTTGAGAAGAACTCTCTGTATCAATTGTAATTCAGCGAGATCATATGCTTTTTGGTGTTCTTTTAAACATAAAATGGTAGAAGAGTTATGTAAAAATGTTATTTGGAGAGAAAAAGAAAAGAAATAAGTCTTATTATGCGTTTTAAAAAAAATTGAAAAGTAGGAATTTTTCTCACCCCATAGTGAGCCCGTAGCGGTCGTAGCGGCCACTACGGGTGCGACTGCCAATAAATCGGCCATAGCGTGACGGTGGCCACCTCTACGGCCGATATATCGCGTAGCGGCCGATATTTTCATCCATGGTCCCAAGCTCGAATAAAGGAGGGTTGTATTAGGTAGGTCGACAACCAACATAAAACTTTTGTCACAAACCAAACATGAATTCTAAGAAAAATTTGTTAATCTGTATTGGCCACCTGGTCAATACAAGTTGGAGGCCAAGGTTTGGTAAACTACACCATGACCTGGTGTGTCCAAAGGACCATGCCGCAAAGTTCTAAAGAAAGAAGCAATCTCACAATCTCCTCTCTTTTTTTCGCATCAGATCAACAAATTTACTAGTTTGGACTTGGTACCAGCGCTCCACCTATTCATCTCCCCACCCTACTAGGGCTGACATCAACAGTGCCGCCTAGACCTAGAGTAAAGGTTTCATCATAAATCATATGGGTTTATTCACAAAATCTTCTCAAGGGATTATGCATGATCTGAACCAATGGAATGATAGATCTAATGATTTATTCAGTGCCTTTTTTTTTTCTTAATTTTTATTCCCTTTTATATTCACTGCTCATTAATGGCCGCAAAGAGAGTGAAATTGGCAAGAGTTTCAGCTCATTAATGATAGAGATATTAGGTCTAATTCATCCCAGATTTTTGGACCTCTATAGGGCCAGATTTTTTGTCCAATTCCTGATTTTTATTGGGTCTAAACCAGGCCTGGTTTTTCGGTGTAAATCATGATAAATTTTGGGTCCATTTCAAGACAGAATATTGGGTCTAAACCATGCCACATTTTGGGGCATACATAAGGCCATATTTTGGGTCTAAAATAATTATATTGTTAATAACTGCCCAAAACAACAAAACCAAAACAGAAAAACCAATCCAAAAGTCCAAAAAAAAACAGAAAGTAAAGAACAAAAAACATAAGAAAAAAAAAAAAAAAGAAGAATTTTAAGTATTAGATTAATTAAAAAAATTAGCTTAGGTTTAATAATTAATTGTCATCTCCTCCTTAAAATGATGGTGGGGTTATTGCGAACTTAATCAAGGTGATGACGAAACCAAGGTGACCGATCAATTTTTGATGGAATCACTGTGTGCCCCCACCTTAAAATGATGGTAGGCTCTGACGAAATCAAGGTGACCCATTAATTTTTGATGGAATCACTGTGTGCCCCACCTTAAAATGATGGTATGATTTGTACAGTCATCTTTACAGTTAAATTGCCAAGGTTTGGTAAACTACACCATGACCTGGTGTGTCCAAAGGACCATGCCGCAAAGTTCTAAAGAAAGAAGCAATCTCACAATCTCCTCTCTTTTTTTCGCATCAGATCAACAAATTTACTGGTTTGGACTTGGTACCAGCGCTCCACCTATTCATCTCCCAACCCTACTAGGGCTGACATCAACAGTGCCGCCTAGACCTAGAGTAAGGGTTTCATCATAAATCATATGGGTTTATTCACAAAATCTTCTCAATCTTTTTGGTCGTTTTTGGTGGCAGTTTTGAGGGGTCTTTTCTCCTATCCGAAGACTAAAACTGAGAAACCAGGTTGCTTGTCCCTGATCTCTGGAGACTTAGAGAAGGTATTTAATCCTTCTTCTTTTTTTGGTCAGAATAGGAGTTGGAGTTTTTGGAAATGAAAGGTCCATGCCACTGGAATGAGATATAAATGGTCTCTAACCGTTTCTCCTCGTGCATTCAGTCGCCCATTGCAACTGTTTCATGGTTTCAGCTGGCTCACAGCAAGATACAGGTTCTACTGGCTGTTGGATGAAGTTTTGCTGGCTGCTTGGAGAAATCTTGCTGCTGAAGAAATGATCATGATCAGGTACTTACTGTTGAAGGATTGAAGCTCAGTCATTATTTGTTTTTGGAAGTTCATGCAACCTGTTATAATGCAAATAGAGTTCATATTCAGTTTGGGAGCTAAAGACCAGTAGAAAGTTGAAATTCCTTTTGGAGCTTAATCATTATTTTCTTTTGGAAGGTCCTGCAACCTGTTATACTGCAAACAGATGTGACAATCTATTACTGACGAAAGTATGTCTTAAAGTTCTAGATTCCAAGGATAACATTTTCTATTTTTTAAATATTTTTTTTATAATTTTCACAATTTTTAAGTCTTCCAGCTCTAGGGAGTGACTCGGTCCAATTCGGCCAAGTCGACTCAATCTAAGGTGACCAAATTTGCATGTTCGGATCCAGCATGCCTAGGGATAATCAGACAGTTAATTAACGGCAATTCCATTTGATGGAAAACTAGGTGACCCAAATCATTGATGCTACGACCCAACCATGGATGCACTATGGCCCAAAAATCATCTAGATAGGACAACTGTGAGTTTGTGACACTTTGATAGCTGGCCTCTTCCTCAAGAGTTTTACATACTTCATAGATGATGCACATATTTAGCAAGGCCTAACTACATTTTCAACTGAAAGCGTAATAAAATTATCTTAATCATACCTGGTTTGCTCCATGCTTTAGACGACGGTACTGCTTATTGAAGGTGATACACAACCAAGAAACCAGAATAACTTGTTAGAATATGGCAAAGCAGAGAAACAATGTTTCTCACAATTAAGAAGACATGCATGTGATAGAATGAAAGCATTTACCTTTCCAACATTAAAATGCTTGGTTTCATGACCCAACCAACGAAGATATCTTGTAAGCTTTGCTGCAGTAAAAGTCTTGCCTCGAGCAGGCAACCCAACCTGTAGTATAAGTGCTAACAGTTAAATAAGCAACAAAAAAGGAGTAAGGTATCATTTGAATGTAACTTATATTGCAACTTGTTTGAACACAATTTTAGGAGCGATATACTGCTGATATGGGAGACATTCATACAGAAAAAAAAAAAAAAAGTCAGTACACGTAAACACACACATATTACCTAGAGTTGGCTCCAAATAGATTGGATAACGCTTCAATGGCAATGATTATGGTGATCTATCAATATAATTTGCCTCTAATAATATAAAGTTACTGTCTTCATTTCCAACTAAACCAAAGAGGAAAATTCCAAATATGGCGTTTACTGAGTTGGAGAAGCTTGTGATAGCATACCAAGGCAGTTAATTTGACAGACGTTGAAGAAAGAAGACATCCTAAATGATTATACCAAAATTACACCAGACATGTATTAAGCAGCAGCTGTAAGAGTCTGCACTGTGTCACAGACAACATTTGAGTTGCCAGTTGGATTACACCAAGGGCATGCTTTAAGCTTTATTGACTCCTCTTCATTTGAGCAACATAACAGCAGATATTTAAGATGAAGTTACCTGGTGACTATTGTTTGCAAAAGATGTGGCACTCATTAGTCAAACAGGAAGGGAAGTAATGAGAAGCTATGACTTTAGAGAAAGCCGTCGTCGTCGTCATCATCAAAGCCTTGTCCCAACTATGTTGGGGTCGGCTAAATGAACTTTGTTTCCCCATTCCAATCTATCCTAATGCAAATCCTTCGATAAGAATTTCAGAGAAAGTCGTTCAAGTTAAATGGAGAGAAAACTAGCAAATCTAAGACAGATTATATGGAGAGCATGTTTACTGGGTCTCAGAGTGGAGATGATGATTTGACCAAAATTGAGGACAAGTTGGTACCCAAATGTGATAGAGCCAATCATAGAACACATGGAGGACTGAGTTGGATAAAGCAAATAGAATCAGCATAGGATACAGAACAAGAAGATCCTCAAGCCTTCCAAAATTCCCATCATTTTCATTATGCCAAAGAACTATTATGCTCCTCTAATTAGTCCACAGATTTTTTTATCAGTAACGGAACCTTTATTAAAAGAAAAAACAAGGCAAAAGGCACAACAGAAAAAAAAAAAAAAAAAGAACCCAGAAATACAAGGGTATAAAAGTATTATACCCCGCCCACCAAAGCGAAAAAACCCAAACAAAACCACCCCCAAAAACAAAAGATTACATAGATAAACCCACACATGGAGAAGCTCTATCCACCCCTTGTTTAGCCAAAGCGTCCACCATACTATTGGCACGCCTCAACACATGACCAAAAGAGACAGCCAAAGAGGAGGAGATCTCCTTTATTTCGTTGATGTGAAATTGGCACTTCCAAGGTCTAGAATCGGGATTCAAGAGCCACCCAACCGCATTAGTAGAATCACTCTCCACCAACAAAGGGCCATGGAAAGAAGCCGAAAAGATCCGAAGAGCTTCCAAAAGTATAGGAGTGGCAAACAACCAAGCTGTGGCACAAGCAGGAAAAGCTAAAGCCCAGCACATTAAATTATTGGCCTAAGATTCACATCCATACCTAGCCCATTTAGGAGGCCAGGCCCAACCCCCCAAGATGCACATTTGTTCTTCAACCACAACCCAGGCCAGCACCAAAACAAATATGAACAGGCCCAACCCAACTCACCGTGGGCCAGGGCTTGAAAGTTGAAAGTTGAACCTCCAAGAATAGCCTGGCCATACCCCTTTTTTCCAAAGCGACTTGAACTCGCACACTCATGAACAGTACACCCTGTCCCTAACCAGCCGAGCAACAGCAAGGGACGATTGGTAACTTATTTATTTCATGTGGATAGACCACCCTTTTTTTTTAAATATTTATTCTGAAACATGTTCATCAAAAGCCAGTATATAATTTAGACATGTACAAAAAATGTACTGCTCTGAAGAAGCTTGTTGGATAATAAAATCAAAACTGAGAATTTAAGAAAGATCAAAAGCCAACAGTCAAGAAAATACCAGAACGATTGCCAATTTCCGGTCTTCCTTCGTTCCAAGCATCTGATCAGCTACAGCCGCCGCTGCAACAGCTCCAGCTGCTGCTGGCATGGCCTTCTAACAATTAGTACAAAAAAGAAAACATAAGAATCAAAACTGAAAACTAACTTTACTAAGGGCAATGAGAATCTTGCAAAAATTTGTGTAGAAACAAAAAATAGCTAATCATGGTTGTAAGACAATACCAGTGGAATCTTATAAGTTACACCCACTCAAACTTCAAACTGATAAACAGATCAGAAAATCCCCATTTGACTTATTTACAGGAGATAATAACTGATAAATTCTGGTGCCGACATGATAATCAGATTATCTTTTATTGATAAATAATCAACATATACCAATAAAAAAATAGATAAATAATCAACAGATAAAATTTTCATAAAACCATGTATGTTTTTCAATCAATAGCATAACCACAAGTGAAGAACAGATAATATAGAATCTGAAACAATTCAGCTGCATTAATATGTAGTATGTGCACCAAATCAGAAGGAAATTGAATAGTTTTGGCAGAAAGAACGATTATCCATTTTCCTATACATTTGAGCTTCACAGTAACTGACATAAAAACTTGATGAGATTGTCTTTTTCCCATTTTCATCCTAAACCACAACTGATGATGATTTTCAATTTGATCTATGCTACAAAAGACAATGTGAAAGGAATGGAGTGCCTTTTTTTCTTTTCTTTTCTTTTTTTTTTTCTTTTTTTTGGGTAGAGGTGAAGAAGTGGTATCATCAATGTTGTGTCCTCAAAAGTTGGAAAGATAGGAACTACTAATATTTTAGGCAAAGTGAAACCGAGCAAAATTTAATTAAAGCATTTAAATGGAGTATGACAAAATGGACTCTTCTAACAGAAAACTTCCATTGCCTTGAAGCGGTAGATTTCTAACGCAATTGAAAGACAGATGCAATGTGGAAAAGATAAATAAATATATGCATGTAACAGTTGTTTAATGATTGTAGGCATCTGATGAGTTGTATGTAACAGTTGTTTAGAGGAATTTCAGTCAAATATGAGTTGTCCCCACATTGAGATTAGGAAATGTAGAAGTTTTTTATAGCGTTCAATCTAACGGCGGGCCCAACTCATATTTGACTGAAATTCCTCTACGACCCAAAAGAGCTGAGGCCATTTATTTTGATCAGTTTGGATTTTGTGTAAGTAGGCCCCACCAATGATGTCCGCCAAATCAGCCCTATGAAAAGTAAGTTACATGATTAGATTAGCATTGTTCCTTTCAAATTTGCAAAAAAATAGGAACCCTAATGTGTGAGTTGTTAAAAGAGATTTTTGGTAAAAGAGCACTTCCAAGAGTAAGAGATTAAAATCCAAAATAGGTATTGCAAAAGTCAATGTCATTAATTCAACATGCTAAGACGGCCGATTGGACAAAAGCAAGGGGGTATAGTGATAACAAAACACCCGGGCATTTTGTAGTAGCACTTATCTGAATGGACTGTATACCATTGGATTGACTGCACACCCAGCCAAATGGATTGTATGCTGTTAAGCTTGTGGGGTCCAGATGAAGATGATAAGATGATCAGATGGGACCCAAGCTTGGTGGGTAGATGGGACACCCGGCCGATTTCTGACACAATTGAAAGACAGATGCAATGTGGAAAAGATAAATAAATATATGTATGTAACACTTGTTTAACAATTGGTTCCTGAGCTGGTACAGAATAGGTACAGCAGGGACTGGCTGCATTTTACAATATGATATGGGAGAAGTTCTACTAAAATATTCTGAATGGGCAAAGGAGAAGGATGATTCAAACGCAATAGATGAGATAGTTCGTCAAATTAATTATTCTTCACATGATCACTCTTAGCAAATGGAGATTCAAGCAACTCTCTCATGTTGGCTTACTCAAATTCGGAGCTATAGAATTTATAATTCCCATCAACTAAGACTTGGAAACCTATGTTTCCTTTTGAAAAAAAAAAAAAAGAAGAGGAGAAAAAAAGGAGAACTAACTGAGCTTAGGAGATTTTTCCATATAAGTGCTGAGAAACTCCAAAAAATTAATCACACGAGAAAATCCTATGAGAAGGGACTGCCAATAATGAGAACTTCCAGTTTACGGGCTCTAGAAACTAATCCTTCAATGGAAAGTTATTTCTTCATAAAAATGTTTACTACATACAATCACAAGGATAGATCAAAAGCAAGATAACAACTCCTTTACTGACCAAAAAAGAATAGCATAAACATCTTTCAGGCATGTACCAACCTTTGCTTCTGTATCCAGTCTAAGATCACTAGTGAAAGCAGATGCACTAGCCGATTTAACAAGCCTAGGGGAGCCCACACCCCTATCCACAAAGAGTCCCCTGTGACTATCTTGTTTTTGCAATGGTGAAAATGTGCCCACTGATTTAGATTCAACCAAGCCAGATTTGGAATAAACTCTCGAAGGATCTGGTACTACTATCTCCATATCCTACATTAAGAACCCAATCACAGCATGCACACATCTCAGACCTAGTGAATATTATTGCCAAAAAGATACAGAAAGTTACATATCAGCAGAGATTTCCAACAAAACGAATTATAACAACTTGAGAAAATTCTACGACTTGGGAAGGACAAAAATATTATGACAGAAAGACTATCTTATGTTGAAATATATCCATTTTTTTTGGTTGCATGTTAAGGTAAACATAGTTCAATATCTTAGCCTTCAATCGACCCATTGCATCACACCTGAGAGTTCCAGTACTCTACAATAACCTCTTTTCTTCAAGTTGCAAGATAGAGAAATTTATTGGTGAAGAAGCATTTGGAACTTGCTTACGCATTTGCAACTCCTGAATAACCCTAATTTGGAGGATAAATAGTGATGGCAGAAGGAAATCATAATGGAAATAGGAGAACATCTTCTGAATATACCAATTGGATCCGAATTCCCAATCAGGTAGGGGCCCTCAAGTTAAACGTTGATGGTAGTTGTCATGGTTATCCGAAATAATTAGGAAGTCACAAGAGTACATAGATTAAAGCATGGGTAGGCTCTTAATATAGTTAATTCAGGTGCAAAGCTACAAGTGGCTTGAGTAAGGTGTTGGCATACCCTATTGCTGGCATCAATGAACTTGTGCCTACATCATGTCAGAGCACTCATGGACTAGAATTATGAGAACGGAATTCAAAGGGCCTCGCAAGTTCACCATCAAGTGAGTCACCCCAGAGGATGTTAAATGGATTCAGAAGGTAAGTCACCATCATTGTGGAGGGTAATGTTCATATTTCTCATGATGCAAACTCATATTTGAGGATTTGCGCACCTAGCTGTACCAATATTTTCTTTAAAACATGTTTGAATTAATGAAATTGTCACTGCTTACATTCCTTTCTAACATTTTTTATGCTGAAAGTTTTTTTTTTTATGGCTTTTTTATGCTGAAAGATAAGAAAACTAAATGAAATAATGGACTTTGTAAGTAGGATATGTTAAACATGCACCCTAGAAGTATCAGTGTATCGATACAAGTGTCATATTGATATCGGTCCAACACAAACACTGTGCATGTACAAGTAAATGGGTATCATAGCCCCACACCCACCAACACCCTCAGTTGTGATCCCGCTAGTTTCTTCATTTATTGGAGTATGAATGTTAGCTCACTAACTGAGCATGCCAATGACTTCAAACGTTGAACAAGACAATGTGTGACAAACAGTCTTCAGTTTTCCCTCAGGGATGTCATAATCATCATAATTAACTAGCCTCATCCCATCAATCTGGGGTCAGCTTGAAGGGTTATAACCATTAAGAAGCTATGTCATTTTATATTATAACTTCTAATAAAGGTATATTAAACAGACGTGAGAGTGGAGTGACAGAGGCTAAGTATGTGAAGTACAAATAACATAGAGAGAATCTGTAAGGAAATACTACGGTCCTACAGCACTTATCCATAAAAAGGGATTTCCTGATAAGCTCCTGTCCGACAAGAAGCCTCTCTAACTAATATATATTAAAAAGGAAATTTTAAAAACAACATAAAACCACTAGAAACCAATAGCTGATAAGGTATCTTCCAATTAGTCACTACTCCATGAAGCAATCAACTCTTTCCCACAGAATGTCTAGCAGTGTAAGTGATACATAACACTTATAGGATGACGCATGCCACTCGAGAATTACAGGTATCATAAGGAAATTAACAAAAAACCAACAGAAAAGGGACTGCCAGCTGTCACAAATATCATATGTATGGAAGATCTTTGATTCAGTTTTCGGTTTTAAGTTAAATTATTGCACTATCTCACAGATTTTCTAGAGACAGATTATTATGAGTCCCTTTTCAATGGCCCCATTCTTTGATCAAACACTATGAGTACTTGTGTCAGTGCCTTGGAGTTGTCTCCACTTTTTCAGAGATCTTACTTAACCTAGCCCCCATACTTAAAATCTGACATTAAGGAAATAATAATAGGATTATTGGGAGTGCCTTAAAAATGTGAATATTAGGCCACCCCACCCCAACACCCACCCCCCCACCCCTCTAATCCCCTCCTCTTCCCTTCCTTTTTTCTGACATTCATGGAGTTCTGGAATCTTACATTAAAAATGTAGAAAGGAGATATTAGTAAAAAATATAGAATCCAGAATCCTCAGACAAAGAAGTGCTTCTCGAAGTGTATCACATAATCCATTTCTCTCCAGCTAAATAATTAATAAAAGAAAATGTAAATTTTTCTTCATAAACAGCAAAATATTGACTGCTACAGGTCTCAAAACTTAATTGCGAAACATTCACAATCTTGGGCAAATAATGGAGCAGGATCCGAGGTTCACAAGTCAACTTCACCTTCATTCGAAGTATTTCAATATAGAAAGTTTGATTAATATTTTTCCAAATTAGTTACAAATTACAAAGTTCAACTTGGTGTGGTAGGATACTCCTGACACTTCTGTAAAATTTGCGATATTCATAATTTAAGTCGTTCCGTTCATATTGAATGTGGGCACAATAAAATCAACTATATATCGTGTGGTTTTTGTTACAAATCACAAAATTAAATCATAAACCTCAATTCTTCCAAGTCACGTGATTCACGGACAGTCAAAATCATATCCCCTTCTCAAACTATATCTCGCACTATTTGTTTCTTGCAATTTTCTTTTCCAAAGTTGGAAGTTGGAAGATTTTTTAGGGTTCCACTAAAGGTTAACTAAACACTAATTTAAGAAATAGTTTACTCATTTTTCCTTCCTTTCTTTATTAGAAACCTAAATAGGGTTTCTTTGAAGAGTTTGAAAAGAGTTCTAACAACATCATCTCAAGGAGAAATTCGGTTTCTACAGAAGTGACATGTTGATAGGGTTGACAGATGTTTTTCTAACTTGCCAGAGATTTTTTTTTCCACAGATTTTTCTTAGTGTTTTCTTCTTATGAAGCCACCATGGATGTTTTGGGTTTATGTGTACTGCTTTCTGTTTGTTTCCGCAACTTGGCTGCTTGGGTAATCATTTTTTTACATCTTCCAAGTAACAATTTTGTACTTTTACAACTTTTTTTTTAATTGGTGACATTACTCAAGCCCACAACAACCTCAAGGTTTCTTTATATGAATACTTTATGTTTTAGAGTGTTATATACCTGTGCAAAATTATGTTAACTTCCTTGGAACTTTGAAACCTTCAGCAATGTGTTATTCTTTGCAATATCCATCGATTATCACCTTTTTTTTATTTATGCACACAACACACCCAAAGGAAAATGACTGATTGCTATTGACACTTCAAAAGACAAGTCCACATTTTGTTGAAATGTCTGAAATCTTCAAAATAAGATCCTACCAGCACCATGGCCTCTTAAAACTGCTTCAGATTTCAATCATGGCAGGATAGAATCTCATTTGGTTAAAGATAAAAATATCTTTTAAATGGATCAGTCAGTTAACTCAAATGTTACAAATCTCTTCACTCTCTTCAAACAACATCCACTAACCTGCAACATTCAGCTAAACAAGAACTCTTAAATAATTTTAAACTAATATTAATAATAATATTTTAATGATGATGATAAACAACAACATAAAGGCATTTCACTGAAGGAAAGGTTACCAAGAAAAACCTTTATAATTGTAGCTTGATCAAAAGAAACAACACCACCCTTATTTGATCCATGCGAAGGACTCCTTAAGAACTCAGAATTAGCAAAAACCCCGGTTTGAGCCAATGATCTGGGAGTCTCTGTCAGATTAGCTGCATAAACGTGGCCTGTGTTTGCACAGGTTGGAGAAGGAACCAGATAGTGTTCTAAATCAAGCTCCAAACTAGTTGCAGAACCATTCTATGCAAAGGACAGAGAAAAATGACATTTGTGAATGTGACTACTATAAAACCTGAACCAAAAAATTGATTACAGCCAATGTAAGGAAAATACCATAAAGCAAATATAAAATTCCATTGGTAGGTCACACCACAAGTACGCGAAATCCAATAATTTTTCAATCATCTCTCCATGTGTTTATACATATGTACATATATATGGGTAATATTCCTCCGCATCCATTTTGTGTGGTCTTACCATGCACACCGGCTGTCGGGGCTACCTAGGGGCCCCATAGATCATGGGACATGGGGAGGATGGAATGATCCACTCATGATGGACCCCCCGATATAAAAAATGGGGTCAATCTCATGCATCTAACCCCTTGATCCATGGCCCACAAGTTTAATGGCTTTACATTAAAGAAAAGAAAAAAAACCGACCCTTGATCTAATGGTCCAATCCATTCAGTGGTTACAAACCCCAGGGTCCAGTGACTATCGAGGGGTCCCATGTGTGTGAAGTGTGAATAGTTTGGATGGATCATAAGGTGGGCCCTCTTGAAGTTCTCACTGTAATACAGTGAGGTGAATGCAAAGGAAGATTTGCATATACATATATATATATATGAGGAATGTTTATATGCATCTTTCCCTCACCATAGGGTGAGGGCCACTTCCCTTTTTGCACATGAAGACAAGGAAGTGTACCTCACCCTATGTACTTGAAAAGTACATTTGGTACTTGAAAATATCCAAAAAGGGGAGTGTCCCTCACCCTATGGTGAGGGAAAGATGTATGTGAACATTCCCCATATATATATATATATATATATAAGCTCAAGCTTAGGATAAGGTAAGCTCAAGTGTGTGGTTGGGCTCACCTAGGACCCATATGAGGATGGGGATGGGGGGATTTCAAGGACTCCCTGGGCCCCTCCTCTTTGGAAAAAAACAGCCCCAACCATGATTTCTATCATTTCTATATGGGCCCTAAAAGCTTAATGGTCAACGGTTCATTTGGATAGGTACACATTCGGTCCAACGGTCCAATAAATTCGGACTTGACCAAAAGTTGGTGGACATGTGCGATTCAGGGTGGTCGTGTGTTTGGTCCATTTGGATGGACCAAGGGGTGACCAAGGGTGGGCCCCCACAAGCGTGAGCTTACGGAATTTTATCCTAAACTCACTCTTAGGAGAGCCTTGCCCATACACACACACACACACACACACACAGAGGGATATTCATGTGCATTGGTGAGGGACAAACTTAATGGGGCCTGCGTAAGGCCCCATTGATCATGGGACTTAGGGGGGGATGGAAAGCGACATCTTGGATGGGCCCATATATCAAGTTTAGGGTCAATCCAATGCCTCTAACCCCTTCATCCGTGGCCCACAAATTTAACGACTTTATATTAAAGAAAACCATTTGACCTTTGATCCAACATCCAATTCATTTGGATAGGTGAAAACTTGATGGATATAGCGTACTTAAGGAGGTCCCATGTATGTAAATGGTTCGGATGTATCATAACATCGGCCCCACTATGTTGTCCCTCACCATGATGCGCCTGGGTTGTGCTCTCCTATGAGACAACTATGAGAGACGGCTTTGTGCGGCCCACTTAGCCCGAGGCTATGCCAATCCTGGGGAAGTGGGGAGTGGGAAAGATCTCAATGAGACCTAGTGGTATGCAAAATATCAACAGTTAGATAGCGTCAAATTTGGCCTTGTGCCAACTCATGAGGGGGTAGTGAGTGTGAGTGGTTGGATTTATCATAGGGGTCCCACATGCATGTAAAGGGGAATCCGCATAATATCTCTCAAGAGAGACACCCTCGCAGGAGCATTGGCCATATATAATATACATCTCAGTATGCACATTTAATTTTAATCATGTACACACATTTTGCACATAAAAACCATGCATATCTCCCCTTTTTAGCCCATGTGATCAGTCCAAAGCCTTTATACTTACTAACCCCCAAAACCCCCCTTTCCTTTCTCCACAAAATGACTGCCATGTATCCAGGAGTGTGTGTTGCGTGTGTGGGGTCGGGTTGGGTGTGTGTGGTGTGTGTGTGTGTGTGTGTGTGTGTGAGAGAGAGAGAGAGAGAGAGAGACAGAGAGAGAGAAAGAGAGGGGTTAGGATGAACTAATAAGCCTGATACTTTGCCCAACGTTAATCCACAATAAGACCTTGTCGTCACCTCTACCCTCACGGATGTCATGCAACCAGGTTGGCCCCACTCAAGAGGTGTGAATCATGAGATATTGGGAACATTGTGCACCCAATTTGTTGTTCTATCTCTCTCTCTGCTTTATATATACATGCAGAGAGAGGTTGATCACCTGAAAACTGCTCTTGTGGGCCACCATTAATCAAGGAGATAAAAAATGGGAAGGTCTAAGTTTCCATTAGTGACCTTAAAAAAAACTACTACTATTCTAATCATGAAAGCTATAGATTTATTAGCCAAAACAAGGAAAACTAGGATGCGTCAACCCAACAGTGAGTATCAGTGTATCACAGGAGTCACCCACGAGCTAGTTCACATAGAGCTCTACAAAAATTTGTTTGTGGACCCACCTAGATGCAAGCAGATAGAAGGAGCTAGGGGAATGAGAATTGGGAAGGTCTATATACTTGATATTAGTTCAGGTATGTGTTTTTATAGTACTATAGGCATAATGGTTGTAATGGGGATAATGAGTGAAAGGGTGGCAAGGTTATTGCATGTACATACACGGTTAAACAGATTAAATCACTTAGTATTAACATCTAGAAGTCTACGTATTGTCAGAAATGATGTGACAATAACTTTTCTACATTCTGTCCGTAAATTAGGCTGTGTTGAGAATTTGGAAGAACGGCTGTTTGAGATAATTATATTGAAACAAAATAAAATCTCCAAAGTCAGATCATTGAGAGAAAATAAGGCCCGCTATTTTACTTTTTCTTCCTCGGTAAGTAAGCATAAAGGACATTTCCAAATTATGCTCATTTCATTTTTAGTTAGAATCAGATCGTCCACAGTCATTTCTTTGCAACATAATTATCACTAATCTAAATCCACCTTACATCCAATCATACCTTAAGTACTTGCAACAAGAGCTACATGATTTGAAATGCTATTTAAACCTCAATACCATCAACTATCAATGACACTTGGATATGAGGGCACCACAACAAAAGGCACCTCAGTATGTAAACTAATTCCTTGACGACATCTTAATCACTCACTAAACCAGGTTCTCTAGCCAAGATGAAATCCATACCTCAGTGCCTGTCTCAGGTGCTGCATTTATACTGACATCAGGAATTCCGCGCACGGTTGAAGGCTGAAAGTTCTTCTGGTAAGCTCTCCAGCTAGCAGCGAGATCAAATGGAGAAACTCTATCCGCTTTAATAAACACGCGATATTCAAGCACCTCATCACTGGTAAGCCTAAACAAAGCCAGTCTGGCATCCCCTTGCAAGGTTCCTCTCGTAAGTTGTCGATTTGGACCCTCCTCAACAATGCAAGGCACATTACTGTGCATGGGCTTCAAAAGGAACTTGAAATCCAAAGTTTCTGAAATTAAAAAGAAGCAAAGCATAAAACCCGCAGTTCAAATTATATAGGAACGTCACATAGTATGGTGATATGGAACGTTTAATCAGATGGGCCTCACTGTGGACATTACTTCGTTAGAAAACCTCAGGAGTAGGACACAATCCCACCCATCCGATTTATTTCATCAACAACATGACTTGAACCTGCAACTTCATGTTTGCAACAATGAACACCTTCTAACTATGCTATGGGCTATTGTCAATCCTACCCATATGACATTCATGAATTGTACCTATAGCAGTGAACTATAAATCCCCATGATAGAAATAGCAATAAAGAAAAAGTTTTGGTCTTTACAGAAGCTTGAGGTTTTACTCTTTTCATGCTCAATTGCATTGGATTCAATGTGAAAATGCATAATTCCGTTGCCATCCACAGCCCAAAATTGAACCCAAAATTCAATTTTGGACAAAACCCACTTCACGCAGGGCACCCCAAACAAAACCCAGAAGAAGACTAAGCAAAAGAAGCATTACCGTGATTAGGAGGAACAACAAAGCTTATTTCCCACATCGACTTCGACTCGCGCTCCATCGAAAGCTACCAAACAACAAAATCAATTGAAAACCAATAGAAAGAAATAAAAATAAAAATAAAAAAAATCAACCCACATCATACAATCAAACAAGGATAAGGAAATTGAAATTATCTTGAAGAGATAAGCAAAGGGGGAGGAGTGGTGGTGGGAATTACTGCTTTGGAAGAGTCCCAAGAGCCGACGAGAGGAACAGAGCCGTAGACATGAGGAATGAGATTGTCTATAAGCTTGTAATTCTCCATTTTGAGAGACACGAAGAGTTGCTGCCCTCCTCCAGCATTCTCCACGCTCTCTTCTCTGTCCTCGCTGCCTTGGGCACTGTCCAGATTCCTCGATGAGGTCGCTCCCATTGTAGAAGTATTTTGGATGGGTTTTGATCTCCGATTACAAGAACCTCCTCCTTCTCTCTACCTATCTAATTGCAGAGATTCGTAAGAAGTGCTGTTTCTGCAGTTGCTGCTGCTGTTGTCGTTATTGTGAGGATAAGGGAATACAGAGAGAGGGGATGGTTGTCAAGTTGTTAGAAGACGAGGGAGGATCTCTCGTTTCGAAAGCGATCTCGTCTTTTCTCTTCTTATCCGGTTATTGGCTTCATCGCCTCCAGATGTTTGAGAACGCATGTTTGCTATTCTACGCATTTGCGTGACAGGCGCCCACGAGACACAGACTGGTAACAAAAGGCGCTGAGCTCGACCAGAAATTCGTTCGTCTTCTCGACTGGCCCCACATAACATCTCACTCATTTTATTTATTTATTTTATTTTTACTAAATTTAATTCTATCCCCGCATTTAGTTAAGCTTATTAGGCAGTAAGAATTATAAAAATGATGTATAAATAAAGTCATTAATTATAAAATAATGTATAAAATGTCCATGTTCTATATACATGTGAGCCCCGTAGGGATATTTTAGGGCATTGCTCTTTCAAGTTAGGAGGTGTATGGTATGGAGGACGCTGGACGAACAATTCATCAATCCTATCAAGTGTAAGATCATTTGCTAACTTTAAAGATAAGTTTTTATTTTGTGATTTAGAGTTTATTTAAATACTAAAGTGGCGGACACTGGACTAACAATTCATCAATCCTATCAAGTGTAAGATCATTTGCTAACTTTAAAGATAAGTTCTTATTTTGTAATTTAGAGTTTATTTAAATACTAAAGCATTTGGTAGATCTCTTGTTGTATTTTCTAAATTTAGAGTTTATTTATAAATTAAATCTTCTGCCTCTAAAAAAACTAAGGGGGGTTGTGTTTTTCCATGCTTTTTAAGCTAAAGTAAATGAAGGCGGACCAAGTAAGATTTAGTTGTTTTGGATGAAAATAACCTCATAAGCTTTTAAAATAAAGTAAATGACATGTTCTACATTGCGATTCGTGGGGCCCAATTACCTATGTAATAAGAGTCTTTTTTATAATTTTATCAAATAGGGTAATTTTAAATTAGAGTTTAAAAATTAGAGACTTTAATTTGATTAACCCTTATTAAGTAAATTAGAGTGTCCAAACGGCCCTACATCAAACCAACCACAAAATATGAAGTTCAAGAGATCTGAATAGCTTTTTAATAGAAGCTTCACTCATCCATTTGGAAACTCTCATCTAACTAACAAGAGCTAATCAAATTAAAGTCTAAAATAAAAGCTCTGAATTTTAAGTTCTAATTCATAATTAGTGCTTTTCATAAGATTATCTAGAGAACAGTCTTATTTATTGAGATAATTGTGATGCACCTTTATTGTCTAGGTAATTCACTGCTAAAGTGAATTGAAGTGAATGTTCGCTCGAAGAGAAAAGAAAATAAGAGGGGCCATATCAAAAGATACAAAATCTCAAAATCCACCTTCTTGATTATTTATCTTTTTATCATTTAGTGTAATGAAAGTATAATTTTTAACTTATTTTTAAGAAAAAAGAAATGACTTTTGAAAGTTCGTACTTTTTATAGCACCCTTTTGCTTTCTCAACTTAAAATGATCTTTCGCTTCAATTTACTTTAGAGGTAAATTGCCAAAACTAGCTTTAGAAATGTTGCAATTTGGGCCCACCTTTTAAAAATTATAATGTAGAACCTGCCATTTGCGTCATTTATGTATTTATATTCATCCAAAATACATAAATTTAAGCAACCCCCTTAGTTTTTGTTTTCTTTTTTAGGCAAAAGTCTTAATTTATAAATAAGCTCTAAAACTAAAAAACTAATTACAGGTTTAACAAACGTTCTAATATATAAATAAGTTCCAAATCACAAAACATGAGCTTATTAGAGTTATCAAACGGGGAATGATAAATCATTTCATCACCTTAAAAATCTGTCCTCTTCAATCCAACATGTCAATGAAAGCTGCATACCAGTGTATCGATTAGGTGAGTACAGAATACGGGACTGGCAGTTTCATCAAGCTCATTTGACCTTGTAAATCCTATTATTCCATTCCCTATATATTTACGCAAACAAACAGTTTCTAGTTTCCTCTTTACCAAGTTTCATTTTTAAAACCTCATTTATTTGCTTGTCCCACATCCATTAAAACATGAAAGCACTGTATTGAAAATATTCGAGTTTGGGCTTCGGTCATGAAGTCTGAATAGTTTGGGTTCGAGTCGACCCAAGTAATCAATCCCACATAGGACGTGGGGGTCCATCATCATACAATTTGCCGGTCAACACTAGCCAACAAATCACAAATCTGGACTAGATCAAGCAATACAAGCTTAAAATGCCTTCTTATTCAAATCTTTAGTTATTATCATATTGGTAAAGTGGTGATTATCAAGGTGTAACATGCAGTCTTCCACTTGAAGAGAGGGAATGGGCTTGTCCAACTCAATTCAGTGGTTGCCACATTTGTTGGTGGAAATTTCAGAAATAACAACCTAAAATTAATCCCCACTCGATCCAAACATCACCAATCACTACTGGCCAATGGATGGGTGGTTGCGGGTTAAACATTTCCAAATGAGTTGCACTTGGTCCCCCATATTAGGCCCTGGCCAGTCTTTTTTGTGTCAACAGGCTAGGCCTGTACCTGCATATTAGCTCACAATGATAAAATGGGCTGTGTTTGGACAAGCTTCACCCTTATCTTAACTGACCGTCATCAACTTTGCCGGAACAAGATACAGACATAAATCGTCCTAAAAATATACAAACACAAATAAATTGGTGAAAGAAGGATATAAGATAGTGATGTAAACAATATCTTGACTTCTTAAGATTTTAGCTAATAGGGTAATGTCTGTGTATTTATTTTTCATCATTCTTTGATTCAATTTTCATCAAATGAGAGGTTATCTGATGATCATTTTTGTATATTTATCATTTGATTCTTCATTTCAACCGCTTACATACAAAGTCTTAGTTTACATGAAACAAGCATGCCCTTATACGATGAGATTCTAGATCAGTCAGCGCCAAAGTTTTGAGGCAGATAGAAAATATGAACTCAATTTTGATAGATGGAACACCATTGTAACAGCATTTGACTTGCATTTCTCTATTGCACTCCTTCAGATTCTCTCCTCGGTTGTAAAATCAAAATAATGACATTCCCCAAGGTTGTTGATACATTCCTGACCCCTCTACAATTTGAGTGATTGCTACTCACCACAAGCAAGTCTGCTTCATAAGCCTATAATTGATATATGAAGTAAAATTGAGAAATGTATATAGCTGTAGGTGAAATTGGTGGTTGAAACAGCCTCACTTACCAACCATTGCGATGAAGTGTATCCGCAATCTTCTCCAGAGACACAAGAATAAGAAATATATGCTAGAATCTCAATCTCATTACTAGCATTCATGCAGGTTATACTTGATTAAAAAAACTATAATCTTCAAGTGTTTCTTTCTAGGACTGGCTCTGTTGTTGAAACAATGCTTTGCTGTTTGTGGCATCCTTTGGGACTACTCATCCCCACTTTCCTCAGCTCTTGAAATGCCTGCATACTCTCTGCATTGAATCCACCAACGAACTGGAAGATGGGAGTGTTAAGAGGGAGAGATAGGAAGAAAGAGCTAAAGAATAAAATGAGGCGGGTTTGGTTCAGGTCCATACTATACACCCCAACCCAGATTACTAACAGGGACCCACATTCAATCTCAAACCGGATACAGATCCTGGTTCTCATTCCAAAAACTTAAATTAACAAATTAGATCCAAACAAATGGGCTGATGCCAGACCCATATTGAGATCCAAATAGTAATAAATGATTTTAGTTGATAATACTTATTCTAGGTTAGCCGCATTGATGTTCAGTTCATGAGGTATGAAATCCATGGACCCAAATCCAGACCAGGGGAAGAAAGTTTCTAATGGCCGCATGCACATAATTATATGTATGGATATTTAGACGCCCGGTATAGTTGGGACATTGTTTTGATGATGATGATGAGATATCTAGATAGATGAATGGATAAATATATAGATAGAGACAGACCTGATGAACTCGAAAAGCGAACCGGACCCCTTGAAGCATGAAATCCTCCTCTTGGGTGCATGTACTGGATTGTAATTCAGTGGCTACTCGTTTCATGTATTCCTTGGCCAGCCTCATCGAACTCAATTTCAGCTGCAGAGGCAATGGCAGCAACATACATGACATGAGAAAGGATTCTTCTGTTAAAATATTTCTTCAACATGAGATATTGGTATGTTGCAAGTGGATTTGGGAGAAATTTGATGGTTGAGAGGAGTTGTAATGCCCTAATTTCTGATGCATATAAGAATGTGCAGTGGACAACGATTCTCACCTGGCAGCCCAGGGTTCGAATTATGGTTACGCCACCTCTTCTCACTTACTTGGGCTTTCTTCTTGTTTATGCGGGCTCCTTTCCTACTTTTGTGGGCCTTCTTCCCACACAAGCTGGTTTCCGCTGTGTGTGGGCTCTCTCTTGGGCCCCAGCCACCCAAAAAAAGAGAAAAGAATGGGCAGTGTATTTATGTCCTATTGCTTATCATGGGACCCATGGTTAGATCCAGGAATTCAAGTGATGGCCCCAACATTAATGGAGAACTCCTTGGAGGTCTTCCGGGTTCAAATCCTAGCCATTCAAATGTTGTTGTTACTATGGACTATCCCACTTCCCGGGCAAAGAATTTCCAACCAGGACAAGCCAGTTGGGTCACAAACCATGGATGAGAAGTGCAGCTCAGATCCATCGCAGGCTGACCCTGTCTTCAAACTAGTTGATGTTCTGTTGGGTCCAAACTTTCTACATCAATCACAGGCACAGCTTTGAAAAAAGTCTCACCATGGATGCCTTAGGCCCCCATTTATCCGTCAATAGAATTGATGTTCAGAACAAGTTTGGTAGAACTGTCCATTTTATGGACTCTTTGGATGACTTGGATCATAAGATCAAGAGGGGCGGCCTAAATATCCAAAGTTAAGATGGTGACCAATTAACATATGATAGCTAAATGACCTTATTGATGACTGAATTCATACATTCAATATTAGAAAAAGGAAAAGGAAAGGTGACCTCTCTAGCTTTTCCCTGTACAATGACCAAAATGTCTACCAAGTTCTAAATCTGCTGTGCATTCTACAAATACCTGAAACCTACCTCTTTCACTGTGGGACTAAAATAAAACTGAAAATCATGAACGTAGTAGGTCTTGAAGGTGACCAGAAAACTGACATTTTAACCTCTGACTCCTCTTTTTGACAATAAAAATGACAATGGGTGGTCCCACATCTCATTCACCACCTTTTGATGGTGCTGGTGGGTCCTAACACTGATGAGGACTTGTGGGACCCACCCAAGTCTGGGTCTGTACATGATCATGTGAGTTTAGGTGTTTGTGTTATGTACTGATTATTCCAATCGAGGAAGAGAATGCATCTACCTGACCAACAATCCCAGCATCAAGCATCCAATCCCAAGGGATCTGAAATTCTTTGAACCTCTTGCAAGAGCTGTCCCTCACCCTCTCTATGTTGTAGACACCCGTTTCCAACCTGCATTGCACAAGGAAAATTCAATTTCAAGAGACATGTGATAGTTTTCAGTCTAAGATTTCATTGACCTTGAGACACAGTCTATGTGTATCCTACTCATATATCCTCACTTTTCTTGCAATGCCTGGATCCGTTTCAGTGCAAGTTGTGTGGGCTGGCTGGGATTGTCATGGAAGGATGAGACCTCGATTTCGAGGTTCTTCAGATCACGGTAGCTGAACGCTGCTTCTCGCATTGCATCGGCTTTTCGCTCAGGCCACTGCCTGAAATGCTTGAGCACTGCTCTCTCATCTACCAAGTATGACAACTCCTCATCCAGCCATTTGACAAATGCTTCTACATCAGAAATCTCTTTGTAGGCTGCATTTTGCACCTCCCTTGTGACATACTCAATGAACTCTTTCTTTGTTTCAATATCTGACTTAATCTGTTATGAAACAGATAGATCAATAGATTAGAGTGATGCAACATGAATGAATTAATAACCAAAAAAAAAAATAGAAAAAGAAAAAAAAAGACAAGTGTTGTTGGATTACTAGCTTTGCTTACATCCAAGACATATGCTCTGCATAGATTTATCTAACGGTTGGTATACAAATGGATCAAAAGGGACAAGCTGTAATGGATCACAGGCTATGCTTACACCCAAGAAATATACCATGTGTAGATGAATCAAAGAGGACTAATTGTAACGGATCACAAGCTATAGTTACAGTTAAGACGTGCAATGCATTGTTGAATCAAAAGGGACTAGTAATAAATGATCACTAGCAATGCTTACAGCCATGACATATGCAGACCGGTTCTCGATTTCACCGATCATGTTCTGGGTGTTCATCGGGACTGGAGTTCCAGATAATCCAGTTCCAGAATCTAGTCTGGTGTCCCGCCTAGTTAGCGAGCGATACAACTCCAGGACTTCTGGCACTCTTCTAATTGTGGCGGCATTCCCGCCATGTAATTTTGAAGGTGGAGGTGGAGGAGGCGGCGGTGGCGCTGCCTTCATTCCATTTGCTATGTGTGGTGAAATCCACGAAGTGGAGGAAGGCTTCGGAGGAGGCTTTGGAACTCTGGGCGCTCTTTCTCCTCTTGCCGGTGGCTCTGGAGAATCTAGCCTCATGCACAAGCTCTCATCAGCTGCTGCAATGACATCTTCCTGTATTTTGGTTTGAATTGTTGGATTTTGGTTTGCTGCATTGCTGCTATTGATAGAATTCTGCACCTTCTTCCAGAGCGCAGACTTTCTATCAGCGTTTTGGGCTCTGAGGGAAGCAAGTTGGGACTTCAAGCGGACAATTTCTTGTTTCAGTTGCTCATTCTCTAGCTCCAGAAAATGGTTTCTCTCCTGTGAAGCATCAACCTCTTTCTCTAGGCGGGTGAGGCGTGATTCTTCATCGGCTTCTGTTTCTTCCCTTGGCATTCTGCTCTTTGCTTGATTCTCAATTCATCGTAGAAATTTGTTTCAGGGAACAATGGGAATTGGAGTTGAATTATAGAACTAGATCTTGTCTTCGCCTCGCACACTTTATGAATGCATCGGTTTAGTTCTAAAATCATTAAACATATGTAAAAGGTCTAATATTCCTTGGCTGAGAAAAATGCCAACATGCACCCATCAATATTCTGGGAGTAATAGTATGAGAACTACAGAATTCGGGGCGTTTTTGTCATGTTGGATATGCTTTGGTCGGTTTTGGTATTCTAGAAAACTGGGGTAGTATAGCAGCTTGCTTGGTATAAAAGGTTTAGGACAGAGAGGTAGCTGTCTTAGCAAGTGATATTTTTGGGTGTGACTAACAAATCCAATAGGCAAATGACTTCTAATTCCTACTTCTCCTTTTCCCTTTCTTCTTTTACTTTTCCTTTTCTCTTCAGGAAGTTTCATACATGGAACTGCAAATGTTTTGAACTTAGGCGTACATGACCTATGCCAAAACTTTTTCTTTCTATGAATTGATTTCCTCAATTTGTTAATATGTAGCATCCCTGCAACATGAATATGGACATGTGGGTTCAGCCAACACCATTGGTACATGCCTCAGCCTAACAGTTTTTGTGCTTTTTACAATGTATGTGGACTGTTGGTCTAATCCTTTCCTGTCAATTACAGGGGAGATGTTTGAATAAAAGAACTTTCCTCACAACAGTGACATGACTATGTTCACACTACTATTCCCATATGTTATTCCACGCATTTCTGTTCAGCAGGGGTTGGTAATTTTGTGAACTGGAAAGGCATAAGTAATGTTTTTGTGACAGTGAAGCTAAGGAAAAGGAGTACTGTAGGATGGTGATTGTTACTCTAGAGAACATAAGCCTTTGAATAAAGAAAACAATAGTTAATGACAACATGGGTAGACAGTACTAGGAAAGTATACCAGTAGAATATTTTACTATGCTCATTTCTGATAGGCAATCTACATAGTTCTACCATCAAATGGGAACAACTTAAATTCCCTCTGGATCTAAGAACTTTCTGAACTACTCATAAAAAAACTTCTGGAGAAGAAGATTAACATAGTTTTAATGGAAACCTATAGCAGCTTAGTTTAATGGAATTCTAGCTGCATTTGGACTAGCTCTTCAGACTCTGGCATGCACGACACTAATGCAGTAGTTGTTTATAAACACTCAATTTCTGGAACTTCAAAATGTAATGAACTCTAAGATGGGACTCTCAATTCCTGAAATTCAAGTTCAGTTCTAGATATGCAAATGGACCATACTCTAATATTCATTTCATTGAAAAGGGACAGTTGGGTAAATTGTCCATTCCTAAACCGATCCCATCAGATAGTTAAGATGGTCTAGTGGAGATCCTCCCAGCATAGCCTTCAGAAAATGGTGCTTGACCAAACAAGGTTTAAATCACCGAAATGTGGGTCTACATTATGTGGGTTGAGATTATTTCTTTATTCTTACTCTTTCAGTTTTTTTCAAGAAAGAAGTAGGAAAAGAGTTATTTTCACTAATATTACTTGGTATTCCAACAAAAAGTTTATCAGATTTACTTTATGCCAGGAAATTACTGCTGCATGAAGATATTCTGGATTAAGTAGATTGATAACTCTGGTGTTACAAGTTGAAAGTTGCTGCTGATTTGATCATGGATCTGAACCATTTATTGTGTCGGACTCGAAAGGATGGATCACAGCCCAGAACATAGAATTCAAATGATGGGACAATCTAAGATCTCCTTTTTCTGGATTAGAAAAACTAAAGATGGTCAACTGGATTGTTGTTGACATTTTGTTAGCCTGTAGAGAATATAGAAATATCATGTTTTTCTTAGATGTGAAGTCATTTTGGCTTGTATTGAATCAAGTGACTATGTGAAATGAGTTGCTTGTCAACTCCTGGACTTTGGTTATTTTTTTCTTTTTCTTTTCTTCTTTTTTAAGCTTCTACCTCATTTTTTGAGATTTCTAACCTACTTCTCAGGAATTCAGCTGCTTTTTTTTCTCTAACAAACAAGGTGAGAGATTTAAGGTCCTCTTTGCTTGCATTGCAAGGAAACAGACCAGAACAGTCATCTGAAAGTCCAACATGATGGGGATCTTTGGAGACACCTTCCTGGCATATGTACATACCTGAGTTTCTGTTTATAATTTATGATGCAGTGTGAGAGCACTAAGCCCAAGAGCCGGTGATCAAGCCCAATGAGTCCATCCAAGAGACAAAACCTGTTATATTTTAATTAGTTCCTAGGATAGCAAATGGGTATCCAATCATCCAAGTATTTGAAGTCTTCAGTACCAAATAAAGCAGATATGGAACCTATTTTTGGATCAGTATAAATTTGAAGCCAATCCAAATCCATGCATATAGGATTTGGCACATTTGGATCCAAAACCAAATTCAAGTCTATTTCGAACTAACGATCCGGATCCAAAAGGTTACATTCAGATATTGAAGATACATATAGGTTTTAAGAGCTTACATAGCTTGAGTTATATCTATATTTCAGAGTACTTAGCTTTTATTATATCTCATTTACTCAGCCCCACTTGATTTAAACTTTTTTTATTTGAAGCTCTTTTATCCAATTATACTAATGCACTTCACTTTTTATTTTGGATATGACTTTGAAATCAAATCCCTTTTTTAAATTGCTGCCGAATCTGAATATAACATGTAAGTTCCATGTGAGATTTGGACCTGGTCTAGATCCACCATAGTTCTGCCCTGTTAGTTTTCCATTTTTCTTGATGGTTGTATAAATATGAAGGGATCTTAGTTAGAAATAGATTTTGATTGTGTTGTGTGAGGATCATTTCTCTTTGGAGTTGTGTGTTCCACTTCCACCTATCCTAAGGATCTGTTTGATAGCAAGAATTTGAAAAGTATGTCTAGATAATTCCAAAAAGTACGTCTAGATAATTCCAAAATCCTCCAAATTCTTGTCAGAAATAATGTAATCAGAATATTTCAAATTCTATTATCAAAAAAGCATTTAGAAATTTGACATTCAGAGAACTCCAAATGCTATTTCATCAATATTGATGAAGCAAATCCTAGTGCATTTTCAGATTATTTTTTGCCCAATGGAGATCCAGCAGGAATTCGGAACCTCAGATAGGATGAACTCCCATAAGAAATTCTGCTTGTCATGTTTCTCATGCAAACATTTTGCTTTTCTCAGACTGATTTTCAGATCAATGCCTGATGTCAACTAATCAATGACAGATTCGATAACTAAACAGCATCATCCTTCAAACAAATTTGCAATGTTCAGTGCTGCCATATCACCATAAGCTTAATACCTTAATCCATCTTATAATTTTGTCATCCAAGTGATGTGAAGCTTAATACCTTATTCTACCTTATAATTTTGTCATCTAATCAAGGTGATCTTTGATCAAAGCTGTAAATGTGAACCTGACAAACAATCATTGCCATTTTGGAAACAAAAAGGAAAAGACTCCTATATATGTGAAACAATCCTAGCATTCATGCCAGTCCCTAAAAAGTGCATCTGGAAAAGAAAGTAGAATAAGTTGAATAGTTGCATGGGCATTGGGCACTCATCTTTCTCTACAACCATCACTGATCTCCCAAAGAAAAAGGGAAAGACATATCTCTGAAGTATTCCAAAGTTCAATCATCTTCATTCCAGAAAGAACATGAAATAAAAGAAAGCAGAATAGGTCCAATAATTGCATGGGCACTCATGGAAGATAAAACAGTAAGAGCCCAACCACATTGCAATCTTTTAGCGGGGCTTAATTTCCTGTGGCTAAACCAACCCCCTTGCACTCAACTACTTGCCTATTGCATTAGTTCAATTTGGTTTTAATTAGTGATAGATAAAGCAGGATTGGCTCGTCCTAAGTTTCTTGTAGCACTTATATTGATAGCTATCATCATTCACCAAAAGCTATAATTTTAGAGAAACTACATCCACAGCCAGACTTCTCATCTTGTCCTCCCACCCCACTTTTTCCTTTAGTTGGGGTGGTTCCAAATGAGCCCCACAGATGGGACTACACAGCGAGACTTAATAGCTCAGACCCTTTTTTTTTTTTATCTCTGAGCCTTGGGGTGGTCCAAGTGGGCTCCACAAAGAAGACCGAGCCTTAACGTTGAGCCTTTAGCTTGTACTTTTATTGATCGAGCACTCTCTCTCTCTCCCTCTCTCCCTCTTTCTCTCTATTGATGTCATGACTATATAACCAATGGCCCACCTCTTTAAATCATCAATTGCCCGAGTCCAAAGCAACAACTGATTTTGGGGTTACATTAGGTCCACACTTTATATAGATCATATTACTTTAGCAATAAAATCTGTCTAATCTCGTGTGTTACTAATGGTAAATGACCTTGCTCTTTTTACCGACAGAGAAAAAAAAAGGGACACTTTGGATGTGGGAAAGTGAAGCCCGAAGGTGAAGAAAGTATATGTTCAAGTGAGTTCTCTTTGCTTTTGTATGGATGGGATTTTGTGGAGAAAAGTGGAGATCACTTGTTGTTGCTGGAGTTGTTTGGTTGCAACTTTTTTTTTTTTTTTCTCTTTTAAAAGGTGAATTAATATTGGGGTCCATTCTTAACTAAGAGTATGGGATCAATTTACACATAAATCAGGGTTCATGCATTTTTAGTTTTACAACTGAGTTACTTGTGACCGTCTAGAGCCAATTACAACAAGAGTGAACTGAGTTTCAAACATCCTACAACATCATTTTCTCTGCTTTAACTACAGAACACTCTAATCATCTTTAATTTTCACCACTGAACACCAAACAAGATGTAATTTTCTCACACCAAACTTTCTTCACTTGGAATCTGATTTGATGTGGAGATAACTAGGTGGAGACTACTGGGAATCTCTGCCTTCACTTGTACTCCCCTCACATTAAATGCCACTTGAAAAATCATTATCGGTGACAGAGAGAGGGGATACTTGGGCTTTCTGATGGGTTTGTGGAGCCCTTATTTCAGTCTCTCCCTGCGCGCTGGGAAATATGGAATGCCTCTGGGGATGTAAATGGGTCAGGCAATGATGGCCCTGAAACCTGAACCGTTCATGAAAAAATGGAATCGGAACCGATTTAAAATCTGTTTCCTAATTTTGGAATCGAAGAAAATTATTTGGAAAGAAACTAGCTTGTAGGAGTTCTCAAAAATCAAAGGTAATATGTTGGGTCCACGGGCTGAAACCAATATGAAACCGGACCCAGATCCGTTTAAGTCATGGGTCCAAAAAAAGGACCTAGATCCGGATCCACTTACTTATCAGGACCCAAATTGGTTATTAATGGGTTGGAGCCTCCGAGGAATCCAAGAATTGGAACCATTTACATCCCTAAATGCCTCACCCCACGACCGTCCAATGTTTGTTGGTATCTTTACAGTCAAAACAAGGTGGGCCCCATAGTTCTCTTCCCAACTGTTGACATGATGGGTGGATGGTGAGTAATTCTCTAATGAATTCGTCATTGCCCCAAGGAAGAGGGCAAAATAATGTCCCGCATTGTAGCTGTGAGCACATCACAAAAGGAAAATGCATTGCAGGGTAGAGGGTGGATGGCCCAGGCCTGACAAACAAAAGGTCAAACCAGCCTTCTTTTTTCCTTTTTTTTTTTTTTTTTTTCCTCTTTTTTGCAAGCGGTCTGAAATCCAGGCCCGGGCCAACTCAGTGGGCCCCACATCTGGTCCAAAGTCTTACTGGACGATCTTAACCATTTAAGTTGAATGTACACCCTTAAAGTGTTATGAGTTCATCAGGGAGCTACAGAAAATTGAGCCAAAAATTTGGTAGGGATGTTCATGGGCCAGGTCAGCCCCAGCCTAAGCTTTTCCAACTTTAGCCAGTCTACTTATCAGCCAGAACATTCATATACATAATAATCAAGGCCCGGCCCATTTCAAAATAATATGCCCCTTAGTTCCAAATATGTTGGCCTTGATGGGCTGTTTATGCATGTTAAGCCAGGGCCCATGCGGTTTAGCTATTAGGCCGGCCTGACAAGCCTTTTAAGCATACAAATCCAAGCTGTTTAGCTATCAGGCATTGAGGCCAGAAAACTAGGCCTGAGTCCAGCCCAAGGACCAAAATGCACCCACAAACCAAAATGAATGGGCCAATGTCGGTTTGGGAGCCCAGCCCATGGGAACTCAACCAATATCCTTCTATTGGCCCTTGTGTTTTCTTTTATTCCTTGTCTTTTTTTTTTCTTTTTTTTTTTTTCCATTTCTTCCTAATATCCTCTCTCTTATTAGTGGCTAATATGTTGCAACAAAAGGTGAGCGTGTTAACTAAGATGGCAGTAACTAACCCTGACCTGCAAACTTGATCTGAATGCAACCTTCATTACTTGACCCAAACCCATCCCACAAAATTGGGGTCAGTCCCAGGGCACCACAAGGAAACAGTTTGGATCTCTCTCTGGCTTAAAATTCTATTTCCCTCCGAGTTTGATATTATTTCTTCCATGAGCTGAGCCAATGTTTCAAATTTCTTAATCCGACCTGCTCAGTGGAAGCTAACTTTTTGAATAGCTTTTAATCATAAATTTTAACTAATTTACGGAAGGGATTGCTCAAAATAATATTTAAAATGTTCTGGGCGGGTTTGGTCTGGGTTGAACATTAATGGGCAGGTGTGTCTAGCCTCTAGATTGGAGATACTCACCTTTATAATACACGGGCCAGGTTTAGGTTAGGCCCTAACCTTTTTACCCTAGCGTGTCAATCAAACAAGACCCACCGCCATCCCAACCACTAGCTTCTAAGGGCTTTTTAACCCTTTCATTTTTTTAGTTTTTCAGGATGTGGAGATCAACTTTGGTCCATTTATTCGTAGGCAAGTCACTTGGAAGACATCTTTCTCAGCCCATATTGGGAGGGCTCGTTAAGGGATCATATTGTTTCAGTGTTCTTTTAAATGCAATATTTTGTATAAGTAGGTTCTTATGGGTTGTAAATAGAATCATACTGTAAGCAGGTCGAGCCATGAGAGAGGAAAGATTTAGTGAAACTCATCCACCTCCGACATGTTAAATTATCAGACCTAATATTTAGATCTAGATATTGCATACATTTGCAAAATTTTGGTCGAACATGTAAGCATATTGGGACATTTCAAAAATCTTGCTATGTCTTGTATTTACTTTTAGTTATCTTTGCTCCATATCTCTCTAGCTCACTATCTTCCTCTATGTCATTATTTATTACAAACTAATATTTTCAATGAAAAATGTGGATTATACTTTTTCATGTTCTAGTCTTAATGAGTGCCAAATAAACCCTAAGAAAGGATAGAGCGAGTGAAATAATACAATTCATGTTAGGGTGAAATTTTGAATGGGTTAGATTAGGAGAAGGGCTTTTGTCTGACCCGTTCATTAGATGAGCCAAACTCGGCCATATAGTTTGCGGGTCAGGTCAAGTTTTGCCATCCTACTAACAAAATTGAGTTGGATGGGTATAGATGGGTTGGGAGGAAGTCCGAGGGCGCTCGAGGCCCCAAAATCCATCTTACCCAATGCATTAGATGTCAGATGAAAAGGACCCACATATGCATCTAACCCATGTAACTTTTGCTAATTGAATGAGGCAAAGGGAGGAGTGTTATAACTGAATTAGCTCACCCCGAATCTGTTGGTTTGTTCTTACTTCTTAGTTTATGGTACTTGGAAGTTGAAGCACGAATTCGCAGCATCAGCTATCGCAGTAATCCTACCCGAAATCCTCTTTGCGAATGCCCAAAGCAAGTTCTTCAGAGGCACACAACAAATACGTACAGCTGCTAAGGCCTGTTTATCTCTTAGATTTTGATACATAGGAATTCACTGTAAATGGACTCTGAGAAAGAATGATTAAAAACGTAAGAGTTGAAGAATATAACTAGAATTTGTAGATGAGACCTTAAATTTTAATGAGGCAATGACACTAGTTATCCATTTCCTATCCATCTCCTTTCACTCATTTTCAATCAAAAGATCAATGGTGTGATAGTCATTTTTTATATTCGCCTCTTACTTTTAGAAAGACGGGTCTTGCAATTCCTGTATACTCAATTATATGAAACAAACGAGTTCTCACAAAATTATTTGTTTGTATATATGTACAACTGATGTGTAATATACTTTTATTGAAAGCTTTGAGTATTTGATTCAATTGGATACAAAATAATTCATGACTCATTCATGCCTACATGTATAGGACATATAGAACACAAAAAAAACTATGCATTTTTTATACATTTTCTTGGTACTAACTAAAGGGGTCTTGCTCTCGATGTACCTTACTAGCGCAGGAGTGAACTACACACAAACTAGGGAGAATACACATGAAAAATCCTATAAAAGGGGTATAGCAGTGTAAAACCTTAGGTAGCGTTTGGTTCATTGTAACGAAGGTCGGAATAGAATGATCATTCCAACAAAATGATTATTTCCGCGTTTGGTTTGCAAAAAAGTGACGGAATGACCATTACTTTCGAAATCACCATTCTTTTATGTAATGAAATCATCATTGAACTAGGGAGGTAGATGAATGGTCATTCTATTCCTTTATAATTTTTCCTTGAGACCAAAATGCTACTTTACAACATCAAAATGTGGATGTTATTTTTAAACTTATGGATGAATGTTAACTTAATTACTTTATTTAGCTAATTTAAGTGATGTTTAAGTTCAATAATGTGTTATTTAGATATTTTGATGATATTTAAGCTATTGTAAATAATGTTTTAGTTGTGTTATTTTCTGATTGTTTTAATGATAATCTATCAAAATAGATAAATAATTATATTTTGGGTATCTTGAAATAGGAAAATTTCTAAAAATAAAAAATTCTAACAAGGGTATTTTAGTCAGTTTTATGTAAATTTTATTCCACTCTGGGCATCATTCCAGCGTACCAAACGCAAGAACATGAATAAGAATTCTAATACTTGATTGATTCTTCGGTAAAACCAAACATTGGAATGGTAATAACTATTCCTGCCTTATTCCATTCTCTACTCATTCCACTCTCCATTCCATTCCTACCTAAAATCATTCAAGAGAACGAAACGCTACATTAAACATTTAACAATCTATTGGTTTTTTATTTTTTATTTTTTATTTTGGGTATCTTAGACAAAGGTTTAGGACCTTGTGAGACTTACATATATGGGGTGATGGCAAGTCGCGCATTTAAGGAAACACAACTCACATATGCAAAGTGATAGGAACTCGCACATGTGGAAAGACAGAACTCACATATGTGAATTTGAGAGAGAATATCTAAATCATATTTATCAAGAAGGCCAAGAGTCACTAGTAGATAGGCACAAAGAAATGAACTCATGCTAAATTAATTGATTATAAGCACAGAAAAAATATAGGTCGATGTAATTTGATTAGTTCAAACATGGATAACTATGATTGAACTAAAGTTGAGTGATGTAGCACCTTAGTTTTACATACATGGTCATGAATCAGTGCTTTTATTTACTAGAATTCTAGTTGTTAGGGGGTTTTAGTAAATGATGTCCTCTAGCATTTGCAAATTTTATATTTTTTTGCCTAAAATTCAGAAATCTATATATCTAAAGGAATGTGATATCACTACAGTTAACCAGAAGCCTTGAATCCACGAATCCTTATTTCTTAAAATTCATCATAACAGGTGTCAAAAGCTCTCCAATATCCTCTCTCCGCAGACTAATCCCTCTCCATTATCCTCTCTCTCAACTACCCTCTTTGTAACTGCTCTCTCTAACTGATGGGAAGTGCGCTCTCTCCAATCTACTAATCCAAATGCACAGAATATGGAAAAAAATCAACTCAAATCAGAGGAGGAGAATGAGAGATATAGAATGAAGCTCACAGAAAAGTTTGTTTACTGATGTGGGGTTATTATGAACTTAATCAAGGTGACCCATCAATTTTTTAAGGAATCACTGTGTGCCCCACCTTAAAATGATGGCATGATTTGTACATAGTCATCTTTACAGTTAAATTGTTAGATTTGAGTAATTATGGTAGGCTCTGACGAAATCAAGGTGACCCATCAATTTTTGATGGAATCACTGTATGCCCCACCTTCAAATGATGCAATCATATTGCAGCCCAATCTATAAAGATTATGTGATTTATATAAATTTTATTTTTGACCCATCAATTTTCTTTTTGATGGAATCACTGTGTGCCTCACCTTAAAATGATGGTGGGGTTATTGCTAACTTAATCAAGGTGATGACGAAATCAAGGTGACCCATCAATTTCTGATGGAATCACTGTGTGCCCCACCTTAAAATGATGGTAGGCTCTGAAGAAATCAAGGTGACCCATCAATTTTTTATGGGATCACTATGTGCCCCACCTTAAAATGGTGGTATGATTTGTACATAATCATCTTTACAGTTAAATTGCTAGATTTGAGTAATTATGGTAGGCTCTAACGAAATCAAGGTGACCCATCAATTTTTTATGGAATCATTGTGTGCCCGACTTTAAAATGATGCAATCATATTGCAGCCCAATCTGTAAAGATTATGTGATTTGTGTAAATTTAATTTTTGACCCATCAATTTTCTTTTTGATGGAATCACTATGTGCCCCCACATTAAAATGATGTTGGGGTTGTTGCGAACTTAATCAAGGTGACCCATCAATTTTTTTTGGAATCACTGTGTGCCCTACCTTAAAATGCTGGTATGATTTGTACATAGCCATCTTTACAGTTAAATTGCTAGATTTGAGTAATTATGGTAGGCTCTGACGAAGTCAAGGTGACCTATCAATTTTTAATGGAATCACTATGTGCCCCACCTTAAGCTGATGCAATCATATTGCAGCCCAATCTGTAAAGATTATGTGATTTGGGTAAGATCCCACATCAGTGCCCTATTTTCTTTCTGAATTTTTATTCCCTTTTATATTCACCGCTCATTAATGGCCGCAAAGAGAGTGAAATTGGCAAGAGTTTCAGCTCATTAATGATAAAGATATTAGGTCTAATTCATCCCAGATTTTTGGACCTATATAGGGCCAGATTTTTTGTCAAATTCCTTATTTTTATTGGGTCTAAACTAGGCATAATTTTTCGGTGTAAATCATGATAGATTTTTTGTCCATTTCAAGACAGAATATTGGGTCTAAAGCAGGCTACATTTTGGGGCATATATAAGCCATATTTTGAGTCTAAAATAATTATATTGTTAATAACTGCACTGAATCAAATAGTAAAAGGACTACAAATAAAATAATTAAACAAATTTAGTTTTCAGAGAATAATTATTAAATGATGTACTCTGATAAAAATTATAATTTGCATAAAATAATTTATATGGAGAGTTATAATCCCTTTAAATTTGATAATTTGTAGAATGACATTATAATCTCCCTACTCTCCTTCCATCTCCCTCTTCCTTTCTTCCTCACATTCACCTGCTACACATCCTTGAAGCGCGGTCTCCCTGCACAGGCTGCTGCACCCCCTCCCTCATCAATTTACTTGAAAACCATAGAAAGTCATGATTATGTGACATGGGTAAAGATTATGTGATTTGGGTAAGATCCCACATTAGTGCCCTATTTTCTTTCTAAATCTTTATTCCCTTTTATATTCATCGCTCAATAATGGCCGCAAAGAGAGTGAAATTGGCAAGAGTTTCAGTTCATTAATGATAAAGATATTAGGTCTAATTCATCCCAGAGAACCTATATAGGGCCAGAGTTTTGGTCCAATTCCTAATTTTTATTGGGTCTAAACCAGGCCTAATTTCTCGGTGTAAATCATGACAGATTTTGGGTTATTTCAAAACAGAATATTGGGTATAAACTAGGCCACATTTTGGGGCATACATAAAACCATATTTTGAGTCTCAAATAATTATATTGTTAATAACTGCACTGAATCAAAGACTAAAAGTACTACAAATAAAATAATTAAACAAACTTAGTTTTTATAGAATAATTATTAAATGATATACTCTGATAAAAATTATAATCTGCATAGAATAATTTTATGGAGAGTTATAATCCCTTTAAATTTGATAATTTGTAGAATGACATTATAATTTCCTTACTCTCCTTCCATCTCCCTCTTCCTTTCTTCCTCACATGATTCACTTGCTGCACATCCCTAATGCACGGTCTCCCTGCACAGGCTGCTGCACCCCCTCCCTCATCCATTTACTTGAAAAAAGCACATGCATACTCATTTCTTTCTTTCTTCGAGTTGAATTTAGTTTTTTTTTTTTTTTTTTATGATATTCCATGCATCGAATATGCCCATGCATTTTAGCAAAATTGTCCATTCTATTTAATTAATTTCTTCATGCATCAAACATGCCCATGCATATAATATGCTCATCGACCTAAATTAGCATTTCCATTTTTTTTAGTTTGATTTAATTTGCTCCTAGCCCATGCATTAAACATATGTTCATGCATTAATATGCATATGCACCATAGAGCTGGGTTACTTTTTATTCCTTTTTAGATAATTTTGACATTATAATTACATAAAAAAATATCAACAAAACAACAAAAACAATACAGAAAAACCAATCCAAAAGTCCAAAAAAACAAAAAGTAAAGAACAATAATCAGAAGAAAAAAAAAGAATTCTAAGTATTAGATTAATTAAAAATAATTAGCTTAGATTTAATAATTAATTGTCATCTCCTCCCCTCACATTAGGATTAGGGAATTTAATTAGGAAGTTATAAATTAGTTAGATTAATGAATAAATAAAAATTAATAACTCTCCTCTCCTCCCTTTTCACTAGGGCTAGGAAGACCAATTTAGGGAATTTTAGAATCTAGAACCAAACCAAAAATAATAAAATAATAAAAACCAAAAGGACCAAAAAAAAAAAGTAAAAAATACTAAAAACCATAAAATATTATTAAAATTAGAGTTATAAATTAAATAGTAGTTCAGACTGACCAGTTCAGACTCCGGACCAAGATTTAGGTCTTCCACAGTCGGGTTAGATTACCTTTAGTTTCTTTAATCTCATTTAGTTAGGCCCCACTCTTTTTTCAGGCCCGCTAAGGGACTAGGAGAGCGGATGAGGGCAGTTAGGACCTTAGGATATGGTGGAGATCCATTAGGGAAATTGATTAGTCATATTAAATCCAAGTAGGAAATAAAAAAAAATTACTGAACTATCCTGAAATATGGACCGGTGCCTAGATTAACCCAATTTCAAATGCAGTTAGGGGTCTAGGTAAATAATTCCATGCCAATTCTTTTATTTATTTACTTACTTTTTTTTCAAATATATTCTACAAAATTATTAGATCTTTTCGGTGACGTGACTGGAACACAAACCCGAGTAAATTGAAGGAGCTCTAAGGATTTTCATTAAGGTATTTAATAATTTTGTTTTGGCTGAAATCAAATAATGAAGATTTGTCAAATCTTATGGATCATGTGTGTTCGGGCATTTTATCATATGTTGAAGCATAAACAAGTTATATTACATGTTTTTCAACAAGTTTGGGTTGCTAGATGTCGTCCAATTTCAACCACATCTTATTGGTATTTTTAAATCAAATTATGAAGAATTGTCACATCTTATGGATCATAATCTGTCTTTAGTTTTTTTTTTCAACATATTTTTCTTTTTTCAAAGTGAGGTATTTAATACTTTGTATGTGTTCATTTTGAATTACATGTTAGCATAACCAAAGAATAACAACCAGCATAAATAGAGTAAGAAGAAATAAACAACCAAAATGAAATAAATATTGTTCATAAACTTAATTGAATCAACGAACTAAATTCACTAAATTTAATCTCAAATAATTGCTGAAATTAGGCTGGGTTACAGCTAGATTTCGACTGCAAATGGGTTGATAGTTCGGTCAAGTCTAGAGCTAATTAGGTCATAAACAACCCCAAATAGAAAGATGTACTGGGCTGAAACACAGACTAAAAGAGAGTCCTAAATAGACTGAAAACTAGCTCAACAAACTACTATAAAAAGGCTAAAAATCAAATCTGTGAATAGACTTGCTCATTAATGACAAATATATTGGGCCTAATTATGACCAGATTTTGAGCCTAAATAAGGCCAGATTTTAGTCTAATTCAAGACAGAATATTAGGTCTAAATCAGGCCAGATTTTTTCATGTAAATCAGGCTAGATTTTTTGTCTAATTCAAGACAGAATATTGGGTCTAAACTAGGTTACATTTTTCGATCTAAATCGGGCCAGATTTTGGTCTAATTCAAGACAAAATATTGGGTCTAATTCTACACAAATTTTGGGTAAAAAATCAGGCAATAATTCCGGGTCTAACTTAGGCCAGAATGGCAGTCCAAATCAGGCCAGAATTACAAATTCAAGTCAGTCCAGAATTAGTATATACTTTTAATTCTAAACTAGTTTAGACTTATAGGTATAAAAAAAAAAAGGGCCAAAATTAGGCCAGAATTACAAGCCTAAATCAAGCCAGAATGCAACATAATTTAGGCCAGAATATGTCTTTTATTTATTTTATTTTTACACGTGTCCTGGTTTCATCAAACTCCATTTACACCTCACGTAAAGAATAAAACGTCTGAAAAAATACATAAAGATCAAATTAGCAACAAAAAGAAGGACTCAAAAGTTCACTATTTAATAAATTTAATAAAAATAATTTATTTAAGTTTGTACATTTAGTGGTTCCGTAGTCTGTGCATAGCACGGGGTTTTACTAGTTCCAACTACACAAAGATCCCAAAAACCCTTTTAAAACTCAAGAAATTTCACCCTCTTTTTGCGTTTTGGTTACATCCAAAAATTCCACTGTTTCTCTGAGAACTCTGGAATTGCCGGGGAAAAGAACTCCTTGCGTTCTAATAAAGAAACATCACTGACAAGCAGCCCAGCCTAACATTGAAGTTGATCAAACTGAACGGGCTCTGATCGGGAGATCGTACCATCGTACTATTTATGTATAAGCAACCGTGGAACGCGTGTGGTAAGTAGGGCGAATCTGATATGATGGAATGAAACCTTGGCTTGGACGCCTCTAGTATTCAAAATTGAATCGGTGCGATCGCGAAAGGTTGCTTTCAGCTCTCTCCCACGACACCTTGCGATGATCATAATATCTAAAGTTCTCCCTTTTTGTATAAAAAACAAAACGACGTTCAAAATCGCAGCTATGGTGGACATGTGGGCTTGTGTCATTTCTCCTCCTTCCTTTCCAACAGACCGCCACAAAATGGTCCTTCGTTTTTTGACTTGGCAGCTCTCTGGTTGGAGAACGCAGTACAAACCAGAGCTTTAACTCTCTTTTTAGACTCGTAGATCACGTGTTTTGTGGGACCCCACTCAATAATATATAAATTAATGGGCCATCTATCTACCAAAATAAATAAAAAATAATGGATCCAACTTTCAGTGGCGGACCCAGAAATTTCGTCTGGGTGGGGTGGACGGTGATTAGTTAAAAAAGTCAAAATCAACGCCAACTACTCATAATCTCTCTTTTACCAAAAGAAAAATACCCATAATCTCCAATTATTTCATGCTTTAATTAAATACATGATTCTTTATCTTTTTAATACATTAAATATAAAGGAATTCACATCCTATTACTAACACTCAATTCCTATATAATCCTTTTAACTAGAACATTTAATTCCTCAAGTAACACGAGATTAGTGATTTTTTTTCCAAATTGGCAACCGTACTGCGACAATATTAAAGAAACTCTAGAGAATTCCAAAGAAGTATTAATCATTATCATACAAAATTAAGCTCCTAAGAGTTCCAATATCCTACGAATCTAAATGAAACCACCTGTATTTATAAATAAAAATTGTCAATATAATCATAAACATCATGTTGCGATTCAAGAAAAAAAGATCAATCATAAATCAAACTCCATTAAAACAAACATTATATTGGCAAAACTTAAAAGAATTTTTTTTTTTTTTTTTTTGTAGCATTAGCTGGACAAAACAATGATAAGATCACAAACTTCATAGGTGATTGGAGAGGGTTTTTAGAGACCTGAGTATTTTTGTTAGGGTATTCTGGATTGGGCGTGGGGCGACAACCAACATCTTTATTAAGAATGTTTTATGGGTGATCTTCTGGCGCATGCTGCATATGGGACGTTTTGAATCTAACTTGGGGGGACTGCCCCTAGTCAGTATAACTTGGGTCCGCCCCGGCCAACTTTTGTTTTTTAAAGAAAATTTCATTTTTTAGATATTCTGTCATTAACTCTCCATATAAGAATTCCACCTTAGAAGACAGCTTTAAGATAAATAAAAATTCTCCATATAAGAATTTTAATAATTCTTGCAAAGAAATATGCCCAAAATGTAATTTTTTATTTGGCATATTCAGTGAGGTAAACTGCAAGTGCTGAACTAGCCAGATTAGCACAACCCTTGTGAGCCAACCTCTTCTCTCCAGCCCTATCCCAAATGTCACCGATTCCATGTTTTTATATTGTTTAATTTGAATGGAATTGATAATTTAATTGTGGTTAGGCAAAAATAGTTAATGCTAGGGTAAGATGCCGAAAATATTCAAGGTGCTTAATTGTCAATTGTACATACTTTTTATTTATTAAGAAAAATGTTCACCATCCTTGGCTATAATTCTAAGCACCTTTTCTAAGTTTCATCCTTTGTTACTTAAAATTGGAGCCAGAGTTAGTTAGAATTTGCTGGTTAAAGTACTACAATAATAAATTCTTCATTCTTAAACTTCAAAAAAGTGTTTTAAAAATAACCAGTACTTATTCATGTTCCTATTAGGGGTTTCATTAACAAAGAGCTAAAACCTTTCTTCTTAGGGTTTTGTTTTAAAAATAAACTATAACTCATATAACCATGTACACTACACAAGCCTCTTACGATTGAGGAGGCGTTGGATTTTAAAATCTTCAATTCTAATTTCTGGTAAGAATAATTCAAGTAGGTTTGATCGTAGACATTAAGGGCCTATTTGGCATCATTCACGTGTTGTTCTTAGTTTTGTACTCAGATCAAGTTGTGCTGAGATCGGATTGTGCAGAGACTATACTCTCCAGATCTTGTTTGGCAACATTATGTTAAATTATTCTGTTGAGAATATGTTGTCCAGAACTTGTTTGGTAACATTATAAAAGTTTTACCCTAAAAGAACGAAAGCAAAAGAATCATAAGATTTATAATGTGGGACCCACCTTTTGTTATTTGCAGCACTCTATTATTGTCGTATATGGGACCCACCTGTAAAATTATAAGTCGGTACCACCTTTAAAAATTAGAACACGGGGCTCATATTTATAGGATTTACAACATAGGCAGGAATTATAATGTGGGGCCACCTTTTTGTAAATGTAAATATAGGACCCGCCTTTAGAAATTACAACATCGCACATACATTTAGAAATTAGAATATGAGCCCACATTCATAAGATTTATAATGTGGGTCCACCTTTTGTGATCATGATCATGTGACCCACATTTAAGAATGACAAAGCTGAGACACATTTTTTGTGATTGTGGACACATGACCCATCTTCAGAAATTACAATGTGGTGCCCACCTTTAGAAATGAGAATACGGAGACACATTCATAGGATTTACAATGTGGGCCCACCTTTATAGAATTTATAATGTGGGGCCATCTTTTTATTGATTGTAAATACATGACTCACGTTTAGAAATTACAAGTGGTGCTCACCTTTAGAAATTAGAATATGAGGCATTATAATGTGGTCCCACCATTATAAGAATTATAATTTGGATTCACCTTTTGTGATTGTGACCATGTAACCCACCTTCAAGAATTACAAAGTGAGGCCACCTTCTTTGGAATTATGAACATAGGACCTACCATTAGAATAAGTGAGAGGATTTGAAATCTTTTTAAATGATCTATTTAAAATGTAAGAGATAAGTAGGAACCAATTGTGCCAGGAAGTTGTTTCTTAAAAAAGACAAAGATTCTTTGTTCAAACTTTCTTATGCCAACGGGTTAAGATCTTGGGATTCCTTTCCGTGAGACCAAAATTGAAAATAATAATTTACACTAACCAAATATATTTTCGTATCCTCATCTCGTGGAAACGTGAGAAAATCTTAATGGCAACTTGAGAAAATCTGAATGGCAAGATACGATACACCCTAAATAAGCACATATACTAAAAACAAAAAAATAAAAATACATATTCATAGACCGTAGGTGCCTCTGATTGAAAGTTTTGGCGGTTCCAACAATTACCAATTCCAATGGTATACGAGAGCTTCTATTGGTGGGCCACGTTTTGTGACGAGTCTAATTCTCGGGTCCTTGGACCACGGAAGGCACCTGAAAAGTGGTCTTTTCGGATCCCATCATTATAGCCATTTCCACGGTGAGACTACTTCCCAGTTCCCACCAGCTGCCACTCCTATTTCAACCTCAAAACCACCCTCACCCACTGTCCAAAACTGCCTCTAGTTTTCCAAAACCATGCAACTATCCTCTCTATAAAACTCGCCCTTTCTCTCTTCCCATATTCATCTCAAACACAAAAACTTTCATTACTCATTACTCTTCTTTAGTAGCTTTCACTCCCAAAAAAAAAAAAAACCCTTTTCATTCCTTCTGCTCCATCACCTAACTGCAACCCATACAAAACCCTCCTTTTATATTCTGTTACCAAAGCAATCTACATAGAATAGGACCCATCAATTCAAAACCCTTTCTCCCATTCATTCATTATCAAAATATTACCACCCAAAATCCCATCAAAACTCATAAAAAAACTTTTCCTAGTTTGAAAAGTTTTCTGTTAAATATTCCTTCTTAAACCTATCATTTCTTTCATCTGTAACGGGACATGGACACACAGATAGGAGGACTCAATGACGTTGATGGCCCACCATCACAGAACGGATCAGACTCCATGCAACGGTCCAAAACACTCGCCTCCCCGGACTCCACAGTGGGTGGCCACGTTGCCCGTCGGCTAGTCGAGATCGGCGTCACCGACGTCTTCACCGTCCCCGGCGACTTCAACCTCACCCTCCTCGACCACCTCATCGCCGAGAAGGGCCTCACCAACGTCGGCTGCTGCAACGAGCTCAACGCCGGCTACGCTGCCGACGGCTATGCCCGCTCCCGCGGCGTTGGCGCCTGCGTCGTCACCTTCACCGTCGGCGGCCTGAGCGTCCTCAACGCCATTGCCGGAGCCTACAGCGAGAATCTGCCGGTCATCTGCATCGTGGGTGGCCCCAACTCGAATGATTATGGGACGAACCGCATTCTCCACCACACGATCGGGCTGCCGGATTTCACGCAGGAGATGAGGTGCTTCCAGACGGTCACGTGCTATCAGGCTGTCGTTAATAATCTGGAAGACGCACACGATCAGATCGACACGGCCATCTCGACTGCTTTGAAGGAGAGCAAGCCTGTCTATATCAGCATCAGCTGCAATCTTCCTGGGATTCCACACCCTACTTTCAGCAGAGAGCCTGTGCCTTTTGTCCTCGCTCCCAAGTGAGTCTTCTTCTGTTTCTGTTTTTATGTCTCTTTTTTACGGATGATGTGATCCAGATGCATTTTGTTTAGATTGTGGGGGTGGGACAGTGAGAGTTGTGGGGCCCACTTGTTGAAGGGTTGGGATCAGCTCTATTCAATGGATTTATCATCATACCAGTTATCTCTATGAAAACAGAGGTGAAGGAGTCGAACTCCTAAGTGGGTCCACCTTTTGAAATCCGAATAAAGACCCGTGCGTGGGGTGGGGTATCATGAGATTTTAGGTTTGTCCCACCATTGGATTGATGGTGTGATGATAAAAGTAGAACTTAATCATACGTCCATTTTCACCAATACAGCTGGGGCATAAAATATCTTTTCTCAGTTTTTCATCTAGAGTCTCACTTTTGTGGATGGCGTGGATCGAGAAGTGCAGGACTAACGGCTCGTCTTTAGTCATATTCTAGGCATCAGATTTGATCCGACAAAAGACCTAAAAGGATGTCTTAATAATGCAATGGTTGAATTCAAGTTATATTTCTATACTGCTCGCCTATTGTAGTTGTTATATCTTTCCCGAGAGCATGGCTGCCACGTTATCTAAAATTTTAGGCGATTTTCTTTCACCTGATATTAACTTTTTAAACTTCAAAATCACCAAAAAAATTTTATGATCCGGTGGACTGTTACTGGTGCACTCACGGTGAGGGTATAACAACTCGGATCCGAGCTCATTTCTATACTACGAGTATATATGTTACGTGTGCTGTAGTCGGATCTTGATTTGGCTCTCGGGTCTAGCCATATATGGATGTGGCTGTTGATTAAAAGTATTCAAAACCAAAATGCATAGATGCAGATCTGGATAGGAAGTAGTGGAGGAAATAAAAATAGGTTCCACATCCATTTTCCACCCAAGTCAGATCAATTGGTTACTCGATTCTCATATACTCGTTCATCAACCTCATTACCATCCCCTTATGCCACAAATCTGGGGTAGAGTAGATGAATATTCAAAACCTATTAAAATCCTTAACTGGGACAGGGACCTGAGCCCAGACCAATTTGGTCTGGGTCTATCTGGACCTTACCCTACCCTGACTTGTTATGAGTTTTCTAATTTTTGAAGTAAACTCACTGAAAATGGTTGATTTTGACTTTCCATTCTTTTAACTCATATCCGTTGATCTTCTTTGAAGCTACGATTGCATCAATGTTGATCTTTTATTTTTATTTCTCTTGATTAAATTCAACTAATTGATCTTTTATATGACTCTGTTGTTGCATTTCTAGATCTGAACAAATATTAAATTTTGATCTAACCAGATTGTGCCTCTCAATATTTTCTCGGACCTTGCACTTGCATTGCTCTGTTAGAAATGGGTGGAATAGAATGTCAAATTCTCATTAGTTATCGTTTAATGGAATTTGCATTTTCTTTGCTAGAATAGATACTGCAATGTCAATGCCCATTTCCTTCATCAAACTTAATGACCTTTCAAGAATTTGCAGTTTTCACTCCCAAGTAGTACAGAATTTCCATTCCACTGATTTTTTATTTTTTATTGATCTAGTATCAACAGTGAATTGCATATTTAGATTTGAAATGGGTAATCTAAGAATTGGAACTCTGGATCTTATTGCTTTCAGATTGAGCAATCGAATGGGGCTAGAAGCAGCAGTTGAAGCAACAGCAGAGTTCCTGGATAAGGCAGTGAAGCCCGTCTTGGTGGGTGGGCCAAAGCTTCGGGTGGCGAAAGCACAGGAAGCATTTGTAGAGCTGGCTGATGCCTCTGGATATCCGGTGGCCATGATGCCGTCGGCTAAAGGGCTAGTTCCAGAGCACCTTCCACGGTTCATCGGCACATACTGGGGTGCTGTGAGCACCGCCTTCTGTTCGGAAATTGTAGAGTCCGCCGATGCATACCTGTTTGCCGGGCCAATCTTCAATGACTACAGCTCAGTGGGGTACTCCCTCCTCCTCAAGAAGGAGAAGGCCATCATTGTGCAGCCTGACCGTGTGGTGATCACCAACGGACCTACATTCGGGTGTATCTTAATGAAGGATTTCCTCCTGGCATTGGCAAAGAGGCTAAAGCGTAACACAACTGCATATGAGAACTACATGAGGATCTTTGTCCCAGAAGGCGTCCCATTAGAGTCGCAGCCTGAGGAGCCATTAAGGGTGAATATTCTGTTCAAGCATATACAGGGGATGCTGACGGGTGAGACTGCAGTGATTGCCGAGACCGGTGATTCTTGGTTCAATTGCCAGAAGCTAAAATTGCCAACAGGATGCAGGTAAAAAATTAATAGCAAATACACCTCATCCTTGATTGCCAATGTTCTCATTTTAACCATTTTTAAGTTAACTATGAGTAAATAAGGATATGGTTATTGCAGGTATGAATTCCAGATGCAATATGGATCAATTGGTTGGTCAGTCGGAGCAACACTCGGGTATGCGCAAGCGGCAAAGGACAAGCGAGTGATTGCCTGCATTGGTGATGGAAGCTTTCAGGTATATGGAAAGATAAAACTAACAGCAAATGGCAGGTATGATTAATTTTTTACTATTTATGATCTCATGATGATGATGATTGGTTGGGCAGGTGACTGCGCAGGATGTGTCGACAATGATAAGATGCGGGCAGAACAGCATCATCTTCCTCATAAACAATGGAGGATACACCATAGAGGTTGAGATCCATGATGGCCCGTACAATGTCATTAAGAATTGGAACTACGTTGCTTTAGTTGATGCAATCCACAACGGTGAAGGAAAGTGCTGGACAACCAAGGTAAAAATTAGTTATAAAGGAGGTTTTTGCATTTAGAGACATGGTTTTCCTGTTTTTATTTTTTATTTGTTACCCTCTCTTTTGCTTTTACTAAGTTTGGATCAATGACATTGGTCTACCAGTAGAAATCTTTTAAGCTGACCCAATGTGATGGGATAAGGTTAAGATGATGATAATGATTTTGAGAGAGCTGTGGCCCAGGTGACATGTGAGGAGGAGCTCAAAGAAGCAATTGTCACGGCAACAGAGACTAAGAAGGACTGCTTGTGCTTCATTGAGGTCATTGCGCACAAGGATGATACATCCAAAGAGCTATTGGAATGGGGATCAAGGGTCGCCTCAGCGAATGGCCGTCCGCCAAATCCTCAGTGATAGGCTAGTCTTCAATGACCTTACATTGGAATGGATTTATATGTATGAGATGTGTTTTTTTCCCTGTGAATTTCTCATTACACCTGTAGCTGCCCTCTGTTATGTAGCCATTATCTATTTTAGGTTCAATGGTTTCTCTCAATGATTGATATAAGACTAAATTACCAATTGTTAAGGAACTATGATTTTAAGAGTGATAATGGGAAGTAAGAATTTACTGCTGAGCTTTAGTTTTGGGATCTTTCAATCATCCACAGAAGCTGTGGACCTGAACTCCTAACCTTGGCTATAAATATTGTCTAATAATCCAGTTTGGACTAATGATGCCCAGATATGCCATGGATTTGGCAGGGCTACCTCATGGCTATGGCAGGAATAGATTTTGACACATTCAATACTAAGCGACATGATGTTGCCTTTTTTGAAGTGCCTAAATTGTATCTTTGAAGTATCTTGGTATCATAGGGGCTGGCCTTTGTCGAAAAGCTGCAGCTCCATCAAAATCTTATTTTTCCATATTATTTAAGATGGAATTGTTCCCTCCATGGATCTGGCGGGGACGCTAACATGAGATTATCATTGGTTGTGGTACATTAAAAGCAAATTTTGTGTTCATTTACATGTTTCACTTTCTACGGGGGCGGTTGTTAGGATCATTTTCTTTGGGATGGTCTCCATGAGCATTTGTTCTACTCCTCCATGCTTTACTGGACAGAAGCCAAAGTTCTGCCATCAACACTGGTTACCCAAAAAAAACACTGGTCATCATAGAGTTGGGTTTCTTGGGTTCCCCCTAAGATAAGATGACGTTTATCAGTTATTTTTTAACTGGGGATCGATATTTGAATTTAGTAAAAGATTTATACTTTATATGAATTACAAGTTATCAGTATATAATATGATTCAGATATAGGGGCCACTTAAATGGTTTGGATGCATAGAAGCTGGGTTCCATCATCAAGCAATGAGGCAACTCATCACAAATGCATACTCCCTCAGGCTCATGGACCTAACTCTTCATATTGGAAGACTCTTAGCTCTTAAAGACACTTTGTTGAGCTGTAAAATTGTAACACCATGTCCCGAGTTAATTAAGATTAACTCTAATTAATCGGGATTAATGCTAATTCAACATGTTTTATTGATTAATATTGATTAAGGGCTGAATTAATATAGAATTTGGCTCAAGTGGTCAAATTGAACTTCATGAAAAGAGTAGTGAAGGTTCTGAATGAGTTAGAATGGTTTTAGGTCAAATCGGGTAATGCAAGGACTTTTTCGTAAATACGAAATTACGCGTATTTTGTCGAATACGGAAACTCTTGATACTCGCACGTATATCTCGAGGATTACGTTAACTTTCGTAATTATAGCGATTCCATTCAGCGTGAATTAGTTCAAATGACTATTCATTTGACTTAATTTGTAAATAGTGGAAAGGAGAGGGGCTAAAATGCAAAAATGAATTTATTTAGATAGAGATGAACTCAAATGAGTTCATTCTCTTATCTTTCAACCGATCTCTCTCTCTTTCTTTCTCTTCTTCTTCTTTCTTCTAATTTCTCTTCATTGAGTGGTGATTGGGAGAATTGGTAAGTGATTGTGAAGAGGGACTCCATCTTCACCATCATCTTCTTCATCTCTTTTCTTGATTTCTTGGAGTTTCAAGCTTGAGAAGATCTCAAGAACTCCCGCCAGGGAGAATACAAGTAAGTGTTTGAGTTGAATTCAGCACTTCCAGGTTTTAATTATTAAGATAGAATGGTTTTGGTCCAAAGAATTCATAAGAGTTTTATTTTGTGCATTGATTTTGGGTTTTAGGTTCAAAAGAAGGTTTGGCTTGAGGATTTAATCTTGGATTCAAGCTAGACAAGGGAATTCTTGCTGATTAGTTTCCAAACAAGGCAAGTATACTCAATTATATTGATTTCAGATGTTAATCGACTTGTTAGAACTCAAGGAGTTCAGTTCCAGAAAATTCGGTTCAGAATTATCTGAACTTCTGGGCACAATTCGGCTGACCGACACCTGACCGAGAGCTGACCGACATAGGTCGGTTAAGCGAAATTGTGAGTTCGGCTAGCCGAGGGTTGACCGCAAGGTAATCGAAAATCTTGTCAGGGTTTTTCCATCGGAAGTTGAGCTTATGGAAAATGGACCGTAAGTTGACCGCGAAAAATTTGGCTAACCGAAATTTGAATTTCGGTTAGCCGAGTAGGTGACCGAATTGCGCAAATTGATCTGTAGTTGATGAGATTCTGGAAAGCTGACCGAATGTGGTTCGGTCAGCCGAAATCCATAATGCGGCTAACCGCTAGGTAACCGACGAGTGACCGATTTGAGGGAATATTAGAATTGATTTCTGATATTTTCCTAAACCTTCATGGGTATTAGCTAAACTTATGTGAATGTAAATTTCACTAAAAAGTGATGTCATCTTAAATAACACCTATATTGCATAATGAACGTTTCACCCGAATGTTGTTTTAGGAAATTTAATTGTTTCTGACTTGAGTTGGCTTGTCCTCTCTCATCTACTACTGTTATGCTCCTTGTTGAGCTACCATTGAATAATGTGTTGAATTATGAAATGAAATGTAATGAAATGAAAAGAAAAGAACCGAAGTGAATAGACACTATAATGTATGAAAGATTAAGTCTGCTGCAGTAGATAGAGCGTTCCGGAGCTCCGTGGTGATGCCGGTGATCTCTGATCAAGACACTGGTAAATCCCACACATTTGAAAAGCCATTTAATAAAGTAAGTAATATTTAAATGAAATGAGTCCTTGAAAGGGTGGGTTGTGAATGGTGTGCCTTCCGCCTATGCCAGAGGACAATGAAAAGACACTTGATAAAGTGTATATAATGAATTGAATACTCCCTTCAGGGGAGAACTACATGAATTGAATGCTTTCTTCAGAGAAGAACTATATGCATTTAATTGAATTGAATTGAATTGACTTGAACTGAATTGATATACATTGAAAACAAAAGGCTACACATATGATTATCATAGAATTGTGTATACATTGTTGAACTGTCGTGTTCACAGTGTTATTGATGACATGACAGGCCAAGTTGCCCGTCCTAGTGGTTCCGAGACCGCGCCGCCAACGGAGGAGACCAATCCGATTCCTCCAGGAGGATTGAATGAGTGGATGTAAATCAGACGCGACCGGTTTAGCGAGTTTTGAGAACATTTGAATATATTCATTTTATTGTAAATAGTGATCATATGCATTGTATTTAAATATGCATGGTTGATTTAAATAGGAAATGAGATGTGTAAGTAAACTTTACTTTCTGTAAAGGACTTGTACATGTTAAAGTTGGATGTCAATGTATGTATATATTTCCGCAAAAATGTACATTTGACACGTATATGTAAGATCCCTTGTAAATCTCGTATTGCCTTCGGTGATGCGAGGTTTACGGGAGTAAGTATGGTAATCACGATTTGGGGTTGGCCGTGGTAACCCTAATCTCGGGCCCGGGTCGTGACAAAAATCTACTACAACATTCATATCAAATGGGTTAGCAATTAATGGATCTGGATATTATTGGATTAGAGAAAGTTCATTTTGCTTCTCATTGAAAACTAGCTTGACCACAGCTTGCCTAAAGCTCGGACATGTATATGCATAAAAAAGCGCATAGTAGTATTTGTAGGGGTCAATATTCCAAAGATTTAATTAGTTTTATGGATTGATCGTGATTAAATGTTTATTGGCATCAAATGTGCAAAAACTAGAAAAATGAAAAGTAATGAAACAACGTAAAATTTAATTAAGGTGGAAGTTGCCTAAAATAAAATAAAAAACAAAGTCTATGTATTGAAGAATACCTTAAAAAGTAAGAAAGAAAAACTATTTCCAGCTTCCCATATATATTGTTAGATCCCGATAAAGCTATTGTAAAAAGAAAATATATAAATACTGATATGTACTGACCAATGCATACTCGTTTCATTCTTCAATTTGAAGAAGCCATGAGATTATTATGTTGTAAAAGTATTCCAAAGGGTTTTATTTGTATTGACATCAATGTCACAAAATACATTTGGTCCAAAAATATCGTCTGCAAAAATTGTGGGCAGAAACATAGATTAATTTTTAGATGATCACAGATTATAAATACAAAATAAATATATTGTTGAAAATATTTCCCTTTTTCTAGATTTTCTATTGAATTCAAATAATAAAGAAAGGAATTTAATTAAAAAAAAGTATATATCCCAACCTTATCAGCTATATTGATTTCAACTTATGATTTATCAGTACATTGTTACTATATGTATAAATATATATTTATATATATTAACTCAGTCTCACTTCAAAGAAGAAACAGTATGTTATTCCTGACCCAAAATGCTGCCGTCTTGTGTTTCTGAATATTAAAGCGATAGGTGATGGTGAGACATATAGTGAGTACACGTTGCATGCCTAAACAATCTAACTAATATGCCCATCGAAAATTAACAATCATAGCCGCTTTCTGTGTTAAATGTAGAAAATTTGGAAGTTTAAGATGCTCCATGTTAGGTTCGTTTCAACATGGAGATCGACCATGGTGGGTCACATCAAGTTGATGGATTTAATTGCCAAAATATGCGTTTCACATGCAAGCAAAAAATGCAAGAATAAGAAAAATAATGTAGCACATCTCAACACAGCATTAGAGAGAGAGAGAGAGAGAGAGAGAGAGAAGGGGACAGATTATATGTTTGTGGTGGATATCAACCAAGATCGATCAAGGTGAATCTCAAAATCTCATCAACTTTATGGATTTAAAAAATAAAATAAAATAATTCAACTTGATGGATTTGATTGCCAAAATATAGGCTCCACACGAAAGAAAAAACATTGGACTGTGAAGAATCATTCAGCAGTTCTCAACAACACTTTCTTTAAGCATCTTGTCTGCGGGGTCTTACTGCGCGTACTGCTGCTAGGGCACACTCATGGGATCCATTGACTATCAGGGGGTTGTGTGTTTTTCAGTGTGTGGTCCACTTTGATCGGTGATAAAGTGGGCTCCTCCAGGTGGTGAGCATGGTAAGATCTAGCACAGTAGGGGTTTTCATGGTCTGGGCTGGGCCAGGCAAAGGCATATCCAGCCCTGGCCCAACTCTAAAAACACCGGCCCCAGCCCGACACGGGCCATCAAAGTCAGGCCCAAGCCCCTCCATTTAATCAATTTTTGGTGGGCATTCAAGCAATTGTTTGGACTAATTAAATTAAATTACATGCATTTCTTATACTGACCGGGCTGGGCTGGGCTTTGGACTTTCTATCACTTAATCCATGTCTAGCAAAATTATTCAACAGGCCCTAATTACATCGAGCACACTTACAGCACGCCTAATGCACAGAAATATTATGCCCTCATTAAAATGGACAGATAATATGATGCGGAACCATTGCACCCAATGAGATACCATTGGCAACCAAAACAGAGTCTTTTGAGGGTTTGATCAATGATTGGATGAGGAAAGAGACTTTGTAATAATCTTCTCTCTAAGTTAGTCGTTACTTCCACTTCCTCTGAAATTCTAGTCGTAGATGTTAGAACTGTTGAACATCAATAGATTTACTATCTTAAAAGATTACTATCAATAGTCAAAATTGAGACGATAATTTGTTAATTTGCCTTTCCTCTTAAGGAAATGAGTCCATCTTATTTACTTTTTTTTTTCCCTGATTATTTAGGAGCGATTAAGTATGTACTTTAAAAGAATAAGTTGCATGCATGTTAATCTTTAATCTTAATATTAGAAAATTAAGGAATGTGTTTAGAAAAATTAGGTCTACGAAGGAGTTGGTGATTGAACATTGAAAGGGCGGTTTGAATTCAAAACCTTCTCTAATTAGGAATAGTTAAAGATGTAGTTACTTAATCTTAATATTAAAAAGTCAGGAAAGATATTTTAAAAGATAAAGGTTGATGAAACAGGTGATGATTTAAAATCTTAAAAGATAAAGATGAATTACATTAATAGTCAAATATGAAAAGCCTTAATTTACCTTTTCTTTTAACCTCAGCCATAACGGTTAGGTAGTTTAGGAAGACAAAACCTACAATGTTTGGAAGGAGAGCCCACATAAGTGAGAACAGAAATCCAATGACAACAGTCGTTAACGTCCATTGTTTTGAATTTTTGTTTTCAGCTGTATTTCCTCGTTTTTCTTGTTTTTTAAAGAAAGTTTTAACTTTAAAACATTGAGTTAGGGGCTTCACTTTTCAAACCAGTTGTTAATTCCACTGTCTAGGAATTGCTTTTTGTAACTAAATCTCCTCTTTTTCTTGTTTTTTAATTAAAGTTTCTATTTGAAAACACAGGTTTAGACACTTCACTTTCCAAACTAGTCCTTAATTCCACCGTTGGTTCAAAACTCTATTGCTTTTAGCCTAAATATGCATAAATAAGACCTTGGAGCTTTGTTTTCAGTTTTTTTTTTTTTTTCTGAATGAATCTTTCCTCTTTTATAAAAGTAAAAAAACAATAAATTACCTTCGATAAGGTTGCATTGACGGGTTAAGTAAAAAAAAAAAAAGATTCACAGAACTTGACCTGCCTTGACGATTTGACCTGAACCTGACCTATACTGGCAAAGCCACAATGCAGAGCCTGACCCATCTAGCACATTAACTTCGTCTGGTTGAACCAATATGAGTGAGAGTTGAGAACATCCGGCCGATTAATTAATGGGTCAGGTATGGGTTGGACCTTAGGAACCACTCCATCCAACTAATATAATTGGACACGGACTGTTACCAATTTTTAACAGCTTCCCAAGATCCGGAACCGAACTGTTATCAATCATCAGTATATATTAATTAGTGCCAAGATAATTGCGATACCTACCCAAATTCAATCCCGACTCATGCTAACAAAATCTTAAATCTAAATATAAACAATATTAAATTCAAATAAATTATACGAATAACATTATAAACCTACCTATATGATCCCCTAGACTCTAGTACTTCATTCAATCTTTTACACCTATTCAAACATATTTCAAGAGGTGAAAAAGACTAAAGAACTAGAAATTCTTGATATTATCTTGACACAACCACCATACCAAAGTTCTTCCAAAGAAAAAAAAATATTGAGAAAGGCATAAGTGGTATTTTGGCAAAAAAAAAAAAAAATTTACTACACATTTTTGGATGTTTTTATATTTTTCCGCCTATAGAGTTGCTTAGTTTTTTCATACAAAAAATCTTAATAATAATAATAATAATAATAATTTAGAAAATCAAGAGAGCAGTCGGAAATTCTTTTATTTACAAGAGAGTTTTTACCGTTATAAAAACCCCATCATCCTCCCACAAAAAAGATAAATCCATAACATTAATGAGAATAAATAAAAATGATTCTATAAAAGTAGAATCTCTCAACTAAATTTCTAAATCCCCATATGCAGAGCTCCCTCTGCAATGAGTCTATTGATATAACTCCTAACCTCTTTCTTAATTATCTCATGCAATGCCTCCTTCAAATTCCGTTGCACCTCCTCCTCCTCTTCCTCCTCTTCCTCTTCCTCTTCCTCTTCCCGGCTGTGAACGATAGCATGATCCGCCGCTCCCTCCCCCTCTCGAGGCGGAAACAGCATCAGCAACGTCGGAGGATCCCTCCTGGGCAGCGGCTTCTCCTCCTCTTCACCTTTTCCCGGCGACCCATCTGGGTGAAACAGCCGAGGGCGCTTCCTGACTGAGTCCGACTCGGACTCGGCCTCCTGCTCGGTCGAGGACTCACCGAGTCGGCGGCGGAGAGTCGAATTCCAGTGATTCTTAATAGCATTGTCGGTGCGGCCGGGGAGAAGGCGGGCGATGGTGGCCCACTTGTTGCCGTGGGCAGCATGTGCAGCGATGATGGTCGCATCTTCTTCGGCGGAGAAAGGGCGGTGCTCTACGGCCGGGCTGAGCTGATTGCACCACCGTAAACGGCAAGATTTGCCGGACCGGCCTGGAATGCAAGAGCTTATCAGAGACCAGTTGCGAGGGCCATGCTGATCGACCAGCTTCTTCAGCTTGGCATCTTCACTAACAGTCCACGATCCTCTGATCCGATGAGCCCCACCAACCATCTTCTCCTCTTTCTCCTTCTTGGATCTCTCTTCAATTATCTTCTCTTTCTCTCTCTAAAAAGATAGAGAGAGCAGTTGGCAATGTGGCTTCAGCAAACTATTCTTATGTTTCTTCCCTTCAATACAAAAGAAAAAACAAACCGTTACAGAGATAATAAGAAACTGAAAAACGTTGGAACTTGGAACCCTGAAGAAAAAAAAAAAAAAAACCGTTTTCAAAACAGCTTGTAATCTCTTTCTGTGCCTTGTGCTTTCAATTCTACAAATAAGAAGAGCAGAAAGAGATAGAACGAGAGAGAAAGTTGTAGGGCTTTTCAACTGCCGTGAATCCGAATAAATGCAGGTATCGTTTCCTAAACTTATCCGAGATTTTTTGGAATATAAACTTATTCAAAGAAGAAAAGCATCTCTGACGATTCACATTCCAGATTTAAGAAGAAGTAGAAAGTGGCTAAGTTTAAGCTTTTGTGGGGCCCAACAAGAGATGCATTCGCATGTGATTGAGCTATTGTGACCCTTCTTGTGGGGACCTGTTTTTATATTGAAATTGGGACCTTGCCGTTTAGGTTATATTGAGATGTGGGAAGGTTACAGTAGAAGGAGAATATCGGTGGAGATACGATGACGAGAGAGTGTAGGTGTAACCGCCTTCCGTTTGCGCGGCAATAACAGACCCACGTCAAGTCTCTGCGGAGGTTAGGTACGGGGTGCGAAACAGTAACAACGGCGTGGAGCCGTTAACAACCACTTGGCCATTTCAGGGAGAGACTCGGCCGTTACTCTTTTGTAATTGTAACCGTCCTTTTTTTCTTCTTTAGTGGACCTCCTATTGCCCAATTATCCATAGGCTCCCTACTTTCCATCTATTCTAAAAATTGGTAGAGTAGTAACTTTTTTAAAAAAAAAATTTTCTTTTTTTTTTGTCGCGGGGTCATCTTGAGTTCTACGATCTTTTCAGATATACTACTTCCCATGAATAGTCACAGCTCCTCATGATTTGACACTCATCCAATTTCTCTTAACGATTGGATTGAAATCATAAAAAAATGAGGCATCTACAACTATTAAATTTTAAGGTCATACATCAAAGGGTTATATGATCTTATGGAGTTGGAATTTTGTATTTCGGTAGGTATCAAATAGATCTTTCTACCTAAAGGACTTCTTAATTATCCTTATGCCCAGCTGGTCAAACTATGAGGGGCATTTTTTCTCTTAAAAAATGTCATTTTTCTCTTAAAAAACGTTTGGGTCCTGTCTAGCACTCATATATATATATATATACATATATATAGAGAGATATGCTCCTATGAGAGATATCTCTCATCTCATATGAGAGATAGGGTAGAGCCCTCACATTTAAGTTGTTAACATTGATTATAGTTGTGAAGGCCCCCACCCAATCTCTCATTTAAGGTGAGAGATATCTTTCATAGGAGCATCTTACATTTACATATATATATATAGAAGTTCTGCCCTCTTTCTTTTGGTCATGAGTCATGTTGAGTCAATCCAATCTTTTCACACACACTACCCCTCATGAATAGTAAACATTTTGTGAGGTGAGAGGACACAGCCTTTGGCGAGGAAAGGTGCTTGTTCAAATTCGAATCCAAAACAGGTAAGAGTTCATGCCTTAACTCTTACCAATAGAGTAAGAGGCCGTCTATCTTCTAAGAAGATTCCGTATCACAAAATCATCTAGAGCTACATCAATTTATTTAAGCGTACTTTCCAACATCAATGAACTATAAAACATTTGTTCATCTCATTAGAAGTTCATGTAGTACCAAAGTAAGATTCCCCCAATGGTTTTAAATTAAAGCCCTATGAAACGGCCAAAGAGCCAAAGTCAACAAGGTTGCAAATAACAGTAAAGAATAAAAGAAGCCAGATGGACCCCAAGTTCAGCAAACAAGGTTCATCCACCCTGCAAATCACCTTTTTAGACATATTAGAGGTATTCCCTCTGATTTTCAAGTTTTTGAATGGAGGTCAGTCTTCTAATCTGTCTCATACTAAAAGGCCGCAAATGGGTAAAACAATCTCAAAACCTTCTAAAATAACCTACTTAGCCTATGTGTATCCTATCTTAGCCTATTAGACAATCTTTCCTCAGTTTAGGATCCTTCGGAAGTCAAATCATGATCTCTTGTTCTTTGGGGTAACAAACTTCACGTTAGCTATTTGGGGTCCAAAACTTCTCACAATGGTTCACTTAGCATACAAATGTCCTTTTTTGGACTAATAGAAAGTTTTTCCTTAATTTCAGGCCTTATCTTTTCAATTATCAAAAAGCAAACCCTAGACCTTTTAATCCATCAGGCATAAAACAAATATAAGTCATGCAATTGAAGGGAATCGTTGCGGTCAAAGAGAAAAATAAACTAATACAGAGGATTAACAATGACAAATACAGATATGAGAAGTGTGGATGTAACAAATAAAAATGGATGTAACAAATAAAAAGGCATGAGTATGTGATGGCTTTCAAACCTATCCATCATGACATAGTTCCCAATCCCTGTGATACCCTAAATCTCATTATGTGGGTATTTTGTCAAGCCTTCTCTATCCAATAATCCAAAATCAAGTCTTAGACCATTTTTTTTTATTACGGAGGGCGTCTTAGCCTTTTTGGGCTAGATTAATCCCTACGTACCTAGAAAAAGTTGGGTAAACCGCCTGTGATCCAATGTGGTAGCACAGTTTCAAACCCTCAACCTTCAATAACAAACTGTGGTACCAGGCCAATTGAGCTACCCCTTAAAGTTGTAAACCCTAGACCTTTTAATCTATTATGCAAGAATATAAATCATGTGACTAAAGGGAACTGATGCAATCAAAGAGAAAATAGAGTAAAAGAAGAGGAGTAATGAGGAATAGAGATCAAAGGAGAAGGGCTGTTGAATCAAATAAAAAAGATAAAAAATTACAGATAAAAGGAAATTCTAACAAACACGCACAAATGTTGAAAGTTAAAACCCTGAGTAAAACCTTGATAAATAGATTTTTTTTTTTTTTTTTTTTTTTTTCTGTATAACCTTGATCCATAGAATTGGTAGAGAGATGGGACTGACCTTAGATTTGTTGTATCACAGAGATGAGGAATAGTGACGAAGAGAGATACAAGGCAATATTGGTACAATGGATGGAGTTTTATACTCTCAATACATTCAGAGGCTTAATGGATGAAGAGTTGAGATGATCTGGCGTAATAGAGAGCCTCGACTAAAATGTTAGAGCCCGGATAAGAGCTTCTTGAAGAGAAAATGCGTTCTCTTGTCTTATTCTAAAGATTAACTTTGGTTAAGTGAGCCCAACGTGGTGCTTTAATTTAAAAAAACTAAGTTTCTCTAAATTAGAATTAATATCCAAATTCATTTTCGATTAATTTCTATTGAAAATAAGGAAAGTTCATCTTTTTTGAAACTCAGAATAAAGAAATCTATTATTATTATATGTTTTTAATAATAACGTCAAACAACTTCTAAAACTTTGATTTTCAACCAAATTAGTGTTTAACTAATTATATATCACATTCTCACATCAAGAAACTATATATCTCACACCTAAAATTAAGATAAATTTGTTACTATGCGATATCAAACTTGTCTGCTAATTTCTAAAAAGAAATTCTATTAACGAATGAAAAATTACATAATGAAGGCTTTAAGAATTTCTTTTTTGATAAAGAAATTTGCAACAAAAATATTTATTTGGGGAAAATTAAAATAAAGGAATCTATTGTCCTATTTGCGCCTTTCCCCGGTTGGTGCTTTCTTTGCAGTAACGTCTTATAAATTGAGAACAGCTCCTCATCTTAGTCGTAAGGAGCGGGTTTTGCGTTCGAACTCTGTCTCTTTCCTCTTTGCATATGTGAGTTATCACCTTACATTTGTAAGTTATGTTTATGTCTCATTGCGCATGTGTGAGTTTCATCACCTTATATGAGTTGTGTCTTTGTCTCCTTGCATGTGCGAGTTTCCATCACCTTGTATGTGTGAGTTGTGTTTATCTCTCATCTCGTGAGTGAGTTTCCATCACCTCACATATGTGAGTTGTATCATGAGTCTCAAGGTCCTAGCCCCTTTGCTGGATTTAAAAAAGAAAAAGAAAAACATCTTATGAATTGTCACAGACCTACTTTAATAGGCTTGAAATGCTATTGCTTCTGATGCCCAAGATGATTAGATTACATTAACTCATTCCCTTGTTCTCTCCTATTCCTAAATTATTTTAAAGTCTCTCTCTCTCTCTCTCTTGATGGGACTTTACAATTCGGGCTTATGGTGTGATCTATTTATGCCATGTGATCTTTTCAAATTAAGCAACAACACAATTAGTAAGTACTCAACTTTGCCTTCTAATAGAATGAAGAAGAAATATTGAAGATCGACTCTCCTTAGCACTCTCTCGTCGCAATTTGTATATGGAGGACACATTCCATGGTCATTGGTTTTTTGTTGTTTTGCTTATCGGCATTATTTATTCTCTGATGTTCTTGCCCTTGATTACATACATCTGAGTTTTCGGGCATTGTTTTGTTTTGGCGACGCATATAAAAGCAGCAGGAATGCACGAGGGGCATTCTAGAAGAAACTGGATTGTATATAAGAGACTGCTTAAAATCATTCTGAAAAGCAAATCTCCTAAAATATTCCTTAAAACCTACAAGAAAAACAAATCGCCTAGTAAGAGCAAGGGATGTGGACCATTGGTTAACATTATTAGCGTTTTGGGCCGTTTGGTTGGATCTTGCAATCATCTGGACTTTAGCTTTATCCATATGTTTCAAGGTACTATTGTAGTCTTTATGAGACCACTAGACCATTTACAAATGACCAAGTTATGGTTTGTTGGTCACTTTCATCCCATTCTGATGACCATACTTGATTTGGATCTTGATGGAGTAATTGATGACCTTGGTTGTAATTTTAAAGTGGTTGGTATGATAGGATATGTAGGGTTTGAGCCCTCAGCCTCACCCATTTGTAATTGAAGAATCAAATTATAGAAAATTTTAACTTTAAGTTAATAAGATTAAGACTCTAATTCATTGATAATGTGAATCATAAATAAGAAAAATGTGATCAATTGATATTGTTATTTGTAAATAACCTGATCGTTGCGACCCATCACAAAGAAAAATCGTATTGTAGTTATTTCTTTGTCTAGGTAAAAGTAAAGTTGTCATAGAGTAAATTCTGAATTTACATAGGCAAAATCTTCATAAATGTAAAAATTGTATAGATAAACTTGTCGTATGGCAAAAATTATAGGGCAAATATCAAGTTCACCTTTATTGCCTAAGCCATTACTGTGTAATTGAGAAAGTAACATTTTGAGAAAAGGGCTAAAATAAAGATCATAAAGTTGATTGGATTAGACATTTACATAAGTAAATAATGTAAATCATTCCAAAATCGCTCTGAATGAGTTTTAACTCAAATAACCCAAACAATAGCCTTTGGCCAACCCGACCTCATTACTCATCAAACATATCATATTATATTACCATTTACTACCTAGAATCATTATTGGCCCATACTCAGACCTCTTTCTCCCTTTTTTGGTCTCTCACTCAAGGGAGCTAAGAGCCTTGCGACCATAAGAGCACTCGTACAAAAAAGGAGAGGGAGAGGACGCCTGCATACATGAATGAGGAGAGAACACAAACATGTGAGTAGAGGAATTCCATATCTACGGCGAGAAGATGAGACTCGCATGCAGAAGGAAGAGGAGCCTCGCAGATTAATTGATTTCTAGCCATCCAGGTGAGACGCGAAGTATTTGACCAACCCGTAAAACCTTCGTTCTAAGACTTATCCTTGAAATTCAGCAGGACCAAGCCTGACCTAACTTTGAGAGGGCCAAGCCAATTGTAGAAAACCTATGCGGAGACAGTCTGGACGCAGCCATGCCCCAAAGGAAGACTAATGTAGCAGACAATCCCATCGAACAATTAATTAAATCGAAGACTTCTTCCATGCTGACGCAGCTGTACGTCGAGTGGACTGACTGATGGTATTCCAATCATAGTACCTGCTAGTTGTGCGCCCCACTTTCTCTACAGCCATTATAACTCTCTCAGACTTCCACTCTGCCACCGGCCAAACTGTTGGCGGGCGCATGATGCAAACAGCCAGCGACCGGGACTTGGTAGCGCGGTACGACGACTTTTCTCATCAGAAAAAACGTCAAGCATTTCGGCTGTCGAATTCACACGATATGTCTGGGATCTTCCTCAATGATTAACAAGGTCTTTGAGTCTGACCCATATTTGTGGCCCATTTGACCTGCTGAATTCTCAATTATAGAGCATGGGCATCATCTCCACCTCAAGGCCATTTGGTTGCAAGCATCTTAGGATTTCTTATCAAAAGCATCTATGAAGCTCCAAATGTTTTATATCCTCACCCCCAAATTATCAGGCCCACAGCAATATTAAAAGATCTAGAGTTGTCATATTTCTACTTGCCAAAAGTGACGATTTACTTGATCAACATGTGACCATGATCAATCTCATTCCCACACTGGGCTCCATAGGGCGCTCATTTCCCTAAATTTTTTTTATAGGTGAACTGGGCTCTCCTTATTACATTAGGACACTACATGCTAATGTGATCTGATGGAAGCTGATACTCACCACCATTTTACTTTCGTTTTCAACTAAAAATGAAGTTAAAGCAGATGCATGTCAAATGTATGGACCAATACCTATCAATTTTTTTCCCTCTACTGGTATGAGGTCCAATGCCAATCATCAATCATTGTATGGGCTCTCATTTGTGGCCATTTGACAATTGGGATCATAGAATTCATTGAAAACTCATAGACATTATGGCTTGCCCCTTGGTATTTAAAAATGTAAAATTTCTTTACTCAAAAATTTTAAATTTCAGCCACCCAAAGATTTTCAAATAGCATCTACAAATCCTTCTAAAGGAAGGATATAGAAATTCTATTTAGGGACAACATCTGGAGAATATAAAAATTCTTTAGACATGAACTCCCTAAATGCTGCTAAAGAAGTATGTGAAAGGGTATGTTAGGTTCGTCATATTCAACAAAGCTTCTTGTTGCTGCAGCTGACCATAGAGATATGTGAAGGGAAAGGTCAAAGTGACCATGATTTTTTCTCTCTTAGCGTCCAGTCTCATATCCTCTCCACTGTCAGAATGTCATTAAACTTGAGAATCTTCCAAGGGTGGTTGGATCCAGTCCATACTAACTAGACCTGATTTAACCTTACCTCGTTTAGCAATTGGGACCATAAAATTAATTGTCCATGCCCGCATTTCCCAGGTTGGTTCTTGTAACCCATCTGGTCTTTTACAGACCTAAATTAGAAATGTTAATCATGTACCAACAACAACCAAAAGTTTCTTCTACTCCGCATGCAGAGCTTCCATTCAATGGTTAAAGAGATAGGGCCTACCACCAAAATATGCACCCCCTAATTAAAGGCGCATATGGATGTCCCCTAGGAGAAAACTCACCGTATCAACAAACCGCGAAGAAAGAATTAATTATAAATGGGAGCTTCAAGCCTTCAACCCACTCAGCTCCATTATTGAGCCTGGACCAGACTCAGGTAAGTTTCCTAAGGTTGTGTACAACCCAAGGCTCTTACATATATGTAAGAGGTGGATCTGGCCTATTTGCAAAATGTTGGGCACATCAATTTACATGATGGGTTTTTACATTGAGGAGGCTTTTGGCAGAAGGCGTGGGCCAGTTAGACCAGAAAAGCTGGATGAACCCCAGTTTAAAGTTCCATAGACAACCAAATCCAGGGAAAAGCAGCTCAAGCGCAGCATCTACTCTGGGCCTCAAGGTTATTCAGGCCCATGTCTAAGCATTAGAGAGAGAGAGAGAAAGAGGCCTGTCCCCATAGACATTCATGCCCAGGCCTAGCATAAAAAAAACTGGGCTTCTCTAATTGCTCCCGAATCTGGGGGCAGGCCTCAGTGATCAATAAGACCTCAGAAGTTCTCAGGACCAATGTAGTCCATGACAGATCTACTGGTATAGTGAACATCAGATTTCCCTCACAAAGGCAGGATGGGAACGGCACCTGTTTACCTACCCAAATAATGTAAAGACCCGACCCAAACTTTTTGGATAAAGGACTACTATTGGCCCATATTACACTGATAGACCTAGCACTTGTCAAGACCGGCTCCAGCTAGGTCCATACCAATTACCCAAATACCTGCTTGGGTTTAAAGTGTGTGTGTAATTAACTAGAACCCAGACTTTCTGACCTAAACGACAAATTATTGATGGCACCGGACGCCATTTACCGGAATACCAAGAGCACCTGGGCCGTAAATTCAAGTATAGGCATCAAAATTTGGGCACATTTACCAGTGATGCCGGGTTTTAAATTTGTGCACCCATCTCGAGGTTTTTTCAACATTTGAGAGTTTAGATGTTAATCGTTCCGGTCTTGATCTGCTCCATTAAATATTTTGCAGTATAGACAAGGCCACTTGTATGTTCTTTTCTTCCTCTTTTTTTCTGCAGTAACAAATGTACTATTACATAATCTAATCAGGGAAAGACTCAACTAAAAGAGACCCAGATTTTGAGAGTAATGAAGCCTTTTAATCTGTTAAACGTCTCTGCTTGGGGAATCCACCGTCCAATAATCAGCTCCATAAGATTTCACCCTGATCATCCATATACATAATATGCAGGTCGAGAAATTAAACGAAGGTTGGGTCCCCGACTCGGTCACCAACAAAAGCAAGTTAATTTGACTCGAACAAATCACCACAAGGTTGTATTTTACAGCAAAGAAAACCAGTAGCATGCACCCATTTGCAATGACTCAGTAAGTACCTAAACCGAGTCAAATCGGTCTCGACCTAGTTTTGATTCCAATATTTGTTGGGTGTTTGCAGCACATAGATGGCATTGCATGGAAGCTGAAGAATCATCAAATGACAGAAACAAAAACCATAAGCTGTGTAGAAAATTCAAATTAACATGAAAATATGAGAGGTTACAAAGGCTAATTAATTTGACCCAAATGAAGGCATGGTCCTTTGCCTTTTGCTCAAATTGGTGTTTTGGGATGGAACATCAGTAAAAACAATCCTACCCAAAACCTCTTTGAGTGAGTCCTTGAGAGTGCTTAGACATGCACCTTCTTCACCCACCTTAGCAGACAGAATGAGAACATTCTTCACTCTCCCACCCGAAGTAGCCATGTCTGCTCTAACTGTTCTTAGTTTTAGGCCATGGAGTGCTTGAATGAGATCCGTATATAGTTCCGGCCGGTCGTCGCAACAGAGGGAAGCCCTTATGATAAACCTATCCTTGAGGGCACCATTTCTATCACATTCCACAGTCACGTCATCCATTTCTGTAGGGATTGTGAAGCTATTGCCAATCTCTAATGCTTTCCTCTTTAGTTCCTTCACATGGTCAATGACTCTGCCCAGCAAAGTGGCCTTGTCTAGCTACATTAGGAAGATTCAATGTCTCTAAAAGTACGTGTGGAAATAGAAACTAGAGAGTTGTTAAATTTGATGAGAAAAGATCAGGTAAAAGCATATGCACTAGAGTAATGATGTAAACCAATTACATTTAAAACAGCCACGATCATTATTCTAGACCATCTGTTTGCCCAGCCTACTTACTATTTATGATAGTCGAGGCTGTCAACGGGCCAGATTTGGTCAGTTCCCACATTCGTCGAGTCTCAAATTCAGCTAAAATGTGTAGTCCGAGCCTTGGTCCCAGGTGATATTCAAAGGTGAAGATCACAAATGTCCATCAAATAATCTCTCCTTTAATAAAAAAATTGCATCAAAGGGATATGGTAAAAAAAATACCGAGGTATCACCCTAGTAAATCAAAATGAATTAAGAAGAGATTCTCACTTTCATATTTCGATAATAGTATTGATGAAGAAGAGTATGATATAAGTGCAGAAAATAAGAAGCAAAAGGCATAGGTATTTAGTTACTTCTAACAGTACTTATGGCGACAGTTTAGTTATTGGGAATAGCTTTTAATTTCTTGGATTTTTTCGCTTCTGTTGGAGGTGCCACTTGTTATGGAGGCAAGCTTTTTTCCTTCCATAACAAGGGATTGAATCCATCTGCCCTGTGAAGGCAGGTGTCATAATGTATGTTTAATGCCCACAAAATCTTACATACAGTATGAGGTACTTACGCAACTTTTATCTTTTTGTTGTTTTAGCTTAATCTTAATAGGTAAGTTTCTACACACATATGAAGGGGATCTATTAGTCTCATTACAAAAAGAGCAGTTCATGGATTTTGTATCATGTGATCTAATCAATGTTGCAAACCATCAAGTAAAGCATAATTTCACTAGTGCATATAGGTTGATTATTTACTTCATTGTTTTTCATTGGACCCTATACTTCGATTTTTGCTAAATATCTAATTTCACAAGCACCTGTAATGAGTTTAGCCGTGTTTAAATGTCTGGTTCACATGAACTTGGACTTGGTCTGGGACAATAGTTTTGGAGCCCATCAAAGTCGTAGGAATAGGATACTGCCTGCGACTCCTACAGTAGTACGCATTGAAAAACCCAAGTTACAACCCGGGGCGACTCAGTGGAACTGTACGTGTCTGTGTATGTAGTATGTACTAGTGGTGGAGCCCATCATAACTCGAGTCGACTCGGCCGAGTCACCACACTATATAAATAATTGAGAGAGAGAGAGACAGACCTTGGTAGCACTGGGAACAAGACGCCTTAGAGTGGAGAGATGGGTGTTGATCCTTTCCCTACGCCGCTTCTCGGCCTGGCTGTGGCTCTGGGAAGAGGTCAAGGCCTTTGCTTCTTTTGAGGTCTCAGACCCACCAACCTGTCGAGAAGAAGTAGAGACATGAGGAGGCCATGGAAGAACCACAGGCCACTGGTTCATATGTGCCTCCTGAAGACTTCCCAAAGAAAAGAATTTCGCCATCACCAATTATCCCACTAACAGAAAAAAACCAAACTCTCTTCTTCTTTCTCTTCTCTTCCAACCTCACAGTTTCTTCACTAGTAGTCAGTCTACTGCTATCTACCCCTACCACTCGACGATAACAATCTGACAAAAGAGAGAAGGTTAAGTGTAGAACATCACATTCAACCAAGATGGAATGAATACGAGAGGGACTATAAAATGCCCTGCTGGACCCCGGTGAAAATGTCCTAGCGTCAATTCTAGACTGAAAAGTATAATGGCTATTTAATCATAGATTTTCAGTGATTTAAATGCAACGCGACAAATGGTGGGCCCAGTGTCAGCATGGGCCAAGCGCCAATTTATGAGATAAGAGATAAGTGTTGAGTGTGAGAGGAATGATCTAATCATGGTGAGAAGGGGGCACGGGTGCCCATGGCTCACTTGAATTTCAAAAACACCCCTCATTATTTTTCATCATTTTCCAGCTAGCAATCTCAACAATCGATTGCCTATGAAATCTAGGTTCATAAGATGGGCAAATTAAAAAAGGTTCCAAATCTTGGGCCTTTACCATTTTTCCATCCTTACTTTCGAATTACCAATTTTGACCTTTAGTCAAACTGATTGTGGTTGTTGCTGTTGATAATGATGATGATAAAGCTAAGCTAGTAATGCTCCATGTTTTTGCTCTAGAAAGATGGAAAGAAGACACCTCCGCACAACAGTAAAATGGAAAGCGTCCTTATCCACCTGTCATCTCAAATTAAAGCTAGTCTGGGTTGCAATGGAATCAACGGTAGCTGAGACGCAAGTTGCATTGGATGCAATTGGACGTATTGCGATAATGACCGTACCACGTCATTATATCTAACAATTGCCCCCAAAATAATTAAAAATACATAAATCTTGTACCACCGTTCGTTTAAAAAATTAAAAAAAAATCTCTAAAAGCGACGATTTTAGAGTCTTATCCACGTAAAATAGATCCGCCTGAAAGAGATTAGTTTCAAATGACCCTGATTGAAATAGATACTCTAAAATTAGCTTGTTTGGTAACACAAAAAATCTGATTAGAATAGACTTTGTTTAAATCAATGGTCGATAACTTTTTAACAAGTATCTCGAGATCCACAAGAAATTAAGGATTGAAGTTCAACCCCATGGCTGTGTTTAGCCATCCAAAGAGGATCGACGGTCTGGATCTTGATATAAGGGCCCACAAAATTTAGAAATTAACATTCAGTAATTCACATTTTTCTATAAATATCTAGAGATTGGTGGAGGATCGACGGCTGAAATTTTATATGGTACCCATTCTCAATCTTCGTAAGAGTTTTTATGGTTTAGATTATAATTTAGGGCCCACAAATGAAGAAAAACGAAAAAAAAGGACTGTGTAAACACAGTCCAAAACATTGTTAGGTAAGTATGGTGTAATCAACGGTGTATAGTCTTTTGCAAATATCTTGAGATCCACATGGAATCATTCAATGAAATTTGAATGAGTAGCCATGTTTATACTTCCAAAGAGGACTAACTATTGAGATCTTGAGTTTGGGGCCCACAAAAGATAGAAACGGTGATCTAAGCATCTAGGGTTTTTTTTTACAAATATCTAAAAACATATGAACATCCAACGGTTGAAATTTTGATCCATAGCCGTAATTGACCTTATAAATCTATCCAATGGTTTGGATTTAAATTTACGAGCTCAGAATTAGAAAAAAAAAATAGAAAACTCAGACTGCCCTGTGTACCGTTAGAAACGCTGTAGCATTCCCAAGTTTGTCTGCTTCCACCTTCATCGTCTATTTCAAATCTACCCGGTTCCCTGGCTTTCTGAAATAGACAGTTTTTGTCTATTCTCCAATCAAGACAGACAATGGAAAATGATTACCAAACAGTCTGAAAACTGTTTGAAATTGTTTTAAAAAAATAAGAGGAAAAAATTAGAATTGCCAAACACTACCTTAATCTTTAAGCTTGAGATGTGAATATCCTAGATTGCAGGAAATCGAATCATGTGATATGTACAGCCACAACATATTACACGATTCTTCCTTTTTGTCTAAACCCATAGCACATATTTACCACAAATTCAGAACTATATTTTATCTTCATCGTTTTTTCTTAAAGATTTCTAAATTATGATTCTTATTATACTTTTCTATCATCCAAGTCAACACAAAAGGGGGTATATGAGCCATATCTTCTCTGTAGTCCTAAACTACTGAAGATTACAAGCTTCTCTTTAAAAGAAGTTACAAAGAATGAAGAAAGAGAATTGACTAGAAGTATGTCTCTTTATCTTAACATAAGCAAGATGCTAAGATGAAAAGCAAGGAAAAACCATAAGAGAATCAAAGAGAATGAAACTTAGTGATAAAGATTTTTATCGCAAATGTTTTTTTTTTTTTCTGTTTATCGAAACGCAATAGGCGCTACGGTAGAAACGAAGAAAGAAAGAGGTTGAAACTTTTCTGGATTTGTGAGAGCCATGGGATATCGCGTAATAAGATATCCTACAACCTAGGATATAGCATAAAATTTAGGGTAAAATTGTTACTTTTAGAATATAATTTCCGGTACGCATAACTCTGTGAGAATTATATTAGAGGGGTTCTAAATTCACTGCAATTTTTACCTTCCACACACAGGTGGAGTTTTTTTTTTTAAATCCCTAAAATACCCCCTCCTCCACCACCCCCCACTCCCTTTCCCCCACCATCTCTTCGCCCACACCCACCACCTCTGCCCCTCTCCCTCTCTTTGGTCTCTCTCTTTCTCCCCCTGTCCCACCCTCCAGTCTCTCTCTCCCTCCGTCCCTCATTCCCTCTCTTTCGCCCTCTCTCTGCTCTCTCTTCCCGCCACCGCCTGCTGCTCAATCCCTCACCTTCGTCGCCGAGCCGGGGGCTCGATCTCCGGTTTGCCTCTATCTTCGGGTCCATTCCAGCAAGCCTCGTGAGACTGCAAAACCTCACCTTCCTCTACCTCTCCAGCAATGGCATTACCGATGTCGTTCTTGAAACCCACACCCACACCCACACCCACACCCACACCCTCTCCCTCTCCCTCTCTCTAGTCTCTCTCTTTCTTCCCCGTCCCACCTCAGGTCTCTCTCTCCTTCTCCCTCCCTCCACTTCTCTTTCTCCCTCCCTCCCTCATTCCCACTCTTTCTCCCTCTCTCTACTCCCTCTCCCTCATCCCGTCTTTCTCCCCCTTTCCGTGTTGGATCTCTTCTAGAATTCGGTCACCGAGAGCATCCCCTCTGAGTTGTCCTGGCTGCGCCGCCTCGCCGTATGTGGAAGGTAGAGGGAGAGGGAGGGTGGGAGAAGGAGTGGGGGGGAGAGAGAGAGGGTCGGAGGTGGTTGGTGTGGGACTGTGGGTGGAGGGGATGGCAGGGGTATTTTGGGGAATTTTTTTTAAAAAAAAGTTCCACCTGTGTGTGGAAGGTAGAAGTCGTATGTATTTAAAAGCCCTCTTATATTATTTTCCACTTTTGGAGGCAATCGTCGGATAAAAGAGCGGTTGTATGATCCTTTTATCCTTATTATAAATCATTTAGTACATACCTAGTGGATTTTGACCTCCTCATAAGAAGCTCGTTGTTTTTCAAGTAGATATCATTTAAATAAATAAGATTTTTCTTCTTTTTTCACCCATTACAGAGATGGTGTATATATATATATATATATATATGGTATGAGAGCATCTCACATCTTACCATGAGAGATAAGGTAGAGGCCTTCACATTTAAGTTGTTGGCATTGGATATGGGTTTGAGGGCACCAACCTTATCTCTTATAATAAGGTGAAAGATGCTCTCATTTATATATAGGGGAGTATTCTCCTTTTTGAAATTTTCAAGTACAAGTATACCTCACCTTATGTATTTGAAAATTTTCAAAAAAAAAAATATCTCTTACCATATAGTGAAAGAAGTATGCATTAGAATACCATATATATATATATATATATTGATATTACAGTATTTTTATGGCCAACCGATTAACGAGGATGTGCCTTGCCACTAAACTTTTTGCCACCTTAGTCCAATTAACAGAACTATTGTTTATAATGCATTTTTCAACACCGGGATCCTACTTAGACCGGCCTCAATTGTGCACGTGGCGAGGGCTTAGATCAGGGTGAACCCATGAGGGCTATATCCAACCAACTCACATTCACGTGGCCTTGCACTTTGACAATTGACGTGCTCTCGATGTTTCTGAGATTCTGCGATATCTATTTCGGCATATGAATAATGAAAAGAACGGCTCTGACTTGGGGCATCCCATGCATGCTTGTAATGTTTTATTAACAAGTATATAAATAGGTCATGAAGAGGAAGCTCATTCAACTAATTAAACCATCGAGATATCTACAAGCCATTCATTTATACTCGTTCAGAACCGGAGATTCCCAGTTTGTATATCTCACTTTTATTACTTATGAAAAACATTAGATAGCCTAGTGGAAAAGGCATCTCATGTGGTAAAAGTGCACTACATGAGGACTAACACAGGCAAGAACTATAAGGAGTATAGTTCACCCAAGGGATGATTCCTCATATGATGGATTAATTTAGATAGTTTAGCATTCCTCCAATAGAATAATAGGCATATATAGAAAAGAAAAGTGTTTTTCTACACTACACAGTGTGACATGGCAGGCCAAGTAGGTGGACGGTCCCTCTCTCATACTCGTCACTCGTGGTCGTCCTCTGGTTGTTCCCTGAATGATTGAGACATCTGTCATCACAATGATATTTATTTTTGAAAACAAAGGGTCTTGTGGTCCACGTGCGAGTGTGCTATCTATTGATCAAAGATCTTTGACCTTTTGCAAATTTCAACTGTATCAATATCTTTTAGGACTATACTGGGCGAAGTGACATTGCAGAAATTAATGCTGATGTGTGACTATGCAAAAGAAGATTCATGGAACAATAGAAGAAAGTCCATCTTGTATCATGATAAATGCCAAAAATGCCAAATGAATTTAATATGTAGAGAATACAATTAATGCTCCTATAACAACACACTAAATAAGAAATGCATACTTCAACGGTCATTAATATCAATAGAGAAAGCAGATCTGTTGATCTCTAATATTCTAAACTATAACGCTCAAGGCCCGTGACCTCCTTGGATGACCATTCAGGAGAGCTGAAAACGCCTGCAATTTATAAAAGTTAAGAGACTGTATGATGAGATCTTCCTTCCATATGCCACATTTCCATTGGTTTCCCAGATAAACAGGATTTTACTTAAATTCAAATGCACATCTTAATTTAAAAAATAAATAAAATTGAAAAGCACATGTGAAAAATATTGATGCGCCTCCTAAAACATGAATAAACCTAGTGAGCATGGAAGAATGGGGGTCTAAAAACCCAAGTAGAATCACCCTTGATATGTAGTTTGAAGTCAATTTGATGCCTCTAAACCCTTGATCCGTGGCTCATAAGTTTAACGGATTTATATTAAATAAAAAGTTTGACTCAAGATCCAACGGTCCAATCAATTATGATGGGTGAATTTTTTTCTTTGTGTGTGTGTGTGTGTGTTTGGGAGGGGGAGGGGGGGAGGGGGTCGTCATAAGTTGGGCCCACTAGAAGCTCTCGCTATAATACGGGGAGCATGGTTCTCACTAGAGCATCTCTTTGCATGTACATAATAGTTGGTGATTTAGATAGATTCAAGGATCAAATTGAGTAGATTTATTTTCTTAAGTAAGAGATTGCATGTCTCATATAAAAGTGTCTATTCTTTTTTCTTTCGCTTGACCATAAACTTGGAACACACTCATGCACAATGTACACAATGGTATACTTAGGATTTTCATTTGGATGGGCGGACGATGGTCAATTAAAAATTGAAAATGTCATAATCAACGCCAATTACCAATAATTTTCACTTATTGCATGGTTTAAACACATTCTTTTTTTTATTTATTATTTTTTACAAATTAAATATAAAGAATTCATATCCCGCCACTAATCAACATATTGCTTCCCCAAATATTGTGTAAGATATGGTGATAGGGCGGACCTTTATGCCACACTATTGTGTAGAAGTTGAACTACCAGAGCTTGAAGTGGAAGAAGGAGAACGATTGCGCAAAGGATTCGACGGTTTTTCATTTGGGAGATCTTTGAGACCTAGAGCAAGGGATTTTTCGAGACTTGGGCTCTGGCGAGCACTTTACTGGAATAAGGCATGGGCCATATGGGCCATGTAACTTTTAACTCCTCGCCCCCATGTCTGCAAAATGCAGATCCGCTAAATTCATGCACATGTCCTAAATCAGCTAAACAATATCAACAAAGCATTGTTACGAATACATACAGGGGGTAGAACTTAATATAGAGTTACCATTTTACTTCTTTTACAAACACAAACACACCGGTGCCCTCCTACTACACATCTCCTTGAACAGTTGAGCAATGCTGGGGATCAACTTGGAAGTTCCTTCTCAAAAATCTGTTAGTCAAAGAATATGGCTATTTCAGCTTGCTGCTTCCCAACCCATCTCAAAATCACCCCAAACTCCATTCTTTACCCTATCTATCTATACCAACTGGTAGCTAACCAATCCAACGTTAGAATGAACATGTTTCGTGGTTGGGCCTTTCAATACAAAATGCCACCCATCTTTCAGGATAATGGACAAATGATTAAAGAGAAATGGGAAGAGAGAAGATTAGACAACAAAATAATGGTCTACACTCTGTCGTTTCCAGAGTCTCAACCACAACTACAAGGAGAGGTAGGACCCCAAGTAATTATTGTATGTTAACATGACATATGAGAGAGAGAGAGAGAGAGAGAGTACAGTTTTTACAGGAGGGCCATGTGATGTGGAGCAACCATTGATGAGAGCATGATTCAACAACTTGCTTTGGACGGTTCTGTCTACAGTCCATTTGGGATTTGGACGGTGGTGTGCAGCTTCAGCTCACCGGCTTTGTCCTGGGATTCTTATCATTCTTGAATGAGTGAGATTCCCTGATAATTCATTTACTGGGGCCATGAGAGTGGGCCTCACCTAAAAGTAGGGCTGTTCATGGGCCAGCTTAGGCCAGTGCAAAGAGCCCCACCTGGTTAGTTTTTAGCCCTGGTTAACGCCCGTGGGCTTAAAAGTTAGGCCTAGATAGCCCTGCAGTTCGGTTTTAACTTTTAACTTTTAATCATACATGGGATTAGACCCAGTGAGTTTTACTTGAATTACTGGAATTATGAAGGAATGAGAAATATGGCTATCATTCGTTTTGTGTTTTAGAGAGTAGAGCTCATATTTCATAGGAGCAAAGCAACAGATCTCAACACTCCCCCACATGTTAGGTGTGAGGTTGTAACATCACTCTCATCCGAACTCATCCAATGCAAGAAATTGACTCAAAATGAAGTCTAACACAGAGACTCGGGAGAATCATATTTTTTTTAGATAACCATACTATGGATTATTCTTCTTATCTACACCTGATACGTCATTGCTTTAGCATTCTCCATATCTATACACTTTTGATGTATGTATAACATTAGATGACAAGTCGACTATGAAATCTTGTTTACTAATTGGAGCACCAATAAGCCCACAATAAGAGGGTATGCTCGTATCAATCAGGGTATGCTCGTATTTATCAGTTCAGAGATCATCGATGTACTAGGTAGTGGCTCCAGTAGAAGCTTGAGTCCATCATCTCCCAATGCCATGGCGCCATTTGAACATGACTGAAGTCTCTGGTGCCGTTCTGTATAAACAGCAGCATTATCTGTTTTCATCCCACAATGGATGATCATTTTCTTTTTACAATTAAACATAATAGATCATACCAACTTCAAACAAAGAAGTGGGAGGGCATTCAAAACAACATCAGGTCCCCTGCAGTTTTTGCCAAGAAAATTGTAGATGATATTTATTGCAAGTTTCTTGAGAATGGATGCCAACTTCTCCGCTTAAGCATGAGAGTTCCCAAGAATATATGAAACACCAGATTCCCTGGCTCTCATAATCTCTAACAAGATCCATCTCTAAGAACAGAATTCTCCACAATCTCAAGGCCGTCAGATGTCACCTCTCTGAAATCTGATAAATACCGCAGATTCTCTTCACCATCTGAGGAAAGGAAGCCAGAAGATGGTCTGGTATTCAATGAAGAAGTGGATTCTGCCCCATCAGTTTCTACAACCTCCATGATCCCAGTAACCAATCTGTTTTCAAAATTGTAGTTTTCTTGCTGTAGATCCTTGTATCTGTACCTAACTATGCACCAGAACATGCCATACTCTTCCGGCCCAATCCTACCTATAAGGAATCACTCATGCTCACAAACATAAGGAACTTGAATGGATTTCACACACACAAACACCAACACCTGATGAAAAGCAGGCAAGTTTGTCACAAAATGTCCAAAAACAGCCGGCACCCCAATCACTATATCAGTGTAAATGACTTCAATTACTGGCACACGAACCATGCCAATGCAAGGCCCAGAATTAAATATCCTGTAAATTGATACCCTGTTCTCCACATCGAAATCGTGATTCTTAAGTGTACCATAGTTCCAAACATACACGATGCACATGAAGATCAAGGAAAGAGGAAGTGGTATCCATCCCCCTTCGTGTACCTTGGTAAGAGATGCTGAGATGTAAAATAGCTCAATCGATCCAAAGAACGCCAGAAAAGCAACAGCCACCATTATCCTCTGCTTCCACACAATTATTATCACCAAAAACATCAAGCAACTAGTCACAAACATGACAACTGTAACAGCGAGCCTTGCAAATTGGTGAAGTAATGCAAAGCTTACATGAAAAACGAAAATTTAGGGTGTAATTGGATGTACCCAACCTCCTGGTGGCTTGAATATTTTGGCATCATGGATGGAAACCTATGCTGGCGTGTATGTAACATTTTTCCGCTCTCTCTGCCCCCAAGCATATCAATACACCCACCAGTACTAATCTCTTTTTCCATGCCATTTCGAACACAACACTGAAAGATAACTTCCCACAATAGATGCCAAAGTGGCCACAACAAAGACGGGCCAAAATACAGGTTTTGCGAGGATAGAATGACTTCAATATGTAGGTAGAGGAGAAAACAAAATGAACAAATAGAGAATGCAATGCATTAAAATACAGCAATATTGGAATCGAACTTGCCTGGTATGGCTTTATAGAAGCTCTGCTGAATATCTTGATGGTGTGTAGAGAGAAATGCAGCTTCACCCATGTAGGCAAGCATCAGGCATGGATATACCAGAAAAGTGAAAGCAATCTGGCAATGCAAATATATTAGTACAAAGTTACAAAAAAGGAGCTCTCAACATGAATTATTTTCCTTCATAATGATGCAATGGGGACAGTCCATTTCCTAAAGCATATTTATGTGATGCCCATATCAGATTCAATCCTATTCTTCTCCTTTAACACAGAACATATACTGTTCACATAGATGCATTCTACTAACACATTTTCCATGTAATCAGTAATATGATGTCCTGTTTCCCCATGTCACCAGTTTGATACCTCTTGCCAGTGTAAAATTCAACATGCATAAATGTTCAAGTTTGACAGGTTTACCTTAATTGAAATGGAGAGAAATGGCCCAAATCCGCAAAAAGGGTCTGGACCCCTGAAAAGGCACTTCATTTTATACCATATAAACAATATTGAAACAAAAGGAGGTTCCGATTAAAAGTGAAGAAAAAAAATCTACCTGTAACGCAGAGTACCACTCCTAATGACACCCACCCTTCAGTTCTAGTGTTTTGAAGGAACCTATACATGTAGAATGGGGAAAGTGCACGGAATATGCTTGGATTCCATTGAAATATATTATATACACCAATGCCACTAATGCGTAGAAGCCATGCGGTAACGATGGGAACAAACAAAAAGGGGACCCCGTGTGTGCCATGATGCTGAAGAGAGAAGAGACCCACAAAAATAACACATGAAATCACCACGAAGTATTGTGTGAGAAAAAAATTGTTAGCCAAAAGAAAGAGAGAAGATAGAGGGAGGAAAAAAAGATTCAATGGGGGTATAAGAAGGGGATTATGGCTGTGGATGATCTCACTCTCATGAAGTGATATAAAATTTATTCTAACACCAGCAACTGCTGAAAGAACTACAAAAGAAAATTCCCTAAGTAAATATAATTTTACTCAACTCTGAAAGACAAAATATTAAACAAGAAAAAATTCACTCGGACCTGTTTATAGGGTTTACTTGTTGATACCCATTCTGATGGGACTAATGGCACACACAAGTAAAGTCAACATGAGAAACCCATCGTGCAGCCACTACGCCCTCCCACCGCTTTCCCCTGCAGATGCCCTGGCCTAAAACCAGGTCAAGTTTCCATAGGTCAGACTCAATCCATAATCAATGAACATTTATGGCCCACTAGTGGGCCACCCTCATTTTGGTGTTAGGAAATCTACATGATAAGGCTGCTGGATGATGTTACATGGACGTTGCATCTCATACGTGTGTGAGTGTTTTCATTTTACAGGTCGAATCTGGGTCAGGTTTGCATCGGGCTGGCGGGTCGGTTGAAGTTTTGAAACCCCTATCTGCATCCCCCTTTCTAGTACAGAGACCGTCCAAAACAGAGAAGTAATAAACTGATTTCAAACCGAGGGAGGACTGAGGAGGAGGATGAGGTTGAATAAACCGTTTGGAAAGAGAAGAAGTGCCTCCAAGGAACCAAAGATTATGAGAGGAACCTGGAGTCTTAACTTGGCATTAGTTTTTCTTCTCAGAATGCCTGACAGTATAAGTACCAACGGCTTCACATAACCTTTCCTGAAAAGAAGGAAAAATAAACAAGTGGTGTTGAGGAGAAGATCAGTGGTGGAAAGCTTACCAGATATGGCTGATGTTCAGCCTTCTTCGAATCTTCCCTCTCAATGTAGAAGACATCCTGCAAGTAGATCAAATATAGAGAGAAGAAGCTAGCTCTGAAACAAAGGGAAGAAAAATAGTCTGAACCACAAAGAATGAAACTCTGTAGGAGGAAGAAGATAAATAAACCAGAACCACTGTTAGGGAAGAAAAATAAATGTGAACCACGAACAATGAAACTCTGGAAGGAGGGAACTTGGAGGAGGAAGAAGATAAATAAACCTGAACCAATGTTGATCTTTCTATAAGATGCAGGGATATCACATGTATAGGCAGTCCGTCCTCATCTCAACTTTCCGTTTTGGGAAAAGTCAGGGCGATTTGAGATTGGCTTTTAACCCCCAAGGATAGAAACTACCGGAATCGCATGATTTCAATTTTCTATGGGATTCCAACTGAGTTGACTCAACTTGATTAGACTTCAATTGATAGAACAAAAAATTCAGTACTTTCGCAACTCAGTCAAGATAATTGTTTGACTCAACTTGAGCTACTTCACAATTCAGGAATGCCCACATCATCACAAAAAAAAGTTAGGAAAAGGATCTAAAGAAAATAACCTTTATGACAAATTACAAAGATAGAACAGAAAACATTCCTTTAATCATTGACATGCATAGGCCATAAGCATAATAATTTTTCCTTTAATCATTAATTAGATAACAATGCTCCACATTTTTCATTTTTTCTACTTTTTTAATAACTAGCATAATAGCCAACAATTAAAAATAATAATTCAACCCTATATATATATTAATTTTTTGTCATATCAAAAAATTAGGAAAAGTTGTCAACTTGAACTTTTTTCATTGAAGAAATCCTCAAAAAAAAGATTTAGAATCTAATACAACCATGAAAAAAGTGAAAAAAGGAACTCCGGAATTTAACTTATGAAAAACTACATGGAGAACAAAAAACACGGTGACGAAAGCCTTGTTCCACTTCCAGAGGCAGTGAGGAATCCCCTCAAATCTGTAGATTCCTCGCCTATTATTGAAAGTGCCACAGAGGGAGAACATGCCATCAAAGTAACATTTTGTATTCACAAATCTATAAGCAGAAAACCTCTAGGCTGAACTAGATCTCTCAAATTCAGTGCACTTAGCTGTAAGAAAGGTAGAACTAAAGAACTAGCATGTTCTGCACTGCCACCCCTTGGTTCACAGAATCTATGACAACATAAAAAAATTAAGAAAAAGAAAAGAAACAAAAATCCGAAATGATAAGTAATTGCTACCAATATCCACATCCAAGTACAGACAACTATTTTAGCTGTAAACTGTAGAGCAGGTTTATAAGAATAAGATGATATTCTTGTCTAAAAGGGTGGTGCTTTCCCCACTTTTGAACTCAATATTACAAATGTTGGCACAATGAAATTGAATATTCATTCAGTTCTCTCAAGAAACTAGTACACTTGAAGTAAGTTGCAGTCCAGCCAAAATACAGCCTAAAGCAACAACAATGTATGCTATCAAACATAGATTGCCAAACAACTGTAACTAACAAACAAAAACGCAAGTATGCAGTCCGGGAAATAGATAACAGCCAGTTCTTCACATAGGAAGTTAATAAGATAAGTAGGTTCAATTCATCATCATCATCATCAAAGCCTTATCCCAACTATGTTGGGGTCGGCCACATGAATTTTGGTCCTCCATTCCGATCTATCCCGAGCCAAATCCTAAGATAGGTTGCACTTCTTAAGATCCAACCTTACTATTTCTTAAGATGAAGTACTTATACAGATTAAATAAAAAGAAAGCAACAAAATAAACATTCAGAATTCCAATAAACATATTAAATAAGCAAAGGAAACACAACAAAGATGAAAAATTGAGAAATGGAATAAAACTAAAGAAAACCGAGGAGGTTATAGCTGCTGTAACTGAGATTTGGATTTCTATCTCAACAGAAACTGGTAGAATACAGAACAAAATCAAAAGCTGCTCGCCTCTACCCTCATTCATGGTCCTTCAGCAGCAAGCTGAAAGTATGCAACCACACTAACAGAAGCAGAAACAATGTAAAAGCAGAAAACTACAAAGAGAATGTAAACCAGTGTTTTAAGGTTTAATTTTTTCATTTCATGTTCTGATGAAAAAAATATTAAATACTGTTAGGTCAATTGTAATTTTCTCTTTACATCATCCCCTCAAAAGGGTCCAATTGCATGATCTTTCTCTGAAAGAAGCACGCATCTGCAAAGAAACAGTTACATCATTTCAAATTTCAATAAAGACATCAGCAAACCTATTATGGCTATTTAGTGCCAAGAAGAAAGAATCCTTGGTGATAAAAAAATGAATTCATTCTCATCCTATGAACAGACTCCTAATAGAAAGAAAAATCAAGAAGATGAGAAGTAGTATTAGGAGCCCATATTTGAGGAAAAAACAAAGAGAATAAGATGAAAAAAAAATCGTAAACAGCAACGAAAAAGCAGAATAAAGAAAAAATAAGCAGACAACACTTCCAGAAACCTAGCAAACCGACTTACTTCCCTGTTGTGGCAGATGAGAAATTGTGAAAGGACTTCCATTGAGAATTCAGTTGCACCTACAATCCCAACACTCATGGACAGGCTATTTACTTTAAGTCAAGTTTTGATGCTTGCTCTTAGCTTTAATGACGGAGCGTTATCTATATCAAATTCATTTCTTGAGATAATGTAGGCAATAGCTTTTCACTGTTGCAGAATCACTCTTTCCCTCCATTTTAATAACTACAAACTGGAGTACCGTTACATGGCATATTCCAAACATTTTGCACGATATGAAAAAAACTCATCCTGCTCGCACCAATAATTGAAGTAACTGAGGTGGTCTAGGCGTAGGAAATTCACATAATAAATTGATCAAAATGAGAGGGTGATGAGAAAACTCAGATGGCAATAAAAAAAAATTATCACAGTTAAACTCAATCACCAAATTAGAGCTGATCAGAGCTCAACCAAGCTGGCATGTGATATGCTTGTCACGTTGGTAGAAGGTAACCAAAAATCAAATTGCCTTTAAGATGTAAATAATCAAGACTTACGAGTCTCGTCCTGAAGTAATATTCCATAGAATGGCTACTGAAAGAGGTGCCTCCATATTTTCCAGAATGGAATCTACTACAATAAAATATTCCCCCAACAGTCCAGCACACCTGAATTTTACCTGACAAAGAAAAAATCTGTGACCAGAAATCTTTATAAGTAATGGGCCAGTTGATCTCCATAATAACCAGTATAGAATTTTTTTAACACATGATGCAATATTAGTGATCTGACAATCCATAACTCACCGGCATATCATCACTCCAAAGGATCTGGATTCCATCAGTAGGGCAATTAGCTTTGCCTACAGATCATTCGCATTATTCAAACTGCACAAACAAGAAAGGAGGATGTGATTCTCAACCACATCACCCAAACTATGTTATTGTTCATGTGGACCTAGTTTCAGCCCAACATATTAAATTGAACTAGTGCTAAATAGTGAATTCCTCATTGAACGCCTGTTTAGACCGCCTGTCTTCCAACCCAGAATATTTATGAAGGATTTTGCAAATTTTGGAGGCTTGACAATGCTTGATGCATATGGTTATACAACAGCAGATTGATTCATCTTCAATTGGTGTGTATGATCATCCCTAGTATGATTTGCATTATGTATTTTTTATTAAGTTGTTGGCATTGGATATGGATGTGAGGGCCCCCACCTTATCTCTCATAATAAAGAAAGTATCTCTCGCTCGCAGAAGCATCTTTTAAATAAATAAAAATATATATATATATATATATATATGGGACGGCCTCTCCACAGCTCATGCGGACCTTATCATCCGCTCAAGCATGTGGCCTGTTCCCAAGGTTTTAAGAAAAAATGACTACACGAAAACTCAGTGGGAGAGACTTTTTCGTCTGTTTTTATTTCCCGCCAAAGCATCCTGCTCCTACCTCTTTTACAGGAAAAAGAAAAGATAGAAGGGAAAAAGGAGAAGGGAGAAACATAAAACAGAGTGGCACTTCGTTCGTTCCTGTGCCTCGCCCTCCCTCTGCTCTGTCCAATAGAGCTCTCTCTCCCTCCATCGTCCTCTACCAAGATATACATCACAGGTGTTCTCCCTCTTTGTCTCTCTCTATATCTCCTTCTATCTACCCGAATTCCACTCCTTCAACCTTCTCTGAAGACTCCCCTTTTCTGAAATGGGTTATGTTGATTGATGAAAGGGTTTTAAGAAGTTGGTGTTTTTGAATGGGAGGCTTTCTGAAAAAAAAAATCCTCATTCCCCATTTCTAAAATCAGGTTTTAGAGTTTTTTTTTTTTTTTTTTTTGTAGAAAGGTCTTCGAGTTTGTTAGGAATCAGAAATTGCTCTCTTTTTTTTTTCTTTTATATATTTCTCGAGGTTTTGGGGATTTGGAGGGTTTTTTATTTGAAAATGATGCTAAGGGATTAGGGATTGAGAATGGGGTTTTGGATTTAAAATCGATACTATTGATAGATTCATTTATTATTTTTATTATTTGCTCAATTATGATTGGGAGTTTTTGGGTCGATATTGGTAAATCAGGATTGGTACAAGTAATCTTCTATAAATCCTGATTTAAAAAGACCAAAACCCACCCACCAGTCTTACCTCTTGAAAGATTACTGGTAGATATTTGAGTTGCTCACTCCAATTAATTTATTACATTAACAGGTCATGTGCGAGGACGAGATATCATCAACAAACAATATTGAAGTGCACAGAGAAAATGTCATGGCACTTGAAAACAGTCTAGTAACAGTTTAAGCTACAGTATCAGGCCAACCAACACAGCTCCGGGCATCTTCGCAAGGAGGGCTCCTGGCAAGACAATACAATGGAATAAACTAAATTGTAATTTTTAGCAAAATGAATTTGAAAAAAGAGGCAAATGGTTGATTATTTGCAGGTAGACAGTTTCAGAAGAACCAGAATTTGATGAATATTGGTGAATATGGATTATTGAGCAGTTGAGCTGTTTAATGTAGCTCATTAACTTGTACTCACTGAATTTTTAAAAGTTCTGTATGTTTAATATGACTAGCCAAACAATCTTCATTTGTTTAAGGCCTATGGGCAGATATAATGTTTAAGGCCTATGGGCAGATATGATGATGCAGTGTCATAGTTGTATTCAGTTGATGAATTGTATTTGGTTAATTTCGGAAGCTCTAGCTCAACTATAGAAAAAATGATTAAGAACATCTCCAAAATCCAATTTGTGTTTCCAGTGCCATGCTCATAATTTAAAATCAATTTTACATTAATGATTAGACCATATGAATGAACAATTTGGACTTTGTCCATATCACCGTTCACCTGTTTCTTTTGTTTTGGTGGATAGGTGTTTTAAGTTGAGGATGGCAAACCTGCCATTTGCATAGCAATTTCATAAAATCGGATAATATTCACCCCATTCAGTCATTTGTATAGTTTTAGAAAAATTGGTGATTGAAATTATGGAATTGGATTACATGGAACACATTCGGCCATTTTTACAGGAGCTTCAAAATTTTGAATAACATGTTACCGATTCTGCCACTAGCATGTCCTCAAGTATCCAAAAAAACACCAAGCATCATCATTTAACAATGTCATAAAATCAACTTGTACCATCAACACTATGAAATGTATATTCCAACACCAAGCTTGCAATGTTTGCACCTGTAACTTGTCAAAATGAAAAAAATGGATGCACCTTCAAAACTCAGGCTTCTTCCAAAGTCTTTACATCAACCTGCAACTTGTAAAACACTGTCACGTCCATTTTTATCAAGGGAAATTCCACACTTCCAAAAGTAGAAGTGCATCTGAGAAAAATATTTTTCAACACAAAGCAAGTATTGATCCTGAGTTGTGATCGTTCTGTCATACTTCTGATGAAGTTGATGGACTAGCAGCTTATAAATTTCAACTTGGGTACATTATATCTGTAGTGGGAGACTTTTTACAAGTCCTGATCATCACACCCCTCCATTCAGGCAATACAAATCTCATCAACATTCAAGACAACACAAATAATCATGTATTCAAATACAAAAGATTTTTTATGCTGGATATACAAAATAATAGGTCCATGAATGTTACAACCCAAACAAATGCAAAAGACAAAGTTTAGCAATCATGCTTGTAGCAAAACACAATAGTTCCCTATGAAGAATGAGAGAAAAATCAGTGTGCCGGATTCTCCTGACCAAGTAGAGCCAACATAACCCGATCATACAAGCCGTGATATGTTAAGACTTGGCCACATGGAATGGGACACTTACACTATGTTTGGGAAGGAGGTAAAGTTGGGGGAAGGAAAAAAAAGAGGGGAAAATGGAGGAAATGTTAAAATGGAGGGTGTTTGGGAAGGAGGGAGGGAAAGTTGGGGGTAAAATTTTCAAAGTTTTACCCCCAAAATTTCCCTTCAAAACTAGGGGGAAAGAAGGAGGCAAAGAGGGGATTTCCCTCCCCTCTTTGACTCAACAAATAAGAGGAGGGAAAATTAGTTTTCCCTCCTCTCCCCTTCATTTTCCTTTCCCCTCAAATTTTCCCTCCCCTCCCCCCTTCCCAAACATAGTGTTATTCCGGCGAGCGGTGCCTCAATAGCTTGAAACGCCTAGCTCAATATACACCGATTCTCATTCAACTCAAGTTGACATTCAACATTGGACATCAATGATCCTGTAGACAACATTCAAAATTCAAAATCAATGTCCTTGGAAAAACAGTAAACATCAAATGACATTCACAATCAACATCAACGAGTCAGTATCAACATCAAAATAATATAAACTACACTTATAGGCCATTCAACTACACGAATCGAACGTTGAAATACAAAAACATATTGACACAAGTAATTAGAAGCTAAACTACAACTACATCAGTTCCCCCATAATAATATACCATTCACATTCAGTTCAGAATTGACCAAAGCAAAGTCAGCTATGACAACCCATGTATTTAGTTGCCGTAATTCCTTGTTTGGTTACAGGATCTCTGGGAATTAAATTGTTTAGGAGTATCTGAATTCCCTAAAAAAACGTCTCTCAAGTTGGATTGACAAATATTGACTGCATCTGACTATTTTGAAAGCTAGATATTTAAGAGTTTGGAGAATTTTGTATAGAAAAAAAATCTCTTGAATATATGAAAAGCTTGCAAAGCAAACAGAAAATTGAAAATTTAAGAGTAAAGCGACTGGCATGCATCATTCGGATTTTGAAAATCAAAATAGAAAATTAAACACAAAATTAAAAGAACCATCTGCTGCCCATTCTCTTTTGCAGCCCTATTAAATAATATTACTTTCTTTTCCTAACTCCGTCAAAAAATAAAAAACAGGGACTATATAAAACCAAATCATTAACGGCCTCTTCTTAATATTCAGAGTCAGAAAATTAGGGCCACCCATCAAACCCACAAAACAGAGGCGGCAAAAAACAAACATTGCATTCGTCTCCACCATTTCCATAATTCTAAATGCATCTAAGATGGATTTTTGGAAAACCTAGAAAATGAGAGAGAGTTCCTTTGTTGTTGGGAGGCTAGACGGAGCAAATTCCCTTCTTTTTTCTCTGATTTCTGTAGAAAAAAGATTAGGGCGGGATGATGTCAGGCCGGACGGAGAGCAAAAAAAAAAACAGCCAACCAATTGAAGGAGAGAGTCCCTTTGTCGACGACAGGCCAAAAGGAGAGAGTTGGTGTGATTGGGAGGCCGGCGGACAGAGCTTTCCCCTCTTTTCTGTCCTCCTCCTTCTTTCTCTCTCTTTTGTCTCTCTCCTGCTGTGTATAGAGGGCGGGATGCGAAAAGCTGAGGGAGGGACTTTTTGTTTTCATTTTGTTCGTCGCCTTTGAAGTCCAAACACGTGTTTGGGCGGATGATGAGATCCGCATGAGCTGAGGAGAGGCTGTCCTAAATATATATATATATATATATATATATATATATATAGTGGGGGCTGCTCTCCTGAGCTGCAGCCCCCCTTACCGTCAGCTGTGGAATGTGTGGAGAGGGAGAGCGTGTCGGTATTTGAGTGAGACGTTGCTGAGCCCGCCAAGCTGAAATGTTTCCCCCCTTATCATTTGGACCCAGCGAGACTTTCCCTTCTATCTCTATCTCCCCTGTCTCTCGCCTCTCTGTATCTCGCCTCTCTCTCTTAACCAGATCTCGTTGTGCCTCTCTCCCTTCGACGATTCTCCCTCGCCGGACTCTCCCTCGCTGCTGCTCTCCTCTCTCTCGCTGCCCTGCTACTGTGCTCCCTCTCTCTCGCCTGATCTCTCCCCCTAGCCGCCCTACTGCTGCTGCGCTCATCTCTCTCTCTTCGCCTGATCTCTCCCCCTCGCCGAACTGCTGCGCTGCTCTCCTCTCCCCTCGCCGAACTGCGCTCATCTCTCTCTCTCCTCGCCTGATCTCGTTGCTGCTGCGCGCATCTCCCTCTCCCCAAACGCTGCCCTGCTGCTACTGCGCGCATCTCTCTCCCCAAACGCCTGATCTCGCTGCTGCTGCACACATCTCTCTCTCCTCGCCTGATCTCGCTGCTGTTGCCCGCATTTCTCTCCCCAAACGCTGCACTACTGCTGCTGCTCTCGCCTGATCTCGCTGCTACTGCGCGCATCTCCCTCTCCCGTCGACTGTCTCGCTGCGCCTCTCTCTGTCTCGCTCTCCCGCTCTCGAGCTTGTCTCTGGCTTGCTGCAACGGTCCAGCAACTCTTCCAAGTAAGAAAATTGGTTTGAAAAATGAGTCTTGAACATTGCTTCCTTAACCTGCACTTCATTATTGGAATTAGATGCTATTGAGCGTCCAACTAAAGGGAGCCATCCATTAGCTATGGATTAAATATTATGCATTGCATGTCATGGTGTAGGCATGACATTAGTCAATGCATTCCTATATATATATAGGAATAGGATGCGTGAATGAATCATTTATTTTCGTTTCTGGGGTGGTGGACCATTTGGAATTTGGATTATAGAAAATTAATGGGATTTCCTTGCTTGCTTTTGGAGATCAGAAAGATGATTGAGCACCCCTACTCTGCTGCCATCCGTGGGTTCCTGTATATTTCATTTCATTTTGTCTGTCTCATCTTTTGAGACGCCCGAAAGAGTTTTATTTGCCATATTGAATCTTGTGAGATTTTATCTAAAGGACGGCCCCAAGAGGCAGGTATTCTCGTCGATTCGATTTGAAGAGAAAACTAGAAATAGAAAGAGTAGAAAGTGATTGAAACCCCTGGAATGGTGTATGTACATTGAGAAATATTGGGTCACTGGAAACAGTGCATTTCTGTTGATGATTTCTACCATTGTATTCAGATTTGAAAAGCCCTACAATGTGGAGGGAATTTCCAAAATTCTCGCTGGAATGTTGGAAGGCCGCCTGTGCATGAATATTAGAAATAGAGACAAGTTTCAAGAAAAAAAAAATAGGGGAGAACATGTATTTTTGTTTTTCCTATGTTTCCACGTTTGATCTTTGTTTGCACCATAGATACACACCACTCCTCCATTAAACTCATAATATTAATGTAATGCATCCTCCTGCTTCGATAGGGTGCTGTCAATTAAGTATTCACAAATTTACATGTCTAAGGCGATGTTTAAATACAATAGCTGGCCAGGCTGCATGTCCCTATCAGATTTCTGAGCAAATGGAAAGTACAATCCCTTAATAATTCCCCTTCCCTTCCAGTAATCTATGTGTAAATTTATGCATTGCATGTCATGGTGTAGGCATGTTTTTAGAACTCTTTATTTGGGTCTGTTATTCATGACCAATTTTAATTATTTGTCATCCAGATTGCATATGGATATGACCTCCTCCTCATCATCATTTGTCCACTGTCCAGTTGTAGATGAAAACATGACACCAAGATTGGGCATGCATTTTGATGATTTAGATGAAGCATATAACTTTTACAATGCTTATGGAAAACTTGCTGGATTTAGTATAAGAAAAGAATCTAGTAATAGAGGTAAAGATGGGGAGGTTGTATGGAAGCGATTTGTCTGCTCAAAGGAGGGTAAAACAGATGAGTTTTCATATAAAACTATTACTTATAAAAAAAAAATCTCAGGTTAGTTGATGCTAATCCAAGCCAGTCACTGGCCTCTATTGATGGAAGTAGAGAAAGCTCTGATGAAGACATGCAATGACTTACAATGGTAATTATTTCTTAATTTAAGAGTTTTTGTGATGATGAAACTTGATGCTACATTTTCAAAAGCCTTTTCCCTCCATAACTGACCTCATGTTGCATGTCTATTGCAGCTCAATGACTATAATGCAAAGAAGGTGCCATCTTTTGCAGTGTTTAGCACATCGAGACCGCCATCATGAGTACTGTTATGCCCACCTTTTGTTTGGTATTTTGTGACTGATTGTGTATGTCATTAATTTTGTTTTATATTAGATACTTTTGTTGTCATATTTAGGCCCTTCTGTTTCCAAAGTCAATAGTGATTTAACGCGTTTAAGATAAGTTATTCAGATATGTTTCAGATTTTTAATCAGTTTGTTTCAGACATGTTTCAGTGTTAATTATTTCTTGAGTGTTTCCCTTATTGAAAATTATGGAATGGATGGAATGGATGGATTTTGAAAATTATGGAATGTATGGATGGGTTTCAGTATCATGTGACAGTTTGATTATGTCATTGTGTATGGTTTATCTTATGGGGCATGGTGATATAAGGGCAAGGAAGGATTCTTGGTTTTTCAAGAAACTTGTGATAAATTATTTTTATTCATTTATGAGGAGAAACTGCAGGAGAGGGATTGCAACTTTGAGTGTGCCACGGTCACATTTGATGCAGGTGGGTTTATATAGAAGTATGTCCATATTATAGGTGAATCTGGAGACAAAGTGATGATTTAGTTGAGTAGTGGATCCCATGTATTTCTCTAACATCCTTAGACTTGGAAGAAGTGAAGGTTTATTGGGTGTAATTTGGAAATCATGTCTTTCTATAATCTTCTAATAGAATGAATTATTTAAAGATTTGATGCTTCTGTAGGTGATCTGAAAATACCCTCTCAAACAGGGGATTATCATTATTATAACAACCCTATGAAGAATGGTGAAACAAATACCTGTAACATACAACAATTACTGACTGACTGATGTCTTTTCATTTCTTGTGTCGGGCCATATGAAGTTTTCCTGTTCGGGTTTTCGTAATGAAATTGTGTAATTCATACTGTATTTTGTCCATTTTGCTGGTTTTGCGGACTTCTAGTTAAGTGTAACTTGTCATTTAAGTAGTTTTCAGATAAGTTGTATGGTTTAATGTAGTCACATCCATTGTTACCCAGTTCAAATTCACCTACTTTGATGAATGAATTTGATGTTCTATTTCAGTAAGATTCAATTCATTAACAGGGCGCATAATAAAGATTAATTTACATTTTCAATATAATCAATATGAACATAAGTAGAATTATGCGAATCCGAAATGGAATCAAACAAGTTCAATCTAATTCACAAGCTTGATCTTACCATTCCACAAAAAAGAAGGAAACATGAAGGAAGAAAACAACTATCAATTATTCAAAAGAGCTAGTTTGTGGTTTGTACATAATTAGTACACAGAGTAGTTAACTCTGCTCATATCTCATTGCACTTTTGCATTTAGAGTTTTAATCCATTTTTCACATGAATGTGATTTCCTTACTCTCCTTGTGGGACCTAAGAAACGAATTTTCTTTCAATATAAACTCCAAAATGCAGTGAGATATGACTTGAAAAATCTTGTGAGTTCTTTCTCCTTGTGGGCACAAAGAAGCAAAGTTTCTTGTAGTCTGAATTCTGAAGTGCAATGAGATATTACTCAAGTAATTATGTGCTTGCACATGTAAGTGCATGTGTAATGAATGTGCTCTCTGAGACAATCGTAGTCACAAATTAGAAGTTATGCTTGAAAAGCTATTTACATGGCTTTGTTCCTTTATTATTTGAAAATTTTCATATTGAAGTGCCTTTTCATAAATTTGCTGATATTTTTTTCTTTAATGTTAGTATTAAATGTCAGTGGCAGCTTTGAGTAATGATCATATCTGTGAATCAATTCTTACAGAAGGAAAAGGCTACAAAGGTTATGGAATCAGTTATGTTGGGAGTGGTGCCATCAATCTTGCTAATCAATATGACACTGATGCAGGATCCTTCTTTGTTAAGACGAACATGAGTGTCCAATGTTCTGATTGTCAAATGCTTGAATTATGATAGGGCTGAGTAACTCAAATCATTAAGTGGATTTTGTAATCTGGGATTTTTTTTACCCTTTTTTTTTATTATTTTAAGGAACTTCTGATGTGATAAGCCTTTGATGATATGGCATCATTTAATGTGATTTTTTGTGGCATCTTGCATGCTATCAGAAGTGGGCTCATGTGATGGTATGGATTGAGGTGCTTGCATGCCATATGTCAGTAGTGTGAATAAATATTATTGAAAGAATAGTCCTGCAGATTGCAGTCTCATTTGTTTTAGATGGAGCCTTGATTCAGTATGACATGTGGGAGGGAAGCAGCTGGTTTATGATTATCATGTATATTGAACTTTAAAGTTATGATTATATGTAATGAGTTGTGAATAGGAGAGAGTTTGGTATTTGATTGCTTTGATTGTATCCTAACCATGTGCTCAGCCCAGAGGATATGTTACTGAACCAATATATCTGTACTTCCCCACACCATGAAAGGACAGGACTCCACCAAATCATAGTATATAGCTCTTTCCTTTCTATTGATCAAGACATTGAGCATGGTGTACAACTATCTAGCCTTTTCTGGTTGCCGACTCCCAACAATTACTGACTGATGTCTTTTCATTTCTTGTGTCGGGCCATATGAAAATTGCAATTTGATTAATATGGATATGGTGTTCCACATTAATGGAACCCTTGTTTTGCTTCTCTGTAAATTCATGATATGGTCTTCTAAATGAATGGAATCATTGTTTTGCTACATTGTGTTGGAAAAGTGAACGAGTTGAAAACGAGGCAAACGCAATTGTTTTCGATCGAAAAATTGCAGATTTAAAGTTCAGTATATGGACTTTCAAACCCTCAAATTTCATTCAAAATTTCCCTCGGGAAGTGGGTTAACCAGTGCCCCAAACAAGGGTACTTAGCAAGGTTTTCAGCAGATTTTATCGACTGCGTTGGAAAAGTGAGCGAGTTGAAAATGAGGCAAACGCGATTGTTTTCGATCGAAAAATTGCAGATCTAAAGTTCAGTATATGGACTTTCAAACCCCCAAATTTCATCCAAAAACTCCCTCGGGAAGTGGGTTAACCAGTGCCCCAAACAACGGTACTGAGCAAGGTTTTTAGCAGATTTTATCGACTGCGTTGGAAAAGTGAGCGAGTTGAAAACGAGGCAAACGCGATTGTTTTTTATCTAAAAAATGCAGATTTAAAGTTCAAAATATGGACTTTCAAACTTCCAAATTTTGTCCAAAAACTCCCTCGGAAAGTGGGCTAAAAAATTCCCTAAACAGGGTACTCAGCAATGACTGCGCAGATTTTTTCCACCGACTTGAAAAAGTGCGACCGTTGAAAACATTGCAAAAGTACTCGTTTCTAACTGAAAATTAGCAGAATTTAATTTCATCATATGGACTTGGAAATCCCCAAATTTCAGAAAAAATGAACCGCGGGAAATGGGCTAAAAAATCCCCTAAACAGGGGTACTCAGCAACGTCTGTGCAGATTTTGTCCACCGACTTGAAAAAGTGCGACCGTTGAAAACATCGCAAAAGTGCTCGTTTATAACTGAAAATTAGCAGAATTAAAGTCCATCATATGGACTTGGAAATCCCCAAATTTCAGAAAAAATGAACCGCGGGAAGTGGGTTAACCAGTGCCCCAAACACGGGCACTCAGCAAGGTTTCAGCACGAACACTAAAGGCAACCATAATCACATTTAAATTTAAAATCTAACTTCCAGAGGTGATGTGCATTGGTAGTTTGAAACAATTTGTTAAGAGCTTGAAACCATAACTTAGACCCAAGTCAGTTTTAAAATTGCGTTTGCCCAGTTCTGCACTCGCCAACAAAGTGGGTTCAGATCTGCTGAAACATGGGGACTGGTGAAGATGAATGAGGATTTCAACTCATAGAGTGTTGTGACTGGTGAAACATGGGGTTTATCATTGATTCCATACGAGATTCTCAGTTTTTTAGTCCTCGAATCAAAATGCCATGAAAAAGAGCTAGACAGCTCTTGTAAAACATAGACCTCTGCTTGTGTAAAACGTTGTACCTTTTCTTTTTCCAAAATTGAGATGATTCAATTAGAAACTTCAATAAAAAATCAGCGTCTTGAGGCCTGCTACAGCTAATAAGGCTGAATAACAACCTGATCAAAGCCACAATAAAACATTTCATCAAAAGGTTGAGAACATGATCCTTTCAAATTTGACAATTTTTTGTCGCTTAATATACATATTGCAAATCTATTTAGAACGAGGCAGAATGTTCTCATACAGCTCATGGCCCACTTTGGATGAGGCTACACACAGACATACAAGGACACTAAACAACATTCAAAATACAACATTCTCCTAGAAGTTGAATGTTCTCATACAACATTCTTCTAAACTGCCCATCTGCTATAAAACTTGTTCTTGCTTGAAAACCTCCTCCTACAAGTCATAAGCTATTCCTCAAGTTGCAAAGTTTGATCCTCATGCATATGCAACAAATACTAGAAACACCATCAATATAAAGCTGCAATAATTTGAGTATTGCTTCAGCGCGTCTACACTTTCTCTCAAAAGTTTAATGTCATGTTTAATCTCATGCTTCATCTCTTCAAGTGACGTTCTCGTCTCATCTTCTTGCCCATCAATTTGCACACGTCCAATACTTTGCCTCGGTGCATATTCAGTTGCGACCTCATCCATCCAAATCAGCAACCCACAAGCTCTTTCTCCCTACACAAATTCATAGCAATTGCAAAATTAATATTTGAGTGAAAATACATATTAATTTAAGGAGCGGGAAAGTATAGACACTTACTTGTAAATCTGGATATTTCGAAAATCTTTGTCCCGGATTAGAGCTGTATGGGATGTCTTTAAAATCATATACCCATACCCACATTGGCACTTTGGAGCCCATCCTAAGGTCTGTACCGGAGACGATGTTGATGACATTTGCAAGGCTTGCAGTCACAAGGAAGGTCTCTACGGCGGATAATCTAAGGAGGAGAGCTTTCGCTTCCAAAGCTATTTCAGACTTATGTGTGATGTGTAGGAAGGGAAGGGAGACGGTGGACCATTTGTTTGTGCATTGTGAGTTTGCTCATTCTTTATGGTGTAGGCTTCTTGTGCAATGTGGCATTTTTTGGTGCAGCCCGAGGTCTTTGACAGGGATGCAGAGCCACAGACAGCTCCACTACCCCTAGGCTTGAACTTAGATGTCCACCTGTTTTTGAAACTGAATAGACTATATCTGCTCTAAGCTCTGCTGCTAACTGATCAAGATCCTGATAAAGTTCAAAAAGAAAACCACATAGAACACAGAACAACCCCATTAATCATTCATGAACAAAACAATTTCCGTTAACAAAAGTACACTCGACCTTTCATAATCTACAACTTTGATTCCTCCAATCAAGACACAAGAAGGCATCATGCCATGAACATGCATCATCACCTGTGACTAAACCAGATCCCTTAATCTATCCAACAGTCATTTCATTAATCTGGCAAAAAAAAAAAAAAAACTCTCTCATCATAATTAATCTCTCCTTTATAAACAGGAAAAACCAACCAGCATTACGAAATCCATGAATCAAGTAGGCTCAAAAGTAAAAAAAAAAAAAAAACTTCACTAATCTATGCAAAAAAGGGACATCGATCAAAACCCACGTTACAAATCTCTCTAACCAACATCCACAACATCAAAATAAGAATTACCAAGTCCATGAACATGCTTACCCTTGTAGAAAGATTCTTCATATGAATTGGGTAATTGATTGTATCCAACAAGGGAGTTGCGGGCTTCTCTCCTGAGAAGTCAATCTTCCAACTATTTGTTTCCTTCCTTCTCACAACCTTCCCTTCATCACCCGAACCACCTGCTCTCACAGAGTACTGAAAAAAAAAAAAAAAAAAAAGAAAGAAAACCAAAACCCATTCAGCACTAACCAAGACAAGATCCAAGAGCACTCCATTAGAATTGAAGATCAGTAAAAAGAACGAATTTTTACAACCCAGGTTCATTCAAAAGAGTAGATAATCAAAACCCGGATGGAGAAACATAGAGAGCAAAAAAAAAAAAAAATTTGCTGTGGCGTTTCATTTACAAACCTGTCTTCTGCAGTTGGGTGATGAGAACGGAGATGGCAAGACAGGATAGACACTTGGAAGTCTTGATGCAAGAGACCCAAAGACTTCCATGGCTGATCAAATTAAGAGCTTCTTTGCTAATGGAACTCGGAACTTCTTTTCTGTAGTCTCCGCTCTACAAAAAAGAGCGAAACTTCCATGGCTGTCTCCGCGCAGTAGCAGTAGGGCAGCGTTTGGGGAGAGGGAGATGCGCGCAGCAGCAACGAGATCAGGCGAGGAGAGAGAGAGAGATGCGCGCAGTTCGGCGAGGGGGAGAGATCAAGCGAAGAGAGAGAGAGAGAGAGAGATGAGCGCAGCAGCAGCAGGGCGGCTTGGGGGAGAGATCAGGCGAGAGAGAGGGAGCACAGTAGCAGGGCAGCGAGAGAGAGGAGAGCAGCAGCAAGGGAGAGTCCGGCGAGGGAGAATCGTCGAAGGGAGAGAGGCGCAACGAGATCCGGCGAAGAAGGAGAAGTTCGCTGGTTGAGAGAGAGAGGCGAGAGACAGAGAGGCGAGAGACAGGGGAGATAGAAGGGAGAAGTCTCGCTGGGTCCAATATGATAAGGGGGAAAACGAAAGCTTGGCGGGCTCCTTCTCACTCATCAAATTCCCACACGCTCTCCCTCTCCACACGTTCCACAGCTGATGGTAAGGGGGGCTGCAGCTCAGGAGAGCACTCCTCATATATATATATATAACAATTGTATGAATGGCAAACTTAAAATTCTCTCTCTCTCTCTCTTTTATTATTATTATTATTATTTACACAAAGTGACATTAATTACACAAAGGGACCTGTTAACATGATTTTGCTGTCCCAAGTAGAACTTAGTTTTAGACCGTCTTCTCTCTACTTTTTAACCTTGAAGATAAGGTAAATATGACTACTATTTTTGTTTCTGAAAATGTTTTGGATCTTAAAGCCCCCAGGTGGTCTTCCATAGCTACTACTTTAACTTAGTCATTATTCAATATCATGAAATATAGATGGAAACAGCACAAATGCTTTCGTTCTTCTCATTTGCAAGTTACATATGTATGCATGGCATGTAAGTTCATCATGCTGGAGGATAAAGTCATTGGCAAAGGGAATTCAGAATTGAGAGTAATAGTTTTGAAGCCTTGGAATGGAAAAGTTATTGTTATTCTTATTTTTAATTTTTGTAAAATGACCCTTGCTGTATTTGAAGCATAAAGTTTTGAAAGTATATTTTGAGAGAGCTTATACTAGAAGAAACCTATCTTCCTATGGTACAGAGATGCCTCTGCAGAAAATAGTAGAATTAAAAAAAAAAAAAAAAAAAAGAAAGGAAATCAAAATCCAAAATGTATATGCACTTTTACTTGTTGGTGGACTGTAACTTTACTCAAAATCTTCCAACTTTTTAACCAAAAAAAAAAACCTGAAATTTTCAATTATGGCCTTAAGTTTTTGTCTTATTTCAAAAAAGGACACGAGTTTTGAAACTTTTCAAATTAGTCCCTAAGCTTTCTAGTAAATCTTCAATTAAGGACATCCGGCCATTTAAAGGTATCTTCTGGTGACTTTTTCCCTCGATTTTTTAAAAATACCCAAATTACCCTTTATTTAAAGCCATGATATGGTTTCGGCGGCTACTACATGCAGTCAATCACTGTAGAAATACTGGGGTGTCCTTAATCACCTTGAGGACACCGACGAAAAAAATGAGAAAAATGTAAAGGAAGTGATGGAGAGTTTTATTACAATTAAGGGTAATTTGAGTATTTTAAAAAAAGAGGAAAAAAGTTGCCGAAACATAACTTTATGTATATGGATGTCCTTAATTGAAAACTTATTGAAAAACTTAGGGACTAATTTGAAAAGTTTTGAAACTTATGTCCTTTTTTTTTAATAAGGCCAAAACTAAAGGACTTTTTTTTTTCAATTCTCCCAATAAAAAAGAGAACAAAAGGAAAGGGAAAAATGTTCCAACTTCATTAGAAAATAAGACGGATCACAAAACTGTGTTTCAAGCTTACAATATGTCCATAAACAACTCTAAGATGCTTTAATTAACTTGAAGAAATATTAGAATAGGCGCTTAAATTCATGATGCACATCTATCTAGAGCCGGATACTTATATTAAAGTTGCTTAGCTTTTGGAGAAGAATCCAATTCATATTTTCATATTTGTTCAACCAGTGTACATAGTAACATTCTAATTTTGATGAATTTGCTGGCAAAAAATCTTGATCAGTATGAGTTTATAGATTAAATGAGTATTGTTGATGAACTTTTGACCTTTTACATCAGTGTGAATTTTTTTCGCATACAACACATAGCGATATTGAATTTGGGTATTTGGTCTACATATTGGCCTATTGCTTTCAACAAAGAATCATTAAGTGTTTTAATTTTAAATGCAGTTGGAGGCTTTTTATTGGTTTTTCTTTTTCAGAGTACAGTTTCTATACCATGAATATAGAGGAAATTACAATGACTCCCTTTCTCATCAGCTGTTTGTCCCATTATTCCTCATATTTTGACCATAAGGTAAGCTCACAGTCAACAAAAAGGATAAAAGGCTCTCATTTTTATTACAAAGAAGCTCATTTTGCATTAGACCATAAATTCAACTAAAACAAAATGGAGAACCAGTATTAGGGCGGATTGGGTTAGAGGAAAAAAAAAAGTTGAAAATTCTGGATTTCCGCAAGTTTGATCAGCAGAAAAGTTGTGATTTCTGCGTTTATGCAGATTTCTAGATTTCCGCAGGTTTGATCCGTGGAAAAGTTGAGATTTCTGCATTTCCGCTAATTAAAGTGGAAATTTCTGGATTTCCGCCAATTGGAGAAGGAAATTACTGGCTTTCTGCAGCTTGAATCAGTGGAAAAGATGTGATCTCAGTCTTACCTCACTTTAAGCTACATTCATATTCTAGGACCCCTCTGGGTAAGTCTGTCCTTGACCAAGGAGAGTACTTGAGTTCAAAACAACATCCTCTAGTTCCTAAGCCGTGGTCCCAGGCAATGACACCACTGTTGGGGTGTATAATTAAGAAGGGCCATTATCACAGTGCTCTAGAAATTATCGTTCCTGAAGAGTTTCTGGACATTTTGCATTCTAGGGGTTTTTTTTTTTTTTGTCATGGTCAAAACCATTCTCTGACAAATGAAATGATTATTAGATAAGAAAAGAAACACATGAAATAAACATATATCATGGTTAAAGTTACTTTCTATAGTCTTTTCCAACTTTATCATTTATTCTAATTTTCTCGTGATTCTCTTGTATTATTTTTGTTTAGTGCAGTGTTTTGAAGAATTATGGTGTTTTTGGCTAATTAAACTTATTATTTTTTCAGAAAAAATTTGGACTACTGGTCAAGTCATGGCACACACACAAGTCAAGTCAATGCGAAAAACCAATCATGCAGTCACTGCGCCCTCCCACCCCTCTCCCCTGCAGATGCCCTGGCCTAAAATCAAGGCAAGTTTCCATAGGTCAGACTCAATCCATATTCAATACACATTTATGGCCCACTAGTGGCGACCCTTATTTTGGTGTTAGGCATCTACATGATGAGGCTGCCTGGACGTTGGATCTTATATATAGTATATATCCCCACAAGTACCATTTGGAATAAGCACAGGGAACAAGAAGCATGTACGTCTTAATACTTCCTTGCTAAAAAGAAAAAAATGGAAGAAAGATCTGCTCACATGACTATCAAAATTAGTTCACAGATCTAGTCTCTTAAAAAGGGTTTTGTTCTAGTGAGAAATGTTCTCACATAGTCACTATGAGAACTTTTTATGAGGCCAATTTATGGGTCCCATTTAAGGATGAGACCAGAGGAGATGAAGAGATCTATACGAGAGCAGCCGAAGTATCAAGTTTGACTCTAATTCCATGCCTCTAATCCCTTCATCCATTGCCCATGAATTTAATGGCTTTATATTAAGAAAAAATCCAATCATCCATCCAACGGCCCAGCCCATTTGAATGGGTGTCAAACCTCGGAATTGGTAACTATTAAGAGAGGTCATTGTTTATGCGTGGTTTAAATTGGTTTCTAGGTGGGCCCCACTAATAGTTCTCACGAAAGCATGGTGAGAACTAGTTCTCACTTGAATATTTCCCCTCTTAAAAATCCTATCCTTTAATAAAAAGGATACCATATCCAGATTAACACTCTCTAACTCAAAACATAAAAGTATGGTTTGGAAGGGTTCCAGAAGTTTAAAATAAAATTTGATACTCTACATGCATATATCCAAACTTCCTACCAAATACATCGTGGGGGATTGCTACCATTAGATAACAGCAATTAGTCTAAAGGATAGCATAAAAATAATTTATGCAAAACGGCACCCCCTAGAAAGTCTGCGCAAACAAGCTCCGTGTGTGTGTGATGCAGAAGACAAATGTTATGGAACAATAACTAGAGAATAGTTTCATACTGCAGAGCTTTTTTTTTTCCTCACACCTGTGATTGTAGGGGTGAGCACCCCATCACTCATAGTATTACAGGTTCCTAATAGAACAATAATTAGAAGCCAATTACAGAATCTTGGGTGATTCTGAAAAAATACTTTCATCATAGAACTCTGCCACGTGTAAACTTCTCCTGCCATGCCATAAGCAGACAGTTTCTCATCTGATGCTTGTTGATTGGGTAAAACTGCATGTCAAGTCCCTCGTATCACAACAAATCTCTCTTTATTCCCTTAAAATCTCTCCTCCAAATAAAAATCTACAGGAAAGCTATTAAGTCATTTCAAACCACAAATTTTACTCAACAAATCATGCGGCCCAATTACTCATTCAATTCTGATTCTTTCACTATCTTTCCCAAATTATCTGGACATTTTAGATTCAAATCACCTAAAAATCATGAAATAGTACAGAATATAATCTTAGCTGGATACAAGACATATTAAGGAGTACAATGCCAAAGTACCACCTGCATTAAAAGTGGTGTTGGTATTTGCACCCACTATATGGCTATCCCTATGCTATCGTAGGGTGTTGATTTGATAGGATCATGTGTTCTCAGTTGGTCTCCGTTAATGACCATAGCTTCACTTGTCTTGTTGTCACCTGCCCTTCCCACCCTTTTCTTTTCCCGGCCACTGCATTACATTACACGTGTCACCTCCTCCGGCTCCACCTGCACTTGCTTACGCCCATACGCGACGCCGACTCTTCCCATCTCCTTGTGGCAACCTTTTTCATTTCCCCTTTTACGCCCTCTCTCTAGCCCTCTCTTTATTTAGATGGAAACTAAATGGTTAAATTAAAAAAAAAAAAAAAGAGGTAGTAAAAGATTAAATATTAAATAAAAAATAGTCACTTTCTGCGGTTCTGCCCCCAAGTTATAGCTTTTTGGCCATTTAATGTGATGATAGAGTAATGACTTATTAAAAAGTTTTTTTTTATTTATCAATCCATCCATTACTGAAGGTGGATTATAAAATTTAGCACAATGCTGGATCTTGCAGTGACCAATGTATCAAGAGAGCTGCACTATTTAAGGTTTTTCAATTCGCATCCACCCTATACACCCACCCTATGGCTATTCACACACAAAAAAAAGAGAATGTCATAATGAGGATTGATATTTGCTTTTTTAGGTACATATCGTCTGATACAATAACAACAGCAAGTTTGACTATGTCATTTGTATTTAAGTGGACCTCATCTCACTAGTAGCTAAAAGGAATTTATTCTCTATTTGTTGGGAATATATTCTCTGCAGGGAATATATTCTCTATTAAAGTATGTCTCTTTAGTTCCATCAGATTTGTGTTTTAGTCTATATATACATAGATATGGTTCTTCTTAGCACTATACATACCAGCAGAAGATATGAATTTGGATCAACTGAGGATTTGGGCCAATGATCTGCGATTGTCAAGTGGTTCAAGTGATCAGGTAAATATACAATTCTTTAATTATTTCAGGAAATATTTTTTTATTAATTGTAGATGCTCAAGTGAATGTATATTATTGTCAGGATGATATTCTCATAAACGAAATAAAACAAGAAGACGAAAATGTGGATGAAAATGTTACAAACGAATTTTCCACCGACATGGTATGATATTAACTCAATTCCAATTATGTTTTATTTTGTCAATTTTTAATAAAAAGTTGTTAATTTCTAACAGAATTAATACATTTTCAGGTATTTAATTTGCGTCAATCTCTAATTGATTGGATTCAAAATACTGGACGCAATTTAGGATATATCATTGTCATTAAAAGGTCAGAGACTAGTATAATCAGGAAGAGTTCTAGACTGTTGTTCCAATGTGATCGCGGTGGCACATACAGACGCAAGAAAACTTCCACGAATGTCACAGGCACAAAAAAAAAAAAAAAATGATTGTCCTTTCAGAGTGAAAGGGGTGAAAAATGCGAGCAGGTGATGACTGGATGGCAAGGGTGGTATGTGGAACACATAACCATGCCCCTGTATCGTATATGGAGGGACATCCATACCCCGGTCGGCTCTTTCAATCCGAAATCCAGTTGACGGTACATCTGTCTACGAAAAATGTGAAGCCACGAGATATCTTGACGTCATTAAAGAAGCAGAATCCGGACAACATGTCTACCATTGAGACCAAATACAATGCACGCAAGAAATTTCGGATTGCAGAGAAAGCCGGTAAAACCCAGATGCAAGTTGTCATGTCATTCCTACAACGTGAAGGATACATTTTCGAGAGTCGAACAAATGCTGTAACCAATGAACTTGAAGATTTATTCTTCGCACATCCAGGATCATTAGAGTGATGGCGTGCATTCCCGCACGTGTTATTGATAGACGCAACATATAAAACAAACAGGTACTGCTTTTCTTTGTTTTATTTTTCTCCTTTCTCTTTCCCAGCTTTGCTTTGTAATTTACTTGTCTCCTTTTAATGAATATTCTTGATACTGATTAAAAAAAAATGGTACAAGATGCCTCTCCTTGAGATTGTCGGCGTGACTGCAACTAATATTACATTTTGCATAGCATTCGTATTCATGCACTCAGAAAAAGTGTTCAATTACATTTGGGCTTTAAAGTGTCTGCAATCAACAATGGATGGATGCACCGGTCCACGAGTTATTGTCACAGACAGAGAGTTGGCTTTGATGAATGTGTCTGCCCAGGTATTTCCCGATGCTAAGAAATTACTCTGTAAGTGGCACATTTATAGGAGTATTTTGAGCAAGTGCAGGCCATCAATAACAGACAAGAAATCCTTGAATGCATTCTACAAAATGTGGAATATGTTGCTGGAAACTGAAATTGAGAATGCCTATGTGTGCAAATTGGCGGACCTTGAGGTAGTGTTGCAAAACTTTCCATTTATGATTAATTATCTTAAGGATGTATGGTTGACACCGTATAAGGAGATGTTTGTATCCGCCTGGACTGATAGATATCTGCATTTTGGAAACCAGACAACTAATAGAGTCGAGAGCCAGCATGCGAAGTTGAAACGATACTTAGAGTCATCACAGTCAGATTTGGAGACATCGCTGTTGTTTATTCACCAAGTCATCCAATCACAGGACATAGCTATCAAAGCAAGTATTGAGCAAAGCAAAACTATCGTCCAACATCAATTCAATATACCGCACTTCCAGGAATTATGTGGTTTTGTTTCAAGTCACGCATTGTATATGATTTTGAATGAATTTGAGCGGTCTAAGGATGGCGGAGAAGTTTCCTACAAATGCGGATGTCGACTTTGTACGAGCTACGGACTGTCATGTGCGCACGAGCAAGCAATATATTTGAACAATGGTCATCTCATACCAATTGATTGCATAGATACATTTTGGAGAAAACTTGACTTATCACCGTGCGTGTCTCTTCAAGACGATGACATTGATTGTGACGTCGAGCTATAAGTGTTCACAGAACAATTTAAGCAGCAAACAAAGCATGGTAAACTCAGTCTTTTAAGGAAGTTGAGGGAGATAATTACACCATCAACAACTTCAATTCGTGAACCTGCTGTTAAGACGAACACTCGTGGACACCCCTCCTCGAAAAAAAAACTTGCAACAAATATTTTCCAGTTTCAGGAACCAGCGAGACAGTTGCTCCTCTATTTACAACTACTATGTACATGCATATGTTCGTCAGTTTCCACATATATTGCATCCTTACATTATGCATGTACAAGACGTAAAACCTGATGGAAATTGCGGATTTCGGACGATAGCTGTCTGTTTTGGTCTTCACGAAGATGCATGGCCAACTATCCGGTATAACTTAATAGAAGAATTGCACACATTCAAGACACAGTATGTTGCAATATTTGATAGTGATGACCAGTGGACTCATGTTTACAACTCACTGAACTTTTTTGCATTAGATAGAGGAGCACCGATTCAGCATTGGATGATCATGCCAGACATGGGTCTCTTAATTGCTTCAAGGTTTAATGTGATATTACACGTTTTAAGTGATGCACAGAGCTTCATGTATTTGCCACTTCGATCTACTCCACCACCGTCGAATCAACATGTTGCTATTGCTATCGGGTATGTAAATAATAATCACTACGTCCAAGTTGCATCGACAAATGGTTACCCGATGCCTCCCATTATGCCTCAATGGGTTCACTTCAGGCATGATTGTACAGCTGAATGGGCTACCCCATATGCGGAGCGAATTAATGCGTTCATGCAGTATATGCGTTTTAGATTTCCTTCTGAAACCATTGTGTTGGAAGATTAGGAATGTAATATGTTTGAATAAATTTGTTTTAAATATCTAAGACTTTTGAGATTAGGAAGATTTTTGTGTTATTAGTGTGAACATGCTCTCTAACCAAATTGTACCTTGCTTCCAAATTAAGATGACATAAAAAAATGGCTAATGTGTTAATCAACATCCCTATATCTTCAAGAGATATCATTTTCATGCGACTAACAAAGGCCCCACTCAGGCCTCAACCTTTGATCAAAACAGGTACTTTCACTCGCTCGTCTCCCCCATGATCTGGCCCAATTTCACCCACCATTGAATGAAATCTCAAAGAAATGTGTGGTTTAAAGACCACCAAACAAACTTCAAGGCCCCTTAAATCAACGGCTAAGATGATCTCACGTCCTTCTTTCCTCCGACCCCAACCTTCATCCGCATCTGCCAGTTCATCTCAGCCACAAAATCTGATCTTCACTGTAACGGGCCCCACAGATTAGAGCTCTTGGTTCTTGTCAGAATCCAATGAGAAAAACACACTGGCCACTCACTGTGGCTCATCTCTAAATCACAGTCGTTCAACTCCAAAGATATCATGTCATTTCTTAAAATGAAAAAAGAAATCGTTAATCTCCAAAGACGCCATGTCCTCCCTTAAAATAATAAAAAAAACGTTCGTACAGTATGCTCTTTAGATCAGAGGACGTATCTTTTAAATGTACGGCCACTACTTTTTGTCAAATCCTAGCATTCGATGAGTATGGTGTGGGTGCACTTTCTAAATAGAGCAGGTGTATTTACAGGAGCCTTCACGATAGGGTGCGTGTAAAACGTAAGTAGGATGGGTGTATTTAGCTACACCCTTTTCAAAGCCATTGAATGAAGCTGTCTCAGTCAGACAGTGTACTCTGCCTCTCTCTCTCTCTCTCTTCTCATGTTCAAAGCCATTGAATCGAAGCTGTCTCATTCTCAGCGACTGGAGATTTCAATCACACAATCTCTCTCTCACACTTAACACAAGTTACAACCGATCACTGTCGTCTTTATGATGTGTATGAGTGTTTACAATAAATTGAAATGAATGCTCTCACCATCTCTTGCAATTCTGCTTTCGTTTTCACATTGAATTTAAAATAATAATTATGAGTAAGACTATTCTAAACTCGAACTTAAAAGAAAATTTAGTAAGTTTATTCCCGTTGAGGCCGTATTTGGTTAATCCAAATAAATCAAACATATGATCCCCCTAAATTAAATATATCCACTAACTTTGGTTTAGATCCGAATTTACTAGATCGTTTGATCGATTATATATAAATCTGAATAGACTGTTGACCATTAAATTTTTGGGCCCATATAAAGATAATAGAAATTATTGTAGTGGTTGATTTTTTACAAAGAGGAGGATCCCAGAGAGTCCTTGAAATCTCCCTATCTCCATTTTCATGTGGATCTCGAAGTAAACCCCACCATATACTTGAGCTTACCATATTCTAAATTTGAGCTCAAAAAAACTGTCCAATAATTATATTACTATTCCAGTGAAGGCATTTTATTGCAGCAAAAGTGTTATAATTTATTTTGTCTTTTTTAATCTTTTTAAGCACTCTGTCCACTTTTATTGTTTTTTTTCTCAATACCCCTTAAATGTCCCGTCAAAATTCAAAAGCATCTTGACCTGACCTTTATCAGAGGATACCTACTCACTAATAACTCAATCCTCCTATGGGAAGTCTGGGTTAGGTGTGTAAGTCAGCCCCATCACTAATGTTATCGCAAATTAAAAACGTCCAAATACAACGAACTGAATCCCGAATAATTCGAAAAAACTATTTGGAATCGAGAAACAATCCAATGAATTGGGTAAATATGGTTTGGAGTGGATTAGGGATTGATTGAAATTGATACTTTTGAAATATTTGTTGTTTCGTGCAAAAAAATCAGCCCTAAAGATGATTTCTAGCATTTTCATTTTGGGGGCATAAATTTTTTACGGTGTACAATGCATTTGGATGAGTGTCACTCGATCCAACGGTCCAGTTTAATCGAACGGAGTCAAATTTTTACAGACATATGCAACTCAGGGTCCTGAGTGTGGTCCATTTGGATGGACCAAATAGTGGGCCCCAACCTAGGCAGCAAACAACCCTCTCCCATCCACTTGAGCTGAGGAGAGGGCTGGGCTACATATATAGGGGCTTTTATAAAAGTATATATATAAAGAACTCCTCTAATTAGCAATTAATGATTAATTTAAGATTTTCTCAAATAATAATAACCAAATCTTAAGATATTTTTAATGGATGTCCCCATAGATGATAATATTACCACCTATGTTTGATTCTCTGCTCTCTTTTAAACAACATATTTGATTATACATTTGCTCAACATGAACATATTCTTCGATGAACAGGGGATTCCAGTTGTCACTCATCAAACTGATTTTCACCAATATAAACTATTGAAGTTTGAGAATTTAGATGAATGACCATCAAAATCGTTATTAAATGAGGTTGAATTTTAGCCACTAGCCAATGATCGTTACCTATTTATTTCTGTCTCCTTACTTTCATGGTTGATGTTGTTTAATTCAGGTGGGCTACACATCTGTAGTTAAAGGTCATGATTCATGCATCAAATCATCTCTGTCATCCATCTTTGGTAGTCAAAATTTAATTATGTTATTATAAAATCCAAATGGTGACGTTTTAAAGATTTATAAATTAGGGTTAATGCTAATTCAAGAGTGATCTAATGTTTATTTGAACAACATATACTATATAATTTATTTGGAACAAGTCTAATAGCAATTTGAAATAACTGTAACTGAATCAGATGAAAATTATCAAATACGTTCTCATGGTCCATGTTATTATTTTATAAAAAAAAAAAGAAAAAAGAAACATACTATATGAACTAGTGAAAAAGGCTTCAACTAGCAGAACTTCAACTATGACAATCTTACAAATAGCCCGACAACAAACAAAACCAAATATATTACTTAAAGTATGTAACTAATGTCACTGTGTCAAGGTCAGGGTTTCTTGTGAGTTTTGGCGATGGGCCCAAAACTTTCATGTTGGTTTTGGAGGTGGACTTAAGATAGGTTAGCATAACTTAGTTAGTAATTTTATACTACAAAAAAAACAAGAAAAATAAATTTTAAATAAAATATTTAAAATAATATTAAAACATATAAAAATACTTCATCTAGGATTGTTGCTTTAGGACTCGAATTGTCTTTAACCCGGCCTGGTTGCATATTTGGTCTCAGTTAAGTAAGTGGGCAATTGGATTGATGGGGAAATGACGAGTGGAAGTTCTTCATGAAATTCCTCCTCGGGGAAATGGGTGGGGGAAGTGATGGTGGAGAAAATGATTGTGAGCCATGTTGCTGCAACTTTTGAGATTTCTGACTATGCTCCTATGAAATATGGGCTCCACTCTCTAAAACTCAAAAACGAATGATATCCATATTCTTCATTCCTTCACAATTCCAGTAATTCAACTAAAACCCACTGGCTCTAAGCCCATGTATGATTAAAAGTTAAAAGTTAAAAAACCCAACTGCAGGCCAAGCCTAATGGCTATCTTGGCCTAACTTTCAAGCCCACAGGCGTTAACCAGGCCTAAAAACTAACCTGGTGGGGCTCTTTGCACTGGCCTAAGCTGTCCCATGAGCAGCCCTACTTTTAGGTGAGGCCCACTCTAGTGGCCCCAGTAAATGAATTATCAGGGAATCTCATTCATTCGAGAATGATAAGAATCCCAAGACAAAGCCGGCGAGCTGAAGATACACACCACCGTCCAAATCCCAAATGGACATGTAGACAGAACCGTCCAGAGCAAGTAGTTGTATCAAGCTCTCATCAATCGTTGCTCCAAATCAAATGGCCCTCCTATAAAAACTGAACTCTGTCTCATATGTCATGTAAACATACAATAATTACTTGGTGTCCTACCTCTCCGTATAGTTGTGGTTGAAACTTTGGAAAAGGTAGACCATTATTTTGCTGCGCGTGGCTGTCTGATCTTCTCTCTTCCCATTTCTGTTTAATCATTTGTCCATTATCCTGAAAGATGGGTGGCTTCGGTTATTTGTATTGAAAGACCCAACCACAGGGAATATGTTCATTCTAACATTGGATTGGTTGGGTAGCCGTTTTTTCTTTTTTCAGCCTTTTTGGCCCAAAATAATGCCTACGCGGCCACGGAGAGCCGGGTAAATCTCATATGGCCCCAGTGTGGTTAGATACCGGTTGGTATAGATAAAGGTAGAGTATGGAGTTTTGGGTGATTTTGAGATGGGTTAAGAAGAAGTAAGCTGAAATAGTCATATTCTTTGAATAACTGATATTTTTTAGTAGGAACTCCCAAGTTGATCCCCAGCATTGCTCAATTAGTCAGGGAGACGTGTAGTGGGAGGGCACGGGTGAATTTAAATTCCATACAATGCAAAAAGAAGAAAAAAGGAGACTCCATATTAAATTCTACCCTATATAAGTATTTGCAACAATGCTTTATGAGGATTTTACGGGAAAAATTCTGAAATTTGGCTATTCCTCGCGAAGGGTCCCCGAAGATTGTGCAACACAAATTCTGTCTTTCCACAATTTTTTAATGTTTTTTATACTTTTTTCTTAGCGACGATAGCATCTTCTAAAAAATTTGGGGGGACGTTAGCGTCGCTCCTCACGTATCGATAGAAGAGTTGTGAATACAAGTTTTCTGCCGTTTATATCGGTGGAAAAGCTACGAATACAAGTTTCTTACCGTTGATATTGGTAGAAAAGTTGTGAATATAAGCTTTCCGCCTTTCATATCGATGGAAAAAAGCCGCGAATACAAGTTTTTCGTTGTTCATACTGGTGGAAAAAAGCTGCGATCCACCATTCATATTGGTGGAAAACCTGCGAATACAAGTTTTCCGGCGTTCATATGGGTGGAAAAGCTACGAATATTACAAGTTTTCCACTATTCATAAGGGCAGAAAAGCTACAAATACAAGTTTTCCACTGTTCATAAGAGCAGAAAAGCTGCGAATACAAGTTTTGCCATGTTCATAAGGGAGGAAAAGCTACGAATATAAGTTCTCCACTGTTCGTAAGAGCGGAAAAACTGCGAATACAAGTTTTGCCATGTTCATAAGGGCGGAAAAGCTGCGTCCAAACCTGCAAATACATATTTACCCTGTCAAGCAACCTTTCTCTCTCGTTTGTTGAGGGTAAGCTCTACATGATAATGTACCAGTATAAGATTGTTATTAGACCTTTCTTCTATGTTATGTATGCCATTTTTTTTCTTTTCCCGTCTCTTTTACTTTTCAAGATAAATCTTAAGAATATGAAAAAAGAAAGAAAGAAATAGTATATCGGCCAATAGTAATCTTTATATAAAGCCCGTGATACTATTTTTTAAGATGATTGGGAGAAAATGAAGTGAGGGAGAGAGAGAAATAGGTGGGAGAAGAGGAAAAAATAAGATGAATAAGTGTGTTTTGTGAAAACCAAGGTTAACGTTGCTCCTATCAGACACGACCGATCGTCGTTTCCCTTAATATAAAAAAAAACGGAAGAGGTCCTGACTCGTTTGTGCTATGCAATATTTGGGCATCCTTCATGAGGAATGGCCAAATTTCAGGACTTCTGTAGTAAAATCCCCATGCTTTATTGATATTGTTTGGCTGATTTAGGACATATGTATTATGCATTGTGTGTTTGAGGTTCATGGTCAACCCAAAGCAAAAGGAAAATACACTTTTATATGAAGGCAATATCTCAAGAAATGAATTAAATCAATTTGATCCTTGAATCTATCTAATTCACCCATGAGGAAATGGCTAGAGACTATCTTGTATGTATAGAGAAATGCTGCTGGGAGAACCATGCTCACTGTATTATGGTGAGAACTTCCAGTGGGCCCAACTTATGATCCATCCAAACATCCACACATAGAGGACCCCTTGAATTACAATACAGGATCTAATGGGCTTGCACACATCATAATTGATTGGATCGTTGGATCAAGGTCCAAATTTTTAATTTGATATAAAGTCGTTGAACTTGTGGGTCATAGATCAAGCGGTTAGAGGCATCATATTGACTTCAAACTACTTATGTAGGGTGGTCCCACTTGGATCTTTTGATCCCCTTGCACTTTCCCATGCTCACTAGATCTATTCACGTTTTAGGCGGCACATCAATATTTTTCACATGCATGTACCATTTCAATTTGATTTTTGTTTTTTTAATTTAAACTTGAATTTGAATTTAAGTAAAATTCTATTTATCTAAGTTGTAGGTAAACTATCGTTATTTCACCCCATTCACAGAAGTAAACATCCCAATATTTTTTTGCAAATTTTACACATGTGGTGTGTAAATCACATGTGATTTTGGTGTGGAAATTATGTGCAAAAGGGCCCTTTCGTTTTCAGACCTCAAACAGGTGTGAAAAGGTTTCATACCCCCTTACTTTTGCGGTGCTACAGTAGCATAACACCCCATCACTCCTTTTTCATTTTTTTAAAAATTTTTGTGGGCACCTAAATCATAATCCAAACCATTAAACATGTCAGGAAGGCCAAAAATGTATATTTAACTAAATTTCAACCATTCGATCATAATAAATTGTGAGATAATTATGAAAAAGCATAGACCGTTGATCTTTACTTTTTGGAATTTTGTGGGTGTCATTTGTACGTTCTGAAGCCTTATTCCTCTTTAAAAATGCCATTTTCGACTAGGAGGTCAAATTTCAAACGTTGATTCAACATGGATCCTTCGAAAAACATATTAACCGTTGGATCCATCCACTATTGCTACAATGCACTCCACAAGTTGAAAAGGCATTCCATTTTTTTTTTTTTCAAAATTTCAGGTCATCTCAGCAAAAAAAAAGGAAGATTGAAACTGTAGACCGTCGTCACAAGGCCATAAACGGCTAGTGTATCGAATTTTAACCGTTGATCCTTCATAGATTGTGAGATATTTGCAAAAAAGCCTAGAGCATTTGATCTTCAATTCTGATTTCGGTGGGTTTCTTTTTCCCGATCCAAATCATTAATGCTCTTTAGAAGGCCAATAATGATTATTAGGTCAAATCTCATCACTTGATTCATCATGGGGTTTTCAAATTTTATGAAAACTGGGAAAGAGATGTGAACCATTTGTTGCAATCAGATTCACATTTGAAGACGTGTGAAAATGACAAACGATGGATTAAGTTTTACATGTGAATCATTTGCATATGTAAAATATATGTAAACCATTTTTCACATCACATGTGAAATTAGCAAACGACCCCTAATGGACATGTGGCATATAGAAGGAAGATCTTATAATAAAATCTCTTAAGTTTTGTGAGTTTTTTTTTTTTGGTAGAATTTTTTTTTGGTAGAACTTAAGTTTTGTGAGTTGAGGCCGTTTTCAGCTCTCTTCTGGATGGTAGATCATAACAGGGACGAAGCCAAAAATTTCTTCTAGAGGGGGCAAAGAGCAATTAAAATTTTCACTAAATGAAAGTGAGATGATGAGGCCCACTGCATCCATCGTTGGCCTCATCATCCAATCACTACCATACAAATATACAATAAAAAAATACTTCATATTACACAATTGTTATATAAGTTGGATTCAAGTGTCTTGTAGTTGGTCTTCTCAAATACAAGAATGAAAAAAATGCGCAAGACGTCAAAAGAAAATATAGATTCATCCAATAAGCAAAAAAATACAGTTTAAATCAAGCAAAAAAACAAAAAGACAAATGGAATGTGTGGAAGATGTACGTGTATTTGAGGAATGATAATCTATGAAAAAAAGTTGGATTTTTGAAGAAAAATAAGGAGGCCAATAGTTACTCTTGAGGAAGAATTTGCTGAAGATAAAAGTTGAAAGAAACAAATGAGAGAGAAGCGAAAAGTGCCATCTCCCTGCCGTGTCTTTTGTTTCTAAAGCAACCAAATGACAATTGACAACATTGTCCTATGTGTCTTTTGAAAAAAAATTTTATAGTAAAAGGTGAGTAGGGGCAAAATTAGAAAAATGACTAATTGACAGCATTGCTTCTGTGTGTCTTTTGGAATTCTATTAAGTTATACCAAAAGGTGAGTATGGACAAAAATAAAAAAAATGACAAATTTACCCATGACAAAAGGTTAAAAGACCCACTTTACTATTGAGATTTTAAAAAAGTGAGTGGGGGCAATTGCCCTCACTCGACCTCCGCTCCCTCCGTCCATGGGTCATAATCCTTGAGCATTATAGTCTAGAATATTAGAGAAGGAGAACAAAAGGTTCCTTTAAGTAGAAAGCTCAAGAAATGGTCTGCTTTCTCTATTGACATCCACGACCATTGAAGTATGCATTTCTGTGTTGTTACGGGAGCATTAATTGTATTCTATATATATTGATTAAATTCATTTGGCATTTTTGTCATTCATCAGTGATGCATGATTGACTTTGGGGAAATTCTATTTGCACCCACCTCTTTTGCTGAGCCTACCCACATTTCCAAAAATACCCAAAATACCCTCCTCTGCTCTCCTCTCCTCTCCTCTCCCTCTCTCCTTCCCTGTTCCTTGCTCCGGCCACCTCTGCCCAATCCCTCCGTCACCGATGCCTCTCCCTCTCTCTATCTCTCTCGCCCGTCGCTGGCGGCCCCTGTCCCTCTCCCCCCTTTCTCTTTTCCTCTCTCTTCTTCTCTCCCCCTCTCCCTCTCGCTTGCCGCAGGCCCCTGCCCAAAATCCCTCCGACCTCTGGTTCTCCCTCTCCCTCTCCCCCTCCCCCTCTTTCTTTCTTCCTCTCCCTCTCCCATCTTCCATCTTCCACCGCCCAACACCACCGCCGGCCATTGATCTTGCATGACAAATCCCCACAAAGAGCTCCCCACTCCTGTGGTTGATAAACAGCACCGAATCACCAGCGCAAAGCTTCTTCTGATTGATGAACTTGCTCCACTCGGTCATCAGCAAGTGCCGGCGCGGCGTGCCGTGATAGATGTGCCAGAACTCCCACTTTGTCTCGTGCATGTTGCGGATGGAGATATTATGCATTGGCGGATTCGCATTGAAGTTCAGTCGAGGGAAAATCGAGTCTGCACAGAAGCGTGGCACCGAGAACCCTCCGCCATTGTTGGCGTCGCTTGGCGTGAGAATCTCCCTTAGCATGGCTACTGAGAGAGAGGGAAGGAGACGGAGATGGGTCGACGGTGGGGTCGGGCGGAGGTTGCCGGAGCAGAGAGAGGGAGAGGGGTAGTTCAAGTTTCAGAGCCGTGCACAGAAAGGCGTGCACCGAGTTTCAGAGCCATGCACAGAAAGAGGTTCATGGCTGGGAAAACCATGCATATATCATGTGCACATAGTTTCAAACCCGTGCACATGAGATATGCATAGAATTTATGGGTACTTTTGTCATGTGCAATTTTTTTTTTTTAAAGGTGGGTATGCTCAGAAAAACCAGTGTTGTGTTCAGAATCACCCTGGGCTTTGTTCTATCTTGTGTTCCATGAATCTTCTTTGCATACTCACACGTCACCATAAATTTAGCAGCTCCAATGTCACTTCGCCAGTATAGTCTTAAAGATATTGATACAGTTGAAAATTGCACCAAGTCAATGATCTTTGATCAAAGATAGCACACTCGCACATGGACCACAAGACCATTTGTTTTCAAAAATAAATATTATGGTCATAAGAGATGTCCCAATCATTCATGGAACAACAATTTAGAGGATGACCACGAGTAAGGCTGGGCCTAAGTCGAGCAAAAGCCTTCAGAGCTCGCGATGGGCCTACAATATCGAAGCCCTTATCCTACTCTCAAGGGCCAAGACAAGGATAAGGTTGGGCTAGGGCTGAAAGATAATTTTTTTAATATTATTATATATAATAATTTTTCGATACTATAATGCTAATCCTCCTTTATTCAAGGTGCAATGCAAGGTTAATCTTTTTGTACCGCTTCTAGAAGAATGCACAAACAAATTACTTTGTCCTTTTATAAATATACCAATTTAGGATCAAGCGAAAAAAGCTAATTTGAAAGTATTGTGACATGAAATTAGGATATGGAAGACACAATTAATTACCTTGATAATGCAACCTAACCAATTGTGCATTGCCTTTAATTAAGCCTTTGTATAATTGTCCTCTTAAACTTTTGAAAGGTCATTGTCATTCCATCACAGTCTTATCTCATTTATTTATGCTCTTTTTAACTCATAAAACTAAAAAAAAAAAGTTGTGTGGAATAAAAGTACATATACCATTATAACTACACCTGAGAAAAGGTTACAACTGATATAATTGTGCACTTGGGAAATTTAGATTTTATGTAACAGTTTCACTTCACTCCGCACCTAGCTGTTTTGGCAATATCTAATTTTTATAATTTACGAAGAATTGGAAATATTCAGGTGAGAACTTTTTTGTGGGGCCCACCTAACAACCCTCCAAACCATGCACGAATAGGAATTTCCCTTGATAGTCACTTATTCTAAGGATTGGCACACATTTGAATGGATTAAACCGTTCGATTGATAGTTAAATCACTTTTTTGAATATGAAGCAATTAAACTTGTGGGCCACGGATGAAGGGGTTATGGGCATGGGTTTGAGGTCAAACTTGATATTTGGGGTGGTCTCACATAGACTTTTCCATCCCCCTAGTTCCATCCCCAAATGAGACACATAGGTGGGCCCTATAAAAAAAATGCTCATATAATAGTTCTCACCTGAATATTTCCATACAAAAAATCTTTATTTTTGTTCCAAAGAGAGGATGAATCAGAGTGATGGAAGAGTAAAGATACCGTTTCTGGACAGTTCATGGCCCTGGCAACTATGGGCCAGAAAGATGTTTAGAACCATGGTCGGGTACAGATGGTGAGAAATTGGATCATGGATGCCAAGGCTCGGCATCTTGCGGTAAAACGAATCAATTAGAGCTCAATGATTTTGCTCCCTGTATATGCTCCCATACCACAGTCAGGTGGAATGAGAATCATGCCCTGCAATTGAATGGCCCATGCCTCAAATATTTCCCAAGTTGAGATGGAAACAAATCGGATTTGAACCCAACACGGCCTCAAATTAAAACCAGTACCAAACACAACCGTGCAATCAATCATTAAGACCACAGCAGACCATGGGCGAGGTGGGGAAGGTTATCCATTCAACCTCACCCATTGCCATCTCCATATCCAAACCCTTTGATCAACAACCTTCTGGCTAATCCATTTGAGAGTATACCCGGGAAGGTCATATACAACTAAATGTTGTGATCAACAACCATCATATACTTAGTTAAGAAAGAAGAAATAGAGCAACTGCCCATATTCAATGCAAAAGGGAATTGGAAAGGCCAACCATAGATGGTCATAGTCCAAGTTATTCATGGGATATGGTCTATGCGGTGTGGACATCAGATCAATGGTATGGTCTATTAGATATGTTGTTCCCACATGTGCAAGCCCAATGCAAGAGTGCCGTGCCTAACCTCAGGTGAGGATCATGTGGACCAAAGGAAGTGTGAAACTAGAATTCCCCTGGCCATAGTTGCAATCACTGGTGCTGTTTCATGAATCATGAGTCTTGTCTCGGTGTTTTTCAGATTAGAGCGATGCCAAATAGAATTCCTTCATCACAGCATGGTTTCATAGTTCAGCGAATTTAGTCAGCTTATCTAATGGATCTTTATCAAAGAAATCAAAGAAGTATTGCATGCATGGCAAAGAGAATAGGGCAAATCATATGGTTCTTAACACCAAAACGAGACAATGCCATTACCTGAAGTAGGAACTGAGGTTGATTTCAGGTTATGGACATTGAGCTTACAATAGTACTCAGGATTGAAAATGTGTGGCTCATGGAACTTGTACAAACGTCGAAAACCACAGCAAGTTTAATTCGAAAAACATGAACAGAAAATTGGAAGTAAGGCAAGAACTGGATTTGGTATCAGCTACTAAATTTCAGATACATGTGTTTCTTGTTTATATTAAGTGGAACCCATAGATATACCATGGACTTGTCTGCTTATCTACACCTGATATGTCATTTTGCTTCAGCATTCTCCATATCTATACACTTTTGATGTATGTATTACATTAGATGACAAGTCGATTACAAATCTTGATTGTTAATTGGAGCACCAATGAGCCCACAATAAAAAGGGATGCTTGTATCGATGAGTTCAGAGATCATTGGATGTACTATGTAGTGGTTCCAGTAGAAGCTTGAGTCCATCATCTCCCAATGCCGTGGTACCATTTGAACATGACTGAAGTCTCTGGTGCCGTTCTGTATAAACAGCAGCATTCAGCATTATCTGTTTTCATCCCACGATGGATGATCATTTTCTTTTTACAATTAAACATAATAGATCATACCAACTTCAAGCAATGAAGTGGGAGGGGCATTCAAAACAACATCAGGTCCCCTGCAGTTTTTGCCAAGAAAATCGTAGACGATATTTATAGCAAGTTTCTTGAGAATGGATGCCGGCTTCTTCGCTTTAGCATGTGAGTTCCCAAGAATATATGTAACACCAGATTCCCTGGCTCTCATAATCTCTAGGGATTCATCTCTGAGGATAGAATTCTCCACAATCTCAAGGCCGTCAGCTGTCACCTCTTTGAAAGCTGATAGACACCGCTGATTCTCTTCACCATCTGAGGAAAGGAAGCCAGAAGATGGTCTGGTATTCAATCCAGATGTGGATTCTGCCCCTTCAGTTTCCACAAATTCCGTGATCCTAGAAACCAATCTGTTTTCAAAATTGTAGTTTTCTTGCTGTAGATCCTTGTATCCATACCTAACTATGCACCTGAACATGCCATACTCTTTTGGCCCAATCCTACCTATAAGAAATCGCTCCTGCTCACAAACATAAGGAACTTGAATGGATTTCACACACACAAACACCAACACCTGATGAAAAGCAGGCAAGTTTGTCACAAAATGCCCAAAAACAGCCGGCACCCCCGTCACTATCTCAGTGTAAATGACTCCAATTCCTGGCACACGAACCATGCCAATGCTAGGCCCAGAATTAAATATCCTGTAAATTGATACCCTGTTCTCCATATCGAATTCGTGTTTCTTAAGTGTACCATAGTTCCAAACATACATGATGCACATGAAGATCAAGGAAAGAATAAGTGGTATCCATCCCCCTTCGTGTACCTTGGTAAGAGATGCTGAGATGTAAAATAGCTCAATCGATCCAAAGAACACCAGAAAAGCAACAGCCACCATTATCCTTTGCTTCCACACAATTATTATCACCAAAAACATCAAGCAACTTGTCACAAACATGACAACTGTAACAGCGAGCCCTGCAAATTGGTGAAGCAATGAAAAGCTACATGAAAAGGAAAATTTACAGTGTAATTGGATATACCCAACTTCCTGGTGTCTTGAATATTTTGGCATCATGGATGGATATCTATGCTGGCATGTATGTAACATTTTTCTGCTCTGTCTGCCCCCAAGCATATCAATGCTCCCACCGGTACTAATCTCTCTTTCCATGCCATTTTGAACACAAGCACTGAAAGAAAACTTCCCATTCTGCCAAATATATTCAGAACAGCCTTAATTGGGGGTATATTTAAACGTGTCCGTAGACGGTTTATTACCAGTTCTTACCATAAGCATGACCAATCATGTTTGTGTCCCTTAGTCCGATTGTGACAGCCAAACACAGACACATGAGTATCCAATTGACTTCTGGGATGTATATCTGCCCATATATCTGGCTTGAAGTATGAACAATCTTCACTCGAGGGAAACAGCTCAGTGCACAGCATTGGCTTACTATAGAAAAGGTTGCTGATATGACAGCTTGACTTCCAACAATAGATGCCAAAGTGGCCACAACAAAGACCGGCCAAAATACAGGTTCTGCAAGGATAGAATGACTTCAATATGTAGGTAGAGGAGAAAAACAAAATGAACAAATAGAGAATGCAATGCATTAAAATACAGCGATATTGGAATCAAACTTGCCTGGTATGGCTTTATAGAAGCTCTGCTGAATATCTTGATGGTGTTTAGAGAGAAATGCAGCTTCACCAATGTAGGCAAGCATCAAGCATGGATATACCAGAAAAGTGAAAGCAATCTGGCAATGCAAATATATTAGTTCAAAGTTACAAAAAAGGAGCTTTCGACGTGAATTATTTTCCTTCATAATGATGCAATGGGGACAGTCCATTTCCTAAAACATATTTATGTGATGCCCATATCAGATTCAATCCTATTCTTCACCTTTAATACAGAACATAATAGATGTATTCTACTAAAGTCCTGTTTCCCCATGTCACCAGTTTGATACCTCTTGCTAGTGTCAAATTCAACATGCATCAATGTTCAAGTTTGACAGGTTTACCTTAATTGAAAATGGAGAGAAATGGCCCAAATCCGCAAACATGGTCTCAACACCTGAAAAAGCAGTTCATTTTATACCATATAAACAATGTTGAAAAAAAAGGAGGTTACTATTAAAAGAAAAAAATCTACCTGTAATGCAGAGTACCACTCCTCCTAATGACACCCACCCTTCAGTTCTGGTGCTTTGAAGGAACCTATACATGTAGAATGGGGAAAGTGCACGGAATATGCTTGGATTCCATTGAAATATATTATATACACCAATGCTGCTAATGCATAGAAGCCATGCTGTGACAATGGGAGCAAACAAAAACGCAACCCTGTGTGTGCCATGATGCTGAAGAGAGAAGAGCCCCACTAAAATGACACATGAAATCACCACAACATATTCTGTGAGAAAAAAAAATTGTTAGCCAGACGAAATAAGAGAAGATCGAGGGAGGAAAAAAATGCTATGAGGTATAAGAAGTGGATTATGGCTGCGGATGAACTCACTCTCATGAAGTGTTGTAAATTTTACTTTGACACCAGAAACAGCTGAAAGAACTACAAAAGAAAATTTCCAAAGTAAATATAATTTTACTCTAACCATTCAAAAAAAATTATACATAATTTTACTCTACTCTGAAAGACAAAATAATAAACAAGAAAATTTTCATTCGGTCATGTCGATGGGGCTTACTTGTTGAGACCCATTCTGATGGGACTCATGGCACACACAAGTCAAGTCAACATGAGAAACCCATCATGCAGCCACTGTGCCCTCCCACCCCTTCCCCTGCAGATGCCCTCGCCTAAAATCAGGTCAAATTTCTTTTCTTTTCTTTTTTTGGATGATAAAATCAGGTCAAATTTCCATAGGTCAGACTCAATCCACATTCAATAAACATTTATGGCCCACTAGTGGGCCGCCCTTATTTTGGTGTTAGGGCATCTACATGGTGAGGCTGCATGATGATGTTACATGGATGTTGGGTCTCATACATAGTAGATATCCCCACAAGTGCCATTTGGAATAAGCACAAGGAACAAGAAGCATGCACATCTTAATACTTGCTAAAAAGAAAAAAAATGGAACAAAGATCTGCCCACATGACCATCAAAATTTGTTTATGGATCTTTTTAGTAGTCTCTTAAAATGACTATCCTTTAATAAGAAGGATACCATATCCAGATTAACACACTCTAACTCAACATAAAAGTATGTTTTGGAAGGGTTCTGGCGGTTTAAAAATAAAATTTGAAACTCCATATGCATATATCCAAACTTCCTACAAAATGCATCACAGTGGATTGCTACCGTTAGATAATAACAATTGGTCTAAAGGGTAGAGTAAAAACAATTTATGCAAAACACTACCCCTAGAAAGTTTGTGTGTGTGTGTGTGTGAGAGAGAGAGAGAGAGAGAGAGAGAGAGAGAGAGAGAGAGCAGTTTTCCCTACATTAATAAACAAGCAGAAGATAAGTTTTATTGAACAGTAACTAAAGAAAAGTTTCATACTGTGGAACTTTTTTTTCTTACACACCTGATATGGTAGGTGTCAGCACCCCATCACTAATAGTCATACAGGTTCCTAATAGAACAATAATTAGAAGCCAATTACGGAATCTCGGATGCTTCTCAAAAAACACTTTCATCATAGAACTCTGCCACGTGTCAACTGCTCCTTCCGTGCCGTAAGCAGACAGTTTCTCATCTGATGCTTGTTGATTGGGTAAAACACATAGTCTTGCATGTCTGCAGAGTAAAGAGTACAATGCAAAAGTACCACCTGCATTAAAAGTAAGGAAAAACAAATGAAAACTATAAACAGAGTTGAAAAGGGTATAAAATACTAAAACCAATGGAACTGGCATTCATATGTGCATCAGAGTAAATCAGAATGTGCACCAGAGTCAAACATTGTGATCCTCAGAAATCCTACATGCCAAAATGTAATGAGTGTGATGTATAGAAAAAAACACATTTTCAGAGACAATTCAGTCCAAATGATTTTCTGTAGAAGTGTTTACACTTTACAGAAGGAATCACATTAGAACTATGAAATAGTCTTAACAGTGCTGATATACACAAATGAAAGACGAAAGATTTACTTCCTAATAGAAATTTAAAGAAGTATCCACCTGTGTTTTGAACACAGGGCCAGCTTACTTGAGTTCTGGCAGCACCTACTAAGCTGCATGCCAGACTCAGGCCTTCAAAAGAGGCCACTAAAGTAGATAGATTGATCAGACCTGGGGCTGACTCTGACCCAAACAGAAACCCTCGTACCCGTACCCCACAATAATTGTGGAATTATAGTTTTCTTCTGTAAACTGTACACTTCATGATCTTCAATATCCATACGTATGTGACTGTTTTCATTGATTCACTGAATTGAGGATGAAAAGCCTGCGCGGACAGCAATTCCTTGAAAATACCTTGGCTTGGAAGGTCATACCTCTCTGATTGGCAGCCCTTATCAATTTGGATCACTGAAATGTGATCAGACATGGGCCCACATGCATGGGATTTATAGGAAGAAGTTCCTTGAGGGCTTATGACGCTATTGTTAGAGTGACTCATATGGCATGAGGACTCAAGGATTGGCACAAACTTGTATAGTTATGTAATCACACAATCAATGGGATTATACCATGTACGTACCAATATGTAATCACACAATCATTGATTATACCGTGTATATACCATATATAGATGAGAAGCAATTATATATTGAGTGGATCGGCCTTAAGGAGATCACTCAGTTTTTCCAACAAAATTATATTTTCTCTGTCTCTTTTTATTACTTTGTTTGCTATACATCCTCCTTATAGTTTAGTAATATAGAAACTGAACTTTTCTTCTAAATAATATTAAATTAGGATTAGAAATATACTTGAGATCATTCATCTTTTTTGTAACAAATAATAAACAAATAGTGAAAATAAACGAACTAACATGTCACATGGTCAGACCAAGCCCAGTTCGGGTCCAACCCCACACAGCTCATATGGCAATTTTTTAGGAGAATATGCCCTTTTTCCCAGTATAGAACATACTTAATCTTCATAAAGCATAGTTATTCTTCATATAAACAGATTATGATGTTGTTTAAACAACAAAGATTAAAAAAATACCTTCCCCATTGTCATCAGCTGTCAACACAAAGAAAATATATTTGAAGAGAGGAATGAGAGTGAAGGTCCAGAAGATAAAGGAAAGAACACCGTAAATCTCCTCATCATTCTCATGGAGGCACAGCTTTCCCATGAAGGTGCTCTTATAGACATAGAGAGGGGAGGTACTGAGGTCACCATAAACCACACCAAGACTTTGATAAGCAAGTGTTAGAACAGCCAACCATGATGCACTCTTCATGTTCTGTTTCCGGTACCAAATTCACTTATATCAGTAAAAAAAAAAAAAAGAATGCAAATTGGCCAAGAAGGTATTAGTAGAAATGCAGTAATGCAGCAACGATGAATGAAGTAATGGAGACATGAGAAAAGAGCAATTGAGGAGCAGAGTAGACATATAATGCTTGTGGATCATTTCATCTACGTCAACATAGCCACCTTGTAACCACCCAAACTGTCAATCCAATGAGAAGCACCATGAACAGCAATGTAGCAAAAGAAATCAAACCACCCCACAATCCAATTGAAGGCCTTCAGATGGAAAAGAACACAAAATTGCTCAATGGTGAAAACTTTAGTAGATCACCCATCCTTAAGGTGCCTATCACATGAACAATCCATTTCAACAAGGGAGGGAAAATGTACAGACTAGAGAATAGCAGCATAACCAAAAGCCAATAGGAAGAATTGTACAAAGTCTAGTTGGGCTAAAACCAAAAGAAGTCATATAAATACACGAAACTTCAAGCACCCAGAAATTCAAAATGAGAATTCTGGAAATCTCTAATTCAGTCCATGGAAACACACATTCTCACTATTGTCTGTCTTTATCCCAAAGAGTATGATGGCTACATGCATTTATACTGAATCTGGAACAAAACCCATTTCTTTAAACGTAAAATCATTTCACCGAAACCCTTCCAATAATCAAGAACTCTTTAGCAGCCAGAAAAGATAACATACTGCAACTACTCATATACCCATTTATGTACAACCCACTGAAAGAGGAAGGTGAATACAGAACAAAACAAAACAGAACTAAACATAAAAGAAGGAACTTTGTCCCCATCCCCATGTAACTTTTGACAACAAAAGAGAGAAAGAGAGAGATGAAATACCTGGGTATGGCTTTCTTCTCCTACTGGTGATGGCTGTACTACTGTTGAGGACCTTGAGGGATTCATTGTAGGATCAGAGAGATGAAAGAGAGAATTAAGGGTGGCAATGGGGTGGTGTAAAGGAGGAGAGAAAACAGGGTTTTGATATAGAGATGGGAATGAGAATGTGGGCAGTGAAACAAGTAAGAAGCAGGCGTTTTATTTGTTTTAAGGAGAAGTAAGAAGCAGTTGAAGTTTGTCAAATAATAGGTTAGGAAATGAATTCAATGGCACTCACAAAATCTCAACAAACTCGCTCCCTCTCTCAAGTAAAATTTTCCTGGGAAGCAAAATCTGATTCTATATATCTACCAATCCTGGTTATTAACATTGTGGGGCCCTTGTAACAGAGTAAAATTAGATAAACTGCCGATGGAACAATCTAACCATCTGACTTGACTAACTAAATTGGATAGGTGAAGTGATTTTCAAGAAGCCATTTGATAACCAAAAATAATGATCCCTCTAATTAGCGTCGATCTTAGACTATTCTCCATCTGGCATGGAACCCATGATATGGACAGGTTAGATTGGTAAGCATATATATGATGTATGCAGTCTTGTTTGTTGATGTTATCACCACAAGACGATGACATGGACAACTAAACTTAAAGAGATAATTTTAATGCCATCAATGTGTAAAAACAAATAGTGTGATATTAATTGCTTCTACTGACGTAACTAATTGCAATTGTTAAAAATAGTTTAATTGATGCACTTAATGAAATCAAGATGTTTGCCAATCCACCTGTAACTCAGTGGTGACCGGTGAGGCACCTCCTTTCCAAAGAATTAATCATTGATCAATTTATGATTGTAACACTAATTAGGAGGGGCATTAGTATGCAGGTAAATTATTTTAATTTTTTCCATTCGTGGAACTCTGGGGTAAGGAGTGGCCATGGCCCCTACGTAGTTTTGGAAAAATCTATGGTGCTTTTACATTGATTCCCTTTTTTCTTTATTTTTTAATATAGCAGCTCCCCTGACAAAAAAACACTTAACCACATTTTGATTGGAAATTGCCATTTCAAGAAAACTACTTTAGTTTTATGAGTGTGTTTTTTAAATGAAGATTTTACGGGTAAAAGTCCCATAGGACCCTATACCACTGATGAAGTCCCAGTAGCACCGTATGGACGGGAGGGGTCCTCTTAGTGCGCTTTTGTCCATTTTTTGTCATTTAGCGATATGGTCGATATTGACCATTCTGTTATAGTTGTTTTCGATTTGCAGAACCCAAATAGAAATTAGGTTTTGCTCTCTTGGTTGCTGGTGCTGCTCCAAAGCGAAGGATGCTATAGATGGGGCCAGGGGAGACAAGGAGAGGGAGGATACGAAGGAATGGAGGACAGCGAGCATGGGGTCATCTTTGTCGGAGGAGGAGGGAAGATCACCATGAAGGGAGGGGAGGGGAGACGGAGGCGAAGTTGTAGGTGGAGATGAGGAAAAGGCTTGGGCTTGGAGGTAGTGGGGGAGGGTGGGAGAGGATGGGGCCAAGGACCTGCACACCCAAGGGGAGTGAGAGGAGGCAAAGGCGCAGGATCTACAGGTAGACCTGCAGATTCGTCTTTTTTGTTTTGTTTTGCAATATGGTTGATTTCGACCAATCTGTTGTGTTCAACAAATAAGACAGTTACATGTTGAAGAAAATCTAACCGACAGAATGGTCGATATCACCATATCTCAAAACGATATGTATATATTTTTAAGGGCCACATGATGACCCCTCCCGTGTCCAACATGATACAGGGTCTTTGTAGGATGTATGGGGTCCTACAGAGATTTTTCCCATAAATTTCTCTTTTTAAGTCGACTCACATAAATATTGCCCATATAAATAAAAATTCATCTAAAGTTGTTGCTTTGTCTTATTGTCTTTAGGTTCACAAGGTCAGAAATTCAATGATATATTATTTAAGGGGTTCGCCATTTCAAGTAAAATCAGTTGGTATCATTAAAAGGTTTCATAAATGAATGAACTTTTGTCTTTCTATCTAGAGCAGTTAATTAATATGCATATAAAATTTTGTTACTAGACAACCCATGTTATACAATGGAGCATTCATTAATCCATCTAGTAATCTTTTCCCTAATTTTTAAGTATATATTAGATTTTTTTATATAATTTATAACTTATGGAATTTTTAAATTTCTCTTCTGTAACATTGGTAGGTTTCTTTTGTATAGAAGAAGGGATTATGTTTGTGTATGGTAGCGGAAGCCGAAGGAATCATGTTTATTCAAAGATATATGGGTAGTATAATCAGGCTTTGAGTTTGAACAAGTGGGATCGATGGTTCAATCACCTAGACAGTTCAATTCATGGGTCCCACTGGGGGCAGACTTCACATAAAAGAAAGTCTTTCAAACAAGTCAGTATCCGGTAAGGATCTTCCTACATGATTCATGTGAGGTGCATGGTTTTATTCCCATCAGGATCAACGATCTAGATCACAAATCACTGAGGCCCCACACATGTGGAATGCATAGACTTGAGAGTTCCCCGCTGCCTCTGAAAGAGGGATTTCTTACTAATAATTTATACTGCTGGGATTTCACATCAATATCTGTGCATATCAATGCATCTAGTTAAAAAAATTTGGCTTTGGTGTCCAAATCTGCAAAAGTAAGGATTTTCAAATCCTACAAAAAGAAGTCAGATATAAAAATCTTAAAAAAATAGGATTTACATTGATCCAAATCCGCGGAAAAGAAATTCATATATAAAAGGGTTACATCCAACATTAAAAGAAAGGTCGCATATTGGATGGCTAGGATCTTCCCACTCTGGGTTGATTTTTAATCCCTGTTTCGGCAGTTAATAAATTGTCTAATTAGCTAAATATGGGAACCTCCTACAGAACTTGACCATTGGTTGAAGGGAACATTATATAAATCGCTTGGTTGAGAATTCATGCCCGCTCTCTATTTCTAGCCGTTGGATTTGAGGAGAAAAGAAAGGCCGGTCAAAATTTTAAACTATCGCTTAAATTCAATGATTAAAATCATCAGATCAAGACATGAAAGGTGGGCACTATCTGATACTGGCTAGGATAGTAGTATCTTACTCATGAACGTGAGGGTCACATGGTGCATTACACGTTGGATGAGCTAAGACTGGCATTTCTCAAAGCCAACTTGGAAAAAGTCTGTTTCTCGCATTGAGATCATCTGCCTACTACGCAAATCACATCAATCAACGACACTTAAGTAAGTCATTTTCAGAAAAACAGGAATGCCGACTTCAAATAGCAGAGTGTTGAATTTAAGGTGCCTTTTGTGTAATTCAAATTTAACCCCGACCGTAACCATATACATGGCAGTCCACACCTTACAAGTCCCTAGATTGGCCCTCAAGGGCACGTTTGTTTATCACTTTTATGTGGAAAATCTATGTTTCAGGCGTTTGGTGTAGAACAATTTTATAAAAACGCTTTCCTACATTTTCAGCATTTTTCTTGATAATGGTGGAAATGGGTTTCCTATGAGGGGTATAGGAAATGGGTCTCCTCGAAAAACTTTTTCCTATTTTTGTCACTTTTGTCCATTTCAACCAAAAACTCTACAATTCTTTCATTTTTTATTTTTTTAAATAAATTATTATTTGATGTTCAATAAATAATATACATGTTAAGTTATTTTTCTTCAAAAAATTATTTCACCAAATAAGAAAATTTGATTTTATATAAGAAATCTACAGCTGCACCAAACAACATTAGCACCAATTCAACGAGGAATTTTTTTTTGCACCAAACATGAATTTCTAAATTCTACGGAAATCATTTTCGATGTTTCCATTTCTACGGAATTTGCTGACGTGGCAATTTCCCCTTTCCGCATAAAAGATGTGTATGTGTACATATACATGCCTTTTGTAACGCCCCAATTCCGAATACCGAAGATAACGCTAAGGTATTCGAAGTTGACGCGCTACTTCCCAGAAAAACCGAGAACTTCCAAGATCGTAGTCTGTAGTGAGATCAAATTTTAAAACTTTTTAAACAACATCATAATCAACAGTTATATGCGGAAGCGTAACAAAAAATAGCGGAAGCAATAGTATAATGTATATAAATTAGATGTAAAAGTGTGGAAGCCTGATAGTAATCTCAAAGTATAGTTATCAAAAGGTTTATACATATCAGTCAATCTACCCATGTCTCACCACAGAATACTCTCAAATCCCAAAATAACTGCACTCAGTCCCCCTGTGTAGGCTCTCCATCCTTCGGCTCAACCACTTGGTCAGCCGGCCCCCATCCGTAGTCACCAATTACAGGCGCCTCATAGATCGCGTCACCCGTGGGATCATGGTCTAGACCTAAGCACCAAATATGGGTCAGATCCAAGGATCTGACAAGGCACCATATGCAGATAACACAAGATGTATACACAAAGAGAGTAATGACAGGTACATAATCATATGAGTAAACAATGTACATAATCTAGGCAGTTGAACAGTAATAGCAGTTTAGAATCAGAAATGTAAAGTACACTAATCTAAATAGACAACAAAGGGGCACATCCACACAAGCTATATACACCGCAGGATATTATGCTACGGTCCTCCCGTACTGTAAACGTCTCATACCATAAACAATTTGCGGTGGAGAAAGGGTAATAACCATGCAAGGGATAACAACCCTGATAAATATAACATACAATATACATAACACCGATCACACCCCTTTATCGCACTGATCACACTCATTTATCTCACCGATCACACCCCTTTATCAGATTAACCCGGACGCGGTATCACACCGTCTGTCTAATCACAGCTTATCATGATAGCTCTAAGTAACCAGAACATAGCTCCTACCAGAGATGATCAGTCAGCTGGCTGAGCTTAAAACAACTAAGTGAATGTTCAGTGCCGACTCGGAAACTAAGTACGGGTCAGTGTCTGTCTAGGCTTATCTTGCGTGAGCAAGGTCCTACCCAGGTCTCTAAGAGGTTAAGGTACAACATGGAACACAATCTAATAAACAAGTCCAAGTCCAACAACATTGGATCCACTCCAAGGCTCACAATCGTGGCCTGAGGTAACATAAGTACCATACTATATCCATTACACAAGCATTCATCCTATGCTCATACACAATGAGCTAACCAACCATTAAAGACTAACCTATCCAATCTAAGGTTCCATATTCCCAATCTTAGGCCGTATGAGGGCCCGCCTAGACACAGACACGGGTTAATTATCTCCAAACACCACATAGGGTCACCTCTAAGTAATCTTAGGTTCAGGTCCTCCAATTTCCATTAATTAATATGTTTAAGACAACAACAAGGATAAAAGAAAAAAACAACTCATGAAAACCTTAGAAACAGGGAATCAAGTGGAAATAGGCAAATGACCAATCGTAGGTAATGGTCCACTCTTGGTTCAAGCCTCATCACATGATTGGATCCCTAACTGTAGCCTCAGGTGTCAAAAATAGTAAATCTGGTGCTCCTGAAGTTGTGAACACCATGGGCTACAATTAAGGTTCGAGTCATTGATGATTCGAATCATAAAACCTCAATTGGTGGGCCATGCCATTGATTCGTGTGTGGCACAGTTGATGGAAGGTCATTTGAATGGTCAATGGACTCCACATGTGATCAAACATCACAAATATACAGAATTCTAAAATTCATTGTTTACAGTTTGCCCGATCGACATCACACCCTGGGATATCGATCGGGTGAACTGGATGTTGACATCCCAGGTCGACATCCTGCAGTGTCCCCGGTCGACATCATAGCCGTGATGTTAACCGGGTTCACTGAGACCTGGTGTCAAGCACCGGGGGGGTTCTGCAGGAAATCCAGTGTATCCGGTCGATATCATGGCCGTGATGTCGACCATGTACACAGCATTTCTGCCCTGAATGAGAAATACATGTTTCAGTTATTCTCTGTAGGTTCCTGTGTGCCCGGTCAACCGAGGGTCCGGTCGACCGGGTACACTATCTGTGCGCATTTCAGCAGAAATTAGCTAAGACCTGTATTTTTGTCATTTCAGTGTGCCCGGTCGATTGGTTTCAAACCTTCTCCATTCATCACATTCATACAATAAAACACAAAAATACTCCAATATCCTCCATCCACCATCCATCCGGGCCATTGATCTTCCAAATGGGAAAACTCATCAATCAATGACCAATTTCCTATAGACAAAGCTCAAGAAGAAGATCTAAGCATGCATCTCTACTCATTTGAATTGAAATAACAGAAATAAGAAAGAAAGCATGCATCAAGTGAAATTAGCATAGAGTACTTACCTTACTGTGGAAGAAAAGGAAAATTGAAGTGAGAGATGAGATCTATTAGAGTGTTGTAGTTGAGATGGGATAGCCTCTAGCCTCCTTGTGCTGGGATTTTCGGGAATTAGGGTTACTTGGGGAAGAAGATAGGTTAATTGAGAGAGATGAAATGCAATTATGGTTTAGGCTATTGTTGCAATAGTTTAGGTTCTATAGTTTAGGGTTTTTGGTTAATTACCAAAAGGGTATATTGGTTGTTAATGGAGATGAAATGGGGCCATGGGCATTTGGGTAATTTGGTAAGTTATAGAATGTTCCACTCTCAAGCCCTCCCATTAATTCTAATGAAAGTCAAATCCTAATCTAATCCAAATCTAATACAAATTAAATAAAAGTTATATCTAAAACTTAGGAATATTAGACATCTACTCCACTAATTCCTAATAATTAGCTTAATAAAGATAAAAATTACCTTATTAATTATTATTTAATTCAAACTGAGGGCCCACCGGGGTGAGGCCTCACGCTCTTACAATGGTGGGGGTTATTTGTGCTAGGGTCCACTCGATGAGTGTTTCAAGGTCATATAAACTCTGCAGCCTATACAGTATATTTGACACAGATGACAACATTCCTTGTCGGCTCTCAGAGACTAAACTTCCCTTCATATTTTAAGAATAGGTACCAGTGACCGAACCAAATGCCTAGAGAAGGAAGTATTTGATTATGTACCTTATTTTCCATTGCATCTATTACATTATATTATGTAAAGCAGTTCACCTTGTAGCAGCATGAATGACTCTTTTTTTTAATGTATAAATGTCATTTTCTCAACATATGAAATTATTTTAGTAATTTTAATGTTTAAAATTGGAAGGTTGCGTCAGATCGATAATGCAACTATAAAAATTTGTTCCACTTTATTAAGTTCAATTTGCATGTGACTCGTATCCTAAATAGAACTCAAGTGGGGTACTTTAGCCGGAACACTCATTCATCAAGGCATCTTTGTCTTGTAGCGCCAACTAGGGATCGATCTCTCGTCTTCACATTAAAAGAACCGCTCATTTGCTAGTGATTTAAAAAAATAAAAAGAAAAAAAGAAAAGAAAAGTGGGGCTATTTAAAATTAGTATAGTTTGGATTTAAGAGACCAAACTAGGAGGGCAAAGAAGAGTGAGGAGCATGCTCTCTCCCATAATTTTTGGAAAAACCCTTATTGTTATAGATTTTATTTTATTTTTACATTAAGGCCTCTCCTAGTTCTGTCGCCCAAGTACAAGTCCACGGTGATAAAACCCATTGCGTATTTGGCACCCCCCAAAAGAAGATTTTCTTTTAGTGAATCTAACCCTTACAAACTCAATCGGGCCCAAGATCAGGTTTACTGCAAACAATATCTAACATGTTTGCACTTTTGTGTGTGCATCCTTACATGGAGAGAAAGTAGAAGATGACAATTTTGACCATATACACTCAATCCTATTCGTGGCCGCAGCTTCATTAGAATCTTCTATTAATACTTTTTTTGGTAAACAATTTCTATTTCTATAAATACTTAAAAGGAAGACTTTGGTAAAGGCAGGAAGATTTTCACCCAAGAGCAAACTCATAGGTGTATTACGGTATGGTTTGTGGGGCCCACTTGAATGCATTCCTACCATTGGAGTGGGATGGACATAATGGTTTCTTATGGATGAGGGTTATGCCAAAATAATAATTATAATAATAATAAAATAAAAATAAAATCAACCCCATCAGATTATCTGAACTCTTGATTAATAACCTAAAAATTAAACGGTCGTTTAACTAGAAGTTTTTTAAAATTGTATCCAATAGCGAATAAACGGTTTGATGAATATAAAATTGGGCATGATTTCAAGCCTAGGGGGATAAGAGTGTGAAAGGAATTACACTGGTCAAAAGTGGGTTCATATAGATGGATTGCACATGTAATTTGCTTGTGGGAGAAGATTTTCCCTATAAGGTGATCTCAAATTGATCGAATAAGATTGTGCTAAATTTATCACCCTGATGTCAAGATCAAGCAAAGTTGTACAATGGGTCTAAAAATGAAGGCAACAAATCATTCCCACCTTTACAGTAGGTGAAGAGCTTGAAACTCAGCAGCATATAATTAGCATTCATCATTAAATGAAGGTGTATTTTAGTCCAAGTGAAAATTGCTCTTTCTTAATTTGATGTTAGGCCTATTATCTATCATGAAAGTTGGTTGAGATTCAATGACTAACTATGGATGTCATTTATGGTTAAGATTCAATGATTAACTATGGATGTCATTTATATGTATAAGAGAAGATATGAGTGTATTATTAGACACAAATTCTACAATGTGCATGAGAGAGAGACACACAAATTCTACAATGTGCGAGTCAATTACAGATTATTGTTTAGCACGGGCTGAAAAAATGAAAATATTTTAAAAATTATATTTTTCTTTAAAATTTTGTAGAAAAGAAAAGAAATATAAAATAAATAAATACAGATTTGTCACTCTTAAAAACTCTATATATTAAAATTTGTTAAAAAAGATAAATTATTGTAAATAAGAAATGCACATAAAATCAGCTTGAACTAAAAGCAACTAAGTAAGCAAAGAATAAATGAGACTGACATAAAACCATCAAGATCCTTTGATACTCAATTGTGACTAACTGCATAATTAATAGGAAATCACTAAAAAGTTCCTTACTCAAATACAAACTTAAATGAGACTCCTAGGTTCAAATGGTGTAGAGTACCCCAAGAAAGCAATCTGGAAATTCAACACGTTGATTTCATTGGGCATATACTGCACACTAATCGTATTGAGTGAACAGATGTGGTCATAAGATTTGTGTGACTTCTTATTGAAATGTGAAATTGCAAATCCTTTTAACCCAGTTGTGATTCTTTTTCCATATAATATGCTTTATCTCCTATGAAGCGGCACTTATTCTTATTTGACATTAATTTTACTTTTATTCTTTTTTGGATTGAATAAAGAATTAATGAACTATTAACTTTGAGCCATAAAATCGAGGGTGGTCATCATTTGATTATAATGATATTTGGGTCTCACATAATCCACATCAAGCCCTTCATGCCCCTTTGTATTTCGCCGTAGGATTGCATATTACATGAACTTCAAAGACAGTTCCTCTATTGAGAATAAGGGTTATCCAACTGGTTGGGTACTCTTTCTTACCTATCTATTCCTATCTATTCAGAATTTGATCCTGAATTATGAATTCTTCTTCTCATAGGAAAAAGCTTCTTTTCCATAATTGAGACTTGGCTTAATGTGGAGCATGCTTCTTTGGATTTAGCTGAGCCTCACATGTTTCCCGGCCGTCTTTGTTGGATAAAAGAACTTTGCTCTATTGAAAGTAACTCCAAATGAAGTTAAATTATCTCAATCTACTAGTTAAATCTGACTCCTTTTTTCATTACTTTCAATTCCCCATCTGATTGAAACAATTCATGAGGTATTTAGTCTAATTACCGACTGTTCTAAGAAGTACTCTTGTGTACTTGAAGGCCCACAAATGTCTCTGTACAGACTGAGATTGGAGTGTGATAGGTGTGTGAACTATGACCATTGACCTAATTGATAAGAAAACGTTTTTGTTTTTTTGTTAAAATATAAGAAAAGTAATTGAAGATATACACCACATCCACTTGCACGAACCAATCTTTCTGTTTTCTATCAAAATCATTCGCATCTCCTGTTCAATGATTTCAGGTCAATTATCAATGCATCCAAACAAAGATCCAATCAAACATAGCAGAGAATCAGAGATAGCTCCGGATATTGTAGGTGTGCTTTTTGCATCAGTCAGAACTCCCAGAAGTGACAACTTCACGGCCACTATTTGACTGTCTGTACTGCCTGGAACTTTGAATACCCAAGATGTGGGCCATCTGTTAGCTTATTTCTTGAAAGGTATTGATTTCAACCAATTTTATAGCATCTGGGGAGATTTGTCTATATGGTTGAAAAGATAGTAAGATCTAATATCTATTAGTTGATAATGGTTTTTGTGTAATATGCTAGTGTTAAATGCTGGAATTTTACATTTTCATTGGAAGAAGCGATTTCATTAATGTATAAGCATTTATTGAAAAGGAGAAAATGTGATGATAGATTATGGGGAAAAATATTACACAAATGTATAAATATCTCTTAAAATGTTTTTGGATATGCACATAAAAAAGGTAAAAAAATTATGGGGAAAAACTAAATTACACCAAGACTTTTAAACATCTCTATATCTTCCAAACAGTATAGCCGGTACATGCCTTAAAAAATCAATCCTTAAGCTGATCAGGGGTGAAACAAAGCATTGCAATTCTTTTTTTACCCTAAAGTTTCACAAAACTCAAGATATCTTTAACCCTTAGCATGGACATGTTTGTATGAAGGAATTAAATTTCTAGGAATTCCAAGATATGCATTTCTTAAAGTAGTTAGAAATTGAAGAAATAATGGTAAAGTCCATAAGTATTGGCCATCAAATAATCTTCCCTCTTATACAAAATGAATGAAGGGGAGATGGAAAATGAATTCACAATCATCATCCTAGTAAATCAAATCTTAATTAAGTCAAGGATCTGGTATTCATATCTGCCTTATATCCTTGAACCATCACCTATTTTATAATTTCGTGTTGGAACCCATATTACCTCTAATGCCTAGGAAAATAATTTAATACAAACAAACAGGACCTAAGAAGATGATAATTGCAATATGGTATACGTGTGATCCCAAACACAAGCAAAAGGAATTTACATCCTGAGAATGTTGTTACTAGCTCACATACTAGCCGAGAATATTTGCCAAGACTCTTGAAAATATACATATAATCCTTCGTCCAGAAGAATCAAGCTTTTATACCTTGCATGATATTATAAACAGTAAAAATCCATTATACCATTAAAAGAACCTGATCTCCTCTGATAGCTAATAAAATTCAAGGGCCTCCCAGAATATTTGTTATTCTAGAAGACACAGTATCTCATTGTTCTCCCCACCATTTATTAATTGAAAGGTCAAAGACAAAGCGACAGCTAAATCGTGTGCCATCTTCCACCCCCATCACATACCAAACAAAAACAATCTACATCTCTTTCATAAATGAAGATAGATATTTGTTCAAATTATTATTGTTGGGGAGGAATTATGGGGTCTGATTCTCTTTCTCTCTTTTATTTTATTTTATTTCTAAATCCTAGCTTAGCTTGGGACTGGCCCCTAGCCCTCTGGCGAGGGAGCCCTCGGGTGAGGGGAGTAAACCTAGGGTGACGTAGGGAATTCTTTGGTGAGGAAAGTTGACCTCAGTGAGTAGCACAATCTTAGGTGAGGCAAAGTATCTATCCAGGTTTGAATCCTAAGCAGGTATATAAGAACTGACACCTCTTATCACTAGGGCAAGAGGCCATTCTTGGCCAGTGGATTGCTGATCCATTGCATTCGAACATTTGGAGCCATTTGACTTATTCAAATCGGTGATATGATGGGGTCAAAATGGATATGACTGGCCTGGTTTCTATACATATTGGTTCCGGATTACCTTGCCCGTTTGAGAATTTACAATTAAAGTGGAAGTGAATGAAAGCCTCCATTTGCTACAGAAGAAAGACTAAATGACAACTTTAAAATTTAAAAGTACATAAATTTAAATTTTCCTCTTTTTTTTTTTTTTTAAAGAGAGTAAAAAAATAACTTTCTTTCTCAACTAAATGACAAGAGAAATATGCTTTTTGCATAAAAATTAAAAAAAGATTTCCTATCAACACATTTTATTCTTTCTTAATTTGATACTTCATCTCACTTCATTCGATACAACAAGAGGATTCTATGCTACGTACATTTCTATTTGGATGAGAGGGATGAATTCTGCATTTCAACTCCATTCATAGGAAACTGAAATACTCTCTATTGAGAAAAATAAAGTCTTTTTCCATTTTCCATGAAAAGATGTGTCATGCCAAATATTAGAATATAAAGTAAGAAAGAAAATCAGATAATTTTTCTCTTTACTTTGAAATCCTTTGTCTAACAAAATCACCCAACCTTGTCCAAGCCCGGCATACTAATAGCCTTATAAGGTATTGACCCAAAAAATGGTCAATAAATATATAAAAGATATTTTAGGGAATGAATGGGCAGAAAGAGGATGTGGCATTTGTCCACAAATGCCACGAAGTGGGCAGTAGAGAGTAAGGACTAAAGATTTTGGGTATCTCCCGTTCTCATGATTGGTCATGTCAGATCAAGGGTTCAGATGAGTAGATCATTGGGCTCCACATGTGGAACGAGGACACTAGCCAAAGAGAAAAATACAGCTCGTTTTTCAGCTACACTGCAGAGTGTATCGGTGGAAAAGATGCAATAGGCTTTTCCGCCGTTTACATCAGCGGAAAAGATGCAATTGAGGCTCAATAGTCAATATGCACTACGTTTTAGAATCGGATAAGAAGTACTTTATACAGGCCACATGTTAATGCCGATAGGTGATTCAAACCATCCATTTTAAAGGGACCAAAGTTCTTTATATAGATAGATGAACATGATCATGATCATCCCATGGTGTTGATTTTAAACGTATCTCTTGTTCATATTAAAAAAATTCATTCCCATTCTAACTCCCTCATTTGGAAATGTGTCATTTCCGGAACTGGTGGTAGCAGTGGGCCAGGAGGTGTGCTTTGGATGGTTGAAACCCGATCCATCTATTTACATGGTTGAAAATGTTGACTTGGATCTAGCTTGCAAGATTAATGCTTAATGCACACTTAGTTTTTGGGTTTGGTTCGCGGACTCAAGTCTTTTATTTGGGTGGGGCAAAATTTTGCTAGACTCTGCTAAACTTTTTTTTACATGAACTACAGCGAAAGAGAAAATGTATTGCATTTAAATAGATATAAAATATTCCACTAAAGCTGGGTTACAAAAAAAAAAAAAAAACACCCAATTCGTAAATAAATTTTTGAACTACAACACCCAAATCCCAAGTCCTTAAAAAATTAGCACATCAATTAGCAACCATACTACAACAATAATAAAGAAACTCTAAAGAAGCAATTATCATTATCATATGAGAATTATTACCTCCTTAGTCTTTATCATTTCTTTAAGCTCGTAATAGTTCCTCTATCATACGAATCCAAATAAGACCACTTGTATTTATAAATGAACATTTTAAGCATACTCATAAACTTCATACTATGGTCCAAGAAAAAAAATTGAAAAACAAAATTAGATGAAATTAACAAATATCGAACAATCCCATTCAATTATGCACTGAAATACAAAATCCTACATAGGAAAATGTTGAAGTTCAAAACTATATCGACAAATTTACAATCATAACTAGGATAGACTGCACAAGCAAGCTAGTGAGCTTTGTCAAATAATCATTCCAACCAAGAAACATATCGTACACAACATCTAAAGACCAATATTTATCCTGTACTATTCATGCATTAGAACTAAAATTTCCGCCATTTCCATGTTCAAATCTCCTGCCAATTGAAGAGTCGGCCCACTACCTCTCCCAAATCCAGGCGATCATCAATTCATCACATCAAAATTGCATAAAATAATATATTCTTTAATCCTATGTGTTTGGATGACCTGAAATAGTGATTTGGGTGAGCACCCAATTACCCAATTTGGGTACCCTTGGTGGTTCTATTTGGATCTAAGGAATTTGATTGTCCCGCACTTACTTTAGCTTTAAAAATAATTCCTTATAGTTGGTTATGAGCTCATGGCAAAGAAGATAAATTGTCACTTAAATATAACTCAAGTAATCGAAACATATGAACCCTAAGACCTTATTTAGGAATGAACCGAAGAAGAAAGCGTGCCTAAGGGTGATTTGGTCATCTTCGAGTTTGTATATATGCTCATATTTGCTGATTTATTGCTTAGATTTGGATTATAATTTAGAGATTTAGGGTTTGAAATTAGAATTTGAAGATTAAGAGTTTAAATTTAGGTATAGAGTAATCATGATTTTATTACAAACCCTAAATAAGATGCCGAAGTAAAAGATTGGTCTTTTCACTTGTGGGACGTGGGGCGATCGTTGGATTTAGATGTGGGGCGAGTAATTATTAAATATATATGGGGCGTGGTCTGGCCCATTTAAATCTCTAAATAATCTCAAGATCTACGTGGGGCCGCCGCCCCAGGTCATCACTACATGGGTCCGCCCCTCTTGGCTGTTAAACCATGTTGCAAATAGTGGTGTTGAGTCCACTTTAGGCCAGGTTAACAGGTAAAATGGATAGAAAGGGCGCAACCCAAACTGAGTTCATTTATAAGTCAGGTCACAACAGATGTCATCCCAGAAAAGTCACAAAATAAAGATGGTCAACCCGCTCCCTAAGTTATGAGATCAGGTTTGGCAGGTTAGGAATTAACAACCAATCGACTTGAGATCCCATCCACCTCTTCCATGCAGGTTAACAAGATACTGCAAGTATTCCATTTCAGTTCTCACTTTCAGGGAGGAGCATATAATTTTCCTCCTTTTTTAACTTTTGGAAACTGTATGAGAAGAGATTTGAACTTTATAAGAGTGAAGAAAACATTCATTTTCATGTTTGTTTGCATTAAAATACATAGAAATTGAATTACTAGATTTATAGTTGGGTGTTAATCTTTCATCTTCTTTTGATTATATTTTCTAAAATAAAAAGTTATTTGATGCTCATTTTAGAAAACTCACCTTTCATCTTCACTTTAACTACCTATGGAATGAACTACATATTTAATGCCTATGTATTCTAATGCAAAGAAATAGGCCCTAAGTGAAATTGGATTCTTAATTAATAAAATTGACTTTTAACTATTTAATAATTAATTTTGTCATTGAAAAATTGTTTTTAACTGGTTTTCTCCTAACTTTACTTCTTTAATTCATTCAAACACAGTCCACGTAACCTATCTTGGAATTTGATAATGTGAAAACAAATAAATGAGCAACTAAAAAATATTCCATTGTGGACTATGGAGTTCTGTCAGGATCTGCTAACAGGTTTGCCAATTTGTTCTAGGATTGCTTTCCACTGGCCCAATTCCATCAAGAGATCATCTTAAGGGGAATGCTGAGCCATAACATAGATACATCACTCTCATGGCATTTTGATGGATACATGTATCACATATTGGTGACATTTTTCTCTGTTGGTATCTATCATTTACTTTTGGACTTGATGTGGTCCTATATAGTTTGGTTCTATTGTAGTTTGGACAGTTTCTTCTTAAAATAAATAAATAAATAAATAAATAATCTTTCCGTTAAAAAAAAAGCGGAAACTCTCAACAAGGGAATTCTCCACCCAAAGTTTTCTCATATTTTCTAAGCTGTTCATCTTGTTTTTTTTCTTCTAGATTCAAACAAGACCTAAAAATGTATATTTGGCCAGGCCTGAGCCCAAGTTCTCTGGCACGCAGGATTGCCCGCTTCAGAGTGCTTTCGATAACATGTACAGGTCAACCGAAACCCCATCCATATATCTAGAGAGTTGAAAATGTTGATTTGGATCTAACCTGCAAGATAATAGGGTCAACCAAAATGCTTAATTTACATTTGGGGTTTTGGATTTGGTTGGTGGGTCATGTTGCAAATAGTTGTGTTGGGCCCGATATAGGTGAGGTTGAAAGGTGGAATGGACAGAATGGACGCAACCCAAATCAAGTTCATTTATAAATCAGGTAATAGATATCGTCCAAGACAAGTCATAAAATGAAAAGGGTCAACCCGCACCCTCAACTATAAGGTTGGGTTTGGCAGGTCGGCAACGAATTGCCAATCTTACAATGGACTGGAGACTCTATCCACCTCTTCTATGTAGGTTAACAAGATGCTGCAAGTATTCATTTCAGTCCTCATTGAAATTAACCTGAGTAGTGTGTTCGGCTCCAAGTTTAAACCATAATTAGAGTTGTATGTGGAATGGCTAGCCCAACCTAGCCCAAACTGGAATCTTAGGGATGACTTAGTGGTAAAGGCCCCCCCCCCCCCCCCCCCCCCCCCCCCCCCCGGCCAGATATTGATCCCTGGTGTAACTTGGTATCCACTTGGGATTTTGGTCCTATTTCTAAATGAGATAGACCTGCACCTATATTTTTCCAAAGGCTCAATAAATGGAGGCTCAGTATATGGTCCAGCCTAGCCCAAAAAATGGGCCTAGTATTTCACTGATGGGTACCCTGACCTAAATTTATGGACATGAGCCTAAATATTTGTCTCAATAACTAAAGGTACACGTGTCAAATAAAATTGGCCCAGCCCAACACAAACCATGAACAACCCCTGTCCAAAGTCAGAGGAGCAACACGGGAATGTCGTGCTGGGCTTGTGCAAACCCATTAGTAACATCCACTAACAACTTAGTTGGCCCATATTAAAAGTAATAGAACAGCTACGCTAATATAAGTTGAGTTGGACCAACCCATTTTCTCTGATCTACCACTATATGCACCTGTGGTAAGACTTAGGGTAATCAAACATTTGATAAAAAATATCACTCAGCCTTGGGCCACATTTTAAATGATTTATTTGAAAGGCAATCATAGCATCTGGTTAGAAATTGAATTGGGCTCTTGTCAGTTTTGATGTCCGTGTTTTTAGGTCAATGACAAAATCACCTTGAAGGGCCTGGATAAAAAAAAGTGGGTATAGCTCTTTTCTTAGAACATGTTCTCAATTTGATTGAGATTCAAGTTCACTGTACGGATTCCAAATAAAATTTGGGTCTAGACTCCCGTCATTGAAAAACCGATATATAACTGCATTTTAAATGTATTAAGAGCATTATATGGGATTAGAGCGATAGTCTAGTGGAGCTGCCTAACTTCAATCCCCAAAATCTTCTCCCATGCATGTGCAAAGAGTCCTCTTTCTTGCTCGTATAGGTGGCCTTCTCGTAGGCATGTGTTTGGGTTCACTCCTACATCAGGTGGATCTCTAAGGATCTAGTCCGCCTTGGCAGGTAACAAAAATTAAAAAATAAAAAGAAAAAGACGCATTGTATAAATGTATAGATCAGTATAGAATCAATTGGGCCTGATGGGACTCAGGTTGAGGCCCCTTACCCGGTTCCTAGATTGGGTTTAGGCCATTAATTTTAATCGGGTACTAATACGAGTCTTACTCCTATATATTGGATATGAGTTAGATTTGGGTTTGGGTCACAGCTTCTTATTAAAATTTTGGGATTGAGACAAGCCATAGTATTAATGGGAATTAAAATTTTGGGATTTAAACAAGACAACAGATATTTTTGCAATCCAATCAGCGAATATGGAAGTCAGCCTAGACTTTATTTGTGATTTGTGCAAGCCAACTAAACAACCTCTCAATCTCCTAGCCGGCACCACTTGAAACAATGAATATGGTATTGTGGGGGCTCTTCTAAGGAGCTATCCTTCCAAAATGATGCAATCAAGGTGGCCTCCACTAACGGGTGACAAATGGGTCAAGTCTGGTAGGTTGATTGAGGCCCATATCTCACTCATTTCACAAGCTGATCAAGTATCCCAGCCCTCGCCAACTGTGGGCTAGCCGAATTTGACCCATCTGCCCCTACACCTAATGATAAACTACTTGTTTAACTCAAACTCAAATCTCAACCAATATGTAAAGCTTGGCCTAAGTGCAATCTATTTCATAATTGAGGTTATGTTTGAGGTTGGTTGCACGCTAAAAAAACCGAGCACAAACTTGGTTTATTGTATACAAAATTAATTATTCCAAGCATCAAAATATTAAACAACTAAACTGCTTAAATGTGTTTAGATTTTCTAGTCAACCCTTATGACCTGTTTAGATGGGTTAGGTTATCCCTTAGTTGGGTCATGAGATGTTGTGTGAGATTTTGCCACCCCTACTTGCACCAACAGAATGAGGCAATTGAGATTTAATAAAAGTTACACAGTCCAAACCTGAAAATGATGAAATTATGTTGAACCTGCCTCATTAATGATGTAATCACAGGTGGTTTCTGCTAAAACGAAGCAATTGAGCAGACCTCATATTTAATGAGCTGAACACACTAGCTTATTATAAAATTAGATCATCCTAGTGGGCCCACTATAACTTAATCATAGTGGCAATCTGCCCATATTATGATGTAAACAAGATCAAAATAGCCCGTTTGATACTCTTTTCAACTCATGATTTAGCATTAGACCCTATTGCTATTGGATTAAATATCAAGCAAATCTGCAGATAAGATGTCATTACATTAATATTGTTAAATCAAGGGCCATGGTAATCTGTTGGGCCAGAGATATGTATATCTTTGGATTCGAGATGAAGCATGGACGCCCAAGGGCACACGTTTTACTCATGCTCTCACTCGCTTCGCGTGGGTATCTTCTACATTTGACACTCCCAGATATAAATTTCTATCGTTCCATGCTTGCATTTCCTCCTCCCTCTTCTCGTGTCTCTCTCACTAGTCTCTGTTGTATGCGCTTGCATTGTTCTCTGTTTCTTTCCTTGTTTTATAAACCCTCTCGCATAAAATCTCGTTCTTCTCGCTGCTACGATGGCTCTCTCGGCCTCTGATCTTCCCACGATCTTCTCTCTCCTCTCCAATTCTCTAAGCGCTGACGAGAGCATTCGAAAACCCGCGGAATCTGCTCTCGCCCAGTGCGAGAGCAGGCCAGGATTCTGCTCCTGCCTCATGGTAACTCTCTCTCTTTCCTCCATTTCCCTCTTCCTAGGGCTTTTCAATCTCTCTCTCTTTTCTTCTTCTTTCCCCTTTTCAATCCTCCATTTTGCACCAGATTCATGAGAAATATCTATCTGAGATTTCTCTGCAGTTTCAGTGGTGGAATGGATTTGTGTTTCAGTTTCTGCGATCACTGCCGCACAGAAAAATTAGAGTAGACATCATCTTATCATCGCTGCCTGGTTTGAATGTGTTTTTTTTCTTGTTCTTGTGATGATGATGATGATGATGATGGATGAAACCGATTTGGTGATTTATTGTGGTAAGATTTGTGTCTAAGGTGGATTGTAATGAATGCAGGAAGTAATCACGTCACCTGATCTGGCGTCTAGGGCAGATGTACGTTTGATGGCTTCGGTGTATTTTAAGAACAGCGTCAATCGCTACTGGAGACATCGGCGTGATTCCTTGTAAGAGGCATCTTTTCTCTCAGCTGCTATTCATCTTGATTGTAGTTCACATAGTTGATTTGCCTTGCTTAAATTGCAAGTCTTAATAGTGTGGTTGGAGCTGTCAAGTGTTTTAAATGAGAAGGTGTTTTCTCCTTTGTGTTCCTACAAAGATTTCATTTTTTGGGGTGTTTGTAGTCTGCTCCAAAGGTGGAGTCTTCCCATGAAGTGTGTGCTTCTTACTTGGGCAATTGGATGGTGTTATTTTAAAGGGGAATTTTGATTTCTTGTGGGCAGCCCTCAATAGGCACTTTTTTTTTTTTTTTTTGCGGAATTCCGTTGTTGTTTAGCACTTGAATAATGGCATGGAAACAACTGATAAAAATATGAATATTATCTAACTGAGGACTTTAACTCCATGCTCTATTCCTTGTCATAAAACTTCATGACTTATTGATGATGCACATGACATATTTTCTCCAATTTGCAGGCCTCATGATGCAAAATAAATTGTAAATAACTCTGATGGAATGACACTAACCATTTGATTTTACCTTTATTTTTTTGATAAAATAGGTTTGCTTGTTGAATTTTGGATGTAGACCATCAATGCTTAAGCCTTAACCATTTGTCTGATGGAAACCATTTGAAAGGAGGTAATAGCCTAATCGATGTGAGTCCAATGACAAAATAGCGGTTGCGGCGGGCGTAGCAGGCAGTGGCCAAAACACTATGTAGCGGGCGATACGTAGCTGTTGCAGTGATACGTAGCGGAGTGAATTTTTTAAGTAGTAAAAAAAATGAATCTTATGTAGCAACCAATATTGTATTTTTTTAGTGATTTGGAACCATACGAAAACGTAGAGACAACTTTAGGAAAGGTTATAAAGGAGAAGAAACATGAAAAACAATGTTTTAAATTAAAATTTATTGGCTCTACTAGGTTCTAGACCGCAATGCCGCTATTTTCAAAATAGCGTAGTGGCCTCAACCACTATGGTCGATAATGCAGCCGCTAAGCTACACAGCGGCCACTATTTTGAACCATGATGCCATGTTTCCGTTGAGATTAAGCTTCCCAATCAGGCCTGTACTGATTGACATGCTCATGCTCTAGTGGTAATAGTGGACGGTCACCACAAAATTACGTTGCGTGGAAGACCAGCGCTAGAGTTTATTAGATACGTGATTGCTGGTTGTCCATAAAAAAAAAATCATCTCTTGATGAAATGCATAATCCCTAAAGCTAAATGCAAGGATCTGAGGTTGGACAATATTTATATTTTTTTGGGATGACGATGTCTAAATTTTTAGCATGCACCTTAAAAAACGGTTTGTTAAGATAACTCACCTCAATCTACAACAAAGTTCTCAAGTCATTCATTACCCCAGGGTTCATACAAATTCCTTTTAAGAGGTCTCTCTCTCTCTCTCTCTCTCTGTTTTTGTGTTTGTGAATATATTTTAAATTCCCAATTAGCCATTTGAGAATTATGTCGTATATTTTTCCATCAATACAATACCCCATTGAACCCTACTTGGAATTGAATTTCACTTCTTCATGTGCATATGTTTGCTACAATACCCAAATCACCACCATTTTATGAGCAACCACCTATATCTTTCACTTAGGGCTAGTTTGGCACTTTACTAATATAGTAAAAGGCAAGTAAAACCTCCATTTTTCAGACAAGATGTCACATTAAAAGCGCTTTTATTCAAAAGTCCCTCAATCTTAAAAAAAAAAAAAGTAAAAAAGCAACCACCTTTAACCACTAAAATACAAAAAAACTTAACTTTCCCATACAAAAAGTCAAAAAGATTCCATAACAAACAACTAAAAATAAAATGCCATCATAACCCACTTGTATTTTATTCTTTCTTCAAAATCAACTTTACTTCACTTGACTCTATTAGTAGAGTTGCCAAACTGACCCTTAGTGAATTTCATCGAATGCCTTTGAAGAGACTATTCCCAGCTTTACTTTTATTGTTTTCTTATGTTTTCTCCTTATCCTTACTTTTGTTGCAAGGATAATCTGCTGGGTAGACTTTGATAAACACGGGCAATCCAGAGTGGGCATCATGTGCTAGATAGTATAGACTGATTGGGCTGATCATTTCCAACTTTGATACCCAAATCACTAGCAGTTCACTAGCTATCAATATAGCTTACTCCTTGATTGTTTTGTCGGCTAGCTAACCAGCGGTTTGCCAACTACTAATGCCACTAGCTCCTTGACCATCCGTCATCTAGCTAACTAGTGGTTCGCTAGTTGTCAGCGGTAGCACTACTCTCCTTGACCATCTGTCAGCTAACTAATTAGCTGTTCACTTGGCGCTGGAGACCCTTCCAACGAGTTGAGTGCTTGTTTCAAGTTGAGATTTTTAGGATTTTCTACATAGGAAAAATATGTTATTCCATCCAGAATTGTAATTACCATCCAGAATTGTAATTACAACAAAACACATATTCGTGAGCCTATAGACTTAGCCTTTAGAACGATGGTATTGAACCATAAATCCAACCATTGTTTGTCTAAATGCACGGGTTTTGCATAGTATTGGACCCAAGCCCAATTTGTCAATTGAAAGTCCAATTATGCATAGGGACGTGAAAATATGGAAATTTATGTGTCATTGAGCTTGATTTCAATGAGTGAGTTCTAGCATGGCCCATGATTTCACTAGGGCATAGTTGTATGAACTTGGGTTAAAACAAGGGTGCATAATACTAACTCTAATGGGCTTGGGATAGCATAGCATGAGCCACATAAGCATTAGAGAATTTGACATGGGCCAAAAAATTGGTTGGATATGGATCCATTAGACATGGTGTAAGGTTTCATGGGCTTAAGCCCACCAAAACATTGGAATTATAAATGTATGATATGGGATGTGATTCATTGAATTCAAGGTCATAAAACCTGCATTTGAGAGCGGGTCTGGTGGTTGAGTGGGTTTAGGCTTGTCTAAACACAAGTGGGCCCAATTGGAGCTCAATATATTTTCATTTAAAAAAGAAAAAAAGTCTATGATCTTTTCTTATTTATAAGTCCCTTACTCTGTTTCGTAACAGACTGCCTATTTGGGGCTATCCTTCTTTATATGGGTCTGGGACCGGCACATCATGGGGCTTATCCAATGTGAGGTCCACATGATTGACATCATTTGTTGTCGATTGGTACTTTTTCATCTTTATTAATTCAAAGCATCCATTTTTCCAACCTTGGTTATATGTTTTGCATCATCCTTTTCAAGTTAAGGGACATTGGTAATTTAATGTGAGTCCCACAAGATGGATTGAATAGATTGATGACTTCTCCATCGCAATTAGTCTGAACCATTCATTCCCAACACAACTGATTGTATTGTTAGGTCTGTTACGATTGGAATTATTGATCAAAGTAATTCTTGAGACATTATTGATACAAGATGGAGTCCCACTTGATCCATGGTTTGAATTTGGCTGGACCGTTAGCACTAAAATTGATATGGTCCATCTGATTTGCCCAATCATTGGTTACTTTTTAATGGCAGGGATGGAGATAAATTATTTTAGTAGTTGAGCTGAGTAGTTTAATTTTACCACCATTGATAATATGGTTGGAATTATTAATCAAAGTGATTCTTAAGTGGCATGAGCAATCTCAGGTCAAGTATTTTAGGTCGATGAACAAGTTTGGATTCACAGCTCTAGCCATCCTTTTGTTTTAGGGAAGTATAAATATAAATTTAACATTTGACGGATTAATAATATTTGAATTTGTTGAGCTGACAAAAAATCCAACAGAACTTAATGACACTTTAAAAGAAAAACACCGTCACCAAATTTTTTGGATGCTAAGTGAATGTTATTAGAAAGAATAAAAGAATGTCAACTGAATCTTAAGCAGGGTCTCAGTATGGTGCTTTGATGGTGTGAAACTTGGCTAGTTCTTGTTTGTATGTAACTAGTTACCCCCCTTCAGTTAATAAACTTAATTTTCTATCTCAAAAAAAAAAAAAGGAAGAAAAGATGAGGCAAAACAAGTGAGACTCAAAACCAACACTCTGAAGGAAAGTGAAATCAAAGACTGTCTGAAGTCCTAGGCACATGCGAGAAGGGCACATCCTGTCACGCTTCAAATCCTTAAGCTTGTTTAGCCATGGCACTGTGGTTAAAAACAATTGTAAACCTGAATAGTCCAATCTGTGTGTTTCGCAATTTTAAAATTGGATAGTTTGTAAAATGACTATTTTATGATTACAGCAGCTTCTTATGCTTTTAATTTTAGTTTTTTGCCATTTTGTGGAAAACAGTACCTAGTAAAATTTAGGTCCTTCAGAAATAGTTGAGATATGCTTATCTCCATTTGTGTTGCTGGTGCAGTTTGGACCAAGCCCAAACCCAACGGGCTTAACCCATGAGTTTTGGGTAATCCATCTGATCCGAACCCATTAGAATGGCCCACAAATCCTAATGGGAGGATCGAGCAGCATTATGTCGTGGGAAGTTATCCTATGTAGCAATTTTCCCGGGGCTGCGTCAGTTCCCTACTTCTCTTTTTCTTCTTCTTCCCTTTCCTCCCCAAAAAAAAGCCTGGCATATGAAACTACAAGGTGTGGCAAGCATCATCATCGCAGCCTTGTCCCAACTGTGCCGTATCAATATAAATCTCTTACTGTTACCGATCAAAGGAAACATTTATCATTTCTGTTTCTTCTCACATTCTCTTCTTCTGCCACATTGATAAATGTGGATGCAATATTGCCTGGATGGCTGTATAGATTAACACAAGAAGGGACCTTTTCATTTTGTGAAGCTCTGTAATACGATGGGCTCTATTTTTTTCTTCTTCTGACTTTTAAGTTTCTACTGTCTTTTATAGGTAAAAACGATAAAAAGGGACCCTTTTTTCATGAAGCTCTGTAATACGATGGACCCTGAAAACACACACACACACACACACACACTCTATCTCTCTATTACTTTGAAGTTTGAACTCTCTGCATGTCTTTAACAATAATTCTACCTTTCGTCCATCAGTTCATGAGATTTTGATCTTTTTATTTTGCAATTAATGTATGTAAGAAGACATGAGCATGTAGCTCAGTTGGAAAGTGCTCATTGTTGTTACCACATGGTTGCGTGTTTGGGTTGTGTTACCCATAAGAAATGCCGACAAATCCATCTGTTGATCATATATTAAGCTAGAAATTGAGAAAATTCTTTTGCAGGGGTATAAATAATGATGAGAAGATACACTTGCGGAAGAAACTGCTATCACACTTACGAGAAGAGAATTACCAGGTGCTTTGAGATTATATTACTGCTGAAATTTTCACTGTACTCCGAGAAAGATTGATCGAAACACATGATTGTTCTTTTCGCTGTGTATGCATGCATTAGCTTTATCATCCAAACCATTCTTTAATCATTAGTATCATCCAAAACATTAATATCTTAGTGAACAATATTAAGAGTTATCCGGGTGTCTTGGAACCTATGATGCCCAGATATTAGGTGGATACAGCGGGACATCTCCTAACAGCAGGAACACAAATTTTACAGATACAAATGAAGCATAAGATATGATATGATAATGTTATGTTGCCTAGTTTAAAATATCTGGGTATCATGGCTTGTAACCGATGAACTCTTGGTTATTGCAAATATGTTATTATGATTAGCTTAATTCTAAGGTTATTACAGTTCATTTTTTTTCTTTTTAATTTACCATTCAATTTTTTTTTCTTTTTTAATTCAGCTTTCGGTTACTGTTTCATTCTGTTATTGTTTCACTAGTAGGATGGGTAACCGTATTGTGTGTTAATCACATTTTTTGTGCATGTATGTTCAACATAGATAGCACTTCAGCTGGCTGTCCTCGTCTCAAAAATTGCTCGTATTGATTATCCCAAAGAATGGTACGTCTTTTCTCTTTATGCTTTATTCAGGGTCAATTAATTCAAGTTACTTGAAAAAAGAAGAAGATTGCTGGGCCTAAGTCAAGGCAATTGCTACCAATGAAGAGGAATTGAAATTTGTACATGTGCGTTGTTTCACGACTTTGAAGCCCGTTCTTTCTGGTCGCTCCAAACTTAAATATTTTTGGTAAAATTGAAAATGCACCTGTTTCCTACTTCAATTAATAGAAAATCATACTATACAATGATATGAAGGAAATTTGGTTATAATATATTACAAACATTCGAAGTCATGTGTTTGGAAAGTTATTTTTCCAGGATCAGAAACAATATATATTTTATAAATAAAATACAGACAAGTTCTTTTTCCGGGATCAGAAACAATATATATTATAAATAAAAATAAAAATTACAACCCTGTTCGAACAGAAATTATGAACTGTAAAAATGTTATATTCTCAAAACTTTCCCCAACTAACTAAAGAAGAATTAAAGCAGCAACATATTTCCCATTTACTTTTTCCCCCTGTTTGCATCTGACATTGCTGTCAAAATATGAACTTGCATTCAAACTTTGCTGAACATGTATGACAAGATTGGCATGGACTTAAGCAACTCTTATTAGTTTCTTGAAAACTGTATGCAGATTTTCATAGTCCCATGTCTGTATTACATGCTCACATGATTGTGTTTGAAGCATCCAAGTCAGTGACAACATGTTTCGAAAATAATCTTCTGTATAGTCTCCATGCAACCTCTTATCACTACTAAACATCATATGGATTTTTATTAACAGTGGTCCAAGAAGGAATATATAATATTTCCGTCATTCTTTTCAAAAACTCCCCATTATCCACTTGTCTGGTTTTCCTCTTGCCATGTGTCCTCCATATTAAATTTGTTGAAGCCTACAGAGGGGGGGGGGGGGGGGGGGGGGACTAGGGGGCCCAACGTGAACCCATTTGACCCTATCCGATCAAGACACAAATTTGAGTAAAATATTTTACAACGCAGGTCAGGCTCAAGCCTAATAAGTTTTAACCAGATCTGGTCAGGATATGCTTGGGTTTAGACCTTAGGTACCTGAACCCAATTAGAATTGTAGTTGTCTTTAGAACCCAGCTAGAGCCTTGGTGGCAATTTCATTAGCCACTTCTTATGGATTGGGCACCAAGTTATGTTTTCTCAGTCTTAGGTGGGCAAACAAAGGTGATAAATAGGAGTTTGGAAAGCATTTTACAGATTTACCATTCAAAAAAACAAAAAAGCATTTTACAGATTTTCAGGTGTAGCCGACCCAATATAGCTGGGACAAGGCTTTGAAGATGATGATGACGACGACGACGACGACAGATTTTCAGGTGTGATGGGTTTAAACAGTGGGACTTTGGAGTTGCTTTTACTGAGTTTCCATACAATCTGTTAATAAAGCCCAAGGCCCAAGGCCCATGAGAAGATCCAACTCATATATCACTCGTGGAATGATTGGGTTCAATTGTAATACAACTGTATATATTCTTTAATTAGTTAGTTTCCTTATCTTAGAATAGCAAGTAACTTAATTGGTTAGTTTCCTTAACTTTGAGCCTTGAATAAGGCATGTAATACCTATATATATTGATAAGTGCTCTCCAATAAGGGACACAACAATACATTCTCAGTTTGGTATTCAAACTCTTGTTTTCTAAGTTGTGTGATCATCAAATTGTCATGGTATCAGAGCCAAGATAAACTCTCCTCTTCTAGTCTTCTTCGACGACTTGTTTGTCAAATCTTGGTGATAAAAGTCATTGGCATCCTGTCCTTGATTGTTCATGCATGTTAACATAGTTTTTCATCTACATCTTGAAATCTGATCACTGTGGTCCACCACAGATCAGCCCAAGTTCATCACAGACATCATTCTATCTTGATTGACAGTTCATTCAGAGCCTTGTGGACGTTTGTTTGACTCAGCTGAGAAATCAGTAGACAGATTTAGGTTCTGGGAACCATTCACGTCAGCAACTTGGAGCAAGTCACCAGGGGCCCACCTCTGATCAACACTGCAGTATCAGCAGAGCCTCCCATCCTGGTCGACCATTCATCCTGGAATTCTTGGACATTTTTTCAGAATTTTTCGATCATCAGAGGTAGGCTATCTACCATCTCTTTTGGTATTTCAGTTTTGTCCAATAGATTTCATCTCAGCCGTTCAAAATTGTGGATTTTGATCCGTTTTGAGTGAGACCTCTTTCAGCAGTTGCGAAATTTGACTACCCTTTCATCCCCTGTCTTTGATCTGTCTAGAGATCACTTAGTGGGGCCCACGTGCTACTCTTCCCCTGAAATCAAGGACGTTTTTATTCTTGTTGTTCTCTTTGCTGCTGTTTTCTTCTTTGTTTGCTGTTGTTTGCTGCCTTGCTCCGTTCTTTTGGCCAATATCAATTTTAAGATATACAAATCTGAGGTTACCTTGATCACATTCACGGGAAAAAATTACCCCGATCAGATTCACGGGAAAAAATTACCCCGCTTGGTCTTTCCAATTTCAAATCTACCTTGAGGATAAGGAATTGTGGGGCTATATTTCTGGATCTGACCCTACACCCACTGATGATGAGAAGAAGATATCCACTTGGTTATGATAAAACTTTTGCTCCCGTCGCTAAAATGACCACGGTTCGGCTTATTCTTGCTATTGCTGCATCTCAGTCTTGGCCTTTATATCAGATGGATGTAAAAAATGCGTTTCTTCATGGCGATCTCAAAGAAAACGTGTATATGCGTCTGCCTCAGGGATACTCATCTGGGAAGGGTATGGTTGTGAAACTCCGTCGCTCCCTCTATGGTCTGAAGCAAGCCCCTCGCGCCTGGTTTGAGAAATTTCAAGATGCTCTTCTCCAATAGGATTTTCATTCAAGCCAATATGATCCTTCTTTGTTCTTACATTGTGCTCCGTCCGGGATTACTGTGCTACTAGTCTACATAGATGACATTGTGATTACTGGTCCCAATGCTCATATGATTCAGGAACTCCAAGCTTCTCTTAATAAGACATTTCACATGAAGGATCTCGGCCCCTTATTCTATTTCCTTAGTCTTGAAGTTCATCAATCGCCTAAAGGCATAGTTCTCACTTAGCACAAATACACGGTTGACCTCATTGACTTGGTTGGCCTTACTGCTTCTGCTCTAGTCGATACACCAGTAGAACTGAATGTCAAACTCCGTAAAGAGGAGGGTGACCTTCTTTCCGATCCTACCTCATATCACCAGTTAGTTGGTAGCTTGATCTACCTTGCGATCACTCGCCCTGATATCTCCTATGCGGTCAACCTCATGAGTCAGTTCATGACTGCTCTTCGTCATCTTCATCTGGCTGCTGTTCGCCGCATCATTCGATACCTTATTCGCACACCTACTCGCGGGTTGTTTTTTCCCTCTAACAATCCTCTATCTCTTCGCTCTTATTCTGATGCTGATTGGGCTGGGTGTCCGGATACTCGCAGATCTACCACTGGATGGTGCATGTTTTTGGGTGACAGCCTGATTTCTTGGAAATGCAAGAAACATGAAAAGGTTTCAAAATTCAAAGTCTTCTACCAAAGCTGAGTACCGTGCCATGTCTGCTGCATGCTCCGAAATTCTTTGGCTTCGCGGACTCCTTTCCGACATTGGGTTCCCACCGGAATGTGCTACCCCACTCTATGCGGATAATACAAGTGCTATTCGGATTACTGAAAATCCGATTTTTCATTAACGCACTAAGCACATCGAGGTTGATTGTCACTTCATATGTGATGAACTTAAGCGTGGTGTCATTAGTCTTCCGCATGTCTCCACTGAGCTTCAGCTTGCTGATATTCTTACTAAAGGCCTACCACGACTGCGTCATCAGTTCTTGGTTGGCAAATTGATGCTCGTTGATTCTCCTGCATTAATGAGAGGAGGGGGGGCGGGGGGGGGGGGGTTAATAAGGCCCAAGGCCCATGAGAAGATCCAACTCATATATCACTCGTGGAATGATTGGGTTCAATTGTAATACAACTGTATATATTCTTTAATTAGTTAGTTTCCTTATCTTAGAACAGCAAGTAACTTAATTGGTTAGTTTCCTTAACTTTGAGCCTTGAATAAGGCATGTAATACCTATATATATTGATGAGTGCTCTCCAATAAGGGACACGACAATACATTCTCAGTTTGGTATTCAAACTCTTGTTTTCTAAGTTGTGCGATCATCAAATTGTCACAATCTACCCAAAAATAGACTACATGAAGAATTTTGTTTCAGACTGTCTATGGCACCAATCCAACTAATGTGGTAGATCTTATTCTGGTGCCTACCATGAGCAATAGAGGTGAAGACATTGAAGATTTGGTTGAAAATATCAAGTGGTGGTGTCTGTGGTTAAGAAAACAAACTGAGAAGAGTAATGCCACTTACAAGCTACAAATAGACATTAGTGAAATGTGGTGTTCAATAAAGGACACCATGGAGGTGAAGACTTTGAAGATTTGGTTGAAAATATCTAGTGGCAGTATCTGTGGTTGAGAAAACGGACCGAGAAGAGTCATGCCACTTACAAGCTGCAGATAGACATTGGTGAAATGTGGGGTTCAATAAAGGGCACCGTGTTTGGGCCTGCATGAGGAAAGAAAGTTTCTATCTGGTGCCAATCACAAGTATAAGCAAAAGAAGATCAGTCCATGCAGAAATATTGAACTGGATTAACAATAATGCTTATCACATCGAGTTGCTGTCCAGATTGAGCAATTTAATATGTTTGTTTTTACTGGTCGCATACTTTACAACGCCCTGGATGAATGGCGAGCAGAAGTGAATCAAGAATCTCCTTCCTCTTCGGTGGGGAAGGATGATCGATGCCATGTGGATAATGTACATGCCCCTTGAGGCCTATATGAAGAGGGTTGAGCCAAAGTGTCCAAGACCCTAGTATGAAGAAACGTAGGGCCCATGAGGAGTCATGGTTCACATATTAAAACGGAAGAGGCCCAATTGCCACACATCGCTCTCCTATGTGCAGCCTATGACCCTCTTTGGCTTTCTTCTTTTCTTTTCCTTTCCTTTTTTTCCCTTTTTAATTGGTTTAAGCTATCACTTAGACTGACTTGGGGTTGTTTTACTATTTCCCCTTTCATTATGCTTGGATGGCTTGGTTAAAACATCTAAAGACTGCTTAATGCTCGATGTACAGCCTAGATATGGTCTGGGGCTTCTTTCCATGAAGAAGTCCTATAGCTACCACTATACACCAGCCAACCAGCATGTCATTCATGAGTTTTTTCAATTATAGCTTGTGCAAACGCTCCTTGGATGTGTTCTGGATGTTTTCCAGGTTGGCATGGCTTCTATATGAATTCTACCCCTAGTTGGGGTTGGCATGTTGGTTTGTCTGGTTTTCCCTGTTCTTTTTGCTCATGGGTTGTGTTGTGGTGATTTACATCTCATAGTCATAAGTGGTGTTCTAGTTACAGCCACTGTTGCTATAGTCTTTGTAGATTGATTGGGTATGCATCATGTACTCAGTAGATGTGTCCATCCAACTTCTAACTAGGTACACATTAATTTTTGTAACTGATTATCATGTTACAGATTCTTGGTTCTTGCTCTATTTGTCTCTTATACCACCTTGCTGTATTTTATTTTCTTTTAATGAGGTTTTATTGTTACAGTGTGTATATATATATTGTCATTTTATAGATGTTCAATGGAAAAGTAAGAATTCACGAAATCAATCACGGATGGTAAAGGCTTCATTACAGTGATGAAGAAGAATCTGGTTTTCCTTTCTAGCTTCAGCATATTAAGTGATCAACCCCCTCGTTCACTACTGTTCTCAAATGGATAATTGTTTGCCATTATATTCTCTGTTTACCATCATTTGTAACGTCTGCATTCTGCCATTCTCAGTCATCATTTTTCAATGATGGAATATTTACTTATTCTAGTTCAGTTACTATTTTCCAATTTGTTTTGTGTTCACTGATGGAGCCAACTCATTCAGGCCAGAGCTTCTTTTAGTTTTAGCTCAACAGCTTCAATCTGCAGATACTCTTTCGTCTCATAGGGTTTTCATGGTCCTCTTTCGTACCTTGAAAGAATTGTCAACGAAACGACTTGTATCCGATCAGCGGAACTTCTCAGAGGTATGTTGCTGCTGTAGCATTGCGCTTTGGAAAAACTAGTCTCTTTATTGCCATGCTGCTGCTGACCCTTTATTTACCCTAAAAAGTGATAGAATCCATGCAAACTTATTTTAATTTTGTGAAAATTTAATTGCTTTTGCATGGTGTACAATTTTACTTATTCTGGTCTAATGCTTATATGCATCTAAAGAAAGACATGCTCTTGTTCTATTCTTGGAAGCTGCCAAGCTGTCTTTTGTAATTAAATGAAATTGGCCCCTCAGTCACAAGTTGAATGCCCATTGTGGTGCTGGTGGTGTTTATAAATATAGATGTTTCAAGGGGTGCCAACATTACAGCTAATGGGAGCCCAAGGACTCCTAATATCACCTATTGAGGTGGTTCTGTGTGTGTGTGTGTGTGTGTGTGTGAGAGAGAGAGAGAGAGAGAGAGAGAGAGAGAGAGAGAGAGAGAGAGAGAGAGAGAGAGAGAGAGAGAGAAGTCCTAGTGAGTGTCTTTACTACTGAATTGGTTCATTTTTCTTTTTTGTTGTTTTAATCTTCATGAACATTTGATAAGAGCATCTGTTCTCCTTTAAGATGTCACTTTTTAATAATTATACAGATTACTTGTCTAGTTGTGCCCTACTTTATATGGAATCTTTTAAGCTATAGGCCCATTACCGCCTTTTCCATCAATATGAGGATGGATTTTGATGCCTTTGAAATCGACATTGAGGATGGATTTGATTCCTTTGCAGCTAACATTCTTGTTCTTCTTCCAAGAAGAAAACTTGATCCCAAACAGTCACTAACACAATTTTTGTAATGCTATCGATGTAGATAACCTCCCATTTTTTCGAATATAGCTGGCAACTTTGGCAAAGTGATGTGCAGGCCATTTTTCGTGGTTTCTCTGCACTTGCACAAGGCTTTAATACAAATTCCCCTGTGGAACAAGATAATCTGCTTTTAACTTGTGAAAGATGGTTGTTGTGCTCGAAGATACTAAGGCAACTTTTAGTTTCGGGGTTTTCTAGTGATGCAAAATCTGTACAGGTGATTATCTAATTCTTTTATAGTAGGCCATTCGAGGTTTCATGTTCTCCTCATCTTGTTTGTTATTTGACATATCTATAATTTCTAATTTTATCATTTTCCTCTTCATTACGCTAGGAGGTTCGTCCGGTTAAGGAAGTTTGTCCTGCATTCTTGAATGCTGTTCAGTCATTTATTCCTTACTGTAAGTTGTTTTTTTTTTCTTTGATGATAAATACTGATAACTACAGAATATTTTTTCCTAATTCTCATGGGTAAGCATTCTTAGCCCTTCATGTTTCTTGCATAATTAACAGTTGTCTCAACATCCTGAATTACTTTCTTACATTGCTAATTTTCCACATTCCACCCTTGTCTTTCTCTCTTACACCTTCTTAAAAGGAAAAACTTTTGAAAAATTCTGTCTGTATTGAAGGAGAAGCTTGCCTCTATTAATAATTAGTCATAAGCCATGTCTGAAAGGAATTTGATGAAAGACAAAAGGAGAAATAAAAAATTAAACCCATCATGTTGCCAATAAAAAAAGGAAAATAAATTCTACCAATGCCTTAGATATATCAAGCTTTCTTACCTGGAGAGTTGGAGTGCTACATAGGGACACTGATGGGCTTCTATATTTCTTTGGGCTGCTTCTTGCTGACAACGTTAGAGAATATGAGATTCTTCTTTTTATTGTTTCGTCTATGAGCATTGTGAGACTACTCATTTAAATGGGAGTGCTGAGTGGTGACAGTGGTGCCTTGGAACTCTTACAAATGTATCCAACATCACATATATTGCCTTTGATTTCTAAATTTTTTTCACACTTTGTTAAAGTTTGTTTTGTGTATATTTATTCAAGTGACATTATAACCCTGTATTATGTTGCGATTTGTGGGTATCACTTACAAGGTTTTAAACTTGGACTTGGGAGGTGTGAGATCCTACCTGCCTAGGCTTGCTTGTCTCGCAAGGGGATTTTAGACTATTCTAAGTCTCACATCGGAAACATCCAAGTTCTAACCCTGGGCATATATGTGGTGGCTTGGCCTTAACCCCAAATGATGCGTTTTAAAGGCGTGAGACTTCGGTCAAAGTGGACAATATAATGTGGATAGTGGGCCTGGGTAGTCACAAAATGGTATTAGAGCTGAGGACTGAGGACAACTCTCTTTCTGGTGGTGGGGAGAGTGTGAGATCCTACCTGCCTGGGCTTGCTTTTCTCGCAAGGGGCGTTGGACTACACTAAGGCAGTCCCACATTAGCAACATTAGGGTCATATATGTGAGGCCTGGTCTTAGCCTCACATGACGTGTTTTAAAGCCACTAGACTTTGGTCAAAACGGACAATATCATATGTATAGTGGGCCTGGGTTGTCACAGGAGGTGTCACCCTTGAGTCAAGTTGCACCCTAAAGCCCCAAAAAGCCTAAGAAAATTGTGAAAAATGATAAAAAAATAAATTCTTAATAACAAGAAATTGATGTTCTTTGAATCTACAATTCTAAGACGTGTGTTTATTGTAGAAGATAACAGGCCCAGCCCAACAAAGGCCCATGTACAGCCTCCCACACGTGGGATATACTCAAGATTGTTAGCTGATTTCTCTCATTCCTTGTATAGGATAGAATATATTCTTTCCATTCTTTGTCTTCTTTCCATTCTTTTGTTTATTCTAATTTGTACTCTTTACATAATTAGAGCCTTGATTAAGGCATAATAATCTTATAAATAGAACTGTCGATGCTCATCAAAGGCACGACCTTCTCTCCCACCATTACTCTTCTTCTTCCTCTCCTTCTTCACACAATATTACATGGTATCAAAGCACTGTGGGATCTCTCCATATCAGCACCAGGTCTTCTCCCGCATCTGAAGACTCTCTCTCTCTCAGCAGAATCTCTGTCGTCATTCTGCAAGGTGACCATCCAAGGTGGGCCATCTTCAGATCATCCATAAATCAAAAACAGTCACCACCACAGTGGTCGACCCTCTTCTCTAAGATTTATGGGCATTTTTTCAGGATTTTTAGTGCATCAGAGGTAGGCCATCGACTGCTACTTGTGCTTTCACAGTTTTATAAGATAGTTTTCATTAGATCCGTTCAATTTTGCGGATTTTCATCAGTTTGCCTTGCAACCTATTCTGGAAGTTAGTACAAAGTCTCCCACAGAGACTGCATTCTCTGATCAGAGGTCTGATCTCATTGTGGGCCCCACGTGACCACTCCGGCACCAAAATAGTGGTTGTCTGGATCTTTTGTTGTCACTGTTGGCTTATTTTCTGTTCGGAGTTCATTTTTTTTGCTCCAGTTATCCATCTGAACCAGTCATTCAGCCTCTCTTGCTGGTTATTGCTGACTAATTGCTGTTTAGTCCTCTCCATCCCTCTCTGTCAAAGGGATTTTCAGACTTAAGAAATCTGAACCAGATTTCAGACACCTTTCTGAACCCGATTTTAGATTCTGTTTGCTGCTGATTTCCGTTGGATTACTGTTTCGGCGTGGTTAGTGACAAGTAGCACTACTATTTTGCTTACATTCCTTCTCTGTGACACATTCTACTGCCTTTTTGAGAACATGGAAAAGTATGATGTTATTCCCGTTAAGTTTAATGTGCAAAATTATATGGCCTGGTCGTTCCATCTTAAGAACTTTGTCGAAGGACAGGGGCTATTTGGTTATCTTGATGGAACAGTTACAAAACCTTCTACTACAAGTACCACAGACTCCAAAGCTATAGCGACCTGGTTCAAGGAAAATGCCAAAGTAATTACTTGGATACTCAACTCTATTGATTCCTCCTTGGCCGTGGCTCTTCAAGCCTATGCTACAGCCGCAGATATGTGGGCTCACCTTAAGAAGATCTACCATCAAACCAACAAAGCCCGCAAAAATTTCACTTGGATAGTGAAATTGCTAAATTTACTCAAGGGGATAGATCTGTGCAGGAATACTTTAATGGCTTCCTCACCTTATGGACTGAACGGGATTCCATGTTGATTCAGATAGTCTCTACTGGCTTCTCTCCAAGGCTCTTAAACTCCAAGTGGAAACTCACATTAGCCAGTTCCTTATGAATCTACGGCCATAATTTGAATTGGTTCGGTCTGCTCTCATGAACTGAAAACAGTCTGCTAATCTTAATACCTGCTTTCAAGAAGTACTTCGTGAAGAACTTCGTTTCACCTCCCAGCGGGCTATTCTTGAAGAACCAAAGGCTTTCCTTGCCCCCATTCTGGCTGACTCTGCTCTTTTAGCAACCCCCAATCCAAAGCTCACTCAATGCTATGAATGCAAAGGATCTGTAGAACATAGCTTTACAGATTCACACTCTTACCTTGGAAAAGAGAAAATAACCACTGCTAATGGTGATCAACTACTCATTTCGGGAGTTGGTACCATTACTTTATCTGGTGTTTCTGGTCAGTCCATCACTCTTCCCAATGTTTACTTTGTTCCCAAATTATCAGCCAATCTTCTTTTTGTAGGACAACTTATAGATGATGGCTATCTTGTTCACTTTTCTTCCTCTGGTTGTGTTATACAGGGGCGGCAAACTGGGAAGGTGATCGCGACGGGGAGTAAACATGGGCGCCTGTTCTTGCTGGACATTGGACATCATTCTCTCTTTGCTTCTTCTAATTTCAATAAATTGTGGACTGTTTGGCATAAACGTCTTGGTCATGTGAACAATGCACATTTGCTTTCATTGTTTAAAATTGATTATTTGGATTCTACTATTGATTATAAAATGATGTCTTCTTTCTCTCAATCAAAGTGTGAAACTTGTTGCTTAAGTAAAAGTCATATTTTGCCTTTTCCTGTTCATACTGCCCGTGCTTTGGCATCAGTTGACATCATTCATTCCGATGTTTGGGGAATTGCTCCTACCTTGAGTAGAACATGATTTAAATACTGTGACCTTTATTGATGACCATTCTCGTCATATTTGGATTTACTTTATGCACATGAAATCTGAAGTCTTCTCCATTTTTCAAAAATTTTATAACATGGTCCAAACCCAATTTCAGAAAGCAATCAAAATTTTTAGATCAGATTTCGGTGGAGAATACATGTCTTATGAATTCTCTGCCTTCCTTTCTGATAAAGGAATTATTCACCAAAAATCTTGTCCGCATACTCCTCAGCAAAATGGGATTGCGGAAAGAAAGAACAAACATATTCTTGAAACTGTTCGTACTTTGTTGATTGCATCCTTAGTTCCTCCCAAATTTTGGTGTGATGCTGCACAGACTGCTGTGTATCTTATCAACTGTCTTCCTAGCATTGTTCTAGGCAAGACTATTCCTTACGAAGTTCTCTTTGGTCACACCCCTTCATACTCTCACTTATGTGTTTTTGGTTGCCTGTGTTTTGTTCATCTTCCTCCTACTGAGCGCACAAAGTTATCTCCACAGGCTGCTAAATGCATTTTTTTGGGTTCCAGTAATGAACACAAAGGGTTTTTGTGTTATGATCAATTGGAAAAACGCATGCGCATCTCTCGTAATGTTATTTTCTTGGAACATTTTCCCTTCTTTTCTTTACATTTGGAGAGTCATCCTATTGTTGTATCCTATCTGCCACAATTCTCAGAGTTCATTTCTCCTTCACCTCTTCCCAAAGTCTATGTCCGGCGGAACAAAGTCCCTCCTCTGGCGACTCCCTCTCCCGATCCTCTCCTAGCGCCGCCTACTGAGTCTTCAGGTAATGATCCTTCTTCTGATAGCACCATTTCTCTGTGACGCTCTAGTCGTCCTTCTGTTGCCCCTAACCGCTATGGATTTCCTGCTTTTTTTACTTCCTTAGATAGTACTTCTATACCCACCTCATATTCACAGGCCTCAAAGGTTCCTTACTGGCAAGATGTTATGGCTGACGAGTTAGTTGCTCTTGAAGCCAACCAAACATGGGACTTGGTACCGGCCTCGGATGGAGCCTCTATAATTGGCAGCGAATGGATATACTCCGTCAAAGTTCACTCTGATGGGAGTCTTGATCGCTACAAAGCCAGATTGGTTGCACAGGGATACAAGCAGGAATATGGAATTGACTATGAAGAAACATTTGCACCGGTGGCGAAAATGACCACCGTTCGTACTCTTTTTTGTGTCGCGGCAGCCTGCAATTGGCCTCTATGGCAAATGGACGTAAAAAATGCCTTTCTACATGGGGACTTGCGCGAGACTGTTTATTTAAAACCTCCACCAGGATATGCTTATCCTCCAAAGCATGTGTGCAAATTGCGGAAAGCTCTTTATGGGCTTAAACAAGCTCCCGGGACTTGGTTTGATAAGTTCCGGGCAGCAATCCTTCAAGCTGGATTTCGTCAGTCACTTTGATAGTTCCCTCTTCCTCATATGGACATCGAAGGGCTACACATTCCTCTTGGTCTATGTTGATGATATGATTATCAGTGGAAATGATACTGCCGGCATTGCGGATCTCAAACACTACCTTACTCGCCACTTCCGAATGAAGGATCTTGGTCCTCTCACCCAAGGATGAAAATAGCGGTGGCGGCGGGCGTAGCGGCCTGCCGCCAAACCTCTACGAAGCGGGCGATACGTAGCGTAGCGGGGATACGTAGCGGCGTAGCGGTGTGATTTGAAATACTTACCAAAAAAATATGAAAAAATTCCAAAAAATCCAGAAAATTGTAAAATGAAAGAAAATGTGGTTCTTTTGCAAAAGTAAGTATGAAAAGGGGGTGTAGCGGTGCTCTCAATATATAAGGTCCTGTATCGCTATATAAATAGAAAATAATAGTAATAATTAGTTTTTTCACATGTATTCATGTTCTTTAGTCATGCTAACTTAGAAAGTAATGAAAAGCTCATTAAAAAAAAAAAAAAAAAACTAGAACATGAAATAAAGGCATAAGACTTAAGAGTTAGGTCATTAGTGAACATTGAACAATCAATAGTCAATACTTTAAGCCTCAAGGTTAAAGGTTCAAATTCAATCAAGTGAATGAAGTGGTCAACACTCAACAACTCAACATTCAACACTAATTTAGAAATGAAGTGGTCAACACTCGTCCTCTCAGAAGATGACACATCCGATTAAGAGGAAGACTCCAAGGTCAACACATAAATCAATTACATCTCCTACAAAACAATGATGGAAACCGTGGGAACTTAAGAAGTTCCCTCTCGGGCCTCTCCCACTTAGTTATTTAACAATGAGGGTTCTTTTAAAACAGTTAAATTAAGACCAGTTTAAAATTTAGTAGGAATAGGTAACCATATCTATACTACTACACACATTCCAAATATAATTAAACATGCTTAATATCATATATTAACAAATAATGATAATAATAGACATCCAAGCACAACAAAGAAAGACAACCAGTAAAAGAGGCCTAGCTATCATGGTCAAGTAGGATCCTTTTGTTTTCATGATTGCCACTTCTTTAAAACATGCGTTTCGCAAAGGGGGTTTGGGGTATTCCCCGGCGGGGATCGAGTTGCCTGGTTAGCTCGCGGGGGTCCGGGGGCGATGAAATTTTTTATGAAGTTCTTCCTTCGAAATCGAATTTTTGTTTTCAGAACCTGTGCCCCTCCTTAAAAGTTGTGATTCATAGTAGTTAGAGAATGATGATCTCAAAAGTTGAAAAAAAGTGAAAAAGTCGTGGGGGGGGGGGGGTGTTTAACACTGCCGATATGTATCGGCCGCCACCCGCTATTTTAATCCATGAGTCCTAGATGATGAATCTTCTTTAGATTCCTTAGAATAGTTGAATCTCTTGATTTTGTAGCAACAAATCTTGACAAAATGGAGTTGGGACCACTAGGGGGACACACCAAGGGTTCACAGCAGTAAAAATGGAGAAAAAAGAGGAAGGAAGATGAAAAAAGTTGAAAAGGTAGAACGAAAAGTCGTCAGGGGGGTTTTATTACCCCCCAGTGCCACGTAGCGGCCGCCACGCTTGCGTAGCGGCCGCTACGGGTGCGTTAGCCGCTAACTTCAATGTAGCGTGGCGGCAGCTGCCGCCACGGCCGATATATCGGCCGCTACGCTACGTAGCGGCCGATATTTTCATCCCTGCTCTCACCTACTTTTTGGGGCTTGAGTTTGTGCGTAACAAATCAGGCATTAGGGTCCTTCAGCGCAAATATGCGATAGACTTGATCACGTCAGCTAGGCTTGATGATGCTCACACTTTTGATACACCTTTGGAATTGAACACTAATATTAGTTCCGATGATGGCACTCCCCTGGATGATCCATTTGTTTTCCGGCGGATAGTTGGTAGTTTGCTCTACTTAACTATGACTTGGCTGGATATTTCTCATGCAGTTCATACTATTAGCCAGTTTGTTAGCAATCTGCACAAGCCTCACCTTGCTGCTGCATTGCGCATCCTTCGCTATGTTAAAGGGACTCTTCATCATGGTCTCTTCTTCCCCGCTGATTCTTCTCTGCAATTATCAGCTTATGCGGATGTTGACTGGGCTAGCTGTCTGGACTCTCGGAGGTCTACCACTGGCTGGTGTATGTTTCTTGGAAAATCTTTGATTTCATGGAAGTGCAAGAAGCAAACCACTGTCTCAAAGTCTTTTGCTGAGGCAGAATATCGGGCGATGTCCGCTGCCAGTGCTGAAATTATCTGGCTCCGCCGTCTTTTGTGTGAATTGGGTATTCCTGTTGGTAGTTTCACACCTCTCCGTGGGGATAATACCAGTGCTACCAGAATTGCCAACAACCCGGTCTTCCATGAACGAACAAAGCACATTGAGATTGACTATCATTTCATCCGTCAACATGTGGTTACTGAGAAGATAACTCTGCCTCATGTCTCTTCTTTTAACCAGTTGGTGGATATCTTTACCAAAGCACTTCCCAAACAGCGTCATCATGATCTAACTAGCAAATTGATGTCTTCAATCTTACCACATCAATTTGAGGGGGTGTGTAGAAGATAACAGGCCCAGCCCAACAAAGGCCTATGAACAGCCTCCCACACGTGGGATATACTCAAGATTGGTAGCTGATTTCTCTCATTCCTTGTATAGGATAGAATATATTCTTTCCATTCTTTGTCTTCTTTCCATTCTTTTGTTTATTCTAATTTGTACTCTTTACATAATTAGAGCCTTGATTAAGGCATAATAATCTTATAAATAGAACTGTCGATGCTCATCAAAGGCACGACCTTCTCTCCCACCATTACTCTTCTTCTTCCTCTCCTTCTTCACACAATATTACATTTATTACTAAAAATGAGCCGAAGTAGTACTTGGTGGTTGTGTTGGCTACTCACTTATTTAACAGAGCCTCTGCTGGTGGAGTGCTTAAAACTTTTAGAAAATGCGGTTTCAGTCTTCTAAAATTAGTACCAAAGAACCTCAGAAGCCTCCCACTTCTTTTCAAAGCATGAAAATGGGGAAAGAAACTAGTTGTAGTCTTTTCACATAGGACATTAGGGGGGGGTGGTTTCTGTTTTCTGGCTTTTGATTCAACTCGTTGAGTCCAAATGTACTTGGACTTCGCTGATATTAAAAAAGTGAATGAAAAAACTTTATATTATGTTATGGTGCCAAGGCCTGCACAACGTTCAATGGCCAGTGGGACACGCCATTCCCATGGAGTTGATTGGGTTATTGGCAGGGACGGATCTACACAAGGGATTTTTGAAATTCTCACATTGGGATAGGGTCTTTTAAATTTGTTATATGGACAGTTTTGTCCTTTTACTACTTTTGCCCCTCCTCACTTTTTTTCTTTAGTTCAATGGATGTCTCTTTAATGAGTATATTTAAATGAATGTCAGATTTTTTTCATGTCTTATGTATTTTTATTAAATACATTTATGATGTTATTTATTTTATGTTGTGAGAATTTTTTTGATTCCATGTTATTTAAAAATCTGCCAAAAATATTAATTTTGATTAGATTGGATTGAAATGATAGGGCTATCAAGCTATGTTAATATAACTTGTTACTTTTTTATAAATTTTTTATTTGTCAAATGTTTAATTTAATTCTTCTTTACCCCCTTTGGGAGAAATTCCTGGATCCGTCACTGGTTATTGGTAAGGGGGCTGACCTTGGATCTTTAGGTTTCTCTCAATTACCTTAATCACTTATTCGTGGTGGTTGATGATCAAGATCCGGCTAATTGTTGAGATAACTAAATGTGATACTATTTTCGACACTGTAGTTGAATTTTATTTTGATGTTATTTGTCCATTGTCTTCATGGGATGCTCTGTGTGATTTCAGCTCTTATTTTGAATACAACTTTTTTATTTCTCTTGACTCAAGGAGGGATGGAGGAAGAATCACTCTTATCAAGCTGCCCAAAAATGAATCCATAGCATGTTCAATGCTTCCCTATAATACCACCAATGCTAGCCCCACCCAATTGCCATCTAACATGCCGACTTTGTGAAGGTTGTTTAGAATATAATTCAGGGCTGTGAAAGCATTGGTCTCAAGGATGTACTAGTTTTAGCCTTGTATGAAGAAAATAATGAAGAAAATAATCCATTTTTGTCTAACCGAAAGAATACTTTGACATGGCTGCAGAACACTGTGTCCATATGATGCAGGCTGCAAACCAGTTTGTTTAGTGGTTTTGATGAATGCATCAACTTCCTTTTGTCTTGTTGATGGCAATATATTTTTAATAGTGTACATGCGTCTTCACGTCTAATATGTTGTTTGTTTATGATTCTCAGATGCTGTTAATTTCAATAGATTGAAAGAATTTCTATTCTGTTTCTCATGTTCGTTTTTAAATTGCACCTATCGAATGCTTATTTCTCTCTGACTAGTTGTCTTGATTTTCCAGACTCATCTTTTCGTGAAGGACAAAGTAAATTTCGGGACATAACAGCTAGGGCTTGTATTAAATTGATAAAGATATTAGTCACCATACAGGGCAGACATCCTTACTCTTTTGGTGATAAATCAGTTCTCCCACCTGTGATGGACTTTTGTTTGAACAAAATTACAAATCCCGAACCTGAAATTCTGCCTTCTGAGCAGTTCCTGATTCAGTGCATGGTGATGGTCAAATCTGTGCTTGAGTGTAAAGAGTACAAACCGAGCCTTACTGGTCGTGTGATTGATGATAATGGTGTGACATTAGATCAGATGAAGAAAAACATTTCCAGTGTTGTTGGTGATAGTCTAAGCTCTCTCTTGCCCAATGAACGTGTGGTATTATTGTGTAATTTCTTGATACGAAGGTAATTTCTGGTTGGAGCATTCCTGCAGATTCATTATTGTTGTTGTTGCTGTTATTTTGAAATGGCTTGTAGGTTCATTATTTTGATGATGGATGGATTTGTGCCATGTTCCTATTGTTCATTCTGATTGCTGTAGTAGTTGTTTTAAATGATTATCAAACTTGTATAATCAAGATGGCATTCTGTTGTTCTGTTGTATGATTCTTTTATCCTGCTTCTTGGCATGTATCATTATGTACAGAAAACATTGCATTTGATGCCTTTGCAGTTATCGTAGATGCTTGAAGTATGTAAGAGTTACTAGCTAATCACATTGATGCAATTGGAAGCTTGAGAGATCCTTGGGACATCCACTATAGCCGTATAGGCCCCATTTCTTTTCAAACAAGAATGACTTTCGGTTTCAGTCTTATCCGAGTCATGCTAAAGTGGAGTATTCCTCATTAGTTTGTTTCCAGTCAGCGCCTATTTCTATTATTTTGGAGTCGAACTGTTGAAGTCAACCTAAGGCATTGGGTCCCCTACTCCACCCCCACTATCGACAACAACAACAAAAAGAAAAAAAAAACCAACTTACCAGAGTTGTTAGATCTAAGCCCTAGAAGCCTTTAGAGTGAGAACTGAAGGGCAGGAAGAAAATGTTAAAATAAGAGAGAAATATGAAAGCCCTAAGACTTTATATCATGAAGGATAAAATCTTGCAATTAGGATGGAATTTCTAGCATAAAATTACCTCTAGGGAGTCTTAAAAGAGAGGAGACGAGGAAAGGAAGCAAAACAAATGAGTTAGGGTTGCAAAATGCGACAAAAGAACACTTTAAAGGGGTTTTGGGTGCATGCAACTCGCCCTCAATTTATCACTGGTTGATACTACATGGGTTGGGATGTGTTGCCCTTGACTATTTCAAAAACCAACAAATCTCTCTCCTTATACTGTGTACTAGTTGCAGTTCTGGTTTGGAACCAAGGATCAAAATAGCGGCTTCGGCCGGTTGCCAAAACACTACGTAGCGAGTGATACATAGCAGTTGTGGTGATATGTAACGGTGTAGCGGTGTGAATTTTTGAAGTGGTAAAAAAAAAATCTTGAATCTTGTGTAGTAGCCAATCTTGTGTTGTTTTATTGATTTTGAACAGTATCAGAGTATAGACAACTTTGGAAAAGGCTATTGGGGAGAAGAAATAGGAAAACCAGTATTCTAAATTAAAGCTGCTTGGCTCTGCTAGGTTTTAAACTGTAGCGCCACTATTTTCAAAATAGCGTAGCGGCCTCAACCGCTATGGTTAGCGGCTGCTATTCTGAACCATGTTTGGAATTGAATGTCACCGAGTTGACTTGGTTTTGGACGAAGTCTAGAACCATGATCTGAAGACTTTGGCATGTTGATAAAGCTTAATTCTCCTCCACGGCTGCAAATTTGGTTGGCTCCTTTACCAATTATAGATAAATATTAATTGAGTTAATGATTAGGGAGGGCTGCTATGTAAATATTAATTGCCAGGACGGTGAGTCCCACCTATGGCCAATCCTACCCTTCACACTCAGTACCCTCACCTGAATTGGCACTCAACCAATTTGATACTTATCTGACCTATATATAAACTGTTGAGTTGATGATGCCAAAACCATAAAAAAATAGACTTTATCTTAGGGATTAAACTGTCGTTGAGACCCTCACATCAAGGGGTGAGATGGTAAGGCGGTCATGTTTGCCTATGGTGGTCATGTTTGCATATTGCACCATCCCTCCCTGCATTATTGACATGCATCCCCTGTTTTGCATATAGTCCTGAATTTCTACTGGTAGCTTTTGTTTTTTTTTTTTTTTTTTTTGTTAATAAAAAGGAGTGATAACACTTTCAACCTTATTTTTCTGGATTTCTGGAATAGAATTTTTGTGATTTAGGTTGCATTTATATTGTAAACTCACTCTTTGTTGGAACACAAACATGCATTTGAAGTTTGTAAGTTTTCTTCTTTTTTGTTGTTGTACTAGGTTTTTTTAATATAAACCATCTTTTCTTCTGGTGTTGGATGCAATTTTACCAATTGTTGAACTACCTCAGTTTTGAGAATCAGATATCTCCAGAAGTATTTGACTGAGTAAATTGTATGTCCTTACCTTTTTAACAGGTATTTTGTTTTAACAGCGACTGATTTGGAAGAATGGTACCAGAACCCTGAATCATTTCATCATGAGCAGGATATGGTTCAGTGGACAGAAAAACTGAGACCGTGTGCTGAGGCGCTATACATTGTTTTGTTTGAAAACTATAGACAAGTACGTGCACACTCTAGTCATTCTACTCCATCAAATTTCCACTTTTAGTGAATGCTGTACCTCAACATATGTTCCACTGGAATTTTGAACTGGAATTAAGCTTAAATCATGCAGCATATGTCTATGTGAATGTACTTTTCTCTTCAGTTGTTAGGACCTGTGGTTGTTTCCATTCTCCAAGAAGCTATGAGAGGTTGCCCGGCTTTAGAAACAGAAATAACTCCAGGAATGCTTCTTAAGGATGCTGCTTATAGTGCTGCTGGACATGTATATTATGAACTCTCAAATTACCTTAACTTCAATGAATGGTACGCCACTCTTTTGCTACCCTTCATGCATTAGTTTCTTGTTTATTTAATTCTACAGTAATATTATGTGCTTGATGCATGATTATCTTGAGCCATGGATACTTTTCTTTTCTTTTCTATTTTTAATAATCATTCTTCACCTTTATGCCTTATTTGTTATATCAGCTTAGGTATTTCTTCAACTAATGCTAATCAAATAATATGGGACATTGATTTATGATTTATATCATGTGCTTGAATGAGCACTGCTTTTTGCCCAATTGGGGCCTGGTTCTCTTTGTGGTTATCATCATATGTTCACTATTTCTACTGTAATTATCATTGGCAGAAATTCCTAAGCTTTACCCCGTAAACCTCTTAAGCAGCTTATGCTTCTTGGTCTGCCTTAACCACCATGAATGTACATAAGCTCTCTTTCCTCACTGGCAACCTAACACCTTACCCTATTCGGAAATAATAATTCTTCATGATAGTTCATTACTCTTAGAAGTTTAGTCCTGAAACTGATCTGTCCCTTGGCCCCATTCTATCCACCTTTTATGTTGCCCAAGCTGGGTCTCTGCTGTTAAGATAGAGATAGTCAGATAGAGACAACTGACCTGTGAAGTGGGGGACATTTATTCCTTTTTTGCTTTTTTTTTTATAACCCAGGGTATCTCCCACCCAGCCCAGCCCATCCCAAGAGCCTTTGGCCCTGAGCCCGAGGGACACTCGATTCTGGACAACCGAGAACTAATTCCTAGGGGCACATGCAAACCCTCCTATCCACATGGGTCACCTAGACTACTCTGTATTGTTGTATTTATCTTGTATGTCTACAAGTAGGCATGTAGCTAGATGCTAGATTTAATCCTATGCTATTAGCATCTAAAATAGTCATCAAGATGATTATCGTGATTTATAACTAATGCAATTTCTCCTAAAACTCAAGCATAAGGTTTTCGTGTCACATTAACAAAGATTCCTCTTTCCATTTTTCATTGTATTGTAGGATTGATTGATGCCCTTGATTATTCCATCAGGACTGATCAGGGACTCTCTTCAAATAAACAACTAGGGATCGATTCTTGGTTGTACTGCTGATGGTTATGGGACTTGGGTAGGGTGTGTAAAAAAACTGTTTCTATTTGTAAAGATTATCCAGTGATTAACTAAACCTCCTAAGATTTTTTGCAATTTTGGGGAAGATGTAGAGATAAATGAAGAATATGCATGTGATTAGAGCGTCTTTATGTGTGCATTGGTTTTGTCCTACATCCATTTGTTAGTTTTTACTATTATTATTTTTTCCATGAACACTATGTTCTTCACATGATTGTATCCTAATCTTATTTGTCACTTTATTGATGTTACTTCGACGGAAAATGGATGGATTTTTCTTCCTATTTTCTTCTTATTTTTTTTTATTTTTATAAGAAAAAATAAATAAAAAATCTATGATTTGTGACACGATTCACCATATGGTTCGATTCATCCCCTTGAGCGATTTATGATATGATTTCTATTTTCAAAACAATCTGGCTGAATCAGATCGAGTATGTAACCTTGAAATATATTTCCAGGCCTCTTGGATTTTTAGATTTTGAAATTCAAAATGGTAGGATCATCTATATAGGTGATCCACAAATTTATCTTTCCAATATTAGGCTCATATTCTTCATATTCAGAATCATCTATCTATGAGTAAGGGCTAACAATATTACTTTTGGGGCTGGGTCTGTAATGCAACCAACATCCTCGGTCCCATGTATCTTGTTGAAACGATTCTTTGCTGTTCTAAATTCTGTAAAAATTTCTTCCTGTATGACTTTCTTTTCAAATTTTCTTTGTTTGTGTAGGTTTGATGGCGCTTTGTCGTTCGAACTCTCAAATGACCATCCAGATTTGCGCATTATCCATCGAAAAATTGCATTAATACTTGGACAATGGGTTTCTGAGGTTAAGAGCTTTTATAACTTGTGTCATAGTTCGATTTTATTCTTTTATTGCTGGATGTATACGTAATTGACAATGAATCATTTATCTCATTATTAGTATTCTCTGCATCCTTTATGTTCTTCGCACCTGGTACTTATTTGGAGCAGTCTTAGCTATTATTCAATATCCTTTTCATTTTTTTGTTTTTAATCTCAAATCTCCTGAAAGTGTAGTTGAAGCGCAAAGATATTCAAGTATGTTTTATCGAATACTTCTATGCCTCAAGTATATAGGGTTGTTACATTTGTTGAGGAGGTTAAGTTGTGGATGAAGAAGGTTTGGGGATTTGATATTTAAGGAAGCTTTAATGCATAATACATGAATAATGCTCTAAATCTGGAGGCTTCCAAACAGTTCATACTGCTGAAATTACTGGTGAATGTTCCAATTCACTGTCTAGTTTGCTAGATAGAAGTTAACCAAGCTACTTGTCTAGTTTGCTCGATAGAAGTTAACCGAGCTAGTTGTCTTGTTTGCTCGATAGAAGTTAACCGAGCTACTTCCTAAACTGGTTTGGGTTCGGCCCCACCGCATGGTTGGAGAAGATGCTAAGGTATCTGGGTACTTGTTTAGGGCCAGTCATGGAGGTTGATGGATCATTTTGCAACATTGAGAGGAACTTTATTAGGGAAAGTATTTCTCCCTTTTGGTTGCAGTAAGTGATTGAGTTAGACGTAGAGCATGTGAGGTTTGCTATGACACCTGGATACTTGAAAATAGGCTACTTATCATGTCATATCATATCTGATACTTCACTTTTTATGCACAAAATTCATGTCCCTGCCAAATTCATAGTGTGTCCCTGCTATGTCTATAGTCTATACAGTATCTGGCATCCTAAGAGATTTTCCATCAAATTGTAGCTTGAACACTCAATTCACCATCCAAAGCTAATTCCATAAGGATAGTGAGTCATCTCTTTCTGACAACTTGATGCATGTTTGGAGGTTGAAGGTGATGGTGTGGAAATCATGCAGCATTCCAAAAAGGTGCAGGTTTTTTGGTGAAGAGATCTGGATCTTTTCGTAGGATGAAAGAAACTTAAGAAAGAAAATGGCAGGCTTGATTGCAGCTGGTGTTAAGGATAAAACACCTCTTTGAATAAAACTTATAGTTGGTGCTCTCAGCGCCCTATCTTAAGAGCTCATTGAGCTGGTGGTAAAATTGAAAAAAAAAAACCTCTCATTTTTTACTTTCTGCCACCTTTTTTGTTTTTTTTCCTTAAATGGCGACTTTTCATTGCACAAAGACTGTGCAGTATAAGAGGGCTATACCGACCAAAACAGTCCCTCCAAAAACACGGGGAAGAGCTGTACAAAAAGATTAGAGACCCAAAACAATGGGCACCAACAAAAAACAAAAGGAAATTAAGTAGGGCCAGAAATGAGCAAAGAAGGTTTAAGAACTCCCTCTTTGGCGAGTTTATCCACTTTTGGCGCCCTTTTTGGCACTTTTCGTTTTAATAAAGTAGCTGTGAACTGTCTTGTTGATCTCAAGGGGGGTGCTCATGATTATAGATAATACATCGGTTCAAGTCAAGCTAATAGAGGAGACCTTTCTCTTATTTATTTATCAGCTGGTAATGGCATCTGCAGGAATGAGAGTGGTGAGTTGTCTTGTCACGGGGAAAAAAGGAAAAATGAGTTAACCAGCTGTCAGCGGGGATGGAGTTGGCTACTACTTTGTTTGCAACTTGGTTATGATCTGCTCCCAGTCGAGGTTTGAGAGGGGCAGACAAGTTGTAAAGAGGAGCAAATATGGAGGGCATGCTGGAGGAGAATGAAATACTCTTAAAAGCTCTTGTCGCTAGGTACTCCTGAATAGATACTAAAGACATAAGATAAGCAAGGTGCAGGAGAAGATTTTTGAAATTAGCATAATGTTCTGTGTTTCTTTAGGATGTAAGGAAGAAGCAACCAGAGTAATGGTATGACAACTCTTACAGGGGTGAAAGGGTGATAGAGCAGTGAAGTATCGACGTAAGCTGAGAGAAGGAAATTAGAGAGCAACGAATAAACTGGGTGAGACCTCCTTGCGGTAGCGTCTCCCGTTTATAGTATTATCTTTCCTTAATAACAGAATACAGTCCTTATAATTGGGGTGATATTACTCATGTATTTCCTAAATTAGAGCTCTGTACAAATCACTGAAATCCACCTAAATCAATTACATAAGAGTGGCATGTGTGTTGCTAACATCCCAGCCCTCCATGGGTGCAGGAAGGGGGCCCTTATGATGTTATTCGTCTCATATGAGTGAAGGTAATGGACAAGGAGGCCCTACATCCAGCAGAATTGTCTTGCCATTGATATTATACTTATAAGTGGTCTTGTGGAATAACAACTGATTCGGTATTGACTTGGATGCCATTTGGCAAGTCTACTTTATGCTCTATTTGACTTAAGGCTAAGGATTCAAATAGGTGTTTGAGCGCTTTAGATTGTTTGGCAAAAGTTTTATGAATGTTTTTCAATCAGCTTTAAGACCCTTTGCTTCTTTTTCAAAAAGTTGTTGATGATGATGATGATAATAATAATAATAATAATATTATTATTATTATTATTGTGACTGTTTCGAATAGACCTGAATGCCTAAACAAATCCGACATTTTTTGCTTTTTGGTGACAAGTTTTCCCATATAACTTCCATAGTATGTCAAGCTTGCTATTATTTTATGGCAGATTTGCCTGTGTTACTTTTTACGTATTTATATGACAACCTGCCTTTATAGCTTTTAAAGAATGACAACTTATCCTTTTGTAAAAGTGTCTATTTGAATCAGCTATATTTCAAACAGATTTGATTGTATTAGCTCTATTTCAATCACATGACTTGTGAAACAGGCCCTTGATGTCTAAATTGCATGTGATTTTTGGTATCCATATCATTACATGTTGTTGGTCACATTATGTCAGTTACCATTTTCTTTAACTTGCTAACCAGGTCCTTAATAATGTCTTTTTTTAACCAACAATGTCGTTCTAATGATGGTAAAACTTCCCAGATCCAGCCATGTAGGCTTGGTGGGTAATTGCCATGGTTTTAAAAATTGGTCGGCTCAAGTTGGATATGATAGGTGCCAAGTTGAGTCTGAGTCGTTGGGTTGGCCAAGTCCTATGGTTTTTGGGCCCCAAGCTCGGTTATTTCATGTTTTTCTTCTCTATTGGACAAGCTTTAGGTTTGGGACATTTTTCACTGAGTCTGGAAGATCAAAGCCACAATTTTTTAGAAGATCTAATCTTTCAGAGGCCCAAGGTACTACTATTTATCTAAGTAAAATATAAAAGGGGGCGATTATTTCTCTTTTAATTTTTTATTAATAAGCAGTTAAAATATTTATTAAAATTCTAGATTCTTAGAACATAAGTTATCTATTTTTGATATTTCTGTGTTCTTTATCTTAATCTTTAATGGTTATTGGGCTCAAGCCTCTAGGTTGAGTCTCATGTGACTTAGTTGAGTTGACTGGACTGGAGGGTTTCCAAGTCACCCTCTGAGTCCAACCTTTTGAAATCTTGGTGATTGACAATATTTGACATTGTTTAACTTCCATTTGTTTTTCATCGACAAGAAGGCTTTCTGATTGTTATAATAATTTCTGTAGATTGCTTTAAGTATAATGATTTCTTTATTCTCTGCCGAACTCCAATTGCTTCGGTACTTTTAGCTGGGCCTTCATTTGCAGATGCTCGAGTTAAGGGTTTCAATTTGGACAGTATAGTATGTCCACATTCAATTTGGACAGTTAAGTTCTTATAGGATTAAATTGTGCTGATCACTTGTAATCAAGATCTATCTACTGGTGTGGTGCCCTTTTGAACATCCTTCTTGTTCAGTTGCTAATATCCTTCATCTATGAGCTTATTATTTCTCTGTTCAGAATATGGTTCAAAAGTTTGAAAAATATTACATCCTTAGTTATTCAATTTAATATCTCAAATACTTATCTGTACCCATGTTTGAATTTTGGATGTTGCTGCTTGAGTTTCTTGCAGATTAAAGGCAACACAAGAAAGCCGGTATATTGTGCTTTGATTCGATTGCTTCAAGACCAAGACTTAGCTGTTAGAGTATGTTTGTTATGACAGGACTCAAATTCATTGCAATTGATGGATTGTGTCTGTTCATTGCTTTCCTTTTGAATTGTATTCATTATTTCCACATTTTGCCCTAAAATTTTGTTTCCCTTCTACTCATATATTGTTGCATTGCATCAGCTAGCTGCCTGCCGGTCTCTCTGCTTCCTTATTGAGGATGCCAACTTTCATGAGCAAGATTTTATTGAGTTTCTTCCAACATGTTGGGAGTTGTGTTTTAAGTTGATAGAGGATGTGCAGGAGTTTGACTCAAAGGTTAGTTCTGCAACTGTTCTTGATGATCTATAAGCATCTCTTTACGGGACTATTTTTGAGATTGTGGTCACATGTATACTGTGTACAGAATGCAACTGTTGGAAATTACTATATTTGAACTCTCCCTGCTTTTAAAAATGCAGCCTGCCTGTGAGTGAACTATCCTGAATTTTGGCCCCAAGGAAATGGACAGTGGTGCCTGCTATATGGATAATTTGCATATTGGCATTTATGGCTTCTTATGGTAACTTGCATCCACAAGCATGTGGGCTTAGTGCACCTCTCATTGATATAGTTTCAGTACCAACATGGAATGTACTTTATATAATAACAAAAGTCTGATTTGATCGATCAACGCTGTGTAAATGTTGGTGAACCATCACTACACGTCGTAAACTATTATTGATCCGTTCACTGAATCCTCCATAAATTTGATGAAGCCCCATGTTATTTACCAATTAGAAGAGTCCTTGGGTAATTTGCTTGCATCCTCTCCATACCCATGTTACATGGATTATTTGAAATGAGTGTCACATCATGAATTGACATGCATCAACACGATCCTTGATTTATTCACATAACTGTATGCTTCTAGTATAAGTTTAAGCATTGTTTTGTAGGTGGCAAAATAATAGTATACTTTTTTGATCCTTTGAATTCTAAATAAAACCTTGATATATTATTTCATTGTTTAAACTAAGATTTGTGCATTATTATTATTTTTTTGTTGGTGTCATTTTTGCCCTTTTTTTAATTTATGAATCCTTATTTAATTTAGGGAAATCATCAAATAGTCTGTTCCTTTTTAGCTAATTCCAGAGGTCCCATGAGTTGTTAGTGCCAAAATAGCCCTTTTCTGTATGAACATTTTTACTAGAGTTGTTCATTCGATCAAGTTATGCTAATGACCTTTTCTCAAAAAGATGAGAGAGCCTGTGGCACCGTTGGAAGGTGCTTATTCGTCACAACCATGAGGTTGCAAGTTTGAGTCATGTTATGAATAAAAGAAAAAGAAGGGACAGGTTCTTTCATTTTTTGATAACCATACAAATTTTATTGCTCCCAGAAAAACAAGAACAAGACAATTACAAAAAAAAAAGAAAAGAAAAAAAACATCATTGAAGTGAGAAAAACTGCCTCCTTTGGCAAAGTATCTGCCTCAGAATTTGCCTCCCTAAGAACATGATGAAAAGTAGCCTCCAACAGACTTGAGATATCCTGAACCTCCTCAATCCAATCCACCAGATGCCAGGGAAAAGAAGTCTTTCCCGACCCCCATTGAATCACAGAGAAAGAATCGCCTTCAATGATAGCATTAAGACCGTTCATATGATGCAACTCACGACAACCAATCAGAAGAGCAAAGACTTCAGCTTCATTAGCATTCGAGCATCTCACTGGACCTGAAAAGCTTCAACAATGTTCCCAGACCAATCTCGAATTACAAGTCCAATTCCTCCTCTAATTCTAGATTTAATGAAGCTATCATCAAAATTGAGCTTAAGGATTCCCATTGGACCCCCATTTCATTAGTTGCTCAAGACCTATTAAGATCAAATAAATCAACACCATTAAATTCCTTTTCCTTGCGCACCCAGTCTGACACAAACCAAACAATAGACTCAACAATCTCCGCCACGGATTGACTTTTATTCTGAAACACTCTATTATTCCTCTCCAACCATATCCTCCAAAACGTAGCATACAACATCAGTTGCCAAAGCATCTTACCACGGACAGGCTTGCAACCCAACCTCTAATGAAAGAAAAGCTCCTCAACATATCTTGGCATTACCCATTGCATATCAAACATTATAAGAATGGCTGACCAAACTCTATGAGCAAAACTGCAATGAATTAGCAGATGATGCACCGTTTCCACATCCTTTAAGCACATCGGACAACTATTTACTAGAGTGATATTTCTTCTTCTAAGATTGTCAATAGTTATGATACTATGGCGTCTTGCAATCCAACAAAAAAGCAACGCTTTTGGTGGCACTAGAGTATTCCAAAAGCTTTTCCAACCTTGCACACTATTAGAAGAAACATTCATATCCTTAAAGAAAGACTTCGCAGAGAACTGCCCTTTGACTTCAGATTTCCATAGCCCAACACCATACCTTGCAATTGACAGATAAGCCATTTCTAACATGCGAAGCAACCTTGTAAAATCAGAGACCTTCCTATCTGTTAAGTTCCTTCGAAAGTGAAAATCCCAAACTATTGATCTACCCACATAGCGACAATAGTTAGCAACCATAGCATGATGCCTATGCCATTCATCATGCCAGAACTTAACTCGCCTCCCATTATGAACCCTATAATGGATCCTCTTATCAAACTCACTCTTGACAGAAAGGATAGACTTCCATAACCCAGAAGCATTATAAACCTGATTTGGCACCCACCAACATCATTTCCCAACTTATATTTCTTTAAGAAAACCTGTTTCCACAAACCGTGACCAGGCTCTCCCACCTTCCACAGCCATTTCCCTAGCAAAGCTTTATTTAATTTACCAATGGAATGAATTCCCAAACCACCTTCATTAACAGGTTTGCACATAGCCTCCCGGTTAACCAAATGATACTTTCTTTTCTCCATGGAATCATTCACGCTGCATTTTTCAATTCTTCACATAACACTTTTAGGACATCCGAAGCAAGAAATGAAATAAATTGGGATACTTGAAAGAGCTGATTTGATTAAAGTAACACGACGATCCAATGAAAAATAACTACCCTTCCAAGAACTTAACTTTTTATCAATTCGTTCCACCACCAAATCCCATAAATATTTCCTCTGTAATCCCACACATAAAAGCATCCCAGATACTTAGCGGGAAACTTCCGAACTTTACAACCAAAAGACCGGACAAAATAATTAACTTGACTAATTCTAGTTCAAACACCAATCAATTCACACTTCCCATAGTTAATTTACAGCCCTGAAAGAAACACAAACCACTTCAACAGAAGCTTTAAATTATTAACTTCACTCATAGATGCATCAGAAAAAATTATCGTATCATCCGCTATAAATGGGTTACCTCTATGTCAGAATTTGCAATAGCAGAACCCGTAATTAGGGATAGGTTCTTTCGTCCTTTATAAACGAAAAAAAAGGGATGGATTCCTTCATCCTTCACAGTAAAGTAAGTAATTGAATAACCAATTCACTGTTTTACCCATCTTTAAATCATAGAACCCACTATGAATTTCTACCACATTGAGGTCTTTGGCTGGTGTGTCACGTTGTGGTTCCATCCATTGTTTAGAAAGTCATACACAAGTTTCACATGTATCAAAGACAAATTACACTAATTTTGCTGCATCAAATACTAGTTCTTTATTTCCAAAGCCTTAAAAGTAATCATCTAAGTCAATTCTTGATGAGTTTGCTCTTCTATCTTCATCTTCTTCTCGATCATACATATCATTCTCATTTTCTTGCTGTTTGAGAGTGCTTCCTCATAACAATTATATACTTTACCTACAAACTTGTATTTGTTTAGGAGTATAATCCACAAACTATCGTAAAATGTGACCTATGAATTTCATTAATAATTTGATTAGAGAACTGATTGAACTTTATTGTCAAGACTCTCACACTATCATGGTTTCTATGATGTCTATCAGGTCCAAGTTCTAAATTTGATCTCAGTACTGATTGAACATGTTGGTGAACACATCTTTCCAGTTGCAAATAAGTTAGTGGATTTCTTTCGGAAGGTATTTCTTTTTTCCTCATTATACCTGGTTTCATTTTGTGGGTTGCATGTATGCATAGATGGATAGATAAATATGGATAACTGATGTGAGGTTCAAGTGTGATGTATGCTGTTTGTTATTTTCTCAAAATTCTCCAACAATCCCTTATTTACTTATATATCCTATTTGATTTTCTTAGGGTTTTTAACTTTTTGTTTACCGATACTCTTGATGGACTTAGGAAGCTGATACAAATTTGAGCTGAACATAAGCAAATCGGAGATGTTTTATCCTAATATTAATGGCATATGCTTGGCATTAATTTAAATCTATCCAGGCTTGGGAGGAATCTACTGGTGAAAGTCTACTGCAAATACAACTTCTTGTTGCACTTCGTAATTTTGTGGGTGCACTTGGCTATCAGTCCCCTATTTGCTATAACATGCTACTGCCAATTCTACAAGGGGTTATTGATGTAAACAACCCTGATGAATTAAACCTTCTGGAGGACAGTGTGCTGGTTAGCTATTCTCTCTGTCATCGTAGTTTTTTTCACTAGCATGTCAATTCAGATGTTTGTCACTAATTCCGTGTGTTTACCACAATGCAGCTATGGGAAGCCACCCTGTCTCATGCTCCCTCAATGGTGTCTCAACTACTAGAATTCTTTCCCTATCTGGTGGAAATATTGGACAAAAGTTTTGACCACCTACAGGTTCCTATTCTCTGTAATAGTCTTTTTTTTTCTTTTTTTCTTTTTTTGTATTCTCTGTAATAGTTGTTATTGCTTTCTGGCACATGCGGTTAGTGTCAATTTTTAATCTATACTCTTGTTCTTCTCTTATGGTTCTACCATGATATTATTTATTTATTTTATGCTTATATTTCTTGTCACTTGACATGTGAAACAAAGATATAATATGCAATTCGTAAATCTACAAGTTCATATCAAGTATTGAACTTACTGAAAGAGACCACGGGAGCCTAGTATTGCAACTTCCTGTGGAAGAAACTCAAATATCAGTGGAAGCAAATATTTAAACAGAACAAATAATAAATAGTAAAGATTTGCGTTAAGAGGATTCTGTTAGACTTGGGCACTCTGAAGTTGGTGCTCTCATGTGTGTATAATATATAGAAAAGATTTGTGTTCTTTTTTGAAATTTGGAAGCTACTATTTTTATTTTATTGGGGTCTAGCTAGCCAGTATGCAGATTGCCTTTTCCTCCATCTGCATAGAAGTATTTTATTGCAGTGGAACTTGTAACCCTTGTAGGTCTAAACAGTTCTGTAATGGTGCAATTTGTAAACAGATTAGCCCCACGGGCAGGGGTGGAACTAGGAAATATGCCTCGAGGGGACCACTGTGAGAAAAAAAAAATCTTGGGGGGCCAATATGAAAAAATGAAGAAATTTCTTTAACACCAAGGGGTTCCACCCCTACCCATGGGCAACCTGGATGAGAGCGGACTAAAATCAGCTTGATATGGACTATAGGCTAGTGACGCCCTGAGAAAATGCTGACTTCCTGTGGGGCTGACCTTGATGCACAACAATCAAGGGGAGTACGGAAATCAATGGGTGTGAAAGCTTGACATCAATCTCTTAATTGTCACCACTTGATTGATGTATCCAGTTCTTTTCTTTTTCTTTTTCTATTTTTGGGATACTCCAGCCAAGGGGGCTGTGGGACCCATGAGAGAGCCCACGCAGGCGGGAAGATAGCCCATGCACGTGGGAAGGGAGCCTGCATATGTGGAAAGAGGGCAGCATACCCAGGGTTCGAACCCTAGGCAGCCGGGTGAGAAACGAGGTTGCCAACCAACTGAGCAACCTCAAGTTCTCAAACTGAGTCATGTTAAAACCTCATTTGGTTGACCAAATGGTAGAAGGGAAGCTTTAATAACTGTTTGCACATGCAGTGCTAAGTGCTAACGTACCTTTGAATCGAGAGAAATTAAGCTGATGAAGTACTGAACATAGGAGCAGAAAGCAATATTCATTGCTTCAGATGCGATGAGATTGGGCATGTGTCGTCAAACAGTAGGCAACTTAGTTACACTTGGAAGGTGGTTCAAAACCTGAAGGTATTTGAAGCATCTAGTGTTTCAAGTATGCATCTTTGATATGACTAAAGGAGCATAAATATAGCCGTTCTACTCTTGGATGAAAAGGCACAGGGGGTTTTATATGTTATCTTCTCTCACTCCGGAAAGTAAAAGAGGAAATGTGAAAGTATCTCATCTCCTGGGAAGTGCCCTGTAGCACTCCCTTAGTCCCTTTTGCCAACACATAATACACAAGACATTCAATTTTGTGTTATTTACAAGTATGCCATTGCAACAACCTTCTACCAAACCAGCCTTAGATCCCCTTTTATTTACTTGCTTGGCCCACAATATGGATGCTCGTGTGGGGCTCAAACATGGGTCCTAATCTTTTCTTTTATTTATTTACATATTGATATATTTATACCCCCTCATATTTACTTCTTATTTCTTAAAACACACAAATACACGAAACAAAATGTTTATTCACATTTGATCATTCTAAAATTATTTTAGTTATTTATTTCTGATATATTTCAATAAATGGCCATTTTAAACAATTAATTGCCTTATCTAATCATTCAAACACTTTTATGCATAAATTCCCATTTTATTTGCAACCAATCAAATTTATGCTATTTTATGCATTGATTCATTAAAATAATTTTTCTTAATTATTCCTACCATTTAATTAATTCATTATAGAATTTTATAACTATTTACTAAATAAAGCAAAATTCATCACATTTCTATATTAAAGGTAACTTAAGGCAATAATTAGATTTAATTAGGTTTGGGGACCTGGGGTCTTACAGCACGAAAAGGGTTGAATGCCCTTTTAAAGGTCCTTTTTTTTTTTTTTTTTTTCTTATTATCTGCGTTGCATTTTTATTGATCTCATGTGAGTGGGGCCGACTTATTACATCTAGAAACTGTTTAAAATAAATGTCCCATTCATATATGTGCCGTGGCCAAATCTCACTCTAATTGGAAATAGGGCTCTAGCCAAATTTCACTCTAACAAGTAGGGCCCTTGCAAGTTTTCACTCTAATAGGGTATGGGCCCACTATTAGATTTATCAAAGAATATTTCTTTTATAGGAATTTCACAAAGACCCTTAAATTTAGTGTTTTTTTTTTTAAATTCGTCCATATAAAAATAACATATTGCATTATTGATTTAGTAGAATAAATTAAATGTGTATAATTTTATTTTATTTTTAAAATTTAGTCTTTTCTTTGTATATTTATATATACTTTTAATTTTTAATTTTTTTCAATATATTTCCGCAATGGAATTTTAAAAGTTTCACTGAAATCCTGAATCACCCGAAACATCTTTGTTTGGAGGCCACACGAAAATAGGGTCTGAAACAAAATTGACAGCTATGTAGAGTATCCATCCATTCTTCCCTGCTATTATCTCTATGACCTCCAATTTGACCACCAGGGCATCTAGCGCCACGTCCAGCCTCGTCTCTCATTGCTCCCATTACTAATGGCCTTCATGATCAATGTAGACATTCAACTAAGTTTGCATTCATAACAGGTCTTCATCACTTTTCATGGAGGAGGAGCAAACATTAAGAGATGGTAGTGTATCATTTTTTAGAGTCTTTGTCCCGATTGGCTCATAGCCTTGATTAATACTGGCCACTAATTCAAATGCCTTCTTTAGTCTCTTTTTCTACTCTTCAGCATCGTTAGGGAAGTGAAATTTGATAACCAAAATAGTATAACTCTTGCTATTAGTGGCATGATATAGTATAATATTCTGACATTGTTCTTTCCTTTAAGTTTTTGATCTCTTGATACTTCTCATAGATGTGGGCCACATTATTTCAATTTGAATATAATATATATATATCTTTAATAGTATCCCAAGTCTTTTTGGTAGACAATGCATAAAGATTATTGTATTCCGAATCAGCATGTTTGGGTTGTCATGTCGGGTTCCTTGGTACTTACATTAATACATCCAAGTCTCTATTTCCCATGGTTTAAAATATTATAGCTGATACCAGTATGTATTGGTCTGGACCGTGAAGATATCTTGTTCCCATTGAGTATCCATTATTTTTATTCTAATAAAGCCTACTTATGAAACATGTAAACCACTAAAAATAAATACCCACTTCTTAAATGAGCTCTTGACAAAATTTACTTTAGGAAAAGTTAGACCCATTGTCATATTGATAACTATAAAACAAATGAATAAAGTAGTAAACTGTATCTGCTGATCTTATCTCAACTGTAAAAACATCAGATCCAATGGTCTCTTTAGCTGTGTTGCTGTTTAGACAGTCCAAACTGATTGACTCGTTTGAGCCAGCCTCTTTATACGGTGATCAACTCTTGAGGCTTCTTAAAGCATGTCTAACCTCAATCCAAATTGTTGATATTGTTTCAATCTGATTATTGAAACTAACTATTTCAGTTTGCACTGCATCACATGGTACTACCTGTGTAATCTAAATGTGTTTTTATTGTATTATTGTTTTTTTCCAGAGGCAACCCATACAAGATACAACAATTAATAGGGCATGTGAGCATCTAGGTTGTAACTAAATATTGTAGTCAGTTGAGAACCTTCCCAGGTCCTTTGTAATCAGATTAGATCATAAATTTGTTTTTTTTATAAATATTTTACAGAATTACAACTAGAACCTTTCACTTGCAGGTTGCTGCCAGTATAATCGAAAGCTACATAATTCTGGGTGGAACTACATTCTTGAGCATGCATGCTTCAAGTGTGGCTAAAGTTATTGATGTTGTTGTTGGGAATGTCAATAATAAAGGCCTTCTTTCATTTCTTCCAATCATTGAACTTCTGGTACAGGTATTTTTCTTAAGTATTTTCAAATCTTTATTTTGGACAGAAGAAATTTTGCTACCTTGTTTCCATTATTTATCTTTTGGCTGCCTCTCACAAGTTTAGCATGAACACTTTTATGGTTAGTATTAGTCCTACACCACTAATCAGCTGTGCTGCTACTCTGTGATGTGGAACTAACTTCTCCTGCTCCTTGGTCACATTCATATGGATATATCTGTTTGAAAGTTTGTATGCCTCCTTTTTCTCTTCTCCTTCCCTTCCTTTCTCTTCTTTCCTTTCCTTCTTCCTCTTTTACATTTTTTTGCCCTTTTGGATCTTTTGTTGTTTCGACAACCATCTGGGTGTTTGTCTACTAGTTGTCACATCAGGATGTCAATAGTAAGGGCTGTTTTAAGTTGCGAGACTAGTTATCTGGTTGCAGTCCTTATAGATTTGTGAAATCTTCGTGGAAGTTATGAGGTGCAGTTAAACTGTACCTGTTTTGGTTTCCAAGGGTTCAACTTCAATCACATTGCTTGAATCTGGATATTATTGAAGGTTGTTGTGTATTTCTGGAGGTAATTGATGTATTTTTTCTGGCTGCTGTGGACTGGATATCTTGATTTGTATTTAATCTGATTGGTAGAGGTGTGTCAATTTGGAAGTGGTGTGCGGATTGTCCATTTCTCTAGGGCATTCAATTTGATAGTGCAGCAGGGCAGTGGGTCATAAGATTGATGCATAAAATTAAGAGTGCATTTGGCATAATTTATTCATCAGTTTCGCTGGTCTGCAAGACAGCTTCAAGATCTGTGGAGGATCTTTGAGTTGACCTGCTGTGATGATTATAACTGCTAGAAAAGAATCTGTTGCATTGTGTGATTTTTGGAATTTTTCCATGAAATTTTGGAGTTGCTGAATGGAAAGTGATTCTTGAAAGGTTGATGTGGTGTTGGCATGGAAGTTGAGTCTTTTGCAATGTTTGTTAGGACAATATCTGCGATGAGAGGCAGAGATCTTGCATGCAAATTATATGATATGTAGACCATCAGTTTTAAGGTTTTAGTTCTGCAATTTCAGGGACCAAAGTGGATGTATTCTATGGACACTTGACTCAGGAACCATGTATTGTCCCAACTTGATTTTCCATTCTTCCAACTATCTGTTGAAAAGCATTTCCGTTGTCTCTACTCATGCCTTAGGTGTTGATAGTATTGGTTAGTAGTGGAAATTCAATATGGCATCAGAGCCAACCGTCATGAGTTCGAATCCTAGGAGGAATGACTTGGCACTGAAATGTGCATGTTGAGAAAGGTGTGCCTACCGCATTTCACCCGAAGGGGAATGTTGAAAAGTATTTCTGCTGCCTTTACTAGTGCCTCAAGGTTTTGGCAGGTTGGCCAAGGAAATTTAATATTGCATACCCCATCCTTCTTTTTTCCAATTACTCTTGGGTGATAGACTTTGGAGGGACTGATCATATTAGAACTAGATGAAATGCTTCCTTTACCAGTTATTCTCTCTTTGATCCACTCAGATGTTTGGCCCGCTCCTATTACTTTTCCAAATGGCTATCATTATTATCTTCTATTCTTTAATGAGACATGATTTTGATGTATTTAATGAAAACAAGGATGAAGTTTTTAATCATTTCAAAGTGTTTCATAAGTGGGTAACCCACTTAATTTCAGAGAACATTATTAGAGTGATAATGGAGGAGAATGTCTCTCGAAAGTTTCTTCATTATTTATGTGAAAATGGGATTGACTAAAAAATAAGTGTAACTAGTATACCTCAATGGGGTGGCTGAAAGAAAAAACCATTTATGTCTCTTCTCACTGAGATGAAAATTCCTAAAATATATTATTGGCATGAAGCGTGTCCAATTGCTTATTAATTTATTTGCATATCGCTGTTTTGAATGTTTAGTGGTGAAGTCCGAAGCATGTTTGCTCATCTCCCATGAACCAAAAAGTCAACCTGGAACAATTACATCCATTGATCTACCTGATTTCTGCCACCAATAGCTACCGAAACCAACGGATGTTGGGGGGTCACCAATGAGCGCCCACCACCTTCGTTGATGATCTCATCATCCTCATAGTTTCTTCTTCTCGCTCCTTTGGCTCCAACAAACTCTTGTGGATCATGAGTGTCTCTAGTCCATCACCAACTACTCACTCTCATCATCATTAGGAATGTCTTCATCATCCCCTTTGGACTTGTCTTTGCAAGTTCGCTCTCGTGCTCCGACGTTCCACCTTTTTGAAGTCACTGTCAAAGTGTTGTCGCTTGCGGCACTCTGACGAAATAAGGCCTATATCGTTGCACTTGTAGCACTGAATATTTCACTGTCGTGATTGGTCGGTTGCCCTGTTAGTGCTACTCTTCAATCTGGATGTTTGGGTAGGGGCTAGATGGCCAGAGTGGCTCCACCTTAGAGCGACTACTGTTTCCCTTTGGCTGATTGGTGGGGTTTGAAGGTGAGTATCCATGTTGTTGCTGCTGATAGAGGCATTTCTCGGCAAGGCTGCTTGTCAGCATGCTTCTACAATGATAAAGATCTGTCATAGGCCCATCTAATCAGCGATGGCTAGCCTAAGACCATCCGTGAAGCGCATCACCAGCTGATTCTCTAGTTTTGCGTGGCGAGTTGGTGGAGCTCTTTTGTGTGCTCTTCTGACCGATCTCTTTATGGAAATATGTTGCAACCGTTGGAACAAGGACTGCACATAATTGACCAGGAGGACAGCCTCACACATCAGTGACTTCATCCTTTCTCAAGTTGTCAATTTGTGCTTTACACGCCTCTTCCTTGTTGCCTTTGTTTATGCCCACCAAGCCAAAGCTCGGGCTCGTAACTGCATGGCCACAAACTTGACCTTGCATTCATTGGGAATCTCTTGGTATTCGAAGATTTGCTCGATGACTTCATTCCACTCCATGAAGCGATCACCACAGACGCTACCTTGGTGCTCCAGGATCTCAATCTTGACATTAAGATCATCTCCTCAGTCTTCTAGTCTCCAAGGCTCCTTTGCATACGGTGATCATCATGTGGGTTTTGCCGATGAAAGGGATTTTGTCGCCGCTTCCATCCTAATTCTGTTCGCTTGGATCCATAGGAGCCCTCTTGCCTCTAGATTCGCGAGATGTTGTGTGATCGCTCGTAGTTGCTCTTCCATCTTTAAGAATTTGGTGTTGATGACATCCATGTATCATTGTAAGTCGTCTTGCCACACTTCTGTAGTGGAAGCTTTACCTCTGCCTCTCCATTGGTGATTCATCACTTGAGCATGGATTTTCAACGTCTGTGGAAGGTGCTGGCGTCGATGATTGGCAGAAGTGGTGTCTCTAATAGCACCTGACTCTGTCACACATACCACCATCTCACAGTTGAATCTTGTGGACGCTTTTACTTGGTTCTAAGACTAGAAAATGGGCTAATAACCAACTCACACATCAAGCATAATGGAGGAATGAAAGAGAGGGACAATGGGGAAGAAACAATGAGTAGCAACTTTATTTCTCTTAGTAAACTGCTGACTCTGTACTAGTAAGCACAGTTGATGATTACAAATAAGAAAACCCCAATAAATTCTCTAAAAATCACTCAATCGATCATCCAATTCATGTTAGGATACTTTCCTCACTCTTAGATACTTGATTGATTTAATTAGGAAACTCAAAAGTCAATAAAAAGTCAAAAGATCTTAGTAAAACACTCTGGGTCGTACAGACCCTTCTGGACATTTCTTATGTGGCCCCCACATGGCCCACCTTTTTAAGTTGTGGGCCCTAAACCCAATGGGTGCCGGACCTGATTGGGTTTGGGCCTACTTTTCTGCTGTGATTTTTCTGAAATTACAGAGAAATCCCTGTGGTGTTCTGTTTGACAAAACAACCCTGAAATTGTGTTTTTCAGTATTTTTTGAGGCTGTTTGGAGATCCTTAACACATGGGAGGTTCCCGCATGTGGGTTTGGATGCTATGCATTCGATCATAGGCTTCCATGTGTTAAATAGGCCCAAAGCCCATCAGAAATCAGAGGCCCAAAGCCCATCAGTAACCAGCCTATTGTTATATCTCACGTGGGGTTGAATGGGTCAACTCTGGAGACAGCAGTAGCCTTCTTTATTTAGAATAACAATATCTGTAATTAGTTTCCTTCTTAACTTAGATTACTGATTGATGTAATTAGAGAGGTTTCCTTTCTTAGAGCCTAGATTAAAGGCATGTAAATACCTATATATTGATGTATAATCTCTATAGAAAGACACACAAATCAATACATTCAAAAGAGTATTCTAAAACTCTTTTCTGATCGTGAGTTTGTCAATGAGTTTGTCATGGTATCAGAGCAAGGCTCATGAACATCTAGTTTCTTCTCTTCCAAAGCAATCAAGGTCTAGGGAGGAGTAAATCTCTCTTGTGCAGTAAACAGATCTTGGCATCTGTTCAAAGCAATTTCAGTGACATCAACTTTTGCGACAGTCTCATCATCTTGGTGGCCCACCCCTGATCATCAGATCAATCTCCACAAACTGCACAGACATGGTCGCTTGATATTTCTAGGATTATTGGGGATTTTTTCAAGATTTTTCAGCACCTCCAGGTAGTCTCTCTGATCGTTCTCGTGTTCTTTCAAAAAATTCATCAAGTTTCAGTGAAGACCGTCCAGTTTCTTGGATACTTAGCAGAATAGGTTCAAACCTGTTCCTATAGGTGCGAAATTACTGTGCCTTCTTGGATCAACCATCTGATTAGTATTCAGATCCATCTGTGGGGCCCACGTTGGGATTCTGAAGCTTCAGTCTGGGTCGTCTGAGGCCTTTTTTTTCACTATTTTTGGCCTGACTTGGTTTTCTCTTCTCTGATTGGTTGGATCTTGCCATCTGCACACCCAAACAGTTCTTCAGAGCACTGTTGCTTGATTTGATTACTGTTTGTTACTTATTCAATCAAAAATTTTCAATCTAACTTTGAGATGGACAAATCTGAGGTTACTTTGATCAAATTTACTGGACAAAATTACCCTGCGTGGTCTTTCCAACATTTCTAGGAATAAAATTGACAATAATGTGTTTTGTTTTTCTCTTAGAGATAATTGCCGGTTGTGGCATAATAGACTCGGACATCCTAATTCTAAGGCTTTGTCCCTTATGTTAAATTCTGGTTTATTAAATAAATCTCTTGATTTATCTTCTTGTGCGCCTTTTGATTGTGCTACTTGTAAAATGGGGAAGAGCAAAACTCTTCCATTTCCTCATTCCACTTCACACACCTCTCAGTGTTTTGATTTAGTTCATAGTGATGTATGGGGAATTGCTCCAGCTCTTTCCCACGCTCACTATAAATATTTTGTGACCTTTATTGATGATTTCAGTCGGTTCACATGGGTCTACTTTCTCCATTCAAAATCTGATGTTTTTACTGTTTTTAAAATTTTTTTGGCTTATGTTGAAAATCACTTTTCCACCTGTATTAAAATCTTATGATTTGATTCAGGCGGGGAATATATGTCATCTGCTTTTCAACAGTTTTTGCAAAACAAAGGCATTATTTCTCAAAAATCTTATCCTTATACTCCCCAGCAGAATGGAATCGCTGAAAGGAAAAATCGACATCTCCTTGATGTCACTCGTTCCCTTCTTCTGGAATCATCGGTTCCTACTTGTTTTTGGGTTGAGGCACTGGCTACAGCAGCTCATCTTATCAATCGTATGCCATCAACCTCCATTGAGAATCAAAGTCCATATTACCGTTTGTACAAGTCCGCTCCATCCTATCAGGATCTTCATGTTTTTGGATCCACTTGTTTTGTGCACTTGCCTCCTTCTGAGAGGACAAAACTCATGGCACAATCAGCTCAGTGTGTGTTTTTAGGTTATGCACCCTTCCAGAAAGGGTTCCTTTGTTATGATCCTCAAATTCGTCGTTTCCGTACCTCTAGGAATGTCGTTTTTTTTTAACATCAGTATTTCTTTCAAAAACACATTGATCCTCCTGACTCCTCTTTTGTGTCATTACTTGGTTTTTTTGACGACCCGTCAATTGTTCATTTTAATCCTAACTTTGTGTATCACAGACGGAACAGCACAGCGCCTACCAGGGATCCCCCTCCTGATCTTCCTCCGGCATCCGGTCCACCACCGGCAGTTGATCCATCCGGACATCCTTCACTGCGTCGCTCCACTCGGATTTCGGTACCACCAGCCCGTTATGGGTTCTCCCATACTTCCTTAATGGCCACTTTATCTTCCTCTTCCGTTCCCCAATCCTATTCTCAGGCTGTGCAGGACCCATGTTGGAACAAGGCTATGCAAGATTAACTGGATGCGTTAGCGCAGAATCATGCGTGGGATATTGTACCATCTCCTGTGGGTGTCAAACCTATTGGTTGTAAGTGGGTCTTTTCTCTCAAATTAAAACCTGATGTCTCTTTAGAGCGATATAAGGCGCGTCTTGTCGCTCTTGGAAATCGGCAGGAATATGGCATTGATTATGATGAGACTTTTGCTCCGGTTTCCAGGATGACCACCGTCCGCACTTTCTTACTGTTGCTGCATCTCAGTCTTGGCCTCTCTATCAAATGGATGTAAAAAATGCGTTTCTCCATGGTGATCTCAAAGAAGCTGTTTATATGCGACTACCTCAGGGCTGTTCATCTGGGACTGGTATGGTTGCCAAACTCCGTCGCTCCCTCTATGGTCTGAAACAAGCTCCTCGCGCATGGTTTGAGAAATTTCAGGCTGCTCTTCTCCGCTTGGAATTTCATCCAAGCCCATATGATCCTTCTATGTTTTTACATTGTGCTCCATTCGGGATCACTGTACTCCTTGTCTATGTTGATGACATAGTCATTACTGGTCCTAATGCAACCATGATTCAGAAGCTCCAAGCGTCTCTTCGTGAAACATTTCACATGAAGGATCTCGGCCCCCTACATTATTTCCTCGGTCTGGAAGTTCATCAATCGCCTCAAGGCATAGTTCTCAATCAGCACAAATACACTATTGATCTCATTGCCTTGGCTGGCCTTACTGCTTCAGCTCCTGTTGATACGCCGGTTGAACTGAATGTCAAACTTAGTCTCGAGGAAGGTGATCTTCTCTCCAATCCTACTACTTATCGCCAATTAGTTGGCAGCTTAATCTACCTCACGATCACTCGTCCTGATATCTCTTATGCGGTAAACTTGATGAGTCAGTTCATGACTGCTCCTCGTCACCTTCATCTAGCTGCTGTTCGCCGCATCATTCGGTACCTTATTCGTACACCGACTCGTGGGTTGTTTTTTCCCTCCAACAACCCTTGTTTTTTCCCTCCAACAACCCTCTATCTCTCAAAGCATATTCCGATGCTGATTGGGCTGGTTGTCCAGATACTCGTAGATCGACGACTGGCTGGTGCATGTTTTTAGGTAATAGTCTCATTTCCTGGAAATGCAAAAAACATGACAGTTTCAAAATCCTTTACTGAGGCCGAGTACCGCGCTATGTCTGCTGCCTGCTTTGAAATTATTTGGCTCCGTGGTTTGCTTTCTGACATTGGTTTTCCAGCAGACGGAGCTACCCCACTCTATGCGGATAATACAAGTGCCATTCGGATTACTGAAAATCCGATTTTTCATGAACGCATTAAACATATCAAGGTTGATTGTCACTTCATACGTGATGAGCTTAAACGTGATGTCATCAGTCTCCCACATGTCTGCACTGAACTTCAAATTGCTGATATTCTCACCAAAGGGCTTCCTCGTCCACGTCATCAGTTCTTGGTTGACAAATTGATGCTTGTTGATTCTCCCGCATCAATTTGAGGGGGGGTGTTAAATAGGCCCAAAGCCCATCAGAAATCAGAGGCCCAAAGCCCATCAGTAACCAGTCTATTGTTATATCTCACGTGGGATTGAATGGGTCAACTCTGGAGACATTAGTAGCCTTCTTTATTTAGAATAACAATTGCTGTAATTAGTTTCCTTCTTAACTTAGATTACTGATTGATGTAATTAGAGAGGTTTCCTTTCTTAGAGCCTAGATTAAAGGCATGTAAATACCTATATATTGATGTATAATCTCTATAGAAAGACACACAAATCAATACATTCAAAAGAGTATTCTAAAACTCTTTTCTGATCGTGAGTTTGTCAATGAGTTTGTCACCATGAAGGCCATTGCTTGTCTAGTTATATGGTCATATAATCACATATAGGCCGCGTGCATTCAATGAAACAGTCTCATTTACTGAGCTAATATCCCCCCTGAACTCTCTAGCATCGCATTTTCTGTGGAGAAATATCATGATGTGAGGGGGAGATATGACCACATCAACTAGCATGGATTAAAAGCAGCCATGAGGTAACCATTTATGAAAGATGCGAAATCCATTTTGTTATTGGGGAATTCTATCATCATTGTATATGGTGTGATGTAACACCCATCAGGAATGCTTGTCATCTCCTATTGGAAAGACCACGGCAATTTGGACGAGTGATTTACAAGCGAGTAAATTCTTAAACTATCTATGGGACAGTGGTCGTATCCCCAAAGATAAGGGGCAATTGATGAAGCAATCAAGAAGTTATGAATGGAGTGAGGCGGATTCAACTTCTAGGTATTGTGGATAATGGGGATCAAGAAAGCATCTACATGACTATATGTGAATCGCAATCAATATATTGTGAGTATATTGAAAAGGCTCAAAATAGCAAAGCAATGTTGAATTGTTTATCCATGAAGACCTAGCACCAACTGAGCATGTCGATCCAATTTGGAGGAATACGCAGAAGACCAAAAGCACCATACAATCACCTTCACATAGTTGGAAGCAGATTTGTACGACTCATTTGCATTTGTTGAAATGCATTATATGAAAAAGAGCAGCAATGTCAACATTGGGGCCTGTTCTTTACTGGAATTCAGATTTCAGAGAATCTTTGTCTAGAGAATTTTCCAATTCTCAGATAGAGGAATTCCTGAATCCTCCTTTGTAGTACTTGAGCATCCCAGAATTCCACCAAAAAGCGTAGGGACTGGAATTTTAGGAATTCCAAAGGTCATTTGAGACCTTTCAGGTGGCTGGAATTTTGGAATTCTGGTGAAACATGGCATTTGCAAATGCCAGGGGACATGCCATCACATCATATCATGAATTCCCCAACACACCAATTCTTGTCAGAAATTCTAGTAAAGCTGGCTTTTGGAGCTCTCTGGCACAAACTAAAAAAAGTAGTGGAAGCAGAAAAGGTGGCCTTTGGAGCTTAAGAGTCGTTACTAGCTTAAGAAAAGCTGGCCTTTGGAGCTTACTAGCTCAAGCCAACTCAGAGTCCAGTTCCTCATAAGCGGGGGAGAATGATTCAGATGGCAATGGATCGCTTATAGATCTCATATTGCAATCAGCCTTGATTTACATGGGGAGACATGACCGAACACTTGTGTAAACTGTTTAGATATACTAGGGACCCAACTGTCCCCAAACATGCAATAATTTACTATAATAGGGGCTGCTTTGTTAAAACAGGACATCGCATGGGGTTAAATGTAATAACAGAAATTTTGTTCAGAAAACTACGTCAAAGTATGCTATCAGTTGGGGCTGGGCTTTCATACCCATGATGAACTCTAATTGAGCCCAAGGTTGACGCCCATGAGTCTCCCAAGATCCCCTTCAAAGGGGTGTGTTGCTCATTAATAAAGAGTGGACCATGTGGCCCCCCAGCAGCATATGTTTAGGATATTCTGGACGGCTCTGCAGAGGGCGGATTTTTTTCTTCTGTTTTATTTTATTACTTTTGGAAAGTTTAATTGTAATTAGGACTTCTATTAGTTAGGAAAGTAGCTATCCTTGGGATTATGGTGCGTGGTTTGGATAGAAAGTAGGGTTTTAAAAGATTATATGACAGATGTATATGCATAGAATATTTCCAGGTTCATGAATAAGGCTTTTTGAAGCGCTTCTTTACATTCTTTTCCATTGTAATGCTGTGTTTGACATTGGAACTGAAAATCAAGGGTGAATCGACTATTATTAACCTTATTTCGTCCCAAAAGGGGAAAGCAGTCCACCAGTCTGCTTTTACAGCAGTCTAATAGCAGTTGTGCACTTGTGCTATTGTTTTGGGTTTTCTTGATACCAGTGACTCTGCCAGATTGTCCTTATGTTATCTTCGAATAATCTTCATTTGACTGTTGGCTATCGTAACATCAGAAATCGGTTTGACCTCTTGGCTATAATCCAATGCAATAAGCCATGCAATACTAGTGTAATTATGCACATGGGAGCTGTTACATGTACAGTTCTTTAACTTAACTGCAAAGTTGGCATAAAATTAACCAAACAACCAAGTGTTTGAAGCCATGATAATTTTTAACAGTCTGTATGGTAATACTCACTCTTGTCCCATAGTTGATGTAATTTATTGGACCTTAATAGTTGATGTAATTTATTGGACCTTAAATGGTGCCATAAAAAGAATAAAATATAATTGTATTTATCATTTCTGCTTCATTTGCAGTGTTTTCCTGTGGAAGCGCCTCCACTGATTGGAAGTAGTCTTCAGGTATTTATTAAGGTTTCCAAATGATATTTGATTACTGATAATTTCATTGTTTGATATTCTTCCTTATCCATGGCGTGTTCGCAGAAATTGATTATAATATGCTTGAGTGGAGGAGATGAGCGTGATCCTTCTGAGACAGCAGTAAGGGCATCGGCTGGGGCAATTCTAGCAAGGCTTTTAGTAATGAATAGCAATTATCTTGCCCATTTAACAGCAGAACCATCCCTTTCTTTGGCCCTACAGCAGGCGGGGGTTTTGATTGATCAAAATATAATTCTTTGTTTGGCTGATTTATGGCTTGAGAAGGTAATGATGCAACACCTGAATTACAATATTGATATTTTCTAATGTGTGTTATTTTTCATTTTTTAGTTAGTTTGAATGATTTATAGTATGGATACATCAAATATGATTTGCTTTCGTCCTTCCTAATTTTCCCAATCATCTTGACGTTATTTTGATAGTGTTGATTGTTGTTGTTCGTATCCAACGATTCATATCCCAAATCGTGTAACAAATCCCATTTACAAGTGAATCTTAGGATTCAGTTGTAAATCTCGAGATTCGATTCTCATGTCATCGAATCTTGTGATTCAAGTGATTCGGCTACTTGAGAATAGCCATGCCATGAGGTTATATTGATAATTTTTCACTTTTTCCTTTTTTCTTTCTTTTTATAGCCTTTTTTAGAGGTTATTTATTGATTATCGAAACCTCTTAAGAAATTTTGTGGCTTGGGAAAGGTTCTAGAGATGAATAATGAACGAACATTTGACTAAAACATTCAACTGTATGTATGGGGTTCTGTCCTATATCCATTTTTTTAATGACTTTTTCTTCATAAAAGCTTTTCTAGCTTGAGGAGATATCATAATGTGTAAGATTGATGATTTTGATTTTATCTTTATTTATATTTTTTATTTAAAGATTAAAAAACTTTTGCATTATTTCTCGTACTAACATTGATATCTTAAACATATTTAACTATTTACACATCATTTATGAAAAAAAAATTGCCTGCGTGAGTGCACATCTGGACCATCACCAAAGGGTGGACCCCCCAAATTAATTAATTGGTTCTTTATTTTTATAAGAAAAATAAAAAATCCTACAATTCGCGATACAATTTGATTCAGCCCCTTGAACAATTTAGCCATCTTGAAGTGAGAATGTGAAAATCTAGCCTGTCCTGATTGAATGGGGGTGAGACTTCATCTGCCCCCTTGACTTTTTTCTCCCCTTAAAATCCTGCTGCCCCTTGACAATTGGCTCACTCAGTGGTGCCCCATAGCCATTGATTGTTTGATTGCCCTCTCAACAATCATATATGTAATAGTTTATCTATGATTTATTAATCTGTCCCCCAAATTAATTAATTAGTTCTTTATTTTTATAAGAAAAATAAAAAATCCTACAATTCACGATACAATTTGATTCAGCCCCTTGAACAATTTAGCCATCTTGAAGTGAGAATGTGAAAATCTAGCCTGTCCTGATTGAATGGGGGTGAGACTTCATCTGCCCCCTTGACTTTTTTCTCCACTTAAAATCCTGCTGCCCCTTGTCAATTGGCTCACTCGGGTGCCCCATAGCCATTGATTGTTTGATTGCCCTCGCAACAATCATATATGTAATAGTTTATCTATGATTTACTAATCTGTCCATGCATTGCACGGATCATATATCATACATCTGGTGATAGATTGGCTGTATCGTTCGAGACTGCACTGCTTTTTACTATCTATTAATCTGTCTATATGATTGTTGACTATCATAACTTTATTCTGGCCGTGGACTATTTAAGTGAAAATCTTATAAGACTTTGAGGGTCGAGTCTGTTTTTTTAATGGTTTAGATTTTTCAAAAGTGGATTTGCCGACATTACCCATTATCCCCACCACCACCACACCCACACCCACCCCATCCCACCCACCCACGAGCATGGATGAAAATATCTACGTAGCGGCCGATAAATCGGTCACCACTACGCTAAACCTAATTTATCGCCGTTCACAACAGTAGCAGCCCGCAGCAGCCGCTACACTCATATCGGCCGCTATGGCCGCCACAATTCCGTAGCGGCCGCCAAGTAGCAGCTAGGGGTTTAAAACCCAACCAATCGACTCCCCCCTCCTTCCTCTTTTTTCTTCACTGCTTCCTTGATCCTTTTCAATAAGAACAAAAAAGGAAAAAAAAAAAAAAAAGGGAAGAGAGAGAGAGAGAGAGAGAGAGAGAGAGAGAGGAGGTTGCAAACGACGTACCTGGCTGGCTGGATGTGGTAGCAGCAGCATGCCGGCCAGACCTCCTTCTCCTCCTTCTCCTTCTCCTTCTCCTTCTCACTCTCCTTCCCCTTCTCCTTCTCCCTGTTTTCCTTTCCCTCTTCTCAGTTTTGGACGAAAGCTTGGGTTAGGGTCCCTGTTTCATTTTATTGTCGGGGAGTTATGGGCCCCACAATGATCCCACCTGATGAAAGGCTTAAATAAAAACTAAATGGGCCCTTAAAATAACAATTAAAAAACCATTAAAAGAACCCATTAAAAAATTACTAAAAAAACCATTAAAAAACCAATCCATTAAAAAAAACCCATTAAAAATCATTAAAAAGATTATTAAAAAAATTATAAAACCATAAAAAACAGTTCAAAAAAATGAAATGGGCCCATCCACAATAAGCATAGCCAAAGGCCCTATTGAAATTAAGGCCCTAGCTAAATTGACTCTAATAGGCAGGGGCCCTAAATAGATCTTAACTAGATCTTACTCTAATAGAAAAATAGGGCCCTAATCAGATTTTACTAAAATAAAAAAACTGGGCCCCAGCCAAATGTAAATTTAATAAGAATGAGCCTAGCCAAATTTTACTGTAATAAGAAATAGGGCCCTATCCAAATTTCACTATGATGGAAACAAAAAATTCAACTCTAATAAAAAACAAGGACCCTAGCTGCTTTTTACTCTAATTGGAAATAGATCCCTAACCAAATTTCACTTCAATAGTAATATGTTATGTGCAGTTGTGTTAAATTGCTTATTTGGATTTTAAAATGCATAATAGTGATATAATTTTGAAGACACTATTTAATTATAAGCATTTTTCAATTTCTAACTTAGTATAATAGAACTAATCATAAATCAACATGAATATATGTAGAGAAATAGATCCATATTGTCAGTGGCTCAATACTGTTAGCGACACGGGACCTCATGCAATGAGGGGATTGCTACGCCCCCTTATCTTAGCTACTTTTGCAAACAAAATACATTTTCTTTCATTTTACAACTTTCTGGATTTTTTGGAATTTTTTCAGATTTTTTGGGCGATTTTTTTCCAATCGCACCGCTACGCTACGTAGCACCCGCTTTGCTACGTAGCGCCTGCTTCGTAGCGGTTTGGCGGTGGGCCGCTATGCCCGCCGCCACCGCTATTTTCATCCTTGCACACAAGGCTATTCAATTTGGAAAACCAACTTTGGATATCCAGTTTTAAGATGTTTAAACATGCAACGTTGAGTGACACTCCCTCTTAAACTGAAAATATAATTCCATAATGTTTACTTGATTCCAGATTGATGATGTTACGGCCATCCAAAGGAAGGCGTATGCAATAGCGCTTGCTATTATTTTGACCTTAAGAGTACCTCAAGTCCTTGAGAAACTTGATCACATCTTAAGGTATTGTATCAATTCTGATACAGTAAATACCATTCTCACTATATCTAGAATAATTTATATGAACCTTATGGTGGCATACCGTTAATTCATGCAGTGTCTGTACAAGTGTTCTTTTGGGTGGAAGTGAAGAAATAAATGAAGAAGATTCCAGGTGACATTTCATAAAATGCTTCAGCCTTTTTATACTAGTGAAATTCATTCGTGATTACTCTTATTGTACAATTTTCTTAATTATTGTAATATTCTCTAGTGATGCATGCAGTGGCAACAATACAAGCTCTGTGGGGTCTCACAGTGATGCATATGGTGCTATCCCAAGCAAAGAGATGAAAAAAAGACAGGTATATTGCCAAGACATGGAAAAAAAAAAAAAAAAACATGCAGTGATTTCCCCTAAGCCTATGTTTTTATATATCCAGACCTGCCAAAGGCTGGGTACTGGTGCCACATTGCAATTCAGCACCATGTTTTCAGAACAAAGCCGTCCATCATTGTGTATTTGACAAAAATAGGCCAATCCTCTTGTTTGATGGGGCCATCTGGAAAATGGCATATAAAAGAACATTGGTAGATGGTTCAAAATAGCGAGCGGCTGGATTATCGGCCATAGCGGTCGAGGCTGCTATACTATTTTGAAAATAGCGGCGCTACGGTCTAAAACCTAGTAGAGCCAATCGGTTTCGATTTTAAACATTGTTTTTCCTATTTCTTCACCTCAATAGCCTTTCTTAAAATTGTTTGTACCCTTTTATGGTTTCAAATCACTAAAAAACACAAAATTTACTGTTATATATGATTCAAATTTTTTTTACTACTTAAAAAATTCACACCGCTACATTGCTACGTATCGCCACAACCACTACATATCGCCCACTACGTAGTGTTTTGGCTACTGACCGCTGCGCCTACTGCAATTGCTATTTTGATCCTTTGGTGTAGCCTCGATCCATGTCGAAAAAATAGATTATCTTCCAATGGGATTGATTGAATTCAAAGATGGATTTAAGCGAAAAAAATAGATCAACCTCCAATAGGATTGATCGAATTCGAAGATGGATTTAGGCACTAGGGCACACTCACAACAATGGGAAACACCATAACTGAAGAGAAAACTAAGAACTCAGATATTAGTTGATAATAAGCATGAATTACAATGAAGCATATCCATCTATACAGTAGGATTGATACTTCTCTTGCTTGGACACTAAGACTTTACTAAACATTTAAGAAAATCTAAATAAAAGAGAAAATTCAGAAAATAGCAATTCTAATCAATTAACAATAGAAAAGAGAATTAGGATAAGAATAGGAATCGGAATCGAAGTCCACAGGAACTCTCAGTCAGATTGGGCCATTGGGCTGAACACAATGGACCGAGTTGACCAATGGGTCAATGGGTTGGTCCAGTTGACTTGGGCCTGATCCGTACTGCATCAATTGCTCACCTGTCCATGATGTTTCCACATGCACATGAGGCCCGCCTAATGAGTGAACTAGTCTAATTCTTATGACGGAGTGTGAAGCGTGTGTGAAGCGTGCACATGATTCCTCAGGACGGGGTCTGGTTTGATGATGGAAATAGGTCACCTGCACATGGGACACACCTGATGGGTTATGTGGAACTGCTTTACGCCATGGGTACAAGTGGTCAATTAGAGGCGCTAAGCCTACTTGTATTTGGTAAACCTCTTATACCAGTCCTAGTTGGAACAAGGCCTTGATGATGCAGATGATGATATTTATGTATGCGAGTGTCCTGGAAGATCTTAAAATGGCATGGTCAACTTCTACCTAAATTCTAAATTCCATTTTCCAAGTAGGGCTGGTTGTAGAAAAGATTGCATGGCACAATGGAAGGTGCTCACTATTGCAACCTTTAAATTTTGGGTTCGTCTTACCATAAAAGGACACGAACAGGAAAAAAAGAAGGTAGGCTGCTTGTGTCAGCTAATAGTTTAAATCTTCCAATGGATGAATTGAAAATGCTGTCTATAGGTTTCTACTCTAAAAGCTTTCATGACAACTGTCAACTCTCCTTTGTATCATCAGATCAGAGCGTCAGATCCAATTAAGCAGTTATCATTGGAGACATCTCTGAGAGACAACCTTCAAGCATGTGCAGCTCTTCACGGAGACTCATCCTTTAATGCAGCCATTAGCAGGATGCACCCAGCAGCATTTGCTCAGTTGCAACAGGCGCTGAAGATGGCATAGAGGACCCAATACGTCAAATCAGAATTCATTATTTCTACAATGTGACATCATTTTGTGTGTTGATTGATTCATTTAATTCTTTTTCCTTACATTGTCCAGCATGGAACAGCAGGGTGTACGCTCCCATATGACTCGGTAAATTTTTACCTTGCATCTGAATTAATTTAGCTTCCGGCCATTTTCATCATTTGCAGATACATGCTGCTGTGTTTGTGTTGTCTTGTCACTAACAATCATTAAAATATGCTTTTCAGGTGCCACCTAAAGCTTTTACACCTTTGGAGCTTTGCCGTTTCCAGGTTTCTATTGTGTTGGCTCTTTATCAATTTCTTTTATGCAGGTTGTTGTACAATTTTCAAGTTGAGATTGCTAAGCCAACTCCTATCTGTAAATATGCGGTCATGCATGTTGATATCAAGGTTTCAGGTCCCGATTGCAATTTTCTGGCCTAATAGGGAGAGAGAATTTGTGTTCTTAAGCATCAGGAATCTGAAGTTTTGTTATTGTGGATTTTCTTAGGTATAAAAAGGATATATGGAGGCAATGATTTATACAGAACAAGCTTGTCAAATAAAACCCAGCCGCTCGCACCGCCCCCCCACCCCAACACACACACACACACACACATTCAAATAAATACATGATGTTTGTAATCGATGAGCGGAACTGTATTCTGATGTCAAACAAACTATACAACAAGCCAGATAGATGTATTACTGCCAGTTAAATCAATGTATCGAGTGCAGAATGAGGGAATTGTGTCAAAGAAAGCGATCATGTTGTCTGGAAAGTCGGCCTCCTATGCTGTTCATGATATTTACCAGATATCAGTCACGAGTGACATTGATTGTCCAGGGGTTTAGTCCAGGACCTGAATGAAACACGGTCAAACTACCGTTCTCACCTATTTATACTCTCTATTTTGCTTACATCCGAAAGACCTTAAAAGCAAAAAAAAAAAGTTGAAACAAACTGAGATTTCAGCCCAGGGAAGCGACCTATGCCCGTTCGTTTTAGGTGTGCAGAGTAGTAAAATAAAGTGGGGATCAAATCATGAATATGGTAAAACAATGAAGGGGGTTATAAATTAAAAAAAAAAAGAGGCACTTTTTCACCGAGTTTATTTTTCTCGGAGTTTGCACAATTTGTTCGAGTGAAATATAGAGGCCATAGGAGAAGTACAAGTGCTAGTAGTGTCACATTTAAACTTTAGTTCTCATCACCACTGTTTTCATACGGACCACAATGAAGTAAAAATGCTACATCCAAACGATGATAAATTAAATTTAAATTACCAACGCATATACTACTACCTCACTACTCAAGCGAGCTGTGGCTCATAAGAAAGGAAAAAAATCCCAGCGAAGCAACTTAGATGATTGTATATATGAAACAATTCCCCCACATAGGTGCTTTGGCGATGTAAATTTTTTTCCAATATCACAAATAGGATGATACCACAGTAATATAGAAATATCATGTTATATTTTGCCCATGTGCCCTACAGCAGCATCAAGCCCAAACAGAAATGCCATTATGCATATAAGTCCTTATTGCCTGGTAGTACATTCGGTTAGGTACACATGCAAGTCGAGGAGGCAGGGTGACTAGGTAGAACGAGGAGAGATATATAAATATATATATATATATATATATTTATATGACCATAGATATGGACGAGCCGACCCTGACCCTGACCTTGGTAGATGGAGTACGAGATCCAATGGTCTTCCACCGTAAATTCGAGGTCCGCAATTGGCATCTGAAAGAGCATTGTTATGCATGCCTGCGATTAGGATGTGACTGCCCCATGGGCCCATGGTTCGTTCTTAAACGACAAAGTACATGAGTTCGCTCCAATACATGCCTACCCACACTCTAGCGCCAGGGGAGAGTAGTTAACATGGATGAAAGAGACTTAAAATAAATATCACCTTCTTTACCTGACAATGTAGGCTCGGGGGAATTTGGTATTCTCATTATATTTTCTTTTTTAGAGCTTATTTACACTTTAAAGCTTCTACCTTTAAAAAAACTAGAGGAATTTATCCAAGAAATCACCTTAGAGGTCTTGTGCACCAAAAAGGCCTACATAGTTTTTATGAAACAAAACTAGTCTTTTTGCCAAAATTTTCTCTGTTTTGCCCTTTTTCAAAGAGCGTCAACGTCGTTGCTTGTTTCAATTGGAATACGTTTTTTTAGATTCTGTAGGGCAACAACGTCGTCACTAGTTTCGATTGGAATAGTTTATGAGATTATGTGGAGCGACAACACCGTCGCTCGTTTTCATTGAAGAACAAATTCATTAGATTCGCTATGATGTGCACGCGCACTACAACTACATGATCCAAACAAATGATTTTCTCACTACCCGATCCTTACTTCCAGACAAACGATATGAAGGGAGCATTGCATCTCACTTATGCTGAAAAATCACAACAATAACCATTAATCTCTTCATCTCCTTCCAATACTAAGAGTTCCAAAAACAAACAATCGTTTTGTTGATGGTACGCTTAACTACACCACTATCTACTTCTTCTAGTCATTTACTATGGAAAAGAAACAACGACATGGTTAGATCATGGTTATCTACACAGTCAAGAAAAAGAAAAATGGAAGGACTTATTGATGGGTTGATTCATTGCAAAAAACACGTATAGTGTATGATTATTAACAATTTTAGGATGCGATATCGGAAAGAGCTTGAAGGAAATAGAAAGAAGATGAAAAAACCCACATAAATCATTATTTTGGGAAACAAACAATGGGAAGACGATAAGAAGAACACCTCTACGTGATAAGATGCTCGAATCTATGACGCTTCAACTCAAAAGAGGTTGGAAAACTACCTCTGGGACCACGTTGCAGACCGTTGAGGAAGAAGGCAACAAAATCACCATAAAGGGGAAAAACATTGGGAGGAAGAAAGAGGAAATACAATTTTGGTGGTTTTGTAAGGTTTAAATGAGCAATGACGTAGTCGCTTAATGAAAATTTTAATTAAAAAATGAAAGTGGTCCAACTTCTATATCATATGAACTACTGTTTAGTGGCCATCTAAGGTGATTTCTCAGGTAAATCCCTCATGATTTGGGGGGAGGGGGAAGGGAAAAGAGGCCCATAAAATTTTCTAAATGATGTAATGTTGGGTTCTACATTATAATTTTGAAAAGGTGGAGCCTATTACCACATTCCTTATTTGTTTCCCAATATAATTAGCAGTAGTGACTTTTTTCCATGACAATTTGTTTTGCTATCGACACCCACTCTAAGAAAGGAAAACAGTTTTCTGCCCTTGTTGATCCAGCAGGTTTGAGTCTAATACTCTTTTTTTATTTATTCATAGGATAGAAAAAAAACTTCATGAAAGCATGAAAGAGCTTCTCAAAGAATTTCTTTATTTATTACATGATGTAAAATCTGTTTGATGAAATGGGTATGCAGAAACTGTTTGATGAAATGCTTAAGTAAAAAAATTTCATAAAGAGCCTGTGAAGTAATCCCTTCATTTACATAATGATGAAATGCTTAGCTCAAATCTTCATAAAAAGTGTTGTGGAATTTTGTATTGAAAGAGAGGTTGTAAAATAATTTCTTGATTTACATGGTGAAGAGGTAGATTGATGAGATGGGTTGATATGTTTTGGAGTCCAGGCCCAGTTACTTATAATCTAACTAGGACCATCACCACTATTACCAATTTTAGTGTTAATAGTTTGAAGCCAAACTGTAGCTCTAACAGTTGGGTAAGTCTAAACACTCCACAATTTAGAGTACTTCTATAAAATTGGTAGTTGCCAGCCTGCCACACTATTGCACTTGCCTATGGTTTATGGTGTCATTTTATAAAAAATTTCTGGACATGTCTAATAAAGTTGACCAACACCAAAAACAACAAAACTAAGCAATATGGGCCACAAGCTGAATAACTCTATGCACTCCTTGTTTGGCTAAAGTGTCTGCCATACTATTTGCTGACCAATAAATATGAAAGAAATAAACTTTAATCGAAGAAGATAAAGCCTTAATCTCATTGACATAATATTGAAATCTCCAAGGACCCTTCTCCACCTTAGACACCCACCTAATAGCATTCGAAGAATCACTTTTCACAATTAAGCTTTCCTTGAAAGTAGAAGAGAAAAAATCATTAAAGCTTCTAAAATAGCAAGCACTTCCGCTTCATTAAATTCTTTTATACCAACATTCTTGGAGAACATAAACAATACTTCACCCTAATCATTCCTAAGAACACCACCAATACTCGCTAGCCCGAGCTTGCCTTTAGCCGCACCATCAACATTAAATCTTTGCTAACCCGATGGAGGAGGACGCCAACACACAACACTCCTGTCCTTGGATGAACCACATGACATGCAAGCTTCCCAATTCTAAAGGATACAATCTAAATTCATTCCAATAAATTCCTTTCTTAAAAGAACCCATTCTGCTACTCTAACCTCCACAAACAAAACAATATCTTCCGGCATCAAATGAGATCTCCTAAAAATTCTGTCACTTCATTCCAAAGAGACCACAAAATTGCAAAGGGAATGATCCTCCACAAAATTAAACCACAACCATAAAGAGGACTAACCCTCCACTCTTCCACCAACTGACATAAGGAGTATGTGAGGAACCAAAGAAGACCATACCTCCTCAAGAAATGACTCCAAAGATAGGTCGCATAATCACAATGCAAGAAGATATGATTAATTAATTGACTCGCCATCCTTCCCACACAAAGAGCAACAGTCCACCAAATCATCTGATATCATTCCTCTCCCGCGAAGGTTATCAACCGTAGCCACTTTACCGGAAACTGTGAGCCAACAAAAAGCCTCTACTCTAGGAGGCACCAAACCAAGCCAAACCTGCAAAAAAATGAGCTTGAGCCTCCATCGAAGAGTTCAAAACAAGACTTTGGAGAAAACTGACCAGAGGAATGAGGCTTCCAAATGCGGACATCTGGTTATCACAGTAAATAAAAGTGTTAGAAAGAAGACTCAACAATGACTCATACTGAGACAACTCAAATGGATGCAAAACTGTCGAAAACAACACAGACCAAGACACATTGTTCCCCTCCCAATATGACAATCTTTAACAGAAGACTCTTTATTAGATGCCACCCAAAAGAGTCTAGCAAATAAAGGACACAAAGGACCCCCACCCAACCAATCGTCCAACCAAAATTGGACACGACTCCCCTCCCCCACATTGAAGCCCACTCCTTTGTTAAGGACTTTACCCCTCTCACTAGACTCGTCCCCCAAACTAGAAATGACTCTCCATAACCCAGAGACACGATACAAAGGAACTTTAGAAGGAACCCACCCCCAAGAATCCTCACCATATTTAGACACAATAACTTTCCTCCATAGAGCATCTCTCTCTTCACCAAACCTCCACCACCATTTAGCTAAAAAAGCCCAATTTTTTAGCCTAAGATCACCAAGGCCCAACCACCCCACCCCCCCCCCCCCCCCCCCCCCCCCCCCCCCAAACTTTGGTTTCACTATTTCACTCCATCTTACAAGATGCATTTTCTTTTTATTGCTTTGGCCTTTCCATAAGAAATTCCTTCTTAAATGGTCAAACTATCAATCACCACCTTTGGCACTTTGAAAAGAGACATATAGTACACAGGCAAGTTGGAAAGAGTGGCTTTAATCAAAGCAATCCTTCCCCCCTAAGGATAGACACTGGCTCTTCCACTTGGACAACTTTCTTTCAAAATTTTCTATTACAAGAGTCCACATAGCCTTTCTACTCGGAGTTCCCCCTACCGGCATTCCAAGATGCTGAAAAGGTAATTGGCTGACTTGACAATGCAATCTCCTTGCCATAAGAGCAATGTGATCTTCCATACTCCCTACCCCCACTAAAAAACTTTTTGATAGATTTATCTTTAATCCCGATACCAACTGAAAACATCTTAAAACTCTTTTCAAGACTATGATCTCCTCCCATCTGGCAAAAGTAAATAAGATGGTATCATCTGCAAATTGAAGGTGGGTTATCGCCTCTCCGATCTCCTCCCATCTAGCAAAAGTAAATAAGATGGTATCATCTGCAAATTGAAGGTGGGTTATCGCCTCTCCATTGGAACCTACTTCAAAGCCCTCAATGAGCCTCATTTCCTTAGCCTTCGATAACAGAGTTCCCAACACTTCAACAACCAAAGTGAAGAGAAAAGGAGAAAGTGGGTCACCTTGTCTCAGACCTCTAGAAGCTCTGAAAAGCCTCAAGGGAGAACCATTTACCAAAATCGAAAAAGTAGATTAAATATGTTCCCAAATCCATCCTCTCCATTTAGAACCAAAACCAAATCTTCCAAGCATATAATCCACAAAAGTCCAATCAACATAATCATAAGCCTTCTCCAAGTCAATATTAAAAATAACACCTCCTTACGTAACCTTTTCCTTGAATGAATAAGCTCATTGGCAATCAAAATCCCATCAAGAATCTGCCACTTGTTGACGAAAGCACCTGGAAAGGACCAATGATGAATGGCAACACTCTTTTCAACCTGTTCGCCAAGATCTTTGACAACCGCTTGTAAACACATCCCTCTAAACTAAAAGGATGATAATCCTTCAGCTCCATAGGATTTGGAATTTCGGGATGAGTGTCAAAAAAGTAGCATTTAGCTCCTTATTAAGCCTGCCTCTACGGTGAAATTCTACATGCATCTCATGAAAATCATCTTTTAAAAAATGCCGACCAGCTTTAATGAAGGAGGAATTAAAACTGTCAGGACCAGGCGCCTTATCTCCATCACATTCTACTAAAGCAGAGTAAATCTCCTCCATCTCGAAATCCCTCTCCAACCGTGACGGATGGTCAACTGGAATTGAAGGCAAAGAAATTGCATCAATATTTGGCCTCAAAAACTCTTCACGCCTATACAAATTCTCGAAAAAAGAGGCTATCTCTTCCTTAACATCCTTCGACTTCTCAATAAAACAAGATCCCTTTTTTATTTTTTCCAATGAAATTAATTCTATTTCTCACACTTGCCATTCGACGAAAAAATTTGGTGTTCTTGTCACCTTCTTTAAGCCAACTCACTCTAGATTTTTGCCTCCATATCACCTCCATGTGATTTAAATCTTGTATCTTCTTAATAGCATCCCATCTGCTGGATATCTCTAGCATAGACAACCCTTTTTCCTCTTCTAACCGATCCCACTCCTCCACCTTAATAGAAAGAGCATCTCAAGAAACATCGATTTTACCCAACACCTCTGAATTCCACTCCTTAATCTTTTGTTTCAACCCCTGAAACCTTTTAGAGATTCTGAAACCTGCAAAGCCTTGCACTTGTACCTGCAACCACCACTCACAAGCCTTCACTAGGAAATCTTTATTGGACAACCAACAGTTTAAAAATCTGAAGGGTTTAGGTCCCCAGTCTGTGACATTAGGTTTAAGCATAATAGGACAATGTTCAGATACATGTCTAGGAATAGCAACTTGAATCATCCCAGCATAAAGATCTTCCCAATCTTTAGAAAAGAGAAATCTATCAATCCTACTCATAACCAACCTCTCTTGATTGTTAAACCAAGTGAACTTCCTTCCCACCAGAGGCAAATCGACAAGAACATTCCCATTTATAAAATCAGAAAATCTTTCCATACTACGAGAAAGAATTACACCAACCTTCTTTTCATGAGGAAACCGAACCATATTGAAATCTCCACCCAAACACCACGGAACCGACCACATAGACAAAACCATGGAAAGATTATCCCAAAAAGTGGGGAGTTCTAGCTGAATCTTCATTAGGACCCGTACACATTAGCCATAGCCCATTCAAGACTACATGAAGTGCTAAAAAGCTTCATCGCTAACACCCTTGGCTCCTTGTGTACATCCACCATTCGAATAGCATCCTCTTTCCAAATTGAGATTAATCCCCCAGATGAGCCTTATGAAGGAGCCCACTCCCACCCACAATTTTGAGCACCCCAAACATCGCGAACGATGGGGATAATGTTCTTTGAAATCTTAGTTTCTTGCAACAAAAGAAGATCTACTTTATATTTTTTGACTAACTTTCTAACTGCTGGCCTCTTCTCCAACTTCCCCAAACCCCTTATATTCCAACTAACTATAATCATTAATCGAGCACAACAAAAATACCCCCACAGATACCAATTATCTGGCTCAGGAAGTCGCCTCACCTGGCTCACCGATTCTCTCACCCTTCTCCTCCAACTCTTCCAAAACTATGACCCGGTTAACAATTTCTGCCTCATTACTCCCAAAAGACATACCCAGTAGTTTGAAAACTAAAATCGTCTGTCGACAACTACAATCGTCTGTCGACCTTCCATCTCCTTATCCTCTTCACCTGCAATGGAATCACAGTCCGATGAACTCCTAGAACCTGTCTCCAAAGGGGCCAGTGGGTTTTAATTGAATTACTGGAATTATGAAGGAATGAAGAATATGGATATCCTTTAGTTTTGAGTTTAGTCAGAGATCTCAAAAGTTGCAGCAACATGGTTCACAATCATTTTCTCCACCATGACCTCCCCCACCCATTTCCCAGAGGAGGAATTTCATGAAGAACTTCCACTCGTCATTTCCCCATCAATGTCTCAATCCAATTGCCCACTCACTTAACTCAGACCAAATATGCAACCTAACGAATTGTGCATTGCCTTTAATTAAGCCTTTGTATAATTGACTTTTTAAACTTTTGAAAGGTCATTGTCATTCCATCACAGCCTTGTCTCATTTATTTATGCTCTTTTTAACTCGTAACACTTAAAAAAAAAAAAAAAAAAGGTTGTGAGGAAGAAAAGTACATATACTATTACAACTACCCCTGAGAAGAGTTTACAACTGATCTGATACAATTGTGCACTTGGGAACTTCGGACTTTATGTAACAGTTTCATTTCACTCGGTACCTAGCTGTTTTGGCAATACCCATTACTTTTAGAGACATTTTTATTTTATTTTCTTTATTTATTTTTTTTAGAAAGAATTAACCATTACTCTTCCCTTCTTTCTTTTTTTAATCAAAGCATGCTAGAAAAAGATTCCTAATAAAACTATATTATCTTTTTATTATCATATTATTCTAAGATTTTATCAATGTCTAAAACAACCTAGGAAGCATTATGGAAGATCTATTTTTTTTATGATTTACATGGAATCTTTATTTTTGTTCCAAAGAGAGGATGAATCAGACTAATAGAAGAGTATGGATACTGTTTCAAGACAGTTTATGGCCCCGGCAACTATGGGCCAGAAAGCATGTTTAGAACCATGGTCGGGTACAAATGGTGAGAAATTGGTTCATGGATGCCAAGGCTTGGCAGCTCGCGGTAAAACGAAACAATTAGAGCTCAATGATTTTGCTCCCTATATATGCTCCCATACCACAGTCAAGTGGAATGAGAATCATGCCCTGCAATTGAATGGCCCATGCCTCAAATATTTCCCAAGTTGGGATGGAAACAAATCGGATTTGAACCCAACACGGCCTCAAATTGAAACCAGTACCAAACACAACCGTGCAATCAATCATTAAGACCACAGCAGACCACGGGCGAGGTGGGGAAGGTTATCCATTTAACTTCACCCATTGCCATCTCCATATCCAAACCCTTTGATCAACAACCTTCTGGCTAATCCATTTGAGAGTATACCCGGCAAGGTCATATACAACTAAATGTTGTGATCAACAACCTTCATATACATAGTTAAGAAAGAAGAAATAGAGCAATTGCGCAAATTCAATGAAAAAGGGAATTGGAAAGGCCAACCATAGATGGGCCTAGTCTAAGTCATTCATGGGTTATGGTCTATCCGGTGTGGACATCAGATCAATGGTATGGTCTATTAGCTATGTTACTCCCACATGTGCAAGCCCAATGCAAGAGTGCCGTGCCTAACCTCAGGTGAGGTTCATGTGCTTCATCTTGACCAAAGGAAGTGTGAAACAGAATTCCCCAGGCCAAAGCAGCAATCACTGACACAGTTTCATGAATCATGAGTCTGTCTCGGTGTTTTTCAGATTAGAGTGATGCCAAATAGAATTCATTCATCACAGCATGGTTTCATAGTTCAGTGAATTTAGTCAGCTTATCTAATGGATCTTTATCAAAGAAGTATTGCATGCATGGCAAAGAGAATAGGCAAATCATAGGGTTCTTAACACCAAAACGAGACAACGCCATTACCTGAAATAGGAACTGAGGTGGATTTCAGGTGATGGACATTGAGCTTACAATAGCACTCAGGATTGAAACTGTGTGGCTCATGAAACATTCAAAAAACATGAACGGAAAACTGTTAGGCAAGAACTGGATTTGGTATCAGCTACTAAATTTCAGATACATGTGTTTCTTGTTTATATTAAATGGAACCCATAGACATACCATGGATTTGTCTGCTTATCTACACCTGATATGTCATTGCTTCAGCATTCTCCATATCTATACACTTTTGATGTATGTATTACATTAGATGACAAGTCGATTACAAATCTTGATTGTTAATTGGAGCACCAATGAGCCCACAATAAAAGGGTATGCTTGTATCGATGAGTTCAGAGATCATTGGATGTACTATGTAGTGGTACCAGTAGAAGCTTGAGTCCATTATCTCCCAATGCCATGGTGCCATTCGAACATGACTGAAGTCTCTGGTGCCATTTTGTAAAAACAGCAGCATTATCTGTTTTCATCCCACGATGTATGATCATTTTCTTTTTACAATTAAACATAATAGATCATACCAACTTCAAGCAACGAAGTGGGAGGGACATTCAGAACAACATCAGGTCCCCTGCAGTTTTTGCCAAGAAAATCGTAGACGATATTTATAGCAAGTTTCTTGAGAATGGATGCCGACGTCTTCGCTTTAGCATGTGAGTTCCCAATAATATATGTAACACCAGATTCCCTGGCTCTCATAATCTCTAAGGATACATCTCTATGAATAGAATTCTCCACGATCTCAAGGCCGTCAGACGTCACCTCTTTGAAATCTGATAAACACCGCTGATTCTCTTCACCATCTGAGGAAAGGGAGCCAGAAAATGGTCTGGTATTCAATCCAGATGTGGATTCTGCTCCTTCAGTTTCTACAAATTCCGTGATCCCAGAAACCAATCTGTTTTCAAAATTGTAGTTTTCTTGCTGTAGATCCTTGTATCCATACCTAACTATGTGCCTGAGCATGCCATACTCTTTCGGCCCAATCCTACCTATAAGGAATCGCTCCTGCTCGCACACATAAGGAACTTGAATGGATTTCACACACACAAACACCAACACCTGATGAAAAGCAGGCAAGTTTGTCACAAAATGCCCAAAAACAGCCGGCACCCCAGTCACTATATCAGTGTAAATGACTCCAATTCCTGGCACAAGAACCAAGCCAATGCTAGGCCCGGAATTAAATATCCTGTAAATTGAAACCCTGTTCTCCACATCGAATTCGTGTTTCTTAAGTGTACCATAGTTCCAAACATACATGATGTACATGAAGATCAAGGAAAGAATAAGTGGTATTCATCGCCTTTTGTGTACCTTGGTACGAGATGCTGAGATGTAAAATAGCTCAATCGATCCAAAGAACACCAGAAAAGTAACAGCCACCATTATCCTTTGCTTCCACACAATTATTATCACCAAAAACATCGAGTAACTTGTCACAAACATGACAACTGTAACAGCGCCTGCAAATTGGTGAAGCAATGAAAAGCTACATGAAAAGGGAAATTTACAGTGTAAGTGGATGTACCCAACTTCCTGGTGGCTTGAATATTTTGGCATCATGGATGGATATCTATGCTGGCATGCATGTAACATTTTTCTGCTCTCTGCCCCCAAGCATATCAATGCTCCCACCAGTACTAATCTCTCTTTCCATGCCATTTCGAACACAAACACTGAAAGATAACTTCCCATTCTGCCAAATATATTCAGAACAGCCTTAATTGGGGGTATATTTAAACGTGTCCGTAGACAGTTTATTACCAGTTCTCTGGTGCTTTGAAGGAACCTATACATGTAGAATGGGGAAAGTGCACGGAATATGCTTAGATTCCATTGAAATATATTATATACACCAATGCCACTAATGCATAGAAGCCATGCTGTGACAATGGGAGCAAACAAAAACACGACCCTGTGTGTGCCATGATGCTGAAGAGAGAAGAGACCCACTAAAATGACACATGAAATCACCACAACATATTCTGTGAGAAAAAAAAATTGTTAGCCAGACGAAATAAGAGAAGATCGAGGGAGGAAAAAAATGCTTCAATGAGGTATAAAGTGGATTATGGCTGTGGATGAACTCACTCTCACAAAGTGTTGTAAATTTTACTCTGACACCAGGAACAGCTGAAAGAAATACAAAAGTTAAATTTTACTCGGGCTATGTCAATCCATTTAGTTAAGACTTTGAGTGAGAACATGTCCATGAATGCCTGGGCCTCGTTTATTAGCTCGATAGAAAAATACCCTATAAATCGCTTTATGGCCCCAACAACAGGCACATTGTGGTCTGAAGAATATCTGAATGGGTCCTACTATATTGCAAATGGATCAAACCCAGCCCTACCTTTCGGGTTCGTTGACTGGATTGGGCCAAATAAACAAATGGGCTACCCTGCACGAGATTCAGCACAGTTCATCCCAGCCCATGAATGTCCATGTCATGTATGCCTGAGTCTCGTTTATTAGCTCAATAGCAAAATACCCTAAGTCCACCTAATGCTTAATAGCCCAACTACAGGCACATTGTGGTCTGAAGAATATAACCAAGGGTCCTAACATTCTGTACATGGGTTGGACCCAGCCAAACCTTTCAGGGCCTTTAACTGGATTGAGCCAAATAAACAAATTGGCGCACAAGCTTCAACCTAGTTCATCCCGGCCCATGGCCATCCATAATTTTTTTAGCATCTATAAACTTGCCTCTTAATTTATGAAAAGTCCAAACACAGATTCAGTTAGAGCCAATACAAGTTAAAAAAAAACAGGTTTCAATAACAAAAAAATTGTGAATGAATAGTTTAATATAAAATAATTAAAAATAGTGATATTACCTTTTTAAACTAAATCAGCTTGATGCATGGTAAGGATCTACAGGAAGGGGGATACTTGTTGCATCATATCCAATATACTTCATGTATAAAATCTATATCCTTGCAATACAAGGGCATGTCCCTACCTAGACATCCAGTATTTGGGCATCATAGCTCTGTCATTGATCCAATAGAGGAATGGAGAATAAATAAATAAATGCATGAATGACTTGAATTCAGTGTTTTTTTTTTTAAGAGCATCTCATATCAATTCCTACTAGTTAATACCACAAACTAAGCAACGAATACACAATTACAATACCTGTGTTAGACATTTCTTCTATGTTCTTGTCTTTTTGTAATTGTACAAGTATGTAGTGCTTTACCTTAATGCTCAAATATGCTTATACATATGCAATAACATACAGTGTTACAATGCTAGCTAGTGTATTCACCAAATATTAAAAGTAGAAATGTACGTCAGCTGAATGAGTATATGTATCATTTTACCAACTAAATTGAGAAGGGTTCGCACCCAGAGTAGATTCTTGCCTGCATATATTATTAATTGAGTATATAAATTAAGGCATCATTTGGAATTACTGGATGGTATGGATTAGTTATTGTTCAGAGGACAAAATGCTGAATAAACAATAACAACAAATGGGCAGTATCTAACACATCATCCCCTACCTTCCATCCTTTAAAAAGTCGAAATGAAAGCACAGAGATGAGATGAAAAGAGCTTGCTCTGGTAGCACAAAGAGAAACAAGGTCCTTGACTTGTCTGTGCAATCAGAGAATTCTGCAATCCACAGATTTCTATTTCCACAGAGAGAGGAGACATCCATTCCTACAAGAGGAAATTGAAATCCTCTCTCTTGACAAAAATCAGTTCAATTTTATTCTTTTTCTGCAAGGAAACTGTGCACCCTCACAGCTGTCATAGAAGGCAAACTCAGAATCAGAAGATAAATGGTGGGGGGAATAGCAAAATACAGTTTATTTCTAAATCACGACAATGAACTTTCAGTCCAATAATTGTTAAATTAAGTGTCAATTGTTTCAATAATCCTTATACAACTACTGGACCACTTTCCTAAAGTTGAATAATTTAATTGAATTTTGAGTACGCCCAACTCACCATGTTTTCAAAACAAATTCCTCGGATTCCAGGTACCACCTATTCTCCCCATTTTCTGTCACATATATATATATATATATATATATTTTGCCTTCACATGTATCTATTCTTTTTGTTTTAAAGTTTATGTCATAACAACAGATCATACCTTCATGAAAGTTAGGGTTTTCCTTCTTCCAAATCCATGGTTCTTTTGGATTTGGTAGACTCCAAAGGCCTTCTTCTGCATTTCTAGCCTCATTTTCCCACTAAAAAAAAGCAAACAACAAAAGTTAAGTTTTTTAAAACAGTATTTTACATATAAGAAGTAAATTAATCACTTACTTCCTTGAATTATGAGCGGTTGTCAAATCTCTCAGTGTACCAGGTTAGACAACTTTTTAACATTATCTCTTACAGAAGTTTTTCGTCCTCGAAATAAATGTCCCAGACATGGCGACCATAAGGATCATCATTATATTTACGTGCCGTTATGCATTTTCCAACGAGAAGAGACGGTAATTAATTCGTTGCAGTTAGGCATTTAGTCCCCTGTTAAGAAAATTAAGTTATATAAATAACTAAGTAGTATTTAATAGTTTATTATTTATGATGAAATACATTTAAAATAAAACATTACCTGATGTGAATGCGAAACCTTTTGGCAAAAATAGTTTCACCACAAACTCCTGAAAATGAATTACATAATTTCCATATAATGAATAAATTTGTGTTTTAAACCAGGTTTTGTATAATAATATATTTTTATATTCGATAATAGAATGCACTCATATTTGGCTAGAAAGAAATTACATGCAGCCACATTCGACCATATTCTTATCAAGCATTCTTGCTTGATAGAGTTTAAATTTTTTATCTTTTTTTCTTTTTTGGGTGGCTACTAATTTAAGTAAAAAATTTCTTTATTCGTCTAGGAAACGTACTTCAAAAGGAACTGCCGTTGTAGATACCTTCAAGTAAGTTACGAATGAGTCACCATCAGTAACATCTGCCGCATTAATCTAGAAAAAATGAAAACTTTTAGTGTAAACGTGCATAAAAAAAAATGTTTGTAATTTTTTTTAGGATTTATAGCTGTTTATTCCTCCAAGTGAGATGATACTTTATCTTGTAAAGTTAAAATAAATAGCTATAAATTCTAAAAAAATTACAAACCTTTTGTTTTTTTTAATAAATGTAATTACACTTAAGGTTTTCAGTTCTTTTAGATTGATGAGACAGATGTTACTAACGGAGACTCATTCATTGCTTACTTGGAAGAACCTACAGCGACAGTTCCTTTTGAAGTACGTTCTCTAGACGAACAAAGAACTTTTTTACTTGAATTAGCAGCCACCCAAACAAGAAAAAAAATAAAAAATTTAAACTCTATCAAGCGAGGATGCTTGATAAGAATATAGTTGAATGTGGATATAAGTAATTTTTTACTAGCAAAATATAAGTGCATTCCATTATCAAATATAAAAATATATTAGTATATAAAACATAGTTTAAAACACAAATTTATTCCTGATATGGAAATTATGTAATTTATTTTCAAAAGAGTTTGTGGTAAAACTATTCTTGCCAAAATGTTTCGCAATTACATCAGGTAATACTCTATTTTAAATGTATTTCATCATACATAATAAACTATTAAATACTTAGTTATTTATATAACTTAATTTTCTTAACAGAGGACATATAACGCCCCCTGAATTAGATATGTACTAAGGAAAAAATGTAATAAATGAATTACAGTCTCTTTTCATTGGAAAACGAATAACGGCACGTAAATATAATGATGATCCTTATGATTGCCATATTTGCGACATTTATTTCGATGACGAAAAACTTTTACAAGAGATAATGTTAAAAAGATGTCTAGCCTGGTACACTAAGAGATTTGACAACCGCTCAAAATTTAAGGAAGTAAGTGATTAATTTATTTTTTATATGTAAAATGCTGTTTTAAAAAACTTAACTTTTATTGTTTGCTTTGTTTTAGTGGGGAAAACGAGACTAGAAATGCAGAAAAATGCCTTTGAAGTCTACCAAATCCGAAAGAACCATGGATTTGGAAGAGGGAAAACCTTAACTTTCATGAAGGTGTGATCTGTTGTTCACATACTATTTAGTGAATATTTCCAACGATATGACGTAAACTTTAAAAAGAAAAGAATAGATACATGTGAAGGCAAAATATATACATGTAACAGAAAATGGGGAGAACAGGTGGTAACTGGAATCCAGAGCTCCACTGCCAACCGCTACCTGATCCCATTGCAACCACCACCACCCGCCAATCGCCGCCCGGTGCTGCTGCAACCACCATCAGCCGCCCGCCCCCCTCTTCTTCTCCTCATCCTTTTGCTCCTTTTACTTCTTCGTTCTTTTCATTTCTTCCCTCTTCTCCTACTCTCTCTTTCCCCATCGTCTTTTTTTCATTTCTGGGGAATGGGAACGACAGAGGTGGCCCACTTTGAGTGTGAGGTGCGAGTCTTACCCCATATAAGATGTGGGCTCCAACATGGCCCACTTTTTTAAAATCTAAACATTAGTCCATCCATTTGGCTAGATGGGTGGGTGGTACACAATTCGCACCAAATATTATATAATAAGGAAATGGGGCCATCATGCACTACAAATATATTTTAGTGAAGAAATTTCGAGTTGAAGTAAGATTTTAGACTATCCCATATAATTGAGAGAGCTGCCAAATGAAGCTTGATTTTTTTTTTTTTTTCCACACAATGCTTCTCTCTATACCCATCACTTAAAGTTAAAAGATTTACAAAATTACTCTTTACACACCCCATTTTTTCATAACATATACAGTGAATCTCCGCTAGGCCCACATCGAAAAAATCAATAAATAAAGAGCACCCAATTCCTGAAACAACATCATCGAATATCATATCATAAGAAACAATGAAAGAAGTCATACCTTGATGATGGTACAATGATAACATAGATTCGAGGACACACTAACAAACACATAAACCCTTTCCATGTAAGCTATTTGGGGGACAAATATAGCAATTAAATTAATTTGCATTGAAGGAAAATTAAATCCGTAATGGCCATTTGAAATAATGCAAATGGGCAATATTTGTGTAGCAAGAGTGTTTTTATGGTCTTTGTAAAAAAGAAAAATGGAAAAAGAACTAAATATGGTCTTTATACAGTGACACTTAATTGCACTTTTGTATAAGGTGTTCAAGACAGGCCTGACCCTAATTTAAGTTTTGATGCTGACTCAATTGGGCCAACGTGTTTTAGTCATATCGAGTGGAGCATATTTTACACCTACACCTGACCAAACAAAGCAAAAACCAATGTTTACACTCATTTTGACTCACCTTAACTTGGCTCAATGGACCACCAAAGTTGGATAAATCAAATGATCCTCGGTGCCCAGTAAATGCTTGGTGAGTTTCGGACTCGAGTTGAGTTTGTATGTTTGACTCAAATCCATTTTGTTTGACCCAATCCAGACTATCGATCTCAAATGCAACTAACCACACATTTGGGTTAGCCTCAATATATTAAGACCTAATAAAGAAGATGCATGTTATCATCTACTGTATCAAGAAAATATTATAAGCTGATCAACGAAATGTTGCGATTTTGGAACCAAATACTTAGGTTCAAACTCAAAATCCGTTAGTAGGGATTAGATTCCATTTTTCAGAATAATGAAAAGCTGGAGTGTTTCATCTTCAACAAGAATTTTCAAACGATACAAGAAAATAAAACAAATCCAAAAATTCATATAGACCCATAAACTCAAACTTCACTAGTAAAAAGTAGATTCCATTCCAGAGTAATGTAGTAAATAGAGTACTTCATCTTCAAACAAATCAAGAAGTAAAAGAAACTGCCCATGTTTCGAATCTAAACTAGAGACAGACAAAAATTTCTCTCCACTTCCATTTTCCACTATTCCCACTCATCCAAACAGATCTGAACTCTAAAGAATCAAAGTGAGAAAATCTAGAGAGAAAGATGTTTGCAAGCAACACAACAGAGAAGTAGAGTAGGAGAGAGGAAGAGAGACAGAGAGGGAGACTGACTTACCTGAAAGACCATCGAGCCCCGAGAGGATTTCTTGCGTCCTCGGAGGTTTGAAAAAGAAAGAGGCTAGGTTTTCATGGAGTTTCTTTTCAATAGGAGAGAGAGAGAGAGAGTCTACTTTTAGGGTGGGGCGGTGGTAAGATATAAGTAGGATATGGGCCAAGGCCCATTACAAATTTGAGAGGGTTTTTGGTAGGCCTGTCAATGGGACATGTTGAGACGAGTAGAAAGCCCGGCCCGGCCCGGCTCAGCCCAAGCCCGAAAATATAGGGCTTTTAAAAAAATTTGAGTCCAGTGGGCTGGGCTTGGACAATACATTTTAAAGCCCGCCCAAAATGGGATTGGGACTGGGTAGAAACAACCTAGCCCGTTCAAGCTTGGCCCGGCCAGCTACAAAGTCAATTAATAATAATTATTTATATATTACTGAAACTGCCCCTCACTAACAACAAAAAATGCTAATTAGAAGCCTTAGTTTGTGCCCAAGATTGGTTTAGTCATAACCCAACTAGGATTGATGATTTAGACAAATGATGGGAATGCACTAACTGATGTTTTAGACATATTAAAAGAAAAATATTTTTTGTTGATTTCTTTTTTACATTACTTGACCCATATAGGATACTCATTCTCATTCATTTTATTGATTTTCTGATTTTCTACTTTCACCAGAAAAACAAAAAAAAAAGGTTTTAACCGTTCCTACATTACTTGATTCATATAGCCTATAGGATACTCATTCATTTCTATTGATTTTCTACTGTCACAGGCAAAAAAAAAAAAAAGTTTTTAACTCCGCCATGTTGCTTTTAGTTGTTGCATTGTATTGCCGGTCCCAAGCCTGGAAAAAAAGATGAGTTTAAAGTCCAGTTCACACCTGGTGTCTAGTGACAGTAGGAATAATTAGAGAATATTTTGCTTATGTTTAGGATTAGGCTAAGCTTAGGCCCGGCCCTGTCCCAGCCCAGGCCCGTACGGGACGGGATTTGATATAGGCCCTTTCAATTTAGGGCCGGGATTGGACAACACCCAGCAGGCCCGTCCTTTTTTTGGGACAAGATTGGACAACCCAAACCCAAGCACGGCCCCGCCCATTGACAGGCCTAGTTTTTGGATTCCACCTGGGGCGGTCTACAATTCGGGAGGATCTTCTGGATGAGGAAATGGAATAAATAAATAAATAAATAAAGCATTCATTTCAGATAAATTAAGGGTATATAGTCATGATACCAGAGGACGGAAGTCGGTGATGCCACCCGCCAATGTAGAAACTTCGTATCTGCAAATGGATGGTATTCTAAGCATATCATGATTTTGGGCCCCCAAATTTAAAAGCAAAAGGAAGAAAATTGAATTGTGCCTAATCACATGAAAACCCAATTAAGTACATCATTAGTCGTAACTTTTTCATTAATTTCTAGGGATTCATGAGGTATCAAGTACTGAATTTTTAGCTCAACCATGGTTGGTATTCTAAACAAGATCAACAGACTGGATCTTGGTCAAGGGGCCCGTAAAATCTAGAAATTAATGACTAACGGTTCACATTCTTTTACTAATACCTCAAGATTGGGTACAAATCATTGGTTGAGATTTCATCATCTGGCAATTCTTAGCCTGAAGAATGTTTCTAACGGCTCTTCTCTGTATTTAGGGTCCCACAATGGTCACGTAGTTCCTGTAGAAAAACACCAATGGTCCACGTTTTAAATATTTCTAAAGATTCACGAAGGATTAAGTCTGAAAATTGACATGATAGCCCTATTAAGTGTTTCAAATAGGATTAATGGTTTGGATCATGACACTGGGCCCTCAGAAGCCTAGAAGCCTAGAAACTCAAATTTAATGGTCTATGGTCACAAATAACTTGAGATTTGTGATGAATTAATGGCTGACATTTTATAAGATATACATACTGTATGATATTAACATATCCAACGGTATAGATTTGAACTAAGGGCTTGTTTGAGAAATCTTATATATGATATAGATCTGTGCGGTATAGATCCGTTTCAAAAGAAGTGATTTGACATAGATGATTTACAAATAAACTGTTTGGTACGACAAAAAATTGATATAAATAGACATTTTAAAAACCAAATGGTTCTTTATTTTTCACTAGTTTCTCAAGATTTATAATGAATCGGGGGCTGAAATTTCAACATAAACCTATTTTCAATCTTCCAAAGAGGATTGCTAATTGCTAATCCCCAAACCTAATTGTCAACCCCTGATTTTGGGTTGAGATGATTTATATATATATCTTCGATTTACAACAGGATTAATTATTTTTAAATTTTGATACTTGATATACCTTTACTGATATGCGCATACCAGCATTAATTTGTTTGCTCTGTTGAATGATGCCTCTTTGGAGATGAAGATAGAGAGCTAACACTTACCAGGTCCAGTTGAAAGATGAGTGAAGATAAAGGATATTTTATGGGTATTTGGATAGAGCATCACATTTCAATAAGTTCGATTTCAAGCTTATCCATATGGGTACCCATAGGAGGATTCATATAGTTGTTAGTAGAAGTATGATCAATGATTAGGCATTGTCTGCCCTTCAAAGATGTTTTGTATTAGTTGATCCACTTAAACTTTAACTTGCATATTTGAACTCTACTATAGTGATTATTAGTTTTCCACAAGTAGCTGTAGATTATTGCATTCTAAAAAATGTTGAAGGTGATTGTGCTATGAATTTCATTCTTGTTAGTTAATTCTTATATTTGTTCTTAATTTGTCACTTATTCTACTTGTATAGATTGGCTTTATTTAGGATGTATTGAGAATTGATTATGTTATGCTTACATTTAATTTATTTAGGATTTAGTTTGATATGCATACTTAGCCATGTACTAATCTAACTTCTTTTGTTGTGGTGTGTTTTTGCTGGGGTCAATATTGATTTGGAGGAGCAGATGTACGCATTTTTTTTTTTTAGTTTTAATCAGTTACAACAGTGATGGTAACCTAATAAATTTCATCTTTCTCAACACCCATCACATAGCATCTTTTCTTTTTCTTTTTTTTCCTTTTTAACTCAGCTTGTATCATATAAATTTAACCAATCTGTCGTGGCACCTGACACGTGATGAGTTGAATATAATCCATATACAACATTACAATGTTGTGATTTATTGCTGAAAGTACCAAGATGCATGAAATTTTTATAAAGTTAAAAAAGTAAAGTTTGTCATTTATCTTCCATGGATTTTGATATGATTATCAAACGTGGATTCGAAGAAATCATCTCTGATTCCCCTATGCTAGAAAAAGGTGGATTGTAATGAATCATCTCCCTCATAAATCCTTGTTAAGAAGAGTTGATTCAGTGGCACCACGGAATCCTTTGAAGAAAGGATTCCTCTCCCATTACCAAACACGCCCATAGTTAAAAGAGTGAAAATCCATCTTGGGCCCCACCTATTAAAATTATAAACGGATCAAGTTAAGGGCCTCCCTCTGTATGGGTATGGACTCAAAAGTTTATCCCAATCTCAGTTGGTTCCATTGTAACATTTGTGGCTTCATAGACTAAAAAAAGAAAAAAGAAAAAAACCACGATATATCAACATATTCCTTACCACATTTAATGGAGTGGAACTCCACCTTAGGACCCACATATGAAAAATCCATGCCTCTTAAACCAAGTGTCCTCCAATTCTATATCATGTTCTTAAAATTTTCTCAAACAGGACTTGGTCTGCTTATCAGTTTCTTTAACTCAGGTTGAAGTAGAGCTTGGGGGGTGTCCCATCTATAAAGAGGGTTTTTTCACCTTCCTCCTCTTCTTTTTCTTCCTCCCTCTCCTCCCTCCTTCCTCTCTGTCTTCCTCTCCTCCTTCCTTCTCCTCTGTCTTCCTCTCCTCCTCTGTTCCACCCATCTTCTCCTTCCCTGCGCCTGGCTTGTGCGCCCCTGCGCCTGCGCTGCACCCCCCCATTCCGCCCATCTTCTCCTTCCCTGTGCCTGGCCTGCGCGCCCCTGCGCCTGCAAGCCCTCCCTCCTCTTCTTCTTCCATCTCTTCTTCTACTTTTTTTTTTTCGATCCAGAATCCTGAGGGCATTTTTGGGTTTTAGTAAAAAAAAAGGGGGAAAGCTGGCCGGCGGGCATCCAATTTGACCGGATGTCTTGAACTGAAATGTGTCTTTAATTTTATCTTATTTTGAAATCTGAGAAAAACTTAGGCCCCGATTTGTAATTTTCCCTAAAAGAAACAAGGTATCTGAGAAGGTGGCAGTGGTGTCTAAATAGAGATGGAAGGCAGTGTGTTTTAGAGTGTTGAAAATTTTACCCATCTCGAATTCATGTCAGGAAAAGAGCCCGGTGTTCATCGAAGAAGTCGCGCGCAACCCAAACTCTGCTCCCAAAAAAACCTTTTTCCCAAGTCATAAATTTACAGCCTTTTTTTTCCTGGGGCATATATTCTTTGATCGTGTCCTGCAGTATGCTATCCAGACACTTCAAAATAGGCTATGTATCACGTCCTATTGTGTTCAATAACTTTCCATGTGTAAAATCCATGTTCCTGCCATATTCATATCATATTTGCGCATCAAAGATTCTGCAGCAAAATAGCATACCACTATTTAGTTAGCAAGGTATTAGGAAACAAACTTAATGGACCTTCCTCCATGATAACAAATGAAAGATAAATCAACGTAGACTAACAGTTAGAGCACTCTTACCTTCCCAAGTGAAAAGTATTTCTGGCACAAGTAAAAATAACACAGGAGGAGACGGAAAAACTGAGAACGACAGGATACTTTGACTGGACTAATAATTCCAAAGGCGAAAGGGAAGCACAAGAGAATGCACCATAAGCAAACAAAGAATTAAAACTGTCTCCAGAGAAGCAAAAATCGAAGATTCAATTTAACACCTGTTTAGTGAAAATCAGTCAGAGACTGTCACAAGCCACATGGAAGTCTGAAGAAAACAAATTGCAGAAAAGCATGTAACAAGGCGACTAGAAGTGTCACAAGCCACAAGGAATTCTGAAAGAAAAAAATTGCGGAAAATTTCCTGAAAAAGATGATCACATCAAGAAAACAGCCCGATTTTATTGAGATATAAAATGTATGTACAATTGGCAATGTTTCTCTGATTGCCATGATTGCTACCAATCAGAACACAGCGCTCGAGACTAATATTACAGCAGGGCTTACTAACTTGTATATTAAAAAAACATCCGCTTTACAGTCACAGTCCCCTAATTTTGGTACAGGAGCAAATTCAACATTGACCAAAAAGATTTGCTCCCAGATTAACTTCCAAAGTCTTCAAAAGAATATATGTCTCGCCTAATTATTGATCTGGCCGCCTGATGAAAACCCTTATCGGTCTTTTTCCTGACAATAGCATCTACATACTCTTGACACGTATAATACATGGATATATACAAAGAGGCCATTTTAAAACCACCACATTCAAGTCTGGAAGTTCATATTCAAGTCTGATAGGTCGTCCATTGGAATATGGAGGCCCATAAAATCAGTCTCTTGGAAACCCTCATCATCGATATTCAACCAAGAAGCAATATCCTGCCCCTGTCCATCCATGTCATCAGGCACACCCAACAGATCTATTCCAGGTAGCTGCAGGTGGGACAAATCAATGGCCTCAGGATCATTCGATGTATCATTAACGGAAAGCGATCCAGATTCAGCTCTCTCCTTGTTATTTCCATCAATCACCACATCAGAAGATTTGGAGACTGACGACAAAGCTCCCTTAGGCAGCTCTGAAGCCTTACCAAGAAGGCCAGTGACAGAAGCAGACAGCTGAGTTGTCTTCTGTTTAGGCTTTGCTTTTGACTTCCTTTCGCCCTTGATGTTGCATGAAGCTGGCCGGCCTTTAGGTGTGGAATTTCTAGATAGAACCTCTCTGTTATGCCCCTTTCCCTCCCTATCTCTCTCACTCCTCTTTCCTTTTGTACCACCAGTTACAAGAGAACTTGCAATACCCGGTGGGGTTCTCAGAGATGTACCAGTTGCATTGCCAACATCATCAAGCAATAACTCCCTCCTTTTCACTCTATTTGACCATGTTTCCTCCTTAATGAATGCTTGTTCTGTTAAGTGATTGAGTGAACGAAAAGCATCAGAATCTTTGTCATGAGTATCTGTTTTCTGCTCATGTCGTGGAATCATAGAACTATTATCTGAATCCAATGTGGCTGCAAAAAGAGAACCAAAATCAAATCAACCACAACTAAAAAACATCACCACACTGTTGTATTTGATAATTAAATCTTACGAAGCAACAATATGTTCATGCAATTCACCTGTTAAAAGTTACTAAAATATGAAAGCCACCAGAACAACCAGTCAACTAGCGGCAATAAAAACAATTTGTGTATATCATTTAGCAACGTCTGTCAATGAAATTATGTGCATATAAGTTGTACACTCATGGGATAATCAAGTATATACTTTGGGGTTGTCAATCAAGAATGACCAAGAGCAACTAGAATGTAGTGCACATCACAGTGCGTTTCCAACTTCAATTGTTCAAATGAACAATCTAACTTTCTATTTAGATCATCCAATCAGTCTCACAGTTGCATTCCACCATATGAAATTCATACAGGTCTAGCAAAACAGAATGAAATAGAGTTGGTCATGAAATAATGGGCATCAACCAGTATTCATCCAGTGGAACAGCACTGTTCAATTGAGCGATCAGGTGCTTAACAGTGCAGATCAACAACATGCACATGCAGCCAAATGTAAAAACCTAGATAAACAACATGCATGACCACACATTACTCTGGTGTGCGTGCGCGCGTGTGTGTGTGTGTGTGTGAGAGAGAGAGAGAAAGAGAGAGAAACCAGGTGACACAATTGTAAGTTGTGACATACAATTAGTCGCACCTTCTACATTATTATCTGTATGTTCTGTGTCAGTGTTGTGGGAAGATAGAGAATGGAACAGATCCTTGAATGTAGGCTCGCTAAAGCAACTCTTGCCAATATCTTCAAACTTCTGACATCTTGCTAATACTCGTTTTACAAAAGCTAACACTGCATGCTTGGTAATTCGATTGGCTGTACTCTTTCCACCAGAGGCACCACGAAAAGCCTGTGAAATAAATAAATAAATAAATAAATCCACCCTGTGAAATATCAAATTACCAGTAGTTATCAGCAGGATGCCGATGCACTGAATTGGCATTTAAAATACATCGTGTTAGCATGTCAAATGGGTTTTAAGGCCTGATCATTGGAACCTGTTTGCCTTTAATGAAGAGTTATACTCACTAGATAAACTCATTCAACTGACACAGGCAAATATCAGTGTAAGGATACCCCTTCTGGTGCCAGCAACAGGAACGGGCATAGAAGGCATAACACAGGCTTCCATTTTTTGCCCATTAAATGTGACACATTTGCAATTGTTTGATTGTAACTAATTTGTAAGACGTTAATCATGTAAGATCGTCCGATTAAAATTATTCTCAGCCCCCAAACCACAGAATCTGGCAAGATGATGGCTTGTATTGGTCATTTTATTAAACTCTAGGTCTTAATGGATCACCCAACTGCAATCTCAGGGCCCATAAGAGCCCACAGATCATCACAATTCCATAACTTGATGGTATGTAGTAGACATTTTAGCAAGCAGCAGTAGGTCCCACTACATAATCCTAACTTATAATCTCAAGCCTGTAAAACAAGAACTTTTTTTTTTATCAGTAATGGCAAATTATATTAAAAGAGAAAGTCAAATACAAGAAGCCCAACAAGCAAAGCAAAAGGGGCATGATGGTATAAAAGAATTATACCACGAAAAGGAAATGCAAGAAACAAAGAAACATCAGTGAAAGAGGATCATACTAACTGGGAAACAGTATCATACTCATGCCTCACATGCTCACGCCATCACCCAACTCAGTATGGATTACATGACTGTATACCATCATTTCCCTATAACGATTCCCAAACAGAGTGTGTGTGTGTGTGTGGTATGTAAATAAATAATGGCAGTGCAGAGTCGTGCTAAGCTCAGGCCCTAGTAGAAAACATATAGGTAGTTAATTTCAAAATCAGATCATCTTCCACTGATACATAATAATAGGTTGTTCTGGCTTATGGGTCTAAGGAGAGTCAAAATTGAAAGGTAGCTGTCAAAATTGAATTTAAAAGCTTCGGCTATAATATATAATAATAGCTCGATGTGAGTTCCGGTGAGAGTCAAAATTGAAAGGTGAACTGGAAACCTTCCACTGTAATATAAAGTAATAGGGAAACTTTCCGGAAAGGTCAGAATGTTCACGGGGCCCACTTCATGCCACCATTGATGACGGGGGTGTGCGGGGATGGGAATGTCTATGCCACAGATAAGGGACACACAAAAAATCATCCTCATCAGATTCTACTAGGTGGACTTAAAGCCTTCAAAATCAACAGCAAAAGTGTTAAAAAGACCAACAGTGCATATGTTGAATGAGTGTCAAATTCAGATGACTGCAGATTCTGCTTTCTTTTCTTTTCTTTTTCTGGTTGTATGTGTATATGCATGTATGGCGAGAGAGAGAGAGAGAGCAGAGCAGTTTGTTTAACGTAAAAGAGGCCCAACCTGTGGGGCCCACCTGGATACATGCAAAACATGAAGTGATCTAGGGGTGAGCCAAAAGAATGGTCCCCATTGGATAATCCTAACCCTTAATTTGGAGGCCTGAAAGCTTTTTTTCCTTCTGAAAGTTTTTTTTTTTTTTTCCTTTTAAAATGGTGAGTTTGACATTTTTTAACCCTCAACCATGTATATATTTTTTTGATTAAATGCACCCATGATGAACAAGTAAGCTGCTGTTTGCAGTTTAAGTTTCTACTTCATAGTTCCAAGGACTTAACGTATTAAGCACAATAGGAGGCAGTAATGTTTCAATATGATCTAAAAGTTGTAATGTTAAGTATCAAATCTTCCTGGCTATGCATCAGTAAATAATAATAATAATAAAACAATCAATAATATATCATTCAGATCTTCCTTTCCGTTTTCTTTTTTCAGAAAAAGATAGTATCAAATCTTCCTGGCCATGTAGTTAGCCAGTGTTGACAAGTTCTCACCTTTGAACTTGAATAATTTGTCTGGGTTAAGATGCTTGAAAAACAAGTCGTTTTCCAATTATTTCTGCTATCAAGAATGGACACTACAAAATTTTTAATTTGAGGTATCACATCCTATGCTATACCATCCAAACAGCTTGAAATTTCTAACATATCTAACTATACATCGAAATTTTCAATGTATTCAGAAGTGGCGTGTAGAATGCAATTGACAGAACTAAGATGAAGGGACAAGAATAAATATTACTCTATAGCATAGATTCCCTAGGATAGAAAGTGCAAAATATTTAACATGGACTGACAGATACTCAATACAACAAGATATTACCATGTACTTGTCATAAGCCATTCTAACAAGTTTGTCAAGAGCAATACGTTCAATCTCCCTGACATAAAATGTTACATAATTAGTTATTCATGAAGCATCAGAAAGAATCAATTTTGAACTCAAAAGCAACAATATAAGAGAAGAAATAGAATAGTTTTCACCTTTCTTGAACTTCTCTTGCCCCAGTTGCTGCTTTCTCTAGTTTTAGAAGAATGTTTTTTTTCTCCGTGACCTAACAGAGAATAAAAAAAAAATTGATTGGTTTACAGAACAATAAAAAAAAAAAAAAAAAACCAGTTACATCATGCATGCTATCAGATTCTTTCTTTAGGAACTGTTCAACATATACTAACATCCAAAAATGGGTACATGTCAATATGGAAAATAGGTATCAAAAGCAAGAATAAATGCATAACCAAGGCAACAAGCCCCATAATTGCAAGTTGATCAGATTACTTCCTATTACTAGCCCATCATGAAATCCAGACAGAGATATGTCATGCCAATTTGGGTAAAGACAACTTTTGTGAACCGTAAACCATGTAGATATACTTTCTTCTGACATCTCAAGTAATTACTGAAAGGAACCTGTGCAGTTGTCATTTGAATATACCTGCCTATGTAGCTTCTCCTCTAATCCCATAATGTCCTCACTGATCTCATCATCTTCTCCCTGTGTTGGGTCGGACACAATTAGATAACACCCAATTGAAGAGAACAGAAAACAACTAATCCCAAAAAATGGTTTTGGGAAAATAATTAACTGTAAATAGTGCATGAAGCCGAACACTCAACAGGAGAAATCATGCTCTAAAGGAATACGCTTTTTTTAATAGTACTAATAAAGAGATGGACTTAAAAAACAAAACTAGCTATCACACTTAGGAGTAAAGAAACTCACTAATTCAAGGAAACTTTCTTCCACACAGCCTTTTATAAAAGCACCACCAATAAATTTTTTTGGGCCCACCATTATTCAAAGGGGTTTTGGGGTGGAAAGTGAACATATTCATTAGGGATGATATGAAAGGTCAAAGATCACTATAGTTTTACAGTTACAGCAATTGATTTTAGGGTCTAAATAACATAATTGTTTAAAATTATTGTGATACAATCCTACAGTGATCATCAATTGATTTTAGGGTCTAAATAACATAATTGTTTAAAATTATTGTGATACAATCCTACAGTGATCATCATTCCTACCAAAATATCAATTAATACAAAAGTTCAGAATGCAAATGAGAAAAACTTACATATGGTTTCTATTATTTTAGAGAAGACTACAATGAGGCAGCAAGGCAATTTATTTGGCATTCGATGAAAAAAAATTGCAGCCCTAGTAGCACACTCGAATTATGTAAGACATGTATGAAGGAAAAGTAGAAAGTGTGAAAATAATGTGGATAAGGAAAGGATTGAGATACCCAACTGAAGTTGAATTGCACTAATGGTTCACTTGTATTCACCTCGATTAAGACCAGCTTGGCGGAAGATACTAAAGATTAAGTTTCTTGGTGCATGTTTTTGCAGATGAAATAAGCAAGTAAATGATGAGCTCAAGCTTTGACAGGCCTTTAGAAAAAGGGCTAAAGATATAGAGTACATGTTTACTATGATGAGGGAGTAGGGAATGAGTTGATTAAAGTAAAACATAACTTAGTGCCACAATGTTAAAATTTGATATTTAGAGAAATGGTGAAACAAAATGGAGGGCCTCATTGGGTATCACAAATAAGATTAGTGCAAGATGGGGTGGCGATATTGTGATAATCTAATGGAGTGTTATGTGACCACCGAGTGCTACTTTAATTGAAATGGCATTTTCATGAAATGACAGATTGCTTTGTTCTATGTGGAGTAATGCTAATTGGAAAGAAGGATGTGAAGAGTTACAAGAAAAAACAAAAACAGGGAATGAGTGTGTAAGAGGAAATCTACCAGTGCCGCTACTAGAAGAGAAAATCAAGGAATGTAGTTTGAGGTTGTTTGGGAGAATACCAATAAAAAAGAGTACAAATAGCCTTCATGTGCAGTTTTGAAGTAATACAAGTCAGAGCTGGGTAAGGGGAGAACAATAAACACCTGGAATGAAGTAGGTAAGAATTGAGAAAAGATGTAGATTGTAGACTTCAAGAAAGCAGAGCTTTAAATAGGATCGAGAGGAAAAGTAGAACACCCCCCCACACACCCCCCCCCCCCCCCCCCCCCCCCACACCACAACATAAATGGGAAAAGGCTTCAATGATATTGATGACATGATGATAATATACAAGTCTATTTGTATTTCAGTCGTATAAAGAAGATTTATGCGTGTAATTTTAATCACAATATAGCCATAACTGAACTGTTGTCTTTAGTTTAGAGTGAAATGATTACACATTCAATAGCAATAAACAATGGAAAACTATGTAGGACTTGAATTTTATAATGATCCTGCTAGGAAACACGTACCAAATTTTCAGGGAAAATTCCAATACTCTGAAGCTCCAGCAAAATTCTATCATCAAGGCACATCTGTTCATACTGAAATTCAGTACAAACCATGCTAGAAATCACAGATTGCTTTGGTCGTAGTCCATTTAAGGCATGTGCAAAGGTAGAAGCCGTTTCAGTGCTTTGATCTAACATGCCATGATCAGATTCCATTTCGTCAAGTTCCAGCTCATCAAGGTAACTCCGACTGGCAGTCACCCTATAACCATTAGAAGTAGCTCTTCCAACAATTGGGAAGTTATCAAATGGCTTCTGATTCAAACTTTGAGATTTTGATCGTGCATCAAGATCAAGTCGAACTGCATGTGCGTCATTCATGAAGTGCTCATCTGCTGGGCTAAAACAGTATAATTCTTCAATATCATCAACTTGAATTGCCGCTGCAATTACTCTCAGGGAAAGTGGTGTTCCACTTTGAACCTCTATCCCTGGCATCAACAGCTCTGCCAAGGGCGGAACATGCTTTGTTTCACTGAGAAGCTCCATATCTCTCTCACACTCATTCACCAAAATTCCATTCAGGACAGTACCACCTTCATCTTTAGAAGCAAGGGATGGAGTCGATGGCAGTGAACTATATCCAAGATCACCCTGTAAAAGAAGTAGACACGTTTGTCGCCAAAGAAGAAAAGTGACCCATGACAAAGGAAAAAAAATACTTCTATGTAACCAAAGAAGAAAAGTAATCAATGACAAAGGGAAAAAAAGAGGAAAATTACTACAGCTCAAACATTTAAAGTTAATCCTTTTTTGTTAAAAAGAAAGTATGCAAACAATGCCGAATTTGCAGGTATCAATAACTGGATGGAGTTTTTTGACAATGAATCACATTCCAGAAAAGTAACAATTACACATAGGTGATGTGATTGAAACTGCAACTTCTGGTTGCGACAATGAGCACCTTCTGTGGAATTGGCTTTTGTCAACAAACTAGTTTTTGAGGCAGATTGCTGCTTTATTTAATAATACAAAAACAAATAAGATGAATACTGAGCTCATAACAGTATATGAATCCACTATAGAAGTAAATATGACTCTGTAGTGTGTACTGCAAGGAGGTACACCTTTGAGTTTGGATCAGTATTTGATGGAAGAGACATATTTGCAGCTGACTCATCCAAAAAGAAGAAGCTGGTGTCATCTTTTGGAGAAAGAATAATGTCAAAGGGGAAAATTAACTCCACTAAACTACAGACACTTCTAAAGAGAGTCCTAAAGACATAATGAAACATTTTAACATCCAGTACCTGCTCCTTCAAAAAGACCATATCTTCAGCAGAAACAAAACCAAAGACTGGCTCAGTTTGTCTCCAAAATGAGCTGGAACATGCATTACCTGCAAAATTATTGAATCAAATTACCATGAAATTGAACAAAATATGAGTAGCAAGCATGAAAATTCCAGTGTTTAATGAGCGAGCATGATACTGGTATTTAGAGCAGCATTTGCAGCAGCCATTAGCTCTTCATGGTCATTATCTGATTCTCCTGATATCAAGAAAAGCTATTTTTAGCGATAGTCTAAATAATATGTGAATAACTCTGTGCTCGTGCAGACGAATTTCATCAATTAAGTCACTAGTCTAAGATCAGGTACCAGCAAACTCTGGGGCTCCATTTATTGCATGCCTAGGGCGGGTATATGCCTTGCGTTCAGGCAACTTTTTAGTGGGTGGGCGTCCTGCTTTACTGAATCAGAGAAATGTACTTGAATTAGTAATTCTACAGGAAGAGTTCAAAATTGGATTCCTAATGACAGTGAAAATCATCACCTTTCAATCTTATCAGAACCAAGTCTTACACTTCTGAGCTGCTTCACGGTGGCTGCATTGTCAACTTTCTCCATCGTAGGAGACATGCTCGACCTTGTAGGACCAAAACCTCGTCCAGTCCTCCCTTGCCTCCGAACTCCATCTCCCACATCTTCATCAGTAGCCACCTTATTCTTTCTCGAAGACAACCCCAGAGTTGCGACCTTTTGAGCAGTTGGTCCGGCTTTCTCATCTACCTCACCAGATCTTTTACTTTTGTCTTTTGACTTATTATCAACAGCTCCGGACTCCTCACTTTCTGATAGTCCGGCTGTGAGCATGTGGTCAACTTTTAATTTAACTTGGGGAGCATTACTGGACATGCGTCTTGGGAACCCCAAGACATTATCAGCACCACCCACATTGCCAATGGTATCAGAAGCTGGGGCCTCTTCATGGCTAGATCCAAGAGGATTAAAATTTGTTCTTCTTCCAACACGTATCTTTTGAGACCTTTGCCCAACCCACTGAGTTACAGGAGATGACGATGAGCGTGCAGATGTCGAGCGTTTCCGATTATTATCTCCAGTAACTGCATGGAGCTTGCTTGTACAATTAGAATGCTCCAAATCATCAGGAGTCCCTATTGATCGACGGACATTTGGAGATGACTTGGGTAATGCACCAGAGATAGATCGAGGGGCACGGGCAGTTGCATTCATTTTAGTGATTGATGTCGGACTAGCTGCACAATTATCTTCACGAATATTTGGCCTGAATATTGAAACGTATGGTAACAAGTCACCGATGAACATATAAGACGCCAAAGAAACATGAAAGAAAAGGTCACAATTAGGTAGGAATTGAAACGAGCCAGGTAGGTAGGGGTTGGGGTAAACCTGTACCTGCCCAACTCAGATTTTTCCTGCTGTGTACCCAGTTCGACCTATGAAGGGTTTAGGATGTGTGATACCAAACCCGCCATAACAGTACAGATAGAGTCAGGTTAAATATGGATTATCCTTCCTTCTCTTAGAAAGGAATACACTACATATCAACCCAACCTATAACAAGTTTAGAATGTGTAATTCCAAACCAGCCATGTGATGGGTATAGGGAGCGTAGGGTTAAATATCGATTACACTTTTTTCTAACAAAGGAATATAAATTATTTTAAAAATTTTATTTTATACATTATTTCATTAGTAATTATATAAAGAGGTCACAAATGGGTTAGGGCGGGTCATGACAACCAAAACCTGTACCTGACGCAGGCCAAAATCTATAAACCCATACCACTGCCGAACCCAACAAAACCACAAACAAAACCACCCATAATGGAGGCAGGTCAGCATGGTCACACATTTAACCACCCCACTGTCACCCCTTTTGTCGTCATTGGTGGTGGTGGTAGGAAAATCAAAATTATTCCAACTCAAGTATCTTTGTGAAGGATGCCTACTTATTAACAGCTTTGAGAGTAAACCGTTCTTTTTCAGAACCAACGGGACGATCTCTTCTATCATTAGGAAGAGTACCACTATCTTGATCAATCCTTGTCGTGGAACGCATGCCAAGGCCATTCTGTTGAGAGGTCATGTCCAGTTTTCCAACACCAACAGCACCATTGGCAGAACCTGACCTGCACCATTAAGATGCCCATGAATAAAGTCAACCTAGCGCATAGAGAGACTGAAACTACCAAACCAATCTAAAGCATGCAAAAAATTGAAAAGAAAGGTATATTTACAAACTCTGGAGAAAAAAAATGCTTAAGAAAATTTTGAAAAAAAAGTACGAGTTGAAAGCATAGGTAAAAAAATGAAAAGAAAAATGAAGAGGAACTAAAGAAAAGAAGAATAGTAAACAACTTTCCAAGTAACAACATGAATCCAGTTTCCACAACGATAACCAGTAGAAATTTTCCATATCGATGACCAGTAAAAACTCTCTCTCTCTCTCTCTCTCTCTCTCTCTCTCTCTCTCTCTCTCTCTCTCTCTCTCTCTCTCACACACACACACACACACACACACACACACACACAACAAAGAGGAAATATGTAAGCTCTTTACCCTTAAAGAAACAAGCTGTTTTAGAACTTAACACAGAGATTTTTACCTTAATCTTTTCAACTCATAATCGATTTCACGACTTTCAGGTGCGAACGTTGCTGTTGAAACAGTAAGCACCATCAATTATGCTGCGGGCTCGTGTCCACAGTTTAGTTTATATCACATGATATAAATATATTTTTCAAGTGTTTTAGCCCTCCCTCCCTTCCTCCTTCCCTTTTCCAATTCTTCTAAAAAAATTCTTTCGCTCGTCTTTTCTAGAACAGAATGCTGGAATGCTCCATTTAAAGGCCAAATTGAAACACCAACAGAAACAGAATTGACAGTCTATGGTATCAATTCCCTCTAAGGCATCAAATATCCATACTTGGCCTTGGACCAAATTACAACTCATGAACTAGTGACTTGGTATTTCACTCTGGCAAGAGTGGAAACAGCAGTGGTCAGTGTGAAACAGCTAGAAATTTCCCTAGAACTGATTGTCATGAAATACATTAAGTATTTTTGCATGCAATATAATATAGATATAGATTATTGATAGATAGATAGATAGATAGAATACACGGACGAGGGTCATTCAGGCACCATGTGTCACCAAATAACATAAATCAGTCTTCTAATCAGTAACCACATAACCTATTATTTAATATTATCCTAACATATCTTAATGCCCCTTCCTCTGAAACTCAAGATGTTCAGAAAGAACAACTGAAGTTCTAACAGATTTTATGTGGATCAACAGAGCCGTGATGTACAGATAGCAAGCAATTGGATGGATGGGCAAACTCAACTGAGCAGATGAGGCAGGTGATCGGGAAATTTAGATGCAGCAATTTGTATGCTCGCTAGTCTAGATGCTTAGATCGATGGAAAAGTGTCAAGATCCAACAATCTTATGATTACAGCAATTGAATTGATGATTCAGCACCGATCTAGCAAAGCACAGACTAATAGATTATGAGACCCAAAATGAACAGTTAGATTCATTTACATGGCATCTAATCCAGAAGCAAATTGTCAAATCTGTATACAATAGATCCAATCCACTTATAAATGATCGATTCAGAAATTCAGTCCGGACTCTGGAGACGTGCTCAGATCCAAATACAGAATATTTGATTCATATACACGTGATTTGATCTATCAACAGGAGATTCGATCCAAAGATATAATTAAATATGGCTGATGGCGACAATATCAGGGAAAACTAGGAACCAAACGGCGCATGTCGAGCCACAGAGATGAAGCAGGCAAGGGTGATGGCACAACACAATCTCACAAGACTAGGCAGATAAGATGGTGAGATGGGCAGATAAGGTAACCTTTATTTTGATTTCATTGGATATATGCAAAAACAGATTCATGAATGGATATCAAAACACACCCAGATGGCATGAATCATGCATGTCGCAAATCGAAAGATGAAATATATTTGAGTGCTGAAGTTAATTTATCCATAGTGATGAATCCATTGGATGTTGAGCATCCAAGTCCTAGGGAATTGGAAGTCCCAACACAACCCTCCCCACTTTATATGTTAAAGAAAGCCACTATCATTCGTGCAAAGACCGTTTAGCTTAGAGGGTTCTATTTTGCCAGATAGAACCTAGAAGAAAAAACACCATCAATCATACAAAACATGTGCAGTCTATTGCTTAATAGATGTGTTTGATGTCAATGACATAGCAAAACAGGTCGACTGATATGTCCTGGCCACCAAACGGCGGTAGAAGATGGTGACGGAAAGATATTGATCACCAAAAAAAAAGATAGAAAAGATTATAACCATCACTTTTTATGGGTAACATGTCTTGAACATGCAACCTCGTGGTTAACACAACAATTGAAGGTTTCAATTTCCTTTGTAATTGAGGGTTTCAAAATGAATAAAGGTGGTAGATCAGCATTTGTTGGGGTCATCTGATCTTCCTCATTTGATGCATTGCAATGCTTCATTATTTGTGTTTGATCTTGTTCGGCTTTCTAATAAAACGTGCTGCTGTTTCAGTAATAGCAGTAATGATAAAAACAATAAAATTATTTAACTTATTACTATTAGTGTTGAACCAATAGAAAAGAATTGTACATGATTAAATCCACACCTGAACCCATGAGAATCACTCAACCTTGATTGAGACTCAATGCCAAGCCTTTGTTGCATTCCTCGTTTAGGTTCCCGATCACCCTCAAGAGTTCTGGCAAATACTGTACTAGCAGAAACATCTGACTTTATACCTGAACGCTTCTTCCGCATCTTTGATTTCTCCCAACCATCCACACCAGCTGTCAAAGCCCGACCCTTCTCTTCAGACTGAATAGCTGTGCCATTTCCAAGTCTCATAGTGTCTCTATCCCTATCCATAGGCCCAGATGGCCTAGTAAGACCAGTGGCCCGTACATCCATCTGGACCAATGAGTGTCCAAATGTGAGCCACCAGAGAAGAAATTAGAAACAGTGGCAAGCATAATAAATACAATAAGAAGAAAATGACAAAAGGTGCTAGTAGAAAGCAAGAATGAGAAGTGCCCGAGCACAAATACTCGTGTATTTTCGGGATGGCAATGGGTCTAGTTAAATAGGCAATGCACACAACACACGCTGGGTGAGGTTTGCTAGCGATTTTGCCGGGCACATCGTGGGTATAGGTTTATAGATTTTGACTCTCAAGTCATCGACCTGCTCCTACCCGTTTTTTACGAATTTACATAAAGAATAAACTACACAAAGCTTACCTAGCGTAATTAGTATTAGACATTTGAGAAGTGGGAGTTGCAAGTTGGAAAGTTCAAGCCCCATTTGGTGCGGAAAGTATCGTACATAAAATATTTTTCATATTTTAATATCTAAAGCTATTAAAGCATAGCTGGTATCAAACCTGACTTGACCCGGCCTGTGTCCTTCATGAAGTGGGTTTGTTATCACATCAATGATCAAACTCATCACAGAACGGATTGGCTATAGGGCAATGTGAGTGTGACTCGGGGTGGGTTCAGGTATATTTTGACCCGTATCAAACACGACATCATCATCCCTAATGTCATTTCCTCAAAATACAAAGATAAAATGCTTCTACTTTTTTTCTTTTTGATCACTTTCTAACAAGAAATTAACAGATATAGGCCGTTAAATACAAAAAACAAATAAATAAATTATGCATTAAAATATTAGCCCCAAGATACAAACACGTACCTCCACCATAGAAGTTCTAACGCGTTTGTTTGGAACAGCATTCTTAGTCCTATCTTCAGGTTTTTGCGACCCAGGTTCATAAGCATTAGAGTTCAGAATGTGGCTCTGTGAACCCATCTTATTTATGCTTCCTCCTGGAGCAGAACGATCTCCAGGCAACATTACATTTGACCTATCACTTGGTGAAACATCAGATCGAGATCGCTTCCTCGTTACACCTATTGACTTATCAAGTTTGGATATGGCATCATTCAAGGTTTTCGCTCTATCCCTGCCAGAATCAAGCACTTTATAACTGAGTTACACATATCTTTCTTCATCAAAACAAGAAGAGAAAAAAAAAAAAAAAAGTACCTCGCCCTGATCGAGCAGTCAAAGAGATTAGCTCTAACCCGTCTGAGCTCATCCTGTGAAGATGAAGGCAGAGCCTTCCCACTTAAAGTAACAGGAGAAGAATCATCCATGGAGATGCCAAGAGCACCAGCTATCACTCTTTTAAGCTCCCCCTGGCGAGGGGGCTTATTCTGCTCAGCAGCCACCACTTTAGCATCAAAAGGCAGAGACTGCAACAAATTGATCACGTCGCCATGAGACAAAGAAGAACCACTTCTTGGCATGCCTGGAAGAACTGATACACGGTTCTCCATGCCCTCACGAAATCGGCCTGACCTGTCCAGCGAAGCAGCCACATATGATCCCCGCTGCCCGCTTGGGTACATCAGCCCATCTGGGCTCCCAGAAGACAACTCAAATTTACTGCCGGAAGCCATTGCATTGCTTTCTTCAACCTCTCCAATTTAAGAATCCAAAATGCAAAAGCACATATGGAAGAAGTATAGAAATGCGCTGCGCATGTCTACCGAATTCAAAATCAGTCAGACAATGATGTTGGCAGAGATAACAACATAGCAAAGCAACCTGCAAAGAACAAAAATCACAAGGCTGAGATGGGATCATGATCCCATTGAAATTTTAATAAGCAACTGATCGCCACAATTTGACTTATAGGAAGAGTGGTCACATAAGGTTTTATTATTATTATTATTGTTATTATTTGTATCAGCACCCACAAATATAATTAAAAGAAGAGAACAACCAAGATTAAGTTGGGAAAAAAAAAATAAAAGCAAATTACACAAGAACATAGATTAAAGATTCAATAGCGCAAGCACAAGATAGAAAACTACCGGCTTGAAATTTATTAGTTGGTTACAATCAATGTTATAAAAAGTGGACCAATGGTCAAATTGGTGAAGCCTAAGGTTTGGTCGAACCTGGTTCAGCCGTTGGATCATTCCAGTCAAACCATGGGATCAGTGATATTGTAATTGTGTAATAAATAAATTTAAAACAACAAAAGATATTTTAAAGTACATTTAAAAAGTAAACAAACCATAAAAAACTGTAAAGTTTTTAAAAATGATGGTTCAATTTTAAGAAAAAAATATTTTAGAACTTGCATGGTAAACTTTTGAAAATGAAACTAATAGCAACCTACGGTTTTAGAGTTTTATTTTTTTTCTCATCTTACTCAGTGCTTGGTTCCTAAAAGACCATCCACTTTGAAAGGTTTGAGCGGTTCAGTGATAAAATCACACAGTCTACAAGGTTTTATTAGTTTGGTGATTGGTTTTAACATTTCTTATTCAACAAGGACGAGTCCAATTTATATATATATATATATAAAAGGTTACAAACAGGGACATCCAAATTCCACTTTAGTAGTACTCATCCAATTCAAATAAAGGAAGAAAGATACAGTTCCAGTCAACGCAACCCAGATCACAGGTCTAATTGCTGCAATAACGGAAAAAAAATACACTAACAATGCAACAAAACAGAATAATAAGTCAATATCTAACAAAATCTTACACCATAATGAACCATATTAAAGCAACAACCAACTTCTACTAAAAATCAACTCTAGCATATATATTACCGTGTAGGGTCCACATGAATGAATAGTTGGATAATGCAACTGGTCCATCTAGCTTGGTCCACAGTAGATAGTCCATAATCCAAAATTCACATCAACTCGCTATGCTGACCATCCAGAAAACTGCAATCAAATGGATCCGTGATTGAAAAAAAAAAAAACTAGTTGATGGTCCACATTCTACTGGAAAATTCTCCGGACTCAGATGTCCAAATGCAATGATTCTCAGACCCTGATCCATCCACAGTGGGGCCAACTCAAATCATCCAACAATTCATCCATGTGGGTCCCATCCAGCAAACCCAGGTGAAAGATCACGAATTATGATCCAAGCAAAACGAACTCTTCAGAAAACTACACCTCTCAATACAAGCTAAAAGCAGCACAAACAAATAAAAAAAACGAAAGATTCAGATTCCGCAACTTCAAAAGAATCAAATTCCTCAAACAAACGAGGATCAAAACACCTAAATGCGAGATCTTGCACTCGACAGAAAAGATGATCAGGTGCAGAAACGTGGAAAAAAAAAAAAAAACGAAATCAGGCTCGAGATCAAAAGCTAATAAACAGCTCAAAACTAATCGAATTTGATATAAAGACAAACTTGAAGTGAAGCAATCCAGTAGAAATTACCAGGACACCAGCAACGGCAGCAGCAGGTCGATCGTATTAGCAGAAGACGCGATCGAAGACTAGGGTTTTGGCAAATGAAAGAAAGAACGGAAAAAAAAAAAAGGAGGGGGGGAGGGGGGAAATAGATTTCCTCGAGGGTTTTCGAGGTTTGATCGTGTTTGGATCGGAACAAAAGACTAGTGAATTCTATTGAAAAGAGAATCCGCTAGAGAGAGAGAGAGAGAGAGAGAGAGCAGTGAATAAATTTGGTTGAGCTGATGGAAAATTTTCTCAGAAGATTAAATTCTGATCGGGTTCTTTTAATGTAGGCAGCGTTTTATGAGAGAGAGAGAGAGAGGGAGGGAGAGAAACAAGGAAAAAAGAATTGGAGAAATACTGTATTAAGCTTTCCGCGGATTTATGATGTTGGGCAAAAGCATTTTTGCCTCTTTTTATTTTTCTCATGTGAGTACGTGGCCTAATCCTGGCAGCTGGAGTGTTATATCAAATTTGATCACTTAATTATGGCTCGATCAGAGGAACATGCGTGTGGCCCACGTAAGATAAAATGGAAGAAAATATGAGAACGTGGCCTAGTGTCCTTATGCCTCCCTCAGTTTGTTATTTGCACCCATCAGGTTATTAATTACACATGGATGGGTGCACTAGGCGACCTAACCGTGAAACTCGCTATGGTGTGTGTGGACCCGAAAACAGATAAATAAAAGGAGAAGCGTATGGGCCCCACATAGATGGGTGATCTAATGGCACTGGAAAGGATAGTTTCCTGATGTAGATGGGCCACAAAAGAGAGGAGATCTACGACCATAAATCGCTGCTCGAGTACAAGGATGGCAATTTGCTTCTTCCACTCATACGAAGGTGAAGTAACTTATAATCTTTATTTAAAATTTTGCTTACAATCTTCTTTAAGGGTTATTACAACCAGATAGTATTTGTATAAAACTTTTGGGTCATTTCAGAAGAGTATATCCAGATTTGAATATTTTTAAAAAGTATAATTTTTTTTTTTTAACAATTCTTTCAAACAAATTATCTCTGTAAAATCAATCTGAGAAATGACAAAAAAAATAAATAAAATAAATAAATAAATCGACCGTTTCAATTATGAAACGTCTATTTAGGATGTGATAGGGCCTATCTAATGAACACGCTTTGATCATGACTATCATCAGACAATGCCTGCCATGGATATTCACTTAAATGGTAGGGCATGTTGTCTAGCTTTACGAGTCCCCTGGACTGGACCATATAATTTAGGGATGTTGAAAGTAATACTGTATATTTGCCCAACAAACAATTGAAGTTTTATATAATTTCTGCAGAATTGTTCGTACAATAATGACGTGATATTACTCAACCATAGGATACCGCACTAGAAAAATACTTAAACTTTGACCGCTTATGGGCAAATCTCAAGTCTATGGACAACTATGTTGGCAATATCCCTATAATTTATCATCTAGGTGATGTCCCATAGGACCAACATCCTCCTCGAATTTTCCAAATCCCTTTGCCTATTGATATCTAGGCAACTTTCGTTTAAGGATAATTATGTTTTTTTTTTTTTTTCAAATCCAGTAGATTTCTCTCATGTACTTTTATTAAACAAAAAACTCTTCTTTCTTGATAAGTGAAAAAAAAAGACCTTCTCTTCCATCTATGATTAGCAGGCTTTGATGACAATGATGGCAATCTCATTGACAATTTAAAAATTATGATCAATTACCCTCAACAATTATGAAAGTTTACTTCCACCGAACTAACTTTAAGAATCATACACCATTTATATTAGTTTGTAAGTGAAACATACTTGGAAACTCATCTGCAACAAACAAATGTGACTATTTCACTTCAATTAGAAGAGACCTGTAATTGATTAATCATGCTTACAATACTTGATCAAGATTTTAAATATATACAACTTAAACATTTGATGTGCACCTAAATAATTTCATAACAGGACCCACTCACATTAGAGTGAAATCTCACCATTGGAAGTCTTCTCAATTGTAATAATTTTGACCTCCAACTTGCAATCGGACCGAGTTAGATTCTTCTTTCCTACTTGTTCTTTTTTTTTTTTTTTTTTTTTTTGTCTGTTTTGGTAAATATACTTCACCCACCCACAGACAGTCAGACACCCTAGAACCCTACACAACAGACCAAGGGATTCAACCCAGATAGAGAGAGAGAGAGAGGGATTAGCTGTTGAGAGAGATGCCTTACAAAAAATTAAAAAAAGAAGGAAAAAAAAAAAAAACTAAACACTTGTTGTGCACCTGTAGAGTTTTCATCATTAGCATATCAAAGGACACTTCCAGGCCTCGAGGCCTCGTATCAAATGTAATATTTGCAAGACTCCATTAGCCTATTATGAAACTATAATTCACTCCAATTGGGATTGGGCTCATGTTTGGTCGATCAGACTTAAAGCACTTGTTCAATTAAAAAAAAAAAAAAAAAACTAATTACATGAAGTGCATATAAATAATTTCAAGGTGAAGCCGACTCGGATTATAGTAAATCCGACCTACTATATAAAATGGAGTCTTCTCGATTGCAATTTGATCTCCAATCACAATCATGTTAAAGTGATCATTCTTAAAATACTCAATTGCTAACTTATCACTCCAAAAAAACAAGTTAAATATTTTTTTAATTTTTTATACCAATTTACTATTTAAATCTTTTCGTTCAACAACTTTCACATTCAATTCACATCAATTTTTTATCTTACATAAAATTTAAATTTGTTGTATTACATTATGTTTTCTATATTTTTTTCTTTTCAACATTGACACCACTAAAATTTTAATTATGATAAACTTTTACAATTAATTATATTTAAAAAAAATAACATTCATTAATGCATAAAAGACTGATTCTTATTATTAAAAAAAATAGTATTGACTTCAGACGTATATACCCACGTTTTATGCACGGGTGGGCAAGTTAAGAGTAATCCATGGTAGATTGATCGTGCTTAAAATACTTATCAAATTCAAGTGCCTACTTGGAATCAATAAACATGTAGGACTAAGAAGCAACCAAAATGATCAAATAATATTATTTCGTAGACTAATGGAGTGTTTAAACACTGATGATATTAACAGCAAGCAGCTAATATCTTAGAGTAGAACAAACCAGTCAAGACAAAATATTTCGCAGTGTCTTCTGCTGGACTCTCCCAAGCTTTCAACCAAAATTGTTCAAATATAAATCAAACTGACGTTTCAACCATTACCATGTTGTCCTAAGCTTCTTTCCAGATGAGGTTTTTCCACATGATGCAAACCACCCAGACCTCGCCCTTTCAACTTTGCAACAGCCTTGGACATTGTGACATAAAGGAAACCACTGTGCACATCATGCCAAATTTGGATCAAGCAGCCAACCCTCTAGAGCTATCCTAATCATTGAAAGAATGCAGAAAAATAGTAGTAATTAAATACCATCACAGCCCATATTCAATTTTAACCCAAACTTGTAATTAAAAAGGTGTTCCCGCTGTGTTGTGTGTTAATTTATCTATCCACTGCAAGCTTCTCGATCAAGGTAACATAGGCCCTACACGACCCAAATTTACCATTAATAAGATAAAATAAATGCATCAATTAAATCTTAATATAGTAACACTCCCACCAAGCTTTCTGCTTAGAATACGTTATACCAAGAGGAAAACTGGAGAGACTTCCAAATGACCAACCAACCTCAAGAAAAACCCAAACCAAACATAAAACAGACGCCCAACAATGCCCCAAACTCTCATGACAAAAAACCAGACCCTATTGATAAATGTAAACAGAATTCTTATAGTCTTCTGTCCCACGACTGACCGACTCAACAGTTTCAAACATCCAAGCTACACTTTCACCTGGACGAAAGTTCTCACTATGAGCTCTGTGAAGCATGCAACTAACCTTGCAGAAGAGCGTCGCCATAAAGAAATATGCAAGTGCAAGGATACAACTCTATGACTGAGCTCCTGAAGATGGCTCCTCATCCTTCTTCTCTGCAGCTGGCTTTGTTTCCACACATTCAGCTTCCTTCTTCTCCTCCTCTTTGGTGGCAACTGGTGTCTCCTCACTAGATTTTTCATCCTTGCTCTTGCTTTCAGTGACACTCAAGTTCTCGAGAAGTACAGCAGCAGAGGTAGCGTCCTTGTTTTCCTCTTTCTTGCCTTGGGATTGCGCAACCTCTTCAAACATTTCCCTGAAGTTCTTGCAGTCTAAAGAGCAAAAAAAGCGCCAATATGAGAGGGCATTTCAACAAATACAACAGGAGAATAGCCGGTGGCTAACATTTCTTTCAGAAGCACACAAGGCCCAATCAACTACTTAATTGTTAAGATTGAGATTCTTAAACTTGTATTGAAACAAATCATAACAAAAAAGAGACTAAGAACCGTTCCCCATCTACACTAGATGCCATATATACATCAGAGAAGTGGATGCAACAGAATGAACATCAACATGTGAACATATACATCATCCTACAGCAGTTGTTGTCCATGGCAGGAAAGATGGTCCGGACCACGCACCATGCCTAAACAATCTCCTATACCTCTCTTTCAATTTGCAAACCGATGCCCAAACTCTTCAAGCACGAGGCTGTCAAATCAACAGACTTGAACAACATCATGCACCAAACTCTAATTATCTCATTCCCCCCTGATTAACACACTAAACCATAACAACGTCAAACTATAAAGTATGGGGGCCCCATTTAAATATCATCAGCAGACTCACCGGATTGATAGGAATAAAATACTAGAAACTAGACATGCCCAGTTTTCAATGGTGAAGAGATGACTGTGTTAGCTTTTTTTTTTTAAAGGATAATAAATATGCTAAAGGTCTGCATGTTACAAATCTTTTAAATCCAATTGCAACTGCATGAGAACCTCTTTGCACAGTCCGAATCCGTCAGATTCTGTTCTCTTATAAAGGGGAGGGGCTTTTGTATCTTTCCCATCATGGGATGGTAAGACCCACTTACTCCTTCACTACATGGATAAACATCCAACTAAAGTCGGACAAACTTAAGAAAAAAATAATCTCACCTAAATGTTGGCAATGATAAGCACCCAAAAGAGAGGGGAACAGGTCAACCTCAAGATAAATCCATCTGTCTAGAGGTCATTCCAGTGCAGTTTGTGAAACAGTCCTTTTTTTATTGGTAACGCTAACACAACTCATGGTTGCAAGAATGAGCCCCTTCCAGCACTGCTACAGTTAGTGAAATAGATATTATTTAACTAGGGTTGAACCGTGAACCACATTTCATTGAACTATTAGCTCAGCAGTTGATATGAATTTAGCCTAGTTAAAAACTGGACCAACCAGTGTTTGAAAACCCCGAGGTAAAGTCAGTCCTTTGGGGTTTCTTTTTTTTTTTTTTTCCTTCTGCAGTCCTCTTTTTCTTTTCTTTTTTTGGCGGTTGCTGAAAAAGAACACCACTGCAACTACAGTTATCTCTGCACTGCAGAGTGGATGTGGATTCAATGAGGAGAGAGGCAAGTTGGAGAAGGAATAAGGTGGGACTTGGAAGTCATTTCAAACAGGGTGGGTGAGTTTAAGCCTTGCTTTATGAATCTTGTGGGGATTTTTAAGGGGCTTGGAAGTCTATAAACTGCATCTAAATCAAGCTATTTATGGAAGAAAGGTGGCTAGAAGGCTTGTAAGATGAGGGATAGACCATGAAAGCCTACAACTCCATCGCCTTATTAGGTCAACAAACCCAATTTGGGACCTTAAACCCCAACTTAATCAAGTCCCTAAACCCTAAGGAAGTAAAGGTGGGTTGGAAACCATATACACTAAGAAAGTGAAGGAGCCTGGGAAGTGAAGGTTAGGAATTGGAATACAGAGTTTGGATTTGGGAACCCTAGGGAGTAAATAATATAAATTGTAGAAACTCCCTTTATTTTTTTATTTTTATTTTTTTTAATTCCCTTTAAAAATTAAAAACACTATTTTATAGTATAAAGCCCCTTTAAAAGTCAACTTGAATGAGTCCAAACCAAACCAACTCAGTAGTAACCAGAGATGGTCAGCTCGTACTCAGCCGAGTTTTCAAGCACTGGTTGGTAAAGTTCTTGTTCCATGATCTACAATACACTGAAATAACCATCATACATTGCCGTCACTATACAACATATATGGCTTTTTCCATATTGTACAAATATTTCACAGTAACTGCATATATGGTATGCAAAATGTGCAGCCAGGACAATATGTAACATTCAACTCGCTGGACTTCTTACCGTTCATCTCAAGAAAGAGAGGTTAGACAAGTACACAGAACATGAAAAGCAGGCTTAGGAGCTTAAACATGCATAAATTCATGCGTTCACTGAAAAAGCTAGGAATGCAAAAATAAAAAAAAAACAAAAAAAAAATTTAGCACTTCATAGGTAAGAGAAGGGCAATAAAATAAAAGATCAATACACGTGCAAACACAAATATCTGCTATACTTTTATATCCAAGATGAACATCATCATTGTGATCAAACCCTTTTCTTGTTCAAAGAGCAAGGAGAAGGAATACATATACATATATATATATAGAGAGAGAGAGAGAGAATTAAGTATTTGTCACAGAATACTTATACAAAATGACATCAATGCCTGGTCCAATTTAATTTTAATCTACATTTCTAGGTGCAATGATGGTAGAGAATGGTTGAAACCAGTTTTTTTTTAATGGTACCAACCCAAAGTTATCCTCCCACCAATACGCGTTATAGACTAGAGACCTGTGATATTTGACTAGAGACCTGTAATATTTGGATGTGATGGTCGACTGATGTATCGTAGTGGTTGAGATTATAACACGTTCAGCATCATTTACTGCCATGAAGTATGCAGCTGAAACAAAGAGTTGAGTCCTAGCAAGAACAAAAGAAAAACATAGCCCATTTACGTTTTGGAGAGGATGAGAAATAGACTCTTCTTACATTGTATAATTCGGCAAATAAATTATGAGAGGAAAGCCATCATGAAGAGTCTATACTAACTTAGTAAGTAAAAAGGCCATGTCAATTGTCAACAAACATATTTGAGGATCACAGCCCATAAATTAAGTCCCCGGAAGCCACAAAACAGAAAAAATAATACTGATTTTCCCAACAGAATTATCAAGCAAAGCAACTAATGATAAGAAAGATCCATTAAAGAAATCAAAAGCCCACCAATACCACACCAACCAAATGGGCAATTCTCACTTTCAAGACCATTTATCTGGTAGGCCCGGTTGAACAGATATTGCAGAACCCTTTAATAACTCATAGTAATATGCAAATAATAATAATAATAATAATAATAATAATAATAAAAAAATAAAATCTCAATCTGCAGCAGGCAAATAGTGTCACAATAACAAGTAAAGAAGCAACATGTCATCAGCACAATACTCACTCTCCACAGATCCAAATCGAATGCAGAACATCTCGTCCTTCAACTCCCCGTCAGAGAAATCAGATGCGTGCCAGACGCACGACTTATCATTTCCAGCATGTTCTTGCATTGTTATCGAAGGCACGACTGCATACAGGACAACAAGAGGGATCAAATTCACGGAAAATACACCCAATTGCGACAACATCACATAGATCCAAAAGGTAACAGAACTAAATTGGCTTCAAGGCAGACCTAGATGGTTGGCACAGATCTTGAGAGTCTTCGCCTGTCGCATGACCAACCGAACCTTCCCACTTTCCTTATGCTTAAGGAGCTTCACTGTCCCAACGCCCCGCTCCTTCCACTGCTTCCCTTCCTTATCAAATCGATACAGCTTCGCCTTCCTACATGGGCATCAGAAACAATATTTTCCATTCAATAAATCCAACCAGACGGGGGCAAACTATGGATCTGTCTGGATGTAAAGAAGAAAGGGTTGGGAAAATGGAAGTGGAAAAAACTCTCCACAGCTCAATTTGGCGTTTCAAACAGTTCTCGCCGCCCGTTTTTTCCCCATCCAAACAGACCCCAAATAACTTAAGATTAAACCTACCCCCAACACACACCCCCAACCACCGCGCCCCCCCCCCCCCCCCAGTTCCTTCTCTCACAAATCTCCCCTTTGTTTTCCTTAGTGGAGAAAACCTTTTAGAGTTATAAGCTCCCCCCAGACGCAATCAGTCAATAAACATAACCAAGAGGAGAAGAACCCTAATTACCATCAAAACCACTTATCATTGAGGGTTGAATTTATACGTTCCCCTTTTCTTTCCCCGCTTAAACCCTCTTAACGTTGTTTCATTGATAAAATACAGATCCAGTAAAGTATAAAGAAAGATAGATGGATAAACCCTATAAATTTCAGTATGTCGGCTAATCCAATTTCGTTTTGGGGAAAACCCTAAAACAAGACGCAAGATGCAAGATTGTGGTGATGTTGTAGAAGGACTTACAGATCGAGAAGGACGTCTTCTTCTTCCTCGCCTGTTGTGACTGCGACCTCCTCCAACCTGACGATTGGGGCGATCTGGGCGCCGGTGTCTTCGTCTTCTCCGGCGGCAGCTTCTTCCTCATCTCTGCGCTCGGGATCGTTGCTGGCCATTGATTTCGAAAGAGGATCGGATTTGCAGAGAGAAGATGCTAAGCAGAAGCAAGAGGGGTCCTATTGAAAGTAGGGTTTTTCTCAATTTCAGTCCATTTATAAAGGGGAATCGGCCGTACAGGGGTCATTTCTAACCAACCCCTTTGGCTGGGCTTCGGATATATAATTTGGGCCCGCTTAATAATTGGCCCGGGCTTCAATTAAGTTTTAGAAAGCCCAATGCCCGCTTGGCTCGGTTTAGATGAGGAATGCTTATGATTTAGTGACACTTTATCCAAAACAATTAGTAGAAAGCCCACACAATTTGTACAGGCCTGGCTTAGCCCGGCTCAACTGACTGAATGGAAAGGCTTGGATCTGACATTTACAACCACGTCGGGCTTGGGCCCGATTCGGCCATGTGTGTATAAAGTAGGGATGGACCTTGATTAGTCACATACCCGACCCAACCCCGCCCATGAGGACCCCTACTTATTTCACAAGTTTGCTGTGAATGGAATTTGTTAGGGATAGACTAGCTGCGGGTAGGGACCGTGCTTGAGTTGGAACTAAAAACGTTCCTAAATGACAATTTTAGTTTTGACTCGGAACCATATCGTATTCAGGTTCTGAAAAGAGGAGGTAGATTCAATTTTAAACCCAGTTCCAACTAGAGGACTAGGATCCAGCTCCATAGCCAATTGCGACTTCTTATTTTTTTCATTCTTTATTTTCTTTTTTACTTTTGTTTTTGCTTAAAATAAGAATATCATTTCACTAATAACAGTGCATCTATAGTCTATTGCCTTCAAAATTAAATATAAAAAATAACAAATCAATATTAATTTTGCGCTACAATTTGCAACATTAAGGACTCATACACCATGTAGAGTCCACATGGTCAAAACCTGCATGGATCCAAAACAAGACCCATTTATGTACCAAAACCTAGAATAGGTCCTAATCCTTGGTTTTCAATTATTGAAATCTCTAGATAATCAGATGACCAGACGTCCATTTACATCCATATAATTTGTGGCCCTTCCACCACGGGTTAACTTACTAACAACCCAAACTGTTTAAAATGAATATGGTCTCCTCCAAACACATATTCTAAAATCCAACTTCGCTGGGAGGTCCATGACTCCATCCTAAGATTTAGTACATGATTAATGCATATGATTAATAATATATAACACAATGTTAATCATGTAATCAATCATATTATGGGTTTACCTACTATTGAAATAAAAATTGGGCAATATAACACTAGACCGGGTGGCATTCATATTGCATGGTTTTAATTGTGGGCTCCACCATGATTGGGCAATATAACGCTAGAGACCTGTGTGATTTATGAGGGTGAATCCACCATCAATTATTTCATTAGTATCATTCCGCCGTACCCAACTACTATTTCATTTTTCTTTTAAGGGGTTTTTACAAAATAATTAAGCTTAAATAATAATTAGACAGTTTTACGAAGAAAAATGATAAGATAACGAGATAATTGTTTACATATTTTGTTTGGACAAAATTACCTCAGTTAACGATATCATCAATCTAGTTAAAAACATCTGTTCTTATTTTTGTTTGACTTTTATTCTTCTACTTTGGTGGTTTTCGTACCTGATTGTCTTAGGTTTAGAGCGGTTGATACTATAATTTGGCGGGAAATAATTATCGAAGGATAATTGAAAGGAGGTAACAAATGAATAAAAGAAGATGGGTTTTATAAGTCTTTCGCAAATTACATAATGACATGTGTCCAAACTGTCCACTATCAAACTCACTCTTAAAGTTTGTTCAAAATTTTTAGACTAATGAAACAAAAAAATCTTTTGGGGATCTAAAACCGCATGCAAGCATTACAATATACTAAGGAGAAGATCTCATATTCACTGCTTAAATGTTGCTTAACATAGCTCCCTACATGCTACTCATAAACATTATGACCTACAAAGTTCCCCCAACAAACGGGTTCAAACTCTAAATCTCACTCGAGGCCATAGTTAAATTGAGAGAAAATTCTCATATAGGCATCCCACTGAACATCTTACACTTTAAACTCGAATTCTCAAAAGTCATGCGAATGAGGGGCGACAAATGCCTAGAAACGAAACATCGAACCCACACACTTTAAGGAAGATTGCTTGGATGCAAAATGTAATGATTTTCATAACTTTTCATCATCAGGTAAAAGAAGATAGAGCATAATATCAATTTTTGCAATGAAACTGGTGTGATTTTATCCCGAAAAGAAAATACACGAATAATTATCTTGTCATTTTATGGGTTTTTATCGTACAACTATATAATTAATAATAAACTTAATTTTTTCGTAAAAATCTCTTGTTTTAATGATTACATGTAATTAATCCTATCCCTATTAACTATAGTAATAAAATCCATCAATCCAATATAAGAAATGAAACTTGAAGCCCAAATTGTGACTGTCGGATCCATCTAGCATTCATATGACCACAGCAATCCTGACCGCCCGTTTCCACGAACTCCTCCGAAAATGCACCCACATCAACATGAGCCAGGTCAAGCAAATCCAGGCCCATCTCACCACCTCCGGCCTCCTCTTCTTCGACGTCCGCCTCCTCGGCCGCCTCTTCTCCGTCGCCGCCGGCGACCTCTCCCACGCCCATCTCCTCCTCTCCCAAATCCCCCACCACCATAAAAACATATTCTTCTACAACACCCTCATCCGCTCCCATTCCCAAACGCCGGCCCCACAATTCGCTATTTCCATCTATGTCCTCTCCCTCCGGGCAGGCCTCCTGCCCGACTCCTACACCTTCCCTCTCCTCCTCAAGGCCTGCTCCCTCATCCCCGCCTGCCCGCAGGGCCAATCTGCCCACGGGCAGTCCCTCAAGCTCGGGCTCTACCCCTCCCTATTCCTCAACAATGCCCTCATCCACTTCTACTCTTTAACCGGCCAAATCCACATTGCACGCCAACTGTTCGATGAAAGTCCTCTGAGAGATGTCGTGTCGTGGAATTCGATGATCAATGGGTATGCTAGGACTGGGGACATGGGTAAGGCTAGGGAATTGTTTGATGAAATGCCTGAGAGGAATGTGATTTCTTGGAGCGCGCTGATCGCAGGGTATGTTCAAGTGGGGCTCTCTAAGGAGGCATTGGATGCTTTTGTGCGGATGCAGGCGGGGCCCGATAGGCCGAATGAGGCCACTTTGGTGAGTGTGCTTGCTGCTTGTGCTCATTTGGGTGCACTTGAGCAAGGGAAATGGGCTCATGGGTATTTGAAGTCTAGCGGTATGAGTTTGAATGTTTTTGTGGGTACTGCTTTGATTGATATGTATGGTAAGTGTGGGGAAATTGACTTGGGTTTGGAGGTTTTTAGTGAGATGGAGGAGAAGAACTTGTTGGCTTGGACTGCTATGATCAAGGGGCTTGCTATGCATGGTCGAGGTAGCGAAGCGCTCAGCCTCTTTGCGAGTATGGACGAGGCGGGTGTCGTGCCCGATGATATCACATTTATAGGAGTTCTTTGTGCGTGCACTCATGCAGGTTTGGTTGATGAAGGGCGCCGAATTTTCAATTCAATGAACGAAGTTTTTGGCATTATGCCCAAGATTGAACATTATGGGTGTATGGTGGATCTTTTGGCGCGAGTTGGACTGCTCGAAGAGGCACGTCGATTGGTCGAACAGATGCCGATGGAACCTGATGTCCTCATCTGGGGGGCCCTTATGGCAGGGTGTAGGTTTCATGGGGATGTTGGAATGGCAGAGTATGTTGGAAAGCACCTGATTGAGCTAGAGCCAGATAATGGTGCAGTTTTTGTGCTTCTTGCTAACATATACTCTGTGTCCGGAAGACATGATAATGCCCAGAAGGTGTGGCAGTTGATGAAATCAAAGGGACTGATGAAGACGCCTGGCTGTAGCTCAATTGAGATTAGAGGAACTGTGCATCAGTTCCTGGTTGGTGACACATCGCATCCCCAAATAAGAGAAATTCTGGCGAAATGGGAAGAGATTGAGAGGTTGATGAAATTGGAAGGATATGTCTCCAACAAGATGGATGTGTTGCTGGACATTGAGGAGGAAGAGAAGGAAGAAGTATTGGCTAGACACAGTGAGAAGTTAGCCGTTGCTTTTGGATTGATTAGCACCAGCACTGGAACTGTAATCCACATAGTGAAGAACCTTAGAGTGTGTAATGACTGCCATCATGTCACTAAACTCATATCCAAAGTTTATAATCGAGAAATAATTGTAAGAGATCGAACACGCTTCCACCATTTCAAGGGAGGAACATGTAATTGCAAGGACTACTGGTGAATTTATGATGTTGTAACATATCTTGAATTTCAGAGTAATACTGTGCAGTTTTTGGCATCAACAGTTTTTGCGGTTTCTATCTTTTCTTCTTTCAAGTTTCCTCTAGAAATGCCTTGGACCAATTACAAAAGGTGGTGAAGAAGAAGAAGAAGAAATGCCCGAATTGGTAGATGTCCATCAAAATTTAAATCAAACCAAATCATTTGTAGAAGAAGAAGAAGGTTAAATTTGTGGGTGCTCATCAGAATTTGAAAATTGATTTTATTTTTTTTTCCATTTTAGAATTTCTATCCTGCACTTTATAACTTAGTTGCACTTTGAGTTTCTGTTTTCAGACACTGAATATAGGAGGGTAAAATTTCTATTTGGAATGGTTCTTTTCACAAGCTGTATATGCTATTATGATCAGAGGGATTAAGTAGAATTTTTAAAATGTCAAGAGGCATTTAAAAATACCAAAATATGAGGAGACTTCTTACCAGTATCTTAAAGAAATAGAAAAAGAAACTATAAATGGAGAATGCCCCCAGTGAAGAAAAACCTCTTCCATTTTCTTGCCTCTCTGCTTTTAGAACATTCTCTCGGAACATTCTCTCTAGGGTTATTCTTTGTAAGCAACACAGAGAAAGCAAGCAAGGAAACGAGAGAGCATTGTAAGAGGAGAGGTTGGGAGAGAAAGATGGAGAGCTATTGGGGGGAGAGTAGGCTACGTGTTAGAAGAACTGAATCTTTGTAACGAGTTACCAAATTTCCTGCATAGTGAAATCGAGCGGAAAGCTTAATGTCCTGTGGACGTAGGCAATTGCCGAACCATGTAAATCTCCTGTGTTTGTGTACTTGTGATTGTGATTGATTGCTCGTGATTTGCCCTAGTTAATTTCCTAACAAAATGTTCTCCCACCCTATGAAGGCACATAACCAAATCGCTGAGGGAAAAATGCCAGCAACTTTAAGAAAAAACAGTACCAAAACCAGAAACCATGGTTAGATACTCAACAATGGAACATAATTTCTATTTAGCAGAATTCTATAGAGATACCAGTAATTTGAGGTGGTTGGAGGTTCACAAATCACAACCATCATGCCAACTCTTCTGTTTCATTTCCCTTTCAATTGAGATTTCTTAATAACATTGTTTCAAAATAGTTCATTTCTTCTATATTCACCATCCAATTAAAGTCCTTGTTGGGAGGCCACTAATGGAAGAAGTAGTTTATTTTTGTAGTTAATTAATTTAATGGAACTTCTGTTTTGTCCGCCACATGTTCTCTATCAACTATCCATCTTTAAAAGAAGACTTGGCACAACTTGACAGGTTATAACATTATGTCCTACTTTACAGGTTATGTAAGGGGGGCCACTGGATCCAACTTGACAGTGTGGGTTACTTAACTATTTACCAAAAAAAAGAGAAAAAAAAAGAGAAGAGCATCACCGAACATTTTGATTATGAAATCCAAGACTTCATAACGGTGATAACGACTTTTAGCTATAACCTTTGGATTGGAAGGCCAAAAATGTTAGATGAAATCGATTTTTAACGCATTGGAAAGTCAGATGGGACGGTTGAAGAATTTAGGCTTAGCATCCTAAACTGCCATGTAAAAATCTGTTGGACTACTAGATACTCAAAAAGAGAGGAGGGTTGTTAACCAAAGAGAGGTATCATCGTGGCATAACGGCATAACCTTTTCAGATATGAAAACTTTCAAAACTAATAGAGTAGACTTATTTACACAATTTCACTATTGGAGCCTAGGGGCCTGTTTGGCAACGTTCTGCGTTGGTCCTGGTTTTGTGCTAAGATTGAGTTGTACTTGAGATTGGGTTGTGTTAGAATTGTTCCGTGTAGAACTTGTTTGGCTACACTATATTAGATTGTTCTTCCGAGAATTCTGCCGTGCAGAAGCTGTTTGGTGACAACCAGAGTTCTCATTGCCATTCCTGTGTAAGGCTCTAGGCAATGTTGCTCCTACATCTGATGCAGACAGAGCTTCAAGGCAATGCCATGAGAGATGGTTCTAGTTCCACTAATTGCAAGCAGTCGTGCATCCAGTTTCATTTGAGAAACCACCACTAGTGAATACTTAGTTGAAGAAGTCAATTATTCAATCAACACCTCAACAAGAAGAAGAGCTTGGGAGGAAGGGTATAAGTGAGTTCTTCTTCATACTTTTTTTTTTTTTTTTAATAACAAGACGATCCACTGTTATGCATACCACATAAGTGCACAATTACAGAGGCCTACTTGTAGGTGATAAGGTGGATGGAGCGTAATAAAAAAAAGTGATCTGATAGCATGATTTCTACAAGTTTATTTTGATCACTGAACTGGGAACCTTGACCATTAGTATATGGACATCCATTTCATGACAACTATGTGAATCATTATGATCTGACTTGAGTATCTTATCATCCATCCATAACAATGCACGCACTTGGCCTATATGGATCTGGTCGCATTAAATTCATAGTAGGACTCTCTGTATCCAATGTCTCATTTTCGTTCATATTGGAAAAAAATTACGACATAAAATCCAAGAATGAGGGCGCCGATAGACTTGCAGAGAGGACCGTAGGAGAGAGAAAGGGAGTGGCAGAGAGAAGGGTCATTAGTTTTTTTTTGGAGAGAGAGAGAGAGGGACTGTAGAGAGTTTGTAAGGAGAGAAGGGGTCGTGTGGTCCGGGCGGAAGACACGGATTACAGGGAGACAGGAGGGGTCGTGTGGTCTAGAAAGATGGGAGAGAGAGAGTGAGAGTCTGTAGAAAGAAAGAGGAGGTCATAGTTGCCACCGAGAATTTTTCCAATAGCAGTGAGTTGTTTCTTTTTAAAAAATCTTGTTCCATTGGGCGTTGATTTTGGGGATCGTTCCAAAGATTCAAACTTAGAAACGACTATGAAGAGCTACCAAACAAGTTTTCTATTTCGGCATCCAGTGGGAACCTAGATACCACCCAGAAGCACAATGCCAAACAGGCCCCAAACAACTGTGACCACTTTCAAATCATATGCATAAACCAGACAAGAAAAAAAAAAAGGGCTTATTAGGCGTCTCAAATCCTGTCAAAGAAACTGAGCCAGATGAAAAATATACCGGTAATAAACGGTTTGAAACCCATGTTTTTAAGCTGATCGAGGACCATGATTTTATAAGAATCTAATCCACCAAAGATTCCATTTATATACCGATATTTTTTTTTTCTTTTTTGGGCCTTAAGAAGGTTGCCATCATCTACTTAATGTCTTGGTACCGCTTAATTTACAGCTCTTTAAGTGGGAATTTAAGGAAGCCAAGCTCAAGTTTGACGTCTTTTTTTTTTGGGGGTAACCAAGCTTGTACTCGGCCTTTTTTAACAAAGCCCAAGCTCAATTCATTATTTTGAACAAAATGCGAGGAAAAGGAGCCTTTTTTGTGTACATAAACGTATCGAGCTTGGATTTTAACTCGGAAAAGTTGACTGACTTGTGCTAAAGCATGAGCCAAGCCCTTAATCAAGTCGACCCCCAATCAAATCGTGCTAAACAGACTCTGAACTCAAGTTCAACTCAAGCGCGTATGAAACCAAGCTCAAGATGACTTACATAGCTAACAAGTCAAGCTTGAGACAAGCCCAAATAAGCCGAGCATTACTTGTCGATAGCACTACTCATAAATCAGATCAAATAAAGATGGAAAGATCTGCTTCAAACTATAGTAGGCATATATGAACAAATTAGACATGATGGTAAAATCAAGCGTAAGAGTACGACAGCAATCAAGGACTATAAGTTCCATGTCAAACAGTAACAGTACTTACAGTAGTAGTCCTCATTTTATCCTTTTCAAAAGGTAGCTTAGATTTAAACCATGACCATGGCGATCTTCAAACCAAGTTTATTCAGGTTTGGCATGGTCTGTTGGAAGCATGGCATTCAAGTTACATATTTAAAAAGCAAAAAACAAATAACTCCTTTACTTTCGCAGCACTGGTAATGTAAAATTAACAGGGAGAATGTGCATTATGACTCTACTGGGCATGCAGTGTTTGACTCTACTGGGCATGCAAGTGTTTGTTACACGCCACTAGGTTAATTGAAGGGTCCCCAAAGAGCTCATCAAACATTACATAAAAACAGCAAAATTGAAGACGCCCTCATTCTTGAGCTGCTGCACCATTTGATGTGGCATCCATAGGTTCAGCTTCCGCTGACTCACCCTGGGCATCAGCCTTCTTACCTGCATCAGGAATTTTAAAGCATAAATGATCAACAGAATACCCATACAGACCGAGTCAACAGTACAGGACATAACAGACTCGGCCCTTTGCTGAGTCAGATGGAATATACCAAATTCCATGCAACTCAGGCAAGCCAACATGGGTTCAAGTGCAACTAAGTCTTCATTAGATGCAAGCTTTACATCCCCCAATACAAGAGATGACATACAGATCAATGCAATAGGTTTCCCACAGATCAACACACATACAAATGCAGAGTTCTGTTAAATCCCAGAGACCGATGTGTTCCTCATATGGGCAAAAGAACACAAATAATGATAGGTGGGCATACTCACAATCAAAAGTACGTAAGACCCAGTAAGTTGGTCAGCCTACTTTTGGGCCAGCACATTAATAACTAGGTTTTTCCTGATGACATGCTAAAACGCTACATGCATGATCCTCGTGCTACATATTAGGATCTACTAGCACACAACCCAATGTGACAAGTAACAACATGAAAAATGCATTCAAACAAACCTTTCTTCTTTTTTCCTCCACCCTTCTTCTTTGTCTTTGTGCCCAAGGCTAACCAGGCCTTAATCTCAGGGTCATGTTCAATGGTCTTTGTGGGTTTCAGTTCTTGTAATGCATGGGAGGTGATCCTGTCCGACCCATTCGGCATCAACAAAACTGTGAATTTGATGTGAGCAACTAGGTCTCCTGCAACCACATCCCCATCAATTTGTTAAAACTGCCTCCAACATTAAAGAATGTTATTTCTTACATTATACGCATTGGAATTATCACAGAAATTAAAACTGCCACCTCCGTCAAAGCACGGTATATTTTACATTTTACATATTGGAATAATCACAGAAGATGAATCACTAGCAAGTAGTGCATAGCTTGAAAAAGAAAATCGCGTTATGTCTTCAGCGAGTATCTCTCCTCAGATACGGAGTAGCTGACCAACAGGAATAAGCTTTATTTAACCAAAAAAGGCTGCTGACAGAGAGCACCACAAATACTTCATATAGAAAACCCCACCAATTCCTATCAAGTTGGCACAAGTCCCGACCAGGATGAACGGAGGCTTTTGAGTGCAACTCAGAGTCTGTCACAGATTAGTTATATCAGAACGTTAGGGGCTACACGGTCTGCCTCATAATAAGGATTTGACAACCACCACTTGGTCCAACATGGTCGATACAACTAGATTTAAACCCACTATTACATCCGTATAATTTTGATTCAAGGACATCCAGTGCAACTTTACCCTAGTTAACAAGTAGAGTGCAGAGTCAGGCTAGCACCATGATATTATGGCCCCACTATGGTTGAGACATCCCTGAACCACTCCAAGTTAAAGTAAAAAACTCCTATCATTGGGTGACCAGAGGCCAGCTATAAGATATAATGGGAAAAAACTTACCTATTCACTACAGTACGGGATGAATAATTTATTCCTACAATCCTCCAATATAGGTTCCTTTATAACACAATATATATGCAATAGGTTGACCAGATCATTGCTCCAATCATCACCAAACCATGGCATATATAATTATGAACTCAATGCCTGAGGATTGGACAGTAGCATTTTAGGAGATAAGAAAACTTGGGAGACTGTAAAGTCCAGAACTTATGCCATTTCAGTACTGAACCTTCCTAACCAGTTTGGTCCAGCTGTAAAAAAACTCGTAGAATTTGGGAGCATTTACATTTTTTTGTCACTTTGACTTCATGGTCCAACCGGTTTGGCAGTTTGCCTTTCATTCTGGTTCAAGCTACATGTGCACCCACACCAAGATCCTGATTCTATATAATAAACAAACTAATTACCAGGTTTTTCATGCAAAACAGGGTATGGCTGCAGGAGATCATGATTCACACATTCCACCAATCCTAAACGAGCGCGCTTCTCTTCCAAAGCCCTAGAAAAAAGGGGAAAGATCATGGTAAAGACATTTTTATTATTGTTTTGAGATATAAGAGAGTACAATGAAGATAGTGGAGAACACAAATTTTTATAGATTTATACATTACATGGTATCAGCTTACCTTGCAGTGAAGGGCATGATTGGGAATTTCTGATTTATTTCACTAAAGATAAATCTCGATGATTTCATTTTCAGATGATAGTTTTTGTCAACTGCTCTTTTATAAATCGTTGTCTGCTTCTCATCCAATAGCCTTGGCTGCAATTTCACATTCACCATTGTATTTCAGATAATATATTGTATGGACATCCAGTGTGCTGAAGATTGGACAGCTTGGAATTTCTTTCTTCAATTTGATGAATATCAGTTCAGTTCATCCTCACCTTGCCATCGCCTGTGCTGGTGACTATATCAATGGCATACACTTCATTCTCCTCAAATTCAGCATCGTCTACTCTCGTTTCAGGATTAGTTACACTCAATATGACTTTGTTCCCATCAATCACAAATTGCTTAAGTTGGTGGCTAAGCACACCTTCAACAATTTTGCAATCATAAGCAGCAGCAACCTTTTGAATAGCTTCAGTCACCTCTTTATTCTGCCACACCCAGAGAGGCAAGGAAGAGTTAGTAATATATAACCGTGGAACACTACAACAACAAGAAGAAGAAAAAAGAGCAGGAAAAAAAAGACAGCATGATGAATTTCGAAATTTGAGCGGTAGAGTTTCATGGCTGAAGGGAATATTAATTTGCTGATGCACTTAGGGTCTACCTTGTTAGAAAATTTCAGGGTAGTGACGTGTCAGATACCAAGTTCAAGCATGAAACTAATGCTAATGTTCTATCAATCAAAAAGTTTTACTTATCATTATGAATTCCTCTAGAAAAAACCAGAAAATGTCACAAAACTTAAATAGTAGAAAACCCTAAATTATGAATCTATGTACTGAAGCTGCTTGATCCTGGTCTTTTAATGATCGATTAAGAAAGTAAGATGCTTTCGTAGAAAACAAAAGTGCCACAACAATTTCTGTTTGTGAGAGAGAGAGAGAGAGAGAGAGAGAGAGAGAGAGAGAGAGAGAGAGAGTCTATTAAAAGGGATTAGAACTGCAAAGCATGACATATTTTAAGACACAACGAGACTGCATTTTATGTAAGTATACATGTGATACGACATCAACCATTTTCTATCGCCTGAAAAGAGCTCCAACCTTTTATTGTTTAAATCTCCAGCTTACTCCAGAGAATACTCCCAGTTACAGAGATTTATTCAAACCCAAGAGTTAAGTTGAATGGCTTCTAAAAGACCAACAAAAAGGAAAAAAGTTACATGATGCAGTATCATATTGACTACTTATTTGAATGTTTATCTGTAGCATAAAGATAAAAATTATTATTTTCCGTAGGAATCAGGTCAAAATTATTTTCACAATAACAACTACCTTTATCAAATAAGTTGCCTTTTTCCAGATCTAGCTTGAAAACAAATTGAAGCTTTAAAATTGAAAGCACGGACCATCCTCTATCAGAGTAACTATGACAAAAGCTTCACTTGGATGTGTATCCATAGCTTAAGCTAAGATATCATCACTTAGAGGAATCACGACCACAGAGCAACTACTTTTAATTAGAACAGTTGCAGCTTTCAGATCTAGGATATAGATACATAACAAAGAAACCTAACTGCTATACTCATAAGCTAACCCAAGCACAGGACTTCAATAACCATATATATGAACAGCAATCCTAGAAGCCCTAACATTAAGGAGAGATCCTCTATCAGAGTAACTATGACAAAAGCTTCACTTGGATGCTGGTCCTTAGCTTCAAATCAACTATCATCATTTAGAGGAATCATTTGCACTTAATCTTTGAATGGAGAGCAAATGGTTCACATACACAAAATGCTATCTTCAAATGACAATAAGCCACAACCATAATGCCTTAATCAGAACTCAGAAGTAGGGAAGTTTCCAAATATAGCAGAGAAAAACGGTTAAGTTGCTCAAATTTTTCCACAGTATAAAACATAAATAGACCATATATACTAAATTAGTTAGCCCTCGAGCTCTAGAAGAAAAGGCATGTCCTCTATCAGAGTAACTATGACAAAAAGCTTCATTTGGACGTTGATCCATAGCTTAATGAAAGCTATCATCATTTAGAGGATCCAAGTCAACCTAGTCTCCTAAATAGAGCATATCCATAACAGAAATTTAGTAAGCCAAGTATATTAAATTAATTCGCACTTAAAGCTCTAGAAAATGCACAATCCTCCATCAGAGTAACTATGACAAAAAGCCCCACTTGGATGTTGATCCATAGCTTAGCTTAATATTAACTATCATCATTTAGAGGAATTGTTTCCACCTGATCTTGTAATTCCGCATACATACCTTTTAGATTTGTCATAGAAAAAAAAAGTACTCTCTGCCAATAGCAACTAACCAGAGCCTAAATGCCTTCATCAGAATGGTACAATTTCAAGTCAAGCAAGATGCAACAAAGAAAGTTGGCTCCTTTCAGATATGCTTTCAACAACACAGATATTCAAGACCATGTATGTTAAATTAGTTAGTTCTGGAATTTTAACAGAAAAGGCATGTCCTCTATCAGAGTAACTATGACAAAAGCCTCATTTGGATGTTGACCCATGGCTTTAGAAACATTATCATCATCTAGAGGAATCGTGCCAAATTGCCAATCTAGTATCTAAATTGAGCCAAACCTGGGAGTTGGTGGAGTGGCACAAGGCGCAGGTTTGCTCCCCTCGTTTTGTGTTGGAAAGCTACCCAGATTTGACTGGTATGCATTTGTGCGGGTAACCAAGGGATTAGTCCTGTTGGGTCAAAGACCTCACAGATACCCATATCATAAAAAGGAAATGAAAAATAGCTAATCCACAACAGAGGAGTGTAATAAGCTCTATATAAGTTCATCATTGAACCTCATAACAGAAAACGCAGTTTCCTCTATCAGAGTAGATGTTCACTCACTCATGAGCTTGAGATCAACTACCATCATCCGGAGGAACGATTTACAGCAAAAAACAAGATAACCGATTGGCATGTAATCAACAAGAAAGAGGAAAGTAAAAAAATTCCTTTCATAATAATAGGAAAGAAAATCTTATTTAGAAAAACAAGATTGAAATATAATCATTCATGGGAATGAAAAAAAAAAAAAAGAGAAAACATATCAGGATCGCTAATAGATGAGAATGATATCTCATCATCCTATATAAATTCCCTTGTATACTCTCATTTATACAGTCATGAAAATTCTCTCTTTTCCTCTCATTATTTCAAGACTCCTTAAGTTGCCAATAGTGATAACTTCAAGGCCAGATATCAATGGTGGATATTTGAATAGCAAAAAATCCATTCATCATTGAGTCGCATCAGTAATGGATACCACATCTATCATTGATCCATTACTTGGATCCATCAATAACACCATGGGTGCCATCAGTAACATATATCTACCATTAATGGAGGGTTGGTGTAGGGGCTCTAAAGTCTAACCTACGTACGTCATATTTGTATTACCCATAGAAAGTCCCCATTGCCACAGCATATTATTAAAAAAAAAAGAAGAAGAAGAAGTGCAAGGAAAAGAATAAAGGTAAATATCCCATTTTTGGTGATCCTTCCACAGAATTTTTAGCAATTTCAACGTATGTATGAGAACAAGTAGTGCGGAGATAAAAAGAGCAGTATCAATGAATGATTCATCTCAGTTTGTACCCACCACTAAACAGAAAAGCCCTCAGCGAGACATTGAGGGGAGATTCAAGCCAGGACGGCTCAACATAGTTGTCAATATCATTTGGGACCCAATTTTGGTATGGCTTCAAATTAAAATGTTTTAACCAATTCAAGATTTCAGTGGTGAATTCTTTTCTTCTTTTTTTTATCCGATTCCAGTGGTGTATTCAGCGTTCTGTTCCAAGAAAAAAAATAAGTGTATAAATTTTCAAAATATAAAAATATTAAATTTATCTTTCCAAAGAAAAAAGTATTAAAATTTAAAAACAACATAAAAAGTATATACATTTGATTTTTCTTTTTTTTTTTATGTTGAATGGTTATACATTTGCTTTTTCTACAAAATCAATAATGCAATATGTTATTTCTAAATGCCAAACAAATAATTTATACACTATGAACGCGCCAATATGAAATCAGAAATGTATTCTCAAATCTCAGCTCTTAAAATGAAATCCAATTATTTTCAGGTTGCATCTAAATTTGCATGTATTTTTAACAAACATGAAAATTTGTGCCAAAATGTATAGAAATGAATGAAATTTTGAACAAAATGTTTCCTGTGGTTCTGTTCGACAAGTGGTCTGCAAACCGAAATTAACAACTACGTGAATTAGTCTTGCTTAGAATATAGAAGTCACATGCTATTGACATTTTTACTCATTATGAAACTATCTAACAAAATACATGTCATTTTGTGGGATAAGTATAAAATATAGAACAACTGCCTAGATTTGAAGACGTCAGAATCTCAAAGAAATGTGTTAGGTAAACTCACAACACTTGTCAGCTTCATAAGACATCACACAAATTTTCAATGCTTGGAGATGAATTTACAGGTGGTATTAAACATGAATTTACGGGTAGGAACTGGGAAAATATAGGACAAAGGTTTAATTTCAGTAACTATTAGTGCCATTTTAGTATAAGAAAATGACCTGCTACCACAAAGAACACATGGGGATTCAAATGCAAGTTAAATGAGAAATCTCCAGGTGCAATAACCATAGCTTTTATTGCACAAAACAATCGAGATTCCACAAATAAATAGCACTAACACGAAAGAAAAAAAAAAAAAAAAACCACTAACGCCATGATACTAATTAGAGTGAGAAGAAAACAACCCAATATCCAGTAGAAAATATTCATTCACGTGCCTTTGCTACTCTCATAATACTTTCTGAACACACTAAATATCATTGATTGGAGACTGGGCATTTTTGAAGCATACATCTAAGCAGAAGTAGGACATGTCATGCATAAACATATTTCATGTAAAGGTGAAACGAGTAGCCATGACAATAAGAATGGTCCATAAAGCATCATGTATTTTACCTTTCTTCCTGGCCGCACCAGCCTTAAAGCAACCTCAGCTGCAGTATTAGCAGCAGCAATAACATCGGCAGCTCTACCACTAACCGGCCCTTCCTGTAGTACATGAGTATGAGCAACTACAGCAATAAATCCATCTATATGGCACCCCATATCACTGCAACACATCAAGAAAAAAAAAAGCCTTTCAAAATGTTTGCTTCAATAACAAACAAAAACAAGTATATACATATGCATACATTTCATCATAATGAAATAAGCCTCTCACATTTTCACAATATCATTCTCTTCCAGTACGCTTTCATCACTGGCAAGTGGAGAAAAATGGCAGAAGATGTTATTGACCGATATGCAAGTTGGGAAAGCTACGCCCCTTTCAATCTTCTTCTTAGAGTTCTTGTACATGTTCCCTGTTTGCCTATCCATGCAAAAGATCAAAATAAACAAATGCTCAACAACCAAATGAATATGATTAGATAGCCAAAAAAAAAAAAATCCAGGGGCCTCAACATTCCTACAACAACTGCAAGGAAATTAGGGTCCACAGGGGATATCAAGACCATTGAGTATGCAAAACCCTCACAAATATATTGAATGAAAAACCTCAATCTACCTGTTCATTCAATAAATTGTGGATCACCCAAAAAAACCCACACATAAATATCTAAAATCTTTAATCTATCTGTTCAATATTTATTCAATTTACAATATCATCCCCTAAAAAAACCCTAATAGAGGGAAAAAAAAAACTCACTCTCTTATAAACGAATCACCCTTCTCGCAAATCTCTACGATCTTCGCTTTGGGTTTGCATTGAGACAACACAAGCTGCAATGCCTCTGCACGCATTTGACACTCAGTACAGAAAAACCAATAAAAGTGAAAACATCAAATGACAGCAGAAGCTAACTTCTACGGTTTTAGTTCATATTCAAAGAAGAAGAAGAAGGAGAAGAGATTACTGTTAAGGATTTCAGCAGCGCTCTTGTACTTGGTGACGACTTCAGGAGAAGTGAGATCCAGCTCCTTCTCCTCCTTTGGCGTTTCATCGTCCGACATCATCACGATCTCTTTCTATGTGATCAAAAATATCAAAATGAAAACCCTAGAAGAGTCGAAATCTACGGTTTTGAGTGGGCTCTCTCTCTCTCTCTCTCTCTCTCTCTGTGTGTGTGGGACTTGGGAGCGATAGAGAGATAGAGAAGGGTTTTGTAGGGTTCTGTGGAAATGAGGATAGGCGTTTTTAGGGCTTCATCGCTGCTTGTATGTGTATATATATACAGAATGCGTGGTAACGTTAAATCTTCCGGTTTGGGAAGTCACGTGAGTAAAAGAGGTAAGCACGTGAGGTGCATGTCCAGAATCCCAGATAGAAATCGGCAGAAGTTAGGTTCAGTTTGGCATTTCTTAAATTTACCTCTTATTGTGTTAAACCGGTTCAAAATAGACATTAGAGTATTTGGAAATGCAAGTTACTATGTCCATTTGAAAAGAGGATAAGACATAATATGTCTTTTTCATGTAGTCAAGAAACTGGGAGGATTTCAAATAGACACAACTGTCTTAAGCGGAAAGACATGCCTATATACAGTAATTCTGACGTGAACCATCCTAGTACTGTTTTTTTCATTTTTTCTTACCTTATGGGACCCACAACCACGATCCACACCGTTAAGAATGTGAAGAAGGTCCAACACAGCTATGTATCCAAATTTCAGCCGTTGATCTTTCTCGAATCTCGAGATATTTGCAAAAAAGTAAGCCATTTGATCTAATATTCTGGACATTGTGCGGCCCATAATCATTATCTGATCTGTTGATTCTCTTTGGATGGCCAAAAACAGCGACGGGTCCAAATTTTAGCCGCTAAATCCAAGTGGATCTTGAGATATTTATAAAAACGTTTTTTACCGTTGATGTACCATGATTTTTGGCTGGGCACTAAAATTGTACACAGGTAGTTTGTTTTTTCTTTTTTTTTTGGTAAATTCAACCACCAAAAGTCATGATCCAAGCCATTGGATATATTAAGAAGATCATGCACGACTATAGATCCAAATTTTAGCCGTTGGATCATTATAGATTTTGAGATATTTACAAAAAACCACAAACATTTTTATACACTTTTTTTAAAATCATGGCCCCCAAATGCAAGATCCAAACCATTAATTCTTTTTGTAAGGCTTAACACAACTACGACGTCAAATTTCAATACTTGAATCCTCATGGATTTTGAAATATTTAAGAAAATTTTTCAACCATTGTTTTTAAAATGTCTATTTCAATCATTTTTTCTATATAACCAAACAAACTATTTCTTCACCATCTATTTCAAACAGGGTCATTTGAAACAGATCTGTTTTATACAGATCTCTTTCATATAGATAAGATACACCAAACAGGGCCTTAATTTGTAGGGTTTAGGAAGCTGGATTCTATATTTTCATTTTTGGGATTTTCACGGAAAGAAATCTTTAAAATTGAGAAAACAAACTAGGCCCAAATACTTTATAATGATGAGAAAAGGATCTCTGCTATGATAATATAACTCGACATTATTCGATGTCATAGAATTAGGGCATTTGTATGGTGGAATCTTGTGTGATATTATGGAATTGAGGCCCACTGACATCATTACGAAGTTTTTGAGTCCTCCATCAATTTTTAGCCATCTAACATTTTAGGTCATCCCTAAGATGCTCCTCCATTGTCACCCATGCTTGTCATCGCACTTTAGTGCTCCACGTGAGTGCCCTTCCAACCATGCTATGTTTCATAGCTCTTCCCGCGATGTTCTGCTAGTGACAAAGGTTAATCCTTAACACTTAGGTGAGAGAGGGATGCCCCTTTACCACTGGGATATCGCATGCCCATGCAACATAAATCTAAATCTTTGAAAGATTTGTGAGTCGATGGAAATTCATTGGTTGGCTTGTCTCTGAAATATGAATAAAATCAGTTAATAGAAAAAGACCAATGTTGTTAAAAGTAAAAGCACAATAGGGGCTGGAGCTATAGCCACATTGCAATTTAAATATTGACCACCTTTTGGTACATCACTTTTTGTTGAAGCATTAGATTTGAATTATTACCCTCCATACAAGAGATGAATAATGTTAGGTCAGTATTTTCTTGTCTAGATAATCGAGGCTTTACTTCACTTTAAGTTTATTAGTAAAGTCCAAAGATCTATGGAGTGGTCCAACTATGCTCCAATTTTAATTCAGGGTTTAAGCTTGTCCATTCTGCCGCTCCTAAATTCATACAAATATCACTCTCTGTCTCTTAAAAAGGAGGTTGTTGTTCAGGAGACCAAATATGTTACTCAGAGATTTTTCCTAAATCTTGTACCTTGGTTCTATAATTAATGCTTAACTGCGCTCATGTTTTGAATTTGAATAATTGGATGGAACTGGCAAAATCATAGCCATTACACTTCCTTTTGTTGTTCTCTCCTTGAACTCTTTTTCCTTTTTTTATATTTGTAGGTGCGGCCTGTCCATGTCCACATGGCTGTGGGACTGCTAAAAACATCCATAATCAGCCAAGGGCGCTATCCAAATGCATCTACAATTAATCTATGCTTATTTAGATTTATTTTTATTTATGTATATACTATATACATATTGTAAAGTTTAACACTGCAATTTATATCACTTTACGGTGTTGAATCAAATGAGATTGATTTGTCCGATTTTAAAGAAGAAGATGGTGTTGATGGTCATAGAAGTCCAGATCATGGTGATGACAATCGGCCCAACCGCCCAGCACTGCTGACCCAGTGCCATCAGCAGATAATTCCGATGGCCCTATTTATTTAGTGGAATTTCTGCCAGAAATTCACAATGTCCAGGAATTTCTGGACGTGAAGTGATATGCTGTCCTCTGGAATTTCTAAATTCCATGTTTCTTCACTAGCATTTTTGGATTCCTGCCACATGAAAGGTCTCTTTTGGCCTTTGGGAATCAAGGAATTCCACTCCCTTTGCATTTTGGTGGAATCCCTCGATGCTCAAGCGCAAAGGTGCATCTAGGAATTCTACTATGTCTAGGAATTTCGGAATTCCTAGAATCCCAGCAAAGAAATAAGCCTATAATCCGATATAAGATATAATCTCTTAATGTATAGCTGATTTAAGTTGTCACTGATAGTCTTTATGGATTTTGTGACAGCTAGTGGAAAGGGGCCTGAGAACCAAAAGAAGTAAAAATTGATAATATCATGAGGGAGCTGTTGTGCTAATTGAACTGCCTGTTGAATAGCTAAATTGAGATTTTTACACTCTGTGTCGGGTTAATTGAATTGCCTGGTCATCTTATCTTTAAGGATCTCCTAACAGGTTACCGTGGTTGGGGACTAAATTATATTTTATGTCTATAATCAACATGAAAACACAACTATAGCCCGTCTCATATACCATATGGAGATTGGAGGAATATACCCAACACATGAGTTTGAAGTTTTTTTCTTATTAACCAGTGGGCATATGCCTTAGAAAACGTGGTGTAAGAAATCAAAGTCATCAGGGCTATCATTAGGTTTGATAGAAATGGAAGGACATTTGATAGTCATCAATGATGGAAAGAGTTCAACAGAGGGCGCCGACTACTCCTCAACTGATAGGGACATGACTGGAAATTAGTGGTTGAGTCAGAATTTTCTCTTAGACGGTCAAGAAATAGTCAGATTTAGGACTATAAAAGAAAATCAAAACATCGTCTCGTTAATAATCATATTTTACGGTTTGGTTACAGTTATTGAAATCGGTAAATTACGATTTTTGACTCGATTCGTGGTTATTAACCGAACCGAACCATTAACTGCGATTCGATTAACCATGTTCTCAAAACACACGGTTAACCGAATCGTTTCGCTAATAAGAAAAAAAACCTAAAGGACCTGAATGAAAATTACTTTTTTTTACACTAACATATTATGCCATTCTCCAACTGGGGTTTTTTTTTTTTTTTTTTTTTTTTCTACAGTAAGTTTAATTGGTAAATGAAACATTTTTCATAAATTTTTTTAAGTGATAATTAACCGTAACCGAACCATTAACCACTATTAACCGCGGTTTAGTTTTTAACACTTTTTCACAATTCGGTTACAATTACGGTTTTTTTTAAAAACCGTAAAACACGATTTGTTTAATAATTTTTCCAAAAACCACAGTTAACCGAACCATTACACCCTTAATCAGATCTCTGATGGAATTATATATTTATATTAATTTATTATTAATCATTTAAAATGATCATTCTTTATATATTTAATAAATCTTATATTTGAATAATTAATGGGGTGTTTAGTTGGACTTTTTCAAAGCACGAGTTTTGAAAAATGTTGTTTGATTATCAACTGATTTAAAAGGGGTTTTTTAGGAAGAAAAAGCAAAATTAACTTCATTGCTTGTACTACTTTTGTTTTTGTTTTTGTTTTGAATTTATTTTATTTTATTTTTACCCTTTTAACCCTAACCCAATCAGTTTTTTTGGTGGGTCAAGTTTTGACTTGTCACCAACCCATATTTTATGCGGATTAAGTTGAGAGGTTTAAAAGTGATCAGGTGAAGGTCAAGTTAGGATTTGGACCAATTAAAATCCATATGTTGCCATAACGTATGACCCTCAAGGACAAGACAGAGCTGAAAGCATGAACCACGGCCCGTAATCCACTAAGCTAAGGCAATGGCCCAAAGCCAAAAATATTAACGCTCCGAACCAAACTAGGGTAAAGCAAGTATGGTATGTGAAAAGGTCAACCCTGACACCACTCATTGTTCATTGGGCCAAGGAGCAACGCAAAAAAATACCTCAATGCAATACACTTGAGCCCAATAAACTTGCATGCATTATGCACAACCACAGAACCATACTAGGCCCAAACTCAAAAGGGCAGCTTCATAAATTACTGGACTACATAAAAACATATCGCATGAGGTACTACATGTTTTTAATTGAGCACTGGCTTCCAACCCAATTTACCATGTCTATGGCCAATTGGGCCCAGTAAGTTATTCATTCCAAGCCCAAAAGGTTATGTTCCAAATGCGTCGGGCTCAAGCCAATTAAATTGTCAGGTTCAACACAGCAAACCATGCTTTCTCCACCCACACCTAGGCCCAATAAGCCAAGAGGCCAAGTCCAATAATAATAGCATCCTTGATTATTGGACCCCAGCCCTAAATACCATACCTGAAAGATTGCCCAAATGCCGTCATCAAAATGAAAATCTAGAACAAAAACAAACAGAGAAATAAAATTTAAGAAGAATAATAAAAAAAACTTCGGCATTGAAAACTCTCCAAATTATACCAAACATTTATTCTCTAATTCTTGCGGCCAAACAAACCAATAAAATAGCCTTATAACATGGGAGTCTCTTCAAAAAGGTGTTCGGGAACTGCTCTTTGGTGAGTCAAATAACCAATGATCTGAACATAATAATAGAATTACCGGTATTATCTATGATCTCAAAGAAAAAGCATACAATCATTGAATGAAGACTAAGAATCTCCACATAAGAACTTGTTTCAGTCACCACATACATACATGACTAAACCCAATGACCACCAAAATAAAGATGGCTTGGAAGCAATAAAAATAAAAAATTCTAAATTCCTTCCTTTGTAGATAAGTCTAAACCTAGGGCATAGTTTGCGAAAAAAGTTGAATGGTTAAAAATTTCAAACAATAGCAAAGATCTGGTATATAGGAAAAATATGCAAAAGCTCAAGATCAGTCTCAGTTCCGAATTCTAATGAATACACTGATTAAAGAAAAACAAAGTCAAACCAACAGACTCATGGACCTATACAAGAAACAACCATCAATCGCACCATCATCTCACCCTCTCATGAACATCAGTCCACAGACAATGCCAAGCTCAGCCTCAACGGCAGCACAAAAATGCTTGCTACCAAAAGAATATCAAGGGGAAAGAAACACAGCTACAGCAAAATAACACAAATAAAGCTAGTTCGGAACTGTGACCCCATGGCACTGATTGGGGGGTAGACTCCTAAAAGTGATACAAACGGTATTCTGATGCATCCTGCATTATCCAAGATCAGTATCCACCCATAGTGGGCATTGGGGGCATTCCAAATGGTGGCATTGGAGGCATCCCCATACTGCCCATGGGTGGTGGGTTCCCATAAGCTCCACCCATCCCTGCTCCTCCCATACCTGGCATGGGAGGTGCAGGCAAAGCAAGAGGCAGCAACTGAGCGTACATATTCTGCGCACACAAAAAAAAAAGAAAAAAGGCACGTCACACAATCTTCTACGCTACAGCAGCATGATCAACCATAATAAAAACGAAATACAGAGTACATAAATTTCATCTCATAGCCACCTGCTGTGCGACCATGTCTTTCTCTTCCTTCTCTTTAGCTTTCACTTCACTGAGTGCTTCAAGCTTGTGCTTCACAAGTTCATCTACTTTCCCTGTATACTCGCGAATAAACTACAAGGATAGAAGTGACAAGTTAGAAGAATACGAGGGTGACAGAGAAGCACAAGGGGGAAAAAGATCTCACCTGCAAGAGGTAAGGAAAAGCAAAATCAACCATATTGTTCATCCAGGCCAATTCAAGTGCAACATCTGGCCGTATCAAATCGTAACAAGTGAAAAGGCATGAAGCAAAGCATTCCTTCTTTCCCTGCAGATAGAATCAACAAAATGCCATTCTGTTTACTCTAATACTCAACAAAAAGAATCCCCATCAAGCATATATTTAAGGGGGCATACATGTGGACCATAAGCACAACAAATTAGGTCACCTTTGCATTAGTCCATACTAATTGAGAGAGAGAGAGAGAGAGAGAGAGAGAGATGTCTATTTCAGTGTGATGGCAAAGGACGGACGGAAGGATCGTGGAAACATGAAGGCAAGAATTAAACTGATGGAAAATCAAATTTACTTTTGGATGTAGGTTCCAGAGAAAGGACTGGTTGGCCTTTTATTTTGTGGGTGGGTGGGTCAGTTGCTAAACCACAGAAAAATTCACAATATAAAGATGGAATGATTTAGTTTCAAACCTGCTCAATAAAATAAACCAGCAATTCCTCAGAGAGCTCACGATCACCAGATTGGGAGCATGTCTCCATGGCATCTCTGTAAAGGTTGTCTTTCTTGGACAATGCAATGGACTGCTTCCACCTCCCTGCTTTCTTATAAATATATGCAGCAATGCGCCTCATCTCAAGAAGCTCATGTTTCTCCACCTGCTTGGACCATATTAAATTAGAGCTCATTCATTAAAAAAAGAAGCTGTTACTAAGAACAAAAGCTAGACTTATCCACCTTTTGTGCAAGGCCTATCTGGTCAAAGTTATCGTGCATATCAATCGACTCCCGCAACCTATCATAGTCCTCTTCCTCAATGTAGATTTCATTCAAAGCCTCATTCACAGCAGCCACGTTGTTGCTTTGTACTGCAACCATGTACGGCTTCACCAGATGCAGGTGACCAGCCTGAAACTCATAGAAGATATACATGACCAGAATGAAACTGACTCATCTGTAAAACTGTGATTACCGCTACCAATGCAGGCAGACCAAAATCAAACAAAAAAGAATGGAAATATGCACGAGTGCATACCTTCCGCATTATGTCTACCACACGTGTATGGTCCACACGTAGTGCGAGCACATTGAGAAGATCATTGATAAGGTCAGGGTGCTCTTGTAAGTAGAAATGCACTGCTTTGTAGTAAAGCTCAACATTTGCAACTTTAACTGAAACATCTTTGAACTGCATGTGGTCCCATGCCTCTGGAGAATGGTTCATGATAGTTGTTGCAGCATTATCAAACTCATCATACTGGATATAAAGATAAGTTAGCTCTTTCCAGTGTTGCTGCTCATCACAAGCTCGTATAAGCTTGGGAATATTGAGACGAGTTGAGAATAGTTTAATGTGCTCCATAAGCTTCTCTGGACGATATCTAGCATAAAGAACTCCCAACTCCGTAAAGATCCCCATGTGCGCACGTTCCAAACCAAGACCACTCTCCATGAGAGAGATTAGTTCATTGAAACAACCTCTGTTCTGATAATAGTCGCTGACTTCCTCCAAATCATCCACCTAGAATTCACATCAACAGATGACAACCTCATGTTCAGTTTGGAAATTAAATTACATCGATCATATGCTGCATTTGGTGTGAGATGGAACAACATTCTCCTGCCTAGGGGAATGGATCAAAGGGAGGAGATAAAAGAGGACCCAAAACAAAGAGAACATTTTACCAGTCACGAAAATGGCAACACAACAAACACAGCATCAGCTAATTGCTAAAATTTCAGAAAATAAATGACAAAAAGCTGAGAAACTTACCTGTATTATGATGTTCAGCCCACATATCTGAGCCAAACGGAACTCCTCGGCATCAACACAGGCAAAACAAACTTCCTTCCACGTCTTCGAACTGTTAGCCTTGCGAGCAGCATCAACAGCACCTTGGAACTGCTTCAGCTTCACGAGGGTAACAGCTAACTTAGCCCAGTTAGATATGAAAGCAAATATGATCTTTGCAGCTTCATACAGGGCTTCATCATATAGACGATCCCCAACACTTTGGAGATTAGCAACATTAGGCACAAGAATGAATTCTTCAATGTCACCCAGCCGATCAATCTTTGCATATGCATAAATGAGCTCACTATCGACCTTGGGCTCTTTCGTCTTCTGCCTAACCATCAGTAGGTACCTCACCAAATCATGGTAGACATTTGCATCCTCAGCACACCGAATAACATCCAAGAACTGAGTAGCATCGTCCGCACGAATAAACGATTCAATTGCATCACTCACTAGGCCTTCCCTGAGTTGGGCCTTCGCCACCTGGCTCCAAACAGCATCCTCCTCAACACGGAATGCAAACTCTACAGCTCTTTCAATGCTTTGAATGTTATCCAATAAAACATTTACAGCCTGTACATTCAAGTTGAACTTTTTGAATATTGCAAAGGCCTCTTCATACAATTGTGCTTCCACAGCAACCTCTCCAACTGCAGGTCCATCAAAGTTGTCTAATCTATTTATGTAATCCATGACTCTTGATGGATCTGCCTTGATAGCTGTTAAGATCAGAAGGTTCTGCAGATTGAAATTCCCGCTAAAGGCTGAATTTTGAAGCACAATCTTTTCAAGAAGCTCAATCAATTCATGTGGAAGATCAGCTGTCATGAAAGCTTTCACAGCGGCAGAAACTTGTTCAGGACTCTTGCTCTCAGGCAAGGCAGTAGACACAACCTGATCAATAAGCTGTCTCCTATACTCATTATCCGGGTTAAGAACTTTCTCCCAAAGGTCAGGATCCATCCTTTCAACTACATATCTGAGATGAAAAATTGGTGTTAATATTCTCTGTATACAGAGCTTTCAATCCTAAAGAAGATTTAATATAACATAAAAAATACCTGGCTTGTAGTTTGAACAAAGAGTTCTTATTTGTGACATTGATAAGCTCGTCGTCACACTGTCCCCGTCGATAAGCAACAACTGCCAGGGTGGGGTCTCTTTTCTCACAATATTTACCCACAACACGGGAATCATAGTAAGGATTGGTGGTAAGAAAATGCTCTGGATTGTTGTTGCTGTCTATGATAATTTTACCCAGAGCATTATGTACGTGCACATCTTGGCTACCCTCACTTACGAGATGCTCTAAAAACTGTGTGAGCAAGCGAAGCCGATTCCTATAGTCAACAATTTCGAAGTATAAGAACATGACATAAACAAAGAAACAAAAAAGGATGAAGAAACGAGGGCGACAATCTACCTCTTCTCACACTCATCCACAAGAGGCTCCACTGGAAGGAGAGAACGGACTGAAAGAATGAGACCTTTAATGAAATCTTCAGGGCACTCGTCGTCAAGCAACTGCCCAACCACTAAAGGAGCATTTCCAGGGTTAACCTATCACATTTATGCATGATAAAACTAAATCAATTTCCCTTCCAAATCACTTGATTCAGAGATACATTCAAGTGCATAGAAAAACTATTTGGATGAGCTGGCAAAGAGGAAAATAATAGAAATACAATATGCTAAAAAGAACAAATAAAACCAAACATTTTTTTAAAAGAAAATCTTACCTTCTGAACATAACCTTCAATATAGCGAAGCATGTTGTTTGAGTACAAGTAGTGGGTAAGATCCGGAACAAAACCAAAACGGTCACAAACATTTATCAGCGGCCGTGCATCTGGAAGCTTGGCTTCCATCAGAAAGTTCTTTGTCTTCTCAGGGTCATAAAAGTTTGATTCTCTTGTCACACGTTCAACCTCTTTAATTTGTCCAGTTTTGGCAGCTGATTCAATGTACTTAAAATGTATATCTGGATCTTCACTGTTCCCATCACCAAAATACTATTAAGAATATGAAAAATGTTGAATGCAACAAACTAAATTATAAACATATCACTTTGTCTCAAAACATAAATAAACAAGGTCCTATTATGTAGTGTCTATCTTCTTTATCCCTTATAGATGCGCATCGCTTTTATACAGATTACTTTTCCTTTTTATTTTTAATTTTAAAGGATTAATCATACCGTTACTAATCCAAAAGAAAAAAAGAAAAAAAAATACCTAGAGCTCAAATATGACCCCAAGAAAAAGTATAGTCCTTCATAAGACTTAAATTGCTCAAAGAGTTTTATGCAAGCATCCACTCCTAACTGCTCTGAGTATTCTTTGGCAGTCTGCACATATACAAGTTAGAAACTCCAATGCTTGATAAACAAAAGCAATATCAGCAAACGAGAGACTGTTACGTAAGGATATTTTTTTTATGCTAACAGTTACATAAGGACAATTACCTGCACAATTATTTGAAGGTTTCCTCTCAGATTAACTAGTAAAAGGTCTTTCATGCACTCAAGCGCCCATTCTCGGGAAAGGGTCCCAAAAAACTCCACAAGTGACTGTTACAGAGGAACATCCAAATATTTTGAGAGAGGGAGGGAGGGGGGGTGGTGGATTTTATTAAATGATGCAACCCTCAAATCAAGATATCTAGCTAGAGGCTACAAACCTGTGGCTCAATGGCATGAGTGTTCACAATGACACGCTTTATGTCAGGAAGCTCGCTGTAATGCTGCATGAAAGACAAACATGTCAGTTGAGAATATTCTCCTTAAAGGAAATTTCCCTCATCTGAAGCTTTTTGCGCAGTACTTTACCTGAAGGGCACGCATATATAAGCCAGCCTTTTCACATAACTGTGCAATCCTGGGACGGTCATAGTGACTAAACATTCCATTAGCCAAGATAGCATCTGCTACGTTTGGAAATGTCACAAGATTAATTTCCAAGACCTGTAAATGAAAGATGTTATGGGTCTGAAGAGAAACTCGCACAAAAATAATAACGAGAAAAGCAAAAAAAAATACTAGATTAACGTGATTAAACAATGATAACCTTCGTTTGCAGGAAAGCATGTTCTGGTAAGTTTGGCTTTAGAACATCCAATAAGAAGGCTGTAGCTTCTCTGATCAGATTCCTCTGCAATAAACAGTAACAGAAACAAGAGAAAAGTCTCGAATATCATGTATTGCGTTAAAAAATCAGCATGAGAAGTATGAACCTAACATTGAGAAACACAAATAGTCCATGTGGGTTTTAAAGCTTAAATGCATATTTAGATGGTCACACAAATAGACGCAATCCATGTTATCGTCAAACATCAGTTTACCACATAAACAGGAAACACAGTAGTCAAACCTGAAGGAAGAGATCCGTGATAGTATTGTAGTCAACTGGACAACCTCCCTCCATTTGTGACATCATAAGAGCAAAATTAACAGCACCCTGTCATACAAAACAGGATCTCACGTTATCTGTGAACGAGATATACGTGCTAAGGTGAATCTGAAGATGAGCAGCCTATAAAACATGTGAGAAAAAAGCAAGGTACAGAATATACATGGAAACATATACCCTTAATGAATTTAAATATTCAAAAAAATATATACATGGAAACATAAGTATAAATATGGAAGAGACATGAATCACACTAAAGTATTAATGATAACCCATATATATGAATAATACTATAGCATTTATGATAGCCCAATTCGTCTGCAGTACCGCATTTGCTATTACAAATGGTTGTATGGTTTAATTCAGATTTATTACAAAGCTTCAGCTTTTCACTAAAACTTGACTAAAAGGATCTAAATAGCGGTTGTGGCTAGTGTAGCGGCTAATGGCCAAAACGCTACATACCGGTGGATACGTAGCAGTTGTGGCCGATATGTAGCAGCATAGTGTGAATTTTATAAGTGGTAAAAAAATTGAATCTTATGTAGCAACCAATCTTGTCTGTTTTTCAGTGATTTAGAACCATACAAGGGTAGAAACAACATTAGGAAAAGCTAATAAGGAGAAGAAATAGAAAAAATAATTTTTTAAGTAAAAATTGCTTGGCTCTACTAAATTTTAGACTATAGCGCTGCTAATTTCAAAATAGCATAGCGACCTCAACCGCTATAGCCAATAATGTGGCTGCTACGCTACGTAGATGCCGCTATTTTGAACCATGCTTGAATGATCGTTGAATGTTGCATGCACATGTGAATAATATTAATGACATGTTTTACATTTTCACCATATAACAGTTGGTTGATGTATAAATGATGGTTTTGAAGGATTTGACCATTAAACTGAAGGTTTTGAATTCAATTGACCAGATTACTTTCAATTTTGACCTTTTTTATTGAGCCACCATTGTAAAAAAAAATTAAAAAATGTATATAGGTTAGGAGGATTGATCTCATGACCTCTTGCTTTTTTACATAACTAAACTAACGACTACACCACACATTACTTATGTGTAATTACTTGTCAAAACAATGTATAAGTAGTTAAATGGAGCAGGGACCCTAGCCGCACGGGTCATTGTGCTGGTTATAATATATTAAAGAGAAGGGTTTGGGATTCAATTTTGACCAGATTCCTTTCAATTTTGACTTTTTAAATTGAGCATTTGTAAGAAAAATTAAAATTGCATAGGCAAGAGTTTTGAACTCATGGCCTCTTGCCCTTTTAAATAACTAACTGATGTAGTGCGGTCCAAGAAGAAGAGGGCCCAAGGAACCTTCCATTGATTTGCTTTCCTCAAAAAGAACACTAATTTTAGTGATTTGATTTTATTTAAATTTAAGAAAGATTTTAGTGATTCGATGTAATCAAAGATTTTAGGGAGTGATTTTAGCAATCACTGAATAATTTGGTTTCCTTACTTAGATTGTTCCTCTATTATTTATAGAGGGAAGTTCTGGATGTAATGCATGCTATTGAAAATAAACATATTGACTTTTCTCATGAGTTCTCCTTTTGGGTAATTCCATTCTAGTAGCCTTAGGGCTTGAGTCTAAAGGTTCGATCGCACCGTCGGAGGTGACGATCTTTCACCGTTGATCGTGGCTAGCTGCACCACTAACCTAATAACTACACCACCCAATACACATGTGTATTTATTTATCAAAGAATGTTAAATTAATTGGATGGAGCATGGACCCTAGCCACGTGGGTCATGCTCGTGATTAGCATGGGTTATTGTGCTAGTCTCAAAAAATCATGCAACTGATACATACCTGTGGATCTGACCGCAGAATTGTTTGCAGTAGGAAAAGATAATCAGGCGTGTATCCAACCTACATAAAGAGGGCATAGCTATTATGATTAACAAGAGCAGACAGCTGAAAATGTGGCATGAAGTACTAACGATTTTCACATTATAATGCACGATTTTACTGAAATAATTAAGTGTGCAATTTAGTCAAGGTGTCAATACAAACATCTCTTGTGCTGAAAACATTTTGAAGGATGACATAAGTATACACCAATTACCTGCTTTGAGTAAATGAGAATTTTATCGAATTCTCTTCGTTCAGCGAAAGCTGCAACAACTTTTGGTGTGGCCCTTGCTTTGATATATATTTTCAAAGCAAGGTCATTGTCCACAGTCTACAACACAACAAACATTGAGAAATGAATTATACACAATAAAGAAATAGAATACGTGATGGATAGATGAAAACATGAAAAGAGAGAAAGCAATGCAACTCAAATGGAATAAAGGTTGGACTAGATCAACGCCTGCATCTTCATCTTCATCAACTTAGCCTTACTCCACCATGCATTTTGAGTGCGTCAATACGCAGAGAAATCAATGGACAAGAAAGTTCCAATTTTACCTTCACAAGATCCCCAAGTTCCTCACTGCATTCAAGCTTGTCTTCAGCCAACCAATTCTCTAAAAGATTCTTCTTGTTCTGATTCACAACTAAGCGAGATAACTCCAAAGACTCAAAGGCATTGAGTTTTCCTTTGGTTAACAATGTCCCAAAGTACTGCAGCAGTGGTGGTGTCTGCCCAGATTGCACAGGAACACTCTGCAGCACAAATATCAAAAGCAAGTTCAGAAATGAAACATTTCCTCGTCTCCATGACTAAAGAACATACAATGAAATATAAGCATCAAAACCAATAATTTTCTGTTCTAGTGGAGGCAACATATGATGCATGAAGCCAGTAAATGGCAATGAAAGAAACATCCACTGCATAGCGGGAGAGAGAGAGAGAGAGAGAGAGAGAGAGAGAGAGAGACCTGAAATTTTGCAACAGTGTCAGGAGTACGTAGGATGCCTTGTGGAGATTCAGCCGCAAGTTCAGCAGCCTCTTTATATTTTGTCTGAGAGAATAATTCTTGGAACCGTTGGACAACCTGAATTAAAAGAAAATATGTTGAATTAGTATGCTTTCATACTGCCATGTAATTTTTTTGAATGGTAACTTGTATTAATCAGAGAATTAACAGTACAAAAAGGGATTTACTGGAAAGCTAAGAAAAATACCAAATAACAGATAACCATCCAAGAGAGAGAAAAAGAAAAAGGAAACGCAAAAGGCCACACAGAAGAGATGGCTCCATACAAGAGAGGACAACGGCACCCTATAGGATATTCTAGTAACAAACAGTATGACTGCAGCAGCTAAGGGGTGTTGCCATTATGGAATGAAGAAAACTATAAAATAGATTGGCAACTTTAGGGCTTCTTCCTTTCAGATAAGCTCCAATCATGTGGTCGGACTGTCAATTGTATGGCAGACTCTCTTGCTAAATAGGAGTTGGACAGGCTAGTTCCTTTGTCAGCTCATTTTTTTAGTTTGTTGGTCGGTACGTATATTACTCTTACTATACCAAAACCCCCCCCCTTTTTTTTGCTCACTTGCCGTATGTTTTGCACCCTCCTTTATATAATATAATCTCTTTACAGTTATCGATCAGAAAGAAAAAGAAAATTGGGCTACCCACTGTCTTAGAAATATTATTAGGTTTTGCAGACAAACTTCAACTGATAATGATTAGAAAATCTGCACTACAGTGCAAACGTTTTATTATTAAACAAGAAAAAAAAAAAAAGAGGCATAAAGAACAACCAATTTCTGTCGAAGAAAGGTCAAATCCGTATTACTCACCAAATTTTCTGCCCCTGGAAGGTTCCCTCTTTTGGCAAGATTGATAGCAAGCTCTAGATTGTTTAGCTGCAAAGAGTCGACAGAGCAAGAAATTAAGGTTAATTTCTTGTATAAGGAATCAATTTCTTGTAACAAAGAAATTAAGGTTAAAGACATACTTGGCCACTGACAAAAGGCACCAGTGTGGCTTCATTTACTGTTGCAAGTAGCACCTGCCCACGCCTATTGACAGCATAGAAGCCTCCAAATGACGAAGCTTCTGCTGTTAAAAATATGGGATCTGGACTAATTCGATTTCTATAAACAGCTGTAGCAGTTTCCAGATCATACACAAATAGAAGCCCGAGTTTTGTGATCACATATATCAAACTGAACTTATTTGATATCTGCAAAACAAGTTTCCAGTTTATGCTTGATTTATGTATTGAAAATGTAGAGAATAGAAATTTGGACAAAAATGATACCTGCATTGCCACTGGGAAATCATCAGCAAAATCTGGAGGGAAGAAAAGATCTGCTTGTTTCTTTGTGAAACTAGGTTTACCTAATAAATAAATCAACAACATCAGTCAAACAATTTTTTGTGCCCCCAAACCCAAAAAAAGGCACTCCTCAATACAACACCTTTCCAAAGATCGGGAAACAGAAACGACAAACTCCCTCTCTTTCCAGCAAGTTCAATCCAAAAGCAGTTCCCTACCCGAATTTTCGGACAATCAGTCACAACGCACTCATGATTTTTGGTTGACCACAACCCTAAACCAACCCAGATATTTGACATGCAACAGAGTCCTCCAACCCCACTCATCTTCCCAAAAAGTATCCAGCCATGTATTTTTAAAACCCACCACCTTGATAGTTTAGCCTAAGGGAATAGGGAATGTTAGGGATGTAAACACGTCTGGTTCAGGTTAGAGATGTAAACAGGAGTGAATCTCTAAAGGAAAAAAAAAGGTTTTAGGAAAAGAAATGTAAGAAACCATATACCAACCCAAAAGCTTAAGCTGATAGGTGGAAGGCCCATACTGGTATATTAGGACATGTCAAGCTTATTACTTAGGCGATGTGGGACATCCCAACATTCCCCCTCATATGCAGGCCCAACAGATTTCATGGACGGGTCTATCACGTGGGCTACACAAGAACAGGAGGATCGGAACCTGCTTTAATACCATGTAAGAAACCATATACCAACCCAAAAGCTTAAGCTGATAGGTGGAAGGCCTATACAGATATATCAAGATATGTCAAGCCTATTACTCAGGCGATGTGGGATGTAAGACTTCCCAACAAGAAAAAGGTGGGGAAAGGTGTCTCCAGGTTGAAGTAGCAGCAAAAATTCTGGATTTTAGCTTTTATATGGAGACTATGGGCAAGTCGCTAGGGAAATGACAACTCGGTCTCAAGGACTCAGCTGATTTTTTAATCCCAGCTCAAGACCCAACTATCAATCGGGCCCATACTTTTTTCTTCGGGTAAGAACCTCTGTCTAACCAGGTAATAATGGAGACCATCAATCCCTCCACGATGCTGCATATTCATCTCAGTAAATGTTGAGAAGTACCACACACAAAAAAAAAAAGGGCTTTAAGGTTCCGTTTAGTCTCCACATATCGTGATTGTTGCAAAGCTTAAATAGTTATCATTATAAATTTTATATCTTATTTTTTGGAAGTTGTTATTTTTTCTTACTACAAGAATTTATCATAATATGCAGACCTTCCGATGCTAGCAGAAAAAAGTTTTCCCATGATATTCTCATTGTAAATGGCCTTGAAATGAGCTTTGAATGGTTTGAACCCATGATCTCTTCCAAGCAAATAAAAAATTTACCACTGGTTGAGTAACCTTTGGTGGTCAATTATGTTCTAAAAATGAATTAACCAATCACTATCAAATCCTATAAATTAATATAGAATTTATTATCTCTCCAAGTTTATAATTTGTGACCCAACAAAATTTTAATCTGGTTTCTTTCTAGAGCCAAATGGACCCTAAGCACTGGGGTTTCCAAGAAAATCAAAGAAAGCAAAATGTAGGGAGAGAGAGAGAGAGAGAGAGAGAGAGAGAGAGAGAGAGAGAACCTGGCTGAGCACCAAGTTCAATCACATGTAGCTTTGATGTGATTTGCCCTGCATTGGTAGTTTTCGAGGCAAAGCAAATAAGAGTGGAAGGGTTCTCATTTCCAGCAACCTGAATAAGAATTCACACAGTAACAGTTTCCAAGTCAAAAAAAAGATATGCAAGATAAAAGGAGCATACAGATAAGCATGTAAGCATCATAGCGCACAAATAAAAAGGTACACACATACTTTGAATGAAGCAAATGATGCAGCATGTGCTTCAAGAGCTTGACTACGTTGCTGATCAACAGAAAAAAGCTGCATATTCCCTTTGACCAGTTGAGGCCTCTACAATTGGAAAACAAAGTGGAATTAGAGACACCAAATTATGTGAGAGAGAAAGAAAGAGAGAGAGTTTTGAGCAAATCAAAGAAAATAATAAATTTAACATTTATCACCTAACATAGGCTACTTGCTACAAAATTTGACCCAAACAAAAACAGCACCGAGCCACATCATCTAAATAATAGTAGATTGAACAATAACTTCTGTAACACATTAAATGAGACAAAAGTATGTACTAGCATACAAAATATGAGACGTCATTTGCATCCTCTAAACCTTAAATGGGAAAAACATCCCTGAAAGATGAAACATGACAGAAACTAGTGGAGTTAGATTTTTTGTTCTTTTCTTTCTGAAACGTGATACCCAGGTTAGAATTGAGTGTTTAAAAAAACCAAGTAATATCACTATGCTTCTGTGAAGAACTTAAATTTTTTTCAATATTTTGAAACTGAAATGGCAGTAAAGGAAAATTGCTTTAATAAAATACGCCTTATTATGGCAATATTCTCAGAATATCAACAATATTAGGGAGGGGTCATTCCTCTTATTAATCTTACAATCTCCCAACACCCTTTGTACCACAATTTCCAAGAATTCCTCCAAAAGCAAGGACAATATTCATCTTCAACAACACTCGGTGCCTTGGAGAACAATTATAGCTTTTGATCTGAAGAATATAGGGATTTTATTATAAACTGTCTGAAAAGCCCTAATATAAGAAAGGGAAAAACAGAAGAACAGAGATGAAATTTGGAGGAAAACCTAAATAGCTGCATTACTTAGCGTTGGATGAACTCGGTCATATATTTATATTATTAAAGGTTTCATAGTTACAAAAACCACATGCATTTTCTAAAATAAGATAGTCCCTAAATTTCCTATATTTACAAAAAATCCCAACTTTGTTTCTTAACACACACCCTCATGCTAGTGCATGGATAAATCTACCATCCACGGCTTAGAGAATGTATCTGACAAAACCCTTTAATAACAGCATTGGTGAGAATGTACCTAACAAACCAGCTTACAGAATATTGCACATTTGTATCACTTGATGTCTTGCTACTTTTTGTATTATATCATTCCTCTAATTACTTTCTCCACCAAATCTACTTGAATCATTTTCCTTTATTATAGGGTAGTTCACAGAAAAAGGGCAAAAAATAATTGCAAGAAGTATGTTCCACCAACGATAATGAAGCACATAATCAAGGTCATCAGCTACGACATCAATAAATACCTCAGGTGCACCAGGAGCGATGCCAATCAGGACCAGCCATTTTTCAGCAGGGTCACAGCGGTAGTTAATTATTTGATTGTTTGATAGATTAGCTGTTCTATCAAACATCTTTACAGGCTCCGAATCACCTGCATATGCATTTGAGGCCATCAAATCAACCAACAGAAACTCTAAACTAATTATTGTCACCATATAAAAAGATTGGAGGTAGAGGACAAGCTAGTAGAAAAATAAACACGGTAAAAATTGAACAAAAAAAAGTTATCACCTTCTATCGACCAATGGTACACTGAGGTTTGTGTGACCAAACCCAACATCTTTGGAGTGATCCACTTCCAAAACACAACCTGCACTTATTGCATGGTGAGAAGAATGAACTTGGGTATCATTCAGGAAAAAGAGAAGTATGACTTGAGTGAAATCAGTCACGTGGCTATGAAACAGTTAGAGTGGACCTGCTCAGGCATCTGATGTGATTTCATTTTTGCCTTCATCTCAATGTTGAATATTTGTAAGTGGTCCTGAGTAGTTCCCGGAAGTTGAGCTTCAAATAAATGGCATAACTCAATATCAGATATTCAATAAGATTCCCAGTAATATATATATATATATATTAACAATATACCAAATAAGTTATATATTTACCTTTCAGTAAAGAAACCATGATCAAATTCAATTTAAAAAATTAGGAAAAAAGAAAAAGAACTATGATCAAATAAGTCTAGACAAGTTACAATATGCTGTAGAACTTAAATTCTAGTTCATTAACAACTATGGTCAGAAAACTGAAGATGAGGGAGGTAGCAGTGAAGAAGTCTTAACATTGAAGAGGATCCTTCGATGTTTTCAGCAGGTTTCCATTTTGAAGGTGAATCTGTCCAACAGCTCTCTTGTTGGGGTAGAGTGTTCAAGTGAGGTGATTCAGTCCTTGGCCTGGTGCTTGCATTGCAGGGTGGGGAAGCTTCCTATCATGTACATTGGCTTCCAGTTGGAGGTAAGCCAAGGTCAAAAGCCTTCTGGAATCTAGCGGTGGAGAAATTTGACAAGAAGTAATCATTATTGAAGAAATGGTACCTATCTCTGGGGGGAAGGATTACTCTGATCAAAGCTTGTATGTCTAACCTATTAGTGTATTATATGTTTCTCTTCAGATTGCGTAAGTTAGTTAATGCTAAGTTGGATGATTCAAAGGAATTTCTTATGGGGAAGGTCAAAGCAAGAGGAAGAAAATTCATCCGTTAAAGTGGAGTGATGTCACCAGCCCAAGAGTGACGGGGGCTTAAGGCTTTGCAAATTCGGAAAATAGAAATTTGGTGCTTCTGGCTAAGTGGTTATGGAGGTTTGGGAAGGAATGGAAGCCTTATGGGAAGGATTCATGAGGTTGGGTGCCTAAGTTTGTTCCCGGGGATCATGCGTCTAGTCTATGGAGGTCCATTACTAGTGTTGGGGAGGAGTCCAATGTTAGAGGGGAGGTCTTTGCCAAAGGGGTGGGTTTCTTAGCTGGGGAGGAGAGAGGAGATCGTTTTTTGTTAGATGATTAGGTTGGGATGTCCCTTGTGCAATTTGTTTCCAAGACCGTTTCATGTGGTGTCGAATAAAGAGTTTTCAGTTGGTGAGTGTTATGTTGGGACTTGGGAGTGGGACAAGTACCTCTTGGGCAGTGCCGTTTAGGAGAGCCTTGCGTCAGTCAAAAGAGGTATCGTATGGGAGTTGTTGTATTTTCTAACATTTTTGTTTGCAGGGAAGGCAAGGACAAGCACATCTGCAAACACTCGCCGTCAGAGTTTTTTTTCTCAACAAAGGCATTTTAGCTTTGGAGGGTCGCCTCTTTCTAGACCACCCTGTGCTCTTGCTTGGTTGTGCCTAGCTCCTCCAGGTGTGGAGGTTTTCTGTTGGCTGGCTAGTGCGGGAAGAGTGACTACGACAAATGTTCCGAGCTGGAGAGTTATTCATTCAGATAATATCTCAACTTCTTGCGTCACGTGTGGAGGAGAGGAGAAGCAATCTCTTTCTAAACTATCATGTGCTCTTGCTTGGTTGGGCCTGGCTCCTCCTCAAGGGGAGGCTTTCTGTTGGTTGGCTATTACAGGGAGAGTGTCTACTGCAACTTTTCTAAGGAGAGGTATTCATTTAGATAATATCTCAACTTTTTATGTCATGTGTGGAAGAGAGTTGACAATATTCTATTCAATTGAAAGCCTTTGAATGGCTTGTGGTGCGGCGAAGGTTAAGGGAGTGGTGCCTTGGTGTGCTTCTTTGATAGGCGTGTTGACTAATGTGAATGAAGCTCCAGGAGGCAAACCTAGTCCAACGGGCTTTAGAGAGATCCTTGCATGTGTTCTAAGGGAGTAGGAATCAAGAATTCTAACGAAGCTGAAGTGCCAGCAATCTTGGAGGCCTTTAGAATTTTCTCGTTATTTTCAAGATAATACCATTGTAGAGCGATTCTTCCAACGCTATTTCATGGGTCATTCGTGAATCCCAAACCATGGAAGCTTCAATCTTGTTTCAATGAGATCAAAGTTTTAGCAGCCGATATTCGAGGGGACATTCATCATGTCATTAGGTCGGCAAGTGGGTTGGGGGATGCTTTGGGCTAAAGAAGGTTTAATAGGTCTTAGCATTGTCTCTGTGGAGGATAAGTCCCTTCTACCATATTGTTGCTTTCTGGGTTTTTTTCTTGTTCCTTTATTTTTATGAAGTGGGTATCCCTAAGGCCTTTGGCCCAGCAGGACTAGTCCCCTGGGTAGTGCCCACTAAACCCACACAAATGTACACTGGGCAAATCTAGGGCAATTTTCGAACCCAAGACATGGGGAGCAAGCCCATGCCTTATGCCACTCCACCAACTCCCAAGTGGGTCTTTTCTTGTTCCTTTCTTTTAATAAAATTTTAAAGCGTACCATTCAACCAAAAAAAGAAAAAAGATAAGAAAAAAGATGGAGAGGGTGTTGCCATGAGGGCAGTGATCACCAACGTCCAAGGTATTCTAGATCATCTCTTAAAACCCATGTATATTCAGTGGTCTTCATCTCAAGAAAATATGAGTTTATATAACAGTATATTCAACAGCCAAATTGCTAAGATTTCATAGAATGGCTCTTCAAATCAATGCTACAAATCTGCAGGGAAGGAGGAGAAGATTGAGGAACCACTACAAGTATTTTATTTAACGTCAATAGAACCACTGAGACTCCTTTATGGCCATCATGTGTCGGCCACATGGCCCAAAGGCCATCAGTCTGTATATGTTTTGGAAAAGTAAAAGCAGAAATTCTTTTGTTGAACATCATTCAGACCATTGCAAGGGACCAAAAAAGCAAAGGAATCTTGCTGCTTGGCATTTTACTTTTCCACTGTTGCCTGAAATCATGGTTCAAAATAGCAGTCTTGGTCGCCATCGCGGTCACAGTCATCATCATGGTTGACCATAAAAAGCAATTAGATGCGACGCTGCGTCACAGTCTGTTGCGGCAATTTCTTCCTTTTTTAATAAAAAATTGAAGGAAAAAAAGACCAAATAAATAATATCGGAAAATGCTAGAAAACAATGTCATTTATCATTAGTACTAATTATTAAAAATGTTAAGTTTTAGTGTCAAATCTTTGGCCCATCTATATAACTTATAAATCCATCAATATAGCCTGTGTTTTAAATCCAAACCACTCAAAATAACCATCACCCCTTGTCAGTACTTAGTACTGTGAAAAAAGTTTGACTCCAATCGGAGTTGGGCTCACCATCAAATTGACCATGCCATGCAATTAGAATGATTAGATTATAAAATACAGCACTTGATGATTTAGCATTTAATGATTTTAGATTGAAAGATCGCAAGACCCAACTTCATCCAATAGGACTAAGGCTGATGGTTGAATCGAACATAACAAAACACTTGAAATTTTCTTAGGATGTTTTATAGTGATAAATATGACAATGACCCAACTCTTATTGGAGTAAAACTTGTTGAGGGCCCATTCGATGGATATTTATCTTTACTAGTTTAGATTATTGATAAGTTAGCCCAATTAGAGGGTGCTCGACCATTAAAAAAATGCTCCTAGGTTAGTGTAGTTGGTGGGTGCTTGGTATATTTCTCTTGTACCAGCTCACCGATGAGTGGTTATTTATGTATGGTATTTCATTAGTTGTAATCTTTACTGTTACTGATAAAAAAATATGCTCCTGAGATATTTCTCTTTACTGTTATCAATATTTCTCTTGTACCAGCTCACCGATGAATTTTACTGTTACCGATATAAAAAAATGCTCCTAAGAACTGAGCCACCATCAGATAGGCCATTATAAAATGTGTAGTTTTATAAGTAATCAATTTGATAGTGGGCCCAACTTCAATTGGAATACAATATTAAAAATTGCTGAGGGCTCATATTGACTTCGAGTAGTTTAGATTTTCCATGAGTGGACCCCAGTAGAGGGTAAGTATAAAAAGGTTTAGGTAGCTTGAGAAGAATTTTATAGGCTCCGTGATGGGGCTCACTTATTAAAATGTATAACCACTCACATTTGAGTGGTTTAGGTTTTTTTCATTTTAGGTGGGCCCCACTATGGAGCCCACTCATTTCACGTGATGAAGGGTAAGGCCTCCAATAAAATAAAATAAAATAAGGTAAAAAAGTTAGGGCCTTCGGCCCCTTCCTTCCGATGAAAGAGAGAACAAAGGAGATTGAAAAGAACGAAAGCGGAGGGGAGGAAAGTGAAGAAAGGGAAGGAGGGAAGAAATGGGTAGAAGAGGAGGCAAATACAAGCAACAGCAACAGCAAGAGCGAGAAGAACCTGATGTGCAGCCTTTTTTTATATTTCTGCTCTGCTTCTCCTTCTTCCCTGCTTTCTTTTTCCCCCTTACAATTGGAAAGTTGCACACTAAGTTTCGGTGGATATCAGCCGTTATGGTCATTACGTCCATTTTTTCAAAAAATATTGGTAGTCACGGCTGATATTTCCCCCTTTTTGGTGATACAAACCAAGACAATACAGGTATCTCAATAAAATACTGGTCCAGTCCTTACCAATACCAACAAATATCAACTAATACCGGTATTTCAAACCATGACTGAGACTCTCCTTTCCAAGAGACAGGGTTAGAATGAGAATTCAGCCCTCGAGGGGAAAAGGCTGAGGTGACACATCCAGAATCCATGTTCCACAGGCATGCCCATGTGAACCATCGGTGTCAAAGATCATATATGTTAACATGAGTGTTCACAAAATTCTTTTCCACATCATATTTCATTTTTTTATCATAATAGTAAAAGATTTTATTAAGAACAAAGATAAAAGACATGAACAGTGGAAAAAGTTTTTTAAAAAGAAAAAACTAAGCCCCAAATCAATTAAGGCTACCTTAAAGCATGGACACGCCTATATATATCAGAAGATTTGATTGACCAAGCAGGCAGAAAAAAAAAAAAAAAAAACTACAAGAATTTGGGATCAGTAAGACAATAGCAACAAATCATCTGAAAGTACGGACTCTTTCTAATAGTAGGTACAGCATCAATCATGGTTATAGCTAAAAAGCAAATACAACTTAGACTTGAATAATTGATTTTGGTATGATTAAAAATCAGCGCATGATTGGCATATTTATTATATTGAACTAACATGAACCAAAGTTCCTTAATGTTGAATCCATAACTCAGAAGTACAATGACCTACAAAGTACTGGATGCAACTAATAGAAAATTCCAAGTATCAGTGATATCACAACTGCACAGAATTTTTCAGATCTCATCTATTAACCAAAAGAAAAAGTAATGAGATACTGAAAATTGTAGGATATCAGATGTAAGCTAAACAAAAACATACGGTGATAACTCTATCGATTGAAAAAAAAAAAAAAGAATTAAACTATCATGTTAGACACCTTTCAGTGCAAGAATTCTGCTATTTGGATTCATCAGAGCTGAATCTGCAGTGATTGGCCTCCTCAGCGGCTGCATAGGCATGTTCATGTCGATGATCACCACACTGTTCTGCGGCGCCGTCTCTCGGACGCAGATGTACTTCTCAGACTCCATCGTAACATGCGTGAAAGTGATGAATTGAGGATTTATACCAAGAGATGGCAACTGAAATCGAATCAAAATCAAACAAAACACAGATCTGCTCAATACAACAAGTTACAAAATCACAAAAAATCACAAATTCTCAAAACACGAGTTGAGCTCAGAGCCACTCAAAAACCAGCAACTTCCCGCAAAGATCTAACCATCGATACAGAGATCATCGATCTCTCTATAGATCTCAATAGATCTAGAAGAGAAACCGGTGAATCAATTAACCTAGATTCAAAACTAGGTCTCAATCCGGAGAAAACGGGATCTCACCTCCAAAATCAACTCAAAATCAACATAGTCACAAAACTTACCGTCAAGGCCTCTTTCATGGTGATCGGAGCATTTGCTGCAGCCATGACGCCCGGATCGACGGTTCCTCACCGTCGGATTCGAGAAAAGGAAGGACAAGGTGTGGAAGGGTTTGGTTTTGGAAAACCGCCGAAGCAACTAGATCTGATGCAGAAAAACCCTCAAGAGAAAGAGAGATCTGAGAATGGAGGGTAGAGCCCGGTGTTTTGCTTAGTTCTGTCCCTCGTCAAATGAGAGATTCGATTAAAAGGAGAATAGTGTGGAATTGGAATTTTTAGAGGAGGAGGGGAGAGAGAGAGCGATCTAAAGCAACAACTAAACAAGGGTGGTGTTTAATGAATGCTAGAGTCCGCTGTGGTGCGTATTGCGCTTATAGCCACTTTTGATGTTGAGTAGGACAGCGGGGAGTGCCGAATTTATGGCGTAGGAGTTAAGTATCCGCACTCCGCAGGGTCCATCCGGTGCGTATCTCACTCAGCAAGGGCGGGACCCGGGTCTAATCAGGCCATTGACTAGTATGCTAGACCCATATGGGATGCAAACGGGTATCGAATCTTTGTGGGCTCCTGCTGTGGGAAAGAAACCTTGCGGATTGCAAATGCTAATCTTTGATGATGATGATGATCGAGTGAATACTTATAGCTCCCGGCTCTTTTAAATGAGCAATCCTGATTCTTGAGTAGTCAATTACAATTTTAAAATTTTAGGATTTCTCGGGAGTGTGGCCTTGGCATATAGGCAACTGCTTAGTGTAATATGGGCCCACATGATTCTTATATAATATTCTTATGGCATGAATATTGTTATATTCATCCACCCATTTCCTTAGACTAAAAGTTACTGCTTTAGGATACTCATACAGCTTTCCTTTGTATTTTATCTGCTGTAGAAAATATAACGTCTTTGATGATGATTGAGTAAATACTTATAGTTCCTGTCTCCTTTAAATAAGTAATCTTGAGGAGTCCATCACAATATCTATTAGTTTAGAATATAATCTATTTACCTAAAAAAGATGTATTTTGATAACTTAGAAAGTATCTAACGATATCCCATTTTTTTTCAAAAATCTTCATATTATATTATTCAAGGATATGCTATATAAAATAATCTTTAAAAAATATTTTCTGGGTACGAATGGAAAGTTTAAGTAAAAACCATAAGAGAGTTCATGAGCAACTATAATTATAATGGCCCACTATAAGTTTTAACATTTATGAGTCCTACTGTTAGATTGCCTCCACGGTGCTTACAAATTTAATGTGGGATCTTATGGCCATATCACCACTACATAGCCCTTGTTAATTATCAATATTATGTGGGTCCTACAAATGTCACACTCGGGGCTTTCATTGTGATTGCCAACATTAGGTGGGTCTCATATTACCAAAATTAGCAGGGTCTCATGATTACCAAAATTGAATTATGTGATTATAATTATCAATTTACTATCATTAAATAGATTCCACTATTTGATAGCTCTCCTACCGTTAATATTACTACCAATGTAAAATGGGTCCTGCAATGATTTCTTATAAAAAAGCTAGATATGGCCATTTGTGATAATCACCATTAGATGTTTTATAGTATAGTTACCAACATTTGGTGGACCCATCTTAATTAAACAACATTATTTGGATCTCATTATTTAAATTTAATCTTATATTTCTTTTTTACAATAGATGGGTCATACCATGATTATCAACACATGTGATTACTAATTAGTGGGTCCTATGTTGGGTTAATTGATTATATTCTCTTCATATCTTATTTGGTGCATCATCTTAAATAGTTTGGATATACTGGGAGAGTCTGATGTGGGGCCCACATGATAGGGCATGCCACACGATTTTACATAATAATCTTATAGCATGAATTTTGGGGCACTCATACACCCACGTCCTTAACTAACTAAGCTACTGTTTGGATGCTCCTCAAAAGTATAGAAAAAATACTCACAAGTGGTTTTAAATGAAGGTACAAAGCAGATATATGAAAAAAGCTTAGACGGGAGGTCCCCTCCCAAAGACCATAGTAATTCAAATCCTAAAAAGTCAACGTGTCATGTGCATCCTCGTTGTTATATCCTTTGCCTTTGATGCCATTCACAGTTTGCCTCTTTAATTCATTGGTGAGGTCCAATAGTGGATTCAGGATTTTTCATTTTTAGTGGTGCTAGCAATGGTCAAGTTAAGAAGTTAAATAATAAAATAAAAGTTTTTTAAGATGTTATTTTAAAAATCTCTCGAATCTCGCTGGTGCAGTCGCACAGGCATCATAACCATAGTTGTCTATTCCATTTTGTTTTGGCTGGATTGGCCGAAAATTTTCATTCTAGTCCTCCAATTGAAATAGAATAGGGCAAAAAAAAATCCGATTTGAATTCCAGTCCATTTCGGTTGCCTATTTAGGTCAATTATAGTCCATTTCGATTCATGGCACAATTTTTACTGTTTTTTATTTTTCTTTCTCAATATTCATATCAAGAGACATGTATAATTTATATTTTATATTTTCTATTATATATTTGTATATAATTTTTTACTTTTTATTATTTCAAAAAGTTACTCCGAAAAGTTTTGCCGAATTTCCGAAATATTGAAATATTCCATCTTGGATACTTAGACTGAAATGGAATTGACAACTATGATTGTAACACGTAGGTCTGTCCTCAGTGGGGCTTATTTATTCCATATAATTGAATACGTTGAAATTATAAGTATTTTATTTATAAATGGTCAAAATGGAGGAAAAAAAGATATGGTCATAAGAAAAGAGGAATAAAACCTTTGGATCTTCATGAAGCAGGTATGAAACTGGTTTTGGATCCATGAGAAATTCAGATCTAGATTTACATCCACGGATATAAGACCGAAAACATTTGGATCGAGAACCGAATCCTTGCATTTTATGACTCAAAAGACTACGATCTCCAGGCCAAACACATCATAAATTAAAATGGTATAAACCTTTTATTTTGGTATCAGCAAAAGGGCTGGGACCTTGAGGAGACAATTCAGATGTGTTAGATAGTAGCAACTCACAAATGCAGGGTGCAGCTGGGTTCAAGGCCTCGTAGTGATTATATCTATATTTGTACATTATAACCTACGCCTCTCCACCTTACACTCTTTGCCTTCGCTTTTTTAATAATCCTTCCAAAGAGCTCATTTAACCTCGAATTCCTAGGTAACGAATGCCCATGTATTTTATACAAACAAAGCCCTTGATATATTTTTCTTTATAAAAAGATTGAAAAAATGATAACAACAACAACAATAATACTAATAATGAAAATGAGCATGCTACAGACCATTACCAACATAAATGATGCATCGAAAAATCTGGTGACTGGTTGGTTTAGGTCTGGTTGGGAGTATGCTCATGACCTGGCCTGTTGGCATAATATTCAGACCTTGGATGCAGTCGACTGGTGATGAAGGTCAGATCCGAGTACAGATTAAAAAACAAAAGGTCAGATTCGAGCCCCTCCCATTTGCAAAATATTTATGGCCCTTTTGTGTTAAAATATGCTAGGCCATGTGGAGCTTTTTAAGGACATGAAGGCGCAACCGTGGCCCAATTAACTATCATCCATATATTAGACCCAGGTTCATCCCCCTGGACTCGGAGCTAACCCCAAAATTTTCAAAACAATTTAAAATTGGGTCCAATTTGAAACTATACCTGATTTTTTTCCACTTAAAAGCCCTGAGAATCTTTGGGACCCATATTGTTCCATATAAAATTAAAAAAAAAACTTATAAACCATAATTACCTGTAACTCAAGTTATATGCTTTTTTGAGGGGTTAGATGGAAAGAACTACAAAACTTCCTGTAAGTTCCACATTAGGCTATCCAAATCCAGTGATAATAAGGTTAGCTGTTCTTAATCTTACAGCAATTTTTTTTTTTTTTTGGCAAACATGGTTCCATGGTGAAATATTTTAGGCGCTTCATGTTAATATTTTTTACAAATTTGAGGCATTTTATACGTTTCTTGTGAGGGCAGGGCCTACTAAAGAGCCCGAAAAGCAAATATATGTTGTTCTTCTAAAAACAATGAAAACACATTCCTTGCATGAAAATGTTGTGCTGCGACAAACTGGAAGCTGAAATCGAAAAGAGAATTCACTAAATAAATAATCCAAAGCAAATATTCCACCAAGGGCTATGCACTTGTGCACTGTGCACTGTGCATGAGTTTGAATCTCTTGTAAGATAAAAAAAAAAAAAAAAAAACAAGCCCCGGGCACATGATTGAAGTGGCTAAGATTATCACAAATGAATTGTGGGCTAAGTTTGGAGAGATATGGTGGTTATATATTATTAAGTTACACTGGAGGCTACAAGGATCATAGCTATATGGAATTTTATCTAAATGCACTATGCACCAAACATAAAGGTGGTTTTTCTGATAATTTTCTCTTTTTAATATTAGAAGTATTCTCATGTTTTTCTATTCTTTGACTTTAACTGTTCTTTCCAATGCCCTTTTTATTTTCTACCCTCTTGTCTTCTATTTTTGCTAGTACTGAATAATCCATTTTTTCCATTTTTAATTGGTCACTATATTCTTTTTTTAGATGTAGGCATTTTTTAAGGTTATTTGATTCCTCCAATTGCTCACGTCATTAGTTCCTTTCATTTTCCTCACTTTCTGCTGGGTGGATTGGTGGAACCTTTCAATATTTTTATTTTTTAGGATTCTTTATTTCAACTAAAATTTCCTAACTTTTCAAATCTTTTTTTTCCAGGTTTAATGTGTTCCCTAGCTTAGAAATGGACCAAGCCTATGAGACCCACCTACTCCCAAGATCAATCTAAGCTCTTCATAGACACTATCCCCTCTATAAAATGCCACCTGCTGAAAACTGACACTAATCTAAAATTTGATGTTCCCCCATTGGATCATATAAAAGTTGATACTCATTTGGCTTTATCTAAAGTTTAAAGCTTTGACAACTTTTAGGGCACTCAAAACAATACCTCCTGCAGTCAATGGATGGTTTCCATTTAGTGGTAGATAACTGATCACCTCTGTCAAGCCCATCCATGCTCCATGATTCCCAGAGGGAGTTGAGGATGGTCCCACAAGCTACTCAGCTAGCAGGGAAATATAATTCTTCTTCCGGGACAGGATGAAGCCTTGGTTGAAAAGAAAAGGCTTCTACAGGACTCACCCCCGAAAAGGTAAGAAAGGTATAGTTCATAGCTTCACATGGAGTCGCATTCTAGGAATTTTTTGCATGAGCTGTTAGTGAAGCATTATTAGCATAATTGAAACCCTCCCACACAAACTTATGTGAATTGGCACTCATGTTTATTTGAGATCATTGACCATCACATCCCGTATTACACCTTGAAGCTTTCCATTCAAGAATTACAATGAATTGATTAAAGTGATTTTTGGAAGCATCATACCACGCCATTCAGCGTCCACCTCCTATAGAAATTGCAGGGTGCCTTTAAGGGGAAACCCAAGGTGTTAATGTTGGCGTTGAAATGTGCCTTTAAAGGGAAAACCCAAGCTGTTTATGTTGGCATTTTCTTTTGGAGTAGAAGCAGAAAGAATCTCTGTCTTGCTTTAGCAGATTTGGTGGACCGATTCCCTGGGCATACCAGATACCAAAAAACATATTTGTGAGCATATAAAAAAATAACATTGCACACTATTATGCTAGGGTACTCTCGTTATAAGCCACACACTACTGATGACGACTTGTTATCTAACTTGTTACGTAGACTCTGTTACAAAAGCCCCCCCCTAAAGTCCATTGAAAATCTTCAGCTGTATGATTTAAAGTTAAAAAACCGAACAGTCCAAATAATTGGACGGCTTAACTAGTGGCATCTTATAGACTAGTAGACCTGCTTTTTTAATCACTTTCGTCAAGAGACCGTTTAAACCCCCTACCCACCATCATTATCACGTTTCTGGGTGGCACCAGAAGGCCAGGCCATGTTGTTTTGGTTGTTGGAGAGTGAACTAAGTCAAGGTACCAGATATTGGGGGTAAGTTCAGGTACATAAGAGGGGACCTAAAATACACACCCAATCCATTTACAGCCATAAATTTCAAATAGAATTCAACACCGTTTAAAGAAGATAAGTAAAAAAAAAAAAAAAAAAAAAGGACCCAATATGGACAGATAAAAAGAATCATTAAATAAGTACATGGAAGGGGAAAAAAAGGAAGTTACAATAAAGAATATAATTAGCACTGTTAACTTCTCCATGTTGGAGCTTTGAAAGAATCAATTAAATAGGTTAATGATACAAAATGCTCTGGTAGTCAATGTGAGGCGCGTCAGCACCACAATCACCAGAATCTTCAACTACTCTAAAACTTTCATCATCGTCAACACTGCCAAAACAAATTCCCGCATGATCTCCTCTCCTAAATTTGATTAGAGTCATTCCATGCAAGTCTGCCCCTTCAAATGAAACTTCTTAATGGAATTATCATGACACTAATATCATCTGTAGAACCACGCGTCGCAGATAAGTCCACCAGTTTCTTACAGGCAGTCAGTGGTGATGGGCTGTCACCAAAATTTGTAAACAAGGGTCGAACCATATCTACTGCCTCCTGGTTGCTGACCTGAAAAACAAAGACAACAAACATCTCTACTTTAGTCGCTGGCTCGACTCATAAACAAAAATAATGTCTGGAACTGGAAGAGATAACCATGAGAGCAATAAGAAGCTGAAGAGGAAATTACCTTGTCCCATAGCCCATCAGAGGCAAGGATTAAGAATTCACACTCTGGTTTTAGTCTGATGATCTTTGTCTCTGGCTCTGGTATTACCCACGTCTTAAGATGGGAGTCTCCAAGCCCTCTAGACACAGCTAAGGTTCCTTGTAACCTCCACACCCCACGGCAGCAATCAACATAACCACCCTGCAAAATGAAATTTCTCTTAATCTTCAGTTTCAATCCAAAATGAGGACAACAATAGCAAACTAGGACTAAGTTCAATAAGAACAAACCACTGTTACTAGAAAACAAGATGAAAGATCTTCACAGGAAGGCAGCTGAAGAGAATTTATCATCACTAAAGGTAGAGGGGAGGACTGTAAAGACCAATTGCTAGGCCTCAGCTATTGATAATGGAAGACTGATACTTGCACAAAGACAACTGAAGAAACATGGCCAACAGCCCCATTTATGAATTGTCTTAAGATTGAATAGAACTATAGGGCCACTTCATGCTAATCCCTATTTCCATTCAAGACCAGTATCATCAGATGATAAAGAATGAATTGACAGAATAAATGATCATCTATCTCAACTGTCAAGGATCGAAGTGCAATGAGTTAATTTGTCTGAAATCTAGAAGGACCATTATCAAGATCTACACTAGTCAGATCATCTTAACAGTGTAAGCATCAGACTTTCGCTATATTGAAAGTAGACTATTGCATCTAATTCTAAACTATTAATTTGCAAGCTCTTCTTCAAATGGCAAGGAGTCAGATATTGAAAGAATTGGGGCTTACCAGGCTCTCAATTCTGGCCTTTTCATCTTCTCTGGAAGGGCGATGATCAACTGTCAAAGCCTCTGCAACCCCACCTTTGCACAAAACAGCACGGCAATCGCCAGCATTGGATACAACAATATCACCGTCCCTGATCAAAGCAGTCACACAACAAGTTCCTCCTCGAACCTCCTCTTTCAGAAACTTCGAATCCGTAGTCAAATACCCCTTCCTCACAGCAGCCACAACCCCACCATCTCCTCTTTTCATCACTTCATCCATTATGTTCTTATCCAAATTCTCAGAGGCAAATTCAGCAGCTCTAGCACCTCCATGCCCATCAAAAACACCAAAGAAAGCCTGCAATATATAGGGAAGATCATAAACACGTGCTCATCACTTAAAAAATCTTCAACTAAGAGATCAGATTTCTTTACTGGGTTTTCAAAAGAGGAAAGATCTAGCATATGCTCCTGCCCAATTGAGGTGCAGAACACAGACTAGACTGGAGTAGGTACAACACGGATTCAACGGTCGAATCAAGGTTCATCTTGTTAGGATACTTAGATAATCCAAGTACAATTCAACCAAACTCTGCCAATTACAAAATCCCATCCGCAATCCCCAAAAATTCGTTCTTTCTACCGTTTCACATCCCAAATTGGACCGTTATTTCAAACATACAATAAAATCTCCCAATCCCTCTTTCCCCTTCTAAAAATCATAACTTTCATAATTCAACCCAAACAAAACAGTAAGAAATTAAAAAAAAAAAAAAAACCCCAACTCAGCATACCTGTTTGGCATCTCCTTGAAGATCAACCACCGCCACATGCCGATCCTCCATCGCTTCCCTCCTCCCCTTCTTACAGAAAACAGAAAACCTCGAAGTCTCGATCTCCACCTCCGTCGGCCCCTCCGGCACCTTCTCCGCCGTGGAGAAATTCAAAGAAGACGTCGGAATATCGATCCTCGCAGGCCTCTTCCTCTTCAAAACCGTCGAAGAAGAAGACGAAGCCAAAGACGTCGAAGGAGGATCCGGATCTACAACACAGGCGTCGATCTTACAAGCCCTACTCGCTTGCTTCTGCAAGCAGCGAAGCCGAAAAGAAGAAGGAGAAGACAAAGAAGAAGAAGGAGAAGAAGTCAAAGCAGAAGGAGATCCGATTAGGGTTAGGGTATCTGGCGACGAAGCGCTCTTGCAGAGGAGAGAGACTCGCGGAGAGAAAACGGGAGAGCCCGAAACTGCAACGGCACAAGACATGTTTCGTTTCAGAGAGAGAAGAAGAAGAAGCCGTTTGCGTTTTGTTCGATTGTTTGATTGTCTGGTTTGATGAGAGGAAATGATTTTTCCGTTGTGGCATATAAATGGGAGTGGGTGGAGTCGTGGTGTCAAACGAGCAGTGAAACGAGCGTGTCATCCCCTCTTTCTAGGGAACATACGGTAGAAGATCTCGGCCGTCCACGTATGTGCGTGTGTGGTGATCGCAGCTGTTGGAGTGGGGAGTCAAACGGAAAGTTCAGTTTTTCTACGTTGAGTGGTGCTGGAATTGTTTATTCGTTTCTCCACGAGGAGAGGGGGTTGTGTAATGTGCTGGATGGGGACACGTGGCACATGATGACGTTGAAGATCATCTAGATTTTCGGTACAACACGGAGATGGATTGACTTGAGCGGGTTGCTTAATGCTTAAGCTTATCGATCAATCGTGGGCTTATATTTTGTAGGAATTTTTATATTTGGAAAGAAAATATTTATCATCATCAACACTAGCACAATAACCGTCCTTACTGTTAGGATTGCAAATGATATTCAAAAAATGGGGTCTGAAACCCAATTTAGCTTTCGCTTGATAAACGGGTTGAGTTTCAATCCATATAGATTTCGATCTATGGACCCGGGACTCGGCATATGAGTCTTCAAAATTAATTTTTTTGAGACATTCTTATATATAATAGCGGAGGTGGCAGACTTGATGCAATGTTATAATTAGTTGAATGATATACTTATTTTAATAAAAAATAAAAAATTATAAGAAATTAGAATATATTTTTGAACTAGATTTTAGTCCTTTAAGTGAACCCAATACTGGAATCAGATCATGGATTTTCTATCGGAACCAGGTCTGGAACCAACAAATCATGTTCCGAGTCAAAATTGGACACGGAACCGTTATTTAGAAACGAGTCCGAGTCTACTTTGGTTTCGATCTGAAACCGTTATTTAGAAACGAGTCCGGATCTACTTTGGTTTTGATCCGGAACCGTTCCATTTGCAACCCTACTTATGTTGCTAATTAAACATCTATACACTTTAAAAACATATATAAAGAAAAAATAATAATTAATTATCACTATAAATAGATTGCAAATAGAAAGAGGAATGAGTCGAACAAATTTTTTTTTTTCTTCATCAATGATTAATGAAAAACATCATACACACCATTAAAGAATAGCTAACTTTAAGAAATCTAGAAAACATATTATATGTAAATCTGTATTATACGCCAAAGCAAATTTTTAGAAAGAAAAGAAAAGAAAAGAAGAAAAGACCATGAACATGAGTAGAAAAATAGTAGAAGTAGGATACAAAGGGAGTAGGAACAAATAAATAGAAGTTGAGTAGAAAGAGAGGTATTGTAGAAAGGAAGATGGAAAATGGAAAATTTGAAAGCAAATTTAGGAATTGCATGAAATAGGAGTCAGTGCTTGTATGAGGGAGGCGTCGCAGAAAGGATGAAGGAGAATGGAAAATTATAAAGTAGATTTAAGTGGTTGCGTAAGATAGAAGTGAGTAGTTGTGTGAGATGAGAGATAAGAAAGGAGTTGCATAAGAGGGAAATTACTATTAGAAGTGGGGAGATGATGCGATGTGTTCATGGGATAACTAAAAAGTCCAAATTACAACCGATGGTTAAAATTAGTACCGAAATGCTTTCCTTTAATATATTATAACCGGTTATTTATGCTAAGTAAAATCAAGATGATGAATTGACCATGATGAAAGTAGTTTTGTTAAAGTGCAGTCCAAATCTATGGGGCATACATAATACTTGATTGAGCCCGCTTTAGATTAGTATAGCCTTTGATAATCTTGTTATTCCATGACCAATCTTACACTTATTGGACTTTCACTTGCTATTGGTTAGGATAAAAAGATATCTACCTTTAAAATGCATTCCATTAAATTCTAGGACGTTAAATCAAGGGTTAAGATAATGTGATGGGGCTAATTTTTTTTCACTTCTTCCTCTCAATAAGAAAACCTTCCCGTTCACCCTTCTCATATTGACCAACGTATAAAGTGGGCTCTAGGAGCTAAAGTGCATATTAGCAATAAGCCTCCTCATAGGAGAACATTGCCCGTTTTCTTATAATCATCGGGGAGGAGATTGGAAGAAACACTTGGGCAAAAAACCATTTCAATAGTATCTCTAGCATTTTTTTTTAGAAAGTCTAACACTTGATTTGTAGTTGTTAAGTTGTAAAGTTCATAGTTTCATAGATCATGTTTTCTTAAAAGGTTCACATATTTATTAATCATGTTTTACAGCTTGGACGAGAGTTAAATTAGAGTTATATTCAGTCATAGGGAAAAAATAAGTGTAAATTTGTGGACTCCATGGTATACCAATTACCAGTTAATGGTCTTCCAATTAATCATTATTAATCCACATGATTCCTAATTGCAATGTCTTGAGAAGTTACCGTTAAGAGCTGGGCTTGACTTTATTTTATTTTATTTTATTTGGTGGGTCCAGTGGCCAGAAATATAGAAGGAAACCTGCTCCTCCAAGAATCGATCCCTCCTAGAGAGTTATGGGAGCGGATGTCGCGGTCCACAGACACTGTGGGCCTGACTTAAATTGTGCGTGTTAGGACTTGAGACTTTCACAATTCAGACCAAGGACAGAGAAAGCATGGCTCATTTATTAGCATTGTCTAGAAGCCGATCATAATTGCAAAATAAAAATATGGTTCTTTTTCCGATAAATTGCTGGAAAAATATTATGAAAAATAAACTAATTATGAAATGACCAAAATAAAAAATAGATATCATCATTTTTAACATATTTATTTCATATTATTCTGATTTATTTCAATTATATTGCAATATTTCCAAAATTCAATGAAGTGTTATCTACCGAAAAACATGCTTATACTTGAGATAGTTTTCTGAAATGTGAAACTTGCACTGTTTTGGAAATATCTTGCTGTTTAGTATCCGGGTCGTTTATGTAGATGTGAACTGAAGACATCTTTCCAATGTGAACAAAAAGTTGATGTTCTATTGAAAGTTGGGGAACAACCAAACGTCGCGTGGGGACCATCAGTGGACGGGAAAGAGGAAGGAGAGTAGAAGGTGGAGGAATGAGAGGATGGGAGTAGAAGGTGGAGGAATGAAGGAGGAAGGAGTTGCCTTTGACTCTAAATTGACTGACTGAAGGTGTGGTTGATATATTTAAGAAGTGGGCAGCTTGACTCATTAAAATCATAACCTAATTAATGGGAACTGGGTTTATGGGTTCTGGTCTGACCCGGGTTCAAGTTCAAAACAAATCTTGATTCTTGAGCTTTGTGAGTTCCTTTTTTGTTGAATTCATGATTAGGTCAGGTTTGGGGTCGAGTATAGTCCACTAATTGGATCAACTTGGACTCAGTTTTGTGCTTTCTAGATGGAATTAAGATGTTCTCATGCAGGATGCAGGAGAATGAAAAACAGATCAACGCCCTTCATTACTGCCCCGCCGGTGTAATTGGGGGTTCCATCTTTTGGATGGTCGGGATGGAAAACTCTGGCCTCCTATTGCTTGTTGGATAATATTTCTCCTTATTAGATAAGTGTGAAGTTGGGTTATAGCTATTTTTTTTATAAATTAAAGTTGCATATTCGCACATACACTATGCATGTCTCTAATCGGCTGAGCATGTTGAATCTAAATTTGAGTCGGTTCAAAATTGTACTCGTTTTACTTCAAAAGGTCGCTGAATCAAATAGGTGTCCGGTAGCTATTTATTATTGGTAAAATTTGATGGGCCCATTCGGTTTTATTGAGTTTGAAGTCCTAGGATTTCTAGGGGGAAAGATTCAAATAGACCATTAAATATTATCTCCTTTGATAGATATGTTTATCCATCACTCCCTTTTTTGACCTCTTTGGTAAATATTCACACACCCACATACACACTCTTGACCTAACTAAAGTCATTTACCATCAGTGTTGCAATAGATGTCTTTCCAGAGGCAAGGTATCTAAACACCGAGACTGACAGCATGAGGTTGCTCAATTGGTTGGCAGCCTCGCATCTCATCCAATTTTTGGAGTTATCCTATGTGTGCGGCTGAGATAATAGGGACTGACCATCTTCACCTCCTGTTTTAATCTATAGCATAGACTTTTCATCAAAACATCTAAGTGTGCAAGTATGAATGCGGTGAAAATATCATAAGAAGTTGTGCACTTAATACTTGAGAATATAAAAATTTTCCAACCCTCCCACTCCCCACAATGAGACTCCTGAGAAATGATAAAAAAAAGCATCTCCATTGGACCCATCACTCATCACTTCTTTAATACTTATAAGGTAATTAAAGATTCCTAGGAATTCTACCTATAGTAGGAAAACAGGCCCATAGCAAATGGGCTTTTCTTTTGGAGGAGCGAAGGCCAACATCCAAGAATAAGATTCTTAGGTGTGCCATTTACCCAAAAAGTTTCCACATTTTAAAAGAGAAGGAATCTCATTCGTTTGTCCATTCATATTTTACATGTTTTCATACTTTATCCCAAATTTCATTTCAATATAGGTGATGTACCCATGGCTTTCAAGTATTTGACTAGTACACTTCATGTCAACTAATATGTATCCTTATTTCTTTTAGAATACAGAGATAAGTCATTGGTTGGGAGTTCGTTGGTTCTGTCTTATCTGCTCAAGCTTCGATTCCTAGTCCTTTTTTATGCATGTATAGGTGGCCTTCTCTCTAGAGTGTGCTGGGGTTCATTCCTTGATACATGGGTCTCTCCTAGTTTCAAAGCCTTGGCTGATTAAAATAGGGAGAATGTATGTGTTTTTTGGCCCCTCCTGCATATGCCGAGAAATAAGTGTCATACACATAGAGCCTATGTATATGTATAGCCCTAGGTCATATACGCTGTACAATGATAAAATATTAAAGTGGACTTGTGACAGCTCAAACACACTACACAAATAAGTGATTTCTTATTCATTTGACCACGAGAACATAAAATGTATCTTGAGGTGGTGAGTTAGTCCATATATATAACAAAATGATAGATTTTATAATCGTTAAACTTTAAAGACTTAAATCAAAGGCTAGAATCATTTGATTCAATTAATATTAATTGAGGATACTCATATATAATCCATATGTTATAATTTAAACATCTCATGTCTTCTTTGATTGTCATGAATCTAGTTTAGGTACGTTTCACAAGAAATGAAAAAGGCTTACAATATCACATTTTTTAAAGTTGTGATTGGAAAACTCATCTTCATTGATTCATTATATTAATTAAAACATATTAATCTCATAAGGTGACATTATTGATGAATTACTTTTTCAAAGGCCACATTTATTATAAAAAATCCTAATATTCTAATTTGCAACATGTAAAAGAAAAAAAATAAATAAAATAATGGTGCCAATAAGATTGAAGAAAGAAATTTATACGATACGATTAGACCAGTTATGACCTATAGAGAAAAAAATATTGACCAATCTATAAGCAACATATACACAAAATGGATGTAGCAATGAAAATAATGTTGAGATGAATGTGTAGTAAAACTAGAAGAAAGAAAATAAAAATGAGCATTTTTTAGAGTATTTATCGGTAGAATCAATAAGGGATAAGATTAGAGAAAATCCATTTGAGATAATTTAGATATATCTCTGCAGTCCAACAACGGTGCCGATAAGAAAAGATTTAGCTATATATAGGTTGATAGCTATAGGAAATGGTTAGACTAAAGAGGATATGAATGAAATAGTAAAAGTAGATTTAAATGAAATGATAAAAATATATTTGAAGAAGTACAACTTATCTAAAAATTTGATTTAAGATAGATTGGAATGGAGAAACTGAATTTATGTAATCAACTCCAACATAACTGGGACAAGACTTTGATGATGATGGAGTTGGGAGAACATATTCATATTAAAACCACACTTAATTTTTAAACTAATGCACCTAAAAAGTATAAAATAAAACAAATATTTTAGCCCATCGTGTCTAAACAAAAGGTAAAAAAAGAAAACAAAACTTTACTCTAAAATATTGAAAATCACATAGCACCTTTAACTAGTCAGAAACATCTCATATATAATAGTGTAAGGACTAATATACATATAGAATGACACGGATCGTAATATCCAGAAGAATACACACACATAGAATGAGCCTCATGCAGAAGAAATAAAACACTAGCTGCGTTGGCACTACACTACACTCATCACAGCAGAAAATCACTTCATAATATACTTGGGTAAGGACCAAGGGAAAGAGCGGCGATCAATCATCAACGTCAAAGAAAGGATCGCGAGAAGAGAAAGATACACACGGAACGCGCAAACGCCTATTGCTATTACCGCTTACAGCCGCACAAGCCACGCGAAAAGGAAGAGAGTGGATGATCTGAAGGACCCACAAAGGAATAAACACGAACAAGAATCAAACAAAAAGAAAGTGGGATGCTTTTGTTTGGCCCTGCGTTATTTGGACAGTCTTCCATGTTAGCCGCCACTTTACTGGTGAATGGTGGAGTCCACTACATATACAGGATATTGACCACCGAATCTGCATCTTTGAAGCCGGCTTAGGCTTACCTTTCCTAAGTTTGGGAGCCTAGTGTATGATCTCCCAATGCTCCTCTGCAGTGGCGGACATACCTTATGCAGACCGCCCCAGGTCTAATCCAAAAGATGTTAAAAGTTGTATAGGCCATAGGACTCATCCCTCATTCCTATCAAGTAATTGCCCCATCTCAGGTCTTGAAAAACTCATCGCTTTAGGTCACAGAGATCTCTTGAATAAAAAATCATAAAACCCTTTGCTCAATCGTTCTCCTTCTTCCACTTTAAGGTCATGCAGTTCAGTCTCTACACAATAATATAGCATAAATGTCTGCCCTCTCACTATGCCTTTACATAATATGTGGGGAAGCAATTTGTTTATTGGTAGTGGGATATGAGTTCTTTATATTTACTTTTCCAAAAAAAATAAAAATAAAAAATAATGTCTTTAAACAATGTAATAAGTGGAGATTATTGATAGTTGGCGTTGGTTTTGACATTTTTAATTTTTAATTGACCATCGTCCGCCCCACCCAAATGAAAATCTTGGGTCCGCCACTACTCCTCTGCAGTACCTTCCTAAGACCATGCTCCGCAAGCACCACTGCACCATGATCAATCCTTGGCACTTGGGTGAGAGTAAGACGCCCTTACCAGTGGTTGTCTGTCTCGTGGTTCTTAAAGCCCTCGTTTTAGCAAGTCCACCGCCCCACCCATTAAAAATCAGAAGGTGCATGTTCTTCTCCTGTATTGACTTTGAGTAGAGTTTAACCCGGAGAGTTGAGCCAATGTCAATTGTTGATCTAGAATCTGGATCACTGGCATGGGCTTTCTTTAGCAAGGCCCACTTGTTAAGAATTTAAACTTCATGTTTCACTTTTGTGGCTACTTCATAGTTGTTAATTTCCTTTCAAACCCCAATTCGGTGTTGGCTTCCAAAAGGAAATGTTTCAGCCGATTCGAGTGTGCAAATACTTGAGAATATAAAAATTTTCCATCGCTCCCAATCCACACAATGAGACTCCTGAGAAATGATAAAAAAAAAAAAAAAAATCTCCATCAGACCCATCACTCATCACTTCATTAGTACTTATAAGGTAATTAAAGATTCCTAGGAATTCTACCTACAGTAGGAAAACAGGCCCATTGCAAACGGGCTTTTCTATTGGAGGAGCGAAGGCCAACATCCAAGGTTGAGATTCTTGGGTGTGCCATTTACCCAAAAAGTTTCCACATTTTAAAAGAGAAGGAATCTCATTCACTCGTACATTCATATTTTACATGCTTTCATACTTTATCCCAAATCTCTTTTCAATATGTGTGATGTACCCATGGCTTTCAAGTATTGACTAGTACACTTCATGTCAACTAATACGTATCCTTATTTTTTTTAAGAATACAATGATAGGTCATTGGTTGGGCGCTCGCCCGTTCTGTCTTAGCTGCTGAAGCTTCGATCCCTAGTTACTATTTTATGCATATACAGGTGGCCTTCTTCTTGGAGTGTGCTGCGGTTCATTCCCTCATACATGGGTGTCTCTTAATTTCAAAGCCTTGGCTGGTGAAAAGAGGGAAAATGTATGTGTTTTTTTTTTTGCCACTCCCACATATGTGAGAAATAAGTGTCATACACATAGGGCTTATGTATATGTATAGCCCTAGGTCATATGCGCTGCACAGATGATAAAATATAAAAGTGGACTTGTGACAGCTCAAACACACTACACAAATAAGTGATTTCTTATTCATTTGACCACGAGACCATAAAATGTATCTTGAGGTGGTGAGTTAGTCGATACATATAACAAAATGACAGATTTTATAACCGTTAAACTTTAAAGACTTAAATCAAGAGCTAGAATCATTTGATTGAATTAATATTGAAGATACTCATATATAATCTACATGCTATAATTTAAGCATCTCATGTCTTCTTTGATTGTCATGAATTTAGTTTAGGTACATTTCACAAGAAATGAAAAAGGCATACAATATCACATTTTTTAAGGTTGTGATTGGAAAACTCATCTTCATTGATTCATCATATTAATTAACGTATATTAATCTCATAAGGTGACATTATTGATGTATTACTTTTTTAAAGGCCACATTTATTATAAAAATCCTAATATTCTAATTTGCAACATGCAAAAGAATTAAAAAAAAAAAAAACAAAATAATGGTGCCAATAAGGTTGAAGAAAAAAAATTACAAGATACGATTAAACCAGCTATGATCTATGGAGAAAAAAAAGTTGGCTAATTTAGAAGTAATATATACACAAAATAGATATAGCAAAGATAATAATATTGAGTTGGATGTGTGGTAAAACTAGAAAAAATAAAATAAAATGAGCATTTCCAAGAGCATTTTTCGGTAGAATAAATAGGGGATAAGATTAGATAAATCCATTTGAGATAATTTACATATGTCTAAGCAGGGCAACAGCTGTGCTAATAAGAGGAAATTTAGCTATACGGGTTGATGGCCATAGAAAAGGGTTGGACTAAAGAGGATGTGAATATAATAGTAAAAATAGATTTGAAGTGTAACTTATATGAAGATTTGACTCAAGGTCGAATGGAATGAAGAAACCGAATTTATGTAACAAACTCCCATACAATTGGGACAAGACTTTGATGACGATAGAGTTTGGAGAACATATGCATATTAAAAACACACTTAATTTTTAAACTAATGCACCTAATAAGTACAAAATAAAACAAATATTTTAGCCCATCGTATTTAAACAAAAGGAAAAAAAGAAAAAAATTTACTGTAAAAGATTGAAAATCACATAGCACTTTTAACTAGTCAAAAACATCTCATAATAGTGTTAGGACTAATATACACATATAATGACACAGATCATAATATCCAGAAGAATAAATACACATAGAATGAACCTCATGCAGAAGAAATAAAACACTAGCTGCCTTGGCACTACACTACACTCACCACAGCAGATAATCACTTCATAGTATGCTTGGGTAAGTACATGGGAAACAGCGATGAATCATCAATGTCAAAGAAAGGATCGCGAGAAGACAAGATGCACACGGAACGCGCAAACGCCTATTGCTATTACCACTTACAGCCGCACAAGCAACGCGAAAAAGAAGAGAGTGCATGATCTGAAGGACCCACAATGGAATAAACACAAACAAGAATCAAACAAAAAGAAAGTGAGATGCTTCAATTTGTTTGGCCATGCGTTATTGGATAGTCTTCCATGTTAGCCGCCACTTTACTGGTGAATGGTGGAGTCCACTACATATACAAGATCTTGCGCACCGAAGCTGCGTCTTTGAAGCAGGCTTAGGCTTACCTTTCCTAAGTTTGGGAGCCTAGTTTATGTTCTCCCAATGCTCCTCTGCAGTACCTGCCTGCGACCATGCTCCGCAGGCACCACTGCACCGTGATCAATCCCCGGCACTTGGGTTAGAGTAAGACGCCCTTATCAGTGGCTGTCTGTCTCGTGGATTTTAAAGCCCCTCACTTTAGCAAGTCTACCGCCCCACCCATTAAAAATCCAAGGTGCATGTTTTTTTCTTGTATTGACTTTGAGTAGAGTTTAACCCTGGGAGTTGAGCCAATGTCTACTGTTGATCTCTGGCATTGCCTTTCTTTAGCAAAGCCCACTTGTTAAGAACTTAAACTTCACTTTTGTGTCTACTTCATAGTTGTTAATTGTTAATTTCGTTTTGGACCCCAAGTTCGTGTTGGCTTCCAAAAGAAAATGTTTAGGCCGATTTGAAATTTATGCAAAGCATTTTAGAGTTACATTTTGGAAGAATAAATAAAATAAATATACATATGTATGCTGGAAATTAAAATAAATAGTAAAATATGAAATATAATTTATGCATTTAATTCATTATGATAAAACAACATTTGACATGTAAGTATAAAATTTAAGCATATTCTTACCATAATAAATTCTAAATATAATTTTCATTACCACAAAGTTAACAATCTTATAAATTGAAGTTCGGAAACTTTCCCCAAAACATTATGGTCATTTCAAATATTTTATATATTTCAGTCATTTCGGTCAATTTAGACCGAAATCCATGTTTTCGGCCGGAGTTGACCAAAATTGTTATGGGTCATTTCTTTTCGGTTTCATGGCCGAAACGAAACGTAATTGATAACTATGGTATACTTTGATTAAGTATCACTCCGATATGAGTTCGGCCTGTGTCTTCCATTAAAGTAAAACTATGCTAAGATGCCACCCGTTGTCTCGCACCGCGAGAGACATCCACATAAGAGCAAAACACTCTATAGTCTACACACACATGTTTCTATATTATATATATTATGCTTTTATGGGTGATGGGATGGGCTGGGCTAGGCTTGGCTTTTCAAGACTGAGCCCCATTTTTTTGGGTTTTGGTGGACTGGGTTGGGTCGGGGCCCCTCATCAAAGGGCTAGATTGATACGTTTAATTAGAGGAGAGCTAATTTGATATCATTTTTGAAAATTCGCGTTTATTTACTCAATTTTATCTATTTTTGTAACTAGATTTTTTTCAATTTCCATGCATTCGGCCCTTCATGTAATTGAATTCTAAAAAATTATACTTTAGAGAGTAGTTAAAATTGAAGAATAATGGCAGACCATTGGATTGTCTCTCTTTTGATGGGAAATAAATTAAGAGAAGGTGAAAAACCAATACTCAGACATCATCATAGTATTTCATTTCTCAGGAATGTCAAGATTCCATGCATCTACATCTACACCTACACCTTTTGAATAATTTTTTAATCAAACCCAATTGATCACCTTAAATTCCTATTTATTCAACTCCATACAAACAACATGCCATTAATAATTTGCTCCTTTTTTTCTTTCAAGCTTTGGCAATTACTCACTCACCCACAATAAAGAATCCTCAAATTTGCTGATTCTTCACCTGGTGCCAAGCATGATCACAAGAAAGAATACGTTTCTGCTAATTTATATACTCTCCAAAAAATGATTCCATTCTTGAAGGCCAGCTTTCAAAATCAAACCCCATTCCTCATCTTGGGCGGTTTAGATCTTTTTTATTTTTATTTGTTAACGCTAAAGAGGATCCCTTATATTATTAATAGGAGAAATCCAAAATAAAAAGTTTTAGATTTTCTAAGACTGACGCCACTACAATCACATTTTTTAAGGAGGATTCGGATCCCCGTCCAAACTGATTAGCCGGTGCCATATGTCCGCGATCAATGCTTCGCGATAATATCTTTATTTTTTGAAATTTTCTTGAGCCTTCGAGTTCTGCTGTTTCTTTGTCTATTTTATCAATTAAGTAAAGCGTGCTTACTTTCTGTCGTTCTCCACCTAGTTTATTCCCTCTCTCGATACCCTTTACTTCGTCAAAATGGCTTTCGCTCTCAATGGCTTTTCGTCCGTCGTATCGTCAAACCGCAAGCTCCTTCTGCAGTCTCAATCGTCTCCTCTTTCTCACCCCAGTGAGTCCACTAAATCCCAATCTTATCCCCTCATTTTCTGAATCATAGTCATCTCTGACAGATACCAATCGGTTTTTCTCAGGGCGAAGATTCCTCATCCGAGCAGCAGAAATCGATGCAAGCGAAGGTCATTTCATTTGCTTCTTTCTTGTATTAGGGCTTCCTATTACATTTTACTCAATCTGTGTGTTTGTTCTAGTTAAATCGCCGTCTCCGGATAGGGCGCCAGCGCCAAGAGGTTCCAGCTTCAATCAGCTCCTCGGCATAAAGGGTGCTGCGCGAGAAACGGTGAGTCAACTCAACGCAACTCAACTCGGTCCCGGGCAGTGTGAGTCGACTCTTGTCGTAAGTACTTGTTTGAACACGTGGAGTACATGCACATGAAAATTCCAAAGGAACCCGTCCATGTTGTGGTGGTCCTTCCTCCTTCCTAGCATTTGGCATTTCTCTGTTGAGTCAAACGCTGCGTGATATTGATACGGATACCGCCACCAAGCCACAAGTCCACAACTCACCCATACCTCTTGCGGGCCATACTTTTCATGGTAAGGATTAGGATATCCACACAGACGGGGATTGTTAACGATGGGGGGTATCGGGAGCAAACCCAGCGTCCTAAACACCGAGCCAATTTTGGCTCAAAGTTTAACGGTCATATTTAGTAGTGTTGTTCATGGCTCAGATCAGCCTAGCCTAGCCTGCTTTATGCAGGGCTTGGATTAACTGATAGAAAATCCAAAGTCTAGCGTAGCTTGGCCCGGCCTGAATAAATAGTGCTTTGTAATTTAGTAGCTTGGCCCGGCCCGAATAAAGAGTGCTTTGTAATTTAGTGATTATCATCGTCGGGGCGTTGGGACCGGCTATACGAATTTTATTTCTCTATTCCGATTTATCTTAAGTCAAATTCTCATATAAGTTACACTTTTTCTTATCTAATTTTACTAACTCTACCCGTGTTCTCTTTGGCCTCCCAATTTTCCTTAGTGAGTTATCAACCTTTAATTTGTCCAAACAATTGCTAGAAACCTGTTCAACTAAGAAAAAAGCCATTCACCGGGCTTGGGCCTGACGCTTATTGGCTGAGTTAGTCTTGGGCCCATATATGGGTCCGTGTTAATAAAGCCATGCCAAGCGTGGATATGTCATAGTATCATGCGAGCACTCTAGCCAGAATTTGGAGCCAAAGCTACAAAGTGAGATCCGCCTGGAGATGGCTTGGGTCTTGTATTTTGTGCATTTACCTCTAGGCACTCGCACTGACATGTGTTGGTGTGAATATAAAAAAATAGATTGCATGTGCACATAACCTCTTTAACATAATTTATCAACATCATCTATATCAATTTCTTAGGATTCATGCTGGTGTTAGCTACATTAATTTTGCTTTTGCACAGTATTTTCTTAGAATTCATATTGGCATCGTGACATGGTTTATAATGTTTTTAATTTTCCCTTAATTCATTTAATTAGTGCTGCTTTTGTTGTTAACATTGTCTGTACATGCAAGTCATATTTCATTTTCTTTTGTGCTTTAGATTTATGTTAGCATTAAAACATTGAATGGCCTATACTTGTTATTGGCAGTCATTCTAAATTTATTTTCATGTTCATCTCATGAGATGTTGTAATTATTATACTCAAGCGTCACGTTCATTTTTTATTGATTGGTTATGTTAGGGTAAGATGCTCTTTTCTCATATTAACACTTTTGATATTGAATCAAAATTGCATTGTTCTTGCAAAATGTGGTCATAAAAGGAACTGCTCGGGATACTTGAAATTTAAGTAACACTAAGTTTTAGGGCCGACATTACTTTGTTTTATTATGTAGGAGAAATGGAAGATTCGTCTTCAACTAACAAAGCCAGTTACTTGGCCTCCTTTGGTTTGGGGAGTTGTCTGTGGTGCTGCTGCCTCTGGTATCCTTTTTCATTTTGTGTCATTGGTGGTGTCTAATAACGTAAGAAGTTGTCATGTAATTGTTAGGAACCATCTGTAAGTGCATAGAAATACGAGAACCAGATATGAGAAAAAAATATTCACATTCACCTCTCAATATGCTACCAGTTGCTTCTTTTAGCATCTGCCACTGGATGTGAAGCCTAAATATGGTAGGGACACACTATGGACATGGCTGGGGCACATATTTGACACAAAATATGGTATCAGATTTGATACACTATCTGTATCTTGGTATCATAAGCCACCGAGCCACAAGCTTAGTAGCGTCAGTAAGACTTCACGTCTCCGACATACACAAGGCTGCACTAAGTTCCATCTACAGTTGATGATATTCTACCTAGTGACCACTGAGGAATACTTCAATGGAATGGCACTACCTCGACAACTAGAGAGTTTGCTACTGTAACATTTTCCTCTGGCTATTCATATTTCAGGAAACTTCCACTGGAATGTCGAGGATGTAGCTAAATCAATCATCTGCATGATAATGTCTGGCCCATGTCTCACTGGCTATGCACAGGTTACCTCTCTTTATGATGTATTTGGTTCTTGCTTCTATAATGAAATATCAAACTACAAAATTATATCTATGATTTGCAGGATCTTCCTTGTATACTTCCTAGTTTCTCATTTTGTTTACAGTCACTTAATGATTGGTATGACCGAGAGATTGATGCGATCAATGAACCTTACCGTCCGATTCCTTCAAGAGCATTAAGTGAGGGTGAGGTATGGGAACTTTTTACGTGATGCAAATAGGATAGTTTTTTTCTCATCACCTGACCTCTTCTTGCTTAGCAGAATGGCTTCTCTTTGTTGAGATTCTTCATATACCATGCTTTTGCATCTTCTTCATGAAGAGGATGAATAATGTGCCATAAAGTGGCGTGACTTTAGCATGTGCTACTGGTTTTCACTTGAGTGGAACTAACCATTAGATGATTGACTCATGGATATGGAAACTTCCTTGAGCCTTGAGTTTATGCTTGTGGAGCCTATATTTTGGTGATCCAAATTATTGATATAATTGATATGATAAATCATGCCTTAGAGCAATCATAGCTTTCCACAAGGCAGTGCCTCTGTGCGTGTGCGTGTGTTTTGTGTGGATCAAGTTGGCCCTTGCGAACAGCTCCATCGTCTCCTCCCCATAGGAACTACGAGATCACCCCAAGGACACCTTCGGCATCCGGGGTTCACTGTGTGCGCGCGCATGTGCATCCAACCTCTCACAAACTACTGTCCTCCTTGAATGCTACAACACCAAGCTTATTACATTGTTCTGAATGGGACTGATCATTGGATTAAAATAAAATAAAATAAAATAATGCATTCTAAAACTGTTAAACTTGGGGGCCATGGATCAAAGGTTTAAGATGACATAACGAACTTGAAATTTTAGACAGAGGCAGGTCCCTTTTGGATCTTTTGATCCCCCACCTCACCATGATTGGTGGGGCCCCAAGTGGGCCCCACAGGGCAGTCCACATGGTCTCCTGTGTGAGGCATCCACACAGAAGCCTGAGCTTAATATATTTAAGACATAGAAGAGCTTTGCTGGTCCAACCCTTGGACTTCTTAAAATAAAACTAGAGCATCTACCATTTGGTTGGGGATATCTTGTATGTTTCTTGAGCTTCTAGTCTATGTAAGAGAGATAACTCTCGAGGATTTCTCATAACTTGTTTGGTTTTCAAGTTCCTCTCCAAATGTAAATAATAGATGAACTAATCAACTTGCCAAATCTTTGAATACTCAATTCATGTCAATGATTCCTCTTTTAAGAACTCGTTCATTCATTCAGCTCTCACATGAACTTCCCTTATATATGATTTGTGTTCAATTCAATCTTCCAAATACCGAGTTGGACTGCTCTGTCATTGTTATGATAAATTGTGAAGATTAGATTGTTTTTCACTATAGGATCTCAAAAAACTTAAGCTCTCTGTAATTTGGACTTAGTTTCAGCCCTAAATATGAATGCTTGGTCCAAAGGAAACAGAAAATGCATGTTGACATTTCTTCTGCATTTTATCATGGAGTGCACCTTGTTTGCTAATGAAAATTGTGGTTTCAGGTCATAATCCAGATATGGATGCTGCTTCTAGGAGGCCTTAGCTTGTCAGCTTTACTAGATGTGTGGGTAGGTTTATACCTACTCAAAAAGAATTGAACAAATGGCTTGCAATGTCTTTTTTTTTAATCTGTCTTATTTCAGGCAGGGCATAACTTTCCTATAATTTTCTACCTTGCTTTGGGTGGATCCTTGATGTCATATGTATATTCTGCTCGACCATTAAAGGTCTCTCTCCCTCTCTCTCTCTCTCATATGCTCACCCGCACATGCAGACAGAAACAGTTCCCTTCCACTTCTCTTTGTATGCCCTAACTATTCGTCAGATTTGTTTTACTTTCTAATTCACAGCTGAAGCAAAATGGATGGATTGGAAATTTTGCTCTAGGGGCGAGCTACATTGCTTTGCCATGGTACTCTAATTTTCTCTTGGACTTTGTAAGAATCGATATTGAAAAGTTTTGAATGCATTAATTCTGCTATTAACGCATTCTGCTTTTCCATGGACATTTGCTCATGATATGCATACATGTATGTGTCACTTCCAAGACATGCATTAGATTGTTCCCATGTGTAGATTATGTGGCCTGATAAATGATTTCACACATGGCACATACATCTAATGTGTATGTTGAACGTGGACCATTATCAATGTCTTTGAAAGTGATCTTCAGTGATATCCATGTGTGGACATGTGTCATGACCTGATAAGGTGACCTGCCTTGTTTGGGATATGTAATCTAGACAATGGGCCCACCATGTGTTCGTGTGTGGAAAGAGTTGCATTCGGCTCGAAGGTAAATTTTTTATCCATAGGTATTTAACTATTGATTTGCTGATGTCAGATAGTGTTTAATTCCTGACTTTATCCTAAATGTTCCATCATCATCATTAGGGCCTTTTCCATAAATATGGGCTGGCTTTAATTGGTCTACCATTGAAGTTCAACCAGGCTATGACCATGGATCATGTTCACTCACTCCCATTTGTTTACAGGTGGGCTGGTCAAGCTTTATTTGGGACTCTGACCCCAGATATATTTGTCTTGACAATTGTATACAGTATTGCCGGGGTATGCTTCCATCTCTGTATCTTGAACACATTCTTTTGTCCTCAAATATTACCACTGATACCATTTTGATTTTTGTTTTTAAACAATACAGTTGGGGATTGCCATCATAAATGATTTCAAAAGCATTGAAGGAGATAGGGCATTGGGACTTCAGGTTTTTCTGAAAATTTTCATGTATTTGCATTTCATTTTAATACTTCTCTATTTGAGAGTTAGAATCACCCTTTCTTCAATGCATTTAATTTTAACGTTTAAATGGTTATATTGTCTCAAGCAGTCACTTCCTGTCATATTTGGGATGGACACTGCGAAGTGGATTTGTGTTAGTGCAATTGATATGACTCAGATATCTATTGCAGGTAAGTTATTTATGCATTTTGTTGGTTACCTTTTTTTTTCTTTTCCGTATTTCATTTTTGCCTGCTCATGAACTTGTAGCTATTGACATCTGCAGTTCCATTAGAAGTTGCAGAGTGATTAATGTCCACCTAGCTTTGTTGTCATTGAAGGATGACCCTGCCAGAGGGACCTTTCACAATTCATTTCTCTTTTCCTTGTGATATTGGCATGCAAGTTTGTCATGACAAAATGAGCTAAACTGAGATTTTGATTCCTGTAGGTTTGATTTGGTGGATTAAGTCTGCTAGTGGTTTTATGAGTTTTAACTTCATTACCGCAATAGAAAAAGGGTTTGCATTTATTTGAGGTTCCTTGTGAATTCTATTTTTCCACTTGTCCCTTTTGATTCTCAATCACTCCATGAAATCAGCATAAGCTAACTTGTTATGGGAGATGATTGTACTACACAAAAAGCTATAGGAAAGCCCAATCCAGGGTCACTCCACGCCCTAACATCAGCAAGGGAAACCATCCATTCCAAGCTCTGCAAAGGCCCCATGAAAAATCTTCTTTTTCCTTCAAAACATCAAAAGCAATTCATTATTCGATACCCCTGTACATTTGTTTCTACTGCCTGCATCAGATATTGAGAAACCTACTTTGGAAAAATCTGGCATTGTTTTGTGTATATAATTGGATTCATATAATGCGTGTTTATGTTAGAATAGAGTAAATATAACTAAAATTATGCAGCTGTGTCTATAAATAATAAATTTATTTTGCAGTTTCTGATTCATAGTCATCACTAGAAAATAATTAAATGAGCATATTTAGGTTGCACCTTCCCTAACAATCGGGGTGTTATACCACTGCCATATTTAGTTAATTCATGATATATAGCATTTGATTTTTTTCTTTCGTCGTGGAGTTTATTGCAGCTTATCTCCTTGGAGCTGGTAAACCATTTCACGCATTAGCCCTACTCGGATTGATAATTCCACAAGTGTTTTTTCAGGTAAAGCACACCAATTAAATATAAGCATTTACTAAGTACAATTCGTTTTGGACCCTGGACTTTTGATGGATATGCGGTTGTTTTCATTAAGGGTTGGCCTTCATGTCCTCTCTCTCTCTCTCTCTCTCTCTCTCTCTCTCTACATTGGGTCAGTGGTACAACACTCATGGGACAACCTACCCTGCCCAGGGATCCATCCCTTATTCCCTAGGTGGCTGTGTGAGATGAGACACCCTTACCACTGGGGTGCCTCGTGTTTTCTCTTCCTGCATTTGATCATTGATTGATTTATAGAAGTTGAGAAAAAAACCATTGCAGTGCAAACATTAAGTTGTCGATTAGGGATCTATTTGCTATCAATTGAATGAATGGTTTCAAACAAGCTATCATCTATGCTTAAATGTGGTTTAATGAACATATTAATTAATCTTAGGTGGTTATTGTGTAACACAATTAGGAGTTGAGACAACAAGACTTGATTTCATGTACAATTTTGGTTTTCTGTTTGCAACTATTAGAGGTTACTATCTTTCCATTTACTATTTCCACTATAGTTCAGGGATATTTCTTGCTTTGCATTAGGTCTTGGATTTGTATTTGCACAAATAAATGTACACTAATTTTATATATTAGATGCAATCTCTCTCTCTCTCTCTCATTTTAATTCAGTGTTCCAGTCATTTTCTTTGTGGGTCATTGAACTGCTTGTCTATGTTATGGAAAAGAACCAATCTATTATGGATCTACCAAGCCAGAGGTATAGTTGACTCATTTTGTGATGCGGCAAGCAGTTCAGATTAGAAGGATGATGAGATGGAGGACTCAATCAAACAGGTGATTTCCATAGTTGTCTAAATCTTAAAAAATGTTGACTAGTGAGGATATTTTTAAGCTCTTTGATAAGAAGGGCCAAGGTAAAGAGATGGAGTGCATAAGATCAAAGAGATGTGTTGCACTCTGGTGGATTTTGTGCTAGTGACAATGCAAATTGCAAGGATATCAGGGGAGTTGTAGCAAGAGAGAATTCATGTATGAGATCGAAGAGATATGCGGCAATCTAGTGACTAAGTTTTAAGTGAGTTTCCAAGGAAATGGGAAACAAAATTTGAGAACCTGCAGAGTGAATTAAGAAAAGCTACCAACCTCAGGGTCATGCATTTCTCATTAGAAGAACTCATGGGAATCCCGTAGATAAGAGTGAGTGTCCATTCCATGCATTGCTGTGAGGTGAAAGACAGAAAGGGTCTCCTTACGACTGGCAACCCAGAGTGATGGAAGTGGAGCTTTCCTAATATAAGTCAGCAGTCTCATTGGTGGCATTCTTGGAGTTACCTTGTGATTGCTATGGTTAGTTTTGGTTCTGTGGATAACCTCAATAGGAGGATGAAAAGAGGATTTCTAATGGAAGAACCAAGAAAAAGCCTTAAACAAAAGCTTAAGGTCACTTTGGATCGAAAAGGGTACTCATGGAAGTGAAGTCAATGCGAGCCTCCTACCGTTCTCCCATGACAAGAATATCCAGGTAAACCATTAACCTATATAGCCTGGATTCCTTAACCTAAAAGTCAACTCCAAGTTCTAGACCCAATGATCTCTTTCTATGGATGTAATGGCTTTACAAATCAATCTGCACAGTTAGTTGATGGAAGAGAAACATGGGACAAACCATGGAAGGGGAATTTTTAATTTGTACATGATCTAGGAAAGCTGGATCCTCCTCTAGTCCACATGACCCAGGTCCACCTGACCTGCCACATGACCCAGGTCCACCTGACCTGTCAAGAACAAACCCTTGGTGCTGCTGCATCATTAGTTTGTACGTGGGCTTGGGTTTGTTCTTGACAGGTCAGGTGGACCTGGGTCATGTGGACTAGATGATGATCAACTTCTAGACAGGACGGTTGCCAATGCTTTGAACAATGGTATCATTTGGCCAGTGGAAGATAAATATGAGTAACCTTGAAAGGAATCATGTTTTTTTTTTTTTTGGAGCTGCTAAGTCAGCTGGTAAGGGACATCAAAGTTCCCAAAGGGGAGACAGATAATAGTTAGATTCAAGTTCCCTCTTGGCATGTGGAGGTATCAACATACAACTGTAAGGGTACTTCAGTTTTCAAATAAGATAAAAATTCATTTATGTGCTTTAGTTTTGTCAACTGGCATTAAACATTATTATAATGTGGAACTTGTATTCTCCATTTGAAGGACAATTTTCTCTTACGCACCTGCGCACTGTGCACTGCACGTTGGTGCCGTTCATCACGCTGGACCTGGTAAAATTCAGGGGGAGTCCCGCCTTGGTGATGTTCTAGATGCATGCTCCCCCAGGACAAATATTTTCCCATTTGAAATGTATAAGTTAGCCGGTCCTAGGCATGCAACACTTGCTACTATTGGGGAATTATAGGATCCTTGGACTAAGATTTAGTATTTATAGGCCCTTTCTCCGCATTAGTGGGGGTAGTTACTTGATCTGGAGGATCCAAAGATGATGAATCATTCCCTAACAATATCCCTGATGGAACCAGGACCTCAGTTAGTGTCCTTAAAATACGATTAAAAAATGCCTAGTATTGTCTTTTTTAGGTCTTCCCACTCAAATTTCCTTCGAGGATGTTAAATCAATGATATACTTGTATGTTGTCCATACTGTAGTGCGTCATGTTAAATCAATGGTCGGAATCACCAAACTAATGATATATTTGTATGTTGTCCATACTGAAGGACAAAAGATAATGTACATATCTTTATGCTAGAATAATTTTTTATTTGAATTGCTGGACCATTGCGTCTTTTACTGCACATAATTTAGACTTAGAATGCAGGGTAATATTCCGGTAGTTTTAATCATCATCGCATAACAAATTTTCTCAAAATTCATGTTGGGATTGTGACAAAAGGTTTTGCGTTGGTTGTCAACCTACTTGACAAAACCGTCGTCCTTTTTCCGGGCTTGGGGACCAGCAGTTACAACAACTGGCCTTTGTTTAATATTCAGATATTTTTATATAGTCATGCAGTTTAAACCCAAATGAAGGGGAAAAATATTGCAATATTCACTGTTTTCCGCTAAAAACATTGCTGAACAAGTTTGATAATTTTGAATGGATTATGCCTGATTCCAACCTGCCAAATCTGCCAAGGTTTTGCACAATAATAAAAATCAAGCTGCAGAGTGCTATGGTCAGCCCTTGTTGACCATGGAAAAAAATCCCATTTGCCAGAAACTTTCATAATCGATGCTGTCCATTTGAAAGGATGATTAGAAATAACAACCCACACTAGAATACTTTATTTGGACAGCATAGGAAGTTTGACATCTCTGATTACGGATTTCTGCATGTGACCCATTCACGATGGGCCTCATTCCCTGTGAAGCAAGAGACAAGCAACAAATGGTGAACATTGCTAGCCCTTTTAAATGGTCCATTCTAGCATTGTCAAATTGTTTCTTCAACTATCCATTTATTCTTGCAGTTTGAATACTTACTGAAAGACCCCATTCAACATGATGTCAGATATCAGGCAAGTCATCCCTTATAGATCACCAATATGCATTGTGAACTTTGCTAAACTCACATATCTCATGGAAGTTTGCGTTGTCTGTGCACAGGCTAGTGCGCAGCCCTTTCTAGTACTGGGGCTTTTGGTGACAGCTTTAGCAGTGAACCACTGACACCATATGACATGATAGGCACTGGCAGCTTCTCTGCTAACAGGTCTAAGGGCCTTTGGATTGCATTGTTTTGCCAAAGCACTGGCAGCTGCTCTTCTAACAGGTCTGATGGCCTTTGGATTGCCTCTGGAGAAGTGACAGAAGTCCACATGTCAAAAAGGAATTGAATCGGTTCAAGAAATCTGAGAATGGAAGTGACATATGAAGAGGTGAGTGTTTTCCATACCAATTGGTAATTGCCTTGTGTAAAAATGCATACCATTCTGTCTTAAACAATCACAACTTTGTTATAGAGCTACATTTGCAGCGTCCTTGTCTGGTTTATGTTTGAACGCGTTAATTAGGGCTATTTTTTATGTTATAATCCAAAAACAAAAAAAAAAAAAAAAAAACCAATGTGCCTTGTTTTTTAATTTATCTGCAAAATTGAATTGTCAACCCCTAACACCACCACATCAGATTTATGGTCATTCAATTTGGCAAATTGTTAAGACACCAAAAACAGAACTTGCAGAAGGAGATGTCTGTCAGCCTTAGAAAGTCTGCATCCATGGTGAGAAAGGAAACATAGTAATGGACCACAGTGAACTTGGGTATATTGCGACACTGCCTACTTTTTGGTTGAGTGTTTGAAGAGGAGTATATTATATTGTGTGTGGTTAAAAAGAGATGTCAGAGAGAGAGGTTGCACATAATATACTCTCCACAGGCTTCAGGTCAATCTTGGTATGTGGATTCGATGATTTGAGGGTTTAAAGCGTGGCAGGGGAAGAATCATTGAATTCTATTGGAACAGAAGATCTAAAGAAAGAATTCAGATGCCATTGCTGGTGACTCAAACTTAATGGCACGAGTTTTATTGGCTAAGAGGGGCTGCTCATTTGTTTCTTTCTTTTCAGTTTTCTCTTATTTCCTGTTGCTTCCCTCAGTTTTGGTTTGGGGTGTTAGCTCTTTTACCCTGCTTGTACTGTTTTTTCTTAATTTAATATGTTACTGTTAAAAAAAAATGGAAGTTTTTATTGATTACAACTGACAAAGAACAAGCTGACGAAACTGTCCCAGTTTCCAAACTGAACCAATGGGTTGTAAATTTTAATACCATCCACCTATTGGGACGCCGAACCTTCACTTAATCCTGTATTCCGGACACAGTATGATCATTTTTCAGACATCCAATTTAGATAAGGGGAAATGTGTTGGTGCAAATCTTTCTGCCATACTTACCACAGTCTTCTGTAATCTGCATTGACCAAACTGTCTTACAAAAGTCTTCTGAAATCTTGACCACAGATATTAGTGTGCAATCATGTCATTACACTCAAACGGGAAGCGATGACAAATATAGATATATCAATCATTCACCGGTGATCTGGGTAGTAGTACTTCATGCTTACTATGTTGGTAGGTGTATTTGTCCGAATCAGAAATTTTCGGGGTTTTGGGGGTTATAGGGATGAAAATTTGGGCGGGCCACTCAGGATTGACACTGCTTCTTGAGTTATTGACCAAGTCAACGTATTGGCACTGCACTATCTAGTAGGGGTATAATGGTTCGGTTAACCGCAGTTTTTGGGAAAACGGTTAACTGAACCGTGTTTCATCGTTTTTGGTTTTTAAAAATCTTAACCGTAACCGAACCGTAAAAAACTGTTAAAAACCGAACCGCGGTTAACGGTTCGGTTACGATTAATTGTCACTTAAAAAAATTTATGAAAATTTTATCATTTACCAATCAAACTTATTGTGAAAAAAAAAAAATAATAGTTAGAGAATGGCATAATATGTTACTATAAAAAAAAAAATCACATTCAGGCCCTTAAGGTTTCTTTTCTTATTAGCGAAACAGTTCGGTTAACTGTGTGTTTTGGGAACACGGTTAACCGAACTGTGGTTAACGGTTAACCGCGGTTAATAACCGTGAGTCGAGATAAAAACCGTAATCGAACCGTGAAGTTTGGTTTTTTTATTTCAAAAACCGTAACCGTAACCGAACCGTGAAACACGGTTATTAACCGCGATTCGGTTCGGTTAGACGGTTTTTCGGTTTTTTTTTTTTTTACACCCCTGCTGTCCAGTTATTTCCACGGGCCGTGTTGGATCGGGATCCCTGGGCCTCAGCATGGCACCGAAAATATCTCTGCCATGTTGGGCTAGGGAGCCTGGGCCGAGGAGAGGCCCAACCCATATATATAATTTTTTGTTTTTTTATATAAGTAAAATTTAAATTTTAAAGTAATTAAAAATTTATAAATCATTTATAAAGGAGCTCAATGTTTGTGCATTATTTTTATAGTTTTATTTCAAATTAAGAATCCTTAAAAGTCCATAAAGTCTCTTTCAATTTATATAAAAAAATTTAAAAAATTAAAAAAATCAAAAGAGACATGTGGGCCAACTCGTGTTTGGCACGGCACGGATGAGTTGAGCCCCAGCTACCTGCGCACTGCACGGCCCAGTTTTCATGCCTAGGTGGGGGTTGGGTTGGGGGTGGGGTGGGCTATGTCATTTTTTATTTTTTTTTGAGTCGCCAATATGAAAATAGAAAAAAGAAAGAATTTCATAACACGAGGGTTTTATTCATTCCCTTTCTAGTTCCACGCGATCCCAGGTATGGCCGTGGAGTATCTAAATCCAGCATCAAATTTAATAAAAAAAACAGAGTTGCCAATCCAAAATAAGATGTGGGGTGCATTAATCGACATGCATTAATCAACATAACTGGAAAAAAAGGCTTAAAATATTCTTTTTAAATATACAAAGGGGCTACTAAATAGTATGTGGTAAAAACTAAGCAGATACCGACTCACATTCCAATAAAACTCCAAGCTTTGTAAAAATATATTTATTTTTAATATGTGAATATAATTGTTCTTAGATTCTGTTGATTTGAACATACAAAAATAGAGGCAAACATTTCTAAAACGGATATATATGGTAGAATCATATACCAAATGGCTCTTATTTTCTGATGGAACCTATATCTACTTTCGTGCACTAAATGTCTTTTATTTTCCAAACCTCTACCTACTTTAGAGGTTTAAACAAATAAAGGTTCGAAACAAAGATGCCAAACATGGATTTAGCTTGTACCGTGGACTGGAGTTTTGTTGGTTCTTTGTGTGGAATGAAATCATCCCTTTACCCTGAAAAAAAAAAAAAAAAACCGTACGTGTAGACATATATTATCTCAAATATAGATAGCAAATTGAAAAAAGTGAGGTCGACCACGGGCTCAAATAAATATAGCAAATTGAGAAAAGTGAGGTCGACCACGGGCTCAAATAAATATAGCAAATTGAGATGGAGACCTTGATTTTCTAGATATCTTGTGTATGATTGCAACCCCATTCATTGCTAAACATTGGTTCGAGAGGGAGGGAATTTAATACCAACTGTTACAACCGCTGCTTGTTTGAATCAGAGGGTATCATCGCCAAAGAGACGCCGATCGGCTATTACTACCACTAGCCAAGGGTCTCAATAATTAGAAATAACAAGCTAAAGATGGAGTGATCGTCCCAAAATAGGTTTTGTAAATATAATTTATACCTAGCTACTATCTCAATTGATGAAAGTAAAGATTTTAAAAGAGTATCGTATGCACTGGGACAAAAAGGCTAAGTTATGTTGGTTCCAAAATTTGTAAATTAATTCTATTATAAAATGAAGTGCTGATTTGATGAATTTGATTCCTAAACTAGCAATTTAAAGACAAGATTTGATCTAATTAAAGAAAAGTCTTAGGGGACGAATCCACCACAGTCTCGTGGTATTCCAAACTATAAGAATAAAATACCAAAACTAGATTTTGCAATAATAAATAAATCCAATATATGGATAGCTTTCATGTCATATACTCAAAGCATCCACAAAATAGAACTCTAGAACCTATACATCACCATAAACACAAAACTAGGGCTTCATCATAACCTTAAGATAAAGATTTAGTTACTCATGGAGATAGATTAACGATGAATCCTTGACGGAATCCCTATTAATGTTCCTTCCGATGCTCCAAAACCAGCCTCCAGTTCTTCTCTCTAGACTTGAATGCCCTAAAAAATGAGTTTGGCTCGGCTTTTATAGCATTTGAATCATTTTTCTCTTCAAATGGTGTAAGCAGACAGACTTCACCCATGGCTGGGGCATCCGAACGATAGCAGGCAGTAGCTGGTATCACTTTGTGGGGTATAGTGTTCGGACACCTGAAGGGAGTTTGTTCGGTTCTTATTTCTTGCCATTTTCTCCGATTTCGTTTTCTTTCCACACTAAGACATCTATGAATATTCAAATAATATAATTAAGCTAATTATTCTCATTGGAAGGTGTACGAAAGTCCTTATTGAGGGGCAAAAATGGTGCATTTAGGTTCTCATCACTTAGCTCGCTCTTTATATATATATATATATAGAGAGAGAGAGAGAGACTGAGCTCACTGGGCCCCCAATCAGGTCGACTCAACGGGATAACCCAATCAGCTCGAACGCTGTCACGACTTGGGCTTGAGATTAGGGTTACCACGACTAAACCCTGAGTTGCGATCTCCATACTTACTCCCGTAAACCTCACATCACTGAAATCAATACGAAATTTACAAGGGATACCATACATATCTGTCAAATGTACAATTTTGCGGAAAATATGTATATACATTGACAATCAATTTAAACCGTACAAGTTCTTTACATAAGAGTAAAGTTTATTTACACATTTCATTTCCTATTTAAGTCCAAGTCAACCCTGCATATTCAAATACAATGTAGGTGACTACTATTTACATCAAAATGAATCGATACTCAAAATATTCCAAAAAATTTTAAGGTGACTGCCCTCTGATCTATGTCCACTTGTTTAGTCCTCCTGGAGGAACCTGATGAGCCTCCTCCGCTGGCGGCGCGGCCTCTGAATTATCGAGACAAACAATTTAGCTTGTAATGTCATCAATAACACTGTGAACACGACGGTTTAACAATGTATACACAATTCCATGCTAACAATTTGTTTAACAATTCTAAACAACTCAAATAAAAACAATCAGCAATTTCATTCATTTACTAATTCATTTAGTTCTTTCCTGAAGGAAGCATTCAATATCATTTAGTGCACTTTATTAAGTGACTTTTCATTGTCCTCATTGGCACAAGGCGGAAGGGCGCACCCTCCATGACCCAGCCTTTAAAAGGACCCATTCCATTCAATTTCACACTTTATTAAGTGGCTTTTCAAATGTGTGAGATTTACCAGTGTTTTGATCAGATATCACCGGCATCACCACGGAGCTCCGGAACACTCCATATCATTTACTGCAGAGGATTATTCTTTAATTCATTTCATTGGTTCATTTATTTCATTTCATTAATTCAATTCATTATGCATTTCAGCTCAACAAGGAGCGTACAATCGAAACACAATGCTAATAAGAAATTCACTCAAAACAATAAATCTAATTAAATTTTCCTAAACCAAACATTTGGGTGAAACGTTCGTTATGCATGTGTTATTCTGTATGACATCACTTTTAGTATAAATATAACCTTAGCTAACATCCATGAATGTTTAGGAAAATACATTAACACTAGTCTTAGCCAAATCAGAAACCACTTCTGAAAATCCATAAAGGTCGGTCACCTTGTTGGCTGACCGAACTCTAGATTTCGGCTAACCGAACTCTGTCAGTCAGCTTTCCAGAAGCTCAGTCTTCCTAATACAAATTCTGACATTTCTCTCAAGGAACTCGGTCAGGTGTCGGTCGACCGAGGTCACAGTGTAAGTCGACCGAGCTCGGTTCGGTTAACCCCTCGGTTCTAATTCCAGAGAACTGCGCCCAGAAGTTCAGAAACTTCTAAACTGGAATTTTATGGAATTGAACTCTTTAAGTTCAAACAAACCTATTTACATCATTAACCATGAGAATTGAGTACACTTGCCTTGTTTGAAGATTAATTAGCAAGAACCTCCTCTTCTAGCTTTAATTTGAGATGAAAAACCCCGTTGAAACCCTCTTTTGAACCTAAAACCATAATCAATCCGCTCAAGAGAATTTCAATGAGTTTCTTATGCATGAAACACGCAAAAATCACTGAAGAAGTTTGGGAGTTCTGAAACCAACACAAAGCACTTACTTGTAGCCTCTTTGGTGGAAATTCTTGAGATCTTTTCAAGCTTGAAACTCCAAGAAATCCAAGAATAAGATAGAGAAGATGATGAAGATGATGTTTATCTTCAACCAACTTGTCAAGCTTCCAAATCACCCTTAAAGGAGAGAAATTGGAAAGAAGAAGACGAGAAAGAGAGAAAGCCGTGCTGGGAATGAGAGAATGAACTCTTTTGAGTTCATCTCAATCTAAATAAGCTCCATTTTGCATTGAAGCCCTTCTCATTTCCACTATTTACATTTTGAGTCAAATGAAGGGTCAATTGAACCAATTCACGTCGAACGGAATTGCGCCTATTACAAAAACTAACGTACTCCTCGAGATACACATGTGGGTATCAAAAGTTTCCATATTCGACGAAATACGCGAAAATTCGTATTTACGAAAAAGTCCTCGTATTCCTCAATCTAAGCCTAAAATCATTTCAATTCATTCAATAACATTCTTTACCTCTTCATTATGTTCAAATTGATCAATTGAGACAATTCCAACTCAATTTGGTCGTTAATCCACATTACTTCAATAAAACACATTCAATTAGCATTAATCCCGATTAATCGGGACAGGATGTTACAATCGCCTCGTTCAATGGCAAATTGAGATGGGCGAGGCGAACAATAAGCTCAAATTAAAATGACCAAAGTAGACCATTGGACTGGTGTATATTGGTTTGAGCTCACTGGGGCCATAAACACCTAAAACGGTCACTACAAAAATGATAAGTCTTGTACTGAGCCCACTAGTCTCGTAAACAGCCACACCATCTTGATCCAACGGAGCAAGAGAATCAGCCTTAAGACAGAACCAAACAAGTACAACAAGGACGAACTTTCCATTTTCCATGTTGCCGCGGTCTCCTCCTAGACATGGGCATTGTGAGCGAATAATTTTCTAAGATATGTACGTATAGACTGCAGGACATTTTTTCGCTAGATCCGTGACGTGAAATAAGAATATAAACCAAAACACTATAGACTCATTTCAATTATCGATCTGTTAAAGATATTATCAGTCAAACAGGATAATGCTATGTGTAATGCATTTGAATTCTTCACAATAGCTAGTGCACCAGAAATCAGAATAGCTTTGCAGTTGAGATGGAAGAGAGAGATCTACTAAGCAGTCAAAACCCCTAAACACCAACCAACTAGCCCCTCCCCATTATACGAAATACTAAAGATCATGACATGAGAAGATAGAGATGTACTAAACAGCCTGTCTATTAATTAAATTACCTTAAGAACCCATTACATCAAGAGGCATACATCAAACCAACCAACTAGCCTCCCCGGTCCCCATTATACTACATACTACATATCATGACCTGCACCATAATCCTAGAAGTTCTCCTATATGATGAAACTGAAACACCAACATCAAAACACAAAGACCCCTGCCCCTACAATCATCTCTCTCCAATCTACGTCGATCCCATCCTCATGCACGCTCTCCTCCTGATTGATCCATGGTGCTCAAGCCACCCTTACATCCCATCTGCTGATACCCTTCTGTTCCCAGATGCTCTTTCCTCGTCCGTCCACCTCGGCTCCTCCCTTCACACACCAAAAACAACCTTCTTATTAGATACAAGATAACCCATCTAGCACCATACAACATACTTCAAAAAGATATAATGTAAAAGGAAGTCGAAGAAGAAGAAGATGAGAACCTTCAGCAAGATGTTCTTGTGCTTCAAGGCTCTTTCCACCGGTGCCTCCGGGGGCTACAGTTTCTCCCTGCCTCGCCCTAGCGTCTAGCTCCTCTTTTGCTGCTGTTGTCCCGACGACATCAATTCTCAAGTAGGTATTTCTAAAACCTTGCGTGAATGCTTGCTTGACAATGCGCTGGGAGGAGAGGTGATGTGAATTTATAGGAGAAGAAATGAAGGGTGTGGTGGACACGTAGAGGGGAGAGAGAGGTGGTGTGTGAGACATGCATGGTGTTTTATGGAGACAAGGACACGACACGACTCGACGCAGATTGGATAAGGAGGACAGAATGCGGGAACTCGGAACAGCACGTGGCAACTCGACGAAGGTCATGAAAAAAAAATAATAAAAAATTAGCTTCATCGTATTATCTTATACTTTGATTTAACGGGTCATAAAATCGAATGGTCTTTTAACCATAAATTTTAAACTTTGTGGTTCTATCCATCAGTGAGAAAAGATTCCATGATAAATCATGGAGGTGATAAAAATATGAAAGGACCTGCACTAATCATATAGGTAAGCAGGCCCAAGAAAGCTCATGATTGAGCTGTACTGTATGTGCAAGCTGCTCGGGGGAGAAAATTTTCCTGCAGGATGAAGTTTTTTCTTTAGATGGGTCATCTAAGTACAAATTTAACATGTTTTTTTTTTCTTTCTATTCAAGATGATTAAATCTTCGAGCTCTTTTACATCCAGCACCAGGGCTGCTTGGTCTCAAACTCTAATGTCTGTCCTATCTTAAAAGGCAATGGAGAGTGTTATACTATTGATTGAAGCATATACGATTTGGATCCTTTGTAAGTAAGATGATCAAGTTTTGTGGGGTTGCAAGATAATTTTTGGATCTTACAATCATCCTTCATTCATGGCTGTCCACTCAGGGTTGCGTATGTGCCAAGCTGGGCTGAGCCCAAGGTAGTCCATGCCCAGCATGGATCCAGCCCATGGGCCTTAGGTAAGACTTAGTGAAGTAAAATACTGAACGCATTTGTGTTCGATGTAATTGAGCCATGATTAGCCACATCTTTGAGCATTTAACCGAGCATGGGCTTAAGTCCAGTCCAATCTAGCCATCTGGTCAGAACTACTCCAGACTAGTCCTGACAAAATAGCCCAACAATCGAGCAACATATGGGCTCAAGCCCAGCCCATTCTAACCATCTGGCCAGAATTTCAGACTAGGCCGAGCAAATCAGCCAAGCAATCAACCCACATCTGCTGCCTAGCTCTGTGGCCAAACTAGTAGGTAGGAGCTAGAGAATTTGGTGAATGCGGATACCCAGTTCGGATCAACTTAAAGCTGGGACTGGCTTCCAATCAGGAGGCCCAATAAACTGAAGCCTCACTGCTGACGCACCTGATGCCAAGCTCTAGTGTTGTAGGAAATTTTGATAGCAGGATGCACCACAGAAAATGCTCCAAGGTACGGCACTCCCAACAAGGACATTGTAGCTGGGAAAATGTGTGCATGTCATGGTTGTCAATTTCGTTCCAGCTTAATCATTCAGTGGAATGTTTTAGCATTCCAGTTAGTTCCGATATTTTGTTCCAAAAATAGATGCGTTTGAAAAGTGAAAAGAAATATAAATAAATACCTTAAGTTGAAAAAATTAGGTAAATGCTAAAATAATACTAAAAATGCATACATACGTCACTTAAATTAAACTACACTTTACAATTGACTATTTTTTAGTTTTCACTATATATGAATGGAAGTATGAAACCTTGGCCGAAATGTAGTGGAGTTGGTTTGGAACTGGGGTCATAATTGAGACTAGAACGACTGAAATGGACTGGAATGACGAGGGATATGGAATCGGGATTGAAAACTTTTAGAGGGCTATTCCGTTTCGCCCATTGCTAATTCTGGAACGTTTGGCCAATTTTAGCCGAAACTGAACAGAATTGACAACTATGGTGCATGCTTCCATCAGTACTTTTCAAACTTTCTTTTCAATTTTTTTTTTTTTTTCGTTTTGTCCACAGGCAATTATGCTTTAGACTAAGATAGCTTACCACTTTGTGAAGTTTGTTTCTTATGTGGAACTTTGTTCTTGCAAGTTTTATTGATTTCTTAATAAAAACTTTGGATCATTAAAAGCCAAAAGTGGAGGAAAGAAAAATAGGAGAAGTTAAGGAAGAAAGATCAATTTGAAATTTGAAAGAGCTAGGGCTTTTTCTCTAAACAAAGATATTTTAGCGGTTTCGAAAAAACAGGGTTGCCTGCATGAGTGGATTTCGCCAATAGGACCCAATTGAAAGTTAAATGCAAATTTTAAATCTTGTTTTAAAGATTAAGTTCTATCTATTCTTTCTTAAAAACTGTAAAAAGAAAATTAGGTTTTCATTTTGCAATTCTCCCTTTGAAAATTTTGGTTTTGTCAATAAGATATCTTTAGATAAAGATATAATTATAGCTTTGTCTTTTCAGTGCCTTACACATGGATATGACAAGATTCTTGTCCAAGATGATTTCCAAGCTGTTCAGCATCCAGTAGATATATATATATATAGAGAGAGAGAATCTGTTAGGATAGGTATCAATGATCTAATTTTAGCCAAATCTACTTGGACTGATGTGGATTGAAGGACCCCCAACTAGTTGAATTCGACGTGGACATTGAAATATTGCCCAATGTTGAAAGACAGAGAGATCAGAAGTGGATTTCTATACTGACTAATAAATCAGCGAACATCTTCGCTACTATAATTGTTTTGAGCCAAACTTACCCGTTTCATAGGCACATGTGCCAGTCGAATGTATTTAGAGATAGCAACGGTCAGGACAGGTTCGGATTTAGACTGACCCAAACTTGACCCGACCAACATCTAGCTCGACTCAAATCCGACCCGATCCGTATATGGATTGGGTCGGGTTTAATACTGTCAATTTTTATTTTTAAAATAACTAAAAAATATATATATTCCTCTAATGTTGAGTGCAGGACTCAAGCCTATGATTTTATGTTCAGGCAAAATGCTTGCTACCAGTGCTACTATGATGGTGCAGCCAAATATATTAACAATAGATATCAAGTATATGATCAGAAGGGACGGGTCGAGTGCACCTAAAACTTGAACCCACCCCAAACCGGACTCATGTCAAAGTTTGAAAATTCATGTTCATCCTGAATCCGATAGACCCACTATCCAAACCCATTAATAACGTGATTCATAGAATTAACAGCATGATATATTCTTAATCTTAGGGTTCAAGCACCTCGATCCTACTGGAGCAAAATTTGGAGAGATCTCATACATGAGTAAGTATTTATTTCGAGTGACTGAGATATTCAATGTTGAACCTTATTGTGGAGTTTCTACTTTTTCCACTAAAAAAAAAAGCCTCAGTGAGAGCTCAAGGATCTTAACCGCCAAGAGTTCATTTTTCCCACCTTCCTCATCATTTATTCTTTTCATTTTATTATGTGTCATGTGCTCCATGTTCTCCAATCCAACAATTGACTCTGAATGATTGACGCACTCTTCACAATCTTTCTATTTAAACAAAAACTCCATGGTTAATTATATCGGCATGTGAATGGAGTGCGAAACTGGTTCTATAAAGCATTATTATTTCGATGATTTATTGTTTTGCTAAAAGGTAAGAATAAATTTAAAAAAGAGAAAAGGGCTCGCAAAAGAGCCAAAGAGATTGAGAGAGACAAAAAGAAAGCCAGAAAAAGTTTGTGTGTATATATATATATATATATGTTGATAGCTCCCAGACTAAGCAACTTCAGACCCACTAAAGAACCGGTGATTTACAGTTGAATAGATGAGGTAAATTTGACTGCTAAATTCATTTCGTATCCCACCCATTGCTTCAACCCACACATGCTGCGAATCAATCCGACCAAATCCGCATAACCCGTTGAGAAGGAAGAGGAACGGAAGGAAAATAAGAATGAACAAGAAAAAGATCTTTCCAGATCTATATTCTTAATTTCATCAAATAGATTTGTATACTCTACCTTCTTAACATTTTCATCGTCAATATTGTTTGAATAGTCATCATGATCATCAAAATGCTAAAATCGAGTCTCCACGTTGTCGTCGTCACCACCACCATACAAAAAGTCCTAAATAAAATCGATAGACACCCACACTGGAAATATATAGAGAAAGAAAGACAGAAACCCAAAAATCAGAGACATCCACATTAGAGAGAGAGCTTTGAACTAGCCTCAGGTCTAATGGCCTTGATGGTAGTGAGAGAGAGAGAGAGAGAGAGAGAGAGAGAGAGAGAGAGCTTTTTATTGAACTGGAATCAAGTCTAATGGCCATGGTGGTAGTGAGAAAGAGAGACCTTTGAACCAGCTAGCCTCAGCCCTCAGGTCCAATGGCTATGATGGTACTTGGTTTTCACACTCTCCTAATTTTCTACCCTGTTATTTTAATTGCATGCCACCATGCAAATGCTTTTAGTGAAATCTACTTCTATTATAAAAGAGTCAATATTGCAAAATGTTTTCACTACACCATGTGGGGCCCACCTCCAGCTATTATAATAGAATATAATAATATATTATTATATCCACTACTATATTATAAAAGAGGCAATGTTACAAAGTATTTTCATTACACCATGTGAGGCCCACCTCCAGCTATGATGATAAAATATAATAATAATATATTATTATATTTTAATACTATCTACTATATACTATTATAATCTACTATCTATCTACTTTTATAAAAGATGTGATATTGTAAACTTTTTCATTACACTGTTGTAGGGCCCATTCCCAAATATTATAATGCAAACTGTTTCACTACATTATTGTGGGGCCCACTCCTAAATAGTATAATATAATATAATAACATATTAATCTGAGAAATTACAAACTTTTTCACTACGCCTTTGTGGGGCCCACTCCTAAATAGTATAATATAATATAATAACATATTAATATGAGAAATTACAAACCTTTTCACTACACCTTTGTGGGGCCCACCCAAAATATTATAATGCAAACTTTTCCACTACACCATTGTGGGGCCCACCCCCAAATATTTCTATCTATACTTCTACTATCTACTACTATTATAAAAGAGGGAAAGTTGCAGATATCTTTCACTACACCATTGTGGGGCCCACCCCCAAATATTATAATATAATATAATAATATATTATTATGAGAAATTGCAAACATTTTCACTACACCTTTGTGGAGCCCAAACCCAAATATTATAATATAAAACTTTTTCACTACACCATTGTGGGGCCCACCCCCCAAATAGTATAATATAATATAATAATATATTATTATGAGAAATTACAAACTTTTTCACTACACCATTGTGGCGCCCACCCCCAAATAGTATAATATAATATAATTATATATAAGAAATTGCAAACTTTTTCACTACACCTTTGTGGGGCCCACCCCCAAATATTATAATATCATATAATATAATACTATATTATTATTATATTATAATAATAATAATATAAAATCTATACCCTTATTATAAAAGAAAAGAGAAGTTGCATATTTTTTCATTACACCTTTGTGGGCCCCCCCACAAATATTATAATATAATATAATAATATTTTTTTATTACATTATAATAATTATTATATAATATCTATATCCTTATTATAAAAAAGAAGAAAGTGTCATGCTTTTTCTCTACACATCTATGGGCCCTACTTAGTATTATGATATTATATATAAAATAAAAGAGAACTATACATATGTGGGCCCCAATAAAAGAGAAGAACTTGTCATGCTTTTTCTCTATGCATATGTGGGCCTTACTTAGTATTATTATATTATATATATAAAATAAAAGAGAAATACACATCTGTGGGCCCCACTTAGTAGAAGAACTTAGCATGCTTTTTCTCTACATCTAGACATCCGTGGGCCCCACTTAGTATTGTTATATTATATATAAAATACAAGAGAACTACACATCTCTGGGCCCCACTTAGTATTATTATATTATATATGTATAAAATAAAAGAGAACTACACATTTGTGGGCCCCACTTAGTAGAAAAACTTGTTATGCTTTTTCTCTACACATCTGTGGGCCCACTTAATATTATTATAATCAAAGAGAATTACACATCTGTGGGCCCCACTTAGTATTATTATATTTCGATGAAATGCTTAGCTCAAATATTCATGAAAATGGTTGTGTTTGAAGAATTTGTACATTCGTTACAAGAGCTCAAATGAGAAATTTCAATTGAGATTTTCATGAGTAGAAAATCTCAACTTCGATCCCAGTGCCTGTAAAGACACGATTTGCTTGTCAAAGGAAGAGATGAGAGTGTCAAAGATTGCTTGGAATCCCTGTAATTTGTTGTTGATTCGTTTAAAGCTATGAGTTGGGTACTGTTTTGGTTGGTTGGTATTTTGTTTCATTGAATTTGCAATGCTATAAATGAAATATGTGAAATAGAATTGTGACATTTTAAACATTTAGTGCTCTAACAACATTGGACAAAGTGAACTTTGTGACAATAGAAAATCTCTTTTTAATGTTGAGCCTTTTTTTAATATTGGTTTTCAACTCTCTTTTTTTTCAGTTAGTTTCCTTCCATATATCTAGTTATTTAATCTTCTTCTTACTTTTTTTTATTGAAGCTTTTATTGAATTTTATAAGAACAATGAGTAACTGTAAATTGCTTAATTTGCCAAAAAAAAAAAAAAAGAGTTATATGTAAACTGGTCATTTTCCATTGGGATCGTTAATATTGATTTTTCAATTACTTTATTTTTTCAAATTATCATACTGAAAGAGTATGTTCCTTGCACGTGCATGGACTCCACTAGTGAATGATAAAAGAGAAAAAGTGTACCAAAAACTTTTGTATCATGGGTTAAGCTCATTAGATTCCTGATCGAACCTTATAAGCCATGAATCAGGTTTTACGGTCGATAGTCGAGCTAAAATTAGTGATGTGACAGCCATAACCCATGTGGCCTCTACACACTCCATCCAGACGAGTCCAAATAGGGGAATACCCACAGTCGCCAGAGGAAATTTAAGTCGTTTGGACGTGATTTCTGTGATAGAGAAAACGTATGGATGCATTGATGAAAAATGAAAACTGACAAGGAAAACAATTATCCAATTCTTCCCATTCCAAACAACTTCTTATCCAAATTAGACCTATGTTTGTTGAGAAATATCTGCATTGGACGGCTGAAAAAAATAATCCAATAAGTGGTTTCAAAATATTATGACTACGACACAAACTAAGACTACGACACAAACTAAGCCATTGCAGTCTCCATAGAATGCATGTGTACGGTGGATATTATATTTGCCTAAAATACATGTGGTATGCTAGACTGGCTCTTTTCTCTTGTCCTGGACTCGAGAACCATTGCCCACCGCGGCCATTGCGCGGGAAACATGTAACACATGTCTAAAACTCCACCGTGATCCTATAAGGTGATAGTTTGGACTACTGAAGATGAATCACATCCCCACTATTGATATGTATATATATATCCTCAATTTTTACTTCTATACGAGTGTATCTCACTGTTCAATTGAACAAAATTGATATGGAGTTAATCATGTTTCCTTCATGCACTCAATCAAACAGTGGGGCCTCGCTTCTATTAAGATGAGACTTTTAGGATATAATTTGGAGGGGATGACAATTATTTTGAACTGAAAATTTAGGATATATCTTTAGAGGGGATGAATCATGATCATGAGTACCCAAAAGTGGGGAGCATCATCAAAGTTGTTTGGTCCCTGGGTCCTTTGAGCCTCTCCCAGTGCGTCTTAGTTCACTCCTAGGCCAATAGGATCTAGCCATGTTGGCTGGCAATAAAAGAAATAAATAAAATAAAATAAACCCTCTTAGACTTTATACCTTACTGCTCAAGTTTTTTCCCCCTTTTTTTTTTTATCCCGACCAAGTGGGTGACCAAAAAGAGCACACGCAAGTGAAAAGGAAAGCTCACAAAGTGAGAAGATAAGCTCTCATACAAGTGGAAAGATTGGCATCCGCAGAATCGATAATTAGGTAGCTTATGTGAAAAATGGAGTTGTACTAAACAACCCCTAGTTGTAAGGGTTTTAATATTTTATAAATAAACTTCTATTGCAATTCAGTCTAATAGTAGTGAAGTAAGTGTCGAAATGGGAATTTGGGAAGCTTTCAACTCACTCGACTGAGTAAGAGTTTGGGCTTACAATAATAGGCCTGTTTTATGTAATAGAAAGGAGGTTAACCAAACACACAGTTTTTCTTTTGACGCATATTTGGTGCCCAATCACATTATATTATATATAATCCGTGCCCTATACTATAAGGAACAGAACTCATCACTTAATACCTTGTCCACTATTGTGACAGAATCCTTTTTCAAGTATAATCATGGAAGGCACTTTCAAAATCCTCAACTATTCATGATAGGTAATCACATCTATGGGCATCTTCATGAAACACAACATACAGTGAACGAATTACTAAAGCTCTATGTGATATTGTGATCCTACAATCACCTTATCTGACTCGATAGCAAGTGGGGACTTTATTCTTAAAATGTATCTAACCTAATTAAATATTTTTAGTACAAGTAATAAGACAAAGTTGGGCAACCACCAAAAGGTTTTATGAACAGGAGTCATTTTTAGGAACCACCAAGCCTATCCTCATGCATGGAGCGGTGTGGCCTATAGAGCCCACTTAGAAAGACGATAATAACGGTAGGGTCAGGAGGGTTGAAAGGTCCCTTTGATCTACTTTTCCACCAAAAATGCTGAAGTGTCTAATAATAGGAGGTGAGATTTTGAGTGCATCTCGTTTGCATGCGGTGTCAACATTCTAACCATTAGATAAAGTCCAATGGGTGTAAAAATTGCATGGCCTGTACAAAGGCCTACAAAATTTGAATGAGTATTGATTCATGAAATATTAAGTGCCAGAAATTTAGATTGATCACAAGGTGAAACCAGGATGATCCCACAAGCCAAGTCATTTAATGCTCAGGAATCACTTGGCTTACTCTAAAGATTCCGCTATATATACGTGCTAAACACACGCACACACAAAAGTAAATGAATAAGTTCAAGGAACAACCATAAGTTTCCCTACAAGACATTATCTCCTTTTAAAATTTTTTATTTTAAGTATAATTTTAGGGCATCTCCTTTGCATGCGAGGTCCTGCTTTGAAGACTGAAGTCCATGAAATAGAAAATGGCTAGCTATTTTCCATTTAGATCATGCCATAAAAATATTGAGTAAGATTTTATAAATACCGTTTTCATAGTTAAAAGAGAATCCTTTTATTCTCACTAAATGTTGGTAATATTCGCCTACATACTCATGTTGACTGGTATTGGCACCTTTGTTTTACACATATTGCCCAGAATTTGATCTCTAGATAATCATGTTAAAGCATCGCTAGTGAACCAATAGCCCAACCTAGCAGAGAGAAAGCAAAAAAAAGATTTAAATGGTAATCTTCCTTTCTGCACCAAATCACCTTTTTGTAAATTTTACATATCATGACCCCACATTAGATGACTTTGCTATATAACGGACCTACATTGATCACTAACGATCACAATTATGAGCTAAAGCTAAACCCACCCTAAAACTGACATGATAAGGAGCGCGGGTGAAGGCGCAAAATAATCAATTTGCTTCATGTCAGGTACTCAGGTGGCAACATGGTCCCATCCAAATATCACCATTTGACTGATTGCGCTGGCTGTCAATCCGGAACATAATTTAGCAGTCAGGTTTAGGCTAGATCAAGAATTGTCACTTTTGCAGCAATGAATCACCCCCTCTCCAAATCCACTTTGTCCATTGGTCCATGTTGAATGAATCTAATGCTTTCCTACTCTTTAAGTACGAAGGCTGAGTTCATTTGTGCTACCACAGGGAGGCCACAAGGGTTTTATCTGACTTCTCTCTAGGCCTAGAGGGATTAGTCAAGCCCAAAAAATAGGATACCCTCACTTAACAAAAACAAAGAAAAACAAAGAAAAAGGAAAATGCTTGCACAAAGGATTCCTCTTTTCCATGCGACAACTGAAATAGGAGACACATTAATGCATGGGTGTTTGACGCACCAACTCCACCAAAATATTTTACCAAAAAAAATCCACCAAAATAAGGAGCGTTTATAGATTAGTGAGGTATAATTTCAACCTTAATTTAATACTATATGCCACTCAATTAATTACCATCCTGTATGAATTTCTTTATTGAGCACATAGTAATATTTGATGAGTGCTAGCTGTATCTTACAAAAAGCTAATGTAACAAGATCTCACCTTTTTTGACTTATCAAAAAATAAAATCTCTTTTTTTGTTTTTATAAAAAAGGATCATTCATTAAAAACACGAAACATACTACAAAATATCAAAATACACCCACTTTGAGAAATCCTCAGTCCAATGAGTAGCCTCATTGACTTTACTAGAAATATGGTTAAATCTAACCATAACAAAAGACACAGCTAACTCCAAAATGTCAGAAATTCAAGTCCCCAACTCGAAACCCTCTATTTTTTATATTGTAAGGCCCCTGTGTTGCACCTTTTATGCTAGATGTTTTATCCATGCAAAGTGTGGATCCTCAGTGTCTCAAAACTGGAGAAATCCCGAATTAAAAGAGTGGATAACGGGATCTAACTATGGAAAATAAGAGCGACTCTCACCATCTATGGAATATGTTAGATTCATTCATCATATAGTGAAAAATGTCATTAATAAATATAATTTAAGTCCGCAACCTCAAAGATCTCAATGCATGCATTTTTTTATTGGGATTTTGACCATATGAGATATAAAAGACTATGAATTTCTCAAAATGGTGTTGACCAAAACTATATCCCAAATGTGGTTATTGTACATAGGGCTCCAAGTTCTTTTTCCAATTCTACCCATATTATGCGATATTACATATCGTGCAATATCGCACAAACTAAAGGTGATAGATTGTGCGATATCACACAAAATGAGTAGAATTGGAAAAAGAATTTGGGATCCCATGTTTAGTACCCACATTTGGGATATAGTTTTGGTTAATATACCATTTTGATAAATTCATGATTTTTTATATCCCATATGGTAAAAACCCCTTTTTTATTTCTGTTTGTGTTGGTATTTCTGTGTGTGTTGGGTGGGGTAAGGTCCCATAAAAAGAACTTTTATTTTTATAGTTTGTGAAATTTTATGCTCTAAATCTCAAATCTAAAAAATAAATGATAAATTGTCCCATCAATGAGATATGGGCTGTCCCGAGTGATGCCTGCAGCTTTGGCGGACAATCACGTTTCACAAGTGTGCGTATAATGTATTATTGTTGCTGAGCTGGTTAGTATTATTGTTGATGAGCTGGTAAGGGCATGTTGCGTCATTGCTTTTGTCCATCACACTCCTCCACACTATTTAGTCCTTTTCTTGTCCACTTTAAATTATATCTACTACTATTATAAAATAGAGAAAGATGCACTATGGTTTTGTTACACACTTGCCCACTGAAAAGAGAGTAATAAGATAAAAGGAAAGAGTTAAGAAAAGAGAGAAGAGATAGTGAATTTGATGGATAAAGATGGGGACATAATGGAAATTTCTCAAGTTGTTTAAAATAGACTTTGGGTTAGGCTTGGATTTAGAGGGGTTTTGAAGATCCGGATCAAGATGAGCTAGAAGACTAAAGTTTAGGAATTAATAAACATCTATCCAGCAGTACCATAATCTCAAAAATCTAAAATTACGAAAAAGCCCCCTAAATTCTCTGGAAAATTATTAACTACCCCCTACTATACCCAAATGAACCCAGATCTAGACCAAACTTGGCACACACGATCCTAATAATTTTTTAATTCCTTTGCTTTTTCTTTCTTTTTAAGGTGGTGGAGAAAAGAAAATGAAAATGTGGATAAGATTGGAATCTATCTCAAATCAATATCTCAAAAAAAAAAATTCTCGCTTCTTTTTTCAATTTTCTTTTAACATTCTTCTTATTTAGATACTACAAGATTTTCAATACAGGGAATTTTATGAGCATTAGTTTTTTTCCTCTGTGAGTAATTGTGTAAGGAAGAACATGGCATTTTAACAGATTCTTCATTGACTCTTAGCTTCTTTTGGAATGGAGGGAGTTTTCATGCATGTAAGTGAGCACCGTCTGCTGAAATTATTATTGTTTGATTGTGTCTTCTTTTTCAATTTTTTTTAATGTTGCAATAAAATCTTCATTCTAAGAAAAATGGGTATAACCAGAGTTAAGAAAATGATGATGAAGAGTTGGTTTTTTCTTTCTCATTCCTGTTTGGGCCAAAGTTAGGCCCATTGATAACCTTCATGCTTTGATAATTTTAATTTTATGTTTGTTTTATTTCTTGAATCTTAACTGCAGGCTTTCAAATTGTGTGTGTTTCGTGTTTCCTTATGGTAGAACTTTGCATTTAGTTCTCACTTTAAGTTTGGAATATGAATTTGTGCATAGGATTTAAAATGTAAACTTGATACTGTTTTGTTATGTGAGATATGAAAATGGAAAACTCAAACAGAAAGTGTTTTGGTTGAGAAAAGCAAAGTAGACAATAACTAAAAGGACGATGCTATGAGGCATGGAAAAGCTTTCCATTATCTATCAGAATTTATTTTCCTTCTCCATAGAGTCGAAGGGGAAGGGATTTTTTTAAGCAGTATATGTGTAGAGATGGAAACCCATGAAGCATGACAGTTGATGTAAGTGCTATCATTTGGATCTTAAGTGGGCCCCACGAAGTGTGTAGACAGCGTTATATATATTTTATTATATGTCTATCTATACCCTTATTTTATTTTATTTTATTTATCTATCTATCTTCTACTATTATAAAAGAGAAGAAGTTGTAGTACTTTTTCACTACACACCTTATGGGGCCCACCCTTATAAAAATCTTAAATCTATTATTATATTATATTATGTCTATCTATCTAATTTCTAATCTAATATATCTAATTATAAATCTATCTCTATATATACCATTATATAAAAGAGAAGAAAGTGTCATGCTTTTTCACTGCACATCCGTGAGCCCCACTTAATATTATATTTTATATTTATTTACCCTTATATCTACTATTATAAATAAAAGAAAAAAAAGTGTCATGCTTTTTCTCTACACATCTGTGGGGCCCACTTAATATTATTATATTATATATAATACAAGAGACCTACACATCTGTGGGCCCCAATAAAAGAGAAGAACTTGTCATGCTTTTTTTCTATATCTACACATCTGTGGGCCCCACTTAATATTATTATATATATAATAAAAGAGAACCGCACATCTGTGGGCCCCACTTATTAGAAGAACTTGTCATACTTTTTTTTACATCTACACATCTATGGGCCCCACTTAGTATTATTATATTTCGATGAAATGCTTAGCTCAAATGTTCATGAAAAATGTTGTGTTTGAAGAATGTGTACATTCGTTGCAATAACTCAAATGAGAAATTTCAATTAAGATTTTCATGTGTAGAAAATTTTGACTTGAACAAGAATGCTAACATATTGCTTTATAAGATACCAAAATAGTTGATATTTTTCGATTTATGCTCAACAGTCACAAGCAAAATGAGACTAATGCATAAAAATATAAACGTCCTATACACCTGTATGATATATATTTGCAAGTAAAATGAAACATTAACATACCTCCTTAAAAGTGAACTTTTCATTAATAAGTAGGGCCGAAATTAGGCACGACAATATGAAAAACAGATGGCGAAATGTGTCTTGTTCTCTATCATAGGTTGGAAATGCTGTCGAGAAGTTTAAGGTCTATTTAGATGCTTCATTTTCTTAGTAGCCAGATAATCTCGATGTCATAAAAGTTTTTTGTGAATATGCAAGTGTATGCAGATTTTGTCATGTAAGACTTTTCTTTATTTCTTCATTCCATGTAAGTTGGTTTTCTTTTAAATTTTATTGCTATATATCAAACCAACATCCAATGCAAGTTAATAATTGCTTGTCTTATTACTTTTTGGATTATGATACTGTATTTTATTTTTCCTTTAAAATTTTTATGAGTATGATGCAATGGAACCCATCATTTTGATATGCCAACTCATGTTTTTAGATCCACCCTCTTATGTTGATTTGAAGTGATTGCTTTAGGGCCCTTTTTTTTTTGTTTTAGGCAATTCCAACAACATGCATTCCTTCAATATCATTATACGTGCTAAACTTTATTTGAAGGTGCTAATTGTCTTTCTTTATGATTATGCATGCTTCATCCAAGGCATTATCTCAGGCCGAACCAGTATTACTCTTGGACTTGATTCATGTCCAACATTGTAACCACATTACTATAATGCTAAATATAATGAATTTTCCATTAAATTTTCTTATGAATTTTGAATGAAGTAGTTGTGCCCACCCTGAGAGTGCATGGCTAAAGATCTCTTTGTAGTTGGTTCTTGCTTCAAATTATTATATTTGTTTCAAAGATTCACTTACTACAAAATTTGAATGTAACAGAATTGATTTATGATGCATAAAAAGCTAACAGAGGTGCCACAAATTTACATGGTTCAAATTTTGGTAGATCTCTTTGTAGTTGGTTGTCTTGCTTCAAATGATGATATTTGTTTCAAAGATTTACTTACTACAAAATTAGAATATAACATAACCAATTTATGATATATAAAAACCTAACAGAAGTGCAGCAAATTTACATGGTTCAAAATTTGGTAGCGGTGTCATCTTAATTCAATAAAGCGTTTTAAGTTATTGCTCTGGCCCTTATCTTGACATATCAATCTCGTTTCTTCCTATGATATTCAAATTTCTTTGTATTGGTATTACTATCATTCGGTGCTTTTCAACATGAATTTGATATGTATTTGGCGCTAGGTTTTAGACAAATTTTAATGGAAAATAGGCCGAACGATCGATCTATATTGAAATTGGTGAGTGTTTTGCCTAGTCATGTATGGCCAGAAAATGTTAGTTTTCAACTTTTTTTTCAGTTAGTTTCATTTTATATATCTTGTTATTCCATCTTCTTCTTACTTTTTTTTCTATTGAAGCTTCTACTGAATTTCATAAGAACAATGAGTTATTGTAAATTGCTTAATTTACCAAAAAAAAATTAGCTATATGTGAATTAGTCATTCTCCATTGGGATCGTTAATATTAAGTTTTTCAAGAACTTTATTTTTCCATATTATCATACTGAAAGAGTGTGTTCCTTACACGTGCAGGGCTCCACTAGTCTTATTTTAAAAGCCAACAAATTCAGATGGTTTAACTACTAATGGTAGTCTAGAGGCCACTTACCTCATTAATAAGTAGCGGCATTTCTCATCCGGCTAGCAGTGATTTAAATCCTAGGTACACTGCCTCTTCTCAATTGTGTGGGCTTTCTTTCCACTCACGGGCTCCTTTCCCACTTGTGTGGGACTTTTTTCCATTTGTAAAGATTGTCTTTCCATGTGTACATGAGCTCTCTTGAGTCCCGGTGGACCCTTAGCTAAGTTAATTAAAAATAATAATAATAATAATAATAATAATAATAATAATAATAATGGAAGTCTAGATCTCCTATTACACCCCTCCACGCTGTTCCGTCTTTACACATCGGAAGTGGTTAAATTATAAGCATATGTCAATAACACTAGATATTTGTTTTTATTTTTAATACATATATAATTATTTTTCATTTTTATATTTTAAACATCTATTATTATTGGAAGTTGTAATTCTTTAATTCTAATTCTTATACCATTTTTTAAATGTATAAAGAATAGCTCTTCTTTTAGTTTTTTAACTTCTACCTTAAATTTATATTAATTCCTTATTTTATAGGGACTAATCTGGGTAGTTGGGTGAGTGATAAAGTTTCTAACCAACAAAACAACCATAGGCTAGGGAACTTCACTAAAGCCTCCAATTTTCAGACAAAGAATTACATTAAAAGTATACATTTTCAAATGTCCCTCATTCTTTAAAAATAAAAATAAAAATAAAAAAGCAGCCTCCTTTATCCAAAAAAAAAAAACTCATTTTTTAAACCAAAAGTAAAAAAGATTCCCTACCAAACAACTAAAGTTAAAATATTATCACAACTCACTCGTATTTTATTCTTTCACTATTTGAGACTTTACTTCACTTCATTCTACATGTATAGTTCACAAACACTTCATTCTAGGGGTCCGTTTGGGAACTTCACTAGTAGAGTGGAATGAACTATATTTTAGTATTTCTTTTGTTTGTTCATACTCATCCACACCATTTAGTTTATATATGTGGGGGGCAATGTTTTCCTACAAGCATACCGCATATAGCTTACATGCAATCCAACTAATTGGGCTTATTTAGATGCAAGTTTATCAATGAAATGAGGGCAGATAGAAAGGTCTCTTCATGGATAGAAGGGATTTCAATAAATCAGCCACACTAGATTTTCCTAGCCCTTGATTTGACAACCTTTAAATTAATGGCATTTTATCCGTAGATTTTCTTGATATTTAACCCAATGGTTAATTGAGGTTCAGTGACTATAAAATTAGGTCTGATTTCATATCACGGGGTGAAAAGAGTATCAAATGAGAGGTGGGCCCCACAATACTGGACTGCACTTGTAGTTGCTCGTAAGATAACATCTTCCCTGTATATATGACTATAAATTATTATTTTTTAAAAAGGGCCAAGTTCAACTGGTTCACATTTCCACTAGAAATTGCAGTACAAATCTCCAAAGTCATCTGTCTGCATGGTAAGTGGTTAGATACAAATTAACCAATGTTGACTATGGCCATTAAGTCGAACGTGAGTAGATTATCACAACCATTAAATCAATATCTAATTAGAGTTCGGTCTTATAATCCAACCATCTATCAGGCAGAAACTTTGTTGAAGAGGCCCTCACAAGGTCACTTCTCCCATCCTATCATTGCAGCTTTAACCTGTTGGACTTGATCATTTCTTCCATTATTTAAGCCTACATTGTTTCCGCGTCATGTTTTCCAATCACATAAACAAAACAAAATGCAATGACATAGAACACATTTGTCCAGAACCGAAGCATAACTTTCATGTAGTAAAAAAGAATCACAATCATTCCAATCGATCCGTGTATTTTATTGTATCGAACTTTACCATTTTAAACATCTATGTGTCGCACTATCAAATCTTCGCCGATCTCCATGTATTCTAGTGCTATTTTAATCGCTGCGTCTCGCTATCAGTTCTCTATAGACGACAACCATAAACTCATCTTTTCTCTGCAAAGATAGAGTAAGAAAGCCACTGACAATAGAAAGTATTACTATTTAAAAGCTTGTGCCCGGCAGGATAATACTGTTTACATTTCTTTTCCACTGTTCTCTGCATTATTGTGTTTTGATTGTTTGCCATTTAGCCCCGTTTGGTTCATTGTAAGTTTGTAACTTGGTCGGCCTCGCTCAGTTTACCAATAAATTTAAGAGGATTTGACATATTAATCCCCTTTAAATCCTGCATATCTAATTTTATGAATGAAAATCTAATAATGCCACCAGAGTCGTTTGACTCTGGCACACTTTTTTTATTTTTTTTTTAAATTTTTTGCGCTGGATCTCATAATGTCATAGGAGTTTAAATATCATAGGTTTTTAAACTCTCATGATACCATGAGATTTAGTGCAAAAAAGTAAAAAAAAAAACCCTGGACCCTGGTGACATTAATATGTTTCTAGTCATGAAATTGGGGGAATAGAGTTTGAAGGGAATTAATATGTCAAATCCTCTAAATTTAATTACATGAATTTCTTTTTTCTTTTTTCTTTGTTTCCTTTTTGGCACTCAGGTTGAGTTTAGATTTGCTCGTACCATATGAGGACTAATGTTCAGGTCACAAGACCCGTAACCAGTGTTAGAACCAGAAAAGTTTTCTTGAAGGAACCCTATATAAAAGAAAGTTTTTTGGAGGGGCATATGTAAAGAAAGTATAATTTTTATCGAAATAGGGCCTGGACTAGTCGTGACAAGAATGCTTATGGACTCCATATAAGATACTCAGTTGTTGGACTGGATATTGGGGTTCTCAAATATGAATCCAGTTTGGCACTCAAACCCAAATTAAAATCGGTTTCAAATATTGGACCTCGCCTCATTTTCTTTTTTACAATTTGGTCCCTTGGGTGTTCAGATGTTTGGAGACCCATTCTCATCCTTAATAGCAAATAACAAATCAGCTTCTACTTCAAGGATATCCAGACACAAGAACACTATTTGTGTATAAAGTTTACCAGTACTTGATTTACAAGAATTCCAATTGGCAAGGCTGTCCACAGATGCTGAAGTACCTAGTGGCAAGCCAACCATCAATTAAAACGTTAACTTTAGTGTTTGGCTTTTGTTCAATTAATAAGAGATGTAGTGTGCGCGCGCGGGGGAGGGGGGGCGGGGTGGGGGGTTGCAAGAGTTTTAATTTCTTGTCAAGCAATTAAAATGTTTGGTAGATGACCTTACCCTCTTCTTATTTTAAAAGAATATAGGCAAATCCTCTAAAATTGAAATGCTCACTTTTTGAACATGTGAAAAATATAGGCATAGGCTCTAAAAACCGTAGAGGCAAATCCTCTAAAACTGAAATGCCCTCTTTTTTTTATAGCTCTTTTTTTAATAGCTCTATTTTAAATGGTCTGTTAAAAAAAGAGCAGAGATGCCAAACAAGGCCTACAACAGAAAAAGAAAAAAAAAAAAGAAAAGGCAAAACAAAAATAAACAAACATTGCCAACACATGATAAGACCTAAAAATCACACTTTTTATTTAGAGCCTGCATACACACCAAAAGGTAGCCCACTCAAGTGGGGACGAGGCCCACACAAGCACGAAGAAAGCCCACACAAGCGGGAAAATATGACATAACCGAGGTTTGAACCTTGACAGCCAGGTAAGAACTAACACTGTTTACACTTAAACCTTCAAATCACTTGTGCTTGCGCGCGCAATACACTTTGTTGGCTCTGTACTATTAATGAAGTGTGGCACATTGTAAACATGCCATGTCCAGTGGGCCCAATGCTAATCGATTATTAGAAAGCTAGGATGGTTTATATTTGAATTCGAAGACTTATTTATGTAGGTGCCGTGGAAGAGAAAATCATGTCTACGTTTTTCATATAATCTAAATGGAAATTGTGTTTCTTCTCCCATAGATAATTTGAAGGTGTGTTTTAACTCTTTCTTCAGCAAAATGTGATTGTGCACCAAACACACGACAGAGGTGGAGTGCAGAAATGCAGAATGAATTTCTCGCTTGCCTTCTGTGGAGACTTTGCTGCACAAATGCCTCCTAACATACATCTATATTGACATAAAGGAGATGAAAATGGGTTTCCGATTTTGTCCAAGATAGTTACTGTCTAGAATGTGAACCCACTTTTAAATCTGGGTCTCAATTCAGGTCCACTATATATATGGACTTGAAAAAAGTTTTGATCTAGATCCAGGTCCATGCTTATGCCTTCATTTGATACTCTCCTGAACTGTGTTTTTCGTTTAATCTATCATCCAAATTCTAACATCCATCGAAGATTTTTTCTAATTCCAAGCTTAAATTTGCTTATTGAGCATATTAAATATTTATATCAATATTTGTGTCTCTTTTTGGACTCAGTTTGATCTAGGCCTTTTATTCGTGTTCGAGTCCTCCCGAGGCCAAATGAACCCGACCCATTTACATCCCTATTTACATTCTTAATTATGGAATGACTGGTAGTAGCCCACCATGTTAATGGCCCGGATCTCTACCAAGTGCCAAAAAGTGCAAACTTGCACTATTGCATAGAACCTCAGGGACCTGTGTATTCTCACGAATATACCTAGGACGAAGCCCCCAGCTGATTAAAAAGGCATATTCTTCAGATAATGAAAAAGCATGAAACTAATATCCTTTGTTCTATCCCACATATGAAAATGGTCCTCTCAGCATCTAAAAGAGGATTGGATACTCTTCCTTTCAAGTTTCAAGCCTATGAGTAGTGGTAAACGTTGTTGCGATTATTTTATTCTGAAAATTTAAATTTCGAAAATATTGAGATATTTTCAAATTCGAGGAATTTATCGGGGTATTATAAAAAAAAATTGTGATATTATTATGGAGCTAATGTGTTCATGATCATATCGCGATATTCACAAAATTGCCTATATTCCATTTCTTACTCAAGTGCCTTATCTTAACCATAGGTACGATCTAGATCCACCTCATTTCAATTGAAAGAAGCCAACACTATAGTCCTTGTGGGTCGCCATTTATTCCTTTTCTTTTATGCTTGGTACAAACCTTTGTTGTGCCATGTAAAAGAAAAAGGCCATACAGAATAAGGTGGTTTGGAAAAATTTTCATGGCACTTTCAAGCTCATTGTTTCCACTAGCAATGGTGGACTCAAGAAATTTTCCTCAATGAGGTCGAATTTGTAAAAAATGTATGAAGGTTTTAGAAAATGCATGAGGGTTTTAAAAAATGCCCCCACAGAGTGCCTATTATGCCTATGCCAATATCATGAAAAAGCAGACTAGAAGCTGCGACAACTTTGCTTTTAGGGCAGACCTAAGTATTACAACGTGGGTGCAACTACACCTGAGGGATTTGTGACACTCCTTGAATAATACTTTAAAAAATTATATTTTATTATTAACCTTTTGACTTGACCTTTGCCCGCACCACCCTAATAAAAATCCTAGATCCACCATTGTTTGCTTTCATGTATATGTCAGGATCAATGATCGATCAATCACTTGATCCTCAAGTTATAGTATCACTCCCATAGTCCCATACTAGTAGCCCAATGTAGCCCAAAACAATTGTACGGAGCTAGGTGGGGGTAGTGGGGCATGCCCCCAAAAAAATTTTCTGAGCCTTTCTTATCTTTTGGAAAATCTATTCTCCTTTTTCTAAATTAGCTCACCCAAAAATTTTGTTTTTAAATATTGGCCTTCCACAAGGTAAACTTTCTGGTTTCACCATTGACTAAAAGGCATAAGCACAACAAGGATTGGGGGTATTAAAAAAAAAAAAAAACTAAAAATATGGAAATCTAGAATCATGGTCTCATGGAGAAGATTAAAAGCATGAAAGCAACGAGATGGCTCCCAAGAGCCATTGGGAGTATGTTCACTTTTTTTTTTTGGGCAGAAGGGAGAATGTTCACTTGATGACATAATCTGGAATAAGAGCCACTTGCTAAGGTAGGGGATTTTATGGAGTTGTCATCAATGTTGGACCTTTGGCTTCTGATACTTGCTATTTGGGTTGGATCCTTAGGAATGATTCCATGTTGTTGTCAGTTATTTCTTGATGGAAACAGTTTTAAATATTTACCATGTGGAGCTCAGTTTGTCGATCAAATCCATTCATGCTGTGGAAATACACGTACGTAGGAATCATTTAAAATTTATTCCAAATGAAGTTCTGCGCACAGCACACTTGATCAATCTAGCAGAATATATCATTTGGTTTCAAGTGAAATTTTGGATAATAGTTTTGTATAAGATCTTGTGATATAAATGGCTTTGATCAAACAAAAGTGATCATACATCAAATAAATTAGATATTAGCTGCCATCAGCATCCCACTCCCAGCATGGTGTGGCGATTTCTCATTGAATAAATAAGGTCTATTGGCAATCAAATATAAAATGCGCGCACGTGAGATGAGACTAAATGTGAAATCTTTTTTGTTAGATTGTTTTGAAAAAACAAATTAGTAGGCCCACTAATATCTGTTTTTTTTTTTGTGTGTTTTAAAACGAAATGGATAACCTTATCTGCTGGTGATGTTCAAGTGTTTTTTTTTTCCCCCCGAAAAGGTAAGTACTCACACACACGCACCCAAGCACTCCCTCGCCCAAGTCCCTTATGAGCATTTTACCCATAAATAATCCTTGATTCTTTCTATGGATGGGAGGTTTTGAAATAAGGAGATACTGTTTCATCTAATCTAGATTTACCAACAATATAAAATCTCTCTTTTTTTTTTTAATTTAATGAAGCAATTGAGATGGTGCATTAGTTTGTATGAGATCTTATACAGTTGGCAAATTTTGATCGGATAAAATAATATCTCCCTATTTCAACGAAATAAGGGAACCGGACTCCCAATAAGGATTGGCAATTGCCTATTGTCAAGCCTAATAAAACATACGATTCGACAATTGCTAGAACATTCTTCTCAAATGGACCATTATTGTTCAACCGTATACTAAATGGGCCAGACCCGGCAACTTAATGGGTTAAAGTCCGGACATGGGCAGTATAAAAACGTAATCTTATTTATTTTTGTTGGATTTGTGGGTTATACTTCTTCATGTTTTTTGCTTGGAGGTCATTTGCTCTGGAAAGAGGAAGTGTGGGGAGGAAAAAAAAAGTGTGAAGGCATTTTGAAATTTGAAAAATAAATAGTCCATCATTAAGGGCCTCCCTTTTTTTTCATAAAATACATAGTAATCCATGGTCAAATGAGCTCCACTTAAGTATTATTAAAGATGTGAGGAGTGAAATACACGAGATAAGGGGTGAATGATATAAGGTAACAATGTAGATGGGACCCTGATTTTCTTGGAATTTGAATTGCCAATGTGATGGCTGGGTATTCATTTTTAATCTTTTACATTTTCTATTAAAGAGGGATCATTTAATGGTTATTCACTTTTAAATCTTCAATTTTAACTACTTAAAAACTCGAAGTACTAGAATTCCTAGAATTTCAATTACAACAAACGTACATGACTACATGCACTTCATTATCCGGGCGCGTTTGGATGTATGGTGAATTGAATTAAAGTGAGGTGAAGCATAAAATCAAGAGATAATACAATATAAAGGGTTATGATGGTTATTTATTTTTAATTGTTTGGTATATAATCTTTTTTACTTTTTGTATAGAATATTAGAGTTTTTTGTTGTCTTTTAGTAGATAAATGATATTGCTTTTTTTTTTTTTTTACTTTTTTTTTAAAAAGACAGAAAGAATTTTAAAATCATATACTTTTGATATGACCGCTTGTCTTTTATTATCCGGATAATGAAGGCTTTACATCACCTCACGTCACTTCACCACACATCCAAACAGACAAAAGGTAATTTAAGAGGGTAGTTGAAGTGTGATGCACATCATTACAATTTAAAAATACCTGCAAAAAAGTTGAGCTCTTGTCCCAACGGTAAGGATGGGTCTTGCATGAAGTTGATTTTTGCAAACCACAAATTAAATGGGTTTCCTGCTTATTCCACCCACCTAGGCATGCCAACTGGGGCCATCAATGCAGCTTCTCGATTGTTGAGTGTGATTTCAAGTCCTCCCTATGTCAAAAATTGAGCATCACAACAACCTATCAAATTATAATATATTAAGCTAAAAGGTTTTAGATCTAATTATGACTTTCCTTTTTAATTTTAACCAGAAATAATTTTTAGTTTCCACAGCTACTAGCAAGTTACTTTCGATTGTTACAATTGCTAGCATACTCTCCTTCCACTTTCCACTAATATACCTTATGGGCTCCCATCTTTCCCCTTTAGAAAATTCATAGAATCCTATATCTTCATATATACCCGTGATTAGCATGGGTTTTTGTGCTAGTTTTAATTAATGAGGTGAGATCATCTAATAATAGTAAATTGGTAATTACACTCATACACACTCTGATATTAGTTTTCCTTGTGGGACTCGACTAACGCTGGCAATGACATGGAATCCACCTGATATTAGCAATTCACAATAAAACTCTCTACTATTGATGATCATTACGGAACTCACCATATATTGCCAAACAGGACAGGATTTGCTAGAAATTGCAGCCATAGTGAGACCAATCTAATATTCAGAAGTCATAATGAAACCCATTCACTATTGGTAATTACAAAAGTAGACATCAATTTTGAGCACCATTGGCACACTATGATATATGGTTGGTTGCTCATAAACCTGTGTGGAGATATTTTGCTAAACTCACTACCATGTATTTTTTTCTCTTCAAAGGCTTTTGTAATAGAGACCGTTAAGTCTGCTCTTGGTAACGCGTCTTTGAATAATGTAATATGAAGTTTTATACAATAGAGTGGCATATGGTATAATATGCAATAGCTCAACTTGAGTTCGGATCCTTTACGTGTCTCCTGCATGCTTTCTAACTTACTTTTCAGTAGGTGGGCACCAACTCACTTTCTCAGTGGCTCAAATGTAAATACTCTCCTAATGAATTCCACCCATTTATTGGATGGTTTTCTCCTACGCAATTGCATGCCGTTTATAAGTGTCATTCATTACATGGGACATGGTGAATTTCCAGAGGGGTGTCGCCTTTGGTAATGGTGCATCCTACATGTATGGGGAAAGTTTGGCCTCATCTTTTTAGCGGATCGATTTTCAATAGGTGGATCGGGCTGTGGAGTTATATTCATTATACAAGAAAAGCATAAGTGAGAATAAATTATATTCACATCTATCAATTATATAAGAAAATATTTGAAAATATCTTATTTCCAAACACCTCAGCCGAAGATCAGAGCAGATGATGTGACCGGATCACAGGTTGCCCTAAAAAACAAAAATGAGAAGGGCTGCCATTATTGAAAATGACTTTTTTTAAAATTAAAATTATCATCTCTCACTCTATTTGGAAAGGACAATGAAATGAGGCATTCAAGAAAAAAATCCTCAAATATTCCTATATATAAAAAAGCAGTCTTCAAATATATGTAATGCCTAAAATGATTAAACACAGCCAAATTACTTCTTTTCTAGACCGTACTGCCCTTAACTTATTTTTTCGCGAGTTCACGATTAATGTCTTAGAACAATAAGTGAAGGACAATTTTGTCGATACTGACGAGCTCAAAACGTTACTCGCAAATTTGCTAAAAAAAAATTGAAAGGCAATCGAGTCTAAAAAGAGAGATACAAGGGAGAAAATTGATTTGCACAATGCATGTATTTGAGAACCGATTTTGATGTATAAAAGTTTTTTATTCCTTTTTTTTTTAAAGAAAACTCCTCATTAGACTTTTTATTTACAAAAACCGTCGTTAGGTCTTTTGACAGAGAGAAAGGACAAGGAGGGTGGCAAAAAGGAATTTCGAGTGAAAGCGTCATCAGTAAATCAAATCAGAAAAGAGATAGAGAAGTATAAATACACCCAGCATTTTCTCCCAGCGCCACGAAAAAGCTGCCTCAGGCCCTCTCTACACCCCACACCCCACTACACAAAATCTCTCGTCATCAGTAAATCAAATCAGAAAAGAGATAGAGAAGTATAAATACACCCAGCATTTTCTCCCAGCGCCACGAAAAAGCTGCCTCAGGCCCTCTCTACACCCCACACCCCACTACACAAAATCCCTGCAACAATCCAAGCAGTAGAATAGAATTTATTCGCTTCTTTCTCTCTCTCTGTTTCTCTATAAATACCCCCCTCCCACCTCCCATTTACCAAATAAATCCCTCTCTCCCCCTACTCACATCACTGCAGAGAGCAAAAACAAAGACCCAAGCAACAAGAGAGAAGAAAAAAAAAACAGAAACCCTAGAAATGGATGCGTACGCTCTGCATCTGGCCATGGCGGCTTTAGTCGGAGCCTCCTTCGTAGCGGTTTCGGCCTATTTCATGCATCGCAAAACCCTAACGCAGTTGCTGGAATTCACTAAGGCCGTCGAGAGGGAACGAGGCCGGGACGGCGCCGGAGATGACGACGACGATCGACCGGAGCCTTCCGAGAGGCGCCGGAACCACCAGAACCGCCGCCGCAGAGCCTCCTCCACCACCGGATACTACCGCCGGGCCTCCGCCTCCTTACCGGATGTTTCGACCATGGTGGCCGCGGTGGAAAGGGAGGAGAGGCAGCCGAACGGGCCGCTGTCCGCGGAGGACCGGAATCTCTCAATCCCCGCCGGGCTCCCGCGGCTCCACACGCTCCCTGAAGGTATGGACTTGTCCGACTTCTCTCCGGAGTGAGAGCGGCTTTGGAGTTTTTACGCGTCTTCATGTGATTATTACTGATGAATGAATGCAGGAAGTGAGTTTTTTCATTTTTCTTTTGCGATTGGTGCATTATGCCAAGAGATATCTTCGGTCGGTTGTAACTTTTGGCGTGCGATTGTTGAGAACGTGGGCTTTGAATTCACACTTCACACTCTATGTGATGATTTTGCCGTCTGGGTTTATGAGTAGGGAATAGGGAAATGTGAAGGCTGTGTGCTGACTAGCCGTGGACCTGTGTAATGATCGAATAGAACTCAAATTGCTTTGTTGTGGATATGGGAGTAGTGGGGTCTACGTTGAAACCCCGCCCAGCTAGCTCTCGCGGACTTAGAGAAAGCCTATCTAACGTGTTAGTTTGAAGTTGATGGAAGGCTCAGTGCTGCCCCAAAATCCATATGACCCTTATATTTGAAAGCCATGGAATCTTTTGATGTTTACCCTGCAAAAGCCCATGAACACCTGTTGGATTTCTTTTACAAATGAAATGAGGAAATGCGTCTATTTCATTCATGAGGCCTTATCCCATCAATTTGGACAGTCTCTCTATGATATGACGACAACGGCGTTGGAGATTATGAAAAAGGTGCTTGCAAAGCGAGTATTTGTAGCTTCTTCATCATTCTCATCTTAGCTATATTCCTTCAATCCTGGGATTACTTTTGGAAATATGAAACTGGACTCTAATGCGATCCTGTAGATGTGATTAGTGATTTTATTTTGACATTGTGGTAATCTTGTTATTGATGGTTTGTGCATTCATAGAAGGAGATCGAAAACAACTCTGATAAAAAAAAAAATCTGCAGCGATTTCAAGGGACAGGGAAGAGAGAAGAGAGAAGGGAAGGGGCATCTTAAAAAAACTGCTATTTGATCTATCTCTTATTTTCCACTTTTCATAGCTGTATTATTGTTTTAACAAACCTCTCATTGTAAATATACCAATACTATATGTGTATATATGTAGCATAAGATTGCTGGGGAACACAAAAACAATCCGTCTTCATCTATCTGTTCCTCCACTTCTCAAATTGTATCAAACCCTACGTATGGGATAAGTCTTTGATGATGACAATGGTAAGTGTATAAAGATCTTAAGGGCATATTATTTTACCAGAATTTCTAATTAGAATGTGTGACGTTGGGAATTCATAGACATGATGTGATGGCTTGTCCCTTTGGCATTTGCAAATGTCATATTTCTTTGGTAGAATTTCAAGCCATCTAAAAAGTCTCAAATGACCTTTGTAATTCTCAGAATTTCAACCTCCTTGGTTGATGTAGCCCCAAATCCTCGGTAAAAAATATATCAATCTCCCAAAGGATTGATCGAATCCAAGGATGGATTCAACCACTAAGGCACAGTCACAATAATGGTAAACACCAAAACTTTGAGGAGAAAACCCATAACTCAAATATTAATTGATAATAATAAGCATGAATTACAATGAGGATGTCCATCTCTCTCTCTCTCTATATATATATATATATATAGATCGGTCCTCTCCGTAACTTAGAACCAAGACTTTCCTAAACATTAAAGGAAACTAAGTCACTAAACTTGCTCAACAATCCAAATTAAATATAACTCCTTATTTTAAATACTTCTAAATAAATCAACTCTCAAAATAAAATTCCTAATTAAATGGATTTTCCGTTGGGCCTATGGGCTAGGCCCACTGTGTTGGCTGACCCATGGTCTGGCCTACATCTTTGGCATTTGCAAATCCTTCACCGAGGAGGAGGATTCAGGAATTCGCGATTTTGGAGAATTCACAAATTATCCCTGCATAATTTTTTTGAATTATAGTAAAGAAACAGGCCCTAAGAATAGAATTGATAAAAAAAAAAAAAAAAGTAGCCATTTTTTCCATGTATTTTTTCTTTTTGTATTCTTCTACTTGTAGAGAAAGTCTTTGTTGGTAACAAATTATACATTCTTCTACTTCTTTTCTCAGTTTCATGAACTGGTCGTGCAATAGCATTATATTATTTCTTGCATTTCAGGTACTGTTAGTCGTGCTACTTCAACAAAGAGAGCTGGACATGTAATCAGACCACCTTCTCCCAAGTCACCTGTTGCTAGTGCTAGTGCGTTTGAGAGCATTGAAGGATCAGATGAAGAGGACAATTTGCCTGACAACTCTAAAATGGATGCTTCCTATCTACATGCTAATGGAAATGCTGTAAGTTATTTGAAAAATGTTAATCTTTATTTTCTTCCTAGTGGTTTCCTTTTATCACAGCCACAAATGATGAGATTTAATATATCCCTATTTAAGGTCATGCTCTTGTAGTGCTAGAGTTGGATATTATTCTCTCATTACTTCACCGTGATTGGTCTCTCTGTTTCTCCTAGTTCCTCGAACTTTTAACCATGATTTTAAATTTTGATACTTGTCTTTGTGTTGGCAATGAAAGTCACCTCATCCACTTTGATGCATAGTAAACCCATGAAAGACACCTCAAAAGATCCGTAACTTTTAATCTCCATCACTACCAAAAGGCGCGCTTTGTTTGAATTTTCCACTTCTAATAGGCCTGAGAAGTATGGGTTCTATCGACATCCACTGCAACCCTGATTATATCTTAATCAAACTAAAACCATTCAAAACAAGTTTATGCAGAATTCCTCCTATTCACCTTAGTTTCTCCTTGTCGCTCCATCATCATATAATTTGCAAACCCCTGAAGGTAGTGCAGACCTCCTTGCTACCAATGTGATTGTTGATGATGAACCACCCAAAACTTCTTTTTCAATTGTTGACAATGTCTGCAATGGATTTATCTACAAGTTCTTTAGCAGTGACCAACCATTAATGTGGTGCAGACCACCTTGCTACCAATGTGATTGTTGATGATGAACCACCCTAAATTTCTTTTTCAATTGTTCACAATGTCTACAATTGATTTATCTACAAGTTCTTTAGTAGTGACCAACCATTAATGTTCCTTGGACTTTGCTTATTTGAGAGCATCCTTTACCCTGAAATTCAACTTCTCTGAGAGCATCTTTGACAATGTGATTACTATGCTTTCCCTACATCTACACTCCCAAACCTCCTCTTTTCTTTTGCTTTACTACCTCATTCTGTTTTACTCAATTAATATTTTTTTCCTCATTTCCTTGCCACAAGAAATCTCTTTGGAGTTTCTCCAAAGAGTTCTCATACCATTTCTTTATTGATAACACCGACTCAAAACTTTCAACCTCATGGTTTAGATGGTGTGCACCTTCCAACCACTAGCTATGGTTATAACATTTCCATTAATTTGGAATAGCAAACTTTTGTCCATTTAGGGTGGCAACTCGATTAGCCATCTAATAGCACCAATTTTGTGATGTTTCGATCCTGCCGGGCTCTAATAACACCAAAAAAGAATGATGGAACCCCCCCTGCCAACCACTTTTAACCTTTAAATGAGGACCTAGATGGCCCACTGCTTCATTTGCGGAGCAAGTTAGACCGCATTAGATAGTTACAAACATTAATAATATCCAATTATTTCAGAAATTAAAATTATGTTCACCAATAATATAATAGTAAATATTTGAAGTACTGCATTGATAGGCTTGTCCGATGGCAGTAAGTTACCATTTCTGTGGAGATATTGAAAAAGATTTGAGCTGTTGAATACATATATTTTAGTAGTTGTTGAACGTATCTCAGAACAAGGTATTGAATAATTGATGATCTGGGAATCTACGGTTTAGCTAATGGTTACAGGTTTCCTATTTAGGAACTTACTCTGAAAGGTAGTCATGTCAGATCTCAGACATTTATTAAATTTGATTGATACAGAATTGAAAAAAAATTCATATTCGATTAGTATTGCCCCTTGGGAACATGTTTCATTTAGAAAATCTCCCTGAAGAAATGAGTAATGATAGCCTGCTATGTCAATTGAGGATGTTGGATGTTTGGAGCTTGAAGCAATGAAAACAAATTAATTTTGTTGTAAAGGGTCCATCCTTTCAGATTCCAGAATCTTCTTCAGATGATGGTTGGGTTTGTTAATCTTTACTGCATGATATTTATGGTTCTTGTTGTACCAGTTAAAATCCATGTGCAGGACATCGAAGATGTTGATTGTGGACTTTGTAGCCTTTCTATTCTGCCTTTTGAAGTCCTTCAGATTATCCTTTTTGTGCTTATTATAACCATATGACATCATCTGTTGTCATTGCGGTAGTGTCTTCTATAACCCCTCGTAATTGCTATTGATCTTGTTGGGTTGCTATATCAACATTCCATTACAGGGTCCGGACTGTAACAGCTTATTTCAAACACTGCCGGATCATATGAATGCTAATGGTGAACAAATACCTATTGCTGCAGCCAGCATGATCCGATCCCATAGTGTTTCCGGCGATCTTCATGGTGTTCCTCCTGATCCTGTAGCAGCTGATATTCTTAGAAAAGAGCCAGAACAAGAAACTTTTGTAAGATTGAAGATCACACCAACTGGTAAGATCTCGTGTTTTATTTGGAGCACCCGACTTTCTAATGTTCACTTACATTTTTTTGTAGTGGTGAGTTGAAAACGTGTGTGATGTCAGAGCATGTGGGCCCCACACACACATCCAAGAGGGATAAGATCCCTTAGTTCTTAGGAGTTTTCATCTGATTATGTTCACATTAGCAAGTTATATAGAAGCTTTATTTTTATGTCATGTTAGGAGTCCTAGGAGTCAAAATCCGATTTTTTCAGATTGATTATTCAGTTACCTATCCAATGAGCCTAATATCATGTGGACTTGATGCTGTTTGAAGTAGTAATGTGTTGTTTACCAGCAGGGTGTAGTCCATGTCTGAATTTAAGAGTCGTATTCACTTTCAAGGAGGGTGTCTGGTTGAGTATTTTTATACATGCAATCTCTTCCTAATTTCTAGAATTGAATGGAATTTTCTCTCGTCATTTTCTCTCTCATGTAAATTGAAGTACCCTTATCTCTTGATCTGTGAAGACTCCTTGAAAAACCCCTTTGATGACGACCCTAAGAAGATTGTGTGATGGCACGCAATCACACAACCCCCGTCATCCCTAAAGAAGATTGTGTGATGGGACACAATCACACAACCCCCTCTTTTCCTCTCTCTCTCTCTCTCTCTCGCTCGCTCGCTCTCTCTCTCTCTCTCTCTCTCTCTCTCTCATATATATATATATTTGGGAAATATTCATGTGCCTCCATCCCTCACTATATTATGTTGAGGAACAACATAGTAGGGCCAACGTTATCATACATCCGAACTGTCTATAGCACATGGGACCTACACATAATGCAACATCGAAGGAATTGAAGGTCTGTACAGGATAAAATCACGATGGGCTCTAGGATCCCACATACCTGATACCTCGTCTATGTTTATGGGGTGTCTTATTGTACATTCATCATATTTGTAAGCGTGGGAAATTAGGAACCATGATTCAATTTACGGGTGTATTTGTTCGTCGACATTTGTGGGAGTGGTTATACCTTTCACAGTTCCAACAAAATCCCTGTTTTTCTTGCACCCTGATCGAGCATCCTAATTCTAAAACGAAATGGAATTACTACTGGTTTTCAAGGATGCTAGATGATGATACTGCTTCACCTGAATCAGTTGTATGAGTTAGGGAATAATAATCACTATTTCATCATTGATCTATGTGATATCCAAAGAAATGTACAAGAAAATTTCAATTTAATAGAAACCATGTTGACATACCATACCTTATGTGTCCTAGCGCTAGGGAATCAAAGGCCCTGGCAGGAGTCTATGAGCTCTGAATGTCATGAACAGGGATGGAATTACTATCTTCCAAAGAAGAAGAAAGATGCAATAAAAAAAAGTTATTGGATTCTCTTATCCAAATTGGGAAAACTGATACAGCTAAAGTACATTAGTAATATTATCCTGATATTCCACTTCCATAGACACGGATCAGGCATATGGGTCACCATGATCATTAAGGTATTCACATGTCTAAACTGTGTTCAATTCCTTTATGAAGATGAAAGGAAAACAGGAGCGGGGACTGGGGATTTCCTTAATACCAATGCCCGCATGGTAGTTGCCCCCTCAAATTTACGGATAAGAAGGCACAAAAGTTGATGGGTGTTTGAACTTCGCACCATCCATAATATAGTCCAAGGTTTCATCTTTAGCTGACCCTGGCCACACACTTTGCATACTGTATTCTGCTGGATAACATGTAAATACTGCTCAATCAGTGTATAGTTAAATGTAAATATTGTTCAATTGGTGTGACATATACAGTTGGACAGTTACATGCATCTGATGTCCCATGGTAGATGCTTGACTTTATGCATCATGGTCAGAATGTTAATTGTTCCTCTGTGTATACTCCTAGAGGTGCCATCTGCGGATGAAGCAGAGGTTTATCAAATTTTGCAAGAATGCCTTGAGTTGCGAGAAAGTTATGTGTTTAGGGAAGAGGTTGCCCCTTGGGAGAAAGAAGTTATAACTGACCCCAGTACACCGAAGCCTAATCCGACCCCATTTGCATATGCTGCTGAGCAGAAGACCGACGTGAGTTCTATTTTTATTTTATTTTTGCTATACATTTTTTGCATTGCACAATGTGGGAATGATCCTACTCTTGCTCTTTTTTCTGGGCGCTAATTTTCTATTTTTTCTTTTCCATCAGCATTATTTTCAGATGGAGGATGGAGTTGTTCATGTTTATGCGAACAAAGACTGTAAGAATGCTTCTATCATTTGCTTCCTAGTACTTGATGGTTTCATTAGAAGTCACATTGTCTTTTAGTTCTTCAGTTGGGAAGTTAACTCTGCATTTGTGTGTTTTCAGCAACAGAAAAACTCTTTCCAGTTGTTGATGCAACAACCTTTTTCACCGACCTGCATCGTATCCTTCGAATTATTGCAGCAGGGAATGTTAGAACTTTGTGTCACCATCGGCTGGTTCTTCTGGAACAAGTAATTGCTTGCTGGTGATAGAGATACATCAGTTGAAATAACAATTAGAATATTCTTATGGGCTTTATAGAACAACTTAATTACTTAGTTCTGAACTAATATTTGGCCAATGGTTCTTTTGGAGCTGCGTCCAGAAATTCAATCTTCACTTGATGCTTAATGCGGACAGAGAATTTCTTGCTCAGAAAAGTGCACCACATCGTGACTTTTACAATGTGAGGAAAGTAGATACTCATGTTCATCACTCAGCATGCATGAACCAGAAACATCTTCTGAGGTTTATAAAGTCAAAGTTGAGGAAAGAACCTGATGAGGTACACAATTAGACTTCCTTTCATAGTGTCTGATGCCATCTTACTGGTGTTTGGAAAGAAAAAAATTCATGACCTATTTCACTTTCATTTGTTGCATTGTCAATTAACTGAAAGTCTCTTTTCACATGCTTTATCAGGTTGTGATATTTAGAGATGGGACATATTTGACCCTGAAAGAAGTTTTCGAGAGCTTGGATTTGACTGGGTAGCATGATATTTTCCTGACTCTTTATGTACGTGGCTGCATTTGGCTGCCTGTATTTCCATAAAAATGCACCTGGTGCATTACCTGAGAACAAACTGCATTTTCAATAGAAGAATTTCAGGAATGACTTAAAAGTGCATTGACATATTTCACAATATATTTCTTTTGTTGGAGCAAAGGGATTTTTATTAGGAAATGGGCATCAGAAAAGCAGGGGACTGGAAATGTACCGTACAGAAATAAATTCATCCAAACATCCTTTTTTTAAGAGGAAGTACATTGCTGTGGAAATACCAGTAGCCAAACGCATCCTTCCTTCCTTTTCCCCATTCTTCTCTAGAAATTAATGATTTTTTCTTTCTTTCGAGCAGGTATGACCTTAATGTAGATCTACTAGATGTTCATGCTGACAAGAGTACGTTTCATCGTTTTGACAAGTTCAACCTCAAGTACAATCCTTGTGGTCAAAGTAGGCTTAGGGAGATATTTCTTAAGCAAGATAATCTTATCCAGGGTAAGAACAAATATATTTAATTTGGTCTATTTATGTGGCTCCTGTTTTTTGTAACTGCTCAAGGAGGGTGGTTTAATGTGAGCTTGATCATCATCATGATCAAAGCATTTCCCAACTATGTTGGGATGGCCTACATGAATTTTGTTTCTCCATTTCAATCTATCCCGAGTCAAATCCTCAAATAAGTTGCACTTCTTCAAATTTGTTTTTACTACCTCCATCCACGTCGTCTTTGGCCTACTCCTTCCCCTTGGTGGGCCATTAACCTGCATAGCCAAACTTTTCCTTACCGGTGCTGTTGCTAGCCTGTGTTGGACATTCCCAAACCATCTTAAATGGGTTTCCCTAATTTTATCCCATTGATGCTACCCTGAAATGCCGGTCCCAAGCCTGGGTAAAGGAGGATGGTTGCGTTAAGTAGGTTGACAGCCAGTGACAAAATAGGTTGATAGCCAGTGTAAAATTTTGTCACAACCCTAACATGAATTAATGGGAGCTTTACAAAAATCTAAAAGATCTGAAGTGTCCTCTGTGTGTGTTCCAATAATAGTATATTGTGGATGAGAGAAATATTGAGATCCACTTTGCCATAAATTTGGCTTAGTGTGGGTCTTCCTTAATGATGCTTGGAGCATGATTAACTGACTTCAGCTATAGATCCATTCGCATACATGCATATGTACACCGATTGATACCCGGGGCGGACCCAGAAAATGGAACTAGGGGGGGCCAAATGAAAATTACTAAAAGAAAATTTTAACATTTTAGGGGGCAAAATAAAAGATTACAAAAGTTTTAGTGGTAAAAAATAACATTTTGAAAACTAAAGGGGGGCCATGGCCCCCCTAGGACTACATGTAGGTCCGCCCCTGATTGATACTGATGTTGGATCAAATCCAGTGTGCCCTGCATTTGCAGGGATCATCACATTTGGCCAAGAAAAAGAAATGTGATGGAAATCATAGATTGATCATAGATGGTGATGGTGTAATTAGCTGTGCCCCTGGTACTGTTATATCTGGATTTAGAAATGCAGCTTTATTTTTCTTGATTTTTCATGAGTAAGGTATTTTTTGTTTTGTTTTTGTTTACTCTAAATTTTGGTTTTGGAAATTTTGGTATTCATTTTTTGTGTGTGTGTGTGTGGAATGGTAACGTGACTTGAGCGCACGGCCCCATTGCTGCAGCATTTTTCAAATATGTATTTTGGCAAAAGGGAAATTGTGTCATTAATGTTTTTGTAAGTCCTGTTTTAAATAATCTAAGGGTCCATTAAATCATGCAAATGTTTTGGGTATTTTAAGGTGTTTTTTAAAGGATTTTTATGCAAGGTGTGTGTGTGTAAATCTATGTTTTGGTAATAATTAACAGGGGTCTTTATATGGATCATACAAATAGAAATTGCTATGAAAATTTAGTGCTTGCTAGACACTTTTACGAAAACCTGTGACTTGCTTTATCTTATTTATTCTTGGAGTTCTTATGTAAATGTCTTTCTTTTGTGGTATGGCAGAGGTGGATGGCCTAGCTATAGCATGTTTTGTTGATTCATTGTGATTGCACGCTTGTCTCAATGCAGCCAGTAAGGGTGGTTGTGGACTCAATAAATGTGATATTTATTTGAACAGTAAACCCTCTTTTTACATGAAATCTTATTTGAGCCCAATCGAAACATCACCAAGATGTCGTTCAGATTTGTTGCCATTTGCATCAAATTGTTTTTTTTTTTTTTTCAAGTCATTTCTGTTTGCTTCAATCTTTTATTATTGTTTTTTAAATGTCTTGTTACATCTCTTCTGTTGTTTGGGTTTTATTTAAGTCATGAGTTGCATGGTGAATTTGCCAAAGTTATCTTGTGTAAGGATGATTATCATCTTCACTTTCATTTGAATGTTAATATTTAAAAGAAAAGGAAAAATGATAATCATTAAAACCTTGTCTTGTTGTAGGTGGTTGTAAGAATAATGTCAATTTGTTGGATGCACAACATTTTTCTTGAACAAATAGAAAAGATGAACGTATTGCGCTATTTTGAAATTTTTCATCGATTGCACCGTTGATTGGATGGACCATTTAAGTTATGATGGGCATGTACTGACATCTGTAATGAATGTGTTCCCATTTAGTTTTCTTCTATTGTTAATTGGTAACATCGAAATAAATCATTCCAACAAAATGGAACCAATCAGGTAAGCGATATTGGTAACATCTGTGATTGTCTTGTTTTGTAGTTATCCTTCTGGCCTTTTCCAGCTTGTCGGGGCAGTATGGTGATCTTATACTGCCCTTGTCATCCTTTCTTTGATAAAATACCTGTTAGTGACAAATAACATCTCACATTTTTTCTTTTTTTTGCTGGTTAGTCCATCATAGTTATTTCTTAATTGCACTTCAGTTAAAAGTATCATTCTTAACATCTTCTATATTGTATAGCTTTTCTTTTTAATATAGTCACTTTTCTAAAATAAAAAAAAGTACTATTCTTGAAAGGTTGAATTATTGAAAATTTTACCTTTACCTTTCATCTCTTTCCAACAGGTCGTTTCCTTGGTGAGCTAACAAAGCAAGTGTTTTGTGACCTCGCTGCAAGTAAATACCAGGTGCTTGTATTTTCAACCCTATTTTTCTATATATGTTTTTAGTACATGTAAGGAATGATTATTTTCAACTAGGTGTAAACAACCATAGTGATAGAGTCTTTATCGTTAAATATACCATAAAATGTAAGCCCTATACCAAGGATTTATACTTGAAACGTCGTATAGGGTGGGAAGATTTTTCCAGAGCCACCCAGCACTCAGCTGGGATAGCAAATACAGCTCGATATGCAATATAATGTATCAGACTTTTGATTCGATTCTGCCCTTAATACTTCGATTCTGCCCTTTAATACTTTGACAGAGTTCAGCCTGTCGTGCAAATCCCTATTAGGATAGGATTTTCTTTTGGCCCTGTCTGTATCTTTCTCCACTTTTGCTAGTCAAAAAGTGATTCCAATTTAGTTCTATGAATAATTTTGCTGTCTAATCCTTTGGTTCTATAAGCCATTTTCAATTTTTGACCCTATTTTGCTCTGCGGTGTGGTTGGATTTCTTTGCTTTTTTGCATGTGTTTTACCATTTTTTTAGATTTGTTTTTGTGGTTTTTGCCAAAATACTATTCTATGTGCATAATGTCATTTGCTACTATGATCTCTGTTGGAATCATCTTCAGTAAGTAGGCAATTGGAGGTCTGTTGACGACCTGACGTCCCTCTGTAAAGAAGTAGGTGAGACTTAGGAGGCGCCAGTCAACTATTAGTTGATACTTTACATGATATGCATAATTATTGAGGGAAAATTGGCTATGACATAAATGCTAATGATAAAGCCCCAAACCAGTTCGTTGGGGCCCTGCTTGATGCATGTAACTCACAGGTGGGAATGGGATCGGAAAGTTGATGCCGAATATCAATAAGAACTAATGATCTTAACCATCTATTGAGGGCCTAAAATTTTTTAAGATAATAAATGCAATAACAGAACTGTTGAACTTTGGGACCTATAAATAGATGGTCATGATCATCAGATCCTTCTGATTTTGTACTGGCCCTGATCCACGTTAAGATCTTCAAATCCCATCCTTGCTTGTGATTAGCATGCTTCAACATGAGCCCTGCAATTCAGTTGCACCGGGGTTTTCCTCATTTATATGTCGTTGTTTAATGAGAAACAAAAGTGCTTACCTACTTAATGAGTGTTAAAAAAGTTGTCAGAAAAATTGGTGAAGCTTTGTGAAACAGTTAATTATCAGAGTAAGGACCAGATTTAATTTTATGTTAAACCTATTTTAGAGAATAAGCAACTTCTGGTTGATTAGAAGTACATTAAAGGATTCATACATAGTAATCTAGAGTTTGGTTTTTATATGTTACCCGCCCAATGTTCAGACATATTGTAAATATTGTTCTGCAGATGGCTGAGTATAGGATATCAATCTACGGTAGAAAGCAAAGTGAGTGGGACCAACTTGCAAGTTGGATAGTAAATAATGAATTATACAGCGATAATGTTGTTTGGCTAATTCAGGTATTTCTTTTGTCTTCTCTTAAATTTTATTGTGCACCATACATATTACATATTAGTTTAACATTTCCTTGAGCCAAATTTGTCATTTTTTGTCATGTATTTTAGCATCCCCAACTTTAAAAGATACTTGTCCTTTTGTTTCCTATTCATTTCATGTATGTATTCTTCTGGAGCATATTTTGTAGGGGAAAAAGGATTAGTTACATGTCTTATGTCATCTACCTTTCCTTTTAGCATGGCTTGTAAATGGCAATTTATAGCTGGTTGACAGTGTATCACTATTCTGTTTAATGTAAAGATTTTAATTTTTTATATGATTAGCACACACAACAATAGAGCTGGAGCACAAAATTTCTGAAAAAGGGCAGCCCAGTGCATGAGACTCCTGCCACTGCGGGGTTTGGGGAGGGTCAAATGTATGCAGCCTTTCCCCCACAAGTGGAGAGGCTGTTTCCGCTTTTCAAACCCTTGATGCCCAGGTCACAATGGAGCAACCTTACCGTTGCTCCAAGGTCCTTGTAAATATTAGATATAAATATAATAGATATGTACAAGTGCTAGTCATATGCAATGTGAAAGAGATTATGCATATAACCACCTTCATTTTGATCTTTGATGTTCATAATTAGCAAGATGAACCATTGTTCCGTTATTAAGTACTTGTCATCTCTTTTGTCAAAGATCTTTCTGCATTCAAATTTTCCTATTTAACTAGTGCATCATTCATCATCGCCTCATTCCAACTATGATGGGGTGAGCTACATGAATTATGCTTCTCCATTCCAATATATCATGAGCCAAATCCTTGGATAGTCTATCTGTACTGCTACCACCATGTCTTCATCTTACCCCTTCTCCTTGGTGAGCCATTAACCTTCATAGAAAAACTTTTCCTCTACTGTGCTGTCACTGGCCCTGTGTTAGACATATCCAAACCATCTCAAGTGAATTTCTCTTTAAGTTATCACCTATTAATGCCACCCTAAATGCTTTCGAAAACACTCATTTCTGATTCTATCTTTCCTAGTTTTAGCACTATTTAACTAGTTCATCAATGTATATTATTAAAGGGACCAGCATATCCAAGGTGGAGTACAAGTGCATCTAGAAGGAAATGTTGGGAGCTCCAATTCCATGGAATAGTTGTTGGCTAGTCTCACCATGGCATTAATGAGTTGTTTTTGGCAACATCATTTTTGTTGAGGCATTAAATGTTATCATGCCTTTTGAAGGTGTCACCAACTAATTCAATCTTAAATTGGAAATGAATCCTTGCATTGTAATTCTTTAATCATATATACAAGTGCCAGTTTTTGTGACATTATTGAAGTAAAAGATGTTTTTGTTAGGAACTTTTTGATCTCCTTTTGTATGGTTTCATGTTTCAGCTTCCACGCTTATATAATGTGTACAAGGAGATGGGAATTGTGACATCTTTCCAGAACATTCTTGACAACATATTTCTTCCTCTTTTTGAGGTGACAGTTGATCCAGATTCACACCCTCAGTTGCATGTTTTCTTAAAACAGGTTTGTCTCATGAGACACAACTGACTCTGTCTTGCTATCTAGTTTTCTTAACCTTCTGCATGCTTGTAAAGTTTATCTTTAAATAGTCATTACTCTTTTACTGGGTGCCTATGTCATAATTTGACATCTGGACTTTGTCCCTCAAATGAATGTGTACAAGATGTATTGGAGTCAGAGTTAAGCCTTTTAACCCCTCACATCCTGGAAAAAGAACTTGGTCAAAACGGGTTCTTGCAATCGGCCTTTGCTTGGGCACCAGAAAATGATTGTGAGCTGGAGATTCAACTTTTTCTCCAACTCTTAAAGCATCTTTTCTTTTTTACCCTTTTACTAGTCTCAGTCATGTTGTTAGTATACGTGAGGGGAAAACACCATCTTGATCCAGTGCATCAAATGATGGCACCTGCACATGCAGGGAAGCAAACTCTGGACGGTGGGGTGAGAAAGGGACTCCCAACCACTGGGCTATCCCTATATTCTCAGCCTGCAAAATGTCTTGTTGACTCTACTGGTCACCTTTTAGTCAAGTCGTCGAGTCAACTCTGAACATAATTTATCATCCTGAAACTCATTTTACCAACAACAAAGCTCAAGGAAATTTCCATATCCACGAGTCAATTATCTAATTATTAGTTCCGTTCGTGAAAACCCCTTGTACATCCTAAAGTCACACCACTTGTATTGGAATGGCACATTTCATCCACTTGATGAAGAAGATGCAAAAGCATGGTATATGAAGAATCTCTGCAAAAGAAGCCATTCTGCTAGGCAAGAAGAGGTCAAGTGATGAGAAATAGGTCAAGTGATGAGAAATAAACAATCCTATTTGTATCAAGTAAAAAGTTCTCACACCTCACCGCCACTTAATGCTCCTAAAGGACCGAAAAGGTTCATTGATTGCATCAATCTCTCAGTCATACCAATCAATAAGTGTCTGTAAACAGAATGAGAAACTATGAAGCATGCAAGGGAGATCCTATGCAAATCATAAATATAATTTGTAGTTTGGGGAGTAAATTATGAAAGCAAGAATGAATTACATCATAAAGAGAGGTAACACGTGTAGTCGTGTATAACCAGTGAGATATGGGCCAGACATCATCATGCAGACAACTGAATTAGCTACATCCTTGACATTCCAGTGGAAGTTCCTGAAATATGAATAACCAGAGAAAAACGTTGCAGGAGCAATCGCACTAGTTGTATAGACTGGACCATTATTTAAATGTTTTTATTGTGCTTAGAACAACAAATAAAATAAGTGTTTGGAGTAATCCAACAGTACAAATCTATGATACCCGTATACTTGTACAAGCCAAGCGTATCCATGTCGTACAAACATGACACTCATATCAGTGCTCGATACTGCACCAATACTTCTAGGATACAAGTTTAGCATATACCACCTTCCCAAGTCCATTATTACATGTAGCTCTTCTAATTTTTTCTTTCCTTCTCCACATGATAAATGTTAGAAAGGACGGTGAACAATGATAATTTCATTAATTCAGTTGATCTAAAGAAAAATTAGGACAGCCGTTTCTATTTCCATGTCCTAGATTGTGCAAAGGGATGTCCTTGATCCTCCTACCCATGGTCATACCCATGTCCATATATTGGCATAATTGATCAAAACTATTTGACCAGACAATGTATTGTTTTAATTGATTATTTTTTTCTCAATCTACATGGTATCCCAAGCCAACCTAGGCATGAAAATTGGGCCATGCTTGGGCCAGGCCATTTTGTACTATGCCTAGGATTTATCCGTGCCGTGCTAGGCTGGGCCATCCCACATGCCTCTTCTAATTTTTTTTTAAATTTTTAAATTTTTTATATAAATTGAAAGAGACTTGATGGACTTTTAGGGGTTCTTAACTTGAAATAAAGTTGAAACAATTAAAATAAATGCACAAACATTGAACTAATTTATAAATGAATAATAAATCTATAATTATTTTAAGTTTTATGTCATATATATATAAAATAAAAATTATATATATGGGTCGTGTCATGCCATGCTGAGGCCTAGGGACCCTTGGCCCAGCACAGCCCATGGAAATAATTGGGCTGTGCTGTGCCGGTAGGCACGCTTTTTTCCATGCTGGGCCGTGCCAGGCCAGGGCGGCCCATCCAAATTTTCATCTCTAGACCAACTCCAGTTAGATTGGGTAAGGTTTTGATGAACCTGGCATCATACTTGATGAAAATTTCAAGAATCATTTCATTCTCATCAGTCATGCATCAGTGCAACTTGAAATTGGATATCAAAGCTAAAGCTTCAATGTGTGTACGGAGATTAGCCTTTTTTCCCACTTTTCAAACATTTTAATACCAGACTCTGTTATGTTGTTTGTCTATATCAAGGATGAAAATAGCGGCTGCCAAAACACTACGTAGCGGCGTAGTGGTGCGATTTGGAAAAATCGTCAAAAAAATATGAAAAAATTCTTGAAAATCTAGAATATTAGAAAATGAGAGAAAATATATTTTTTTTGCAAAAGTAACTAAGGTAAGGGGGCGTAGCGGTCCCCTCACTATATAAGGTCCTGTATCGCTGTATAAATAGAAAATAATAGTAATGATCATTTTTTTCACATGTGTTCATGTTGCTTAGTTATGTTAACTTAGAAACTAATGAAAGGCTCAGAAAAGAAAAAACTACGTCACGAGGTCAAGACTTAAGAGTACCTAGAGAAAAAAATACATCTACCAAAGGGGGTGTCTAATATGATGTACTTAGAGAAGAGCTCTCTGTATCGACTGTAATTCGGCGAGATCATGTGCTTTTTGGTGTTCTTTTAAACATAAAAGGGTAGAAATGTTGTGTAGAAATGTTATTTGAAGAGAAGAAGAAAAGAAATAAGTCTTATTATGCATTTTTTAAAAATTTGAAAAGTAGAAATTTTTCTCACCCCGTAGCGGTTGTAGCGGGCCTATAGCGGCCCCGTAGCGGATGTAGCGGCCGCTACAGGTGCGACAGCCGATAAATCAGCCGTAGTGTAGCAGTGGCGGCTACTATGGCCGATATAGCGGCTATGTAGCTATTTTCATCCATGGTCTATATGAAGGGTCCGTCATGTTGTTTATCTATATGTATGAACTGGGAAAAGGTCCATTATCTATAGCCAGTGCATCATTTGATTAATTCTTACGTACCTTGATTCCAAGCATACAGCTGCATTTTGCTCAATTTTTACTTGATGTCCTAACCCTAAAGCTGACATCTGATTGGTGGAGTAAGGTTTTCTTTATTATGATAATTTACTCGATGTCCTTATTATTGAAATATTTGGGATTCAATCTATCTTTATTACTCATGCTTCATTCAACTACAAGTTGCAAGCCAAGTTAAAGTTGAACTAGAAGTAGTTGCATCAGCTTTATAATCTCTTTTCCGTTTTCATGTTAAATCAGCTTTATAATCTTGTTCGCATCTTATTCCTCACAATCTATCAATAATCTTGCCAATTGGTTTATGTCATCTTTAATCCGTGTTTTTCTCATGCTTTGGCTTTTCAGGTTGTTGGGTTAGATTTGGTGGATGACGAAAGCAAGCCTGAAAGACGCCCGACAAAACACATGCCCACACCGGCACAGTGGACCAATATTTTTAATCCCGCATTCTCATACTATGTGTATTACTGTTATGCAAACCTCTACACTCTAAATAAGGTCTCATTCTATTTCACTCATTTGAGTTTTTATTTCCTGTTGCATCACCTATGACTAGAAACAGATTGTTATATTTGCCTACAAATATCTTTTAGAAGTTTGTTCTTGGTTTGATGCAAGTCCTTGACTAATATATATATATATATATATATATATATTTTTTTTTTCTGAATGGTAATCAATGAAAATGTTACCTTCTCATTTTACTATGATATATTATTACAAGCTTAAAAATGCATGAAAAGTCTGAACTTTTTTTTTTTTTTTTTTTTTTAATTTCCAGCTCCGTGAATCGAAGGGCATGGCAACCATCAAATTCCGCCCACATTCCGGCGAGGTATTCATGGAGCCTGTTCTTATTTTCTTTCTATGCTTGGATTCTTGTATGACCTAATGTGTTTGCAGGCTGGTGATATCGACCATCTCGCTGCAGCGTTTCTTACATCGCACAATATTGCTCATGGGATTAATTTAAGAAAATCTCCTGTCCTCCAGTATTTGTATTATCTTGCGCAGGTAAGGGAACCTTATCTTTAGCTAGTGCCATCTGCGCCACTTGATTTGATACACAGGTTTCTCTCTTTGATATGAGCTGTTAGTGTTCGTGTTCTTGATCTGACAACCAGACAGGAGCTTTGTGATATTTTCCAATTGGTAATTATTGTTTTTTTCTTTAACAGATCGGTCTGGCTATGTCTCCTCTAAGCAACAACTCCTTGTTTCTAGATTATCATCGGAACCCTTTTCCGATGTTTTTCCTTCGAGGCCTTAATGTTTCTCTCTCCACTGATGATCCTTTACAAATCCACTTAACTAAGGAACCTTTGGTAGAAGAATACAGCATAGCAGCTTCAGTGAGTGTTCTCCTTACCACTGATTCATCACTCTAATGGTTTTAGAAGGAACGGAACTAACCGTTTTACCTGCAGGTTTGGAAGCTAAGCTCATGCGATCTTTGTGAGATTGCCCGAAATTCAGTGTTGCAGTCTGGCTTTTCGCATGCTCTTAAGGTACAGCCAATTAGCCTTTATTAGTTAACCATCTCTGAAGTCTGATTATGTTTCCTTTTCCTTTTTGAGGTTCCTTTTAATTAAAACTCATCTTTAAATTATTTGTTGTCAGTCTCACTGGATAGGGCCAATGTACTACAAGCGAGGTCCGGATGGGAATGATATTCACAAGACAAATGTACCTCATATCCGAATTGAATTTCGGGACACGGTAGGTGATCAGTTTGTTTTTCCTCTTTGCTGCTGGTCTTGTTTTGCATGTGTTATGTGAAGTGATTGACCTGAAGATCACCTTTGCTTCAGTAGTCAACATTTCATGCTTTCAAAGATGGCAGCTGTTCCCTCATTTCTGGGAGCACAGGTGCCTCTTACCTATGTTCCTTTCTAGGTTTTTCTTTCAAATTAAAAATAAAATAAAATGTGGCAATGGATTTCTAATGAGGGATTATAACTTAGCAGATCTGGAGGGAAGAGATGCAGCAAGTTTATTTGGGCAAGGCTCGTGTCCCTTACGAAATTGAGAAATGAGATACAATGCCTGCATAGAAGCCTACTCTTGATGATCACCAGCTCTGTTACTTGGTAAGCTTTCCAGTTGACTCTTGGAAATGGTAACCATTCCATACCTAAGAAGCATGCTTAGATTGGTTTAAAAGAAAACCAGAAAAAGGAAGCGTTTGAGGACCAATGTAAATCAAAGATACTTGCTGAAACGAGATCATGTCATTAATACCTTGAGGAATAGTGTGTGTGTGTGTGACAGAGAGAGAGGGAGAGGGAGGGAGAGAGAGAGGGAGTTGGGGGGGGGGGGGGGGGGGGGGGGGGTTGTGGACTGGATGTTATACTCACGCTTGCAGTTGCACACTTTTTCTCCATCAATTTCCAGCTCTTTTTATTTTATTTGATTTTGAAGGTATCATTTTCCAAGCTAATAACCTAATGTTCTTGTTTATGCAGCACTCCCTCCGTAGTTGCACGGAGTTTTCCGCATGGTGGTGTGGGCTGAAACGTAACAGGCCCGAGCAAAGGGAAAACCAAGAAAGGTTGGCCAGGTGTTCAGAGCTTATCCATGCGATAACTGTAAGATAGAAAGATCTCTGATACTCAGAAGAGATTGATGATGAGTATAGAATCTTTTATCTACAGCCAACAACATGATATCACAGAGAGTTTGACCCATGTAAATCTGAAGGGTGGGTGTACTTTTTGGAACTTAAATGATTCAATATATAGACTTTTCTTTACCTGCTAGGACTGAATCTGGCGTAGATGAATAGATCTTTTCAGAGGCATCCAGTCGCTGATAATGCTGGATTTGTCTCTGCACTCGAGCTCTATTGAGTCGTCTTTGCAATTTCCTGTCTTTTTGTTGGTGAAGTTATATTTATCAATATAAGAAAAAAAATAGAAGAGACAATCTGTGGGTAAACTAATTTTATATCCTGTTTAGCATCTGATTTGATACCCGTGGGGCCTAATAATCCAACCTTCTGATAAGACCCTTTGAAAGGCCCTGACCCAAATTTTACTCTCAAGTCCAAATTATACAAAACTAGATTGTGGCCATGTTGAATCCACCAGTTAAATTTGCTCAAGTTGGATTGGGCCAGTGCTTGTGTGTTTTGAGTGGTGGTGATTTCGCTAGGGTTGGCACGCAATGGTCAAATCAGGTATACTGAACCCAATGGCTGTTTTATCAGTGAAGGATTTGTATATATTTTTTAAACTCCAACTTGTATACTGAGCCCAATGGCTGTTTTATCAGTGAAGGATTTCTATATATTTTTTAAACTCCCAACTTGTGCTATGCAACATGTCCTTGACCAGCTGCATAATATAATTTCTGCACCCTATCTAAATATATATATGTATATATATATATATATATATATGGATATGGGAAATATTCATGTACATCTATCCCTCACTATAGGGTGAGGGATGCTTCCATAAATTATATTTTTCAAGTACAAAAGGGAAATTTTAAGTATATATGGTAAAGTACATAAGGGGAATTCATATGCAAAAAGAGAAAGTGCCTTCACCCTATGGTGAGGGATAGATGCATATAAATATCTCTATATATATATATATATTTATATATACACACACACATACATATATATACATATATAGGAAATGCTCATGTAAGACACTCTCACCAAGTTGGAAATAGATGGGTAGGGGCCCTCACATAAATATTTGGGGTCCTTGCATTTAAGTTGGTGAAAGTGAGTAGAGGCCCTCACTTGAGCATTTCTATCACCAACTTGGTGAGTATCTCTCACATGAGCATTTCCCTACATATACATATATATGAGATGTGCTCCTATGAGAGACTCTAACCAAGTTTATGAGAAATTGGTGAAGCCCTTACTTCCATATTCATTTGAGCGCCTACATAAATAAATATAAATATATATATATGTATATGTATATATATATGTCCTGAACCAGCTGAAAAACAGCTAGTGCACGGGATTTATTTCATAACAGAAGCGTTTTGTTTTCCTGCTGCACCATCCTTTATTTGAGTACGTTACCTTATCCTTAATTTGAGGAGTCTTTTTCTGCATCTTGGGCCGATAAATTTGAATGTGTGAATGTCTATTACAAATGAATATGCATATGCACATGTATATATTTTTAAAAAGGACAGCAGACCAGGAGTCCAGAGGATGTGGGTTTAGGTTGATGTCTATTCTGTCCATCCTCTTGAAAGGATTGCTGCAGCTCTTGAAAAACAGAAATGAATCTTTGTTGGTAAAGAAAACTCACAACATAATTAATTTCAAGAAACATTCATTCTCTAGATACCATTTATGAACTGGAAAGAATAATACCAATTTCAATAAAGACCAAGCCAAGTAACCTGTATTCTACACAAATTTAAATATTCACAAGTTACAAAGAAAATTAATTAGCACAATATTCAATTGTTTACAGGAATCTTTGATACATGACTGGATACTCCTTTTTCCCTCTCGCAATAGGAGTTTCAGTACACATTAATCTCATTTTTAATTCTTGCTTTATCTCTGAACGGATTCTTCATCATTCTCTAAAATCTAAATATTTCATCATATCACCCAAAAAAATTGCTAGAATGTGAGCTTTCACCAAAATTTGTGATTGAACTGCTTTAAAAAACAAGAAGCTTGTGTACGTGCAGAGAGAGGAGAGCAGAGAGAAGCTTTGGGGAAAGATTACTTGAGTTCAGCCACGAGAAGAGATCAAGATCCCGGGTCCAAAACTTTGTTCACCCGAAATAGAACACAGGCAAAGAAAAACTTCTGCTTTGGCAGAACTCCTTATATAGAAATTTTTGAACCATATAAAAATAGAATTTTTTTATTTGTTTGGATAACCTGGAGTATGATTTTTAAAAAAAGGGCCATATAAAAATAGAATTTCAATAATAATGCAATAAAATGGTAAAATAGAGCTGTATGTATTACTGATGCATCAGACAAGCTGACATACTAGCAAAATTTGTGACAGTACTACAACCGACCTCGAATATTTAAGAAGAGAATTTCTTCATGAATTTTCCTACCCGTCCAACATTTTTGTTGTTTATCGCTCCCTAAATATTAGAACAAATAATACCCTCTAGGTAACCTCTCTCCAAAATAAATGAACTATGGATTTATTAAGAAAAAGGTCATGATATTATACTTCACTTCTTGTACTGTTTTATCTCCTTGACTATGCCCTCTGCAAGTGTATCTGCATCATAGTTCTTCCCAAAAAATTTCACGAAATCCATGTTAGGGTCCATCAAGTACCTGAAAATTGATTGGCACAGTAGCATCAGGTCAGATCCAGTCATGAAAGTTTCCATTTAAGAGCGATATACATGTTATGATCAAGGAAAAATCATACCAATATTCCTTCATTGTTGACAATATATTTTATCAAACAAGCAGCACACATTAGATGGGGAAATGTATCCTCGGTATAAAGGCTCTATCAGCAACTTCTTTGGCAATACAAATCAACAACAGTATTTTAATCCCTACCAACTTAACAAAATGTTTAGCCATGCACTGAGGCCCCTTATTTCATTGAATCGGGAGATTGGAAGCAAGAATAAATTTTACTCAATGACTTCCACTGCGGCCTCCTCTAACGACAATGGGAAGCATCCACAGTTTTTCCTTCAATGGAATCTCTCATTGGTTGGGCCAGAGAAAGTAAGGCAAATATCTCTTCTCCAATGACAATACCAGCTCCAGATTGACCCAGGAAAGATTTAAGTGTGACAGATGAAAATGTCAGCAAAAAATAAAAATAAAAATAAAATAATAATAATAATAATGGTATGTCAAAAAAGATAAGATATCATACCAAGACAAAAGTGCCACAACTGAAGCAATGAACTTGTGATTTATGATGCAGCCCACAAGAGGCGGACCCATAAACATAGCTTTATGAATCATGGCTCAAACTTGACTTGGCAGCCTAAGCCCTAGGAAGCAGAGTCAACTTGTAGACTCGGGAACCAAGTCAAATGTTTATTTAAATTATTAAAAACTTCAAAAATTATTTTAGAACTATGAAGATAGTGACAAGTGATGCTATAGAAAACTTTTGTTGTTCATAGAATTTATGACTCAGCAGTGAGTCATGTGAGTAAAAGTAGGTACTACAACAGATCTTTACTAGCTTCACAGAGCTGATTATTTTTAATAAAAAAATTACGTACTTTCTAAAAGTAAAAGTTTTGTGGATTTCCTGATGTGATGGCAGTAGATGGCGGTACATGGAAAGTTAGGTAGTATGACTTCTGTTAAACTCCAACCTCTGAAAGTTGTTCGAGTGAAATAAAACACTATCGGTAGGTGATGAAATTTCGAAAGAGGAGACTCATCAAAAATGGCATGCTGAATAAGAAAAATAGATTCTGTCATGGCTAGCGGCAAAGGGAGGTGAAAATAATAGAATCAGGATGTGGTTTGCTAAATTTTTTTCCTCTTTTACACAATATTTCAGTTAATTCTCAAAAGATAACGTAATGAATAACATAAGATAAGAGATTAAGTAATTATCAGATGAAGATTGTGTTTTTATCATCCAAGTATACGATGCATGCCTATTTAAAACACTTTTCCACCATCCAAGCATCGTTGGAGGGCTGTTATGTAGGAAGGAATCTGACACAATGATGAGGGGCAATTTTCATGGAGCAATATGAAAGCACCAAGTGGACTGAAAGGCCTGGATCAAAAAAATTGAGAAGTGAGAACCAATGGAACAGTCAGAAAATTGCTGTTTTTGGCCCTCAATGTGCCCATACCCGTGAAGAGACCCAATCCCATGGTGTGCAGGTTGTCCATCGGTCTTCTTTATATTGGTGAACCATCATCTGAAATGGGGGCTATGTGGACCCCACAGCTGGTTTATTCCAAGTTGCTCTAGATGTTCTAGCAAGCACCATTTCTCTTATTGCAATTATTTGTAGTGTATTAAATTTATATTAAGGAAGTTAGCACTTCTAAAACTTAGGGCTTTTAGTGTTTTAAGAGTTTGGATCAATGGTACAGATGTAATCTAAAGTTTTGAAGGCCTTTACTGCATTATATATGTTATATGTGTTGGACAACCAAAACACAGTACCATTCAGAATTTTCTATATATTCTATTTTCATATTTCTCCTCCTACGGATCACATACTCTCCATATAATTGAAGATCTACAGCACATAAACCCACATTAGGGGCTAGTGTTTGTTGAATTCTACTTGATTCTTCTTCTCTTTGCTGCCGTATTTGGATTTTAGGGACTTGGGAATTTGTCAAATAGTTGGATTTTCAATCTAGAAGGCTACATAATCCTTTTAAAATCATGGTGAGAAATTGTGTCCACTGTCAAGTAGCAAGTAGTTTGAAAGAAATGTAACTCGGACTCTTGTTATGTTCCAGAAATAAGCACTATATTGATAAATATTCTAGTTGGGACTGTCAAGCAAGTTTTAATTAATGGAGTAAGACAAAGAACATGTTGCAGGTACTGTTAAAATGTTTTGTTCCAGCCAAGCTAACTGAAATTTAATAAAATAGCAGGTGAGAAGGGAGAATTTATCATAATAATTAAAAGCCAGAATTAATAGTCACAAAATGTGACCAGTGGAACAAGACAGAGAAGCAGAATGCAAGCAGACAATAGAATCAATCCATTTCAGAAAAAAGAAAAAAACTGGTTCATGTTCACGTTAGTTGTTGATAAATTTCTGCATATATGCCAGAAGTAGACATGAGATAAACATGAAACGGAATGCCATCAATGGTAGAAGCTGTACGTACATGACAATAGAGTGATCAACAAGGTAATCTGAGCCTTCCTCTTCAGTCTTCATATAGTAAACCCGATAAGCACGAGCAACTTGCCGTATCTCATCCGCATTACCAGTCAACCCAATTAAATTTGGGTGAAATTCTACAAGAAAGAACAAAACTTTAAGAGTGCATTTGGTAACAGGTGAGGAATCCGTAGATCTAAGGATTCCTCACTGCCCCGGAACAAGGATTCCTCACTCGGGATTTCACACTGATATCAGTGTATATAGATGTATATAGCAGAGAGATTTTGGTTTAAGTGCACAAGTCCACGAAAGTGAGGATTTCCAAATCCTATTGGGGGAGGTTGGAACTAATAATCCTCAAAATGAGGATTTCCATAAATCACAATTCTTGGGATTTACAATTGCCAAATGTCGGTTTTCCACAACTTCGTGGAAAGAAAAAATCTTTTCCTATAGGATTTGGTTGCCAAACATGACCTAAGGAACCTTACCATTTGTTCAGGTCTCCAGAGGGATGTAAGCTAGTTCATTCTCAAAATTTTTACAGCAAGACTGATAAACTTGGAATGGTTACATAAAATGAGGGAACTAGCAATACAGAACAGCTTCAAATAGTGGGCTGACACCATTTTTGGTTTTAGGAGACATTCTACCTTCTATATAGACACCACAATAAAACAATTCCCAGCAAAAAAGAATGCGACAATAAAGGAAGGCACCTTTGACATATTCACCAACTTGTTCCACTGTATCTCTCTCAGGATCGACAGAGATGAAAACAGGTACTATTTCAATCCCTGAACTTTTTCCTGCAAACCACAGGAATGCAATAAGCGAGCAGTGTCTCACATGAATGTTACTGGATAATTAAATACACACTGCCCCAAAACTGAAATCCACTAGGACCCAACTCACTTGTACAATAAAAGTGAACAATCATTTTCTGCAGTCTGTAAATATGCTGGCCAAGCATTTTTATGTGCTCACAACCCATATCTTTACGAAAACATGACCATTATTTACCATTAAAAAAAGACAGTTATAGAAGGGAAAAGGGAAAAAAAGTTCATCAACCAACAGTACAAAGTGTTATATAAAGTACATCGATAATATAATAAAGAGATCTGAAAAAAAAGGAATTTTTTTAGCAGTCTTAAAGGCATACCTAAATATAACTGTCATTCATAATCTGATCATAATGTAAGCTCAGAAGTCAGAAGAATTAAAACCACATTAGGATCTCCATGATAATGAGATCAACTGTGGCCAGGAAACTAAATTTATAAGTACGTACCAGACACATCACGCTTACAATGATTGATACTAAATTTATGAGTGTGTACCATACACATCATGCTTATAATGATTGATATTATCAATCACAGGGGCCCTACTTTGGTTGGCAACACACAGAATCTGTTTTCACCAAACCATACTATGTGTCTGATCACTGGACTTGAACTTATACACTGGGAACCATGTGTGTATTGATCTTTTAATGTCCACTGTTAGGGAGGGAAATGGGTCCCTACATGTTGTGTATCCAAACGACGAACCTGGAAAATCAGCTGCAGGTCCAGAATTTCAGGCACTTCGAGTCCAAGTCAGAGTACAGGTCCATTGACAACGACTTAATAAAAATTGGGTCAGGTCTGGGTCCTTGGGGTTCATAACCACATATCCTTCTACCCAAATGGCATACATGAAGATTATAGTTATATATTTATATTAAGTTTTCACAAGGATATACATTTAACATTAACAAAATACTAGACAGGTTTGGGTCTAAATTGGGTATGGTTATGAATTAGGGTATAAAAGTAAAGGTCAGTTTTCAGACCATGTTACCCATTAAGGTAAAGGCGTGTAATGTATCCCCAAACTGGGTCTGAGTCTATGGTGAACCACCAACTCAGTCCAGACCCTACCCATTTATATCCATGTGCATTGTACACCACTAATTATATGGCCAGGACCACCCATTCATGGTTGGAACCAATAAATGAACAACCCACGTACCGCTCATGTGAGCAACTTGTGCTGTTTTGACTTGAAAGATACGTGGAGGCATGAAAATTTGGTGCACATGATGACAGATCTCATCTCATGTTCAAATGTGACTATTAAATATTTTCATGCGGGTATGCTGATCTGTTGTGATAGCTCATGAAAAAAGTACTAATCCATCACTGCTATAGCATGTAGTAGAAAAATGACTACATTGTAGAAATTAAGGCTGCTGAGAGTAAAAATCATTTTTCAATACTATAGGAAGACCAAATGGCAACCAAAGCCCCTCCAATATCAACTCCATTTGACCTTCACCGCATCAACTCACAGAAGTAATGGATATTTACTCTCAGCAGCCTTATTTCGCCTACGACACTGACTACATAAGGATGTACTTCATTTTTATCATTTTGGGATAGGAAATTTGTCTGGTTTTCAAGTATTTTGGCCTACTTGTTGAATTCATATACTCGGGTGATTTCGCCACTCAAAAATCCCAAGAGGCAACACGGAGCTTAACAGTGAAATCAAAACCCATGACTTCTGAGCACCACAACGGAATCTATAAACAAGATGCTCTGATAATTAGCAGTCATATGCATAAGTAATGCATACAAGACATCTTATTAACAAGGCTGCCGGCTGTCTTCACTATTGGATGTGTGTGAGTGTGCATGTATGTCTTATTGATGATACAGCATTGACACCCTAACAACAACCATAGTCTGCCCTATCTTCATAAAAACAACTTACTTATTTTGTCAACAGCAGCAGCAAGCTTTTGGAGTTCATCTGGACAAATGTCAGGGCAATGTGTGAAACCAAAATATATCAAGGTCCATTTCCCACAAAAATCTTTCTCAGTAACCAATTTCCCTTCATGGTTCACAAGCTTGAATGGACCACCAATAGCAGCTTTGCCCGCCGATGGTCCCTGTTTTACTGCAATTGAGGCAGTGTTTATTTCTGCAACAATTACATGCATAAGTTAAAAATAAATAGATAGACAATTATAGTAGTTTGCAACATCAAGAAATAAAGAAGGAACCCAGTATGTAATAAGCCTATATTGCTTCAGGAACAAAATGAAGAACAAAGCACTTACGGTAGCAGAGATGGATAAGGAAATTGTTTAAGGATACGTTAACAATATTGAGAACTAAATTGTAAATGGTAGCAGAGATGGATAAGGAAATTGTTTTTTTTTAATGGTATGGATAAGGAAATTGTTACGGATACATTAACAATATTGAGAAGTAAATTGTAAGTTGGTATGCTGCAGCAGTGTGACATGCAAAATGCATAATGTGGAAAATCAGAGATGAATGCAAAATGTAACGGTATAGACTTCTTAAGAAAAAAAAACACACAAATGGATTCATGTATCAAGCGACGAAGTGTTACAGACTTATAGTACCCATGTACAAGAACAAAGGAGATCCACAAAGTTGCAACAATTATGATGGGAATAAACTTATGACACTATAAAAAAATGGGAGAGAGTGATGGGGCAAAGATTTAGACAAAAGACCAAGCTATCTAAAAATCAATTTGGTTTCATGCCCAAGGAGGTCGACTATGGAAGTTGTCTTCTCACTTGGACAATCAATAAAAAATATAGAGAAAAGAAGAAAAACTTACATATAATCTTCATTGCTCTAGAGAAAGCCAACAATTGAATATGTAAAGATGTATGAGGGAGCAATAACGAGTGTGAAAACTACCTGTTGAGAGATAGGTGGATTTTCAATGACCATATGTTTGCATTATTGGTCGGCTTCAAGCCCTTATCTCATTACACTGATTATGGAAGAGTTAACTGCTCATATTCGTAAGCAAGGGGGGGTAAAGGTGTGGGGGTGTGGGTGGGTGAGGGGTTGGGGTTGTACCTTGGTTTATGTTATTTCCAGATGATATAGTGTTGGTGGATGTATTGAGAAATAGCATGAATGTGGAACTTCAATGATAGAGGGAGGCTTCAAATCCAAGGGCTTTAAAATAAAACGTACAAAGACGAAATATATGTATTACAACTTCAATGGCAATATGGAGAGAGAGATTACTCATGTGACCTCAAAGAGATACCTAATGCGGAGTGGGGAAGAGATGCAGGGTGGGTAGGAAAAGTTGGAGAGATAAGGGGCTATTAAAACATCTAAACTTAAAATACATAAAGTATTTAAAACACAACTCTAAATAAAATAAAGTAAGACTTGAATTGAATGGGCTGGGCCCAAATGGCTGGTCGATGTTAATGATTCTAAATCCATTGGGCCAAATCCAACATAAAGCCCGACTTATTTGCTTAGTCAAACTGTAATATATTGTACAGATACTACATACTATCTTAGGAGATAGCTGACTAGACAATAACAAAATTGTAGCCTAAATCAAAGTTTGTACATTAATATATATGGATATCAATCGATCCTTGGGAGATCATCCCATTGCAATCCATTTTGCCTACAGTGCTGGCTCCTTTGACATGGTATCAGAGCAGAGTCAAAAACTAGTGCTTCAGTTATTTTTCTTCTTCAAGATCCAAGGATTAGTGGATCCTCCTAGTCATCTTCCAAGATCTGGAAGCCATTCAGAGACCATTTCTTCAACCTGATCATCTCATATCAGATGTGGCCCACCTACGATCATCATCACCATCTCAGCGGAATCAGCCCATCTTGGTCGCCTGGATATCTACTTATTTATGAAGATTTTCTCAAGATTTATGGATCATCAGAGGTAGGCCTTCTACCATTTTTTGTGGAAAATCAATTTTGGCCATTTGTTTTCATCACAGCCGTCCAAAATTTTGGATTTGGATTCGTTCTGCCTGGGACCACTTCCAATAGTTGCATAATCTGTTGTTAACCCATCCCCATCCTCAGATCTGTCAACAGATCACTTGGTGGGGCCCACGTACAGAACTACAAAGTGACACAGCGTCGTCTGTGTCATTCTGTGCACTGCTTTTGTGCACTATTCATCCTGTGACTTCTGGGAACTATTTTAGGCATCGTCAAACACAGATCTTGGCATCCAGATTCTGTTTTTACTCTTCAAAATAGTTCATCTCATCAGATCTTGGCTACTACCTTACATATTGATCAGAGGATTTGTTGCTGTGTGATTGATTTGTTCATCATTCTGCTGGTTCATCTGAATCTTTGTTACAAAAGGAGAAATCTAAAATCAACTTAATCAAGTTTAATGGTAAAAATTATTCATCTTGGGCCTTTCAATTTGAACTTTACCTAGAGGGTAAAGAATTATGTGGCCATATCTCTAGAACTGATCCAAAACCAATAGAAGATAGAGAAGAAAATTGTGTCCTAGAAAACAAAAGATGCTAAGATCAAAACTTGGATTCTCAGGTCCATGGAACCACAATTTTTCATGAATTTGAAACCATAAAAAACTGCCAAAGATATGCGGGACTATATGAAAAAGGTGTATCATCAGGGGAATTCTACCCGACAGTATCAGTTGGAATTTGAAATTGCAAATTATATGCAAGGGACTTCCTCCGTTCAAGAATATTGTTCTGGTTTCCAAAATTTATGGACAGAATTAGATGAAATCAAATATGCAAATATATCTGCACAGGCTCTTCCTGAATTGCAAATAATACTAGCGACTAGTCATCAGGATCAATTTCTATGAAATTAAGGCCTCGGTATGAATTGGTCAGATCTAATCTCATGAGTAGGGTACCTTCTCCATCACTAGATGAGTGTCTCAATGAATTACTGCGAGAGGAACAGAGACAACTGACTCAATCTGGTGTGCTCCAACAAGCCACTCCTAGTGCAATTGATGTTGCCTATAGTGTACTCACTCCATCTCAACCACTGAACTCACCAGTAAATGTTGCTTATACTACCAAGGGAAAGCAACAGATATTACTAAAGTGCAGTGCTACAAGTGTCAGAATTTCGGCCATTATGCATATCAGTGCAAGCAGAGGATTTGCAATTATTGCAAAGCATCTGGACGTTCAATCAATGAATGCCGCAAACGTCCTCAGAACAGAAATCCAAAAGTTCACCAGGCTATTACTGCTACTTCTGGCACTCTTGATTCATCTTCCATATCTTCTCTTGCCCTTGCTTCTGCTACTCCAATCACCCCTGACATGATCCAACAGATGATCCTCCAAGCCTTTTCCACTCTTGGTATATCTGGTAAAAATCACTCTCTCTCACTGGTATTTTGGTTATGGTGCCTCCAATCATATTACATCATCATCAAAAAACTTCTCCACAATTAAACCATATGATGGCCGGATTTAGGTCCATGCTGCTAACGGTACAATAATACCAATTACCTCTGTTGGTGATATTTATGATTCTCTACCCTTACACGATGTTTTTTGTTCACCAAATCTTTCTACCAATTTAATCTCTGTCGGTCAATTGGTTGATGGTAACTGCAATGTTTTTTTTTTCCTCCTCTGATTGCGTGGTGCAGGATCAGGAGAAGGGGAAGGTGATAGCAAAAGGGCGTTAAGTGTGGGCGTTTGTTTCCTCTTCACATAGTAACACCGAATCCATATATGTCTTTGTTTGCTTCAACAGTTGTCTCTAAAAATAATGTGCAGTTGTGGCACAATAGATTAGGCCATCCCAATTCCACAGTTTTGTTATCTTTGTTAAATTCGGGTCACATTAATAAAATGAAGTTTTTAACATCAGATGTTGCTCTTGATTGCACCACTTGTAAGCTGGGAAAGAGTAAAACTTTGCCTTTTCCATTACATGTTTCTTCTGCTACCAAATGTTTTGATACATAGTGATGTTTAGGGTGTTGCACCAATTGTTTCTCATTCACAGTATGAGTATTTTGTGACTTTCATTGATGATTATAGCCGTTTTAAATGGGTTTATTTTCTACATGCCAAATGTGAAGTCTCTGATGTGTTTAAAAATTTTCAAAATAAATTTTCAACATGTATTAAGGTTCTTCATACAGACTCGGGGTGGGTGTGGGAGGGGAATATGTGTCCGAGAAATTTTAGGCATTTTTACAAGAAAAAGGGATTATATCCCAACGGACTTGTCCCTACACCCCCCAACAAAATGGTATTGCAGAACGGAAAAATCGTCATCTTCTAGACATGGTCAGGTGTTTGTTATTAGAATCCTCCGTTCCACCTAGAGTTTGGCCAGAAGCATTAACCACTGCTACTCATATCATCAACCGCCTTCCTTCTCCAAAACTTCAAAACACATCTCCACATTTCCGTCTTTTCAAAACTGAACCACAATACACACATTTACACACTTTTGGCTGTGTTTGTTTTATTCATCTTCCCACCCATGAACGTTCCAAGTTATCCACACAATCTGCAAAATGTGCCTTTCTTGGTTATGTTTCCCAACAAAAAGGTTTTACTTGTTATGACCCCACATCCAAGTGTATTCGGATTTCTAGAAATGTTGTCTTCTTTGAACACCAGTACTTATTTCAGTCTATCCTGATTCATCTCCAGAAATCACTTTTTCTAAAGTATCATCCTTTGATGATGAATGCCTTCCTTCGCCTCTGTGATTTCATCCGGACAAGGTGTATGTTCGTCGACAAGGAACAAATGCCACTACTTTGCCTCTTCTGCAAGAACCAACCCCGAATCCTACTCCAGCATCAGATTCACCTCAACTTGCTATTCCTCGTTCTTCTCGTATCTCTCGACCACCAGATCGATACGGTTTCATTCTTCATATTTAGCTACCTTATCATCCGTTTCCATTCCTACTTCTTATTCACAAGCAGCAAAGCAGAAATGTTGGAGAAGGCTATGGAAGAAGAACTTAATGCTCTACAGCAGAACCAAACATGGGTTGTTGTTCCATGCCCAGCCTCGGTTAAACCTATTATTGGGAGTAAATGGGTTTACTCTATCAAATTGAAGGCAGATGGTACTTTGGATAGATACAAGGCAAGGCTTGTGGCCCTTGGCAACAGACAAGAATATGGCATCGACTACGAAGAAACTTTTGCGCCTATCGCAAAGATGACCACAGTTCGTACCATCCTTGTCATAGCTACATCCCAATCCTGGCCCCTTTTCCAATTTGATGTGAAAAACGCCTTTCTTCATGGTGATCTTAAAGAGGAAGTTTACATGCGACTGCCTCAAGGTTTCCCAAAACCATCATAAGGACAAGTTGCTCTTTTGAAACGGTCTTTGTATGGGCTAAAACAAGCACCAAGAGCACGGTTTGACAAATTCAATGATGCTTTACTCAAGCTGCAGTTTCAACAGAGTCCTTATGATCCATCATTGTTTTTGCATCAGAAATCAACGGGAATCACCATTCTTCTAGTTTATGTGGATGATATCATAATCACCGACACAAATACAGCCATGATTCAAGATCTCCAATTTTCTCTACATCAATCTTTTCAAATGAAGGATTTGGGCCCTCTGCAATATTTTTTGGGATTGGAAGTTCATCAATCTGAAAAGGGGTTAATTTTGCATCAACATAAGTATACTATGGATTTAATTGAATCAGCAGGCCTGTCAAACTCCACACTTGTGGACACTCCTCTAGAACTGAACCTTAAAACTCCATAGTGACAGTAGTGATCCCCTTCCTGATCCGACATATTATCGACAGCTTGTCGGTAGCCTTATATATTTGACTACTACTCGGCCTGACATCAGTTATGCAGTAAACTTGATGAGTCAGTATATGACTAAGCCCCATCATCTTCATTTAGTAGATGTTCGACGAATTATTCGTTATCTTCATGGCACTTCTCATAGAGGCATGTTTTTTCCTGTTGGCTCTCCAATGACATTGACTACCTATTCTGATGCTGATTGGATAGGTTGCCCTGATACTCGTCGGTCTACAACGGGCTGGTGCATGTTCTTAGGTGATGCTCTTATTTCATGGAAAGTGAAAAAGCAGGACAAAGTTTCTAAATCATTAACTGAGGTAGAATACCGGGCCATGTCTGCCGCATGCTCAGAAATTATATGGCTTCGTGGCCTTCTTGGGGAACTTGGCATCTCACAAAAATCTTGATGCAGTAACAATAGCAACCGTGAAACACTCATGGGCCACACGTGGGACCCATCGATACTTAAGAGTTTTTCTTAATTGTTATTAGTTTTAATTATAGCCAAGTTATATTTAGAATTAGTTTCTAATTTGGATATGATTTTGTTTCCTATTTTGATTAGGGTTGTTTCTTAAGGAAGTATCTTTTATTATAAATAGAGCATTGTAGAGATCAATGATCGCAGATTAGATTTAGAGTAAATAAAATTTTCCGTTGTGGGTTTATCGTTGGAGATTGTTTCTTCTTCGAGTGATTGTTCTTCGGAACCCTAATTGTGCTCCGGCACTTGCATCCTAACCTTAGGTTGCATCAATTGGTATCAGAGCCGAACGATCCCCGATCATCGGCGTGATTACCCATATCCCACCTTCCATTCATCATCCCACGACCACATCCCCTTCATTGTCAATCTCTGCCCATCGCCCCTTTTCACACTTGTAATTCCCCAAACCCTTGAAATCCACCGTCCATCCCACTACCACACCCAATCTCAATCTTCGTCAACACCAAATCCCTGAATCCCGTGTCTGTCAATCTCTGAAACCCTTCTCCATTCTCAGTTTAGAACCCAACCTAGAGGGAAAAAAAAAAGACAAGAAGGAGAAAAGAAGAAGACAGAGAAGAGAAGAAGGGTAGAAGAGGTGTACCGTGCACCGAGAACGATTGCCGCCATCAACTTTGTCTCTGCATCATCTCAGTCAAACCCTAGGACCATCACTGTCGCCACCGTTGCAGCAGCAACACCAGTACCTCGCCCCACCCTTCCTTCGTTTTTCTTTCCTCTTTGCACAAAACCCGAGAGGAAGCCCACACGTGCCAGCCACTTGGGCCTCATCTGAATTTGGGCCAAGTCCATCTCAGGCCTAGTTCAAGTTGATTTATGATCCTGACCCATTCATAAAAAAAAAAAAGCCCAGCACCACTTCTAATATCAGCAGAGAATTAATGGCCCAGGTTTGACCAAGATCGACGGTCGGATAGTCTTTTCAGATTACAAGACTCATCCAATCTCAGATTTCTGATCCATTTTCGCCAGCATAATCGTGACAAGTAGATCTACACATCAGGCCAGTCAAAATTTTTAAATTTGCATTAAACAAAAATGCCTCCCAAGAAGCATGTAGAAGTGGAGTCTTCCTTCAATAATGATGATGATTTGAGGGGAGTCGTTGCAGCATTATCGATAACTATTAATCAACTATCCGCAACAATGGTTCAAATGCAAGAGACTCTTGAAATGATTGAAACCCGATTAACCAATTTGGAAACTAATCGGCGTGAGGAAAATCATCGAAATGATGGAAGACATATTCGGAATCAAAGAGATCCACATGCAGTAAATATTGATCGTGATTTGGGTATTAAACTCGTGATTCCCGAATATGATGGAAAACTGAAACCAGATGAATTCATGGATTGGTTAGTGTGTGTTGAAAATATTTTTGCACACAAGCCAATGACGGATGGTCATAAGATTACACTCGTGGTAACTCGATTTCAAAATTATACTGCGATATGGTGGGCCGAGTTGCAAAGAAAGAGAAGAAACCAACAAATTGACCCCGTTGACACGTGGACCGAAATGAAAAATCTGTTGAAGCAAAAATTCCTTCCTATCAATTATTCCAGAAATCTGCGTGCAAGTTTTCAATATTTGAAACAAGGATTTAAGACAGTTGTTGAGTATTCTGAGGAGTTTATGACCATGCAAGCTCGTTGTGGTTTAGATGATGAGGATGTATTAGTTGACCGATACTTTAATGGGCTTACACTTGACATACAAGATACCCTCGCATTCAAGCATTTTGATCATGTTGATGAGATTGTTCAGCAAGCTATCAAAGCTGAGGGGATTGCAAATCATCCAGCCAGAAAACTTAATGCATCTAAATGGGTTATGCAGAAGAATTCCTCCATTGCAGGTTCTAAACCGAGTGATTCATCGGATAAAATTTTCACCAACCTGAAGGTCAAAATGGGATTACATGCTCTAATTGTAAACAATAAGGGCATTGTGCGGCGGAATGTCCAAAACCCATCCACCTCATTGAGAATGAAAGTGATGTAAAAGATGCACCAGATGATCCTAACGAGAATGACACCGAGAAGGTGGAAGACATTCTGCCCGAGGAGGATATTGATTCTCTCCTGGTCATTACTGACACTACCTCAACTAATGAGAAGAAATGGTTGCGAAAAAATATTTTCCGCTCCAAAAGAACAGTCAATGGTCGAATGCAGAGTCTTCATTGATGGAGGAAGTTGTCAGAACATTATATCTCAAGCTCTTGTGAATCGATTACAGCTGAAAGTTTGGAAGCATCGTCGTCCCTATTTTGCTGGATGGTTGATGGCAGGTGATGAAGTGCAAGTACGGTATGCATGTCCAGTTACCTTTTCTATTCGTGAAGATTATAAAGATACAGTTTGGTGTAATGTGATACCCATGGATAGTTGTGATATCTTGTTGGGTCGTCCGTGGATGTATGACAAAAATGGAACTAATGGCATGCATGACACTGCCTACACGTTCATGCATGATAACAAGCAAGTTACACTCCATCCGATGAATCCGATGAAGCCAGCACCACCAAAGAAAGGCTCAAGTTCTCAATTCACCAAGGACGCACTTCAAGTACACAATGTATACCAAAGGAACATACAAAAGATGAGCCAAATTCGAGGTCAAACTCTTTTCCAACCTGGGGGGAATGATGCAGCAGCAACAATAGCAACCGTGAAACACTCATGGCCCACACGTGGGACCCATCGATACTTAAAAGAGTTTTTCTTAATTGTTATTAGTTTTAATTATAGCCAAGTTATATTTAGAATTAGTTTCTAATTTGAATATGATTTAGTTTCCTATTTTGATTAGGGTTGTTTCTTAGGGAAGTATCTTTTATTATAAATAGAGCATTGTAGAGATCAGTGATCTCAGATTAGATTTGGAGTTAATAAAATTTTCCCTCGTGAGTTTATCGTTGGAGACTGTTTCTTCTTCGAGTGATTGTTCTTCGGAACTCTAATTGTGCTCCGGCACTTACATCCTAACCCTAGGTTGCATCAAATCTCCCACACCATTACATGCGGATAACACCAGTGCCATTCGAATTACAGAAAATCCAGTGTTTCATGAGAGAACTAAACACATCGAGGTTGTAATTGATGCTGGTTGACTCATCGGCATCAATTTGAGAGAGGGGGGGGGGGGGGGGTTTAATGATCCTAAATCCATTGGGCCGAATCCAACATAAAGCCCGACTCATTTGCTTAGTCAAAATGTAATATACTGTACAGATACTACATACTATCTTAGGAGATAGCTGACTAGACAATAACAAAATTGTAGCCTAAATCAAAGTTTGTACATTAATATATATGGATATCAATTGATCCTTGGGAGATCATCCCATTGCAATCCATTTTGCCTATAGTGCTGGTTCCTTTGACAGTCGACCCCTGCATCAATACCACAAAGGAGTCCTTCCAATATCTTGGATCTATGATTAGTAAGGATGAGGGGATAGAGGAAGATGTTAAACATAGGATAAGAGTTGGATAGTTGAAGTGGAGATTTACTTCTAGAATGCTTTGTAACTGGCGCATCCTAACAAGATGTAAGGAAAAACTTTACAAGACAGCGATTAGAGACCGGGCGTGACCTTATGGAGTAGAATGTTGGCCAATTAGAAAACAACATGTGCAAAAAATGAGTGTAACAGCGGTGACAATGTTGAGATAGGTGTCTAATAAAACTAGAAAAGATAGACAGAAATGAGTGCATTCAGTAGCATTTAGGGGTAGCATCAATCGGTGAAAAATTAAAAGACTCATTTGAGATGGTTTGAAAATGTACGACACAAGTCAGCAATGGCACCAGTGAGGAAAAGTTTTCCATGCAGGTTGATGGCCCCTCGAGGAAAAATAATACGTGAAGAGGACATGGATGAAAGTAGAATGGACAGATCTAAAGAAGTACAACCTATCCGATGATTTGGGATAAGATTGACTGAAATGAAGAAACATAATCTGACCGCAACTTAGTTGGGACAAGGCTTTGATGATGATGATTAAAGTATTTTTTTTAATGGAGAAAAGGAAAGGGCACGTCACAAGTGTAAATCATTAAAAGCCAGAAATTGATCAATCTAACATGAAAAAAAAAAAAAAAATAGTATAGAATAATGTATGTAAAGGATAGAGTGTTTTCATTAGAATCAAACGATGAGTAGGGGGTGTTGGTTAGGGGTATTTCACGTATTAAACCAAGATTAATAATAACAAGACAACTATCCCACATGCATCACATACATTAGTATTAAGATAAAATGTCAATTTCACCTTCAAACTAACTCTTGTGAGACACGCTTGGATGAGATGCATGAAGCAACCCAAGCACATGGATCAATGGGCCGGGTTAAGGGGCCCAAAATCTAAGATTCAACATGTTAGAATTTATTTGGTTTGGGTACTTCTTTAGTCTAATTCGGATAAAGAAATTCCAAAGAGTCAAGAGGAAACATCTAAATCCCCCACTTGACCTAAAAACTTCTGCTTTTATCAAACTGAGATATCCATTAAATACGATGAAGCAAAACGATACAGCCTCTGCAGTAGAAGGCATATATGTTATTAACATACCTTGCATTCCTACCAACTATTGTCAACAAATGTAATTTTTAAAGTAGATTAACAACTGAAACAGAAAATAATGACGCTTTCTAATCTTGAATTTAACTATGGTTATGATGTAACAGGAGCTATATCAATGTGAATTGTGAACTCTTAATTTTTTTTAGGGAGTAAAAAAAAAAAACTCAAAAACATGAAGATACAATATTTTATATATATATATATATGTAAAAGAAAATGAATCATGTTATCTCTCCAACAAACACAGATACATATTAAAAAAACTTATAAAAAAAAAAACCTGCAAGTCCTACTCACCATAGTAATCTACCTTCAATATGCCGTTTCTTCTCTTTGTCATAATAATAGATCAGTCCTGCTCCAGTTGAGATCAGCAAGAAAAGGCTCAACCATGTGACAGGCTGCAGCAGCAACTCAGCCAATTAAAAATCCATGATTCTCAAGAATGACCATGGGAAAATCTGAAATAAAGCTCCATCTACCAGACAATAGGATTGTAAATTTATAATAACCACACACTGTATGGTGCAAAAAATTTCATAAAATGAAAACTAATTGAAAGTGTAGAAAAAAACAAAGGGATTCTACTTCTTTCTTTTTCCCTTCTTTCAAGACAATGAATTATACCTTAAAGTCAAGCATTCTAACAGTGTTTAAACATATATTCCAGTTTTTGGACTAACCATAGCACTACAAGAATAATAAGCTACATTCTACAATGATAAGCAATGGACATTAAAAAATTGGAACGGTTTTCTTATGATCATGTAAAACTGGTAATGAGAAAGGTCATATGCATTATAACAAATAATCTATGATCACATAATTAAAAGCATGGTTTAAACTTAAAGCGCTACTTGATGGCACCACCATTAGTACCTCCAGAGTAGGGTCGCAAAGACGTCTCCAATTCTCTGGTGTCTCCGGTCGTGGAAAAACTGATTCTAGTACTCAAATTTGGTTCTGAATTCTGATTGATAATCGGATCCAGAACCATAACCTGTTTTCAGATCCAGTTAGAAATTAGGTTCGTGTTAGGATCTATACAGGTTCCGAGGACCCAGAACCATGCCTGTTTTTAAACTAGAAGTTAAGGTTTAGAAAACCCATCAGCAGTTGCATTACTGGAGCTTTAACTGCATTCAGAACCAGATCTGAATCAGGATCCATCCTTTACAAAATGGATCCAGATCCAGATACAACATGGTTCCGTTACAGGCCCGACCTGTTTGCAACCCTCTGCCAGAGTCCCAATTAGGTAAGATGAGAATATGCAAGGCGACTTCATTGACTCATACAAAGTTGACTAAAAGAAGCTCAATTGTTGAATATATAACAACTTTATATCAAAGAAAAAAAATTGACTTTCGATCCAACGGTCCAATCAATTTGGATGTGTGAAAACGTGATGGATCTAGTGTACTTAATGAGGTCCCATGTATGTAGATTGGCACAATCCGGATCCACGATCGAGCAATAGATCAATCTCCTGAATGATTGATTGAATCCAAAGATGGATTCCAGCCACTAAGGCACAAGCATAACCATGAAACAATTCATGAAACTCACGAGGAACTCAGAGAATTCTCTTATTGATTGAAATTAAGCATGTCTACTACAATGAAGGGTTCCTCCAAATATAGTGTATTAGGAGTTCTAAATAAGAAAGCTACCAATTCCAATCAAATAACAAAACAATAAATAATTCCCTAAACAAGAGATACATTCCTAATTAGACGTAAAATATAATTAGAATGCCACAGTAGCTTCTCAGCCAATTGGGCCTGTGGGCTGAACCCAACGGACTGGGTTGGATGGCTGGGTCCATCATGTAGGCCCAGGGCTCTTTTAACCTTCCGTACTGCATCATAGATGGTTCGGATGTATCATAAAGTTGGCCCCACTACGTCGTCCCCCCGCCCCTCCCAATAATATGGTGAGGGATGGATGCGCATGAATATATATATATAACAAGTCAGTAAAGATGTGTTAATGTTAATTTTATAACCACAATGCCCAATATTTCTATGTGCTGACAATAGTTTATTAGGACATGAAATAGCTACATAAAGAAAGTGAGAATCGAATGTACGAAATGCCTCATTTGAAAAAAAATTCCTATGGTATGTGTAGAAGCATGAGATGGATTGAGGGAAAAGGAGGCAAGGAACGTGTGCATTTTCAAGGGCAAAAGATTCAAGGTAACTAATCCTTCAACTAACCTATAATGTCTATATTTTCAACAACCTTCCAACATAACTGATACTATTCCTTTCAGGCTAGTATTTCATATCTAATTCATCATGGAAGTAAGCTTTTCAAAGTTGATACTTCAAACCAAATTGACTTATACTAGCTTCATCAATCACTTAAGAACTTCAAAAACAAAAAAAATCATATCATATTTGTACTTGTTTGATTCTGGGCGTCTAGAAAAGTTTTTCTGAAGTAGGTCCACATCTGTTCAAGTAAAAAGGAAATTTTACATAGGCAAATGCATTGTACTCTGTTTCCTTTACAAGTTTAGCAGTTCAACACAAACAGAAAAGTGAAGGGAAAGTAACACAAATGAATAAGTCCCAGGAATTTTGAATGGTAGTGGAGCTTCTTCTATTTTGCACCTATATTAAAATGCAAACATACTGTTCAAAGAAAATTCAGTATTTCTTCATATGGTAACTTGTTCATCTGCAAATTTACTGATTCAATCCAAACAGACATGTGAATTGAGTACAAAGGACAACAACAGAGCAAGAAAATCAGAAATATTTGAATTGAGGTAAACTTCTTTCAAATTCCCCTCCCCTCACTTAAAATGAAAAAAATATTGTTATAGGCAATTGGAGTGTAGTACTTCATTTGGACATGCAGGTCCATGAAATATTTAGTGGTTTAATTAAAAAGAAAAAAGTGATGCAATGGAAAAGAAAATAAAAAAGAAAAATAACCGTAAGAGCAAAATAAATTTATTCATACAAATGAAATCTATCCACTGAAGGCATCTGCAAACAGAAATTACCCCTCTACGAATAGGCTTTCCAGAAGGACCAGTTTCATCCGCTTGGCCAGTCCTCTCCGCTTCCTTAGAAGCAACTCCTTGAGGTTTATTAGAAGGGTCTTCTGGAGCTGCACTGCTAGCTAGATATCTACAAGATAGTGTAGAAGCATGGGTTGCATAATCCAAAGAAATAACCTACAAAAAGAGAAGCATCGTTTAAGCAAGGAATAAACAAAGTGGTCAAACAAGCATTGTTCAGAGGCAAACTAGCATGGGATACATGAACACACAATTATAAAGCATTGATTGATACAATTTTCAGCTATTAACTAGTATCTTTCATGCATCTTTTGTTACAGTATACTTCTCCTATACTGATAGCTTTTCTTTTTAATATAGTCACTTTTCTATAAAATATATATATATATATATATATTAACTAGTCTCTCCTCCATGCAAATACAATTCTCCAAGCCACGCCAACCATCAAACCCGAGGAACATCAACTCAACTTGTGTCCCTCCTGCACAAAATATCCAACACAATCACACAAACCATCCTTGTTGCTCACCATTAGAATGGCAATAAATCACCATTCCAATCTCCAAAGATCGAATCCACCCCTAAATTCCTACAGTTGATTTAAAGAAGCAACCGAAGAGATAGTGAGGGATAAAGAATTAATTGTAGAAATGCATTTGGTATGGACCAAGGCAAACTTCTCAAAATCAAAGCACATAGTACCAAAATCTCCTACCATGCACCAAGGCAAAGTCAGTTATCTTCTACTGCTTGTAGCTCCACTCATGTGTTAGCTCACATTGTCAAAGAATTTGGTCCATAAACTGCTCTAGAGGTCCACATGAAATTATTAACAGGATTTTGAAATTTAACAAACAACAGAAACCTTTCAATGTGCTTCAGCTATTAACTAGTCACTCCTTGAAAATACAATTCGCCTGGCCACACTAACCATCAAACCCGAGGAACATTAACCCATCTTGCATCCCTGCTGCTCCAAATATCCAACACAGCCACATAAACCATCCCTGCTGCTCCAAACATCGTCTCAGTTTTGGTTTCTTGTATAGTGAATCCACTTGTTTTTCACCCTTCAATCCAATATCTGGGTTTCATATGAATAGGTTCTTCCAACTGTTTCCTTATTTTTCAGAAGGATGTCACAGATGCTAGGAACAGGGAGGAAAAAATAAAACAGTTCAGAAGTAATGGTTTCAGTGAACATCAAGTTTATATGATCAAAAGGAAAATATCATAAAACTTATATAGATGATATCAGTTAAGACAGTGCATCAAGTTTCTTAAAGACGCCATATCTAGCACCCCATTTCCTTGTACATGTCAAACTGAATTAGGTGTTCATCCATGATACACCAGACTGAGAACCAAGCCTACTTTTTTTTATTAATGCTCATCAACCTCATGTATTTAGATTTGCATCCAATGCAAACAGGCATTGAAAAATATACTAAGTACAGTATGATTGCTATGTCTGGCATTTGAACATATAAAGACATTCTATACCACCAGTATCTTTGAGTTTTATATATTTCGAAGGATGCGTCATGATAGAAATGTATAGACTATTTGATATTGCATTACACAAGGGTGTTCAGCCGCAACCACTAGAGACAAGCTATAAATCAATTTAAAGCATACATACAGAAATTAAACCAGCAATTGTTATAGCAAAGTTCATGTTTAACCCTTGCATACTCAAGCAAGAAATAACTCGACAAACACTTGCCACAAAAGTGAAAGAAAGGTGTATAGATTACAAACCAATGAGAAGTAGGGCTTGCACCCAGTTTCAGTATAGTTAAAAACATTATGTGATTGTTGATCGGCAAACATTAATTGCTTCTTTGGCCTCCACAGGTACTGAGCATAAGTGCTAAAACTACGAGCTAAGTAACTACGAGACACATTCCTTGCTAAGCCAGAAGCCATCTCCACTGCTGAAAATCACATCCCAATATAAAATTAACTTTATGATCAATGAAAGGATCAATAATACTGTTTGCAACTTGCAAGAGAATGACTAAGAGATTCTTAGAAAATGCTGGTATCTAGACATGAATGCCACGTGCATTTCGTAACTATATTACGAGATACTATAATATATTGTAACAAACCTCTCAAGCTCCTCCTGTTTAGTTACAAAAGCCAAACAGATTTTACTCCAACAACCTAATTAAAAAAAAAAAAAAAAAAAGCCCTCTAGTCTCTACTCCTCATATGGTTGTGAATCTTAAGTCTGCAAAAACATGCAATTCGATGAGCATTCCCAAACAAGCAGATGTTTGTTTTGGACTATAATCCATCAACATGCATCGCTTTGGTTGCAGCACGTTTGGAACAGTTCTAATGCATAGAGTGCCTACATGACTCATCAAATCGTCTATCAAAACGAAATTTCTATGATGAAGTTGATTCAGAGGGTTTGATCACGTCTGACCAGATGTTCTTAGCGTAGCCCGCTTGCGTCCACTTGTCGATGGAGATTAACAGGGAGACAAGGGCGGGACCTGGGATTAGGGTGGTGCTCCGGTCCACGGTAGGGCTGAAAGAAGCCGAACTGGGGAACTATAATAGAGACTAGATTCAGAAAACCTTCCCTAGAAATAGAGAATTAAATCTATTGCGGGAGAGAAGAAAAGGGAGAGCATGTACCTTGGCCTTGGGGAGACGCCGAAATGAAGAAGGTCTGGTCTGTGTGAGCCTGAAACTTATTATACAGAACAGGGACTAAGTAGAAAATGAGTTATATAAGGTAATGGAAACGTTGCAAAGACACCCTTTGGTAAAACAGATTACCAAGTAGAGGTACATCCCTCTTTATCCCCCGAATCTGATGGTCTTTATTATTTTAAGAATCTCAAAATAGCCCCCTGTGTTTTTGTTATTTTACTGAAGTCCCTGTTGACTTCAATTCGGTTGACCAGCCTTTTTTCTTTTTTTTTGGTGGGCCTTTCATGCAGGGGTGCTCCGAGCTAAGGCATATACAGGCCTGGCCCGGCTTTAGAAACACTAGTCCACTCCCGGCCCAAGCCCTATATGGGTCATAAAAGTTAGGCCCGAGTCCGCCCATAAAAAAATTTTCACTCCCCATATCGAACTTAGCTGGACAGCCCAGATCTCTTTTTTTTTTTTTTTCAAGAACGAAAATATGTTTGGTTTTGACTCAGAAAAAGGCGCATTTTGGATTAAATGTATATGAATACATTGAGTGGTTTAAATGTATTTGGATTAACCAATTCAATAACATCATCTGCAATGCATAAAGCATGTTAGCTTCTTCTCCAAAATATGATGGGTCAGCTATATGAATTCCATTTTGCAATTTCAATATATCTTGGGGATAATCCTAAGAAAGACATTAATCACACAAAAATCTATAAAACACCGTTGGTATGATCCTACTCATTACCCACCTCGTCATAAGCCCCCCTCAAACGGAAAACCCAGGTCCGCCACTACCACTTTGTGGAAAACGTATGCACCTAAAATGGTTCAGTATTCCCATTCATTTGTGTGAAAATGGTCATGGTAATATGTTTCGCATGAATAAGATCATTGCCATGGTGTCGTCCTAACATCAGCATTATTATTGTTATATGAGAAGTTTCTCATAAGCCCTACCGTGGTGTCGCAGCGTCGTCCTAACTTTGAATTAAAGCGCTACTGATGTGACCTCTTATCTGAAAAATGGGAGATTTACTTGATTTTTACTAATCCAGTAAAGTGTCAAACTCGCCCTAAGTGTTTTTGTATGTGGGGATATGAACGAACCCATACAAACTCATTTACGTGTCTTGTGCTTTAAAAGGAAAACTACTTCCAAATAAATTACTATATAATAACATGCCATAGGATCATTTTAACCCTTAACCTAAGATAGATTTTCTCTCCTTTTTTTATAAAATAAAATAAAATCTACATCAAGAAATGTCTAAGGGGTCATTTGCCAGTTAGGCATGGGTTGTCAACATTGAATTCTACATATTAAAATGTTACATGTATGAAATGCACTGTTATGCCTGTCCTTGTCATTATTTATTTGCGTTAGTAAAGGAGTACGCCCAGTGATTTTAGGTGTGATTCAACTTTTTTATAATTTATTATTATTTGCAGACCACTCAAAATCTATGAAAATTTAATATATACAAATGTCTCATTGATTGTCGTGAATGTGAGACCCTCGGACAGTTTCATGTGTGAGCTGGGGGTGAAAAAAAGATTAAAAAAACCCTAGCTATATAGGTTCAGGCCTTTTTATTTGTTTCTATAAATCTATCAAAATTTACAAAGGTATGAAACTAACAAAGCATCAACTTCCTTTCCCATGGGAAATTTATGTCCCGTTACGAAAGATCATTGAAAAAAAAAAAGATGTCTTAATTGGCCCACACTATATGGTAATTAGTAAAAGCGTTAATAGCGAAACACATTATTTAACGAGGGCAGGGCTTTGTGCAAACACTATGCCTACTCTAGTAATCTCATTCTCCATGGAATAGTAAATAGAATGCCATCTTTTCCCAATATCTATCTATATATATATATATAAAACAAAAAACCAACAGCAAAAAATGGGCAACGATTGAAATTTTTTATAGAGGATTTTACAAAAAGGGAAAAAATCTTTTATGCAGGCAATGGACCAAATAGGGAACTTTGGCATAACTTATACTAAACAGGAATCCATACAAAAAAGCCCTTTTTTTTTTTTATTTTGTGTGTGTGTGTGTGTGTTTATCATTCTTTTTTTTGCGGTTGACATTGACCTTCGTTTTCCGTGTCGTCGACCCTGGCTATAAGAAATGAGGGTCGCCGTCGACCCTAAGCAGGCATGTTTCCTCATCTTATTCATTATCCATCTTTTCCCCACTTTCAATTCAATCCAGCGGTGGAGAAATTCACATATCCGCCCTAAGGATTACATGAATAGGAGATGGAACTTGGCTGAGCCAAATTACCACAGACATTGAAGTCAAATGAGGTGGACCTCTTTGCATATATATTCTTTTACAAATCCACTCCTTCCAATGCTGTTTTGATTCACACAACATACTCAGTATTGATGGTTGAAGGTGATGTTCTCTGTGATAATTTGACCCAAAGACATTTGGTTAGTGTGGTGGGTGTTGATGATCGGCTTTAGAACACGGAATTCTTCTTGCGGGGGGGGGGAGGTCTTTGGGTAGTGTGGTGGGTGTTGATGATCGGCTTTAGAACACGGAATTCTTCTTGCGGGGGGGGGAGGGGGGGGGGGGGACCTGGGGGGACATGTGACTCTTCTCCTTTTCCTCGGTTGCTATCATTTACAGAGGTCTGTGTAGGTCTCTCCTTGTTCCATTACTGGGACGATGAAGAAGATGCCAAGAGAGGGATTGTTTGAGGAGGAAGAGGAGAGGTTTTGGTGGCGATAATATTATATTTGTGTGGTTTTATTTTCATGGGTGTCGAAGAGGTGTCAATTTGTAGATGTCGCCGTGTTGGTGGATAGCTTGGGGGTTTAGCTGATGTTTGGGCTTGGAGTTGGGAGGCGAGTTGAGAGGAGAGAGGAGTTTGGGGGCAGTTAAAAGCACCTTGGGTGCAGTGGATTTCGGAGTTCCTGGTTCTCGGAAGTGAGGGGGCAATGGTGTGAAATGTGGGTGATAGGGTGTTGAAGTTTATGAGGTGAACCTCTTTGTGAAAATTTACCAAGCTTCATCTTCTCTTTGTGCAATCTTAGGGTGGAAATGTGAATTTCTTTGTCATTCGATTGGATTTTTGGAAGAGACAAAAAAAAGGAAGAAGAAGATAAGGAAATATCATGTTCAGGGTCGACGACGACCCTCACTTATTATAGAGAGGGTCACCGTCGACCCTCAACATAGAAAATGAAGGCCGATGTTGACCGCACAAAAAAATGATAATAAAAGTTAGATTTTTCTATACGAACTTCCTATATGGTGTGAGCAGGCTATGTTCCCTATTATGGCCCACGCGACCCATATATATATATTTTGGTAAAATCATCTATTTTATATTTATATCTTCCCACCGCTTAGCATTGCTGAGATGAACGGTTCAAATTAACGTGGTCCCACATTCCATTACCTCTCGTTACCGCGCCAGTTCCAAATCACAGGTGCTAGGGTTTTTTAAGTCCACACCAGCTGTGTTCATTTCACTCAAAATCGACTAAGAAAAGGCGGGAAAGCAGAGCAGCAGAGCTTTCCGAAACCATTTCCAATCCGATGCCGATCGGATCTCGCCATCTCACAGTTTTGGGAGAGTTCAAGCCCTTTGGTCTGATCGCAGAAGCTCTCGATGGCGGAAAACCCCCCGAAAATGCCCACGATAACTACCACTATTTCCTCTTCGACCCAGACATCACCCGCGAGAGAGATGATTCACCACCAGAAAATGATTTATCGCCATCCGATTCATGCCGCCACGGAGGCGGCGGTGATAACGAGTTCTTCATCAGAGGAAACCGGTATCAACGTCTACATTTCTCCCATTCCTTTCATTTCAAAATTTTCTTCTCATTCTTCTAGGTTTCATAAGATGTAAACATCATATCCATGCTGGTGTCTACCATTGATGTTATATCTCATGTTTGATGTGATTCCTGTTTATAACAGAAACAGTGGCTTCAACTGTAAATTCCATTATGTAACTCTTTTCAATGTCTTTATTGATTTTACATTCTATGGTCTTTATTAATAGGATGACATGGAGCACGGGATCGCGGGTACACAGAAGATACACCTCATGCAGTTCAATTGTCATGGTATTCCTTCATTATTGCAACTTGCAATTTTTTCTGAACATGTTTTCCTATAATAATTCATTGATTGCATTAGATTGTCATTTGGGTCTTTCTAAATTCATATTTTTTTACTCAAATTCTAGGCTTGTTGGTGCCGCATGGAGGCTATATCAGAACCTCTTCTTTGTGTTCTACAAATTGACATGCTGACGATCTACAATACCTCCGGTGAGTAGGCTTGTATTAAGTCTTTTCCTATTATGTTCACATCGTCGAATGGAGTTTAATATTATGTTTGGTTGCTTGTATCTGTACCATACATTTACCATTATTTTGGATGTCTGCATGAAGTTTTTACTCATTCCACTATAAATTGTTCTCCCTGTGGATGAGGATGTCTGTGTTTGGATAGTGCTAATGATCATATGTGGTATTGAATTCCTTTCCAGGATTTGATGTTGTCCTATTTTAAAATTCATCTAGGTGAAATCAGCTGCATTCCACTCCCCTATGCTATAGCATCAATCTGGCCTCTTCCATTCGGTTTACTACTCCAAAGGGCAACAGAGGGGAGCCGTCCACCCTATTTATCTTTTCCATCTTCTAGTCCACTGTTAAACGCTCGGGATTTATCTCGTCCAAATAGAGAATGTGGATCCAATCCTCAATGTAACACGAATATGCTCAATGCCTCGGGACACAATTTCATGGGGAATGTATCTGCAACATCATCACATTTGATTTTGAAACACCCACTGGAAGAACCACAGGTATGTTCTGTCTTTCGTTTCATTTAGCAGATTTTGCTATTTTTTCCTATTTCATTCTATTTGTTTCTATTATAACATTCTGTGCTACACGACACACCTTCCTTGCTTGTATTGTTTCACGTGCTTAATCATTTGTTCTTTTATATTTGATACATTTTATGATTTTCCTGATTATTTTAAACTGATGCCTGTTGTTTATATGCACAAGTTAAGGCTCATGCTAAAGCTATGCGTATTTGTCCTTTTCTCATATTTTAGACTGCGTCATAATTTTTTGTTTCTCATATTTTGCACTTCTAGTAAGTTTGACCTGTATAAAGGTTAAGTAGTTTTCTTTATAATTCATATACATCTTGAGAACCCATTCCTACTGGGTGCCTTTTACGGAAGTTTACTTCTGATGGGCTAAAAACTCAAAACTAATATTACACGCATCTTTGTGCTCTAGCACTTTTTTTTGTTGCCCATCATTAAATACTTTTTGCCTTACTAGGGAACCTTGTTTCCGTGTAATATTCCATTATCAAGACTTCAGTTCCCTCAGAATATGCTTTGAGGGGAATCTATGTAACTTGGAAAACCATGTCCTTACACCTAAAAGATTCTTAAGTCCGAGGTACTGGTGACACTTTCCCAGCTATGTGTCTGTTCTTTCTACACCATATGCTGTGTCTAGTTGACAGTTTGTCTTTATTTTTCTCTGCACTGGCTGTAAAAGAGATTGAAAAATCCCTTGGACAGTTTGGCAATCTGATTGGATATAGAATATCGTAGAGTGGATCTGCTACTGTCATACTTAAATTACAATGATGGTGTGAATATTGTTGCCAAACTTTTGTTTGACTTTGGTGGTTATCAAAAAGACACCGTCCAACTGTAAATATACTTCTATCCACATTTGGGCCTGGTGTGCTTTATGCATGCAGCATTGAGTAACATGCTAAAGCATGGATGCTCGGGAGGCCCTCCACAAGATCCAGTAATCCTTAGTCTATTCTTATCATGCTTGCCAATGTTGTAATGTATATTGATCTTGGAAGCTTGAAGATTTTGTTTCTATAAGAAAATACACCGGCATACTTGACGTTGACAAGTGACAGTGAGGTGGTTGGTGTTGGGATAAGATCAGATGCATTGACTTGTGTAATTTGGCTACCATCTGATTTGATCTGAATAGAAAGGTCATTATCGATGGTGACCATGAAGTATTGGATTGTATCAAATTCCTAATACAAGTGCATGATGCCTGAGTTCTGAATCTGACGCCATGTATACCCTTGGCAGGCACTTTTTGTCCAAGAGAAGGGCAGGCTGAGCACTATGAAGGATTATGATGAAAGAACAATATGGACTAGTGATATTATTCCTCTGGTGGCATCGTACCATAAAGGTTTCTTCAAGATTTCTAATGGCTATCAACGTCTGTATGGGTGTGGGGTTGATGTGGGTATAGGTATGGGTGTGCTTTAATGGTTTTGCTTTTGTCTTGCAGGCAAAATGCAGCATTCGGTATGGTTGGTTGAAATAATTAATTCCAACTTTGACACAGCCAGTTCAAGTAAAACAGCTGATGCACTGGCTGCTGGAGTATTATCAAAAGATTTCCTTCTACGGAAGATATGGCAGGGAAAATGTCCCCAATCTGCTGCCAGTAAGGTGTTGAATTGGTAGATAATAGTTCTACACTCACAGAATGATTGAAGATTGGATTCCATAATTGTATTTCAGTTTCTCTTTTATCGGTTTGTGCCATATATTTTATATGAGCCTTAGTGACTGGAGATTGGATTCCATAAATGTGTTCTGCTTCTACCTCGTGGTCTCTCTCATCCTTTGTGGTTAGAGTAAAACTCTTTTAGCCGACCCCGGATTTGTGGAATAACTTCGACGATGATGAGAATCTCAACTGGTAGTCGATCAAGATCAAGACATGGCAAGGGAAAGAGTGGAAAACTGGAAACAATCATGGGGTTAGAATACCAGGTCGGCCAATTAATATAATTAACTCTATTCTGGAAATACAAAAATGCCCTTGTATAATTGGTGCATAGAATTGAACATAACTAAGGTCGTAAAACATTTTTCTCCTTGTAACATTTCAACGCTCACCTGCAAGTTGGAGTATATGTGTCAACCTTACCTAAGCTCAACCAATAATTTTGGTCCATGTTCCTGCCAATTGCCTTTTTGAGCATAATTTTCAATTGCTCTTAAAATAGCACATGGTAATTCCAATAACCATGGAGATCAAATTTTCCCAGATGAGCTAATGCTCAACCTTAATGTGTTTTTTACTCTCCAGGAAAACAATTTTAGCAAGAAGAGTTGAGTTTGTTGCTGTCAATGTCATTATCTTCAACACTCAAATTTGTCAACAGGGTCACTAAATAGTAAATACAACTCCTCCCTGTTCTCTCGAGAAGATTTAATCTCAAACCGGCCCACCCTATTAGTAAATGAACAACTTCTCCATGTCATATCAAAATTGCAAAATCTGGGGCTTGTTGGTTGGTTATAATAGAGAATAGAAACTTTTCACTCTACTTCAATTGTTGCCTGGAATTGTGTTTTAAGTGATGAGTTAAGTATGTACTTAATTGAACACTCAGGTCCGAAGTATGGGCTCTTCTTGGGGTAAAGATGCAACATAACCGATATTTGGGCCCATCACATTACATCAAATTGCAAATCAACCATCCTTTTTCTGGGAAAGAAAGATGGAACTCTATCACTTTTTTTTGTTCACTACACTTATCCATGAACTTGCTGGAAATTTTGGAGCTCTCCCCTAAAATTTGTTGAGCTGAGTTCTTAACCATTTTAATTAGCTAGACAACTTAGTTTCTGGTGGATTCATAATGGAGGATCAGACTCCATCTCTAAATGTGTCTTAGGGCTCTTAGTTACTTACTACTGTTTTGGATGTAAGTCTACAGGATTATCTTGTGTACTCAAACAATGAAATAATTATATTCACAGCTGCTGCTATGTTTGTTTTTTTTATAAATAGAACTTGTTTATTACATGAATAATTTTTGTTCTTATGGATTGGATGGATTGACATGGGTTTCATTCTTTGTGATATTTAATTCATTGCTTTGTTGTATTAGGTGTTTCTTGCTACTGATGACGACGGGGTCCCTATAATTTGTTTTCTGCTTCAAGATCAAAAAGTGTTACTCTCTATAAGGCTTCAGACTGATGAGAGCAACAATGACATTCTTTTAGACATTAAACCACATATGAGTTGGAGTATCCCTGCGATTGCTGCTGCCTCTGTGATTGTGACACGTCCAAGGTGAGGAGACTTAATAAAAGTGTTAATCTTAGTTGTGTGTGAATTACACTGAAGTTGTTTCTTTCCATTTTTGCAGAATGAAAACTGGGGTTCTACCATTTTCAGACATAGTTGTCCTGGCTATGGAAAACAACCTTCTCCTTTATGTAAACCCTGCGCCCGTCATTTATAATCTTGCATTTTTTATCATAACATTTCTCATTTGCAGATATTGTTTACTGATATTCGTGCTCTTTCAATGTCTGTGTGTGTGTGTCAAAAAAAGAGACGCTCCATTGCTCCTCGTATAACTAAATAGGGACAGTCTACGAGCCCCATCATTGTCAATTAAAAGGGGCAGGGCGGGGCGTATGGCACCCAAAGGGCTGTACTTCCTTGTATAACCATATAAGGACACTCCATGGGCCCCACACTTTTAATTAAGAGAAGGGTGAGGGATCAAAAGGTTCATGCGAGAATTAGAGATGCCCCAAAAACCATCTTGATCAAATAATCTCAAGATTAGTGATGTACTTTTACGATGTATCAATCCAAATTGAATTTGGTTTTCTTTGGGAATAAAATGCCAATTCATGGAAGTAGGTGAGTACGAGGTAGCGATGTTGAAAAGTGTGTCCATATGGACTCCACAAGCTGGAGCTTTTATGTTCAATATCATTATTGCCATTAGATCCTTATCCTTTCAGGGATACCGTCAAAATGTTATAATCAATCCATCAATCTAGGGCCAACTAGTACTCTAGTAACTGCAAACAAGCTAAGAAAAAAGCCTATCTAAATGAAGAAAGAATCTCCACCAATCCCTTCCCCCCTCCCCCCTCTCATGGTGAGGTCTCACTGCCATAGTAGGATTGTAAAAGAGACGGGGTGTGTTGACCATCCTATGGTTAAAAGGTTGAGTTCGGTTCATAAGTGGATTGTTTCCCTGCTTTCTAGTGTTTCGTGTTTAAAGATGACCTCTTTCTTATTCTTTTTGGAACAAATATAGCATATCACCTTTGACATATTTTTTCACACAATTGGAGTTTGTTCGATTGATAATCATGCATTTGTTATCATGGTATCGTTCTATAGGAATCTTTCAATTTCTTTTTCCTTATTTTTCATTAGAATTCATTTGCTCTTTTTTTTTTTTTTTGTTGTTGTTGTTGTTGTTTGGACATTGACAAGATGCCTATGGTTTCATGCACATTTGCAGTCAGGAAAGCAGTGCTTATGTAGGTATTACTTACCATCTGATATGGGGAAAGGCTTGGTTTCAAGTAGCATGGGATATTTTAAGTTGACAGCCGACCGCCACGACCTAAGGATTGTTGGATTAGCAGATGCTGTTGGAAGCAAGATCAATGTGATACTCAATAATGGTCAGGTATGGCATTCTTTGACATATTTTGTTAAATTGGTTCATCTTTTGTTACAATCTAGTAATTCTTCATTTCTTGGTGATTACTTTCATAGACCCCTTCCTCTTCCAGTTATAAACAATGTGTGCACGTGCAGAAACATGAAATTTCAAGTTGTATTTAATTTCTTCTCTGCTATGATTTATTTTATTTTCTTTTTAATACCAATGGCATAGGCAAATTTATTGTTTTCCTGCAGATGTTTAGATGTGCATTACGAAGGAGCCCTTCTTCTTCATTGGCAGATGACTGTATCACAGCAATGGCCGAGGGGCTGCATCCGTCTTTTTATAATCATTTTGCCGTTCTTCTTTGGGGAGATGGCGATTCTGCCTATTTGTCCAATGCTGATTCTTGTGCTGACTCAGAATGGGATTCATTTAGTAGCGTTATACTGCAGCTGTGTAGAAATTCTGGGTCCAAGCCACCAAAGTTCTCCAATAAGATGCCTGATTCATCTTGGGATTTTCTTATAAACAGCAAGTTTCACATGAATTATTGCAAAAACAACTCTGTTACAGTGACTTATTCTACTAGTGGACTTGATTCCAGGAGTTCCAATTTCTCTGGTATACCCAGTCTGGATGAACAAAGTCAAGAGAAATCATTTTATGCTCAGCTTCTGATTCAGACGTTGGACTCCTTGCATGCTCTCTATGAAAGCTTAAAGTTCGATAATCATCGAAAATGGTGCGTCCCTGTTTTATTGTTTCGTTCTAAGAATTGTTACTGCCACATCAGCTATATTGTGATAGTTATGATTGTTTGTTTTATCCATAAGGCAGTTCTTATTCAACCGTATGCAACATAGCTACCTATGGCTTTACCTTGGATCCTTCTGAGGCTTTCGTTTGTAAATTTTTATTTTTGTGTATAACATTTTATATCTCTGTTATGTTACTATTATTTTATGTAACAGTGTGATATTCAACTTCTGGTCATTTTGTTGGGTTTTCTCAATTCCTCTTGGTATTTGATTAAAAATTCTCCTAGTTAAATATGGGAGAGGGGGGGGGGGGGGGGGTGGTTTAACAATTATCAATAAGATATGTTCTTTTTTCCAGTATCCTAGTTAAATGCATGTCTAACAGAGCATTGCTCTTCTCTTCTATAACAGTGAGGTCTTGATTGTCCATCTGAGTGGACCACACAACAAACCCCCCCAACGCACCCCCCACCCACACAATCCCTTTCTTCCCCATGTGTCACATGCCCCTGGGTTTGGACCTATCTGAATGGACTGAACTGTTGGATCAATTGATCAACCATATGAATGGACTGAACCGTTGGATCGATTGATCACTCATCCGAATGGATTGGACTTGTGGGCCTTTGGATGATAGGGTTAGGATGATCAGATGGGGCTAATTTTTTGTATGTAGGAGAGACCCACCTAGATCTTCAAATCCCCTAGCCTCATCCCAAAGTGGGCCAGCAGTGGGCCCCTCAGTGAGTTGTGCATGGAAAGCTCCATTAATGCCTTGCGCATAGGATATTGACTGTATGTCTCTCTCTCTCTCCTGGCCCCACCCATTTAGTCAGTTGGGCTGGGTGGGGCCAGGCTTTCTATCACTCTTTTGCATTTTCTAATCACTTGTTTGGGTAAGTCAATTACTAAACTACATGTACTATTTACTTGGGCCCAGGCGGTCTGGGCTTTGGGCTTTCTGTCACTTGATCCAAGCCCCGCCCACATATTAATTGGGACAAAAAATTAGATCCAAACTTGGCCCAAGTACTAAAACCCAAGGCCAGAGCCCTGCCCAAAGGCGGCTGGGCTAGGGCGAGCCCAGGCTGGCCTAACCCTTTATAGCACCCCTATCCAATGAGCCTAAATTTGATATTTGATTTTCTCAGGAACCCCTAGCCCAAAGACAAATAGTAATCACCCTTTTAAAAAGTAAGCCAGGTTTGGAGGTCTAGTCCACACATCCATAGTCTGATGGTAGCAAATTTATTATTATTATTATTTTTTGGCTCAGTTGGGCCATTTCAGTTCATGATGATGGGTGGGTGGGGTGTGTAGGGGCACATGGTAGGTGTGGAATGAACCCTAGGGCTGTGATATGCAATTCTGCACATCTAAGAGTAAGAAGACCCATATGATAGGGGTCTCAGAGGTAAAGAAGATTCTGTGGGTAGGTGTTTTTTTTTTTTTTTTTTTTTTGTTGGGGGGTTTTGGGGGGTTGGGGTGGGAGGGGTGGGGTTTGTTCACACAATGCCAATTTAGTCCTCTTAGGGCCATTCCCACATTCATCATACCCAATGATCAAAATAACGGTTTCGGTGGGCGTAGTAGCCGGTGGCCAAAACGCTACATAGTGGGTGATACGTTGCAGTAGCGGCCACACATAGCAATAGCATAATAGTGGTGTGAATTGTAAAAGTTGTCAATTTCTTTTGAAAAAATATCCAAGAAATCCAGAATATTGGAAAATGTTAGAATTTAATGCTTACCACCCCACCCCGTCCCCCCCGCTCCTATAATAACTAAAAGATAGGGGGATGTCGCGGTCCCTTTATTGTATAGAAGTTGTGTCGCTGAATGATTATAAAATAAGAGTATTGATCTAATTTTTTCCATGTATTCATGTTGGTTAGCTATGCTAAGCTAGAACCTATTATGCATTTCTAAATTCATAATTCAAATAAGTAATTGAGCACAATTGTTCATAACAAGGATATATAAATTATAAAGTAATTCCTAAAAGAAGTTTGAAGTTAAAACCAAATAACAAATTAAGTTTTATCAAAACAATCAATGTATTTTTGTTGAGAGTAGAGAATAAAATACCTCTACCAAATGGGGTGTCTGCCAAAACATTACCCAGAGAAGTGCCCTTCAAAGGAACTCTCTGCATCGGTTTCAATTCAGTGAGATCTTATGTGCTTTGGTGTTCTTTTAAGCATAGAAAAGTAGAAGAGTTGCTTAGAAATGTTGTTTTTGTGAGAAAGGAAAAAAATAAGCCTTCCTATGTATTTTAATTTTTTTTTGGAAAGTAGCTATCAGCCATACTTCGTAGTAGTGGCCATAACAGACTGTTACGGCTGCTACGGATGAGATTGGTGCTAAATTCAATTTAGCGGTCTTGGCCACTATGCCTGATATAGCGTAGCGGCTGCTATTTTTATCCATTCGTACCTTACCATCTCTCTCATTCATTGATCATGAGTAGGTCGCAATCTACGGGATACAAATGCACTTATTTTAACTGTACACTTATTATTTTTTCTTTTTTATTGAGGTCTCGCTTATGTTTATTTCTGTTTCTTTCTCTATGTATCTATATAAAAATGTATGTTTGTCTATATACATGTGTATACAGATGGATGGATGGAGAGATAGATAGTCTTGTTCTATTAGGAATCCACATGTTGCTTGATATCAGAGGGGCTCACTACCATATGGATGGCCATTCATTGGATGTAGGGGGGAATGGAAAGACCTCATTCTGGATTAGGGTTGGAGTTGGACAACTTGTTGGATTATCGTATCCCTTGATTTATTGGTCTTAAACTTTAATATTTTTTGCTACAGTTTTTTAATTTTCAAAACTCAAACCAATGGCATGTATAGGTTGGATCATGGATGTGTCAAATTAGGGTGAGTGCAAATTTTTACTTCAGGGGCCTGTCGAGGGGGGGGGGGGTGGGGGGTGGGGATGTTATTAAGTACAAGAGCGATAGATTGATCACATGTTGGCCTAGGTGGGCACCACAATCAGAGAGAGAGAGAGAGAGAGAGAGAGAGAGGTTCCTACATTACCATTAAACTTTGAGGCACTTGGATAGATGGTCATGATCATCGGATTATGCTCTAATCCCGTGGTTGGGATGCATCACGGTATTACGCTCATGAATGTGATCATTGGGTTATGCACTTATCAATGAGGTTCATGTGTTACTGACTAGACCCTATATTATTTATAAAATTTTGATCAAGCTAGTGGGGTCTTGATACATCTTAATAAAGATAGGATTTGAAAGATCTAGAGTATGGATCAAAAATCGTTGGTGGGAAGCATGCGCAATAGGATTTTTTCATGGGAAAACTTTCACTTTGAGTTTGAATTTTAATTTGAGTCTGAACCTGTAGTGAAGAAATGAGGAGATTCCTACTTTAGCAATATTTCAAGCATGCTCCAGCATGCCTAAGGGGATATCCAACTCTAAGTTCATTATTATTCATTTTATTTTCAAGCAAAATTGTTGTTCTTAGCACTTTTGCAATTCCTTCTCCATAGTTTAAGATTACTCCTGTAGGATTGAAGGATATGTCCTATCTGGTGGTTTTGACTCCTATTGGTAAGTGAAAATACTGCTTTTCACCTTGTAATTGCTATTTGATTGAAGATTTGGGTTGGATTCACAAAAAGTTGGGAATCAGTTCCTTTAGCTTTGTTACGACTTACAAGATCACGTGATTGTGCTCTAATCCTGTGATTGGGATGTGCCAAGGTGGGCCATGTAAGGGTTTGCAAGTTTTGAACTCGACGTAAGTTCTGGTCCATACATCAGGTTATACGCAGACTGCCCTTTCTGACTAGCAAGAGTGAATTTATATATTCTTTCATTCGTTTGTGTGTGTGAATTTATATATTCTTGCATTCGCTTGTGTGTGTGAATTTATATATTCTCCATTCGCTTGTGAGTTTTGACTTTATGCTATTACTTATCATGTCTTTGAACCTGCCTTTTTTTTTCACTTCTGGATTTTTACTTTGCATTCTCATTTTGTTTACAGTGACTTGGGACTTCTTGTTACTTTATTGTGCAATATTGCTTCTTCTTTGGGTGAGACAAGCTATGTGGACCATTACCTTCGTGATTATCCCTACCTCTTGCAGAAAGTTGTGTCTTGCCCTTCTTCTGTTCATAGAGTCCCACCATGCTTGTTTAGATGGCTTGAAACTTGTTTGAGATATGGCTGTCATTTTGTTAATGATAATGACCTTCCGCCTTTAATTTGTAAAAATGGAAGTTCTGTGGTAAGCTTGGGCCGGAAAATAGTCTCTTTCTACAGCCTATTATTAGGATCAGAGAGGATTGGGAGGAAACTTTCTACAGGTGTATATTATAACATTGCTAAGGGATCAGCAAGTACGCCAGAAGAGCTCACTGTCTTGGCTATGGTTGCTGAAAGATTTGGTCTCCAGCAGCTAGACTTACTTCCTGCTGGTGTATCGCTTCCTCTACGCCATGTGAGTCATTTTTGGATCATCTTCAATACGTGCTAAGATGTAGCTGATGAGTGCTCAATAACTTTCTTCTTGCAAATTATCCTATTGCGTACTGTAGTTTTGGTTCTTGGGCAAATTCTACCCTGTTGTATTATCTTCATGGTTTGATCTAATTCAAGTTTTGTAACTTTAGGAAAAAAGCGCATAGTAGTTTCTCAAGTAATAACAAGATTCTTTTTTTTTTTGTTGGTTCTCTATGGTTTATGTTTCCACTATGCATTGATTAATTTAGTGTTGCATTCTTTTGCTGAATTTTGTAGGCATTGGAAAAATGCCGGGACTCTCCTCCTGCTGATTGGCCAGCACCTGCATATGTTCTTGTTGGTCGAGAGGACTTGGCATTGACATGTTTGGGACCCTCAAGAAATCGAAAAGACCCTGATTCTCACACCTGCCTGAATTTAGTCTCCTCATCAGTACCATATATGCTGCATCTGCATCCAGTGACTATGCCTTCGTCGATTTCTGATACAATAGGATTGGATGGTTTCAATATTGAGGATGCAGATTCTCTTGATGGGTCTATGGCTGATGGGATGGAGCATATGTTTAATGCCAGTACACAGCTCCGATTTGGTCGTGATCTGCGGTTGAATGAGGTTTTTCTCTCCTTAAGTCTGCATACACTTATCTGATTATTCAAGCAGGCACAGAGTTAAATGAGTTTCTTTTTTTTTTTTACATTGCTTATGCATCTAGATTGGCATGAACCAGTTGCAGTAAGAGTCACGAATGGTTTGTAGCGGAATATTTCCTCTACAAATAATATACTGGGTTACCTATCAAAAAATGAAAAAAATTATTGTAAAATGTTTTAATGGGCTTTACTGCATCTGACTCATAAAATGATATATTTTAATAGACTTCTATTTTATTGTAACAAGCAGAGGTGCCTGTGGCTGTCTCTATTTTTATTGTCAATTCTTCTTGCACGTCACTCCATTCTTGTTAACATCATTTTATAAGCATTGAATGGTGTCATCAAGTATTTTTTACATTTTATCCGTTTTGTTGTTTATTAATCAAATGGTATGATCAATGATGGGTATGATTTTATGGCTAAAATGAATCAACTTGACCTGCGAAATTCTTACCTACACTATTTATTCTCAATTATGATTTTCCTTCTGCTCATTTGACTTGTTGTGGACGTTCATTTGGACTTTAGAGGTTCCCCCATGAAACTGGGAAGTTAAACTGTTATGACTCTACCACCCTCCATTATTTAAATGGATCACATTATGGGGAAAATGACAATGTGGATGTTCATCTGCTTCAAAAATCCCTAAATCATGGTATGATTTGTGAGAAAAGTACTGGCCACAATTAAAATCTGATTCAAACCAGGATCATATCGAGGATTTCAAGATTAAAAAAAAAAAATGGAAACATAATTATGTGTTACGAGACTCTCTGTGCTACAATTTTCCAATGATTGACAAGGTTAATCTCCTCGAATAGGAAGGGTCCCATTGGTTTTGGCCATTTGCACGTTAGTGATACACTGGCTATAGCTACTACTAGCTAGGCAGGGAACAGTTGTGAAAGGGCATCACTATGTCAGAAAGAAAAATCCAAGATGTTGCAACCTTTCAAATCCCTCTACTTGTTGCTCACATCTCACGGTGTGTATAAGGAATTCGGTTAATTCCAATAAAATCCCTGAGATAGGCTTCCACTCGGCCCATCCAGTTATACTGCCACATGGACTTGCACAGAACTCCACATCAGATCCCCTGATGTGGCCAAAGTCTACTTGGACAACGAGATCCAAAGGACCAGTTGAATTCGGTTCAGTTGGGGCCCTCCCATACACCAGTTCAACCTGGCAAATAAAACCAATATACTGTGACCTTTAGGTAAACTCAGAGTCCAATGCAACATCCATCATATTGGACAACATTGAAGCTGCAGATGGTCCTATAATGGCAGGTAAAGGTGCCACTGTAACTACTATACACATCCAACCTAGTTGAAAGGAGCATATGGAGGAACCTATGTTTCAGGTTGAAAGTTGGGAGATGTTGCTTCTGAAGAAGATGAGACACAGGGTGTAGAAGGAAATGATGACTGCCGATTACAGGCTGTTGTGGTTAGGGATAATTCTACTGCAATTAATGCCTCAGATTTTCTCAAAGTTCAGGAGAAAAAAATATGAAATAGGTTCCAATGTGGGTCTATTTATGTGTGGTAGGGTCCGTAGGGAAGAGGAGGTTAGGATGATGGTTCATTAGATGTTTTTTGGTGAACAAGTATGGAGTAGAAACTAGAAGATCTACAAGAGAGAATTGTTAAATCTAATGTCTACCATAACTTATGATCGACAGAGTTGGTGAAGCCCTGTTAAGGCGATGGGAGATAAATTATGTGATGAACGAAGATAATCTCCTGGAATGTTCGTGAGCCAGGGTCTTCATTGAAGTGATACTCAAAATTTTTTTTGATAACCAAAGTTTAATTTATTTTGTCAATGCAGATATGGTTTTAATCCAAGAAGACAAGATTGCAAACGTGGAAGATAGCTGAATCAGGCCAGTCTTCCTTTTCAGGCATTTAGATTGGGTGGCCAAAACAGAGCAGGATCATTGGAAGCTGTACTCCTAGTTTGGTATAGGTCTGAATGGACCAAGAGCGATGATTTGGTGGCTGACATTTCTGTTTCAGTGTTCCTGGATAATGGTAGTGGCTGTTCGTGGGTCTTTTCGAGAGAATTACACCTGATTACTGGAAATGGGGTTTGCTGTAGTTTCTGGGGGGAGACATCAATGTCATTAAGTATTCGTCATAGGAGAAAGGTGCTTTAAGAATGGGTTATTCTATGAGAGCATTTTCGGATTGGATTAAATAGAACAATCTAATTGATCTACAGATGTTCAGTGCCTTTTTTAGTTGGACTAATAGCCAAGATGAACTGGACTTGTCCATGACTAAAAGATTCTTTGTCACTGCATAATGGCTACGTGTTTCCTTTGATCTCTCTTAGAGCTATTCTACATCCTACTTTGGGTCTTAGTCCTATTGTTCTGAATGTCAATCTGCAACCTTTGGGGCCCCCTATTTTCCTTTGGAATGATGTAGATCGACGATGAGGACTTTCATAAGATGGTTTCTTAACTGGTGGGGGGATTTTGGGGTTCCACGGCAGGCGAGGTTTTTTCTTTTTCTGAAACTGATAATATTAAAATCCAAGTAAAAATATTGGAAGAATAATTCGTTCGAATTGAAGAAGCAAGATTGATGATATTGTGACAATTCAAGATTTGGATAATGATGAGGAACACAATGTTTCATTTCATCAAGGAGAACTCCAGAGAGCTTTCCTCAAAAATAAAAAAAAGAGGATGTTTGTTCAAGAAGAGATAAAGTGGAGGCAAAAGTTCCAATGCAAATAGATTAAATAGGGAGATGAAACATACAAAGTCTATTTATGGTATAGCTACAGCAGGATAAAGATCGAGGAAGTCCATTGCCTTGATTCTGGTGGTACTCTTTGGGAAGAACATAACTAAAGCAACAGCCTTGTGCATGTTTCGGCATGTTCAATCAAGCAATGCTAAAATTTGGACAATCCAGAAGTCATTCAATTTGTACTTTGTTTTTCAAGAGGAGTTTACGTATTCCCATTTTTATTGAGTATGTCAATGATAACAGTGGTTACAGGTGACAATCCAGAGGTGTAGGGCCTGTAGGCATTTAAAATCATTCTTCCTGTAGGCATTTAAAATCATTCTTTGGAGAGAGTTTGACATTAATGATTTGGGACAACTAAGGTATTTTTTAGGCATTTTTAGGCATTGATGTTTCTTAGTCTCAGAAGGGAATTGTAATATCCAAGAAAAAATGTCTTGGATTCGTGCAAATGGTTGTCTTGGTGTGCGTTTGGTCGATACAACAATTAAGCTTAATCATTGTCTTTGGACAAGACTCTGATCTTTTGCTTGATCTTGGACTTCATCGTGCTTGAATTATGGGGCCTGGAATTTGAACTCCAACTTAAGTTTGAATTTGTGTTTGCTTTCTGTTCGAATCTGAAAGGGAAGATGAAGTTTTGTGGCTTTAGCATTATTTAAGCAATGTAAGCGACATCCAATTCTAAGTCTGTTATTATTCATTTTATTTTCAGAGTTACTGTTCTTTGCATTTTTCCAATTCCTTCTCAGTTTGAAATTATCCATAGGATTGAAGGCTATGTGGTGGTTTTAACTCCTATTTTGGTTAGTGAAACTACTGCTTTGTTCCTTGTTATTGCATGTGATAGGTGTTTGATTAATTGGGATTCAATTCTTTTGGCTTCGTTAGTTGGTATCAGTGCCAAAGGTTCCTGACTGACAGCAATTGCACACAATTATAAGGAGAAAAGTAGCAGTTTCATTAACCAAAATAGGAGCCAAACCCACCATATAGCCTTCAATCCTATGGGAATAATTTCAAACCAAGGGGAAGGAATTGCAAAAGTGCTAAGAACAACTCTAATTGAAATAAAATGAATAATAACATATCTAAGCTGTCCCCTTACATTGCTTAAATGATATTCTTAAACCCATAGAATCTCATCCTATCATTTCAAATTCAAACTCATTCAAATCCGAACTCAAATTGAAGTTTAGATTCAAATCTGCATCCAAATACTGATTCAGCTTCAAAGAGGGAGAAACCTGTCGGCCCCATGACAAAATCCTTGCGTCCATGCTTCTTCCCTTCAATCCCTACTATAGATCTTTAGATCAACACAGTAGATCTTTCTGAACTTAGGATCAAGACCCAGTTAGCTTGATCGAACTTTTCTAAATAATCCGGGATCTGGTCTAACACATCATCCTCATTAATTGGCCCTCCTGAGCCTGCATGACAAGGGCATAATGATTGTGCTAGTCATGTGGCGATTGATGATTCCGTTCTGGCAATTGATAATGTTTCTCTGGTGATTGATGATGTTGTTTTCCTTAAGATATGCTTGGGCAAGTGTAATGGTCTGAATATTTGGACCGAATAGTAAATATTAGTTATTATGTGCTCACTAATTTGTAGAAGTTATTGTCTGCTCAAGTTCTACTGTTCACTTATCTGTATTTTTGTGTATTTGTTATCCATGTTCCCTTTCCCCTTTGAATTGCTGGCTAATTTCTTTTGGATATTCATATCAACTTTTGAAATATTTTTATCAAATTTCTGCTAGTTTCTCAATGGTAGTTAGATTAGATCTCATGTATTGTTTTCCCTTTCTTTTTTAAGCTCATTTATCTTTATAGGAAAATACAGAAGAAAGATGAATGTAACCATCCAAAGGAAAAATATTTATTTTGTTTTTCCATATCTTTGTATTATTTCCTCTAATTTGAGTTGCATATTCGTTACGGTTATAACTAGCATTGTTGCTCCCCAGGTTAGGCGCCTATTATGCTCTGCAAGACCCGTGGCAATTCAAACATCTGTTAATCCTAGTGCCTCTGACCAGGACATTCAACAGGTTTACATTCTGTTTCATAATGAAATGACACTCGTGTACTTCTTTACATAAAATAAAAGTATTAGTGGAGAAATGCCTACAAGATTAATGATGAGAGATCATATATAGAACTCACAGTTTCCAGAACCTAACACCTTTATTCATTTGTATGCGTTGAGGTAAATACTATAATTTCATAAATTTTGATGGAGCAGATATGATTTTTCACTACTATTCGGAATCTTGTTATTTTATGTCTGATGCAGGCCAAGGAGAAAAAAGGGGGTGGGTTGGATTGTTTTAAGCTACTTGAATGTAGGATTTTTATCTCTCTATTGATGAAGGGTTCATTTATGCTGACATCACACTTACAAAAGTTGGGTTTAGTAGAATGATGCAAAGTTGCCATATTCATCTGATTTTAGAGAAGTTACATGCTTTGTAACTAATATCCAGATGACCCCATAGTGGTCGGAGAAAATTTTTGTCGCCTCATTACAAAGTCTTTTATTCTTATTTATTTATTTATTTTTGTGTTTAGTTGGAATATAACTCTTTTAGCTGACTCTAGATGGATAGATAACGATGTTGGTGATATTGTGATATTTTGCTGTCCCAGGAGGATAATCAATGGCACATATTAGTTAGAATTTCAAGTATAATGCACTCAGTAGGGAGGTTTTTTTTATGAGGCGTGTATTATATATTTTGCATACAACATTCAGTTCTGTGAAGTGGTATGGGTACTCAGGTATTGGAAAACGCATTTGATCCGTTTGCAATTAAAGAGTTTCTAAACTCACAAAATCACTTCAGTCATGTGAAGTGTGCTAGCTTCTTCTCTGGCTAGATTTTCTTCTATGTCTTAAATTGGGTTCACAAAGTTTGGTTGTTGTCTTGTTGATGTTTCGGGCTGGGTGCAGCTCCGTTTGGAGTGTGGCAGTTGAGCCTGTCAATTTTATGGTTGTGGTGAAATCTAGGACATATTATGTGTTCTTTGGGAAGGTTGTTTAGATTTGTTTACATGTGATGAATCATGGATACATATTTTAGTGTTCGTCCATGCACTCCAGATGGATCTGTGAAGTCATATATCAGCGAGTTGCATATAAAGCTGTAGCATTTTTTACCCTTGCCAAGACTCGTGGGAAGAAAAAGTGCTTCTGGCCACATATGTATATAGGTGGTGAATGGTTTGTGTGGATTCTTGGAGTGTGTTAAAACCCTTAAAGTTGATTGTTGTGAGGACACTAATGCAGATTTTGTAGTGGGATTGTAGTACTGGAGAGGTTCTCAAAGTCTCTGGATTTTTTGTTTATCACAATGATTTGGTGTCACGCATGATGTTCTCTTTTCTAGAGTTGTTTTTTCTTCCCAAGGCATGGAAGACAACCATGTCTAAAGAATATTTCTCTTGGCCGATCAAGGCAGAGAGAATAATTTGGGTTTGGTTCAGCATACTTCTGTTAAGAACCGGTGGTAATTGCAGGTTCTCTCTGAGGACTTCCGTTTATTGGACAGAACTTGTGGATATTATTCTGTATCCAAACTGCAGTTGCATCCAGACTAGAGTTATGTTCAAGCTTGGTTATTGGGAAAACCTGAACCACAAGGAGATTGGTTCCATAGAGTTCAAACTCTGCCTCCAACTTCTTAGCCTAGATTCGGAAATTTCAGTCCAAGGGGTGTGCATTATTCATTCATCAGTTCCTGCTCTTGTATTCTTCTTCTTTCTTCATCAGATAATGCCAGGTTTCTTTTTTCCAATCTGATACATTTTCAAAACTGTAGGATTTCTATATAAACTTTGGTTTTAATAGCCCATGGTAATGCTGATAGCATTGGGCAGTAATGATATCAAGGCACCTAGATTATTGCTTTATTTGTATTGCAAAAATATCCATCATCATCCTGGGTCGGTGGTGGGGGGTTTCTGTTTCATTGTTCACATCAAATTGGGTGTTTGAGCATCTGGGCAGGTTTGGCTGTGATTCGGGTAGTGTCAGTTGGGCCTTCGTTTGGGAAAGAGGAAGCCTGAACCTGAGTTGCTTTGTCGATTCCATTTCCATCCAGAGTTCAAAACCACCAGATTAGGCGGTCTTTATTGCCTAATATGAATTTCAATGAGTACACCCCCAATACCAAACCCCCAACCCAAATAAAAAAGAAAAGAAATGGAATCTCCTATGTGAATCTCATGAATTTGATATGCTGATTGCTTGAAAATATTTTTGTTTTGCTGGGGAATCTTTAGTTTGTCTATGATTGTTATATGCATGACTCTTATATGTCAAATCTTTATTTTGAATCTCTTTCCAAATCTTTGTATCTGTTGAATTTCGTTTAGGGTCAGCTTTGGCAGCTTGCACAACGAACTACTGCTCTCCCCCTTGGTCGAGGTGCTTTTACCCTGGCTACCACTTGTACGCTATTGACAGAGGTAGAGACCTGTTTGCAAACTGCCACATAATCTTCAACTGTTGTCTCAAATGGCTTTTCAGGGCATGTAATTATCACTTTGTGACTCATATTTTCTAATTGCTTCCCTGAAAATTTGTAGGCACTCACAATACCAAAACTTGTTTTGGCTGGTCGCTTGCCTGCACAACAAAATGCTACTGTATGCTTCTACTCAGTGTTTGAAACACTTTTGTATTCTATAGGGCTTGTATATGTATTTTCTCACATTTGTTTGGACTACATTATTGTTGCTGCTGTCATGGTAATTTTTGATTTGCCCATCTTTGTTCTTTTTATTCTTCTTCCTTTTATTTTGTTATAAATTTACTACTATTACACTTCATGGAAACTTGGTCTAGATAATTGTTCCATGTTCTTAACATCTTTTAGCCTCCTGAAGGTGCTGTAGAAAGAATGTGTGTCCAAATGTCTTGTTTGGATTATTATTTTCTATATTGTTATCGATGTTGAACTTGTAGAGGATGAGCAAGCTATTTGTGGCTTGTGCTCTTGTGCATTTTTGTTACATCCAGGAGTATATATATGCTGAAACTCGAGCCCCTTTTTATGGTCTACATAATTTGTTATTGCAAGACCAAAACCAGGACAGCAACCCTCACATGAGTCACTCCCAAGTCCCATGAGGCCATGACTCCGCCCCTTGGCGAAGAATGTCTTTACCATTGCACTAGTTGTGTGTTAGGCTGCAGTATCATTTAATAAATGCTTCTAGTTCTTTGCCTGATCGATTGGTTTAGCTTTGTGACATATCAAGCTTGTTCAATTTGTAGATAAGCACCTACTTCAGTCATCATCCAAAGTTGCATTTATTGGTAGTTCACACTGATCTGATCTATATCGCATTTCTGGATGGTACTGAACAATTCAGAACTATGGCCTACAAAAAGGACAATATTTGCTGACTAGGTTTTATCAAGTGCTGTGAAATTGACTACTGGCCATATAAACAATGTATAAGAGCAACAAAAAAGAAGAAGCGACCTTAGTGTGTTTCATAATATATCTTGCTTGATCTGGTGAATACAAGTTTCTAGGAACAACAGTATGGGTGCACAAACTTCATTAGGTGAAATAATTTAGAAATTCATTTGGAGGCATATAAAAAATATCTTGGATACAACCACTGGTAGCCCAGCGGTGAGGCATCTCCCTATCCACATATACAACTAGGGATCTATCCTTGAGTCTCTTGGATAGGGACTTTGGGTAGTGTGAGCATAGTTATCAGAATCCTACGATTCATATCCCGAATCTTAAGGAAACCGATTCGTGTCTATGTAATGAATCCCATTTACAAATGAATCTTAGGATTATAGTGTGAATCCTACGATTCAATACTCGTTTCATTGAATTTTACAATTCAAGCGATTTAACTAAGCAAGAATGGCTGTAGCCAATAAGATAATATTAATAATCTTTTAACTATTTTCTTTATTTTATCGCTTGTATTTTTAAAATGTTATTTAGTAGTTAATAAAACCTCATAAGAATTTTTTACGGCTTTGATAAGGTTTTAAAGATGAATAAAGAATATACATCTAACTAAAGCATTCGACTCTACGTATGGTGCTTGTCTATATATTCTTCTTTTTTTAATCTATTTTGGTTTTTTTTTTTTTTTTTTTTTTTTTTTTTAATGAACACTTTCTTAACTTTAAGAGATATCTTACTGTGTAAGATTGATAGTTTAGATTTTATTTTATTTTATATTTTGATTTAAAGATAATAAAAAATATATATTGATACTTTAAACTTATTTAACTATTTACATACCATTTATTTCATATATATATTATATATTAATATATGTCATGATGTTCTTGATGTGATTGTATGAAAGACTTACTTGTTATTATATTTATACTACTATAAATGGGAAAATGGATGGTTATAAATAATTACTTTTTCCTTTTTCTTTTAATTTTTTACTATTTTTATTAGAAAAATAAAAATCCTACGATTCGAGATACAATTCACGATTCAATTCGATTCATGGGTATGAAGGATTCACAATACAATTCCAATTTTGAAAACTATGAGTGTGAGTGTGGAGCGTGTATGTACCAGAAATAAATAAAACAAAATGACCTTAGATTTTGGAGAATGCAAAGTAATCCACAGCACCCAGCTGCAGATATAGATACAAAGAGCAGGTGTAAACATTCAGAAAATTAGAAGAAAAAACTAAAAAAAAGACCAGGTGTACGATCACAACTTTTTGAAATCTTGGACAAGATAAGGGTAGGGTGTTATACAGTTTACATTTGACTTAATGCTACTAGCTACTGATCTTCTTTTAATAACTAGTAAAAATATTCATTTGTAGGTGAAACAAGTTTCTTCTCCCTTTAAAATGAGTTTGAAATGTGTTGTCTGGTCCATCACTTTACAGAAGCCATGTTCTGGAGCACGCATTTTTTCTGGTAAGCATTGATTTTTTGAAAATGAGATAGAACCTCTCAATTTAACAAGAAAACTCCTTTTTTTTTTGTTGCTTGGCAACAAGAAACTCATTCATACCCCTCTTTTCTTGAAACTTTACTTTTTCATTGTTCCTCATATCTTCTCAACCAACACCAAGCCTAAATTCAAGATACATGATTGATGGTTCAAACTTCGAAGAGTGATGCAACCTTTGTTTTTTTCAAATACATTTAAACAGTCCATTTTTTTTTTTTTTGTTAGCGATTAGTGTTGCTAAATCAAAGATGGAGCCTTCAATGACAAGGGGTAACCCAAGTCGTCTCTGTCATCATCACCATCGAAGCCTTGTCCCAACTATGTTGGGGTCAGCTACATGAATTTGTGGTCTAAATTTATACCAGGGCCTCTGGTTTTGTGTTAGATCAGTGTCATTGATTAGATGACAATGGTCAGAGGTGCTTCGTATCCTTCATATGCTCGCTGCTTGATATGTCATTAATAGTGTTGTGCTTTACAAGTAGTCATTCAATCATGTTCCGTGTTGATGAAATTCTCGAGCGTCAAGAATAGTTGAAATGGGGCCAATGCGGAGATATATAAATTTATGATTACCTGCATTGTTTTTCTTGTTTCTGGCTTCTCAAGCTCGCTAGTATAGTTCTCTTGTATTGCTTGCTTTTTAATGAAAGTCACCAGTTAAAAAAAAAATACCTGCATTGTCTTAAGTGATTCGAATAATTGATTTTGATTAGTATTGATCAAGTGATTACTGCATTTGATTAAATTTAATCTCAAATAACAATGGCAATCAATGGTTCTACTCAAGCGATTGGCCTAAATCAATGGTTAGACCTATTTGATTGCTATCGATCTAAACCATTCCTTTCCCCCTGCTATAAATCAGACTGGGAAGATGAGTCAATCGAGATTTTTCATGCTTGGCAGGGGTAGCCCTATAAGGGGTCCACTTCATTGATGGTATAAGTTGATGAAATTAGCTTTATCATTATAATTGATCTTGACATTCGTATCATGAATAATAATTATGGAGACTATGAATTTGGGAAAAAGGTAGATAATTTTTGTACTATTGCAGAGCACTAGATTGGTTTTGAATGGCGATCACATATGTTTGAGAATTGTAAACACCTTTGCAAGACGAGTCTTCTGGCACAATATAATTCATTCATTTTAGATACTGTTTTTAAGAGTGAAGTAGCTACTAAGGAAATGAGGAATTGCCTGGGAATAAGGTGGTGAAAATTAATAATGGAAATACTCACGTAGAACGAGTACCGAGGCGTCGCAATTGGAATTGGATATGAATTCTGATGAAGTATGGGATCAAATGGTAGCTTGTGTCAAGCTAGCAGCCAACTAGTTACTTGGGAAGAACAAGGGGAAGGAGAGTCATACACATAAGGGAACCTTGTGGTGGAACTTAGAAATTTTGATGATAAGAAAACATTATTAAAGAATATCGTCAGAGCTTTTGTGTGTTCTTAGAAAGACTTCTAGAAATCAGATGGGCTTCTGGTTCGTGTAGAGCTCTATTGCAGATGTCATGGAGGAGTAGTTAGCTAAATCACATTGGATGTATCCCTTTATGTTAAGAGTGCTAACTCGGTGGCTGATAGAGTTGCCAATGAAGGAGTCTATCGTCAGCGCTTGTGCGTGTTTTGTACTATTTAGCTCATTTTAGATAACTTTGATCATCATTCAAAAGAAAAAAAAGAAAGTCTCCTAGTGGATCCAGTTGCATGCCATTCTAACATATTTGGCATGAAAATCCAGCCATTATTAGAAAACAAGAAAATAAAATTCTAATGATGCTACCATTTGTCTGGTTATGGACACCCTTTGTTGCAAGCAAGTAGCACTCATTCCCAAGGATTAATAAATCAGCCAAGTCTTAGTTGACTTGGACTTGGCAGCGACTGGGTCATAGCCAACCAACCTTGGAAATTGAACCTTGAATTGTGGATTCAGGTGGATTATTGATGTAGCTCACAAAAAGCCGATCTACAGGTACAGATTGCTTTTTAGCAAACGGACAGCAATCTAGTCTCTCAAAGGATGCAATCCCAAAATAAATTGCAACAAGATGGAGGATAATCAAGTGAGAAATAACTTGTAATATTCCAACACAAAGAATTGCAAGTCCTTAAATTGAAGAAAAAAAACAGCAATGTTGCTGTATTTTGATAAAATACAGAAACATTCGAGAGTTTCCATGGACTTGCTTACATTTCCCTTTATATACAAAAGACTACAACGAATCTAGCCTAGATAAGTGCTATTTGAATTGTGAAAGTTCTAATTGACAGTCTTATTTGGATTGAAATCAAACGAGTCATTTAAATGTGAATTCAAATAGTTGGTTGCAAGCTACTTGTGGGGCTATGAAGCTCATCGTGGATTGGGGCCCATTTAGGGCCAGTTGAATGAGGCTTACTAAATTGTTGTCCTCCTAGAATTCAGGTTGGGCCAGATCGGTTTCAGGTCAGGTTGTGACCTGTGTTGATTCTTTTTATTTTATTTTTTTTTATTTTTGTGTGTGTGAGAGAGAGAGGTCACATTGAGTCTTGAGGTCCATGGCTAGCTCATCAACTGCGTCTATTTCTTTTCCTATCATCATATCCTTCTATATATTTTTGGAGATTATAGTATAATGAATTTCTAATATAAACTTTCTATAATTGTTTTGTTTCTGAATTTTCTGATAAAATTCTGCTTGGATAGGTCAATCTTGATCCAAATGTAAGGAACTTGACCGAACTAAGGTCATGGCCTGAGTTCCACAATGGTGTTGCTGCTGGATTGAGACTAGCTCCTTTTCAGGTTTATATTTCCTAATTATAAACTATATGAAGTAATTACCTTTTGATGCTCTGTATCTAATAATTTCTTACTAATATTCTTTTTATATCTTGGGGTTCTTGCTCTTGACCTAGTTAAGTGTTAACTTTAGTTTTGCTAAGAGGTGCCTCTCACGGCTTGTGCGAGAGGTAAAACTTGTGGGGCCTACTTGGATGCATGCCAAACATGGTAGGATAATGTGATGGAACGGTCTCATCAGGATATGATTTTGGGCAAGCCTCATTTCAATTAGATCATCACTAGGGGCGTTTAAGCTTAATGGTTTCTTAAGTTACACTTATGAAATCTAATCCACCAGTGAGTATAATTCAGATTAGTGTCAAATTAAAGTGAGTACCAATTTATGAGGATTAGTATGAAGGGGTTGGAGTTACCATGGAGTGTCCTGTGTGGTTGTAGAGAAGTTACCTCATGCAATCTGCAAGAATTACCTTGTACCATGTTCTAGTGTGATAGGCTTAGAATTCAATAAAGGTGTGAGATGGCCTGCTTGCGATCAAGTTCTGGTCTCACACAGATCACCACCCCCTATAACCTATGAATTGGTAGAAGCCCAAGTTTGGCACTCATCCAACTGTTACGATTGAATGGATTGATATCCAAAAAATCTTTCATAACCATTAAGCTTGATGGCTATGGATCAAGGGACTAGGATGATCTAATGGGTTTGATATTTTGCACACTGATAGGTCTCATTGATATCTTTCCATCCCTTACTCCATGGCCTCCACCATGCTTGTCGTGGCCCCAGGTGGGCCATATAGGGTTCGTCATGCGCAATGCACTGTTGATTCACCGCACCAAATCAATTTCCTATATATATATATTGTATTGGTGATTTTAGCAAGTGTTGACCATCTTATGTAGGAGAAAATGTCAAGAACGTGGATTGCATATAACAAACCAGAGGAGCCAAATGTTACTCATGCAGGACTTATCCTAGCATTAGGATTGCATGGACATTTGCATGTTTTGACAATTGCTGATGTATACCAATACCTTTCTCAGGTAAATTAGGTTGGTGGTTCATTTTGTTGGTTCTATATGCATATTCTTATTTATTGTTTTGCTTCCTATTAATTTATCTGTTCTTTTGACCAAGTCTACTTACGGTTCAACAATCACCCATCCAACATGTATTGGTTCTTTGAACCCTAGTTGTGATGCCGCCCCCCCTGCCCCCCTTCTCATGTATTGCTGACATTGAACTAAATTGATTCAAAATTCATAATTGATGTAGTGTGTCACCTGATACATACAAATACATTTCAGTTATTGTTTGGAGATTTGTCATGAGTTTATATTTTGAACCTGTTATCATTACCCTGATGTTGTAGGATGCATATTTGTTGGTTTATTGAACATCTTGTCATGGACTGATTTAATTAAGACAACTTCTCAAGTGAATTTGTATGCCGAATTTTTGGATCTTATCTTTGTGTACTTGTCCAAGCTTCGGGATATTGTGAGAGTGCTTCCACAATATCATTTCACTAATTTTGTTTCCTTACTTTGTTCAACTGGAACTTTCATTTATTTAAATTTGCTTAAATTTACCAAGTTGTATATCATGTAGCCAGATTTAATTAGAGGACTAGGCTTTATTGATGTCTGACATTTCTTGCAGTCCTTATTTCTTAATTTCTTTTTTTTTTTTTTTCTCTTTTCCAAATATCAGATTCGCTGTTTCTAATAACTATTGTTGAAGCTGTTGTTATCACACAGGAACATGAAATCACAACGGTGGGAATATTACTTGGTATGGCAGCATCCCACAGGGGAACTATGCAACCTGCAATATCAAAGGTACTATTATTTATTATTGTGGTCTCATGAAGTGTTTATTACTAGAATTAAAACTCGAATAAGACATTTTTTTATTAGGAAGATAATTATTTCCTGAATAAAAATGCTACTATTGGTTCTACTCATGTATTTTTTGTTTTCTTTTTCTTTTTTCCCCCTTTTTTTGGTATTTTGGTAAAGATTTATCTACGCTAACAACAATGATTTTTTTGCAGATACTTTATCTTCATATTCCTTCTCGGCATCCAACATGCTTTCCAGATTTGGAGTTACCAACACTTTTGCAGGTATCAACCATCTTTTTTACTTATTTTTCAAGACACCGTTTTGCCCCAGCAGTTACAATCTCAGTTGTTACCATACTTGGTTTAGAAATCCACTCACGTTTCCAACAATTAGGATTGTTTTGCAGGGACAGGGGACAGTTTCAAAATAAGTAAGGAATGTAAATGCTTTTGAAAATGTTAACACGTATGTTAACTTTCTTAATAACATTGTTCATATTCACGTCCCTCTAGGAACTGGAACCGGACCTAATTTGACAATCATCTTAATCTTGCTTCCCTTGGATCGATCATGCTATACCTGTAAAAATCTGGTGTTCATTAATGATTTAAGTAACTGCACCTTTCAGAATGATCCATATGGTCCCCATGTTTATCACACAGCCGCATCAGATATAGGCCTGTCCACCCCTTATCCCGATGATTAGCATGCATCTAGGTGGGCCCCCACAAAAGGGGCCATTTTTCCTTCTACAAAATGTATGAACCATTCTGGAACAAGCCCTTGTATGTGTGTGTAGATAAATATCCAGTTTATTTGGGGCAGTGGGCCTAGGGATAATGTTCTCCAATGAGCTATATACAGTCCAGCTGGTGGGCCCCCTTCTTAGATGCAAGTGTATCAGTGGGAGGAGGGCAGATGAAAAGGTCTCCTCATGGACAAGGGGGATCCCAAAAATAGCACCACCAGATTATCCTAGCCTTTGATTTAACTTCGTTAATATCTTAACTGTGGATTTTCTTTAGAGTCAATCCAATGGTGATTGAAGGTTCAGTGACTGTAAAGCATGGGATGAAAAAGAATATCAAAGGGGCTGCTCTGATGAAAGATGGGCCCAGTTGGGCCCCATAATGTTGGAGTGCACTTGCAGTTGCTCGTAGGAAAAATATTTTCCATGGGCTTGGAGGAGGATTTTGTGGGTATTTTTTTTTCTCTGGGTTGACTGTAGACGGATGATTTAAGTTCCATTCCATGCAATAAGATATAAATCTTAAGCCCATGATATAGGCTGTCGAATCAATTATTTTAAAGGCAATGATTTTCTATTGATTAAATAACAATCTAGGATGATCAGATGGCTGACCCACCCTGTTTCCTCATGGCCAGTATTATGATGTGATTAGATTTTCTATGGGATTAGGTTTCATGATTGTGATTGGGTTTCTCAGTTTAAGTTGATATCTTTGGTTGTACTTTATAAATAGCCATTGGCTATTCATAATAACAAAGATAAAAGAATTTAGTCAAGATGTAGCTCTAAAGTTTAACCTTGAAAATCTTTGAAGGTAAGTGAATAGAAAGATCTTATTGTAGCTTAGAATCGGGCAAACAATTGGCCCAATAACACCACCCTTACCCTTTGATATATGGCCTTGAGTTCAATGGTTTTAACGGATCTTGTTTTCTCTCTCAATTGAACAGTGGATATGGGTCAGATTGATTGTCAATTTGGGGTGAGTGTAGTGGATTGATCATAGGAGGGCCCTACATGGGAGGTACTTATTGGTTCTTACTAGATTAAATATTTGGAAGTGGATTTTTATTCACCCTTGTTATCCAAATGCACTAGTTGATATATCAACTTTTCCAATTTCGTGGATGAATATGGATGGTGTTTCCATTAAAGAAAAATTTATAAATAATTGTTCTCATTATGAAAGACTTTTCTCAACTGTTAGGCAATTGGCCTTTTGAGTTCTAACCCATCTACATCCATGTTCTTTGTTACGTTAGTTACTACATTCAATTTCTAATACTTCAATACTTCATATGAGGACATGCCCGAACTGTGTTTAATGGGACATTCCTTAATTTTTCATAAGCATGATTATGTTTCAAAGATATGTTTATAACTCATCAAACTATTACTTATTTTTTATTTGATTTTCCAGTCAGCTGCACTCCTAGCTGTTGGGCTTCTTTACGAAGGATCAGCACATCCTCTAACCATGAAAGTTCTTTTGGTACTGTCTTTTCTTTTCTTGCATTAGTTTTATAGTTACATTGCATAATATTTCTTTTCTGAAACAATATCTGTTTCTTATGTCATTACTATGCTCTAACAATTAAATGGAATAATTTTTGTCAGGCTTTTTTTTATGTTTGCTTATCAGCTTATACTACACTGTTGTCTACTATTGTTGGCAACCTTGTTTTGGATTTTTTTTTCCTAAAAGCTTTTGTGACTCTGTGCATACCCATAATAGCCCAGCTATATTAGCATGACTTAGTAGAGTGATTTGTGTTTTCCAAAAATATGAAAGAAATTGGAAAACATTGAATATATACAAATTCACTGGCTACTATGATGTTCCCACATGTATGAACCCTAATCCTCTGGCTCCTCTTAACAGATTTACCATTCTATTTGTCTTATATCTGACCATCTTCACAAGTGCGTAGGTAGTAGAAAATTGAAATGGTCTGCATGTCTCGAGTCTTGACCATTGGATGAAAAGCTAGTTAAAGATCACTAATAGATGATGTAATTAACCTCAGTCCCTGCAGCAGGTTTTACCACTTCAAGATGTGCAATCATTTGCATTGCCAACTCAACTGCGATATAGTACAATCTGTTTGTCATTATTGGTTTCTTTTATATGACTGCAGTCTGGCAATAATTGTATTTTATTATGATATACTTTGATTGTATTTCTATCGTCTTCTCTCTCAAAACATCAAAATGCGGTTAGTTTTCATCATGTCATTCCTACCTGATCAACAATGTCAGCATTGCTTTTCCTGGACAGCAATATTTTTTATGGTAACTAAAACTCTTGTTGCCGATGACTGCGTCTCTTGGGTTTCTGCTACTACTCTGAGCATCTTAAATAGCTCAAAACCTATTGTGTTGACTGTATGCCACTTTATTTCTGCTCATGTTTGAGGATGTCCATGATGTCATCTTTGGGGATATCCTTTTTTTATTTTTTTTGGTTATCCATGTGGAGCAGGAGCTGATTGTCCAGGTTTTTAGGATCCTGTGTTTGACCCAGGCTTGGATTATTTGGATTGATTTGGTTGGTCAAATCGGTTTTTGATCCATCTTAATCAGGGCCTTCTCAAGCATGACGGCTCAAATCAAAATTTAAATGGCCTTAACTTGTGTTTCAAATTAGAAGACCAATCTGTTGAATTTATAAACCAGGTACTCTGGTAGACTTTCTAGATTCTGGTGTGGGACGGAATCTTGTGGAGATTTATGTCCACAATCCAGCATGCTGCCTCAACGGACTGTAAAATTGGAAACTCTCCGATTAACCATCTGTGAATCAAGGATCATTACAAAGGAAACTCTCCATATGGGACGTCCAATGGGGATTTTGAACTATAATTTTGTTTCATTATCTTAAGCGGCTGAGTTCTATGAGGGACTTTTTTTAGTAAGTTTCTTAATTAGCTAGATTGGATTAATGGATAGGATTAAATCTAGGGATGAACGCTGTTTTGATGAAAAGTACTATATAATTATATGTAAGGAGATGTCCAACCTGTGTTTTGCTTCAGTTATTTTTCTAATTCAATGAAGGGGACTTCCACCAGTCATGCGAAGCCATTCAACTGTTCTCAAGGAAAGCTGAATGCAGTTATATAGTTAGTGACTTGAGTACCAAGTTCCTATCCAGCTTGAGTTCAACAAGCTCAATTGATTGGTTCTTCAAACAAGTGTGTTCTTTTAATTACTTTGTATAATTTGACTATTCTGGTTTCTCATGGCAGAAGATAGTGCAACCAGTAGTGGTGCTAACAATGGTAAAGATGTTGTCCACAAACCCCAAACCAATGGGAAAACTACACAACAGGAAACTCATTTAAATTGAATACGAAAGACTTTAATGGGACAAACTAACTTGTATGGCCCCAGTCTGCTTAGATTACCCTGGCTGTGTAATTTGACTATTCTGGTTTCTCTTGGCAGAAAACAGTGCAACCAGTAGTGGTGCTAACAATGGCAAAGATGTTGTCCAGAAACCCCAAACCATTGGGAAGACTACACAACAGGAAACTTATTTAAATTGAACACTAACGACTTTAATGGGACAAACTATCTTGAATGTCCCCAATCTGCTAAGATTACCCTCGCTGGTGAAAGAAAGCTTGTGTATGTTAGTGAAAAAATAAAACCACTGCCGGGAAATGATTCAACATATCGTTATTGGAAAGCTGAAGTAATGTCTTGGCTCCTTCAATCCATGGAACCGTCTATTTCTAGGACATTCATATTTTCCAAATCCACCAAAGATATTTGGGATGGTGTGACGGCCTCTTATCTAAAAAAAAAAAAGAGAAGTAATTATGCATAATTTATGAGTTGCAGTTGGAAATTACAAAGTTTTAACAAGAAAATAGGACGGTTGGAAGCTATTTTTCTGCACTAAGAGGTATGTGGGAAGAATTGAGTCACTATCAGCCTCCTTCTAGTGGGTGGAAAGAAGATATAGAACATCAACATATTTATAATAATGATAACAAGAGGCAACTTACTCTTGAGGAAAAAGATGAACTAGTTTGCTCCCACTGTGGAAAAACAAGGCATACTGAGGAAACATGTTGGGAACTGGTTGGTCATCTGCAAACATCTCAGAATCAACAGAAGGAATTATGATTAGGAGTCGTGTTAGAATTATGAATTAGAAGTCTTTTGAAGTAAGGAACCCTCTTTGTATTGCAATTACTATCAAATATACTCAATACAAAGAGAACATGAGGGAGGGGGCATGGATAATACACTTTCTTCTCTTCTCTTCTCCATTTTCTTCTTCTCTACTTCTTCTATATTGCTTTCTTAATTCTCTTTATTCTTCTATAATTTTGAGTGTTGGGGGAACTTGGAACAAACTAGTGAATCTGCTGGCATTTGGTGGAAGTTTAATGGGCAAATAGCCTGGAAATTCCTATAGTCAGAAGGCTCAATGTTTTTTTTTTTTAATGATGAAAGGATTGGGAGGAACTTCATGTGTGTCTCGACATCTAAAATTGTGTGATAGATTCCATATCAAATTGTACTTTCTCATTATCCAAGTTTCTAGTAATGCCAACCCTTATTAATAATGATCTGTCTTTCTTTCTACCTTATTTTCAGTTGCTTAGCCGTGTTGGAAACTGTATACATTTATTAATTTTGCTTTACAGGGTGAAATTGGACGTAGAAGTGGAGGTGATAATGTGCTTGAGAGAGAAGGTTATGCTGTTGCTGCAGGATCAGCATTGGGGCTTGTAGCTTTAGGTTTGGATTGTTTCATCTAAATAATTGAATTTTGAAGATTATGACCATAAAAACTAAGTTTACTCTTAATTGAAGGTCAAGGCAAAGATTCATTTGGGATTATGAACACACTGGTGGATCGGCTTTTCCAGTACATTGGGGGCAAGGAGTCTCATAGTGTATGCTGCTTTTTCTCAAAACTTTAATCATATGTCCAGTTTTCAGTTTTTCCCCCGTTCATTATTATTAGATCGAACTAGTCACATCAGCGATTAGAATTCATGGAGCCACACAACTTCAATTATCTAATTTGTAATAACTTTTTAAAATTTAAATCTAATTGTTCCTTTGCTTCATCAGGAGAGATCGTCAAATATGGTGCAAAGAAGGGATGATCATAACCGTGGTGCCGGCCAGGTTATACAAATTGATACTCGAGTTTCAAGTTATAGTTCTAGACAACATTTGATGGCTATATTTTTGTATACCGACCTTGTTTGTGCTTTGTTTAGATGATGGATGGTACTCAGGTTAACATTGATGTCACAGCTCCTGGAGCTACAATTGCAATAGCTTTAATCTTTTTAAAGGTAGAACTTGCCTCAAGGAATAATTACTAACTGTCAGCACACTCCCATCTTCCATCCACACACTCAAATGCTAGTAGTAGTTGAGAACCCTCTCTTTAATTTGTGTTACCAGTAATAATAGAGCGCTCAGCCTTTGTATTCTCTGGTTTATTCATGCCATTCATCACAGACAGAATCAGCTGTTGTTGCGTCCAGGCTTACTATTCCTCAAACTCATTTTGATTTGCAATTCGTGAGACCTGACTTTATCATGCTCCGTGTCATTGCTCGGAATATGATAATGTGGAGCAGGTAGTTTCATCATTTTGGACATTTAATAATTCAGTTTATGATCCTAAAATGCATGAGGACATGCCTAACTTGTAGCAACTCTACAGAGTCTATCCTTCAAGGGACTGGGTTGAATCTCAAATTCCTGAGATTGTTAAAATGGGCATCGTGAGCCTCAGAGATGATACAAGCGATGGCGATGAAATGGATGTAGAAGCCTTGGTTCAGGCATATGTCAACATAGTAGCTGGAGCATGCATATCGCTAGGTACTTGTCCATGTATAAGGCTTACACAATTTTCTAAACCATTAATTTCAGTTATTTGTAATAAACAATTATAAATTAGCTCTAGGAGTGAATATCCAAACTTGCCCTCTTTGCTTATTATTGTTGATGCTGCAGTCATACCCACTCCTGCATACAAGTAGTTTTTTTTGGTATTTTAGTGTAAATTTTTTATATTTTCATATAAGGTGTTGTGAATCTGTTTTGGTATAAATAATTAATGGGTCTTCTGAACTTAAATAGTGTATGTATATTGCAGCATCTGAGCCCCACATTGGTCCCAGAAGTTGTCCATCTCCAGCTTCCTGGAAAGTAGTGGGTCCCAGAATTTATGCCGTGTTTCATCCTGCAACTTCTGAGACTCCTATGGGTCCCAACTGCCGAGGTCATGTAATACAGATCTGTGAGGATACTAGGGCCAATCAGTGGATCTTCTCATAGGCGGCGGTCCAACTGTTTAGAGCATTGGTATTGATGGTTTTGCTGTATGCAATCCTACTATTGGGCTTAATTCGTATCGTTCAGCTTCCAGCTGGACCCGATCTTTGTTATACTTTCAGATGGGCGTACTCTCTTTGGTATCCCAGCCATGTAATTCAGAAGATCGGGTCCCAGGGTGGGCCATCTAAAAGATTACAAAGAGTACCCTCTCTTTTAGATGGGCCCCCATGGTATAACAATGGCTCCTATTTGTTCTACTTTTAGATCGGGACTCCACAACCCACTTTTAGATGGGCCCCCATGGTATATCAATGGCTCTTATTTGTTATACTTTTAGATGGGCTCCCATGGTATACCAATGTCTCTTGTTTGTTAGACTTTTAGATGGGCTCTTATGGGACCTGATCTTTGTTAGATGACAAAGATTGGGTCCAGTTGTATAGCCCAGAAGCTGAACAATACCAATAAGGCCCAATAGTAGGATTGCATTCAATAAAATCATCAATACCAAATTACCAATGCTCTAAACGGTTGGACCACCTTTTGGAAGATGAAGGCAATATGTCCACTGATTGGCCCCAGTATCCTCACAGATCTGTATTACATGACCTGGGCAGCTGGGACCCACAGGAGTTTTAGAAGTTGCAGGATGGAAAATGGTATAAATTCTGGGACCCACTAGTTTCCAGGAAGTTGGAGATAGACAACTTTTGGTACCAGTGTGGGGCTCAGATGCTCCAATATACACATCACCTGCAGTACCTGACCACTCACTCAGAAATCCTTAACTTCTTTTTCTTCATTGTAAGGTGGCAGCTTTGGTTTGAAGCAACTTTATTCGGAGATGTAGTTTAGCTTGGTGTTGCCCTAAGAATATTGTAGACGTGGTGGAGTCTTGGTTGGGAGGGTGCTTCATAGGGTGTGGCCGAGTCTTATGGAGAATGGTTCCCTTTACTACTTTGTGGTCTATTTGGAAGGAGAGAAATGATAGAATTTTTAGGAGTTCTTCTTATTCAACGGCAAATTTGACCTCTAAAGTCGCTTTTAGGATTGCGAAATAGGCTTTGATTAGAAAGGAGTTTCCAAGCTTAACTTTGATGATATTCTTTCAAGTTGGGGAGCTTGCATGGTGTGTGGCCCTTCTAAGGAGAGGAGATCAACCCCTTGCTATCCCCCTCTGGATGGGGTTTTAAAATTCAATGTGGATGATGCTTCAAGGGGTAAGCCGGGTCAAGCGGGGATTGGAGGTTTACTTTGCAATAGCAAGGGCGAGGTGTTACTTATGTTTTCCAAGAATTTTGGTGTGTGTGATTCCAATGCAGTGGAGGGAAGGTCTTAGGCTGTTCTCTAGAAGATATGGTGGTGCACTTCTTATGGAAAGTGGTTCCTCTAATGCGATTGCTCGGGTGTCTAACAAGAGGGCTAATCCATGGAAATTTCAATTTCATTTTAATGAAATTAGGGAGTTATCGACCAACATAAATGTTATCTTCCGTCATGCGTTTAGATCCCATTAATTCCATGGCAGATGTGTTAGCCAAGCAAGGGGTCGATGGGTTGATTCCTTGGGTGGGTGTGCTATTGTAATTGAGGTTGGGTTGGTGCATCTCTCTTGCACCTTCTCTTTCCTTTGTTCCTTTGTTTTGATGTTCTTTGTCTCTCCTTTTTTCATTTAATAAAATCTTGTTACCGCTTCAAAAAAAAATTTTTTTTCTGAACTAACACACTTTTTTTTTTTTTTTTTTTGAATGTTAACACACTTAAACCCCATCCACATTGATTCTGAGCTATATAATCTTACCTTATCACACTTTTGCCCTTTGTGATTATTAGCTTCTACATTTTATTATTGCCATAGTGTTTTCTTATCTCCAATATATTAATAAGTTGAACATCTCTTTTAGTATAAATATCCACAAGATTATGTTGAAAGATACCTTTCATGAATTCTGGCATGAGAGTCAGTGGGTGATTATTTTCCTTAAACCTAGGTTACAAGTAATTACCTGTATCATTCCCATGAAAGTTGCTGTGGGGAACCTCATACTTACAAGAACTTGGTCTATATTTGTATTGGTGTGTGATTCGACTTGTCGTTTGCCAAGTCTGAGTTGACTCGGCAGATTGGGCTTGGATCACTAATTTTTAAAACCATGCTGTCGAAGATTCTTTTTCCCAAGTAAATGTTTCATTTTTCTCATTCAAAATTTTAAGTTGTCTATATAACATTGGCAGGGTTGAAGTATGCTGGTACCAGAAATGGTAATGTGCAGGAGTTGCTATATAACTATGCTATCTACTTATTGAACGAGGTAGAAGCTTATCTTATAACAGAGTTCTTTCTTTGCTTTAACTATTGAGAAGTTTAAGGGACTTTCATTTCAAAAATTTGCAGATTAAGCCTATTTCTATTACAAGCGGGAATGGTTTCCCTAAGGGTTTGTCAAAGTATGTTGACCGCTGCACACTAGAGACGTGCCTGCATCTCATCGTTCTTTCCCTTACTGTGGTAAGTAAATTAAGTGTTCAATATCTTGCATAGATCTTTGGTTATTTATTTATGCTGCCTCTCTAGACTCTGGAGACATTGGAATAATGAAATTAGAATTTTTATCAAATCTATTATAATTTTAAATGCTATGACCGTTTTTTTTAAAGCGGATAACTTTTTTTTTTTTTTTTTGTGATCTTTGGCATTTTACTTATATGTATGGAATTTAACTTTTGGAAAGCTCAAAACATGTAATGAACACCATGTTAACATCCTTTGAGAACTTCTATATTTTCATGTTGCCTATTCAATTTTGTGGCTTATCATTCTTCTAGTATTTATCTAGGGTAGTAAATGGGTTCCCGATTCTTTGACTACCCGGAGGTTCCGGCCCATGAAAAACCGGGTTCGGAACCTCATATAGGTCCCGATTAGTAAATGGGTCTGGTTCAGGATCCTTTTTTGGGACACAGCCAGGACTCTTCCCATTTTAAGGGTTTTTCTTTCTTGTGATTTTCATGTATGTGTCCCTGTGTTTTTTGGTCTACTTTTATGATGGTTTAAATGTGATATAGGATGATTTCCATTGAGGCATTCACATATGTGAAATACATGCATTTCCATTCTCCCTCTCCCTCTTAGTTCTCTCATCGGAACCGGTTTGGGAACCTATCTTTTGGATCCTAGTTCTAGTTCTGGTTCCAATTCCATTATGGATCCAGCCTTGGATTGACCCTTTTACATCCCTATATTTATTGAAGATCATGTTTGGCTTGGATGGAGCAAACTTGACCTGAATCTAACTCTGAGCACGTTTCAAGATCAATCATCATCATGAGTTTTGAGGGGTTAGCTACATGAATTTTGTTTCGCCATTCCAATCTATATCCTGGGCAAATTCTCGGAAAGGTTGCACTTCTCCTATATAATATTTTAACTTTAAATGTGGCTAGTCAATGGTTGAAGTGATATAATCTCATATTCTTGTGTAATGACAAAAATCCAATAAAAAAAGTAAAATGGTTACTGAAGAAGCACAAGTCCTAGTGATACTTGACACCCTAAAACATCCCTTTCAACTAGTTTCTTGATAAACTATCAGCAAAAAATAAAGTTATTTATCACTAGATTTTTTTTTAAAAATATTGCAAAATTGTGGGAATGGCCATTGTAAATCTTGATAAACATATGCAAAGGGCTACAATTTATCTAGAAGGTTCTCCTAGCTGGCCAGCCCAAAATATGCCCTTCTAGACATGACGTGCCTTCTTGATGTGCTTCTTCCTCCTTTTTTTTTTTTTGGAATGGTAGATGGTCTTCTGTGTGGCATTTGGTAGAAATGAATTTTTGGTTTAGAGTGATCGAGTCCAAACGTCCAATGCTTGTGATAACCAGAATCTTGTTTATAGTTTTCAATCTTGGAGGTCATTATTAACTATTAAGTGATGTGTTTTAAATAAGATGTGTTCTAAGTATTATTATTATTATTATTACTATTGTTGTTATTATCTATGCTTCTCACCTTTGATAGCCTTGTTATGTTTGTACCAGGTTATGTCAGGCTCAGGACATTTACAGACATTTCGTTTATTGAGATTTCTTCGGAATCGAAACTCTTCTGATGGGCACACCAGTTATGGAATCCAAGTGGCTGTAAGTTCCCATAGTACTATATTTAATATTATGTTTGTTGCTAGTCACAAAGCCAACACCAAATATGATGGTGGCGGTGGTGGTGATGATGTTAATTGCCAGTCATTTTCAATGAGAAAGAGTTTGTTGTGAATGTATACACAAAAACTGGCTGTCTATAAATGCAGTGTTTGAGAAACTGAACTGTTTTACCAAAAAGAAAGAAAAGAAACTTAACTGGACCCTCCGATCAGACTTGGGGACAGTTTGGTCCAACAAACCTAAAACCTTTAAATGTCGATGATCAGTGAAGAGCACCTTAACCTAAATCGTTCAAGTTGTCAAGACTTCATTTTGTGTTGCCAAAAGTTTCTTGAGTTCCCTATATGGACTCATCTATGTATATCAGCTTCCTTGTCTTGAAACTGGAATGCCAGATGCCATCATGTTAGTTCAATTTGAGACAACAACATATATGAAGAATTTCATAATTGTAAATCAAGTATCCGTGTATTGGGTCCATGTAGAGCATTTGCCAGTCAGGTGGTCTTCTTCTACCGGAAGCATAGTGTTTCCTAAATCTTATGTCCTCCTTTAAATGAACTGATAATGTTTAAGTGATAACCTGTCCTGTGTCATTGGCGATAGACACTTTCTATCTCAATTCTCAAATTCTTCAGGTTATGAGTCGTTTCTTGTTCTTGTTCTTTCTTTACTATCTTTTTTTTTTTTGACTGATGACAATTTTGAATTGTTTTTCTTGTCCAATCTGTTTTTTTATGTTGTTCTTTTTATCTTTTTTAGGTTAACATGGCTATTGGATTCTTGTTTCTTGGTGGAGGATTGCGTACATTTTCAACTGCAAACAGTGCTGTTGCTGCTCTGCTGATTGCTCTTTATCCACGCTTGCCTACTGGACCAAATGATAATCGTTGCCACCTTCAGGTTTTTCATATATCTGAGCTAGTGGATGGCAGACATTTGTTTTCTTTTTCATATTTTTTCCCTTATCTTATTTGTTAAAGATGTGGCTTTTCCAGGCATTCAGGCACTTGTATGTTCTTGCAACAGAAGCTCGATGGGTGCAAACAGTTGATGTTGACACAAATCTACCAATTTATGTTCCCCTAGAAATCACCATTGCAGAAACTGAACATCATGCAGAGACAAGCTTTTGTGAAGTCACCCCTTGCATTCTGCCTGAGCGTGCCGTAGTATGTAGACCTATTCCAAATGAACTTGTTTCTTGAATGTCTTGCATTATCATGTTTGAAGTCTATACAATGGATATAATTGCACAAAAGGACAGGGAAACATTAAAAGAGATGATATATTACACTGAAAATAACTAGAGAAGAATGTTTAATTTCAATTTCAAACTTTAGGGTATTCAAACTTTGAGTCCTTGGTGCCAAGGAACCAATTTGATAGTACACCAAGGAAAAACTATATGGGGATGGTACGTAGTAATGTTTCCATTGTGAATGTCTTTCCTGATTATGAATTTTTTTTTATCATGCTTGCAGCTTAAGACTGTTCAGGTTTGTGGGCCCAGGTATTGGCCTCAATGCATAGAACTTGTGCCTGAAGGTAGTATCTTAGAGTCACAGTTTCATTGAGGTTTTTTTTTTTTTTTTTTTTTTTTTTTCATAAGGGACTCAGACTTACACACTCAGCGTGCACACACACACCCATGTCCCTAACCAGCTAAGCTACTGTTGGGGACCGCTGTTTGAGTGAGTTATTTACAGGTTTCTGTTTGTAGTTATAGTGAAGTATCTTTTGGCTTCCGCTTTAACAGAAAAACCCTGGTGGAGACCTGAAGATAAAAATGACCCATTTAATGGTGGTCTTCTTTATGTCAAGAGAAAAGTTGGATCTTGTTCATATGTGGATGACCCTATTGGATGTCAGTCTTTGCTTTCACGAGCAATGCACAAGGTTGATACTCATATTTATTATAAATAACTAGACCCAAGTTCAAAATGCAGGATATCATTTACATGTTGCTTTCTTTAAATGACTTGAAGCATCCTCTTTGATGGCAGGTTTGTGATACAACAAGCCTGATTACTGCCAGCAGCAGCAGCAGCAACAGTTTACCTGATTCTTTTAAGGCCGATCAGTTAATAAGTACCTTTTCTGCAGACCCCAGCTTAATAGCATTTGCACAACTCTGCTGCGACCCATCCTGGCACAGTAGGCAAGCATGCTTACCATTTCTGAATCCTGTGATAATAAAATGCATATTCAGATAGTCTTTTTCTTGATTTTAAGTGATTTCAGATAATGATGCCTTGTGTAGTTTTAAATGAATGTTTGTGCCTTTCTGCATTTCAACCAACACAAGATTTCATGGAACCATTTTAAATTGCTATTACTCCTCACTAGAAGAACCCAAGGCTCACGGTGATTTATTGATTGGCAGGGGAGGCGGGGCGGCCGCGTATTTAGTGTTGTTACTGGGGTTCCACATGACCAGTAGATTTCCCTTCATTTTCCTAGCCACAGATCTCTCTCCATTTTTGCACCACGATTCTATTGTCTTTCTTTTCTTTTATTGTTCCTTCATACAGCAAATTAGAGCATCAAAAGCTAGAGAAGACTGAACTATTTGGTTAATAATGAATTGACCAGTATGTATTAGGATTTGGTAGATGTAACGTGAAATGACGAACCCATACAAGATCTCAAAACTTACTTTTATAGTTGGCTCAGTTATCAGAGGCCTCAAGGTAACTAGGTCGCAGGCTCGAAACCTGGATGCCTTCTTTATGTGGAGGGATGTCTTACCACTTGCCCAAGATGCTGGTAAACTAGAAAACTAGATGAATGACCCCTATTTCGAAACTAGATAAATAACTACACTGCTAATTAAATTTTGGAAGTTTGACAAATTACACTTGAGTACTTTGCAACTCTTATATGAGCAGTTTATTTTTGGATGTGTCAATAGAAGACCATGAGATGATATTGAAGTGCTTACAGAGACTCGTGAATCATGACCTGTCTTCCTTTATAAATGTGGCATCCATATTTAGAAGCTTTTCCGGAGGTTATAGTTGCTAAGGGAAAAAGATAAAATAGGATTTCGTTTTCGAGTGTCTTCTAAATAATTAGTACTCGTTATTATGTAGGGATGTTAAGGGACGGGTTTGGTATGGGTCAGGGTAAACCCTGAATCCAACTCACACCTGTACCCATACCACCAATCAATGAAAGGTAAGGGTCGAGTTTGATATTGGTTATTTTTAGTTCAAAATATTACAATACAATAAAAAAGAGAGTAATTTATGCATATCTCCTGCACTAAGGATTTGAATCTGTAAACTCAACAAACCCACTTCTATGAATGTCCAATATACTGCACTAAACGGCTGTGTATATTATATTCCATTAATAAATGCAAAGTGGCCACAAATGGGGTGGGATGGGTTGGGCAGCGAAATCCTGAACCTGCCGAAACTTGACTCGGCAAAATCTATAAACCCTTACCTACCCTAATCCAACAAAACCACTACCAGACCCACCCCCTAATTGGGGATGGTCACCTGTCTGTTATTAGATATGAAAAATACTGTCATTATGTTTGTTATTGCTTGAACAACTAGCCATAATTAATTGCAGGTCTGATGCCGATTTCAAGGAATTTTGCCTTCAGGTTTTGTTTGAGTGCGTGAGCAAGGACAGACCTGCTCTTTTACAGGTTCTTTGACAGCATATGTGAATATTTTCACAGTTGTTAGTTTCATGGCATCTGTCCTCCCTTCCCATATCATATATCTTATACAGCTTCAATGACACTGATGCAGGTCTATCTCTCATTGTACACAATAATAGTATCAATGATGGAGCAGGTGACAGGCGGTGATGTTTTCAATGATTCACTGTTTCTTTCTACTTTAAAGGTGATATAGATGTTTGTAGCATTTCCCTTTTCAGTCTGTGCGGGCGTGTAAGTTGATTTTTCCTCCTTTTTTGGTTTTTGGGTTGAGGGAGGGGGTACCAAACTAAATGTGAGTGGAGAGGTCCCATGAAATGGGTTCCCCACATTGTTGCATCATCATCATAGAATGTCAACGACTCGGAATTCTTGTTGTAGCATAGGACCAGTTTAAATACATACCTTATATTTTCTCTCAGAACATGGGAAAAATAAAATTAGAAATTATCATTAAAAAGAAAAAGAAAAGAAAAGAAATTTATGTCTTGATTGCAATATCTTATAACATTTACAATAAGTTCCTGTTTCAAATGGTTTGGTTATTCTGTGGGGATGTCTAATTAATAGGCATGTCACAAATACTGCCTGTATATTGTAAATACCAGCTAATAACACTTGCATTTTATAATGTTTAATACGTGAGTGATAATATCACGTGATATTAATTGATAATGGCGTTTAAAAATTAACATTAAATTTTCATGCTATTTTACTAAAATCTGTTTTATAAATTTATAAATTTAAAATATTTTTATGATTTAATTTTCTGTGGCATCTTATTGTTCTTAACCCATGAAAATACATATCTTTCCATGAATAACCCCCATGATATTTGTGATGATGATTGATAGCTGTGTCCAAGAAAAGTTGGCAAGATTTTCTTTCAAGCTTTCCTTAGTGCTATCACTTCCGTAATAATATTTTACCAAAAAATTACAGCACACTGCTTATGGCGGTAGTGAGGATTTTGTTTTTAGAATCTTCAGTTGCTGTGTTCCTACTTATCAATAGCTCATAAATAAACTTTAAAATCTTCTTTCTTATATCCACTGCTGGAGAGATGAGGGCTCAGGTGATTATGTAATTTGATGGGCGCAAGTGCCCAATTAATATCATGTAGAGTGAGTCTGTTTTGCGTTGTTTACTTTGGAAGTTGCATGACTACAGGTACATGTGTTTGGATCCGACATATATACGAGATGTCTGATTCTGCAAATCCAGAAACATTGGATTTAGGAATTCAGCACAGTAGATACAGTTTAAATAAATTTCAATTATGATTATTATAAATAAAAATTAAGAATATACAGTATTACTCTGAACAAGCAACTAACAAACATATCAATATCTTAGATTCCAGACATAGAAATATCTTAATAATATTGTATCAATTAAAATAATGTTTGAATAGTACTGGAACAATGCATAAAGAATCCAATATGGTGTTGTCTCCTATACATATCTAGCACAGTTAAGTTGCTCATTTGGAAGAATCCATATTACATAATAGCTTACATCTAACATGCGCTCAAATTAGCACAAATTGACTGGACTACATGACACTTCCATGAAATCTCTTTGTATATTTGCAATTTTTATATTATTTCTGTTTACTTGGTGTGGTCATCTCCTAAAATCAACCAACCCATCATGTTCTATATCATTCTCTCTTTTCTTTTCTTTTTTTGTAATAGAACTATGATGTCTTGGCTTGAATCAGCTTCAGGTCACAAGTTATGACTATTGGGTTGGTCCCTGGAACTAAGATTTGAAGTTCTAGTCTTCTTCTTGACGAATGTAGATTATGTATTTTTTAGCCAAAGGCGTCAATGAAAGAAGAGAATAATGTTCTTTAATAATTAATCCCTGTTTTTCTTTTCTAAGTTTTTTTAATTAATTAGTTTGTTAAAAGAAGCAATACAGCATGGATGGTTATTTTTATAACATTGCAATAGAACAGTCACAACCTAAAGGACTCCTGATTACTTCTGTTATGCAGCTCGCTATTGCTTATAATGAAGATGCGATTGGTGGCAAGCTGACTGGTGCTAGAGTTATTGTTCAGTCCACATTTATTGCATCTCTTAGGAAGCGTGTAGAAGAGATTCTGAACAACTCACAAGCTCGAGATGATTTCATTGACTACTTGAGCAATGGGAAATGGCCGCATGAGAGATCGGATAAAGATAAGCACCGCTCGATGATCCTTTCGTGGTACCTTCAATGGTTTGATGTCCCACCCCCCCATGTTGTGAAGTTGGCAATGGAGAAGATCAAGACAAAGGTTATGATCTCTTCTGCAGTTCCTTTGTTGCGCTTGCTGCTGCCAACAACACACATTAGTGTACTTGTACAGATAGATGAAATATGTTTCTCTCCAAGAGATTGTGGCTAAATATCAGCTGGAGGTTGCGCTGATATCATGTTTCCATCCAAGTGCATTACTGCCTGGTTGATGGGGAATGCCTTGCCATACCTAACTTTCTACATTGGCATTTACCTCCAGAAAGCTGTAATTTTTTGTATGAGAAAGGAAAGAATAGTGAGCATCATAGCAGCCAGCAGGGAGATTGTAATCTAATTGTAGCAATATCATCTTTATCACTAAAGCATTATCCCGTCTATATGGGATTTGCTATAATGTTGTTAACAATAACTCTTCTTAGTGGTGCTTTAATGTAATTTTCAATCTATTTCTAATTTTCAATGTCCAAAGTTTAAAGAGTTGCTCCCTTGTGTGACTAGCCATGGAAATTTGACAATGATCGAAGTGTTGGGGAATTTTGAGATCTGAACTCTTTGATCTGTGTAGGCTGTACCTGATTTTATTTATTTTTGTTTAAACAATGTAACAAAATTGCCAGTATTTTATATTTATCATGATATATACTTTGATATTACTGTGATAAATCAAATATATCATGAAAAGGTATATGTTGTGGTACAGACAATATTATCTAAAGAATTTAAATGAGATGGTATCAATGCCAATATTAAGAGCTAGAATGGTTCACTCATCTCTTTAAAAGTCCTTCCGGTAGCTCATTTAACTTTGAGTTTCAAATTTCTATGTATTTCACAACCACACCAACAACCTACTGCCCTATTTGCCCTTCTTCCACCCTAGTCAGACAAACAATCCGCCGTAAAAACTTCCCATGATTTTATCCGATGCCCGTGGATAGGAGGATTTGCATGTGCCCTTAGGATTAGTTCTTCACTGTCCATAACCCGAGTGTTCCTTGTGCTCAGGGCCAAAGTCTCCTGAGCTGTGCTCAACAGTAGATGGCATGGGTTATCAAAATAATAATAATAATAAACACCCCATTGGTGGGCAACTTGGCATGTTTGCTTCAGAATATATAAGAATTAAATACATATAGTAGTTAAAAGGAAAGATTAAAGATAAGTTTTCAAAAATAACATCAAATAACATACTTTTAAGAAAATTAAATCAAAATAAGATGTTATTTGATGCTCCATGTTCCATATTGAAAATGCATGTACCCTATAGTGTGTTATCTCATTGGAGGTCAATTACCCCACCTCCCGTGAAGTTTACTCCCCTCACCCCAAGGGTTCCCTCACTAGAGCGGTAGGGCTAAGGTCTCGGCTCCCTAAATTGGAATACCCAAAAATATATATATATATATAATTTTTATTTTTTGACCTCCATATATATTCAATTTGTATGCATTTTAATCCAAACAATCAAGGAGGGCCTGATTACCAGAAAAAAAATAAAATAAATAAAAGTAGGGAGGGTCTCTGAAGATGTCTTATCTCACGAAGCACTCTTATCTAGGCCTCTCAATGGGCCGGGCCGGGCCTGGGCTTGGGTTGTCTAATCCCATCATGAAAATAGGATGGGCCCGCTGGGTGTTACCCAATCCTGGCCCTAAATTGAACGGGCCTACATCAAATCCTGTCTCGTACGGGCCCGTGCTGGGACGGGGCTGAGCCTTGGCTTAGCCCGATCATAAATATAAGCAAAACATTATCTAATTATTCCTACTGTCACCGGTCGATGTGAACCGGACTTTAAACCCTCCTCCTTTTTTCCGGGCTTGGGACCGACAATGCAATGCAACAACTACAAGCAACATGGTGGAGTTCAAAACTTTTTTTTTTTTTTTTTTTTGCCTGTGATAGTAGAAAATCAATAGAAATGAATGAGTATCCTATAGTCTATATGGGTCAAGTAATGTGAGAATGGTTAAAAACTTTTATTTTTTTGCCGCTGGAAGTAGAAAATCAAAAAATCAATAAAATGAATGAGAATGAGTATCCTATATGGGTCAAGCAATGTAAAAAAAAAAAATCAACAGAAATTATTTTTCTTTTAATATATCTAAAACATCAGTTAGTGCATTCCCATCATTGTCTAAATCATCAATCCTAGTTGGGTCATGACTAAACCAATCTTAGGCACAGACGACTAATGCTTCTATTGTATTTGGTTTCAAAGAAGTCATATGTAAGTCAAGTACCCTCTCTCCGCTGCTAAATGCTGACTCTGAAGCAACGATAGAAACTGGAATAGCTAAAATATCACGAGCCATTTGAGATAAAATAGGATACTTAGTTGAATTTAATTTCCACCAATGTAATATATCTATCGTGTCATTTTCTTCTCGAGACTTGTCATCAAAATAACAATCTAATTCTGTTTTTTCTTCTACAACTGCCTTATTGGTGATTTCATTTCGATACTTAAAAAAAAGAGAACGAGCCTTTCCATGTTTATCATCACCAGCCTTTCTTTTAAATTGCCTACTAGTGCATCATTTTTATCTACTATCTGATCACTTTCTTTAACACCAAATCTCACAGGATACTCATCATATATCTTTTTAAATAGATTACGAGCTTCAATCATACGAGTATTTCTATATTCCACTGTTTCATATAATATCTTAAAAACTCATTCCAAACACACTATCTTAGAGGAGGGATCAAGCAATATGGCTATTTCAAACATTTGATTATGACTTCCAATATTTATCAAAATTTTCCATCGTCACTTTAGCCATTCTTGCAAAAACAAAATCAAAATCACCTAATTTTTGTACCAACTCATTATGTATTGTACAAACTTCAGGTAAAAAGGTATGTATAGTTGGATACTTTCTAGCAGAGAATCTATTTGTAACTTCATAGAACCTTTCCAAAAAATCATTAAGAGTAGCAACTTTGTCCCATTCCTCATTCGAAAGAATCAAAGTCTTATAGTGTAAGTCATCCGTTAAAAATAGATAAGAAAAAACATCTCGAAAATACGATGCTGAAGATACCGTAAGATATGTGGAGTTCCACCTAGTTTGAACATCAAGAGGTAATCCACTTGTAGAACTTAGCCCTTTCACACTAACAATATCACAAAACTGATATATGCAATTAGAGCTATTCTTACTTTATACAATATGTCGGGCCGGGCCTAAACTGGCCCGGTATCCTCTACCCAGTCCCAGTCCCATTTTGGCAGGACTTTTGCTATTATTGACCAAGCCGAACCCACTGGGTTCAAATTTTTTTAAAAGCCTTATATTTTTCAGCTTGGTACAGGCCAAACCAGGCTGGGCTTTCTATCCACCCAAACGCGTCCCATTGACAGTCCTACTCCTACCACCACTGCCGCTCATCCATTTAGCACCGTTAAAAAACACACTCCATGCGCCTCGACCAGCCCAGTAAGGCCATTTCAGTCATTTCAAGAAGTAAACTAATCCATTTTAGGGTTTTCTCATGCGATCCCATCCGTCGACTACTTGATATCCACTTCAACCGTTCGATTTCGTCCCTCTTCGCCTATAAAATCATATCTAATCCCCTACTTTTTTCCTCCTCGAAACGGTATAGGTTTTAAGGGTTTGTCTATCTATTTCTCTTGTCTTCTTCTTTTTTCTCCTACGAGAGAACAGATTAGGGTTTGCAAAGCTCGTCTTTCAACCAACCATCTCGTATCTGATCTTCTCTTGTTTTCAATCCTTATAGAGGCGAATGAATGAATGTTATGATTGGTAGTGCTTCTTTATCTGGTCGGCGGGATTTTCCTCGTTCTCGATCGACTCGTTCCCTTGAAGCAACACTAGATCTCTCTCTTGCATTCCTCTTTTCGTCTTTCTCACTGCAGCGATTCTTTCGCAGCTGCAGAAAAGGGATGTAGAGTACATGCTTTTGAATTTTTTTCCCTTTGCTTTCAATTCTTTTCCTGATGTGGGGTTTTGCAATTCAATAGAGATTGCGAAGAGATGTTGTGATCTTTTTCCCTTGTTGTAATGCTTCATTATCTGGTCACTGTGGATCTGAAAACTCCCTTTTGACTCGTTCCCTTGAAGCAATAGTGATTGATTGTATTTCTTTTCTTTGTTGATAGCCTCAGTGATTTTTTTACTACTTGAGGCAGTTATTGAGAAGTTATGTACATTTACTTGTGATTATTTTCTACTTGAAGTGTGTTAGCCTAAGTGAGTGTGTTTTGAGGTTTATTTAGACAACGATGATGACTCATACAGACCTGTAATGAGTTGCGAACATGATCGCACCTTCAAAGAACATCTAAGGGACTGAGTTGTCAGTAAATGAATGTTTGATCTACCTAATAAGCTTTATCTTGATCTGTATTTAGTGTAGATTGGTTAAACATGTTTTAAAATTTTTTTCAAATTGTTGATTTGTTTGGGTCCAAACATATAGGAAAGGGCCTAAATGGTTTTCTTCATTGTTGCTCAAAGAGGCTGTTTTATTGTAATTGTATGTATTTTATTTCTTATTGTTGTAGTTTCTTTGGTGCTGAGAGCTTTTGGGATTTTTTCAATTGTGAGGGCTTCCTTTTGTTCTCTAATTGGCTTGCATGAGTGGTTCTACTTGAGCAGGTCTTCATAAAAGTGAAGCTAGATAAAAATGCTTCCCTCGCTATCCAGTGTGGTAATTGTGTCACATTTGGACGTTGGGCAGTGACATTTACTTTGTTGTTGATTGTAACAATGCCATTTCTACTTTGCTTTTTCAATTTAAATTTGGTTTCTTTTTTTTTCTTTTTTTTTTTTTACAATAATTTCACCTTAGATGTGGTGTCAGAATATGTAAATAATAAGTAAAAAAAGAAATAGCGATTTGAAGGGCTCCGACAACATCAGTAGAAGAGGATTGTTATCTAATTAATGTTGGAAGGCTGTGTTTTATTTTGTCTACAGGGGTTGTTATAGTAGAGTTGGAGCGGACTAAAGTTTCCATTTTTCAAGAACAAGCTGCATTTGGAGTACTATTTTTTTTCTTATTTCCTATTATATTCTTCGGAAAAAAAAGTCAAAAGACAACTATTAAAAACAAAAAAAATCTTTTTTTCAATAAAAAAGTTAAATTTTTTTTATCACAAATAATTAAAAATAAAATATTATTATAATTCATTTATATTTTATAATTTTTTTAATATAATCTTCACACCATTTAACTCCATAAGGAAAGATGGCCTGGACCAGGTAGATAAGTTGGCCTTTGGATCATGGTTTGCTCCACTGTCATACGGGCGTGCCTGTCGAGGTTAGTAGGGGGTTTAGCCCCGGTAGGGGTTAAAATGGCTCAAAGAGATGGAACTCACTTCTGTTAAAATTTGAAAAAAAAATACTAATGACCTACAGTACTCTTTGGAGACTCTTTTCTGGAAATCTTCACAGCGTTGGCTTAAAATTTTAAGTGAAACAAATAGTTTGAACAGTTGTAACCCATCAGAGTTTCGAATTGAGAGTTTGGCCCATTCCCAGTAATCGGATATTGAATCAAGTTTTCTATTAGGAGCTCTAGGTCTGAATAATGGGACCCTACTGATATCTATATCACTATACAGGCAATGTGCATTGTCACTCCCTGGGTCATTATGAGTTCAAGTGGCCCGGGTACAAGGATCTGGTGCTGAAGCCTCCACTCATTCCTGAAAATTAAAAAAAAAAAAAAAACACTTCATATTTTAAGAATTAATGGGTTTTTTCTTTTATATTTGCACTTTTTCCAATATTTTCTTTTACAAGTAGCCCCTCCCGGGTTGAATTGCCTGGTCCAATCAGTAGTACGGTGATTGGAGACTTGTTAAGAAGGAGGCTCACGGGGTTGTGTTTTTGGGGGTGTCTTGCATACACCATGATTTTAAAGGAGCTCTTAATCCCCTGCAAAATGACCTTGGCCAAATCTCCTACCTCTCATAGCTTGCCCGAATCTCTTTTGACTCATTCCTGCACTTTCGCCCACTCATCTTCTCTTTTACCTCATTGCAAGCTCGTGGTCTTGCCCAACTCATCCTCACTTGGATAGATATCTGAGTTATGTCTGAGCTTGGCACAATAAAGGAGATGTCCAGACAGTGATTGAATGCTTTGTGACAACTTGAATGGGTTTAGGTCATTATGTTTTGTTTCTATTTGTACTCCATAGATCCAAACAGCAAAAAAAATTGCTTTACACCTCATTCTATAACAATGGTTTTACGTTTGTGCCAATGAAATTATGCTTGACCTTAGAAAAATGAAGGTTTTACAAAGTAGCCATTATCATAACACATGATCCAAACTGGCAGTAATGCATTGTGATAAGGGTGGATGATCAACATTTTTATTATGATCGTGTAGTTGGAAGCTTCAATGATTTAGAGTTAATGTTCTAGTTAAGATGAACATACATTTTATGTTCTTAAGAAATGTTCGTCATTTTATTTTATTTTTTGATTTTGATTTCTTTGCCAGACATGGATCGAAGAAATCATCTTTAATACCCCACATTGCTAACCAAACATGGAATGGCAAGCCTGATTCCAGCAGCCCCAAGGAATCCTTTAAAGTGAGGATTCCTCTTCCATTACCAAATGTGCCCCAGGACAAGTCACAGTTAGAGTAATATATGACGAAACTGAACTGCATTAACCAACTACTGGGTGCTCCCCCATCCAAACTTGTTCTTCAGCTGTGCATTTCATGTGCCCTTGTCTCCTATTTGAAACGAAACCTCACAAGTTTTGTTTTTCCTGATCGGTGTAATTTCTTGCCCAACTCATTCTTCAGTTGTTGGCAAAAAATTGTATGTGCTAGGAATTGTGCTATTAAATAGAAATATAATTTCAGTGTCGAACATGTGTCTTGGTAAAAGCAATTTGAAGGACTCAAGACTTGACAACATCAGTTGAAGAAGATTGTATGGGTTATGCAAGTATCAGTCAGTTACAAGAAGATTGATAATTTTCCGGAAATCTTCACGGCATTGGTGCAAATCTATTGGGCAAATTTTGAAGCGAGAAACAATTGGTTTAAAGATTACTATCTGCAGGGTTTGACATCTTTTAGATTAGTTGTTCTAATAATGTATCCCAGCAAATAAAAAGTTGTAATTCTAGTCAAATTTTTTTTTTAAAGAATCAACAAGCGTAAGATCTTCTCATTTGGAATAGTTATACTTAGCTTGCCTTTGCATTGGGCCTAGTCGTTCAGAGTTTTTGAATTGATCACTCACATTGAGAGTGAATTTTGGCCCATCCCAAGTATTTTGTTATTGAATCAAAATTTCCAACTACTTTATCCTGTGTTAATGGGATCCTACCAATATGTATATCACTATACAGCTAATATCAGTATGCTTTGGGTCACAAAATGCAATAAATAGTAGAATAGTCGATCACCTCTGAGAAAACAAGAAATTGAGTTTTTTACATAACAAAATCTCCGATAATTGAGGAAGCCAAAGTTCGACCAGTAAGCCACTGGAATTCCAGATTCTTGAAAATTACAAATGCTTGCTGGGATTTGAGAACACCTGATTTTGGGAGAATGCTGGGATTCTTGATTTCCTACTTTTAAAAAGAAATTATGAGAGGAATTTTAGAGTTCTCGTGACAGTCAAATTTCTTGTAAGAAATTCTAATCAAGAAACAAGCGCGATAATATGGTTGGTGAAAAAGTAAAATTCATCCAGCCAACTCCTTATAGATAAGGCTTTAAAGATGATAATGATGTCTCCTTGTTTCAAACCCAAACAGATCCTATTCACATTATACGGCCTGTTTGTTTGCACAATAATGCATAGGAATTGAATATACAGGATTAATGCCATTGGTGATTAAAAATAAAGACAAAAGGTAAACTTTCAAAAATGAACATGAAAAAACATTTTAATGCATCATTTCCTATGCATTATGTGAACAAACAAGCTTATGTATTCTATGCATATGATCCAGAAAATTGGATCTGCCCTTTTATCTGCCATTAACTTACTCTCTACACCAAGCACAGTGAACGAGCTTTGATCAATACATGAGGTTGGCCCATAACCAAAAAAAAAAAAAAAAACACTACAGTTGGCAATCCTAGACTTCAAATCTGGAGAGAGCCAACCAGCCCAACGGCTTAGTGGTGGGTCTTTAGGTTCCTCAATTATCATTTAACATTTTGTTATGTCAGAATTTCAAGCAATACAATAATTTCCTTGATTTTTAAAAGTGGCCAACTGTTCTACGATTACATTTTATGACTTAAAATGGGATAAATGTTATAATTTATTATCTATCAAAGCTGGAAAACTCGTGACCCGGACTCGGCTTGTCTAATACAAAAAACTCGACTAAGATGGTGTCAATGCAGTAACTCGGGAGTCATGTTTTTTTCCTTAAATAGTTTAAAGATATTTATAAAAATAACCCATTACTTACAAAATATAAATGTACATTATTTACATATATTCACAATAGTCAATGCAAATTAATAAATTTATATGTGCAAGAAAAGTACTTTTAAAATAAAAAAATATTGCATATTACATCATTTGTTAGTCCAAATATACAATGTAAAAGATCAAATAATAGGTTCAAATTACATTTTGGTCAGCTTTTTAAATTTGCCTACTCCAAACCCCATTCATAATTAACTATAAATTAATTTTGATTATTTTATATCAGATTTACCTATCTATTTTAAAATACAAACAATTTATTAAAATGCGATAATCCGGCCAAGTCTCCCCTATTTTTTATTTGGTCCTTTGTTAAAATGTGATAACTTGGGAGAACCAAGAGTCAGCTCGGACTTGGGCCAGGCCTGGGACACTGTTTCTAAAGCTGGGCCAGGCCTGGATATGCCTTAGCTTGGCCCATGAATACCCTATTCTTTTCTTTTTTGAGTATGGAATTTTGTACCTAAGTGAGTCCCTTATATGTCACAGATTAGCACTAACTCCTTTTTTAGCTTTAAGCATGGGTTCTATATCTAAGTGTTGCGTTTTCTTATCAAATGGAGCTCATGTGTCCAATATGGTATCAATATATTTATGAACCCTGTATAATACTTTTCCTTGATTTTTAAAAGTTATTTCCATATTTGAATATTTTAACTGGGGCTTATAATTTACAATGGTTGTTTCAATCTATGTGAAGTTTTGGAATGACGACTCATTCCTGAGAATCAACGAATAATCTCAAAAATATTCAACCCAAAGATCATATGTTTCTTCTCAAGTAGAAAACAAACTACACTTCTCATTTAAGACAAGTGCTGCCAAAGATAAAAATCCAGAGATAAAAATGAAACAAAATACTATTCACTGAACAGCCATTTTCTCTATATGGTAAAACCAAAAGTATTTTAAAAGGATAACTGATATCCTCGCTTTGCAGTTAAGTACCCTTCCCTGGGGGAGCATAGTGCAGCATCTTTTGCCAGCATGGCCTATTTGTCTTTTGCATCCTCTTCCTTCATCTTTTTTTCCCACCTGCGTTTCTGAGAAGGAAAAAGTCCCCACCAAAAGAGAAAGAGTTATGGAAGATTCAAAAATTAAATTGATAGTTTTAAATTCCAACTGCATCAAAACATTTATGGAATGAATAATTGACTGGACTTCACAAAAATTCTGGAACATTGAGCCAAAATACTAAGCATTATGCAGATTTACACATTGCTACATAGCCAGCTCATCAGAGAACGAGAAACTTAGAAATGTTATGATGTAACATGTATGATAATAGCAGGTGAACATTTTCTTTCCTCAATAACTTGTGACAAACTTAGATGTGTTTAGCATTAACTATAAAGGCAGTATATTGTAAACTATACAAACTTAAATGTATGCCAATTCACAAGGCCTAGGCATATGTGAAGGGTATGGACTTTGGATTGATCAAATGGGTGGCCTCCAAAAAGTCCTATGCAATACAAGGACAAGATAATAGCAGGCTAGTGTGTGAACAACTTAGGTGTGTTCTGCATTAACGATAAAGGCAGTATGAAGCAAACTATCCAAATTGGGATCATAACAATTCATTATATATGTGTATAATCAATTTGGATACACAAAGCATATCCAAATTGGGGACACAGCAGTGAATTCATGTATAAATATGTTTTTAATATTTCTTTTTTCTCCTTCTGGACAAATCCCCATTTGGGGATTTAGAAGATAATTGCAAAACGTATCCATAGTTACTCCAAGAATGAGTGCCAGACTGCAATAGATGATTCATAGCTCTCAAACTTTTGAAGCCAATATTTGTAGTGAAAATCTTCAAAAAAACTGGTAATAGAAAATAATTAGAGTCACAAAGAGAAGAATCATGCATGGAGAAATATTTTCATGAAGATAAGAGGAATATCATATATCTTAAATCATTTCTTAGTGGGGATCTAGATGGAACCATCTCTTTCCTAGGAGTTAATTTACTAAGGTGAACAATCAGTAATCCTAAAGGAGAGATTCGTTTATCACCAATTGCGTGTATTTTACATTTAAACCTTCACTTATAGTCCCTTCGATGAAAAACGTTGCTTAGAAATCCTATTATTTCATTAAACATCAAACAAACAGGCCCTAAGTAGCATCATTGGTTAACTTCAACTTGACTAGCACTTACACCACTACAGCTACACAAATTCAGACATTCGTAATTCAGTCATTTTGGAACTTAACAGCTTCACACATTGGCACTCAGATTGAGATCATATGATTGATATGTCATATCTACAACAAAGGGGACTCTAAGCACATGATGAAGTGGGCAAGCAAGGCAATCCCATATCTAATTATTATAGAGATATTCCTTTCACTATTTACATACCATTACCACTCACTCCATAATTTCCTATAAATGATACAGAAGTATGCTTAGTTTACAAGTTCAAAGCTATCCCAATTATTCTTTTTGTTAGGCTAGTGGCTAACAAAGATTTTGTATTTTTCCTACCACCACACTATGCACGCATGGACATCCCAACTATATGAGTAATAATAGTTTGGGACTCGCATTCTAGGCATGAAGGTGCCCTTTGCACTAGATTGTGGGTCTTACTTCCCATGCACACAGACCACGGATAGAAGGGTTCAATTTCAATATGGGTTGCAGAAAGCCCTTCATAGATTACCCTTAACTAAATGAGTTTTAAACTGTTTATAAAGCACCTAAAAGCTCATCCCTAGTATGATTCAATCTAACAGTGTGTACAATTATCAGATCGGTGCCAAGCTAAGATGATGAATATCAACTCAAGGGGCCAGGTGCTTGGATTGACCGACCACAAGCATACCCCCATTGAAAAGATGAGAAATGGAAATGGGGTTTTGTTCAAAAATCAAATCCAGGTTCCCCAAAAGAAATTTGTATTCTTTAAGATCATCTAATCACAACTGAATTATTCCCATTTTATTCAGAATACTGACCTTGTAATCGAGCAACATCTCCGGCATTTTCTTCATCAACTCAGCAGTATTTGCCCTCCTAAGACCAAGAAAAAAAAAAAGGCAAAAGGTACCAAAACATCAAACCCTCAAACCATTCAAAGCCCCCCCAAAAATAAAAACAAATAGATAGAACGAACAAGATCGTGTGGGTGGGTCGTACTTCTCTGCAGAGATACGATCGCATTTATGGCCTTTCCTCTTGTTCCTCATCTCTTTCCTGGCCGGGTCGTAGGGCCAATCCCTAAAAACATTCATTCGTGACAAATGCATGTAAAAATCTCTCTAAAAATTGGAAATGGAAATAGAAAAAACAAAGAGGGATTAAAGAGAGAGAAGAAGAAGAAGGGACGTACTGTCCTGCGAGGAGGACCTCTTTGCGAAGGCGAGCGCGATGACGGCCGCTTAGGCCAAGGGGCTTCCAAGCGCCGAGATGCCAATAGCCCCAGACGCCTTTCGATAGCTCATCTTTGTACTTAGCCAGCTTCTCCTTCCATGGATACTGGTATTCTACCACTGCCTTCGTTACTGCGCTTTTCACTGCGTTCCCAGCCATCCCCACCTCTCTCCCTCTCTCTACTGCACTTGAGCTGAGCAGCCCTTCCTCTCCCTATATGATATGATTTTATTGAGGAGTGGTCGTGGCCCACTAATTCGCTTTGTGGTGGGGCCCACTGAATGATCTGATATAAATAGGCATGATTCGATGGGGGCGGAATTCTTTGTTGTGGGGGCTCACATTGCCTATATATTTTTTTATAAAATTGAATTTTGTACTTGGTTTATAGTCAAGAGTTTTTCTTCTCTTTTTTGAGGATTTAAAAAAAAAAACTAGATTAGGTAACCACTAGACTGATAATATGATTTTAAGTGACCTTACATCACATCAGTCATTTTATCCGAAAATGTGTTTTTTTTTATAACATTTTCTACTAACGTCCGTATCAACCTTTGTTTTATAACGTTAAGAGTCCCCTAACAACTCTGCGGTCCATCGCAACCTTCACAGAAATCTGAATCCCGACGGCAACAGAAACAGAAGAAGAAGATAGAAGATAAAAAAGTCATCTCAGCTATTTCTCCTTTCGATGTTGATTTGGTTTCTTTAATTGATCATTCCATTCCTAAAAACCCTAGAAATTATTGTTCTTGCTTCCCCAATCTCTCGTTTGAATCAATTAATCATATTGCCTTTTGTTTCTTGTCTCAGAGTCCAATCTTTTACATCTTGGTTGTGAAACTGATTTAAAATTATGGTTTATTTAAACTGTGGATTTGCAGTTTGAGGTTTTTGAAGAAGCAATGGAGCTTCTTGTTGGTGGTGATGGAGAAACGACTATTGAATCAAAGGAAGACGAAGATATTGAAGAAAGGATTGTGAGTGCACTTTAATGTTTTCTACCAAACAAAGGCATGTGACTTTAATAGTATTCAAGAGGTGAGAATGACCTATGAAGGGGAAGCAAGTCAAGTGTCATCGTTTTTTTGCCAAAAATAGGGAACAATGATGAGTTTTGTTTATTTTTAAGCGTACACCGCAGGGTTGTTAGGGTCTTTTAATCTTATAAAACAAAGGTCGATAAAGAAGTTGGTAGAAAGTGCTAAAAAAAAAAATATTTTCGAACAAAATGAGTAATCTGGTGCAAGGTCAGTTAAAATTATCTTTTCGATCCATTGGTCACCTAATTTATTTTTATTTTTTTATGTAAAATATCTTTTTTTTTTATTAGTTCAAATGGATTTGATGATGATCATGGCTAACTGAAGCAAGATTGCACAACAAATGGGAATTATTCTGCATTAGCAATTTTACATTACTGCCCAATTCATTTCTTTAAAAAAATAGAAAGAAACCAATTTGGAAAATTTTAAAATAGAACTCAAGTTTCTCTCATCAGGACAAATAGAAACTTTACATTTCATCGGATGTCCTATCTGAAATGCAATTGGAAAACTTAATTCCTATTTTGAAATGTAATTTTTTCTTTTTTTTGTTTTGTCCTCATTAGAAACCTGGACAGAACTCGAAGCTTATTTTGAAACTTTCCCATTCATTTTAATGCACTTCTCATCCAACCATCAACTATGCGAAAGTCCAAACAGGCCCGCAATGTTATGTTTTTAGTCTGGGGTTTCATAGCGCTAATGCGTGCCTTCGCTGCGGATTTCTGGCACTGCAGAATTGGGTTTGGGTGATATTTCATGTGGCCACTAAATCCATACCAACACAGGCAAATCTAGGGGAAATTTTGAACGCAATACTTGGGGGACCAAACCCATTCCTTATGTCATGGTCTAACCAACCCAACACTAATAAGTAAAACAAAGAGAGATGTTCTCACACGAGCAACAGAGGCAGTCCATCTCCGTGGGCCCCAATGGAAGCCCTTTCACACATCCCCATGATCATTTGGCACTCTTATCAAACCTTTTTTCTACTGTTGGATTAAATCTATGGTCAAAAGATAATTAAACTTACAGACAAGCTATTAAATGAAGGAGTGGGATAATCTGATTGGGCTCTCTTTTTTTTTTTTTTTTCACCCTTATCCGTAAGAGGCCTTTCTATGTAAACCCACCTGCTCGCAGAATAACATTCCCCCAACTTGGAAGCATCATTCCAAGCCCTAATTTACTACCTTGTCTTCATGTTAGTTTTGCATATTGAAATGCTCTTGGAGGGATACCGCTGGTTGGGTTTATTATTATTATTTTTACCACAGCCAAAAAAGACTGGGACCAAGAGAGAGCCCATATACATATAGTAAAAAAGCTCATTCAAGTGGGGAAGAGACCTGCACAAACCAGGAAAGCAACCCACACAAGCAAGAAGAGGTGATCTACTAGGATTCGAACCCCAGGGCAGCTAGGTAAGAACCGACACTCCTTACCAGGGGGTAAGGAGCCGTTCTTACCGATGGTTGGGTTCGGGTGAAGTTCAGGTGCATGCATAAATGACCGCCGGATAGAGATAACCGGCTTGCCAGGTTGCCTATCTGAGTTTGATGACCGATGCTTTTTAACCAATGAAGCCAGTTTGATCAACACATTACCATTGCCGATCAACAGGTAAGGGGGTGTATTTGCAAACTTTCCATGAAAGGGCATCTTTAATTGTTGGAAATAAGACGGACTCTTTGGAAAATTTCTGACAGATATCTTTGTAATGTTATAAAAGAGGGGTACTTTCCAGTTACTCATCATGTCTCCACGGAACATTTGTTGTGTAGGACATTCAAACATTGTGTTCAGGTCTACCCATCCCATCGGTGATGGAAGAAAACAGACTAAAAATAAAAGAAATGGTATAATTCAAGGTGTGCTGTCGAGTTTGTTTGGTTCTACCCACAACTCAAGCGCCCATATACAATATACAAGTCCCTAACTAACTAATAAAGCAACTGGAGATCAATTCCTGGTCATCCATGTGGAAAGAGAGATCCTTACCATTGATCCATCAGTGGGTTAAAATGACTCTGGGTTGAAGCGAACTGTCAATCAAAATCATCTTGGGGATACAAATGAAGTTACAGCTTGTGTGTAGAACTGCCAGAACTTTCACTTACAGTTGGTTGAAGCGAATCAGAAACATTTTCAGGATACAGATAAAGTTAGAGTATCTGTGTGTTGAACTGCACCTTGCTGCATTAAATATCGACCCCATTACTCCAAAGTTTCTAAAGCATGTGAAAACCTGTTGACACAAAAAACAAAAACAAATGAAATTTGTCACCGGCCTCTGGGTTGCTCAAGACATGACAAAGTGTAGGAACCAAGTTAGCCCAATCAAACTGGCTAGGTTAAAATACAATAAGCTCCCTATGCAGGAAACAGGCAACTATATGTTTTCTTAATTGTTACAATAATGGTTAGAGACTTCAAGTGACCTGTAGAGCAAAGTATTTTCATGCATACGTATCCATATGCTGCAGGCCTGCCGCATAAAACAAACTACTTTTGAGATGCATCTCTTTTTGTGATCCATTTGCTCACTTGAAAGCATCCCTCATAACAGCAGCTCACGTATTCGAACTGGCCTTTTTACTGCATTAGTGAAACCCTGCAACATTATAAAGAGAATCTTGTGAGGCTGTATGCTCTATGCTCCGGTGCCTTGGAGAGATGAAAAGGATTAACTACTAATAATTAGTTAAGTAGGACAATTGTATTTGAGGACTGCTCATATATGCAACTACTAGGAACAGCTGGATTAAGAAAAATTTATGGAGATGTCTCAACCATTCTTGTCTTGGAAAGTTAATCCATTGAGCCAACTTCAAGCCTTCAATGTAATGTTAGACCTTCCACTATTGGACCACTTGACCACTTCTCAGCAAGGTAAACAATTGAATCAAAATTGTAGCTGGCCTAAGCATAACCCATTTAGTTGAAGTGATTTTCAGGATTGAAGTGTCATACCAGTTGAGTGCAACTACCAGGTACACTACCATATCAAGATGCATTATATTTATGATAAAGGTTGACTCTCTGGATCAATCAACCATATGTGTTTCTCGTGTGGGGAAAGTCAGAACATGATAGTGTTAAGCATTTTTTCCTTTAGTTAAGATATCAGATACTACCATTCAAAACAAAATTATATCAGATACTATCCTGGTAGGTGGGGCACCTCCCATCACGGGAGTTTGGTCCTCAAATCAAGTCCATGAAGACTATTGGTTTTGGTCTTGCCTTAAAACAATAATGTAAATATGCAAAATCTTTATCAAACAACCCCCCTTTTCCCAGCAACCTCTGTTAAAAAACTCTGGTACTCATTGCATGTATAGGAGAATCTGAGCTTAATACCTCATTAAATTTAAATAGAAATGGGCGTGAATCCCTTTCCACCGTTGCTGGCTGCTGCAAGGAATCATTGTCATTCTGGGAACCTTTCTTGCTCAACTTTCTAAACCTGATTCAGAGAAATATAAGTTAAAAATTAAATAAATGGATTCTCGTGATTTTCATCCATATGAATTGTGCTGTAGTTTTATACATATCCCTCAAAATGGCCTTAAATATTGTGTGTGTTGTGCGTGTGTGCGCGCGCATGAGAGAGAGAGAGAGAGAGAGAGAGAGAGAGAGAGAGAGAGAGAGAGAGAGAGAGAGTCACCTATCAAAAAAACTAGAAGAGCCACTGGATGCTTTCTTTGCCTCTCCAGGGCCTTTTAGTTTCACGCCACATGGCGCAGCTAAATTTTTGGATCCATTTTCTTTCAGACCTGATGTGGACTTCAGATTCACAGTATTAGTTTGGACAGATGCAGTCATTGCTTTTGATTTTATAGAGAGTTCTTTAGTACTCTCTCCTCGCAGAAAAGGCTGGCCCTCACTATTGCTTCCATCATTTAAAATCCCTAATCTACCAATGCTCTCTTGCATAATTCTTTGCTTTTCAACCTGCATAATTGGTTTAATAGAGTGAGGCTAGTGGGAGAATTTAAGTGTAAAATCAAATGTAAATAATAATGGATTCTAAACACAGCAATGTTTGGGAATGGGGTTCAATCACAATATGCCATTAAACCAGTTTTTTTCAGAAAAAAAAAAAAATAACAGACAGGAATCACTCAAAAAAACTCAAATAGAGAACCATTTTCTATAAGGATGCTCATACACCAAAGCACAATGTACTTGTGATAGTATTTCTTTAAAAAAAAAAAAAAAAAATCAATGTGATTGTTTATAGTGTTGCACCTTGCAAGAAGGTTTGATGTTTGTCTCTTTCAGTTACCTATTTATGGTCGTTTCACAATTCAGTTTACTACATTTTAGGCTAAATTAGGATGAAGGCCATGTTTGCCTCCTTGTTTAAATGGGAGCAGAGAATCAGGATAAAGTTTTCTCCACTACCAAAATGGCAAGGAGCCAAGTAAGGCAAAAAATAGCAATTAGGTGGTTGTTCTCCAATTGGCATGAGAACAGGTATCATCTTCTTGTTATGTGTTATCTTATCTTCATTTTAAGCAAAAGTGCTATGAACAAAGGAGTCAGCAATCCATCTCATAGTTCTAATACTCAACCAATTGATTCAAGTCCCAAGTCAACTCAACTCGCCTCGCCAGGTTGTTGAGTCAAGCAAGTAGGGTCAACTCAACTCACCAGGTTGTTGAGTCAAGCAAGTAGGGCAAGTCTAATTACATTTGATTAAAAACTTCACCAAACATGGAAGAGTTACTTGAGTTGACAGGGTTTCAAGTGTCAGTTTGGGTTTCAAAACATCGGTTCAGATCCTTAACCTTACTGGTAAAAGAAAAAAAAAAGGTTTCAGTTAATACAATGAGAAAATTCATGACTCACCTCATGCACCAAGACCTGCTTCATGGCTAAAGAGAGCCCAGAATGTCCAGAACGATAACCCTATTATATGAACATAGAAATCAGTTGAGAATTGAGATTATGCAACAAATCTAGTCATGCCACGTGCTTTAAAAGGTGCAGTTAGCACTTCAACCTTATAGTTAACAAAGTCACCAATCGGGGGATCAAAGGAAAGCACTGGAGCATCAGAGGCTTCTTCGTGTCTCTGCATACTAGGTTGTGGTTCAAATTTCAAGTTCTTGTATGTTATTGAATAAGAAACCATAGTATCCACTAGTTGGGCCAGATCATCCTTCTCTCTTTCTGATAGTAAGTGCAATGCTACCTGCATAAAGACATCAAAATGTTGCACATTCATAGGAGAAGCAACAAATAGGCCGCAACCAGTTTCGAGTAAGATGATTTATTAAGATTATTAAGCACATAATAGAAATACTTAACATGCTACCTCCAGAACAGATACCATGGTATAAGAAAAGCACTGCAAGATTCAGTTTAGAAGATCTTTCTAGAAACAGCTTCTTACTTTTTCACCTTTTTACATGAACTCCCAGACCCCAAGCACACCATCTGCAAGGGTGGGTGTCATGGTGGAGGATGGGAGTCGAGCTGATGCTTGGTTGGGTGTGGATCCTTTGTTTTCTGCTTTTCCTAGGTCGTTTAGGGTTGTGGTCAATAAGCTAACTTCAACCAAAGAATGTCAAGTGACAATAATAGGAGTGCATAAAATGTGTCCTACCCTCCTAGAGGAGGACCATGTATTTATTTAATGCCCACAAAGTACAATTACAAGTTGATCAATGTCAGAACTGATTCAAGCCAAACTCCAAAAATCAGGTTACTTAGCAGTTAGAACACACCATTGTCACGTGACACTTAAAATTAAATCTAGACAGAAGGGAAATGTGAATTGCTTCTTGCCAACTAACGTTGACAAAAATATTTTGCATTAACTTTAGATTTTCTGCTGTGGGTAAACATTTTTTTTTTCTTTTTTTTTTTTTCTCATCAGTGCCTGAACAAGTTGCAGATTATGTGGAAAGAGAACAAGCATTATAGCTGCAATGGAGTGCAACAAGAAAAGGGTTCAATGGTAAGTCTGAATAATTTACCGGCCTTAGAGTCGGTGGTGAGAGAATATGCAATAATTGAGAAACAGAACATTCCACAAATGACTCAATAGAAAGATGCCTTGAAATAGATGGTGAGATTTTGTTATGCCAAAGCTTCAAAATGTCCTTCTTTTCCATTAATGTTGCTCGATATCTGAAAATTCATGTTGTAAATGTAATCGTGAATGATAATGATGGAACACAGGTTAAATGGTCAAATTTAAGTAAAACAAAAACAATAGATACCTATGAAAAGACTTTGGCCACTCAATATTAGGTTTTTCTACTTGTGCTATTAGGGAACGAATAGTTATCATTATAGAAGGTTGATAAACTGCAAACAAAGTCAAAAGTGAGAAGCATATGACCCATTATAATTGAATCTTCAATCTGTGAGAGAGAGAGGGGGGGGGGGGTGCGGGGGCGGGAATTACCAATAAGTGACATCTGTTGTGTCCTCATCATATACTGGACCAATGAATCAGAATCCCCAAGATTATTTAGGCACATGACCTTGATGTCCCCAGAAATAAAATAAAAAAAAGAAGTCAGAATGTCTTGCAAAAGTTTTCAAACTCACTAATTTAGAAGATTGATAAAATATTATAAAAAAGCAGTGTGAGGAGGTTTGAGACCCACAGTCTTTTGCATCATTGGATCATGGTAATGAAGCTGCAGAAAGTTTTCATGAATCCCGACCATTGTCAATTCAGAGTCACCACTGTATTTGTATTTCCAATGTTAGAAAGAAGATTGTCAACCCCTTGAAAATGTGTCGATGGAAATTAAAACCCATTTGGTTCTTTGTAAATAAAGAGGAGGTAACTCATGTATATAAGAACAGTTCATGGATAAAATGAGTTGCCCTCAGGTCATTTGTTTTGTGCCAAAATCAAGTACAAGTAACTAGAGTTATAACTTATAAGTAATCTGAGTGCATGGCAACCAAGTTTCAAGGATCCAAATGGGCTCTAAATGTTGACTTGAAAGTGGAAAACACTTACTACCGGTTAGATATGAGGGAGTATAGGAAGTCAAAATCCGTAGCTGAACTATTGCTTCCACTCGTGGACTTCCTTTCACGTTTTGCTTTTCTCTTTTGAAAAACCTGAAGGCCATAGAAAATCCTCAAGTTCAGAAACGAGCCACAAGTATCCAAGTAGGACAGGAAACATGGCTGAGATTGGCATTTTCAATACCTCCTTCCATACATCATAAACACTTTTTGATATGTCCTTTCGACCAACCACTTGAGATCCAACCTCCAACTGATCAACAGTGAAAAGAAAATGTTATTTAACTGAACAGGTAAAATTCCATATAGAAGTTTCATAATGAAGATAACGATGCATTTTAATAGCCTACCATGTTTAGGGTTTCTTTCTTCTTGTTGAGAAATTGAAGTGTGTTTAGGCATGAACGTATGTCGCATTCTGCAAAAATTGTCAAGGGAAGCTAAAGATCATAGGATACAATGTTTGAGTAATGTAAAACGATAGAATCCACTTTGATATCAAGAAAAACATAAAATCTTATTTTTTCCATTATCTAATGTAGAAGAAATACTTCGTAAAAACAATGCAGAATAGGTTGACAACATTTAGGCCACCTTTGGGACTGTCGCATCCGCGGAAACAGAAGTCAGTGGACTTCTGCTTTTCACGGACCGCTATGCCTTTCCTATAACTTAGGAAAGGCTTTTTCCCTAGAAGTGCAAGAAAGCAAGCAAACTTTTGTGCTTCTGCTCGAGGAAATTTGTTCGCACCAAATGACAGAACAGAGAGCTATGGAAAAAACAGAATAATTTGTGGTTCCTCTTCCTCAAAGAGGACGTTATACAAGCATGCCCTTAAAGTGAATTTTGACCGAAAGATAAGTCCATTCATCAAATTGGCATCAGAAATCTAAACTTCTTGTAAATATATTCATATGCGCATAAAAAAAAATTCTTTATAAAACAAAACTCACTCTGTAGGCACTAGTGCAATTTTGACAGTGTTCGAGTAAGACCAAAGTAAAACAACAAAAGGTAAGACAAAAAAATTACTCTTGTCAGGCGACTAAGTGAGTCTAGACTATATTAAATACAAAAACAGAACTTAAGGTGAGCCTAAACAATAATTGATTCTAAACCGAAATTAATCTAGGTGGTAAATGCAACTATAAATCCATAGATGAAATCCAAAAGAAAATAAAATTCAACTCATTCAATGACAGATGTAAATGCACCAAGCTAAAACATATGGGTTTGTTTAGTGTTCCTTTGGTTTCTTCCTGGGACTAGATCCTTTTTCTATCAAATGTTTGTTTATATACATACATGCATACATAACAGGCTATGCTCTGTTAAGAGGTACCTCTCATGGATTTGCAAGAGGTAACCCTTTTACCACTGCATGGGACACCCCATATACATATTCATACATGCATACATAACGGGCTATGCTCTGTTAAGAGGTACCTCGTATGGATTTGCAAGAGGTAACCGTTTTACCACTGCATGGGACACCCCATGAAAAATCCCACCCCCTCACACTCACTAACTCCCCATGAATTAGCACTCGGCCTAATTTGACATTAATCTGAATTATACTAGTGTCACATTAGGTTGAGTGCTAATTCATGGGGAGATCATGAGTGTGAGGGGGTTGAAGTTATCATGGGGAGTCTCATTTAGTGGTAAAAAGGTTACCTCTCACACAAATCCATGAGAGGTAACTCTTAGCAGAATATTACCCCATACATATATACTTACATATAAATGATCACTAGTGCCCCAACATAGTCGGAACAAGGCTTTGATGATTATGTTGAAATGATCACGGGTGATAGATGTAAATAATCAAGTGAGCTACATAGCACAAGATCTTATATGAGCTACAGCCAATGTGGAGCGCACCCGTGAACCGAACTCACTCACAACACCCACTACCCCCTGTCAAATGGCACCAGACATGATTTGACAATCATCCATACCGTATCCAATATTCCAATGTACATTTTTAAAGGTTTTTATCAGCTTTCACCATTGATCTTAGAGCCTCAATAGCTGTCATATGACAGCCAATCAAGCTAATATTTTGGTCCACCCCCACATCTTCCTTATCCAAGTAAAGCTTCCCATCCTCTTAACCATGATGATTGCCATCCACCCAAGTGGGCCCTGTAGCTACATCAAAAGGAAAATCTCTACTGCATGTGTCTCTGTGTGTGTGTGGAAGAGAGAGAGAGAGTGTGTTTTTGTGTGTATGATGACAAAATGCATGAGAGAGTACTTGCACATATCAAAGGTTTTTTTTTTAAGTAACAAAAATCCCATTAAACAAAAAGAGGCATAGCTATATAGTAGGGAATGAGTGCTTTACACAGTTAAATGAATGTGAGATTTCTGCATAATTATTTTTGCATTGCCTTGTCACTCGTGCAGTTTCTTTCAAGGATTCTTCTAGCAGGCCTACTGATTTATAGTTTTTTTTTCTGGAGAAGTCCCTCATCTCTGACTGATGCAAGAGTAATTTTTCTGTATCATGATATTGGAGAGCTATAATACCCTTCTGGTGGAAGATACTGTAGTAAGCTATAACTGTTTTCACAGCATCATTCCTCTTTTTTGGATAAATTCCACTGCCTTGTTATTTAAAGCAGAACCTCTCATGAACAAAAACAAAATCTAAGTTCCAAGAGGGCTGGTGCATAAGAGAATATCATCAAGATACACAAATGCACCAACAATCCATAAGAACCGGAATATGACAGGCTTTATCTTCTGAAACCAAAAGGATAACGATTCCTTGCATTTCATTCAATTGAGACATTACCATATATCATTAACTGTGATTCTGTGAAGGCTGAATCTCACAGCCAACAATCAAAGTTTAAAACATTTCAACTCGGTAGTAAAAATTTTTTAGTAAGGCTGAATCTCACAGCCAACAATAAAAATTTAAAACATTTCAACTAAGTAGTAAAAAAATTTTGCTAGAAGGCTCTAGCAAAATGCAGTTTGAAACACACGTGGATTGCGTAATCATTGATCTTAAGGATACTACAAAACAATCTATAATCTGGCAATATTAAAGTAATGTATAGAGCAAGCAAGGATGAAGGAAAAAGAAAGAATAGCAATTGAATCCCTTACTCACCAGTAAATTCAGCAAGTGAAGTAAGTGCAATAGCACTTGCCTTGAATCCTTCCTTGTTGCAAATATACTTCAGCCTAAATCAAGCATTTTAAATATATTAGCAGCATCTTGTAAAAGTCAAAGACATAAGGGAAACATAGACACTGGTAAAAAAAAAAAAGTTTATGGTAAAGGTAATACGTTCTTTGTTAAAGTTTAAAATAATCAAGAGACACAAAAAGCATAAAATCATTAACTATTCGTGTTTTCAAAATCAAATACCTGTTCACGACCCGACTTACTGTTGGCTGAACAAAAGTATGGACCCTACAAAATATTGTCAACGTAGGGTAATTGAATGTGATTCCAAGAACAAAAAAAGATGAGTGAAAAAGAGCTGATAGACTTATTTTGATATAAAACTAGATTTATTATAATATAAAACTAAGTTGAAAAAAAAAAGTATACCAAACACTTTATAAGATCCAACCAAGCACTCACTTGGCTACTTGGCGCAGTGGCCTCAAAGCAGGAGCAAAAAGATCATTGCAAATGCAAATAACCTGCATTTCAAACAAATTATTAATCAAAACAGCAGGAATAAAAGTTATTGAATTACAATGCGCAACTATTTTTTTTCCTACTGGTCTAGATAGTGTTGAAGCTTTAGGTCCCTTCCTTGATGAAAGCTTCCCTGGTTTTGCCTCTTGAGCATTGCTTTCCTTTCCAATTAAAGATTTTTTGTCAGCGGCCACCTGCATGAAAATATGCGCCTCCTTCTTAATTTTATGATATGCACGGTTCAACATGGATATAGTTTCTACATGCATTATAAAAGAAGCTAAAAGGCAACCTTCAAATTTCAATGTTTTGCATCAATGAAATAAGAAACTTGAAAAACCGCAACCCATAATTACACCCTCAAAATCCTCTCAACCCATCATTTCATAATTAGATCTCTTCTCCCAAAATACTTACCAAAATATTCAAATTTTAGTATATATGCGACCCTATTGGACAAAGCCTCTCGACCTGGGATTTGAACTAACTTATCAGAATTCAGATATAGACATGTTCAAACATGAAAAATAAAAATATATATTGGCTTTCTTTGCGTCGCGACTCACACTCACACCGCCACTAGTGCATGATAAGCGTACATAAAGACTGGTGTGTTATTCACACATCACAATTGTTTGATAAGCTTACATTCTATCACTGGTCCACGTAAACAGATATTCCTGAGAAAGAAAGATATAGTAACAGAAAGGGGAAAATATAGCAACTTTAAAATAGAAAACACAAATGTTTGCATTGCATACCAGTAAGAAGATTCTAGAAACATTAACTCAGCAGTCAAAGAATAAGAAGAATAATCACGTACCAACTTCAGGATTGCCTCCACGGCGCCCTTTCCTTCACCTAGAGCTCCATCGATTTCATCAATAACCTACAAAGAACTAATCAAGTTTCAATTCAAATCAACAAGAAAATTACCATAGGAATCTCGGAATTAAACCTACCAAACACTTAGGCTTTCCATCAGCCATGACAGAGTTCATCTGTACCACATCAAGGATTTTGGATTCAATGGTTGATGATGACCGATCATCACTAGCATTTATCTGCACGTAATAGAAAATCTCAATCAGTGTTTAATGGAATCAAGGATAAAAATGGCGGTTGTGGAGGGCGCAGCGGTCAGTGGCCAAAACGCTATATAGCGGGCAATACATAGCGGTGTGAGTTTTTTAATTGTTAACAAAATTTTGAATCTTGTGTAGCAACCAATCTTGTGTTTTTTTAGTGGTTTGGAACCATATAAGGGTATAGACAACCATAGGAAAGGCTACTGAGGAGAAGAAATAGAAGAGAAAAAAAAACAGTTATAAATTAAAATTACTTGGCTCTACTAGGTTTTAGACTGTAGCGCCGCTATTTTCAAAATAGCATCGCGGCCTCAACCGCTACAAGCGTAGCGGCTGCTATTTTAAACCATGAATGGAATTCAAAATAAAACCAAATGCTAACCATACAGTGGAGGGGCCTAGCATAGTTCGTATTTATAAATACAAAAGACTGGGTTGAGAAAAATATAAGATAGTCACAGGAAATACACATTTATGAGGAAATAAGACCCAGATGAAACGTAATAAGAATCTTGATAGAAAGAGTTCCTACATATGTTCATGGAAAGATGTTTATTGTAACACTATCAAAATATTGTTCATAAGGACTTCTAAACAATGAAACCACTTCTCCATATATTAAATGCAAGAGGCAGCTAGAAAACAAAAACTATGTAGCAGAATGAGGATTGTATACTAAAAGCTGTGTTGTAACCAGAAGCTATAAATGTATTCTGATTTATGAGAGAAATTTTAAGAATCTTTCTTAATTCCTTTCCATAAGAGAGGTAGACTAGAATTGGAGGTATTCTTCTGGATGATCATCTGGCAGTTGAGTTCATTTTTTTATGTCCAGCAGGGATCAAAGATTCTAATGGCGTAGAATTGTTGGCAATTAGAGATACAGCAACAATCTATGTGGACTCTTCTTCAGGCCATTCTATCATGGAAAGTGGCTCAACTAACACCACTACTTGGGTCGCAGAGGGTGTTAAGGCCTTCAGGGTTCTTAAAAGTCATGCCATTTCAAAAATTCTAGACCGTTTTTAATCCTTAGAGGTGAATTTCTGTCATGCGCTTTTAAGCACCAATGAGAGAGATGACTTTTTGCCAGACAGGATTGGTTTGACCATTTTAAACCCTATTACACGTGAAAATACTAATGAGAAAGCTTGTTTTGGCCAGACAGGGGATTAATCTTGTAATGTTTCTTTTGTTCTTTTTTCTTTTATTTTGTTTTCTTTATATCCCTCATATACTTTGATTTCCATGGTATGCTGCTTTTTTTCTGAAATGGCAACTGATTAAAAAAATCAAAACATTATCAAAATAAGGCAAGAATACAACCTGAAAAGGGCTAAACTATGCTGCACATCCGGATAATATATATATATATATATATAAAAGTTCAAAGCAACATAAACTAGAACGTATAACAGGGTGGTGGTCCAAACCTCCATAGCACGATAGCCACAATGCTTGGCAGCTACATGTGCAAGCGTAGTCTTCCCAAGTCCAGGTGGACCACAAAGTAATAGAACCTGCAGAAAGATAGGAATTACACTGCGCAATCACCTCGAACTATGATAATCAATTCAATAGAACTCACAGATTTTATTACCAGTTAGATATAAAAGCTTATATCTCGAACCGTTAAAAAATCTGAAGCATATAAAATGGTTCTGTTAAAAGAAAGAAGGTAAAGGAACATAACAGCAAACAGCAGGAGGAATCAAAATCTTACTGACTACACATGCCTTTCACATATCTCATTCCAGTTTCCAATGCACAAATTCCAAAACCGAAGATGGAAGCCCTACTAGTAAATAGGTAAATATGAAATCAAATAAAAACTCCAAAACTAGTGACCAAGGCCAAAGTTAGGCATGACAGACAGGAAACCTAAAAGCAGCTCCTAAGAGAACCATCTCTAATAAACCGTGGAGCTGTTATCATCAAATTCAATCATATTATCCACTTAATACGTCCCAGGACCATCAGGAAGCAGAGTCCAGTTTATTTTGAAGCATCAGCTAGAAATACACATCAGAATTTGCATGATTTTTTAGTCACCTGAGCAGCTCATCAACCTGGCGAAATAGAAAGAAAAACTGACATAGAAGGCAGAGACACATTGGACTGAATATTTAGGTGGCTTGAGAGTTCTGATATAATCCAAAGGTACTTGATCATCAGTGTATTTTATATCCTGAACTAGGGAAATAGAAAGAAAAGAGTATCCAAGGGTCATGACCAACCTTCTGCTCTGGCGGATTATTACACAGGGATTTTTTGTTCCAAGATTCAGAAATGCCTTTTAGACTCCCATCTCCTTGACTGAAACCATTTGACTGCCTGGAAAATTGGCTACCCAAGGAGGTACTTCTATTCTTGCTAAAGTAACTTTTACCATCAGCGAACTTTTGATGCTGTGCAATGGAATGTCGTCTCAGAGAAAATAAAACATCATCAGTTGTGGCTCTAATTTGTGATCCAAATACACAAGAATCCCATTGTTTCAGCCATAAGAGCACCTGCAGACAGAGATGATCAAGCTTTGCCTTTTGAGAAACAAAGACATCGTACGGGCCAGAATCAAAACAATTCATAGATTCCTGATAGAAAGACTGTATGGAATACCTCTCGATTTGTTTGCTCATCACTAAGAAGCTCAGTAAAGGAGTTCGGGGCATATTTATCCACCCAAAGTTGTTCACTGGCAACAGGGATGTTTGAATGAACCGATTCACTGACAGCCTCAGAGCTAACTTGCAAAGTCTGCACCATCATAATATCCTGGCTTAGCCATAATGTAGCACATAGTAAAAACGAAAACATATATGTTTTAGAATAAACGGTGGTCCAACAGGTTAAACTGCTATTTTTAGCTTTTTCCAGGTTTGACTGATTTTGACCTTTTCTATCAGGACCCCACATTCCATAAACTAGATCGGTGAAGCTGTGGTGGTGATGATTTCAGTGACCATTCTGGTCCAGTTTTTAAAACACTGATTCTAGAAACCAATATCAATCATGAAGTCCAAGAGAAACGTATCCCTTTTTTGTCAAATTAAGAAGGGAAAATGGATAGAGAATGGAGCTTCTGGTAAGAATTACAATTAATGCTAATGATCGAGATCGTGAAGAGGAATGTTCTCCCATGTGAAAGGTTACGGATGTAATATTTATGACATGGCATAAGAATATACAGAGAGTCATATGCCATATTGTTGGAACAAGAAGGCCAAAATATGCCTTCTATAGCACCATTTAAAGTAGGTGGAAGAGAACAAAGCGTGCTTTGGTTAGGCAGACCCTTTTCCACAGACAAGATAGAGGGTTCAAACTTCTAACTCTGATCCACTCCTTGATAACCTTACTACACACCTGCAAGCCAGTGACAGCCAACTAAAATAATAATCAGGCAAGCTCTCTCACAGAACATGCTAATTCTTTTTTAGCTATATTCTAGAACTCAACTGAAGGTCAAAAAAATGTGCACGTGACTAACAGTAATTAAATAACCAACACAAAAGGCAGAAAAGGATGACCGATATAGCATGAGCCACAGATGATAAAAGGAAACAACAAAGATAAAAATAAAATAAAAACTTTTGAGAAGTTCGCTCTTCATCTCTGAACAAGATTCTGTACAACTTTTTATCTCCATTAAACATCAAGGACCTTTCTGTTAGCATTGAATTGAATTCCTGGGAATTCGTGATATAATTGGTTCCAAAATATGGATTATTAAGGAGGTGAGCGGTGAAGGATATAAGATGGAGATGAAGATAGGACACTCACTTTCCTAGTAACTTGATTTACTAGGGTGACAGCTGGGTGTTTATTTCCCATCTCCCCCGAATTCATATTCCATTAAAGAGGAGATTATTTGATGACGATCTATGGATCTTCCCCTTTGTTTCTTGAATTTTGCCTACTTCTAGGATTTAGGAAAACATTTCCTAGGAATTCATTCCTTGAAAAAGACAGGCCCTAAATTGATTAGTCTGAAAAAGAAAAAAAAAAGATACCTTCGCGAATGCTTCTTGTTCCACTCTTTCTATTAGGACATTGATGGGTTCAGAGAGAAGACCTGCACATTACATAAGTGACAGAAATAAGCTATTGAGAAAATGTTATGCAGGTAACAAGGAAACATGCAACCAAAATTCATTTAACATATTGTGCATGGGTACATTCCAATCCACAGAAGGCACTGCAGCACTTAAAGTAAGACTACTGTCTAATGTCAATACTGAAATGGTAGGCAGGTATGGATTTCAGTCGATTTCACTGCAACCTTATATAACTTACAGAGTGCAAAGATCAACACGAGTAACCTAACTAGCAGACTATGTGAGAAACCAGCATGGACATACTAGACTGCAGCAGGCCAGAAGGAAAGATAACATTAGATTTTGCTTTCCATGACATACAGCAATATCCACCACCAAGTCTGTGATACTTATTTGAATTCAGACAGTCCCCCAGTATAACAATGTTAAGAAAATTGTGATATCTAAACAAAACATTGCGATAACAGGGAATTCAATTCCATGATTGTCCATCTCCCCTTGATTTGTATGGATCAATCGATGGATATTTATGGATATTCACCTTTCTTTGTTCAACCTTAGCTACTCTCACGAATACATTTCTTGGAATTCAACTTCATGCAAACAAAAGGGCCCTAAAACAAACCACCTTGGATTTCATGAGTTCATCGAAATCTTACTAAGAAAATGGAATCAAGATATCAGAATGAGAATACCATTAAGGGGGCGCTCAACATGCAACCTCTTCCCATCATTCTCCATCTCCCACCGGCTCATTTTAGCATAGACCCGATCGCCGCCAGGACCAGTAACCGAAATACATTCGCCGTCGATCTCCGATGCAAATCGCGAAAGCACCTTCTCCTCAACGGCTACTGGGGCCACCACTTCATCCGCCGGCACCGCATCAATGACTGGATCCAGAGCAGGATTCTCCGGCTGCGGCGGCGGCGAATAACGCAACCAGTCCTCATCGGCTTCAGCTTCTGGAGACTTTCTGCTCCGCTTCTCGTCCGATCCCTTTGGAGAAGCGGCATCGTCGTCGTCGTCGTCGTTTGAGCGTGCCCTCTTCTTGCAGGTCTGGTTCTCTGCAACAACTATGAGATCTGAGAGATGAAGACTGAAATGAGAATGGAGAGATAATAGAAGAATGAGAAAGGGATTGGAGGTGGAAATTGCCTGGGATTTTGGCGGAAGGTTCTGGAAGATGATCTTCTTCTTCTTCTTCTTCGAATGGGGGATAGAAATCTAAATCTGGTTCTTGGTCGAGAAGAGCATTGGATTCTAGCCATTCGAGTTCATCGGGAAGGGGAATGTCGGTTTCCATGTCCATGTTCTGCAACGGCGACGGATGCGATAGTGGAAGAGAGAGAGGTTCGACGACGACTTGGGAGGGAAAATGGCGGGTTCATCTGGGGAGGCGGGTGGGTCTGGGTTTTTTTGGCGGGAAAAGAAGGCAGAGGGAGGGGCATTGTGAGTGGGTCCCTCTACCAACTACGTGGCATTTTGTTGGCAGGTTCAGTTACTGGTGAGAATCAAAAATCTTCTTTAATAAAAGTAGGGATGTTTTAGATGATTTAATTGGAAAAATACGCCCGTGTTTTTGGATGTGTTGTAGAGTGAAGTTAGTTAAAACCTCAATTTTTCATATAAAAAATGAAAATTGCCAAATAAAAAATATACAATTTCAGAATTTCCTCTATCTTTTTCTAGAAAAGTCAAAAAAAGAATTTGAAATCATTCATTCAAATCCACGTTTGGTGAAAGGAAAAAAAATCTGCAATGAAAAAAAATAATGATAAATAACTCTTAGTTATTTTCATCTCAAATTCATTACCAAAAGCCTTTCATATCTTATATCATAAATCACAATCTCCAATTTAACCCACCCTATATCTTGAAATATGACAAACATAAACTTCTCGAACTTGGAAAAATATTTTTGAAAGTTTCAACATAGTCTTACCTTGATGAGAGCGTATTTCTAAATTTTTTTCAACCTATTGGATACCTATTAATTAAATTCATATTTATATATATTCTTCAGTCACGTTTGTGTACATGCCACTTGCATTTAATCTTTCCCAATAATTTTTTTTTTTTTTTGTTCATAGCCAGAACTCAAATTTTATTAAGATTCAGCAACACTAATCATCGGTACAGTGAAAAATTAACCTAGCATCGGATCTATCCAAATCTCCAAGTAAATTTAAATTTTAGTAAGAATTTTTCAATTCACTTGCAACTTCACTAACCTAAGCAGTCTATTAGAACCAAGCAATTTATAAGTACTTGGAGTAGTCTTAAACAATTCTTGAAAATTTTCCTTAAACCAATTTTTGTTAATTTTATTTTATATTTGTTAATTTCAATTGTTCCTAATACATCAGAACCGTTCCAAAAGAACCATATAAGAACCATTATGCCTTGTTTAAATTTAGGACAATTGTTTTAAAACAGGCACTTCATCAGCCATGCACATTCATATTAAACATTCTCATCACTGGTAAATTTAATTTACCATAACCATTAGTCTATGTCAAAAGTGACAGATAATATATTTTTTTATTAAATGAAAGAGCATTAATTACCAAATAAACCCAACCCCACAAAATAATTGGTACAAAATGAACCCAACCCTACAATATTTACAAATATAGAAACAATAATCTTTTTTTTTTAATGAGTCTTCTGAAGGTGTTTGAGTGCTTCTGAAGCCAATGACTCAATCATAGATGGGATCTCTTGGTGCTAATGAAGTTGCTTCTAAAACAATAATGATGATTGTTGTAATAAATATCATTTTATGTCCAAGGAAAGCCCCGTTTGTATCTGTTGTTACTAAATCAGCCAAATAGCCATCCGCGAGTCACAAACCTGTAGTTTCTCATGTTTGAAAATCCTTGGATAATTTTTTACTGCAAAGAAAAAAAAAAGGATATAGACTGATGTGAGAGAATGCAATGAGAAAATGATTAATAGAACTGCCAAATAAGTCACCAGAGAGAAAAAAAAAAAAAAAAAACATTGAGGTTATCTGCACACACTATCTATAGAAGAGAAATATTATGGTCAGCAACTCTTCAACCGAATATGAAAGCTGGTACCTTCTTTATATCAAAATTAGATTGATTTATAGGGAACATGTATACAATGAAAGAAAATATGTATTCTTCCTAAGAATTATTTGTCCATGCATTAAGTGATAATATATGTATGATACAGTGTCAATGGAAAGAGGAGATTAATTTCTAAGATTCCATCATGTGAAGAGAAAATTTTTCATTACTTCCTTTGTGTAAACCCAAACAATAGCAAGAGGAGATTGATACACAACTAATCGTGACGTCAATGGTGAATACAAACAATAGTCATCATGTTTCTAGCAATACAATACTCAAGGAAACGGCCTCTTTGCGGCAGACAGGGTCGGCACTGACCTTATATAGTGTAAATAAGGTCGGCGCCGATGATGTGCCAAATAGGTTAAAAAATTAAGAATTCGGCCCAAGTGCTTTAATTGGTGCACCACCATCTAAAGTGTTTGATTGAGTCATACGTGCGCATTAAGTGTTTTTTATGATTAAATCCTCTAAAAAAAACTGTAGAAAAGAAAAGAAAGAAAAATAAATGAAGTGAGAAGCAATTGCTCCCAATATCCACATCTAAGTACAGACAGCTATTTAAGCATGGTTTAAAATCTCGATCGATACCAGTTCATATCGGCCGATATGAATCGGTATCGATCAAAACCGCGATGATATTTTACTACGATACTGAGTCAGGCTGATATGGTCAAAATATCCCCAAAATATTGGTTCATCTCGGCCGATATGATCAAAATATCGGTTTTACCGATATCTCACCGATATCTCGGCCGATATTTTCAAAATATCGGCCGAGATGGACTGCAATGGAATAATTGTAAACAAAAAGTAATTTTTTGTAACTTTTTCCTTATTCTCCAATTTTCTTCTCCTCTCCCCTCATCTCCTTAGAGGAACTATGTCTCCATAACTCATTCTCTCATATTTTCCAAATTCCAAAACTATTTTTTGAAGAAATCATTTTATTTAGCAAGAGAAAATCAAGTACTTAGCTACCTTATTTTTACTATTATGTGTTTTTTATTTTTTATTTTTAGATAAAGCATAAAAATAAATGAAAAGATCATTTGCATGTCATTTTTTGGTTTGTGCTGTGTTCTTCACTTAGATCTACACACTTTTATGCTAGATATACTTATAAATATGATTTTGGATGTAGAAAAATGGTGCTTTTTAAATCTTCTACTTTTTAAAAAAAAATTTGTTAGAGTATTTATGCTACTCAATAGTAAATACTAATAGCTTATTAATAGTGTATAGATAATTTTTATATTATCTTTGTTTTCTTATATTTTACACTAATAAATTGATTATGAGCATCAATAATGGTTGCATTATATGAAATACTGGAGAAGACAGCGAATTGCGATACAGACAGGGCTCATAAGTTAAGGTGACCGAGATTTCTATTTATTGTTGTTACTAATGGAAAAAAATATTGTTTTCCACAATTTTCTAATATTCTGGATTTTTTGGATATTTTTGAGATTTTTTTTTTATTAAAAAAAAAATTCACACCGCGACGACAGTTACGAACCGATATCCGCGACCGATATCGATATCATATCGGTTTTTCGGCTCGGCCGAGACCACGATCGATACCGCGATTTTAAACCATGTATTTAAGCCATAAATTGTCAAAAGTAAGAATAAGCCAGTATTCTTGTCTAAAAGGGTTGTGCTTTCCCCACTTTTGAATTCAATATTACAAATGTTGGCACAAGAAATTAAATATTCGCTCAGTTCTCAATCAATAAATTTAGAAAAACAAAAATTTTGGGTTCCCCAGCTAAGGAGGCTAGGACCCAATATTGAGAGAGCCCCGCATGTTTGGTAAGGAAGTCCACTAAGCGGGAAGAAAGCCCGACACACCTAGGAAGGAAGTCCGCATATACACATGCATGAATATAGGAGGGAGGTGGGGATTGAGAGCCCCTGACTTCCCTAATAAGAACCCAACTCCTTACCACTGGGGTAAGGAGCGGTTCTTAACTAAAAACACTTGATGTAAGTTACAAGCTAAAAGTTCAGCCAAAATATATACAACCTAAGGCAAATGTGAAGTATGCTATCAAAAATAAATTGCCAAACAATTGTAATGTAACTAACAAACAAAAATGCAGCGGATATAAAAGTAGGAATGCTGTCCGAGAAACAGTGTCCGAGAAATAGACCACCACCAGTCCACGTTTTAGTTCTTAGAGTCGGTATTTAGCACTAAAATTTCCAAAAAGTCACAGGGACATTTTAATCTAGGACATAATTACTTCAATACAAGAATAAGGGGAAGTAACCACACCCATTAAATAGAAAGAAAGCAACAAAACAAACATTCAAAGTTCCACTGGGCACAATAAATAAGCAATGGAAACACACAACAAAGATGGAAAATGGAGAATGAACGAACGAAAACTAAAGAAAACCAAAACCAAGAAGGTTTATAACTCCTATAACTGAGATTGGAAATCTATCTTAACAGAAACTGATAGAATACAGAACAAAATCAGAAGCTGCCAACCTCTACCAGCATTCATGGTCCTTCAGCAGCAAGCTGAATGCATGCAGCTGCAAGTACCACAATAATAGAAGCGGAAACGATATGGACGATTAAAACTATAAAGAGAATGTAGATAAGTGTTTTGTGGTTTATTTGTATGTTCTGATAAAAATATATTAAATACTGTTAGGTCAATAAGTAATCTTCTCTTTACGTCATGCGTTTGGAAGGGGGCAAATGCATGATCTTTGTCTGAAAGAAGCAAACATCAACAAAGAAACATTTAAATCATTTCTAGAAAGACACCAGTGAACCTATTATGTCTTAGTTAGCACCAAGAAGAAAGAGTCCTCGACAATATAAAATGAAATCATTCTCATCCTATTAACAGACTCTTGATAGAAAGAACAGTAACAATATAGTCCATAAAAAGAAAAGTTGTATTAGGAGCCCATACTTGAGAAAAAGAAAGGAGAATAAGATGAAAAAATATTCATAAACAGAAAACAAAAGGCAGAATAAAGAAAAATAAACATTAATTCTTCTCCAGAAGCCCAGCAAACCCACCTACTTCACTGTTGAGGCAGCTGAGAAGTTGCGAATGGACTTCCATTTAAGGATTCAGCTGCACCTTCAATTTCAACAGTCATACACAAGCAATTACTATAAGTCAAATTGGATGTCTTGCTGCTAGCTTTGATGATGGAATGTTATTATCAATATAAACTCCAATTTCTTGAGATAATGTAGGCAACAGTTTCTCTCCATTGCATAATCACTTTTTCCTTCTCTTGACTTTAACAGTAACTACAAATACAGGAATAGCATTACGTGCTTATTCTAAACATTTTGCCCGATCTGAAAAAATCAATCATGCTTGCAACAATAATTGAAGTAGCCGAGGTGGTCTAACCGTAGCAAAATTTAGATGACAATTTGATCAAATGAGAGGGCGATAAGATAACTCAGATGGCTATAAAGTAATCATCACAGCTGAACACTTGAACTCATTCACCAAATTAGAGTCAATCAAATATCTACCAAGCTGGCATGTGATATGCTTATCGCCTTCATAGAAGGTGATCAAGCCTTTAAGAAGTAAATCATCAAGACCTTTTCACTCTAGTCATGAAGTAAAATCTCCATAGCATGGCTACTGAAAGATTTGCCTCCATGTTTTCAAGAGAATGGAACTTGCTACAATAAAAGATCCCCCAACAGTCCAGCACATCTGAATATTACCTGACAAAGATAAAATTTGTGACCAGAAATCTCTATAAATAATGAAGCAGTTGATCTCCATAATACTACGGAAGGAATTTATCAACATTTTGAGGTTCTTCTTCATAAACTTCAAGTTTCCTTCGAGATTTGAGAGTGATAATTTTTTATCAGGCAATGTTGAGCTGGATTATTTTGATGGGCTGGGTTTCCATCTTAGTTGAAGATTTTATTAGACTCTGATTGTTTGAGTTTAAACATTTGGTTTAACAGGGCAGGCGTTTTAAAAGCAACTGAATGTTCTGCATAAAAAAGAACGCCAATGGTTACCATTCAAAAAAAAGAAAAGAAAAGGACAAAAAGGAATGCTAAGGGCTTTTTTGGCCACTTTATTAGTAGAGTCGAGTAGAGTAAAGTCAGTCACACCAGAAGTATTTTATTTCCCATTTTCTACCATATTCTTCATGAAAAAGTTAAAAAGCAACAATTAAAAGACAAAAAAACTCCATCTCCCAATAAAAAAGTCAAAAAGATTCCATTACAAATAACTAAAAATAAAATACCATCATAACCCACTTATATTTTATTATTTCTTTAAAATAACCTTTACTCCACATCAATCTACAAGTAAATCCCCCAAACAGGCCCTAATGGTCTAGGGCATATTCAATCCCTTGCTCATATATATATGTTTCCATTATAACTAAATCTGATCACATCAGTAAACTTGGTGTGACTCTTAACATCGGCAGGCCACGTATTCAAACAAATCTGAGCCTTTTGCCTGTCCACATATAATGGTAGCCTACAAAACCTGGAAATTAAGAGAAATTCATCATTTTGCAGTATCCACTAAAGAGATCATCTCTTCATAAATAAAGTAAGAACATTGACATTCCACGGTCCATCCTGTTAATACTCACTTTCATCGTACGGTGAAAATCCAAACAAAATGCCAGGAGGGAAAATTTTCACCTCACATCACGGCTAGAATCTTGCAAAGGGGTCTAATAAGCCCACTTTCTATTCCAAGAATTCATTGTCTATTGTATTTATTCTAATTATCTCCATAGTTTTGAAAGGGAACAAAGAGGAAATATACAATCATATTCTCAAATCTCAAAAAAGCCCAGAGAACAAAGGTGCCGGAAACAAGAAATATCATAAAATAACCAACCATGCAAAGATAATTACGAATCCATAACAACTTAAGAACAGCCAGTTTCTTAAATATCAATACGTTAAAGAGTAACAGATTTCTATCCCCTCCAGAAAACTATAGATATTCACTCCCAAATACAGAACTTGGGAATATATTTGTTTGGATCAATGCATGGTTACTTCTTTTTTACCCTAAATAATTTAGAATAAATTAATCATCGATTTCTAAACTCTCATCACGTACAATTTGCATCATAACACATATAGAATGAAATCTCTAAATCGCAATAAGAGACAGATGGATAGATACTAAAAGCTTAAAATTTATTACATTCAATTGTCTTGTACTTTCTCTTCCTCTTCAGGAGGCTCAGTCTAAAACACTGACCTTCTCATACACCTCCCTGGCAATTGCCTCTTCCATCACCTCCTCTGGGTTCACCACTCCACCATTGTCAAGAAAAATATTCAACAGATTTTTTGAAAACCCGCTAACCAGTAGCACCCCCTTCTCTCTCCCTGCCACAGGAGGCATTTTAAAAAAAAATTTAAAATTCCAAAACACAATCTCCGTCACGGATGACCCGTAACCCTTTTCCTCATACTTCCTCTGGATAGCATGATAATCCGTCTCCCACGAATTCTTCGATGCCTCGCCAAACGGATTATCAGTGAATACAAACACCCTCTTCACCATCTTCTTCTCCTCCAATTTTGAAGCAACAGCAACATCAAGGATTCTATCAAACACCTTCTGGAAATCAATGTTCATCCCCCATTCCATCCTCTTAATGAATTCGACCTTCTCCTGCAATGTCTTCCCCTGAATTCTATACAACTGTGGGTCTTCGCTGAAGTTTATGACATTCCCTCTCCATGGCTCTTCACTCAGTTCAGAAGCCAAGAGCCCAAGGGCCACACAGACCTCCATAGGTGTCCCATCCATGCTCCCAGAGACATCACAGACAGAGAGACAGCTAGTCAGTTTTCCCGTTTTGGACAAATGCTCAACCATTCCCTTCCATTTCCACTCCCTGATCTCGTCCGTGTAATTGCATTGAAGAAATGAGAGGATATTTTGTGGAAGCACGCGTTCCGGAACCTTGACCGCATGAGAGAATCCCCTCTGTTGGAGCAGAGGAAGGAGATTCGTCAGCCTCTCGCGGACTATGTAAGAGTAATGCGCTTTATCCATCTGGGCATACGAGGGATCCGACTCCCGCGGAAAAACCCGCTTAGCAATGCTCTCACACAGCAGAGTGGAGTATTCCAACAATGAATCTAGAGACGGGATCCAAAATGCCGCGTACCCAATGTTCCTAAACTCGCACAAATCCAAGAACCCAATATCGGTTTTCAGTGACTCGACGAGGAAATCAGAGATGCTGTCATACAGGATCCTGTAATTCGAGTCGGAATTGTACCTCTCCACGAACCTCCTCGCCAACTCGGGCCTGAGTCGCTCTTTCTCTGCCATAATCCGTTCCAATGCTCTTTGTCGCAGGTATGAGTAATCTTTCCCCAGCAACTCATTCTCCTCTTTTTCGATTTCCAAAACATCTGGGGGGGCTACTTCACGGAAGAGGATGTCGAGGAGATTATTCATGTAGTCGACGTCGACTTGGGCAAACCACCTCACGTTCAAAGCCAGGGTTTTTGGGTGGTTTTGGTGGAGCCAGAAAACCACCGGGTAGAAGACTTCCTCGTCAAAAGAGAGGACCGCCCACTTCCGATGGAGGATGAGCTTGAGGGTGGTGAGAGGGTTGTGGGCCCAAGCACGCCGTAGCAGCTCCCTCACCGTCTCCGGTGGGGTGTATTGCAGCATGTTGAAGAAATCCAGACAGGTTTCCCGAAGATTGGAAGTACGGAGAGACGCTTTCCATGGGCCACATCAGTGGTTTTGGTTTTGGAACCGCCGCCTCCTCCTCTTCCTCTAGGACTAGGTTGTTATTATTAATTTTAAAGAGGGCAGTCATTGCATCTATGAAAGGGGAGAGTAGGGAAGGTGGTTTTCTGGATGGTGCAGGACTAGGGAGAGGGTAGATTTCCGGCGGGCCGAGAAAGATAGGAGGAGAAGGCATTGTGTATTTAGATGTTGTTGCCAGGATTCGCCTTGTGATAGATCGGAATGGAGAAAGGAAATCCATGTTCAGGGTGATGATGCAGCGGGACTTCGTGATGCAGTTGTTGGTGATTTTTGATGATCATAGGGATGATCATAGGGCGCCAGGTGGACCCCACGGCTTGCCTCACAAATTGTTGGGCATCTAACCTGAACAAATCTATTCATTTGGACTCCCCTTACTCTTGTAATAAGATTTAGCTCAACACCAACTTTTGTTGGCCATTTTTTATCTTTAATCGTGATATCTTAGATTTGATGCATTGTTATAAGTTGATTTATATCTTCATTTTAAGAAAAAAAATTGTAAAAGAAGTCAAAATCGATTTCAAAATAGGATCCCAGTCATCTAATAGGAACTACATCCGAGTCCTCCTACTGTAAATGAGTTTTGAAGCAATAAAACAAGCTCCGCGTCATAATTAGATCAGAAACCAAAACCATCATTTAGAAACGATTTTGGCTCCCGGTCCAATATGGTTCTTCCCAGGAACCGACTCATTTACATCCTGCTATGAATATTCTACATATTAGCTCATAGGCCCCACTAAGATATATGTTCATCCATGGGGGAGCGTTGATGTAAATGTCTCCTTTAATTATAGGCAGAGGGAAGACAACAAATCAACCCCACTAAATTATTCTTGCCCTTGATTTAGCCTTAAAGTTTATTCTCTTTATAGCCACATATTTATCTTTGAGATTTAATCCAGCGATGAGTGAATGCTCAATGAGTGTAAATTGGTTTTCGTGCTAGATCATGGTACGACAGAACCATCCAATGGGTTGCACTCATCAAAGGGGGGCCCAAAACATAGTTATAATCACTTTCTCTCTCCTCTCGTAAGCTCTTAATCGGAATGAACTAGTGCCACTCGATACCTTTTCTATTGATTTTCATCATCATTGTCAAAATCTTGTCATGAATTTATCTAAATCATTCGAAATTTTGCTCTAATTGAGTAGGTCCCCCACTGGACTAAACACGTACAAAACATGTGGTTTGCTTGTGATTCACTGTCTATATCATTTTGTATTTCAAGGGCATGCTTAATTCACGGTTAATGTAAATGAAGGACTATCCCATCTCGATTATAATGAAAAACTAACAAAAACATGCACGTGCTTAGCATGGGCAATCTAATTCATAATAAAAACATACAAAAATCTTAATTTCTTTATTAAATATCCAAAATGTGATACTGCCTGTAAAATTTATGTTGGAAAGAAAAAAGTTCATAAAAAGATCATGAATAATGGTAATATTTTAATGAAAAGCAACAATGCTTCTAAAAGAGGAAAGTGAAAAAAGAAAAACAGTTACAAACGAAAAAATAAATCCACAAAGAGCAAGCTTAGTAGAAGTGTCCGATATAAATTTTGATGAACACGTGATGTGGGGAGCAAATCCATGCCTTATGCCAAGGAATGAACATCGATAGGGTAACATTGGCACTTTTTTTTTTTCATTCTTTATTGAGAACCCCACTAAATGTTTTCATGTACTCTTGCATCTTTTATTTATCATTTGCTAGCAGCAAGGAGTCTATGATGAAATAATAGCACAAGTCAAAATTGCGGTACCGGCCCGGACAAAAGAGCGATATCATATCGGTATTTGTTGCGATTATTGGTCCGTCGTGGTCCTCGTAATGTGAAATATTTTTTTTATCCAAAAAATCTAGAATATTTGAAAATGCTGAAAAATAATATTTTTTTCTATTAGTAACAACAAAAAATCAAAATATATATCACTTTAAGTTATGAGTCTGGTCTGTGTCGCTAACTCACTATCTTATTATGGTGAAATCCTAAAAAAATCATTATTATAATTCAAATATTAAAAAGTCCAAAAATAAAATAATTAGAAAACCCCAAAATCATTTGTATGAGTAGATATATCATCTACACACTATTAATAAGCCATTAGTATTTAGAGTAGAATAAATACTCTAACAACAATTATTTTTAGAAAATTTAAAGATTTTAGGAAATAATTTTTAAAACACTAAATACATTGATCTAGCATAAAAGTATGTAGATCAATCATTTACACACCATACAATGATTATGAATCATTAAAAAAAATATTTATAGTGAAATCTCTAAAAAATGATATATTATAATTCAAATATTAAAAAATACGAAAATAAAAGAATTAAAAAAAATCCAAAATCACGTGTATGAATAGATCTATCATCTACACACTATTAATAAGTCATTAATATTTAGTGTCATAAATATGCCAACAATTATTTTTTTTGAAGTAGAATATTAAAAAAAAATTCTATACCCAAAATCATATATATGAGTAAATCTAGTATGAAAGTGTGTAGACCTAAAAGAAGAATACAACTCAAACCCAAAAATGACATGCCAATGATCTAGTATGAAAGTGTGTAGACCTAAAAAAAGAATACAACTCAAACCCAAAAATGACATGCCAATGATCTTTTCATTCATTTATATGCTTTATCTAAAAAAAATAAAAAATACATAATTGTAAAAATAAGGGAGTTGAGTTGATTTTCTCTTACCAAATAAAATGATTTCTCGGAAGAATAGGGGTGAAAATATGGAAGAGAATGAGCAAAGGAGAGGGTGCTCTAAGGAGATGAGGGGAAAGGAAGAAGATGAGGAAATAAGGGAAACGAAAAAAAAAAAGGATTTATTCCATTCGGCCGATATTTTGAAAATATTGGAACAGCCGAAAACTATTCCTAACAAAAATATGATGGTTTTTATCGCTACAAAAACAGGTATTCCAAAATGATTGAAACGGATCAAAACAATTCCAAAAAAAAAAATCTGGAACGATTTATAACACTTACAAAAATTCCTACAACCGTTCCAAATACTGATTTATGGAACGGTTTATAACACTTCCAAACGTTTATGAAACCGTTCCAAATTCAAACTTCTGGGTCTAAGTTAGAACTGTAATTGATTTTCAGGAAGGGTTTGAAACCGTTTCATAACCATTCTATAACCGTTCCAAATTTTGATATTGGGACAGTTTACTAAGTGTTCCAATACTATTAAGGATGGTTTTGGACCATCCTTAATTTAATTATTATTTTAAAAAATGCTTTGGTGATTTTTTTATTTACCACAAAATGCATTTTTTTAAATCACAAAAAAAAAAAAAAAAATTGAAATCCATAAATTGTGGCATTCGATTTCTATACACATCCACATCACATATCATTTAGTTGGTTTACAAAATTTAAAATTAGATTCAATAGACTAGCCTGAATTCAAATGTACAATTTACAATATTTAGAAATACATACATATACAACAAAAATACATTAGAGTTGGGAAGGGGTAAAAGAGCAACAATCCGGATGTGGTCGGTTTTATAATGTAGATTCGGATTCCCATCACCAAGAGTCGAGAGAGATCTAGACCCCGGGAACCTCAATGCGGTGTCATTTTCGTCTTTGTTTGAGAACCCGGTACTCAACGAATCATCCCAAAACGTCTGCCCTTGGCTTTGCCTATGATCCAATCCAAAACCATCAAATAAGTCATTGTCCATAGGCAGTTGCAATGCTAACCTTCTGGTTGGAGCCAAATTGAATGACTCTTTGTGATGACACGGAAATAACACATGTCGTCTGCAAAATTGGTGCAAATGAGGAGTAGAGATGTCATTAAAGCAAATGTAGTAAGTAATGTGAAGGAGAATCAATTTTTAGAACCAAGGCATGTCTTCCCTTCCCTTCCAGTGGCTGCTTGAATCAATTTTTAGAACCAAGGCATTCAGAGAAATAGTTGGTGTTGCTCAACCATGGGCCATGGTATAGAGAATAGGGGAAGCAGATGCCATACACATCCCAAGATGATGATAAGTTCACAAAATTGTAGTTTTCATTCATCATTTCATATGCATTTGTGGACTTAATTAGATTAATTGCATAGAATTACACTTAATTTCATGATTTCATGCATTTAAGCATTAAAGTTGGAATCTTAGTCAAATTTGGTCAAAATTGATTACATTGCATGACTTTTGTGAAATTAGGGATTTTCATCTCATTCATCGCCCCAAAATTAGTTCTTTTGGCTTTGCTAATGCATACCTGCTAATTTTGACACAACATGTTATTTGTGGAAAGTTGGGTGTTTTTGGCGCATTAAGTAGGCATGTAAGGTCCAATGCATAGTCCATCTAGATTCCTCATACTTGATTATTATTAACATTATTTAATTTTATTTATGTAGGAGAAATCAAGAGTGGAACCTGCATTGGTAAAATTTGAGAGAGATCAAATGCGGGACAACCTTCATGGTGGGCTTACATATCTTGACATCTTGGTGAAGTTGGAAAGATTGGAAATTCTCAAAGAGGAAAGAAGATGTTGACTTGCTAAATTTCGAAACTAAAATCAAGAAAGAGAGAGAAAATTAGAAACTTTGTAAGGGGAGTTGGCTAGTCAAAGTTGCAAGTGAGGAAGCAGGCCAACTATGGGAAGCGAATCAAATAAAAAGTTCAAGCATGCCTTAGACGTCCAACATGGGTCCCACACATCCCATTGCATGTCAAAAATAGAAGCTTCCATGTGTGCAAATTATTCCCGAATTTTTCAGGGGCAGCAAATTAAAATAACTATAACTCTCAAACCGCGTGTCGGATTGTGCAATCTACGTACCGTTGGAAAGGTCTTTTCGAGTAGATATTCGTGGAGCCCAAGATTGTGTCAATCGGAGCTATATTGAAGGAGATATGACATCAGGAAGTTGGTTGTTATAATTCTATGTGGGAATTGCAAAAAGTTTTCAAAATTGGCAACATGAGAGATGTTTAAGAAGTTCAATTTTCCAATACTTGGAGCCCAAGAGACCACACTTAGTAACAAATTCTTTCCAATTCCCTTCTTTCTTTTCTTCCTTTCTTGTTTTCCATTAGTGTTTTTTTTTTTTTTTTATATAATTTTGGTAGCCTTGGGCCATGTCCAAGGATTTATTTTGAAGAAGAATTTTTGTGAAGGAGAAGTTGTAAAGATGTAATTTTTAATGACAAATCAAGAAGCATTCTTTGCAATGGCGGGCTAATTTTCTTGATTAGAGCTATAGATGAAGGTAAGTAACTTCTTTTTATTTATTTAGTAATTCTAATTTGTGTTCCATGATTATGTGCTTAATGATTAATAGGCTTGTCTTCGTGCCTTAGTTAAATCTCCATTTTTTATTTCTAAAAATAAAAATTAGTTTTTGACTACTCATGCTTAAGTTTGATAGGCCCTGCTTAGGATTTAGATCTTTTGATGGTTTATACTTACTTTTGATGTGTAGTTCTTAAATTATTCTTATTCTTTTATGAGATGAAGGAAGTCTTGAGTTTTGAGTTTTTATGATTGAAAATGGATTTTAAAAGTTAGATTTTTCAAACTAAAAATATTGATTTGTCTTTGATTTGAAGTAAAAATTGGAATAAATTAGGATTACTTAATAAATAATTTGCGGATGCTTATTGGATTCCTATGCTCTAATCACTTTCATTAATTGGTAGTTTCTCATCTTTCTAAATTAGTTTCTTTCTTTTATTTCTAAATACTAAAAACTTTCCTTAATTGTTAGCTAATTAGTTTTCTTAAAAGTTTCTTAAATTAGCTCCTTGTGGGTTCGACCCGTTCTTGCCACTGTCTTACTTAGACACCCGTACACTTGTGGTATTTTATTATTGATATTGATCACATCAAATGACTCCAGAACTGTCTGGTGCAACAAAAACATAAGTAACTCCATCACACAAACATGAGCAATAGATGGTTAGTCTGACAAGCTTAAGTCTCAAGCATAAAAAAAAAAAAAAACTCGGATAACGATTTTGCAGTAGAGATTGATACAGGAGTCCATTCCAATGATTTTCATATATGCTGATTTTTTAATAATGATTATTGTGACATTTTGACTAACACACCCCTAAGAAAATATATTAAATTGGGGCATATTCTACAAATTTAATAGATGACTTGTACTGTTAAAGAAGATGTTCTCATTGTTTAATATCAATATCAATTGTTCAATCATATCTGGTAGGTGTTGCTGAACATTAACACGCTTTCTAAAACTTGTTATCAAAATGAAAGAGGTTTGGGCATATTGACCTACCCACATCAGACACACTTAAAATTCATTTGTATTAACTTCATTTTCAAAATTCAGTACATCTTAAAACCATACAAGGATGCAATAAAAATGTACTGCATAACAACATAATATATACATTACAAAACCAATAAGGTACAATGCAAAATCCAAATGATGAATAAGAATCAGATCATTAGGAGATGTCATACCGTTTGATTGGTTGATGGATCTAACATTATAGAATTAAGGCATCTAAGCATGCACCTTGTTCAAGTACACCTCGAGTCAATAATATAGTCAGCAATGCCTGCATGGATCAGAAACTTTCAATGTGCATGGCAACCAACATGCTATAAAAGAAGCACAGACTCCATCAAATATACTTCAGGTCATGAACTTCACAGCTCAACTGAAGAACCAAGGGCACGGTACAGGTGAAGTATTATACTATTATGTCAACTGACTGGCTGGATGATCTAAATGTCAAGACTAGGCCATGCTTATAAAGGATTTCTTAGACAAAATCTAACTTATGTGGTTTAATTAACATGATCACGTACAAGAAACTTGAAGAAAATTCAAATTCCCTGCTCTTAATCATATCCTTTATCTCAAACCATAAACTAGAAGCGGGGAGGCAACAATGAATCACAAGGTCCAAAACAAAGTTGTTCAGTTTCTTCCGAATGGCCTAAAAAATTGTAGACATTTATCGCCTTCTGTTGATGAGCCAAAGCGTTGCTCTCCTTGTTGAGCAAACAACATCCTTCTAGAACTCTAAGAGCAAGAGTGACATCAGAGTCTATTGCAGGACTAGTTATCTGCATAGGCTCCACACGAAATATACAATCCAGATTCAAAACAGGATCACTTTTTGATTGCCGCAGTGTGTTTTGAAATATAACAGGAACCACTGTTATAATGGATAAATTTCTCCTGCCAGCCAGATAAACCATGGGTAAAATTGATGGCTAGTACTGCCAAAGTAAGAGGGCATCTACCAAAAGATTCAGGGATATGAAAACATAATTTAAAACGGCAATTAGTTGAAACCTGAAAGAAGAATGCGTAACAATGTCACTGGTGTTCATCATCATTAAACATAAAAAGTATACCTCCTCCCTCTCTCATTGGAGTCATATATGGTGTATAGGAGTCGGTGATGGATGCATTGGCGTCTCACTTCCAATACCATAATGAGGTGTTTCACTGATAAAGTAAACCAAGAATAAGATAGTGTCAGAAGATGTTTAACTTACAAGCAAGAATCTGACAATAGCAAAAGTTACAATGCCTGACTGGAATGGAGTTGCAACAGACACAGTATCAGAAATCATATTGCGATTCACTGCACAATACCAGAAGATAATTTCTTTGATAGAGAGTTATAAAGCAAGATGGAAAAGAACGACAAAGAAAAAGTAGAGGACTTGCCCGTTACAACTTTCATTTGGGACTCCAATTCCACACGGACAGATTGACCATTAAAATCTATAACTTGACCATGGTATCCTTTAAAAGGACTCAAGCGAATTTTTATAGTACTTCCAACCAAAGAATCATGCCCCCTTCTACCTCTAAATCTTCCCCCAGCTGCATCAGAATTTTATACAGGATCATTACAATGATTCATAATAAAGAAAATAACAAACCACATCAGCTGAAAATGAAAAAATAACAAATTTTAAAGATGCTTTTGCATAGACACCCAATAAGAATCAAATTGACAACATCATACAATCTAATGGAGGTGATCCCCCTCACAAGTAGGCGGTCTTGAAGTTCCAAATCTTGAACCATCTGTACCCTGCACAAGTAATCAACTAGGAGTGAAGCAAGAAATGCCATATGTATGAAACACAAATAAGATCTTCCAGTGGAAGAAGGATTGAAATTACAGAACTCCAATGAAAAAAAGAATGTTAAGAGGCATACATTTCTATCGCTGCCGCCACGTGATCCGCCTTACAAGTACACATGACTGAGCTTAGCACAAATGTAACCTGCATGCTCTAGGTGATGGTGATCATAAATGAACAGAACTCTTCTATATATGTGTTCAACCGGACCCTGCTTGCCCTGTCAACAGAACTCTACCTTTGGCCTATTTTGCCAATCCTGTTAAGACCCACCAAACCATGGGTTTCCATCTTGTATTAATTGCCTTTCTCGAATTTCACAGTTTGCAATCTCGGTACCTCACCATTGACAGAACACCACAAGCTTTTAAATCTGAGCTCTGTAATTTGACAAGATCGAAAAGGGCCAATTGGCTAATACCTCGGCATCTACATAGTAAATTAAAGAGCTAAAGTAAGCTGATTTTGGCTCATCCTCTTCCACTTTACCTATTTACAATGCCTTCACGTGATACCATCATTTGTTTAACTATAGAAAAAACAACACTGCTCGAAACCACTGCCCCCTCATCCATTTCTTCCCATCCAAATACTCCAAAACATCAAACAATGAGAAAGAACAAAACCCATTTCATTAAACTCATCAAGAACACAACCGTTCCCATCTCAGAAGCCAGCAAAACACTCTAAAAACAAAAAAAAACAACAAAAAAAAAAAAAAAAAAAAACAAGAACCTACATCCTAAGACTACCTTTTACAAGTAAAAAGCTCTCTCTCTCTATATATATATATCATATCTAAAAATCAGTAACCCACATCCAAAAATTTGTTTTTAGGATATATGCATATACACACATCCAAAAAGTGTCTTTTACAAGAAAAGTGCTCTGCACAGATCCCATGTCAAGAAAAGACATTAAAACCAGATGAACTAACTCAAAGACAGTATTTGAAGCAATACCTTAACTTCATTGGGTTCCAATCAATTCAAGAGCAGTTCCTAGAAAGACCCATCACTGAACTAAAGTGTTTTGGAACATATTCAAAAGAAAAGAGAAAGGAAAACACTTACATGAACTTAGTCCCAATAGATTTACGCAGTTTCTCAAGGGTTTCCATGAAAAGCTCTGGACTGGCAGAAACTTCCTCATATGTAGCAAGTGAAGAAGGATAGATGTTGGTGCAAGCTTCCATCTCTGCTGGGGCAGGTGGTGGTGTTGTGGAAATACCTGTTGCAGAAGATAATGGAAAAAAGATGGCAGTGTTATGTCTTTCATCCAGTTTCATTGCATCCAAACGGATGTATTCTAATCAAATATCAAGGAATTAGTAAGAGAAGAAGAGATGAACATACCTAATGCAACCAAAATCACCTGTCTTTAGAGACCCATCAGTTCATTGGATCTAGATCATGAGTTGGTCCTTTGTGGGTTTTATTATTTTGCATTCTTATATGATCCTGGTTTAGCTTGACATAAAATAGGTCAGAATCTTATCCTCAAGATTTCTGACCTAACTTTTCATAATCCATTATCTAGATTCTAAATAGATTAAGGAATGAAACATTGAGCCTATCTGGTCCGCTGATGTATTAAAAAAGTTTGGATATATGGTTCAAAGATATAAAGCAGGATCATTGACATGAGATAAACCCTGACTAACACTAACCGAAGCAGGATCTTTCACATGGGATGAACCATGACCCACGAATTGGGGATCATCTAATCACCTTAACTCCTGATATAAAGCATCAAAGCCAAAATAAAAAAGCCTCACAAGATTGCAGAATCAATTTCATGATTACAAATAGCATTGAAAGTTCAGATATGGAAAAAAAAAGGGGCAACAAGAAGATTACCTTTCTGCTAAAGCTAAATTCAGACCATCGCAGTAGAGGAAGAGAAGGAAAAGACGATTCTGAAGAGTTGCTTTCACTGCTTTGGCAAGAAAGAAAAGAAGAATCTGGTAGAGGAACGAAATTTCCAAAAATCCTAAAAACAAAGACAATACAAAAAACAACCGAACGAAACTTCCAAAAACCCCCCAATCGCAAATGTATGAAGCAAAAATCAAAGATTCAGTTCCGATTAAGCAACCAAAACTCAATAAAACACAAACAAACTGAGGAAAACTGAAATCTAAGCCCAAAAAACGAGAACAAAACAATGGCTTGTATCTATAATGCCATCAGACTTGGTTTATTGTCATCACGGATTCATTGATATTCAATCACATGTTCCTGCTAGATTTGGATGACAATTTGGTTATTCTCAAGGAGTGCTAGGATATCCGAGCCATATTAGAGGTAATATTGGGAGCGCCTCCCCTAAGGATGCATCACATGCTTGGCGCTTCTTCTTAGCTTTCAACACCGGTGCTTCTTTTCAGCTACCCTAGTTTGGTGTCACTGTTTGTACTTCTGGATTTGCTCTATGGTATTTCTTGAGCAAAACCTCTATTCGTACTGCTCTTAGAGATGGTCCGTATATAACCGTGCAAAGTCTGACCCGGAGAACACTGGTTTAATTGATGCCGATCATCTGGGTTCCTACAAACACAATAACAGCGAATGGAAAATAGGCTTGTATGAAGATGGATCAGACCGTTGTGCATCATATGTACAGTATCAATTCGGTGTTGAAAATGTTCCTCTCGAACCTCGAGAATTAAGACGACCATGTCGTTAAGAACCGGTTGCTTTAAAGTCTGCCAGATCTTCGAAGTCTTCTGGCAAAGAAGCCATTCCTTCCTCCAGTGAAGAATGGAAAAAGAAGAGGAAGGGAGAAGAGATGTCATCAGCTACTGCATCAAAAAGGAGTAGCAAGGGAGTATCTCATCGGGGAATAAATAAGAGAAAGTCTTCTAGATCCTATGAAGTATTGTCGCCATCTGCAACTGATCCAATCGCTTTAGTGGATAGTACGGCCGCCATCAGCAACTGATCCAATCGCTTTAGTGGATTATTATGGTAAATGAAATTACCACTTTTCCTACTTTCTTTTCTTCTTATTCTGCACTCACACTGATATAATTCATCTTCTTCCTTTTGCACTCTTTTCTAGCCTCAGGAGATGAAAGGGAGAACTATATCGGAAATGTTTCCATTTTGCCAGAAGTAGATTGATTTCGTTGCCAAAGGTATTATAAGATATTCTTCATAACATCTTCTTGTAGGACTATTGCTATGGCTAATTGACTCATAATATGTACAGAGGTCATTCCAGAGGTTTCACATCCTGCTTCTGTTCCTGGTGGGGAGAATTAGAGCGTCTCTCGACCACAAAGAGATATGACAGCCACATCCATTTTTGTTTCTACAGTAAAAACATCAGTCAATATACAGATGCAGCCAGAGCCTTCTATTGATGAAGAATTGCACCACCCCAGGTCCACCGATCCTCGCACTGTGCCCCATTTTGACTAGCCTACAGTTTATGGTTTAGGCTAAACAGGGCCCACATGCTACATAACAAGCAATATCTGCAAATACAGTCAAAGTTAAGGATAGAGATCAATCACCAGATCATTCTCCTAACCATTCTCATTCTCAATCCTCAGCACGTGCAGCCAAAGATGACAGTCATTCAAGGATATCAGCCTTGTCATAATACAAATTATGGGATGACAAATATCCATCTTTTTTAGTATGTAATCGTTATACATATGTAATCACTAGTCTTTTTTAGTGTTTAATGTTTTGTGGTTTATTTTCATGTTCTGATGAAAAAAATATTAAATACTGTTAGGTCAATTTAAAATTTTTCTTTACATCATCCCTTTAGAAGGGGCCAATTGCATGATCTTTCTCTGAAAGAAGCTAGCATCTGCAAAGAAAATTTTACATCATTTCTATAAAGACATGAGAAAACCTAGTAGGCCTTATGTAGCACAAAGAAGAAAGAGTCCTAGATAATAAAAAATGACTTTCTTCTCATCCAGTTAACAGACACCCTGTAGAAACAAAAATAAAGAGTAGCACTGGTCCATATGAGAAATGTAATATTACGAGAGAATAAGATGGAAAAAAAAAATCCATAAACAGCAACCAAAAAAGCTGAATAAAGAAAAATAAGCTCCAACCCTTCTCCAAAAACCTAGCAAGCCCACCTACTTCCCTGTTGTTTGCGAAAGGGCTTCCATTGAGAATTCAGTTGCACCTTCAATTCCAACACTCATGCACAAGCTATTACTTTTAAGTCAAATTTGATGCTTGCTCTTAGCTTTGATGATGGAGCGTTATGCATAAAAACTTCATTTCTTGAGATAATGTAGGCAATAGCTTTTCTCCAGTGCATAATCACTTTTTTCCCTCTCTTTTTTAAATAATAAATATAAACAGGAGGACCATTACATGGCATATTCCAAACATTTTGCACAATATGAAAATATTCATCCTGCTTGCATCAATAACTGAAGTACCTGAGGAGGTCTAGGCGTAGGAAATTCACATAATAAATTGATCAAAATGAGAGGGTGATGAGAAAACTCGGATGGCAATTAAGAAAAAAAATCATCACAGTTAAACTCATTCACCAAATTAGAGCTGATCAGAGCTATACCAAGCTGGCATGTCATATGCTTGTCATCTTAGTAGAAGGTGACCAAGAATCAAATCGCCTTTATGATGTAAATCATCAAGACTTGCCGAGTCTAGGCCTGAAGTAATATTCATAGCATGGCTATTGAAAGAGGTGCCTCTATGTTTTCCAGAATGGAATCAACTACAATAAAATAGCACCTAACAGGCCAGCACACCTGAATTTTACCTGACAGATAAAATCTAAGACTAGAAATCACTATAAGTAATGGACCAGTTGATCTCCTTAATCAACAGTATAGATTTTTTTTTTTTTTTCACATGATGCAATATTAGTGATCTGACAATCCATAACTCACCTGCAGATCATCACTCCAAAGGATCTGGATTCCATCAGCAGGGCCTACTTCACATTAATCAAACTGCACGATAGAGGAAGGAGCCAAGGAGGATCTGATTCTCAACCACATTATTGAAACTATGTTATCGTTCATGCGGACCTAATTTCATCCAAACAGATTAAATTGAGCTGGTGCTAAAGAGTGAATTCCTCATTGAAGGCCTGTTTAGACCACTAGTGTTCCAAACCAGAATATTCATGAAGGGTTTTGCAAATTGTGGACCAATTTTCGAGGCTTGACGATGCTTGATGCCTATGGATCTCCAACAGCAGATTGATTCGTCTTCAGTTGGTGCGTATGAACATCCCTTGTATGATTTACATCAGAACATATATAGAATTGAGTCTCTAAAACTCAATAAGAGACACAGAGAACATCAGTAAACAGAAAAACTACATTTCCTATATATATATATATATATATAAATGTAACAACAGTAAGAATAGAACTGCAAACTTAAAATTTACTTAACAAATAGAAACTAAAAGCTTACAGTTTCATCCATTTAATTATCTTCTACCTTCCTTTCATCTACAGCTCAGTCAAAAACTCTAACCTTCTGATACTCCTCCCCGGCAATCGCCGCTTCCATCACCTCCTCTGGGCTCACCACTCCATCATTGTCAAGAAAAATATTCAACAGATCTTTTGTAAACCCCCTAAGCAGCGTCACACCCTTCTCTCTCCTTGGCATCAGACTTGACAACCGAGGAAACCTTGAATCCTTCAAATTCCAAAACACAATGTCCGGCACAGATGACCCATAACCCTTCTCCTTGTACTTCTTCTTGATCGAGGCATAATCCGCATCCCACGAATTTGCCGTTGCCTCATTGAAATCTAAATAGCAGAAGACAAACACCCTCTTCACTATCTTCTCCTCCTCCAACTTCGCAGCAACAGCAACATCAAGAATCCGATTGAATACCTTCAGGAAATCAGTCTTATACCCAAATCTCATTAACTCGATGGATTTGACCTTCTCCCGCAATGTCTCCCCTTGAATTCTATGTAGCTGCGGATCATGACTGAAACTGATGACATTCCCTCTCCATGGCTCTTCACTCAGCTCAGAAGTCAAGAGCCCGAGTGCTACCGAGACTCTCTGTCCTTTCTCATCCGTGCAAGGATAACAGATAGAGAGCATGTTACGCAGTTTCCCCTTCTTGGACAAATCCTCAACCATTCTCTTCCATTGCCACTCTCTGACCTTGTCAGTGTCAGGATCATGATATGCATCCTCGACATGAAATGAGATGATCTCATGTGGAAGCAGGCTTCTGCAGGTGAGGATCTCCCTTCGTCTCCTTACAGCATCAACAAACTCCCGAAACCTATATCTGTCATGCTTCTCAAAGAGCTTCTTGTATGTATTCATGGCGAGAGAGGGGACGCGTTCATAAGGAAGCTCACGCCACCTGTTAGAGCTCATGTACAACTCTGGCAATTTAAGAGATTTGCGCAGAGGAACAAGAATCTCCTTCCTCAGCCTGTCCCGGACTCTGTAGGAGTAATGCGCCTCCTCAATTTCAGAGTAGGAGGGGTCTGATTCCCGGGGGAAAACCCTCTTGGCGATTGTCTCGCAGAGCAAAGTAGAGCGGTCGAATGACGAATAGAGCGAAGGGGCACCACTTGGCAGCGAGCCCAATCTTCTTAAATTCGCCCGAATTCAAGAACCCTATATCCGATTTCAGAGATTTGGAGAAAAAATCAGAGATCTTGTCATGGAGGAATCTGTAATTGGAGTCGGAATAGTACCTTTCCAAGACCCTCTTAGCCATCTCGGCCCTCCGGTTCTTCCTCAATTCCCTTGCCTTCTCCATCTCTTCTTCCCGGGACCCAGTACGGACACTTTCCCGGTTCAATGCTTACCAGCGCCGGTTACTGTCTTTCCGGGCATCTAGGCCGGCGAGTAGACGGAAGAGGATCTCGGGAAGATCCTTCATGTAGCCGAATTGGGCAAACCGCCCCACGTTCAAAGCCAGGGTTTTAGGATGGTTTTGGTGGAGCCAGAAAACCACCTCGTAGAAGCCTTCCTTGTCGGATTTTCCGGCGTCTCCGACTCTCCTCAACTGGCAGATGAGCTTGAGGGTGGTGAGAGGGTCGTGTGCCCAAGCACCACGCAGTAGCTTCGTCAGTGTCTCCCGCGGGGTGTAAGGCATCGCGTAGAAGAAGAAATCCATACGGGGGTTTCCCGACGAGTGGAACAACTTCGGAGAGAGGTTTTCCGTGAACCTTGTAAGCTTCTTTAGTTCTTTAAAGAAGACATTCATTTCATCATCTCTGAAATGGGGGAGATGGTTTTGGGATGTTGTAGGACTAGGGAGAGGGTCTACCGGAGGCGGCATTGCGATATATTCTGAAGGAGAATAATAAGAGAAGATTTTTTTGGGATACTTGGATGCTGTTGAGAGGATTCGTCCTACGATCGATCGGAACGGAGAAAGATAATTCATGTTTTGGGATGTTCCAGTAGCGAGAGGGTGGATTTCCGGCGGGCTTCGGACGCTGCGAGGAGAGGAAGAGAGGGGTTTTAGAGATGGTTTTGGGAGGGAGATACAGAGAGGAAGTTGTGGAGGGTTTCTTCTTTCTTTTATTGTGCATGTAATAGATCATCCAAAAGCATACAATGGATAAAATAGAGGGAGTTTTTGCGGGATTTGAAATTGAATGCCATCTCACCGATACTGCTTGATGCAGTGTAATTTGCCACCACCACCTCGTCTTCTTTCTTTCGCTCCGTTGGTGTGCGTTCCAGTTATATCAGAGTATGGGTCCCGTGATGGTTGAAAAAGATCAAAATAAAAATAAACAAAAGTGTACTCTTTTGGGTCCCACCAAGGAGATTCTAATGATCCATCTAACACAGGATACAAAGATACTTCCGTTGCGAAAACCCCTCCTCGCTAGAGAGTTATTTCGGTCTACCGACATCTGACCGGAGTCAAACTAAATGAATGAAGCCATCATTCTCCTCTCACCTAAGCAGTTCGGTCCCGTTCGGTGGTTTCGGTTAACCGAACTCCATTTTTATGTGTTTTCGTATACTATTATTCGAACCGACAACGATCAGAACCTGCAATGACTTTGTTTGGATCATTTTAAATCCCAATCCCAATCTAAATACTTCCAAATCATTCAATATACTATTTTAAACACAAGTGAGCCTCTATTACTCATATGCATTACATCCCAACCATTCCACGTACCCAAATTTGAGAAGCCCATTTTAAGGAAAGCCATTTTAAGAAAACCCACTTAACATTATCCATCTAATTTAAAGAGAAGGCTTACTTGACATTAAAAAAAAAAATCATATAATTCAATCAATGAACCAATCAACATGCATATAACCAAATTGCTCATTATTTTCCTTAATTTGGTGCTTCCTTATCCAAATCTTCTCTTTGACTCAATTTTCTGTAAAATCCCCAAATTGCTAGCTCACTCTAAACCCTACAATGGTGCATCCAATGCACGAGAGCTAATTAGCATGCATGTAATGAAATTGGATCCCTACAAAAGTAAAATAAAGCATTACTTTGAGGCTTTCTTACCAATGAAAAGGATGGTGATGAACGGGATGAAGTTGGAGTTCTCCAAGCTCACATGCAAAGCTCATGGAACATCCTACAATGGTGAAGGGCTGAAATGCATTTCAGAAACCAAACATGCAACAGATTTAGGCTATTCTAGCTGATTGAAGGAAGGAGGAAGAGGATAAGAGGAGATGCCTGCCAATAGAACAATTGGAGTTTCAAAGGGAGAGGAAGGGAGTTGTAGTGGATGAATTAATGAAGAAGATGAATATGGAACTCTCTCTCACCCACATGCAAGGTCTCCAATGGTGATTGCTAGCAAGGAGAATGGAATGGGAGAAAGAAAATGGAAAGAAAATATTTCAGTTAAGAGGGGCAGAAGAGAATGACAGGATCCGTTGGGAATGACTCTTTAAAAGGGAAATTACATGGGTTTTGCATGCAAACCCAAAGAGAATAAGGTAATTTTGAAAAAGAGCCTTTGGCTGGAAAATGGGTTGGATGCACGAAATGCACTTTGAACACCATGATTCATGATTTTATGAAATTCAACGAATTTAACCTAAATAAGTCCAAAATTCTATATGAAATGATGACTGAGGGTCCGTTAGGTAACTCTAAAAATATGTCCGCAATTAAATTCTCTTTCTAACGAGCACAAGTTTGATGTGTTTTGGGGTTTCGACAGAAAAGTCCATTGTTTAGTCAAAGGGACCCAATTTATAATGAAATTGGACGACTGGAGGATTTCGGAACCTCAAATGAATGTGCTGCAAGAGGCAAAAGTTTTTGGAATTAAATCTAGTTTCTAAAAAATATAAATTTGGCATGGTTCAGAGGCCTTGGCGTTTTGGCTCAGATTTCAAGTGAAAAGACTGTTTTGCTCATGAGGTTAGAAAAATGATTTTCTAGGCTTGGAATGGGCACGAAGTGGGCACAAAAGTCATTGGAAATTATGAGATCAGTCAACTGATGTCAAACCGGGAGGTTTTTGAAAGTTATGAAGAGCCTCCCCAAGCTTACCACGAATTACACGTAGGACCCTACGTGTATCATGCTAGGTTCAATCGTTCGCAAAACTCCCCAAAGCTATGGAAAAGTTATTCTAACCCATAAACTAACTCGATTAAACTCTAATTCTACTTAGAGAGAACACAACTTAAATATCATTAATCACGGAAACTAGGAATCGGGGTCTTGATTCAACAATGTACAAAATCCATGCCTGCATTTTCTCAAGAAATTGAAGTTTCTATAGATGATGCTCCATCATCAAAGCTAAGAGCATGCACCCAATTTGACTTGAAAGTAATAGGTTCTGTAACTGAATTTTTTGAGTGTTGGAATTGAAGGTGCAACTGAATTTTCCTTGGAAATCCTTTCGCAATTTATCAGCTGAAAAAAACAGTGTGGGGGCGGGGACGAGTTTTCTTTATTCTGCATGTTATTTGCTGTTTATGAATAAATTCTTCATCTTATTCTCTTTTCTATTTTTTTTTCTTTCAAATATGAACTCCTCATACAACTTCTCTCGTGGTGACTATTGCTACCCTTCTTTATTTTTCCTTCTATTGAGAGTTTATTAATAGGATGAGAATGGATTCATTTTTATTTAGGACTCTTTTTTGTTGGTGCTAAATAAGCCATAATAGTTAGTTGGTGTCTTTATAGAAATGACGCAAATGTTTCCGTTCCAGATGTTGTTTCTTGGCAACCATCTCATTCTGTGCAAATGGATCCTAACCTGTGAAAGGTCAAGGGGTTGGCCCCTTCTAAAGGAATGACGTAAAGAGAAAGTACAATTGATCTAACAGTATATTTAATATGTTCTTATCAGAAGATGAAAATAAACTACAAACCACTTGTCTACACCCTCTTTGTAGGCTTCATCATTCTCATTGTTTCTGCTTCTCTTCCTATGGCACCTGCAATTGCATAGTTTCAGCTTTCTGCTGAAGGACGATGAATGGTGATAGAGGTAGGCAGCTTGTTATTTTGTTCTATAATCTACCGGTTTCTGGTGAGATGGATATCCAATCTCAGTTACAGCAGTTATAACCTCCTTGGTTTTCTTTTTCTTTAGGTTATTTTTTTGTGCATTCATTCTGCATTTTTCATTTGCTCGTTTAATGTGTTTATTCGAACTCTGGTAGTTTAAGATGATCAGCCACTTTGTGGGAGACGGATTATTGTGTGATATGGAGGAAGTACATGGAGAAGGGTTACAGATTATAGGTTCCAAAGATTGTGTTTTGGAATTTGAGGGACTCAATGGCAACTCTGGTGATGCACAGAGAAGGGGGTGACGCTTGTTTGTGGGTTTTCAATATAGTTGTCGATTGCGTTCCATTCCGGCCAAAATTGACCGAAACATTTCGGAATTGGCCTTGAACGGTATGGAATGACCCCCTAAAATTTTCAAGCCTAATTCTGGTCTATTCCGGTCGTTCTGGGCCTAATTCCGGTTCCAATTCTTGACCAATTTTGCCCCATTCCGACCAAGGTCTTATGCTTTCATTCAGATGTAGTTAAAATTAGAAAATGGTCAATTGTAGAGTGTTATTTAATTTAAGTGATGTAAGTATGGCATTCAACTATTGCTTTCAATTTTAAGTATTCTTTTATATTATTTTCATTATTCAATCACATCTTTTTCGGAACGAAATACCGAAATTGAACTGAATGCCGAAACATTTCACTACAAGGTAAAACCAGAACGGAAACCAGAACGGCAACCGGAACAAAATTGACAACTAAGGTTTTCAAAGGATCCGTTTAATGTTTTTATGGACAAGGATGGGGTTTTAAACCCAAATGATGTGATGGAATTGAACCCATCGAATGTGAGGGAATTAACGAAGGGTTTTTGACTGAGCAGAAGAGGAAGAGAAAGTACAAGACAATTAAATGTATGTGGTGTGATTTTAAATTCAATTCTTTAATATTGCAAGTGCACAATTGTCTGTGTTGAGACAGTGTCAATTACAAGTCGATCTCATAGGGAACACTACTAAGTTAAAATTTAAAATCTAATCTTTTTTTATCAATAATAATGACAAGAGAGATAATAAGAAACAATAATAAATTTGAGAAAATTCTAGATCTAAAGTGCAGAAATAAGATATGATAAAAAACAGATCAGAATATCATGAATCCATTAAGTAATCCCACCATCATTCTATGCAATTGATAAAATCAAATTTGTCCCAAAAATCCTTCAAATCATAAACAAATCAATGTTTCTGATTCGGATAATTTATCTATCAAAGAGCACAATTTCCCACAATTTATTTAAGGCAAAAATCTCCTTCACCTAATGAAATTATGAACTTAACTAAATATCACATATTAATCAAAGATAGATTATCAAAGAATTTCAATCTAAGAATAATCTATTAAGAAAACATACATGATTAAAGCATTGTTCAAATAAAAAAAATTATATAGCATAGGTTGTCAATGACAGAAGGTAGATTTATTATTATAATTAATACGCAAGAGACAAAAATATCATATAGATTAATGATAAGAAACACTTAACTTCATCTGATACTCTGATCCAGGGATCTACTCCTCCATTGCAAAAGATGTGATTTTCATTGAGAACTTCATAACAATTACAATCTTCTCTCATACTCTTCTAACCTAGTTTTGGAACAGGGCTCCAGAATACCCAAAAATAACTCTAATTCTATTAATTAGGAAAAGAAGAGAGAGAGAGAGGAGAGAGAGAATGTAGTGGAAGTTGAAGGGGGGGTGAGTATCTCCCGTATGCTTTCTTTTGGTTCCTTTTATAATTCCCGGTCATCTTACAGTTACATTGAATCTGGACACCTTCTCTGCAGATTTGGTTTATCTTCATTGATAAGGTATATCTCTTTATCCTTTTTGAATTTGAATGAGATGGAAGCTTCTGGAAACCTCTGGATGGTTTGGCTAATCTTCAGATGGGGTCCCACAAGGGATATGTGGCAATGGATTATCAACGGTATAGATTTTAGTGCAATCCCGTCTAAAAATGAATATGAAAATCTCCGGGCCCATAACTTTGTCGATTTAGCTCTGATTTGCACAATCTTGGGCTCCACGGACATCTACTCTGAATAAGCTTTCCAACAGTAGGTAAATTACATCGATCCATGGTCGGATTGAAAGTTATGGTCATTTGGAGATGAGTTATCCTGAGAAAAACGGGATTAACTTTTAAAATTTGATTTGCAATGAACTCTATCTCCGCACAACTTTCATTTTTGAAAGGATATCAGATGTGGATGATTCAAACTCTTCTTCTTTTATTCTAATCAAACTTTTACTCTTTGAATTATCCATTAATAGTTTCAAGTCTGCAACAACTGCGGACCCTGCCATGTGGGACATTTCATCTGCTTGAACAGTGGGCCCTATGAGAAGTCTTTTACTGTAGTTAGGACTCTTCAATTGACATGATGAGTAGACCCCTCATTTCATTGATTTGCACATGGCTTGTCTGTGGGGTCCACATGGTGAATTATTCAATTTACTTCTTTTTAAGCTTCAATTTAGCAATGTAGGGCCCATGATGACTATGTATGCTTGAAAGTGGTTCCGTGACAGAGGCCTGCAATTCTCATTTTTTGCACATTATAATTCAACACATCAAACACTAAAGAGCCCATATTGAAGTGGGACCCATTCGGATAGAGTTTTACTCCAACTGGGACTCTTCGAAGAAAAATTGCATAATGTTCTAAGTTAATGCAGAAAATATATGAAAAATATAAAAGTTCAGGTTTCTAGGTGAAAATGCATGAGATGATGGAATTAAATGAATAATGATGCAATTCACCAAATAAAACCCCTAATTCATCCTAAAATGATGCATAAATATGCAAATTCATGAACTTAACAGAGAATTTAAGAATTGTAATTTCTAACGTCAAGTGAGTTTTAGGTTTGGAGTCCTGTTCATATAATTCTTACATAAATTTTTTTCTTCTGCAAAACCCAATTTTTAGTTTTATTAATTGGTTCTCTTTTTGGCTCTTATTGAAATTTAGGGACTCTTTGTATATGTTTTGATTTGAATCATATATGATGGAAGGTTCCAACTTGGGTAGTAGTTTACTCCCAATTATTTACAATATCAACATGTTTACTTTTTTCCTCAAATGATCCTCAAATGATGAGAAATCAAAATGTTTACTTTAACCATTACAAAATCTAAGAATTTCTCTTAGGTTAAAACCTCATACAAACTGAATTCATCCATGTGTTGTGTACGCATGATCATTTGTTTTAGTCATTTTCTTGTCCATTGATCTGAACATGGTATAAAATATCGGCCAATACCGGTTCATATCGGCCGATATGAACCGGTATCGGCCCATACCGGTTCGATATTTTGGTGAGATATCGGTTTCGGTATCGCAGACCAAAATATCTCCAAAATATCGGTCCATCTTGGCCGATATTTTGAAAATATCGGTTTAATCGATATATCGGTCAATCTCGGTCAAAATATCGGCTGAGATGGAATAATTGTAAAAAAAATCCTAAAATTTTCACTTTTTTCCTCATTCTTCCCCCACATTCTTCCTCTCCCCTCATCTCCTTGGAGCAACCCCTCCTCCTTAGCTCATTCTCTTGCATATTTCCAATACTATTTCTTGAAGAATTCATTCTATTTTGGTAAGAAAATCAACATACTCCCTTATTTTAACTATTATATATTTTTTAACAATCCATACCGAATAAATGATGATGATGATGATATCGAGCTTGGGCGACACTCCACTTGGAATTAGGCTGTCATGCTCATCAATTTCTCTCTCTAGTCTCCCTTAATTTCAAGTAAACAATAAACCTTTTGATGTCCAAGTGCCTTTTGATTTATTCATCTCACTATCATGTTTCAGATTTTAATATTTTATCTTCATGGTCTTGGATTTCACAACTTATTTGATGATTGACTTAGTATCAAATAATACTTGATATGTTATCTTTATTTTGTTATATTTTACATTAATAAATTGATCTTGAGCCAAAATAATAGTTACATTATATAAAATACTGGAGAAGACAGCGAGTCAACGACATAGACAGGACTCATGACTTATAGTGACCGATATTTTGATTTATTGTTATTACTAAAGGGAAAAAATATTGTCTTCCAGCATTTTCTAATATTCTGGATTTTTTGGATATTTTTGTGAATTTTTTTGGATTAAAATAAAATTTCACACTGCGATGACCGCGACGGACCGATAACCGCGATCGATACCGATATGATATCGGTTTTTTGCCCCGGCCGATACCGCGACCGATACAGCGATTTTGAACCATGGATCTGAAGGTTCAGTTACGAGTGTTATTTACACCAACATGATCTTGATGACTGGACGAAGTCTATGCCTGAGTCCTGACAGCTGATGACAATGTGTTTCCTGGTGCTCCTTCTGATGCGTATTTTCCCGCAAGTATACGGTTGTCTCAAGTAATATAGACTATGGAAGTCCGAATATCGTTCCCACGAGGATCGTTACAAGGAAAATAACAATGATCTTTGAAAAGGAGTATCAACTCAAATATAGCTAACAAATTAATACAAATGAAAATAACAATAGAAACAAGAAACTAGATACTAACAAGGGAAAAAAAAAATGCAAACTAAAATAAAACTAGAACTAGATAACAAAGAGAAGTTACTAAAAACATGAGAACAAATCAAGAGCAATGTTAGTAACAAGTTAATAACAAAGTTAATGACCAAAGAAAAATAACAAGGTTAATAAGAAAATAACAAGTGAAAGAAGGAGAATGAGTGGATGGAGATAAAGAAATATGCTAACATATTTTAAAATAAAAGATGAAATTTATGGTGTAAATAGAGAAATGGATTGTGAGAATTAAAATAAGTGAATAAGTATGTGAGAATGTGAATAGAATTAAACTAAAGTAAGTAAAACAAGAAACAAGCAATATTAATGGATGATTGAATCATCTAGAATCCACTAACTGACACTAATCCAACACTTATGCTCTTCTCATTTCCCAAAAAAAACAATACTCAAATCTAATTGCAAATCAATGCTTAGATTTGGAAAATATAACTTTAAAGCTCTAAGATAGAAATTAACAATCTAATAGCTAAGATTTTCTTCCCTTCATAAAAGAAAAGATTCCTAATGACTATCTATCAAAAGTAAGCATAAACCATCAAAAGATATTAACTCCTAAGCATGATTTATCAAACCTAAGCATAGATAGTAAAAAGAATGCTAATAAAGAAACTAAGCATGGAAGGTTGCACAATGCAATGAAGAAAAATCTACTCTAACATATTAAGCACATAAACAAGGGAATTTAAAAGAAAGAGCATAAGCAAAAGGAATAGGATCAACTTAGCTTCACCTAGAAGATCCAATCAAAGGAATTAGCCACCCATTGGAGAAGAAGCTTTCAATTCCATTCCAAATCTTTAATTTTACAAGGCTTTCCTCACTTTCTCTCTACAATTTGCTCTCAATTACATGAATAGCTTAAGTAAAGAGGAGGAGGCTCTCCTTGCTTGTGTATCTAATGCCTAGAGCTCCCTCCTTTATATAGAAACATATGTCTTGCTCTCTTTTGGTTTCTTTCCAATGTGGGACTTCACAAGAATGGAAATATGAACATATGTATGTGATTCCCGTATTAGAAAACAGTCTCTGGATTGATGTATGATTTTGACCCCCGAAACGTCCAAATTGGGAAAAATGTTGTGAAATATGATTTGTAGATCTTTAAACAAGCTTTCCAATGCTTCTGAGATCACCTCAATCGGACACCCGAGTAAAAAGATATGGTCAAAATACCAACCCAGGTCTATCATGTTCCTTCTTATTATTGGCCTAACTTTGTCATTTCTTCATCCAATTGCCTTCCAAACTTTTCATAACTCTCTTTAATTCTTGAATCTCAACTTTAATCTTCAAATTAATCTTCAATTAACACCTACAAAGAGAAATTAATATAATTGAGAGTATGGAAGCCATTGGAACTCATATAAATGCATACAAATGACCATCTATAATGGAAAGATATGAGCAAAGATGATGGGGATGAACTTTATGATTTTTATGCTAAAAATAGTGTTTTGAGTTCTTTTATCTTTGAAAACTCATAAAATAATGCTATAAAAGTGTATCTTTCGTGAACTCATCACACCCCCAAACCTAAATTTTGCTAGTCCCGAGCAAAACAAAAGAAAACTAACTATATGCAGAAAATAATAAAAAGTCCTAACTCACTTTCGCAGGAATCGCGGCTGCACTTAGCTCGTGCAACAAGCCATTTAAACCCCTAAGTTTCCCCTAGTGGACGAGTTTTGTCTCGTGAGGGTTTTCAGCGAATAAATCCCACAAAATTCTTTTTATTGATATCCTCAGGTTTTTAGCAAGCTAATAAAAATTAGAGCAAGTTTAGAACACTATCCAATTGCTAAAAATCTTTCAATGATGCTCAAGTCCCGGAGTGTATTTGAGTGAGTTTAGCCAACACTTGCACAGTTTTGGGTTATGAGAAAACACAACTTTGATCACCTTCTCAATCCATTCGTTTTGACTTCAGCCTCACAGTCATACTCTCGGAAATAAAATTGCTTAGATTTTCTGACTTATCACTCTTATATGTGAATATTGGTAAGGCAAAAGCACTCACATATCTTTTGAGAACGAAGAATTTTTGGAAATTTTATCTCATGGAAAGAACAACCATTTAACTGAGGGTGAAAATGCTCACTCAACTTCTCACTTGTTTAACATCCTAACTTTTCCTGAAATCCAATAGGTCTTTTATTGGTTGTAATGAGGTTAGGGGAAAGGGTTTGATAAAAATATGGAAAATGAGGTTTTAGGGTTTCTGAGAAAGTAAGGTCTTAAGTTTTCTTTGAAGGATTTTTCTTTGATTCGTCTTCAGCCCTTTTTTTTTTTTTTTTTTTTTTTTTTTTTTTTTTTTTTTCGTCTCGTGAATTTCAACTTTCCTCTTTTTTTTTTTTTTTTGGAGAACTTTTTCCTTGGATAGATCATGCGAAGTATCAACAATACACATTTCCTTCTTTCTTCATCTTTTCCTAACACTTCTCAAAAACAATGGGATGAAGGCTTTTTATTTGGGTGTAGAGGCTTTGAGAATTTTTAAAGAAAAATGCATAAAGGATAAAAGGTTCAAAAAGGGTTACTATGGAAATATTTTTATGGGTAGGTTTTTTAATGGCCATGGGGTTTTAATTTTAGACTGCCTATTATCACTTTACCAGGTCCAGAAAGGTGCTCACAAGCTACAAGTCAAGGTTAGTTCGCAATTTTGATGATACCCTCAATGGTTGGAAAAAATAGGCACTAATGAGATAAAAGAAATGTGTTGAAAACTACGAGTTTGAGTAGCTCTTCATTCTACTCGGAATTAGCGCAGAAGAGTCCTTACCCTGGAGGAATAGAAAGGCTCTACACTCAATTGGTTTAGTCTCCACTAGTGATTTGTCAGGGTCGCTCAGATGTGTCCACTCTTCACTTGGACTATACTTATGTGGCTAAATGTGCAAGAATTTGTCTAAGACTTGACTTTGTGACACTTTTTTTTTTTTTATTTTATAGGATTTGGATAGTATGCTAAACTAAGATTTCAAAACTTATTAACAAGCTAAAATCCTATGGAAAATTTTGGATTTTTTTTTAATTTTTTTTTTGAAAAATTTTTGATTGATTTTTTTTTTTAACTAAATATTTACAGGCAAATACATGTGTGCAATGTAGTGCCACACCCCCAAACCTAAACTAAACATTGTCCTCAATGATATGCAATGCGAAATGTGAAATGATAAATGGACAAGGAAATAAATCGGAATGCCTTACCATGGGGTGATACCAAAAATGAATATTGGGATGCCTACTAATCAGCACTAAGTTTCACCCGATGTGACCCTGAAAATTACTTATGCAACATACACAGGGTCCTGAAGAAGGGTCTCTTCGACATCCTTGCCCTTAAGTTCCAGAAAAGGTTTCAACCTCTGGCCGTTGACTTTAAAAACATCCCCATTCTTTGGATTCTCAATCTCAACTGCCCCATGAAAATAGACAGTGCGCACAATGAAGGGTCCAGTCCAACGGGATCTCAGTTTTCCTGGAAAGAGATGTAGGCGAGAATTATACAGAAGAACTTTCATGCCTGGTTCAAAGGATTTCCTCAAAATAGTTTGATCATGGTTTTTCTTCATCCGATCCTTATAAATCTTGGCATTCTCTTAGGCATCATTTCTAAGTTCCTCCAGCTCATTGAGATGCAACTTGCGTAGGTTACCAGCTTTAGGCAAATCAAAATTGAACATTTTGATGGCCCAGTAAGCATTATGCTCCAATTCTACCGGCAAATGACAAGCTTTCCCAAAGACCAATCGATACGGAGACATTTCAATTGGGGTCTTATAGGCAGTTCGATAAGCCCATAAAGCGTCTGTCAATCTTAAAGACCAATCTTTCCGGGTAGGATTGACTGTCTTTTCCAAAATTTGCTTTATTTGCCTATTGGACACTTCCACCTGTCCGCTAGTCTGTGGGTGATACGGAGTAGCAACCTTATGAGTGATAGAATATTTTTTCATGAGATTCTCGAAGGTGCTATTACAAAAATGACTCCCACCATCACTGATAATTGCCCTGGGGGTACCAAATCTAGAGAAGATGTTTTCTTTAATAAATTTGATAACCACGTGACGATCATTCGTTCTGGTTGGAATTGCCTCTATCCATTTGGAAACATAATCTACAGCAAGCAAAATGTATAAGTTGCCGAAGGAACTGGGAAATGGACCCATGAAGTCTATGCCCCAAACATCAAAAATTTCCACAATAAGCATCGGATTCAAAGGCATCATGTTCCTCCGTGTAATTCTGCCTAATTTCTGATAACGCTCACAGTGCAAACAAAAGGTGTGACAATCCTTGAAAAGGGTGGGCCAGTAAAGTCCGCACTGCAACACCTTTGCTGCGGTCTTCTTAGAACTAAAATGCCCACCACAGGCGTGGTCATGGCAGAAGGATATCACACTTAAATAGTCATCTTCCGGAATGCATCTCCTAATGATCTGGTCCGGACAGTACTTGAACAGATATGGGTCATCAAAGAAGAAATGCTTAACCTCAGACAAAAACTTAGAGCTATCCTGTTTGGACCAGTGATCGGGCATCTGTCCAGTAACCAAATAGTTAACAATATCCGCAAACCAAGGGAGATGGGAGACACTCAGCAACTGTTCATCCGGAAAACTCTCACTCAATGGGATGCTCTCATGCTCGGGGTCAGTAGGTAATCGGGAGAGATGGTCAGCTACAACATTTTCAGAACCTTTCTTGTCTCGAATCTCAAGGTCAAACTCTTGTAACAATAGAATCCACCTAATCAGACGGGCTTTTGCATCTTTTTTCATCAATAGGTACCTAAGGGCCGAATGATCGGTGTAAACTATGACCTTAGACCCAATCAGGTAGGGTCTAAACTTTTCCAAGGCAAAGACGACAGCTAACAGCTCTTTCTCTGTGGTTGTGTAATTCAGCTGAGCGTCATTCAATGTCCTACTGGCATAATATATGACATGGGGCAATTTGTTCACTCTCTGTCCTAGCACAGCCCCAAGAGCATGGTCTGAAGCATCACACATGAGTTCGAAGGGAATTGTCCAATCAGGTGGCTTTATTATTGGGGTAGAGGTCAACTCCTTTTTCAATTGTTCAAATGCTTGTAGGCAAGGTTCATTGAAGACAAAAGGCACATCCTTTGATAGCAGATTGCACAAGGGTGCAGCTATCTTGCTAAAATTCTTAATGAACCGTCTATAAAAACCTGCATGACCCAAGAAAGATCTGATATTCTTCACTGTTTTTGGCAGTGGCAGGTTGGAAATGAGATCAATTTTAGCCTTGTCGACCTCGATACCGTTCTCAGAAATAACATGGCCCAGGACAATTCCTCTTTTCACCATGAAATGACACTTCTCCCAATTCAAAACAAGATTATTCTCTTGACATCTCATTAAAACAAGGTTCAGGTGATGCAAACATTCTTGGAAACTACTCCCGTGGACCGAAAAATCGTCCATGAACACCTCTAAAAATTGCTCGACCATGTCCGAAAATATGCTCATCATACACCTTTGAAATGTCGCAGGTGCATTGCACAGCCCAAAAGGCATGCGCCGGTAAGCGAATGTTCCGAAAGGACACGTAAAAGTTGTCTTTTCCTGGTCCTCGGGTGCTATGGGTATCTGATTATAGCCGGAGTATCCGTCAAGGAAACAATAAAATGCATGACCGGCTAATCTCTCAAGCATCTGGTCCATAAATGGGAGGGGAAAATGGTCTTTACGGGTGGCCGAGTTCAACTTTCTATAGTCAATGCACACTCGCCAGCCCGTCTGGGTCCTTGTGGGCACTAACTCGTTCCCCTCATTCTTCACAACAGTTATCCCGGACTTCTTTGGCACAACATGGACTGGGCTGACCCATGAGCTGTCTGAAATTGGGTAAATGACACCTGAATCCAACAATTTCAGAACCTCCACTCTTACGACATCCTTCATTGATGGATTAAGACGCCTCTGTGGTTCTCTGGAAGTTTTTGCATTTTCTTCCAAATGTATCCGATGTTGAACCACAGATGGGCTTATTCCTTTTATATCTGCAATTGTCCAACCTATAGCCTCTTTGTGATCCTTCAAGATCTCAATCAATTGCTGTTCTTGGACTTTTTCCAAGTCTGAGGCTATAATGACAGGGAGGGTCTCAGCTGGGCCCAAAAACACATACTTGAGGGTGTCAGGTAGTGGTTTTAGGTCGAGCTTGGGTGGTTCCTCAATTGATGGAACAGGTGGGGCAGCCGATGGACTCAAGATCTCTGGCTTGGGTTGCCATTGACTCCTCTCAAAAGCAGGGGCAGAATCCAATAACGCATTGACTTCTTTAATATTATTCTCAACATCAATGTTACCTCCAAAATGTGCAAGACAGGCCTCTAGTGGGTCCTCACAAACTAACTGTGATCCTACACTCTCAATAAGCTCTTCTAGGTAACTCACTTCACAAATTTCATAATCACTCTCATCTCTGGGTTGCTTGCCAATGTTGAAAATGTTTATCTGGACTGTCATATTCCCAAACGATAGGTGCATCACACCATTTCGACAATTAATCAGGGCATTAGAAGTGGCAAGGAATGGTCGCCCTAAAATTACCGGGATCCTCACAACATTTCCGATTGGTGGTCGGGTATCAAGGACTACAAAGTCCACCGGGAAAACAAATTCACCTACCTTGATCAAAACATCCTCAACAACACCTTTGGGGTACCTAACTGAAGCATCAGCTAGTTGTAAGGTTACCTTTGTCGGTTTCAGCTCCCCCAAACCTAACTCCTCGTATATCGAATACGGGAGCAGGTTGACACTTGCACCTAAGTCCAACAAAGCCTGTTCTATATGATGATCCCCTATTTGACAAGAGATTGTAGGACACCCAGGGTCCTTGTATTTTATTGGGGTTGAAGTGGTAATGATGGAACTGCATTGCTGGGCTAGAAAGGCTTTTTTAGGTACATTGGTTGTTCTTTTGAATGTGCACAAATCTTTGAGGACTTTGGCATAAGTCGGGATCTGTTGGATGGCTTCTAACAGTGGGATGTTAATTCTCACTTGCTTGAACACTTCAAGGATCTTATCCAACTGGACATTATTTTTCATTTGACCTAGCCTCTGAGGGTATGGGGCCTTGGGAACAAAGGTTTTAGGAGGGGGCTCACTCGGTGAGGTAGCTCCTATTGGTTTCTCAGGTTCCTTAGTAGGCTCTGGGTCCTTCTTTGGTTCCTCGGGTTCTTCTTCCAAAACTACATGCTCCCTCCTTTCTTGGGTTTGCTCAGATTGCCTAAGATCCTCTTCTAGTGTGTCAGCCTTCCTTGCAGCCATTCTACGGGTGGTAACTGCATTGACCTGCTCATGGACTTTGCTCTTGTCATCATGTACAACAAATTGGCCCGTTGAAGTTTGGCCTTTGGGGTTGGCTTCGGGCTGACTTGGAAAGCTACCCTTGTCTCTTTGAGCTATTGACCTGGCTAGCTGGCTGACAGTGTATTCCAGCTTGGCAATGGACTGGGTATTGGCATTCAAATTTTGAGTAGTGCTTTGCTGGAATTGAAGGGTATTTTGGGCCAACATTTTCATTGTGTCCTCTAGAGAACTTATCTGCTGATTCTGGGAATTAAGATTCTGATAACCTTGGACCATGGGTGGTCCCTGTGACACTTGGGGTACTTGAGGCTTTTGGTATCCAGGAGGTGGCATATGCTGGGCCATTGGCTGAGAAAGGTTTCCTTGGTGTTGTCCTTTGGTCCATGAAAAATTAGGATTATCCTTCCAACCAGGATTGTATGTATTCGAATACGGATCATACTTCGGCCGCTCATATCTGGTATTTTGATAAAGTGCACTCACCTCCTCCATACTCTCACTCTGACTCTGACCAAAGAATGCTCTACATTGGGATCCAGGATGGGTAAAATCTCCACAATTGGTGCAGGGTGGGGTAGTAGGGTCACTAACTGCTTGGCTCATCTTTAATGATTCCAGGGTCTTTGGGGTGGTCTGCTGACAGGTCTGGTTCATTTCAAGCGCTTCTAATCTCTTTGTAAGCATGGCCAACTTGGCCTCGGCCTCGAATTTGGGTTCCACTCTATGCATGCCCCTTCTTTCTGCAACAATGGGTCTTTTGGGATCCTCTCTGATAGGTTCCCATTGGAGAGTGTTCTCAGCGACCTCCTCAAGGTATGCCCAGGCTTGGTCAGCTGTCTTTTGAGTGAATACTCCGTTGCAGAAAGACTCCACCATGGTCTTGGTGGGATAGTCCAGTCCTTCATAAAGGATTTGGACTAGCCGGATCTTTTCGAATCCATGATGCGGGCATTGTAACAGTAAGTCTTTGAACCTTTCCATGTACTCATACATGGTTTCTCCCTCCAGTTGGTGGAAGCTGTTCAGGGTATGTCTAATGAAGGCCGTTTTCTGTTTTGAATAAAACTTTTTATAAAAGGCCTCGACTAGTCCCTCCCATGTGTTTATGGAATTAGCCTGTATGGCGTAAAGCCATGCTTTCGCCTTCTCTTTCAGTGAGAACGGGAATAACCTAAGCTTGAGGGCCTCTTCAGACATATGGTTATACTTCATGGTCCCACAGATTTCCTCAAACTCTCTCACATGCTGATATGGGTTCTCATTTTCCACCCCTCGGAAAATTGGTAACATCTGGATTAAGCCGGATTTCAGCTCAAATGAGGCATTTGTGGTGGGTATGACGATGCATGAGGGCTGGGTAGATCGGGTAGGGTAATGTACTCCCTAAGGGTCATGGGTTGGGTTTGTAAATTTCCGTCAGCCATTTCCTCAATGGTAATGGGGTCCACAAAGTTCTCAACAGGGATATCGAATAAATCAAAGCTCTCTAAACGACCCTGCACACGTAACCAATTGTGCATACACTACCAGTCAACTTCAAAAGTGATGGTCTGCTCAAGTGATGATGAATGAGGATTAATGCTTAAACGCAAACAAGCAAAACAAAATGATTTTGAAAAACAAACCAAACTTTGCTTAACTAAGGCTACCTAAGATTAAACTAGACAGCTCCTAACTGTGAAGAGTACACCTAGGCCTCCACCCCGGTCCTATGAAACGTAGTCGGCCAGGCAAGCCCCCAGGGGGTTGGTGGGATCACAATGCACGTGGCAAAGGTTCCGCTTAAATACCAAACTCCTAGAACAGATGAACTGTCTCCCTTAAAGGACAAGGCTATTCTAGGCACCGATTTCCGTCAAGGAGCGCAAATGGTACAACCTTTGATGGTCTTCTCCTAATGAGCTCGTGTCCTAAGGTCACGTTTCTACTCAAATTTTATTAAAAGCTAAGGATTCCTAAGTAGTGAGGAAAATGAGTTCCTATGGGCAAGGAAATGGTGATGAAATCCAATCCTTATCTTGTTGGGGGTATGATTGCCCTTACTAAGTGTGTGCTTTCCAAATTACTTTGTGTATTTTAAAATGATTAAGCACTACAAAGCAATTAAACAATCAAACAACCAACAAAATTAACCCACTAACTAGGGATGCGTGGGTGTTATCGAAATACGCACCTCCCAAACTAAATTGGGGGAAGAACGGTTGAAGTCGACCCAAGCCACCGACACCAATTTCGGTGTACGAACTTGGGGGGCCGTGACGGTATCGTCCACCCGTCTTCCTTCCTTAATTATTACAATGCTTTGAAAACTCAAATGAACTAAAAAATTATTACAAACTTGAAATGAATCCTAATACAAGATTTTCTAAGAAAGCAAATTAAATTCCTAAGTTAGAGTTCTTTGGTTGCACTTTTTTTCTGTCCTTGCTTCAACCGCGGAATCCCTGAAAATACAAACAAGGAAAATGTGTAGAATCCGTAATGAAAACTAAAAGAAAGAATAAAAATGCAACCAAGCTATATGAGAGTTGAAAATCCTTAAAATCAAGGAATCCTATGTACGCCGATCCCCGGCAACGGCGCCAAAAACTTGATGCGTATTTTCCCGCAAGTATACGGTTGTCTCAAGTAATATAGACTATGGAAGTCCGAATATCGTTCCCACGAGGATCGTTACAAGGAAAATAACAATGATCTTTGAAAAGGAGTATCAACTCAAATATAGCTAACAAATTAATACAAATGAAAATAACAATAGAAACAAGAAACTAGATACTAACAAGGGAAAAAAAAATGCAAACTAAAATAAAACTAGAACTAGATAACAAAGAGAAGTTACTAAAAACATGAGAACAAATCAAGAGCAATGTTAGTAACAAGTTAATAACAAAGTTAATGACCAAAGAAAAATAACAAGGTTAATAAGAAAATAACAAGTGAAAGAAGGAGAATGAGTGGATGGAGATAAAGAAATATGCTAACATATTTTAAAATAAAAGATGAAATTTATGGTGTAAATAGAGAAATGGATTGTGAGAATTAAAATAAGTGAATAAGTATGTGAGAATGTGAATAGAATTAAACTAAAGTAAGTAAAACAAGAAACAAGCAATATTAATGGATGATTGAATCATCTAGAATCCACTAACTGACACTAATCCAACACTTATGCTCTTCTCATTTCCCAAAAAAAACAATACTCAAATCTAATTGCAAATCAATGCTTAGATTTGGAAAATATAACTTTAAAGCTCTAAGATAGAAATTAACAATCTAATAGCTAAGATTTTCTTCCCTTCATAAAAGAAAAGATTCCTAATGACTATCTATCAAAAGTAAGCATAAACCATCAAAAGATATTAACTCCTAAGCATGATTTATCAAACCTAAGCATAGATAGTAAAAAGAATGCTAATAAAGAAACTAAGCATGGAAGGTTGCACAATGCAATGAAGAAAAATCTACTCTAACATATTAAGCACATAAACAAGGGAATTTAAAAGAAAGAGCATAAGCAAAAGGAATAGGATCAACTTAGCTTCACCTAGAAGATCCAATCAAAGGAATTAGCCACCCATTGGAGAAGAAGCTTTCAATTCCATTCCAAATCTTTAATTTTACAAGGCTTTCCTCACTTTCTCTCTACAATTTGCTCTCAATTACATGAATAGCTTAAGTAAAGAGGAGGAGGCTCTCCTTGCTTGTGTATCTAATGCCTAGAGCTCCCTCCTTTATATAGAAACATATGTCTTGCTCTCTTTTGGTTTCTTTCCAATGTGGGACTTCACAAGAATGGAAATATGAACATATGTATGTGATTCCCGTATTAGAAAACAGTCTCTGGATTGATGTATGATTTTGACCCCCGAAACGTCCAAATTGGGAAAAATGTTGTGAAATATGATTTGTAGATCTTTAAACAAGCTTTCCAATGCTTCTGAGATCACCTCAATCGGACACCCGAGTAAAAAGATATGGTCAAAATACCAACCCAGGTCTATCATGTTCCTTCTTATTATTGGCCTAACTTTGTCATTTCTTCATCCAATTGCCTTCCAAACTTTTCATAACTCTCTTTAATTCTTGAATCTCAACTTTAATCTTCAAATTAATCTTCAATTAACACCTACAAAGAGAAATTAATATAATTGAGAGTATGGAAGCCATTGGAACTCATATAAATGCATACAAATGACCATCTATAATGGAAAGATATGAGCAAAGATGATGGGGATGAACTTTATGATTTTTATGCTAAAAATAGTGTTTTGAGTTCTTTTATCTTTGAAAACTCATAAAATAATGCTATAAAAGTGTATCTTTCGTGAACTCATCACCTTCCTTTGCAGAAATATATTCTTTATGGGCTTCTACTACAGAAATCTTTCACACTGTAAAATATTGGCAAGCTGGCCGTTCAATCTCTATTCTTTCTGCAGGGCACAATAGATGATCTTTTCCCCTTCTTTTTCAGTTTTTATTTTTTTTAGATTAATCAAAGGGTTTATTATCTTCCAGTCAATGGATTGCTCGTGTGCCTTGGTTCGTGATGACTCTCCTGGAACATGTCGTATTACCAAATCTTCGCATTGGCTTTATTTTCATATTCTGTGTTGGAGATCACAGTGACTTTTGTTTGACGCCACATCAGAGGATGGGGATAATTTGAAGATCTTGACATCATAAAGAAAGATCATCCTATGGGCCTCCACTGTTGATACTTGAGATAGTCATCCAATCTCAATACAACTGTTATAAACTCCTCGGTTGTGGGTTTACCGCAATGAAGATCCCTCAACAATCCAGCACACAAGAATATCACCTGATTGATAGTGATAAAATGTCCTAACAGAAATCTCTACAAATAATGGGGCAGGACAGGAGATCTCCATAAATATCAATATAGAGAAATTCTTTTACCTGATGTAGTTTGAGTGACTTAAAAGTTTGACAAAAAATAGTGATGGCTCCCATACCGGATCCTACATTGATTGGCCAGAAACCCACTTTTCAAAATACTCTGCTTTGTCTACACCACTATTATTTTAAGGGTATGCTTAATCCCGAGGGGCAGCTCAGTTGGCCTATGACTACGGTTTCACCGAGAGATTGAGGGTTCGAACATGCACTACCACACTGTGGCCACATGGGATTTACCCGGCTCTCTTTCGGCCCATATGGATTATTCTGGCCCAAAGGACCGGGACACCCTCAGTTATAAAAAAAAAAGAAAAAGAGGGCATGCTTATGGTCCAACGGTGATGATCGTAAAATTTCTCATGAATTAATGCAGATCCTATATCCATACACAGATGTGATTTCTCTTATTAATTTCCATTCTTAAATTTTCTGACAAAAATGAAGGCACTTGATAGCTACTGATTTTTTTGAGTCTTTGCAGTCCAGGGTTAGGATTTCTTGGAGTCGTATTCGCTTTCTTCTAACTCAAGGTTTGTGCATGCCGTGCACTAAAGGTGTTCAAATCATATTCACCTTCGTGAATATATAATCATAGAATCAAAGATCATATAAAGGCAATACTCAGAAAGGTCTCCAAGGACAACTAAGGGAAACTGCTCACCTTATCAAAATCCAAACACTCAAAATAAACTTCTTCCATCGTGTTCTGTCAGGGCCACTTTAATCGAGATAGTTCCTCATTTACATACATCATGAATTAAGGATTCGCTTGAAACACAAAATGACAAAGGCAGTGTGAATCACAAGCAAATTACATGTTTTGCACGTGTTCTGTGACTTCTGTCCAATGCGAGCCCTACTTCAGTTAGAGCAAAATTTTGCATAATTGGGATTCAAGTTGAACCAACGAAATATTATCTTTGGCTGCCCTTGTTAAGTCAGTGATAACAAGAGTGCAACCTAGCAGAGGCTTTGGCTTACGACATACTGGAATGTTGAGACAAGATTTTGACAATGAGGATGAAAATCAGTCGCAAAAGGACTGAGTTGCATCAGTTCATTCTGATAAGTGCTTACGAGGAGAGAGAGAGAGAGAGAGATTATAATCATATTTTGGGCCACCTTTGATCAATGCTGTCCATTTGGTAGTTTTGTCACACCATTGAATGGCACCACAATAAATTTACACTTATTGAACCTTCACTCACCATTTGATTAAACCTCAATGAAAAATTTATGGTTATAAAGAGATTGAACTTTAAGGCTGTTAAATGAAGGGTTAGTATAATCTAGTGGGGCAGATTTTTGTGTCTTCCCCTTGTCTATATAAGGAGACCTTCCATCTACCCTCCCCCATAGATGAAGATGTATCTTAGTGGGGCCTATGAGCTAATATGTAGAATACTCGTAGTAGGATGTAAATGAGTCGTTTCATAGGATGTAAATGAGTCTTTTCCGAGGAAGAACCATATTGGACCCCGAACCGGAATCGTTTCCAAATGATGGTTTTGGCTCCTGATCCAATTCTGACCGGAACTTGTTTTGTTGCTTCTAAACTTGGTTCGATAAGACGACCTGGATGTAGTTTCTATGAGTACTGTGATTTTGTTCTGAAATGGATTTTGACTTCTTTTACAATTTTTTATTTTTTCCTAAAATAAGGATGTAATTCAACTTATAATAGTGCATTAAGTCTAAAACATCCAAGATTAAACATAAAAAATGACCAATAAAAGTTGATCTTGAGCTAAAACTTTCAATGTTAAGGACTACTATGCCGAGTCCAAATGAATATATTGCATTACCATTAATTATTTATATAGAATGTCCATAAGCAGGGCCCATTTTAATTATGTACATAGATTTGTTCAGGTTAGATGCCCCCACACCATGTGATGTGAGGCAGCCCGTGGGGCCCACTTGGGGCCCTATGATCATTAAAAAATCACCAACCCCTGCCCGCCCCAACCCCGATCACCGTCGGCATGAAGTCCTTGCTGCGCAAGCAAAACTTATATTTTTTTCCTACCCTAGGGTGGAATTGAACCGAAGGATGATGTTATTGAACTGGAATTGGGTTGAGCAATAACGCATTTTGCTTAGGGTAGAATGGAACCGAAGGGTTGAGACTCTTAGGTGGTGTTTGGCGTCTCTACTTTTATTTTTGTTTGTTAATTTAAATAGTATAGTGAAGGTGATGTTATATGTCACATCATTGCTTTATCTAGGTAATATAAGCAGCCATATGAATAATCCATATGGAGAAGAGCAAGGAAGCACTCAAAATCCATTAAATTAAATCTTAGGTGGCTTTTGGTGTCTCTAATTTTATTTTCATTTGTTAATTTAAATAGTATAGTGAAGGTGATGTTATATGTCACATCATTGCTTTATTTGGGAAATATAAGTAGCCATATGAATAATCCATATGGAGAAGAGCAGGGAAGCACTCAAAATCCATTAAATTAAATCTTAGGTGGCTTTTGGTGACTCTACTTTTATTTTCGTATGTTAATTTAAATAGTATAGTGAAGGTGATGTTATATGTCACATCATTACTTTATCTGGGTAATATAAGTGGCCATATGAATAATCCATATGGAGAAGAGCACGGAAGCACTCAAAATCCATTAAATTAAATCTTAGGTGGCGTTTGGCGTCTCTACTTTTATTTTCATTTGTTAATTTAAATAGTATAGTGAAGGTGATGTTATATGTCACATCATTGCAGTTCAGATTCGAATCTGCATGCACAAACCCATCAACACGTAATGAAAGCCCAATGACCAGACAAAGCTATTACCATCTGCACATAACAGATCAAACACATTAAACTATAGCACAAACTTGAACTGGGTACTTCAAATTCCAATCAATAAAGAAAAAAGAAAACATCTTTCCACAAAACCCATATAAATACAATCAAAATGAAGATACTGATGGAAATATGTTGTTGTCTAAGGCAAGTCCAATAAGCCTACCCCAGCCAATTTTATTGAGAATGATCTTCATGCCTGTGGGCCATCACCGAACTCAAGATAGCTCACTATTTTGACATAAAAGTCATAGGCCTTGGCTTCTTATTCTCATCCCATTTATAGCCTATTGTATCTAAAGCGCTTTTGTAAATCTAATGGATAAATCTAACAAATAATGGGTATCAAGTATGACAAGTGGACAGCTCAAAAAAAATTGTGATTAATTCAATCCCTCTTATACATCTATACTGCCTTTGAGCTGGCATTTATTTCATCCAGCCATCTTCTACTATTGCATTGAATCATAATAAACGATGCATTTATTAAACCATTAGACCCTAACCTTAAAGCCGAACTGCACTCTAGGTGTCAAGGATTCCCATCAAAGATCTACACATAACAATTCAAGCACGCGAAGTTAAACCATAAATCCAAACTGGGTATTTCGGATTTCAACCTATAAAGATAAAGATAAAGACAACATCTTGCCACAAAATTCATGTAAATATCATCAATTTAAGCTACAATACGATATGGGGGCCAAATACGCTACTTTATATTTTGATCGAACACATGCAGATCTAGATTATAAGCTTTAAAAAGAAGAAAGTAGGAAACCCATAAAAAAGGGCGGGTGATGTTTAAATTTGACGAATACATAGATACAAGATTGGAAACTCCATTTGGGTATTTATGAATCTGTATTAGATAGGGCTGAGGAGTTGATAAACCTGAGTTTTTTTAATTAGGCCCAATATCTAGGGCACCCAATTTTGATGACGATTCAAGAAGGTTTCCGATCCCTCCCTCTTTCATTCAGAATAATAAAAACAAAAGTATGAACAGATTTCCACGCTTTGGAAATCAGAAATCAAGAAGAAGAAGAAGAATCAGACATCTCAAAAGAAATCACAACATGAACAGATCAAAAGACTTTTTTTACGAGTCTCAAATGGTACAAACAACTTCTCAAATCACATCCCCTTCAATCACATACAAACCCTAAAAAAATAAAAGAAGCAAGGAAATAGAGAGAAAAGACTCAAAATACAAAAAAATGAAGAGGGGGTGTGGCTGTAGAAGATTCACACCTTCAAATCTGTTGCCGTTGCCAAAAAAACGAATGAAGAAGATTACCGTTGGCGTTTCCGGAAAATTTGGTCGTCCTTCTGAAAACTCTCATCTCAAGCCAGATTTCCAAAGCCTCTTTGCCCTTCTGGTTTTAAATCCTGTCTTTTTAGGGATTTCGAATACCTGAAATTTTAAAAGCCAACGGATTCTGAATTTCAAGACACCTTGAATTTCTAAAAGAAATTCTAAATTTCAAGACACCGCGAACTCCTGTGAGGAATTCTTTTAAAGAAATAGCGCCTAAACTAGTTTTTTTTTTTTAACGAAAGAGAGTCAGACCCTCCTTTGTAAAGAGAGAGCAGCTTGCATCGTCACCCTCAAATCCGTCCCAACATGGATTCTCTTTCTCCTGTCCGATCTATCACAAGACGATTCGTCGCAGTAACATCTAAATACACAAGGGCTTCTCCTCTTATTCTTCTTGGCCCGCCAGAAATCCACCCTCTCCTTAGCCCTGCACCATTCGAAAACCATCTTCTGCTGGTCCCATCCGGAAAACCACGTTCCCCTCGCTTCCCTTTCATAGATGCAGTGACTGCTCTCGTTAACTTTAACTTTAACAACCTAGAGGAGGCTGTTCCAAAACCAAAACCAAAACCACCGATGTGGCACATGGAAAAACTCTTTCCCACGTTCCAAGCGTCGGGAAACCCCTGTCTGGATTTCTTCAATATGGTGGAAGGCACCCCACCAGCGACGGTGAGGGAGCTGCTACGGCTTGCTTGGGCCCACAAACCTCTCACCACCCTCAAGATCATCCTCCGTCGGAGAGTTGACTACTATTCTGACATGGAAGTCTTCTACACGGTGGTTTTCTGGCTCCACCAAAACCACCCAAAAACTCAGGCTTTGAACGTGAGGTGGTTTGCCCAAGTCGGCTTCATGGGGTACCTCCTCGACATCCTCTTCCGTGAAGTAGCCCACCCATATGCTCTGAAAATCGTAAAAGGGGAGACTGGAGAGCGGGTTGCTGCAGAGATTCGAATACCCGCGCCGCGCAAAGAAAGAGCGACTCAGGCCCGAGTTGGCGAGGAGGGTCGTGGAAAGGTGCAGTTCCGACTCGAATTACAGGTTCCTGTATGACATGATCTCTGATTTCCTCGCCGAGTCGCTAAAATCCGAAATTGGGTTCTTGAATTCGGGCGAGTTTAGGAAGATTGGGCCCGCTGCAAATTGGGTACCTGATCTAGATTCATCGTTGGACTGCTCCACTCTGCTGTGCGAGAGCATTGCTAAGCGGGTTTTTCCCCGCGAGTCGGACCCCTCCTATGCCTAGATGGAGGAGGCGCATTACTCTTGCATAGTCCGCGAGAGGCTGTGGGAGGAGATTCTTCGTCCTCTCATCAAGCTCCGTATACCTAGACTGCATTATGGGGGGATTCCTGAACGCGTACCGAGATCCTCTCATTTCTTCAAGGCAATAACATGGACGAGGTCAAGGAGTTGCAATGGAAGAGAATGGTTGAGGATTTGTCTAAGAAGGGGAAACTGAGTAACTGTCTCTCTGTCTGTCATGTCTCTGGGAGCATGGATGAGACACCTATGGAGGTCTGTGTGACGCTTGGGCTCTTGGTTTCTGAACTGAGCGAAGACCCATGGAGAGGGAATGTCATGAACTTCAGCCTAAACCCACAACTGCGTAGAATTCAGGGAGAGACGTTGCAGGAGAAGCTCGAATTCATTAAGAGCATGGACTGGGGGGTGAAAATTGATTTCCAGAAGGTGTTCGATAGAATCCATGATGTTGCTGTTGCTTCAAGATTGGAGGAGGAGAAGATGGTGAAGAGGGTGGTCGTATTCACTGATATGGGGTTTTGTGAGGCATCGGAGAATTCGTGGGAGACGGATTATCATGCTATCCAGGGAAAGTATGAGGAAAAGGGTTACGGGTCATCCGTGCCGGAGATTGTGCTTTGGAATTTATGTGATTTTTCCGAGTTCATAAATGCGTCCTGTTGCGGGGAGAGAGAAGGGGGTGGTACCGGTTCACGGGCTGTCAAAGAATCTGTTGAATAGTTTTCTTGACAATGGTGGACTGGTGAATGCGGAGGAGGTGATGGAAGAGGCAATTGCCAAGGAGTTGTATCAAAGGGTCAGTGTATTTGACTGAGCTGAAGAGGAAGAGAAAGCAGAAGACTATTGAATGTATGAAATTTTAAGCCTTTTAGTTTCTATCTATGTGCCTCTTATTGAGATTTCGAGATTTCATTCTATGTGTTCTGTTGCAAATCATGCTGATGAAAGTTTCGAAATCGATGTTTAATTTATTCTCAATTATTTATACATTGATCCAATCAAATATATTCCTAAGTTGTGCTCATGTCCCACCGCATCATCCTTTTTGAGGGAGTGAAAGGAGAATTTCATAGCTGCTTTCGGCCCACAAATGGAGATATGAGAGTATTGGTAAACTTAAAAAAAAAAAAAAACATGCACTCCATAAACAAGACACGGAGGAAATACATAAATCCTACGTTGGATAGTGGGCATGACCTGTGATTATAATTTTTTAAAAACAAACAAATATTAGATTTACCTTTTTCCTATAGCACTCAATCCTTTAATCGTTCCATATCTACAATTTAGAGAAAAAATGAATGAAAAAATAAATTATGAAATTAATGAATTCATCATAGTTATAAGGATGTTGAAATGTAAAAGGTGAAACCTCATAATAGCATAAGTGTAAATTGAACTAAAAGAGCAAAATAAAAATGAATAAAAATATATTCATATAAATTCCCATATGCCAAATCTCAATCAAGGAATGTGCTTAGATTTGAATCCGTGCCATATAATTTTAGGATGAACACCTGATATTTCATGAGGATGTCTGGGCCAATGATAAAGATTGGATTGATGATGAGGATCAGTAGGAATCGCGAGGAAGAGGTGTTTTAGAGATGGTTTTGGGAGGGAGAAACAGAGAGGAAGTTGTGGAGCGTTTCTTTTTGTTATTGTGCGTGTAATACATGCATCCAAAAACACAATAGGTTATACATTGCATATTGGTGTGGCCTGTTATCATAACTGAGCAAGTAGCTTTGGTATATGGTGCCTACGTACCGGTCGTTTTTAAGGAACCATGGTTAATTTGATTAATTTTATAGATGGAACGAAAAGCCCTAGTTGTGGTCACTTTTAAGGACAGAAAACCTTGCCTTCGTTTAATGTATGCGAGGAAAGAAGGATAAGAAGTTGACGAGGATAAAATAGAGGGAGTTTTGGCAAGTAGAGGCTCCAGGAATTTGATGCAGCCTGAATCCGCAAGCGAGGATGGAACGAGTGTAGCCATGCCCTGCGAGAGAGAGTTTGCCAAATCCGAGAGGATTCAAGTGAGAACTAACTCCCCATATGGGAATTAGCCGAATTCATTTCAGAACTCAATATGACTCTTCCATTGAAGAGAAAGATAAAACCAGTCAAATCAATCTATATTATTGAATAATCTTAAACTACTCTCCTAATAGAGGGATTACATATTTATAAAAAGGGTTGGACATCCTCTTTTCTAATAGGACTCTGCTTTCCTAAGCAATAAAGGAAACTAAACCTGGTTACAATCGAAATAAAATAAAACTCCTAATTTTAATGACTTCTAAATAAATAACAATTCTCTAAATAAGACTCTTAAATAATTAAAACTCTAACTAAATGAATGACCTATTGGGCTTGTGGACTGGGCCCAATTAGTTGCAGACCATGGTTTTGGCCTGCATCAGTTTCTCCCCGCTTTGGAGAGAACTCGACCTCTAGTTCTGTAATGTCCACCTGGGTAAAAAGCCAAGCGTACAAAATTCCGAACTTCTTGATCTTCAAATTCTTCACATAGCTTGGGAACTCGAATTGATTTCTTCCTCCTGTTGGAAGCAGATTGGAGGTATTGATTCTTTTGATGTTTGCATTTTTCTTGGATCTATGATCGAACCATTAGATGCTTTAATTGTTGCATGTGTACCAACATATCTTGATCTTTGAATATCCATCGTTGATTCCCAAAGATGAAGTCAATGTGGAGGACTTCAACAGTTTGTTCTGCTATTGATGTCTCCTGAACAACCGTTAAATCCACTGAATGATTAGGCTTGTTTCTCATTAGATCTATGTTTTCAACATGCGCTTGACCTTCTTCATTTGCCTCTTGCATCCTTTGATCAGCACTATCCATAGCAATGATTTTAGTCCCTGTGTTTTCTGGCTCTTCTGAAATATGCTCCATAGCAAAAGTTTTGCCTGCTATTTTCATCCGACAATGTCGTGACATCTTCAGTTTCTTGATCTTGCTGTTTAATGTCATCCTTGATGTCTTTTATCATGGTTTGTAGCTCTTGTGGCACAAGCACGACATATGTTTCTTCCTTCTGCTCACTCTTTGATTCTTTAATTGGAGGTGAATATGTAGATGGAAAAGGTGTTGTCAACGACAATGGAATGAGCTCAATTTGTTGTCCTTTCCAAAGAAAAGAATGTATGTTCTTCTCTTCATAAGTATGCACATTCATATCCAAAAGTCATGGTCTTCCAAGAAGAGTATGAGTGACATTCATACAGATCACATCACACCAAATTTTGTCTTCATAATTGTCAATCTTAAAAGATACCAGACATCGATGAACTACTCGAATGATTACATCATTGGCCCATGTAACTCTATATGGCTTCAGGAGCTTCTTGCTTGGCCAGTGAAGCTTGTCAATCACTTCTTGTGCAATGAAGTTTATCGCGCTGCTGCGATCAATAACCAGATTAGCTAACTTGCCTTTACACCTTACATGTGTTTGGAATTTTATATATTGTGTCCAGTCTTCTTCTTCCATCTTATTTGTGGTGAGAAGTCGATGTACGACTAGCTTGGGATTATCCTCTCTTGAAAAATGTGTTTCAATAATATGAGCTTTCCTTTCCTGGGACCTTCTCTCTTGAGATTTATATTGTTGTATGTGAGATTGTCGAAGTATGCGTTCAACACGAATAGCTTCTTTGCATGCTTCTTGAACAGTTTGGCAAAATTTCATTTTCTCCTCTATATCCGGGTTTAAACCACTCATAAAACGAGTGACATCATGCAACTCTCTTTCATTCAATGCACATGGATGTTGCAGTTTTTGAAATCGGCGAGTATATTCATCAACTGACAACTCCTTTTGCTTCAAATTGAGGAATTCATGAAAGTAGGCCTCATTCTCAAAATAAAAAATTCCATATTTGTATTGATTCAAATAACTTTGAACTTCATCTGAAGGTCCAATGTTTCTCATCTTGGTTTTGGATGCAAAATGAACATTAAATTTTAATGCTCTTCTAAATTCAAATCTGACTAACCAGATGTGTAGATCCCATTGATCGGAGCTTGCAGGTGAAGACAGATCATCAATCGGACTACAGATGATCAAAATATCACTTTGTGAAGATCAATGGCTGAACTTGAAGCTACTGATGTTAGGACTTTGGCAGCAATTTGGCTGGGCTAAGGCTGTTTTTTTTTTTTTTTTTTCTGCTGCTATCAAGAAGATTTGTGGGTCATGGGCCCATGTGTTGATGTTTGCTACTCTGATACAAGTTTTTTTTTTTTTTTTTCAACTGTTGTTGACTGCTGCTTGGATTTGGGCCAAACTCGAACTCAGGCCCAACTGTGCTTGTGGGCTCAGCACTTGGTTGGACCGTTGATGTCACTGCTGAAAAAATTGCACTACTCTTTGGTGAGTGATATGAACCTGGATCAGACCTGCACCGGTGCGTGGCTGTTTGGCTGTTGATTGTTGCAGTGTGGCCCACTAACACATGAGAAAGGCTTGCACAAATTGGCTCGGCTCAGCTGGGCTTAAAAACTGCTTCTTTTTTTTTTTTCTGTTTTTTTTTGTAATCAGGCCTAACCCAAACCGGGCCCAACAGTCAAGCTCAATGAGGGGCTCAACACAGCTACTGTCATTGGTGGCACGTGTGAGGAGAGGATTACTCTTTCTCCAGTTTCTGCCTCGACTTTGGCGCCGGAGAGTGCAAAAGGGTTAGGGCGGGGCTTCGATGATCCCCTGCTTAATGGAAAGGGCTGATGGAGCTACGTGGTAAAGGCAAGGCGGCAAGGCAGCGACGATGCTGCGCTGTGAAGATGCAGACCACGATGCTCGGTGGCGCTGGCTCTAGCTCTGAAGTTGTCGGCAATTGAAGACGATGGCGATGGCTGGCTGCTGCGACGCTGGGCGGAGGCTTCTACGACGACGCCTGGAGATCGACGGTACGCGGAATGCTTCTGCACTCTCTCCTTCTTTCTTCTCTCTGTCTTATTTATTCACTTTCTTTCTTCTCTCTCGTACGAATTGATACAGCTTAATTCCGCAAGCGGTGATGAAATGGGTACAGACAAGCCATGCGAGAGAGAGTTTGCCGAATCCAAATTCAAGTAAGATCCAACTCCGCATATGGGAATTACGACTCTTTCATTGAAGAGAAAGATAAAACCAATCAAATCAATCTATATTATTGAATAATCTTAAACTACTCTCCTAATAGAGGGATTATATATTTATAGGAAGGATTGAAAATCCCCTTTCCTAATAGGACTCTGTTTTTCTAAACAATAAATGAAACTAAAGCTGGTTACAATCGAAATAAAATAAAATCCTTAATTTTAATGACTTCTAAATAAATAACAACTCTTTAAATAAGACACTTAAATAATTAAAACTCTAACTAAATGAATGACCTATTAGGCTTGTGGATTGGGCCCAATTAGTTGGCAGACCATGGGTCTGGCCTGCATCAGAATTCAAGTCAGTAGGGTCAACAAAAGACTTATCTACCACAAATCGAATATACTTATTTTTCCCTTTATCAACATCTGTCATTTACTTTTGATAATTCGACAAATATAATATAAAATTCTCAAATAATCTTTTTCCTATAATCCGACAAAGATAATATTGAATTCTAAAAAAAAAAAAATAGAAATTTTAATACATTGTTACTAATAGTTCTTAATCCAAAAAGAAAATCCAAATACATAAACTCCTATAGCTGCCCTCAAAAGGTTTTAATGTGTTGAAATCGTTGCATAATAGCTTCATTATCAACACTAGCAACTACATACTTTTCAATATATGTGACCAAACAGTCATTCATCCATTGATCTCCCATTCGGTTACACAACCTATTATTTACTTACTTCATTGCTGAAAAAGCTCTTTCTACCGTCGCAGTCGCTACTGATAAAATCAACGCCAATTTTAGAAGCAGATAAACTAATTGGTATACGATATATCATTCTTTGTCTCCACTAATTTTCTAGCAATGTCGCCAATTCTTTTAACTTCTAAAAACTCATTGATAGAGCGCATATTAGCAATGTGGGCCCATTAAATTTTTTAATATTTTGGTAGATAGTTGGCCCATTAACTTAGGCAGTGGGTATTTTATGGTGACTTTTGTTCTCTGCCACAGCAACAAAGAAAATGTGTAAAGTTAGCTAATGTGGGGTGAAACTCTTAAATTGAGTGGGGTCAAACTCAAAATTCCAATTCATGACAAAAAAAATTATTTTTAAATATTTTTTTAGATCTCAGTGGGATCAATTGATCAATGTGGCGCCGCCTTTGGTTTTGGTGGGATTTGAAATTGAATGCCACGTCACCGATCCTGTGATGGAATGTAATTTGCTACCACCACCTCGTCTTCTTTCTTTCACTCTGTTGGTGTGCGTTCCAATTATCAGAGTATGGTCATGTGAGGCTTTGAAAAATATCAAAATATAAATAAATAAAGGTTTACTCTTTTGGATCCCACCAAGGCGATTCTAATGATCCATTTAACACATGCCATAAAGATACTTCCATTGCGAAAACTCCTCCTCACTAGAGGGCTATTTTGGTTCACCGACATATGACCGGAGTTTGGTTCACCGATGTATGACCGAAGTCAAATTAAAAGAATGAAGAGCAATGCTACATGGACGTACTCTTGGCCCGAATTTTTGCCCGAATTACATTGTAATGCCATATTTACCCTTAAATGACCTCCACTCACTCACTCAAATGTCTTTTCACCATTTTATTTTCGGAATTCGGGCCAGAATTCTGACTGGGAGTTAGTCAAAGCAGCATTTTTCGGTATGAATTATTTCTGATTGAGTGGAGCACTGGCCACTGAGTCAAATTTTAAAGATGGATTTGGGTGTCAAACAAAATCTCGTGATCTTCTCCGATGGAATTGTTGCTTTTCTTCTTTCTTTTTTTTTTTTTTTCCTTTTTTATCCTGGCACTTGCATTTAGCCTTACAGAATAATACAAGGGGGAGACCATTAAAGAGCTAGATGAATTGGAGAAGGAAGATAAGGCATGTAATGGATTAGCAAATAAATGGAGTTTAGGCACTGCACTTTAATCTCTTGCCTGATCCATTGTACAGATTTTCTCCAAAGGCCAAGTAAAACCCTCTATACTGTTTGCCTCACTCATACTTCCATTACCCTTGTGATGTTAAAATAATCTACTTACATTTGCACCATACACTTCGGTCATCGTATCAGGATCTTCGTCTGCAATTAACCGTCATCAATTCTTATGAGAAAGATGGTCATCATACATTCCTAGGGAGAGAATGTGCATGGAGATGGAGATCGATAGGCTTCCGGAAAGGAGGATGCAGTGAATGTATGGAGAGGAGAGACAAAATATGTATCTGCCTGCTTAAGTTTTTAGAGTTTTTGACTTAATTGATCACATTGAGAGAGAATTTTGGTCCATCCCAAGTATTCAGATATTAAACCAAAATCTCTGATCGGCAGCTATGGGTTGCTATTAAAACTATTTTATCCATCCTCATTTAGTGATAATGGGGATCCCACCAATTTGTAGATCACTACTATACTCTATACAGGCAATATGTATAGTCACCCCAGAATCAATATGGGTCTAATGTCAGAAGTCTCTGCTTTGGTGCGAGTTTTATGCACAAAAGAATGGAAAACCAAAACAATGTAGCCCAGTTACCCATGGTCATTGCAAAATGCTAAATTCAAGTACACATTCATTTCATTTCCTATTATATGGCAAGAATAAATGTTAATGCTTTTAGTTAAGACATGAGCTGACGTTTTTGAGGCCCACCCCAGATTTTAGGATACATGCCAACTATCCAGATTGATTGAAACTGTTAAAATATAAGGACGTATTCATTGTTCCGAAACTTCATTTAGATGAAAACAGTTCCATTGAGAAGAAATGTAGTTGCATCTTAAGGATGAGGAGTTGAGATAATGTAGGCGCAATGACGGTCCTTATAGGACCGGTTCACACACACAGATATATCTATATATGAGAAATTCTCATGTCTTTCTATCTCTCACCACATTATGGTCAGGGACAACATTGTGGGGCCACTTTATGATTCATCCAAATCATACATCCAAATCATACACACATATGGAACCCCCTATACTACAATGGATCAACTGAGTTTTCATTAATCAGATTGGATTGGACCGTTGGATTAAGGGTCAAAATTCTTCTTTAATATAAAGTCGTTAAATTTGTTTAGTTGAAGATGTTAGGGATTTTGTGTTTTGCAATTTGATGGATGCATTATCATTTTATCATCATTTGAATTTTCACATGAGCATTGAATTTGAAAAACTTGACATCTTCACTTTTCACATGCATTGTTTTAAAGTCTTTTGAACTTATGTTATATGTTTTGGATTTTAAACTTGGATGCATTAAGTTTTAGAAAGAAAATTTTCAAATCACGCAATTCTTTAGATCTAGATTTTAAAATCATTTTAGGCATTGATAGGTTCATGTTTTGAAAAATATTTTTAGTTTAATTAAAACATGAGTCTAAGCATGATTTCCATGATCCAGAACTCCCTCTAGTAAATTACTTTGGAGTAGCTTTTTACTTAATCTTTTTAGAATGCAAAACTTTTTTTTGTGCTACAGTACTTTTGCTACGGTGATTTTGCTGCAGTGACTTCAGTCAACTGAACTGGATTTCTGTCAACCGAATTTAAGATGTTGATTAACCGAACCCACTTCGGTTTGTGTTCCAGAATGATCAAAACTAGCCCTTTTTTCACCGTCGGGAGTTTGGTTAACAAACCTGAAGTCAGTTAACCGATAAGCTAGCCGTTGGAGCATTTTTTATATATAAAGAAATAATTCCTAAGCCAAATTTGAAGATCCAAGAGGCCCTCCTTTAAGTGTTTTGAGGCTAAATAAAGGGGAATGAGCTAAAGAAGTCTAGAGGGTCATTAAAGGAAGCTAATGCTTGGAATCATGAGTTAATCATCTAAGTAAGTTTAGTTTTTCTTATCATATGTTTTCACGCTTTCTTTAAATATTTGAAAAATCTATTTTAGCATGATAACTATGATGTGTTGAATTCTTTATTTATATTTAATCTTTGATCTTAGTTGTATTGAATTCTTCGCCTTAATTTAAAACAAGTTTGTTTTAAATTTCATAAATCATGTTTTGCTAAAATCTTTGATTTCTTTTATAGCATGAATCATTTACTTTGTTGAATCTACATATGTTGTTTTCAATCACATAAGAACAATGATTAACCTAATTAGTTTTTGAAAACAACATTATACATGCATCACATGTTTAGTCTTAAATAGTTTCACACAACTTGTGAGCTTTTGATTTTCATATCATCAACAAGTTAGTATTTATACTTGTGAGTTGCATTTCACTTCAATCAAATCTCTTTGTGTGCCTTAAACTTTTAAATGCTTTGAGCATATATTCATTGGGCTTAATATTTAAATTTGATTGGAATTTTCACACAAACACCATGAATATTCATCTTTGCGTTTCATGGAGTGTTGTATGAGTTTTATTTTCAATTTCGTATCAGCCTATGTTAGAGGCAAATGAATTGAGCTTTAATTGTATCTCTTAAAGTGTTTATGTAGACGCTTCTTAGAGAAAACATTATGTATAAGTTATTGCTTAGCCTTAAAAAAGCATAAGTATATGGTTAGGGGTGAACCATCAAACCAAAGAGGTTATTGCTTAACTCTGAAAAGCATATTGTAAGGTTATTGCTTAGCCTTGAAAATCATTTTGTAAAGGTTACTGCTTAGCTTATTGAAAAGCATAGTTAGTGGAAATCCGGTGGGATGTAGGATCACAAGCTGGTAGTGGATGTAGGTATTGAGGCCGAACCACTATAAATCATTGTGTGATGGTGCATGATTTGTGGTGATTGTTTTTGTAAGCTTCCGCATTTAGTTTTACTTAATCACTACTTGTGACTATTAAATTAAAGAAATTAAAATTGGTTACTAAGTTGTAGCTCACCCTATTCAACCCGCCGCCCCCCACCCCCCGGTTTTGGATCTCGGACTTTCAGAAGAGACCCTATTTGTCGGTAGGAATTCCAAAATGATGCCTGCAAACATCAGAGATTTTATAATGATTATTAAATCAAAACATTCTTGATTGTTTCATTCATGTTGGAAGTCCTAAATGAGAAATTCATATAAATAATAAACCATAAAAAACAATCCATTTTAAACCATAAAGTACAACACTATAACACTGACTACCTTTAAAAAATCAACCGAAATTATAACACTTGATATTCCGTCTTCGTCCTTTTCTGCCACTTGCATTTAGAAGAAGGTACAAATCTCCACCAAAATAGAAGTCATCAAACATTCAAAAGTTTAATTACTAGTTTAAATTCAAACTACATTAATAACATTTATAGAATGAATAATTAACTAGACTAAACAAATATTCTTAAACACTGAGCCAAAATACTAGGCAATATGTGGATTTAAACATTGCTTCATGTCTAATAGGTTTGAGAGAGCAAGAAACTTAAGAATGTTTTAATGTAACATGCATGATCATAGCAAGTGAACATTTTTCTTAAATCAATAACACGTGACAAACTTAAGTGTGTTTAGCATTAACTATAAAAAGCAGTATAATGTATACTCTCGAAATTGAACACACGTAGTACTGCTTATTTATAAGGACCATATGACCATGTGTGTTCATGTTATAGTCCATTCTTATTTAATTGGTCCAAATCTCAATTAAGGAACCGGGTGCTTAGATTTGAATCCTTAACACATAATTTTAGGATAAACAATAAATATTTCAAGAGCATCCCCTCCAATCAATCCCTAATCCACTCCAAACCACGGTTACGCAATTCATTGGATTGTGTCTCGAATTCCAAATAGTTCATTTCGAATTATTCGGGATTCAGTTCTTTGTATTTGAAGGTTATAAATTTTGTGATTCGGTGGAATGTGGAATGTGGAATGTGGAATGTGGCAAGGTATAATTAAGAGGATAATGTTTGTTGCAGTTGAACATTAATGGGGATACTACAATAAAAAGTGAGGGGGTAATACTGAATTACCATGCACCATTGCAATACATTTCTCTTAGATTAGATGGTGTCTTAGTGGCCCCACCACAGAAAGAAGGACACATTAAGTTGGATATCTATTAAAAATCAGTCTTATCAAATATTACTAAACATCCAATCAATATAAAAGCATGGGACAGGCAGAAATGCTCGCCTTTGATTGAATAACCAAAATGTTCGATCAGGCCTATCTTTTACATGGTGAATCGATCAAGCTTTCCTGAGTATGGCAAGACCGTTGGGCCACTCCACAAAGTCAAACGTCCAGGGGAAGCCTTTATTTGGTGAGCTATGGATTGGACATTTGTGTATGGCTCAAAGGATGACATTTGAGCATGTAATATATTTCTTGCGAATCCATATCATTTTTGCATGTCATAGAGAATATTTGGTGCTGCTCCCTATCAGTTCATCATTGGGGCCTTCATCTAAAACCCAAAACACTTAATTTTAATGATTTTGAAAGTCTTGGTGCCTTTTTGGATTTTAATCTAAAAAGAAATAATGATTGTATGAGCTACAAATTTGGGTGTACGGCAATTTGAAGGGACTAGTGTGTGTGTGAAGGGGATAACTTGGTGATAAGTGAACCCTAGGCCTGTCAATGGGACGCGTTGAGACGGGTAGAAAGCCCGGCCCGTCCCATCCCAAGCCCGAAAATATGGGACTTTTAAAAAAAATTTAGCCCAGTGGGTTGGGCTTGGTCAATAATAGCAAAAGCCCGACCAAAATGGGACTGGGACTGGGCAAAGGATGCCCAGCCCGTTCAGGCCCGGCCCGGCCCGCTTTAAATAAGTTTTGATAATCTTTTATATATTACCTAAATTGCCCCTCACTAACAGCATCAAACGGCTATTAGGAGGGGCATTCTCGTAAATTGCGGCCCCCATCTGTTTTCACAAAGCCAGAAAGAGGAAACCTAAAACACTATTCACAGCATCTGCTCAGTGCTCTCTCGTCTCGCCTCTTTGCTCTCTCATCTCGCTCTCTGCGCTTTCTGCTCTCCGATCTCTCAGCTCTCAGCTCTCAGATCTCAGATCTCACTCTTTGCTCTCAGATCTCTCAGCTCTCGGATCTCGCCTCTCAGCTCTCCGTCTCTGCTCTCTGCTCTACCTCTCTGCTCTCTGCTCTGCGCCCTCTCTGTTAGCGCCTCTCTGCTCTCAGATCTCACTTTCTGCTCTCAGATCTCTCAGCTCTCAGATCTCGCCTCTCAGCTCTCCGTCTCTGCTCTACGCCCTCTCTGCTCTCAGATCTCACTCTCAGCTCTCAGATCTCGCCTCTCAGCTCTCCGTCTCTGCTATACGCCCTCTCTGCTCTCAGATCTCACTCTCTGCTCTCAGATCTCTCAGCTCTCAGATCTCGCCTCTCAGCTCTTCGTCTCTGCTCTACGCCCTCTCTGCTCTCAGATCTCACTTTCTGCTCTCAGATCTCTAAGCTCTCAGATCTCGCCTCTCAGCTCTCCGTCTCTGCTCTACGCCCTCTCTGCTCTCAGATCTCACTCTCTGCTCTCAGATCTCTCAGCTCTCAGATCTCGCCTCTCAGCTCTCCGTCTCTGCTCTACGCCCTCTCTGCTCTCAGATCTCACTCTCTGCTCTCAGATCTCTCAGCTCTCAGATCTCGCCTCTCAGCTCTCCGTCTCTGCTCTACGCCCTCTCTGCTCTCAGATCTCACTCTCTGCTCTCAGATCTCTCAGCTCTCAGATCTCGCCTCTCAGCTCTTCGTCTCTGCTCTACGCCCTCTCTGCTCTCAGATCTCACTCTCTGCTCTCAGATCTCTCAGCTCTCAGATCTCGCCTCTCAGCTCTCCCTCTCAGCTCTCTGCTCTCTGCTCTGCGCTCTCTGTTATTGCCTCTCTGTCCCACACAAAAGAAGCACCAAAGATCTGAACCATTGGTTAATCAGGTATGCAATATGCTCTCTCCTCATGTAAGCCAACGTTGAGTCCATCCATCTATAATCCCAAAATTAAAAACATTGACACTGTCCATCATGACTACTACTCCTTCCCATCTCTTTGCATAATTAATGGGGTGGGGTGTTTACCTGAGTACAATTGGGCAAAACAGCCATGTGAAACTTCACTTGATTGCATTTTTAACAATTCAAAATACTGATAGATTTTAAAATGAACATATAACAATGTACAAAAGATCATTCATTAATTTAACAATTTTCTTATCACCACATAATGAAGAATTCAATTATGAATCAAAACAGGGAAAACACCTCAAAATAAGCTCCCATTATGGATGGAAACTATTCCTTATTATTAGTTTGTTTTTTTTTAGAATTATTCCTTATTTTGTTGGTAAAATAACCTCAAATTAAGCCATGAATGAGCAATTCATACTAAAAGAAAATTGTAGATAGGTTTTAACTTAGGCAACCAAGTACTTGTAAGAAGTTGGAGAGGACCTAGAATTTTATAGCCTATAGTACTCAGTGGATTTAACATGGGTATAGAGTCCATGTATTGCTTTGTGATGGACTATGATTGAGTGAGTTGTGACTCTTTAGGATGCTCCAACATTATATTGTGAATACTCTGCTATTAAAAAGAATTATATACAATTTTAATTACAGTTGACCTTCATTATTAATTGTATGGTTTACTGCTCTTAAATAAATTGTGATCCATATTGAACAGATGTTGTAAACACACTTTAAATAAAAATAACTTCAAATCATCCATTTGTAGGCCACCAATCAAAGGCTAAGAATTTTCAATTTAAGTGAAAGGACTTATTAATATTATCAATAGCATGGATAGCAAATAATAGATCTTACATGTGAAAAAATGAGACATGACACATGTAGTCCTGATTCATTCATCACAACCTTAAGTACTCATGGCGAGAATTACTAAAACTAAGGCATTCTATTATCTAGCAACTTCAAAAGGCCCAGCTTTTAATAAAACCTCCCTTGGGTTATTTTTCTCATTGTCTTATCTAATTTGCTTCTTCTTGTGTTCTTTTGTTCATTGCTATTGTCTTTTTCTTTTCTTTTTTTTGTGTGTGTGTGTGTGTGTTCATTGTTCATTGTTGTTCAATAAAGTAGTACCTTTTCATTCCATTTTCACCAGTTATGAACAAGATTTTAGAAGTTTCAAGCACCATATGATTCTATCGAGTCCGGATCCCCTGTTTTGAACTTAGTATTATAATTGGATTTTACAATAAAGACTGACATGAATTAATTTATTTTTACTTGGCTAGATTTTGTCCTTTCTGGGTCAATTGCGTTGCTGTGACTGCTGCGCTTTTGGAATTGTAGGATACTAAGATACGTCTCTTGACTCTTCTTCTTTTAAATTTATTTACTTGTTTAATTGTGGATAGTAGAAACTGATTTACTTGTTTAGTTGTGGATAGTAGAAACTGATTTACTTGTTTAGTTGTGGATAGTAGCTTATTGATAACTTGTTTAGTTGTGGATATTAGGGATTGATAACTTGTTTAGTTGTGGATATTAGGGATTGATAACTGCTTTACTTGTTTAGTTGTGAGTAGTTGTGGATATTAGGGATTGATACTTGTTTTTTGTTTGAATTGTTAAATATGTCTTCTGATACTCCTGATACACCTTCTAGTAGTGTTGGTAGCATTCTTGTTCGTTCACATGTCCCCTTCTCCATTGATGATGAGATGGGTAGTGGTGGTAGTGAGCAAGTGCTTCCCATTCCCTCTCCCAATGCTGAGCCTAATGCAAAAAAGCTTAAATCAGCGGTTTGGCAACACTTTGTAAAATCAAATTTGACTGTGAAAGTTAATGGAAAGGATGTCCTTAAAATTAAAGCAGTGTGCAACTATTGCAAGAAATCTCTAGTCAGTAGACCTGAGGATGGAACTTCACACCTGCATAGACACTGCAAATCGTGTGTTTGTAAACCAAGCACTGATAAGTCAAAAAAACAACCACTTTTAAGGACTGATGCTCAATCCAAAACCGGTGTTGGCATTTTTAGATTTGATCAAAAAAAGAGTCGAGAAGCCCTTGCAAAAATGTTGTTATTACATGACCATCCTTTTAATGTTGTTGAACAACGAGGTTTTAAAGAGTTTTGTGCGACTCTACGACCTGAATTCAAGATTGTATCACGTAACACTGTGAAGGCAGATTGTATGGAAATGTACAATGGAAAAAAGAATGAGATCTTTAAAGAATTCAAGGATCTCACTAGTAGGATTGCTCTCACAGCGGATATGTGGACATCCAATCAGCATTTAGGTTATATGGCTATTACAGCACATTATATTGACTCTGATTGGGTTCTTAAATCGCGTATAATTAACTTTCATAATGTTGATCCTCCCCACACTGGCCAAATGCTAGCTGACAATATTACTCTAAGTATACTTAATTGGAATATTGAGAATAAATTATCATGTTTGACATTAGATAATTGTTCTACAAATGATTGTATTGTAAGGACACTTAGAAATCAACTTTTGAAAACCAATGCTCTCGTCTTAAATGGTAAATTTTTTCATATGCGTTGTGCTGCACATATTCTTAACCTTATAGTGAAAGATGGACTTAAAGATATTGACCCAATTATTGAGAACATCAGGGAGGTAGTTAAATACATTAAGAATAGCTCGAATCGTATACATCAGTTTCGTGATATTGTAAGTGTGAAAGGGCTAAGTTCTACAAGGGGATTGCCTCTTGATGTTCAAACTAGATGGAACTCCACATATCTTATGGTTTCTTCAGCACTGTATTTTCGAGATGTTTTTTCTTATCTATCTTTAACAGATGACTTGCACTATAAGACTTTGATTCCTTCGGATGAGGAATGGGACAAGGTTGCCACTCTTAATGATTTTTTGGAAAGGTTCTATGAAGCGACAAATAGGTTCTCTGCTAGAAAGTATCCAACCATTCATACCTTTTTACCTGAAGTTTGTACAATACATAATGAGTTGGTACAAAAATTAGGTGATTTTGATTTTGTTTCTGCAAGAATGGCTAAAGCGATGATGGAAAAATTTGATAAATATTGGAAGAATTATAATCAAATGTTTGAAATAGCCATATTGCTTGATCCCTCCTCTAAGATAGTGTGTTTGGAATGGGTTTTTAAGATATTATATGAAACAGTGGAATATAGAAATACTCGTATGATTGAGGCTCGTAATCTATTTAGAAAGTTGTATGAGGAGTATCGTGTGAGATTTGGTGCTAAAGAAAGTGATCAGATAGTAAATAAAAATGATGCAACTAGTAGGCAATTTAAAAGAAAGGCTGGTGATGATGAACATGGAAAGGCTCGTTCCCTTTTTTTAAAGTATCGAAATGAAATCTCCAATAAGGCAGTTGTAGAAGAAAAAACAGAATTAGATCGTTATTTTGATGACAAGTCAGCAGAAGAAGACGACATGATAGATATATTACAATGGTGGAAATTAAATTCAACTAAGTATCCTATTTTATCTCATATGGCTCGTGATATTTTAGCTATTCCAGTTTCTACCGTTGCTTCAGAGTCAGCATTTAGCACCGGAGGGAGGGTACTTGACCCACATAGGACTTCTTTGAAACCAGATACAGTAGAAGCATTAGTTTGTGCCCAAGATTGGTTTAGTCGTGACCCAACTAGGATTGATGATTTAGACAATGATGGGAATGCACTAACTGATGTTTTAGACATATTAAAAGAAAATTAATTTATGTTGATTTCTTTTTTACATTACTTGACCCATATAGGATACTCATTCTCATTCATTTTATTGATTTTCTGATTTTCTACTTTCACCGGAAAAAAAAAAAAGAGGTTTTAACTATTCCTACATTACTTGACTCATATAGCCTATAGGATACTCATTCATTTCTATTTATTTTCTATTGTCACCGGAAAAAAAAAAATTTTAACTCCGCCATGTTGCTTGTAGTTATTGCATTACATTGCCGGTCCCAAGCCCGGAAAAAAGGAGGAGGGTTTAAAGTCCGGTTCATACCGGGTGTCTGGTAACAGTAGAGAATAATTAGAGAATGTTTTGCTTATGTTCAGGATTGGGCTAAGCCCAGGCCCAGCCCGGTCCCAGCCCGGGCCCGTACGGGACGGGATTTTATGTAGGCCCGTTCAATTTAGGGACGGGATTGGGCAACACCCAGCAGGCCCGTCCTATTTTCGGGACGGGATTGGACAACCGAAGCCCAGGCCCAGCCCGTCCCATTGACAGGCCTAGTGAACCCGGTGGACAGGAAAATAGGATGGATCACGTATAAGAAATGTGAGGATGGTCCTCATCTGAATATTTTTGTCTATGCAGGTTATATTAAACCTATGATCCACTGCCAAATGCATGGAATTACATATTCAAATCACTGCATCGAACTTGTCTAACTCGAACTTCAAATTAATTGAATTGAAAGACAAACTAAATGAGCCTACCCTCTCGAATTTCTGAATTTGATTAATTATCAAACTATGAACTGCATATTTGAGTGTGAACTCATCAAACTACAAATCAAGTACCTATGCTCTAAACCCCAGCCACTATCTCAAACACTCCAACCGATTCCAACCCCTCCAAAAGCCCTTGCCTGCTACCCCGTTAATCCAAAACCATAGCCCCATCATCAATCCCAGGCCACAGCCACTTCAATTTCGGTCCCCCTCCATACCAACGCAACAAAGAAAAAAAATCAGTAAGAGAGAAGAAGGAAAATAAGAGGTTGTACATGTTGAAATATAAATACTTGCATGTATGTACATTGTATTTTGATGTAAATATACTCATATACATTTATATAGACATGCATGCCTGCACATGTTGAAATATGCACATAGTACTTTTTATAGGGAATTTATACACTTTGACTAGAAATTACCTTTAGCCCCTCGGGACCATTTCCCTATCAATCTCCCTTGCTCCCTTGCTATTACTATTACTCTTTGGTCTTTTTTTTTCTTTTCCCCTTTTACTTTCTGAAATAATTCTTTATCACAAATTCCTTTATTATCCGAGAAAAAATAAAAATATTTAATGTAATTACATATATCCAGAGACACAAAAAAAAATTAAAAAGAATTTCTATAATTTATAACTATCTATAATGGAGTATCTTACCGGAAGTGTAAATATCTCCCTTCTCATCCAATCTGGGAGGGTATAAGTACCTTTTTCCTATAGCACCCAAGATTGTAACAGTTCTATATATACAATTTAGAAAACAAAAATGAATGAATATATAAATTATTAAATCAATGTATTCAAAGTTAGAACTTAGAAGGATGTTCAAATGATAAAGAAAAACACCTCATAATAGCGTAAGTGTAAATTGACCTAAAAGTGAATGACAGTCGTATATGTAATTTTAGGACGAACAACGGATATTTCAAGGAACCGAGTGCTTAGATTTGAATCCTTGCCATGTAATTTTAGGACAAACAACAGATATTTCATTGAGGATGTCTCGGAGAATGATGGGGATTGGATTGATGATGGGGATCAGGAGAATTCAAGAGAAAGAGGGGTTTCAGAGATGACAAAACCTAAGCCATCATCAATCCCATCTCCTTGGTCCAAAGCGCCAAAAAAAAAAAAAAAAAACAAACCAATCAATCAATCAATATCAGCTGAACCAAACCCTATTCTTAAAATCCAGTCATTCACTCCTATCTCAAAACCATCCCTATTGACTCACAACCCAAAACCAATCAAACGTATCTCCTTGCATAAAATGTCCCTCTCATCTGCATCATCCCTTCCAATCCCTACAGTGAATTCCTGAGACTCCATGCCGGGCCTACCGAGATAAGTTATTTTTGTTTGTCCTCATTTAATTATTTTAATGCTTGTTTGGGTACTTATTGTAATGTGCATAGGTCTATATAATTTGTGGCCTTATATGGGTTCAAAACCCATCAACAAAGTTTTCTTTCTCTCTTTCATGTTTTAACCTACTTTTGTGGGTCCAAATTAATGATATGAATCACTCTTTTTTTTTTTTTTTATATGCAGACCACCATAGTATGTGTAACTTCATATCTCGTAAACGTCATAGATTTGATAAATTCACAAAAAAACCATCTAAAAAAAATTAAACCCATGAATAAAAATTTTTAATTTGCAATTTTTTTAATCCCCAAAGAACATGATTCAAATAGCTGAATATTCTTATACCAAAGATAAGGATCAATATGTTTGGCATCACATCTTGAATCTTCATGATCTCGAGAAATGTGTGCATGATGTAAAAAAGATAAACTCTAAACACATCTATAACCATTTTCTTACATACCCTCCTTTGGAGTGGAGGTGCGTCATTGATTGCCATTGATTGAGCTGCCACTAAATTGAATGTTAAAATCACTACCAACCACTTTGGAGGGAAGGTGGTCATTGATTGAGCCATCACTATATTGGATGTTAAAATCACTAACAACCGCTTTGGAGGGAAGGTGGTCATGATTAAGCTTACAAGTTAGTTTAGATTAGGTACCACTTTGGAGGGAAGGTGGTCATTGATTGAGCCATCACTATATTGGATGTTAAAATCACTAACAACCGCTTTGGAGGGAAGGTGGTCATGATTAAGCTTACAAGTTAGTTTAGATTAGGTAGGGAACCCTGATTGAGTATATTAATTCACTAGAAGGACGTGGGTTATGCGGGTTAAAGTGGATTGGGTCAGGTTGGCTTGCATGGGATGGGTCAGGGGTTTCTAATTAATTTAATAAACGGGTGGAACGTGGGTCGACTCGTAGATAGGATTTTCATATTGTCTTAAAGAATGAAACAACCAAGTTCATATTTGGATTTGCCTATTGATCGAACCATTGGGTAGGGTTGTCAATCGTGTCGTGTTAATAAATTCGGGTTACGGGTTAACAAATTGGTGTTAAAATCACTTCAACCCATATACGACCCGTTAACTTAAACGGATCAAAAGATCCAACCCGAACACGACCCAACCCGTTAACCTGTTAAGTAATTAAGTTATTTCAAAAATTAGAAGAAAATCCATACAAATGAATATAAGAAGAAAATTTTTATAAGGCACACGAAACTATAAGTGAGGATCTTGAGTAGATCCCACCTAAAATCCCACTACAAAACAATAAATTTCAATTTCTTCTTATGAATATAAATTAATTCTAGCTACACTTAGGGACTAAAAAAAATTAAGGAGTTAAACAAGTTGTTAACGGGTTACTGGTGTAATTCGTACATGACCCATTAACTTAACGTGTTAACAGGTTTGACCCATTAACGACCCAAACCCATTAAGAGCCCAGCAGAATCCGTTAATATCGTGTGGGTTCGTGTCGTGTTAACCGGTCGTAACCATTGGGGTATTACACTTGTAAAGGGAATCCAGTTTAAGATATCGGAAAAAATGATGCGTCTTCTTAAAATATTTAGAATTTACCTTATTGACTTTTTGCTATTTTGTGACATGTGAAATAATTTCTTTTAGCTTAAGCGAGTCTTCAGCCTAGGCTTGTCAATTCAGCCCGTTATAATTAGTACTCAGCCTGGCTCGGCCCAAGCCAGAAAGTAAAGGCCTTTTTAAAAGAATTTGAGCCGAGCGGGTTGGGTTTGGACAATGGTCTTGAAGCCCGATCAAAATGGAATTGGGAATGAGCAGAACATGCACCCCCCCCCCCGGCAAGCACATGTCACTCATTTTTAATAAACTTGTAAGTGAGGAGAATTGTACAAAAGGAGAAATTAAAGTAATCTATTGGGGTAAAGTCTTTCAGCTCATGATTCATTTATTTTATTTGACCAAATGTCATTAATCTTTTTAGAATTGATGAAATATCTTGTTGACTGATATTTTACCTCTTCTAAGAGCAAATCGGGTGATGATATAATTTTATGACATGATAAGTTATATTATTGATTTTAGATTCTTGTTCATGCAAGATAGTTTAATGCTATATCATTTATACTAATTTCCAACCAAAAGAAACTGATGCAAAACTTAAGCAGTAAAGGCAATCCTTTGACTTACTATACAAAAGCAAACACCAATTTATGGGTCCCATCACAGAGATAAAGAATGTAGGTAATAAATAATATAGTTTTATAATTTCGAAAGTGCAGACTTTAACCATATTATTTTCTATTTGGTTATAGAAATTATAAGAATTCTTATATGCAATGGTTATAAATTATCCTAATACTTCCTCACAAATGCAATTGGATGGACTCATTTCACCAATAGGAATTGTGAAGAATAAAGTTCAATAAACTTGTTTAATTTATATTCAAGATCGTGCTAAAACCTGGCCTGGCCCAGACCGATACGGGACGGGATTTGACATAAGCCTGTTCAATTTCATGCAGGGATTGGACAACCCCGAGCAGGCCCGCCCAATATTTGGAACTGAATTGACGAAATTGGATAACCTAAGCCAAGGCTTGGCCTAACCCCTTGACAGGCCTACGCTAGCCCCACCCTCCGAGTGTGGTGATGGAGCCCTCGAGTGAAGGAAGTACACTCCTGGTGAAGTGAGAATGCCCTTTGGTGAGCAAGGTGACATGCGCAAGATTAGGGATGTAAATGGGCCCCCAATTCTTTGATTCCTCGGGGGTTCTGTCCCGTTAAAATTCAGTTTGGGCCTCTTATTTAGGCCTCGATAAATAAATGGGTCCTGGTCCAAGTCATTTTTTTGGACTCGTGATGTAAACAAACCTGAATTCGATTTCACCTTGATGCGGATGTATGGACATGGGACTAACTTACTATCTCAATTTTCGAAAATCTCTCTTAAAAAGAACCGATTTGAGTTCCATCTTCTCATTAAATGACACTAGTTCTAGGTCCACTTTGGACCTAGGCCAAAACCATTTACATTGTTGTTATCATTTGAACATTGAGCAACTAAGTGAGAAACTCTTTTTATTTGAAAGACCAAAGATAGTTTTTAAAAAAGAAAAAAAAAAGGTTTTCTTTTTCTTTTTTAAGATACGAACTGCCGCCTCTTCCGGTCAACTAAGCGACCATCATTTGAATTTACTTTACTGGTGAATTATCCAAATAGGCCCGCACTTAATCAGGTTTGGTCTAATCCAACTTTAATAATCTGGTCCACAGCTAATTCATCCCTATCATTCATCTGGTGGGCCAATTCAAATGAATAGGTTCGAGTCACGTTTATCTTCCAATCGAGCAACCGTGACAGTTTCAAACCAAGTTTTTCTAGGGTTCTTGCCTCAACAAAACCGCAGCTTGTAAGTCTCATCTTCTATCCACCGATACTCCTTTGAATACTTTTTTTCCATAAAATGTTGCATTTGATTTACATAAGAAGAATTCTCCAATGTATGATTGCAGAAAGTAGAGAAAAATGTTCTGCTCGTTTTCTTCTTCAAAACGTATCATCTCTCAGATTCATATCTTCTATCTCGAACCCCACAGTCACAAAACCGCACTCATTCACGGTCTCTTACCTGGTAAGCTCATGTGGGTTGTCACCAGAATCAGCTCTTTCAGCTTCTAAAAAGCTCAATCTCAAAACCCCCAAAAATCCAGACTCTGTAATCGAACTATTAAGAAACCATGGTTTTACCGATACCCAAATCACCAAACTAGTCACCAAGGCCCCATCGATTCTCTTGAGTAATCCCCAAAAAACGCTATTGCGCAAGATCAACGTTTTGAAGAGGTATGGAATTTCGGGCACTGACCTTATAAAGGTCATCTCTTCAAACCCATCACTACTTTTGCAAGCTAGTGTGAACACTGAAATAATCCCCTCATTCGATTTCCTAAGAAGCCTCGTTAAGACGGACGATAACATAGTTACTATTGTGAGACGCTCATCACGCATTCTCCAATCTAATCTTGAGAAGAAAATAGGACCCAACATTGCGATCATACGCAGTCAAGGCGTACCTGATTCAAATATTGCGAATTTGATGATGACCTACCCCAGAACAGTGTTGTTGGGCGTGGAACGGTTTAGCGAGATTGTTGCATTTGTTAAGAAAATGGACTTCAACCCATCAACCCGGAAATTCACATTTGCAATCCGTGTCATGTCTGCGCTGAAGAAATTGAACTGGGAAAGGAAAATGAAGGTTTATCAGGGCTTGGGATGGTCGGAAGAAGAGTGTCTTTCCACATTTAAATTGCGACCACAGTGTATGATGATATCGGAGAAGAAGATCAAGAAAGTGGCGGACTTCTTTCGAAGCGAAATGGGTTGGAACCCAGTGGGACTTTCAAAATACCCAAATCTTCTAAGATATAGCTTGGAGAAGAGGACAATTCCTAGATGTTTATTGCTAAGAATTCTGATTACAAAGGGTTTGATTAAGGAGGAACCACACCCTTTTTGGATGTTGAATTTAACCGAGAAACAATTTTTGGAGAGGATTCTAATCAAGTATCAAGACCTTGTTCCTGAAATATTGAGAACGTACCAAGGGAAGGCGGGATTCGTAGGGTTTATTTCTGTGGGTGCTGCTCAGAAATTGTAGTGTTCCCATTGCCATTCTTTAAAGATTTTTCCTCAAAGGTACTTCCTTGACATTTTTGTTCTTTGAAATTTTGCTTTCGCCAAGCAGTTGCAATTTCTAGTTCACTGGAGGTTTTTGATAATTTATGTTTGATCCCATTGACCTCTGTCCATAGTGTGTTGGGTTTTTAATTTCAGTTGTTTGATTTGTATGCACTTATAACTCTAGATTCATGCATGTTGAAAGCAATTTCTAAAATACCTGTGGAGATGCATATATCAGCTTGCTTCTAATCGGATATGTATATTTTTTAAGGAAGACAGCAAGCTACACACTAGCATCAATTTCTGTGTATTTTTTTTTACTGATTTTGGGACCATATCAGTGTTGCATAGAAATACAACATTTTATTGGGTAAAAAAAGCTAATAGTGTATATAGTGATATATCATATAATAATTAAAGAATATAAACCATGTTTGGAGAGAGATTATTAGACCAGATACTTTTTTTTATTTTATAATTTGTTACTTTTTATGATTAACTTACCTTTGCTCGAGAATATGAGGAACAATTACAAAACTAAAGCACCATAGAAGGACCAATATGCTAACTGGACTGCAAGGATATCCTGAGAGATGGGTTGCTTGGTTGTGGTTGGTTCTAATAGCAGTGCTTTTTTAGAGGGTTGAGAAATGTTGCAGTGAGTGTGGGTAATGGGGTCGGTGTGGTGGAGGAATGGGTTCGATGGTCCTGTGTTGTAGGCTCATTTGATTGGAACTGATGCTGAGTCAATAGTCAGACGGTAAATGATGGCCAAAAAAGAGAATATTCCTGCTTGGGTGTGTCACTTGCAGAGTTGTGACCGACTAAATGTGGGTCTGGTAACATGTAGGAAAATAAAAAAAAGTTGGAAGTGTTTCTCTCATTCTCAATGTGAGAGGAGAAGAAAACTTTAGTTGGTATTTATTGATATACAGCTGTATTGAGATAAACTCTAATCAAGTCCTTTCATCTTGATATGCTCTCATCCATATTCCATGTCAAGTATTTTAATCACATAGTATGCGTCTTCAACTTCAGCATAGAGTTCTGTTTGAAGTCTGTGGATTAAGCTTGATGCATGAGGAACCCTCAACATCCCACTTGGTCTTCTTGTGCACGAGTGATCTCTTGACTTAACCCTGGGAGAGATTGCAACTCCCTTTACAATATGGATTGACCACTTGGGCAAAATTTTTTTTTAATAAAAATCCCTTTATTAAGACCTTCACTTATTTGAGTGAGGTGTTGAACTCCCTTTACAGTATGGATTGATCACTTTGTACCCTATCATTGTGAAACACTAAAGTAGTGTTCTCAATGACTCTTACCAATTGAGACTCTTTTTACATGACTGCCATGTAGGACCCTTATTTAGTGTCAACTAAGAGGAAGTCTTAATGAAATGGTCCAAAATGCTGAAAAGCTTGTTATGCACTGGACAAGAAACTACCTCCATTGACCTAGGATCTGTTTAGTTGCAAGCATTTACGATGGGAATTTAGGCCACCAAAATTCCCAACACCTATCAGATTGTGTCAGTTGAAAACCCATTTGATGGGGATTACTCTAGAAGGTAAAAATGCCTGTTTTTTTATTGTTTAGAATTCTCTAATTTATTGAGTTTGAAATGCTCTTGGATTGGCATTTGGAGAATCCATGCATAATAATAGAGGACGGGAAGGATAGTGGGTTTTGGAAATTTTCTCTGCGTGAATTTTTGGAATGCTTGTATTTAAACTGGGTTGCAATTGAATCTATTGAATCACAAATTTTTATATATTTCATTGGACTGATGGCTTCCAATCCACTGCAAGCTCAGGATGGTGTGAAATTTGGAATCAGATGAGGTTGGACACTCTTTGTTATCACTACTGACCCGTTTGACTAACGAGTAATAAACTCAAGCCCACACCCAACCCAACCCAACCCAACCTAATTGAAATGGATTGGGTGCTGACTGTTGATTGGCTCACAGAATGCTTGAGTCTGATTCTTCTAACTAAATGACCAACATTTCAAGCCCTACCCCCATCATCCAGAAACAAACTTATCAAACTTCACTTCAAGACAAATCTTAGCCCAATATCAAAGCTACTCATCCCAATGACAAATTTATAAAATTCAAAACAATTAAAAAATGGTGGACCAGGTTGAATCCGGATCAGTCTAGGGCTCAGGCCCAACCTAATTGAAAAACGGCCTTATTCTCAAATGCAAACCTTACCTGAGTCCCAAACGCAGCCAAACCCCATTCATAAATGGGCTGGGACAGCTTTTTCAAAATGCTGACCCAAGCCATTAACAGCCATGCTAACCAACCAATGCTATGAAACTCAACAATACTCAGCTGAGTCAGCTTGCATTGACATGTGGGGGTTCCAGCAAGTTGTCCTGAGCCTGACTCAGCTGAGCTACTCTCTCTCTCTCTCTCTCTCTCTCTCTCTCTCTCTCTCATGTGGGTATCCCTAGGGATTTTGACCCAACATGACTATTCCCTTGAGGTGGCACTCGCTGAGCCCCCACAAATTCACACAAGCAAATCTGGGGCAGGTTTCGAACACAAGATGTGGGGAGTCTGAAAGAGGAAATTCCGAGTTTGGATTCTAAAACGATGCTTCTTTTACAAAGATCAACTAATGTGAGATAGAAACATGCCGGTATCCTGGGGCATTCTTTATTATTCCGCCTTTTACATTTCATTATTCAACTTGAGGGGAAGCAATGCATGTTCCACATTGGTACAACCTTCAAATTTGTAAAGTGAAAACACACACACACACACACACATAAAGAAAAAGAAAGAAAAGAAAAAGAAAATCCAATTCGAGTCAGTAATATTGATGGAAGAGAAAATACGATATACACTAAGTAAAATGCAGTAAAAAACTGTTACATGTGTGAAGTAGACTAGTGGTAGCAGTTCTACTACTGTGAGGTCATGCGAGCATAGAGTAACTCGTTCCATGTATCAGGTAGACCTGTAAAACACCAATGGATGCAGTCGGCACAAGTCATTGAGCTTTCTGATGGGGCATTAGTATCTTGCCTGATGGATCATGTAGACATACTAGATTCAGAAAGGGTTGTGATGTTGATGTAGATAGGGGACTCCAAGGACCGCGGGTAACGGGTTACATTGGAGGTGACGGTGAAGTCTTGCCAATCAGTGCCCACCTCTAATGGCAATGACATGTTGGGCACTGTGGTTGACTCCATCGCGGACTTGATCCCATCTGGGCTGTTCCAGCTGCATCAGTTGCAACTTGGGAATGAGGAGATTATTGCGATATTATTGCAATACTTTTGAGAGATGCATCAATATCTATTCATTTTAAATTATATTTTGCATTTTAATCGAGTTTGATAACATTTTAATTCTCAAGTTATTTTATTTTTACTGGTTTTTTATTGATAATGTTCCCAGAAAAAAACCAAAAGAAATTGGAATTCTCTGATGATATCACCTTTCACCACCAATGTTGAGAAAGAGGCATGTGATATGATGGTGATAAAACTAGTTTCTCGATGATGTTAATTTTATTTTTACTAGATAACCACTATTAGGTTTTCTAATTTCTCGATCGATTTGTTAATGTGGATGGCTGTTGGCGATAAACCTATATTATTAGCAACTTTTGGGGGCATTTAGGAAAGTGGTCCAGTAGTTGTATAAGGATTATTGAAACATAATTTAACAATTATTGGACTGAATGTTCATTGTTGTGATTTAGAAATAAACTGTATTTTGCTGTTCCTGTTCAAACCAAACACCCCACCCCAAAAAAAAAAAAAAAAACTGCCTTCTAATAAAATTGAACTGATTTTTGTGAAGAGGGAGGATTTCAATTTCCTCTTGTAGGAATGGATGTCTCCTCTCTTCCGTGGAAATAGAAATCTGTGGATTGGAGAATGCTCTGATTGCACAGACGAGTCAAGGACCTTGTTTCTCTTTGTGCTACCGGAGCAAGCTCTTTCCATTTCATCTCTGTGCTTTCATTTTGACTTTTTAAAGGATGGAAGGTAGGGGATGATGTGTTAGATACTGCCCATTTGTTGTTATGGTTTGTTCAGCATTGTATCCTCTGAACAATAACTAATCCATACCATCCAGTTATTCCAAATGATGCCAAATTTATATACTCAATTAATAATATATGCAAGCAAGAATCAACTCTGGGTATGACCCTTCTCAATTTACTTGGTAAAATGATACAGAGACTCATTCATCAGACGGATATTTCTACTTTTAATATTTGGTGAATACACTAGCTACCATTGTAACACTATATGTTGGGAGGTGCTCCTACAAGAGGCATTTTCAACAAGTTGGTGAGAGATGGGTGGGGGCCCTCACTTTTAGGCACTTTCAACAAGTTGGTGAGATTTGGGTGGGGGCCCTCACCCATCTCTCACCAACTTGGTGAGAGTGCCTCTCATAGGAGCACCTCCCCTATATGTTATTGCATATGTATAAGCATATTTAAGCGTTAAGGTAAAACACTGCATACATGCAAATTACAAAAAGACAAGAACATAGAAGAAATGTCTAACACAGGTATTGTAATTGTGTATTCCTTGCTTAGTTTGTGGTATTAACTAATAGGAATTGATATGAGACTGCTCTTAAAAAAAAAAAAAAAAAAAAAAACACTGAATTCAAGTCATTCATGCATTTATTTATTTATTCTCCATTCCTCTATCGGATTACTGACACAGCTATAATGTCCAAATACTGGATGTCTTGGTAGGGACATACCCTTGTATTGTAAGGATATAGATTTTATACATGAGGTATATTGCATATGATGCAACAAGTATCTCCCTTCCTCTAGATCCTTACCATGCATCAAGCTGATTTAGTTTAATAAGTTAATATCACTATTTTTAATTATTTTATATTAAACTATTCATTCACAATTTTCTGTTATCGAAACCTGGTTTTTTAACTTGTATTGGCTATAACTGAATCTGTGTTTGGACTTTTCATAAATTAAGAGGCAAGTTTATAGATACTAAAAAAATTATGGATGGCCATGGGCCGGGATGAACTAGGTTGAAGATTGGGCGCCAATTTGTTTATTTGGCCCAATCCAGTTAAAGGCCCTGAAAGGTATGGCTGGGTTCAACCCATTTACAGTTTGGTAGGACCCTTGGTATCTTGTGCAAGGTAGCCCATTTGTTTGTTTGGCCCAATCCAGTCAACGAACCCGAAAGGTAGGGCTGGGTTCGACCCATTTGCAATATAGTAGGACCCATTGAGATATTCTTCAGACCACAATGTGCCTGTAGTTGGGGGCATAAAGCGATTTATAGGGTTTTTTGCTATCGAGCTAATAAACGATGCCCAGGCATTCATGGACATGTTCTTACATAAAGTCTAACTAAATGGATTGCCATAGCCTGATATATTCAACACATATTGGGCCAAAACTTCACTCTGGCTGAACTGGGCATGACTTTAGGAGTCTGGGCTCCATCTGAGCCAATTTATGCCTGATAACTAACTGGGATGGTCTAATACCAGCTCTCAGTTGGCTACAAAGTAGGGTGTAAGCCCATCGGAATCGGTAAATTTGGATATGGATTTGGTTATAGGTCGTAGAATCCATATTTGTATCCAAATTTGATAATTGGCATTTTTTTAAAAACTCAGCTAGGGGGCTGGACCCTGAGACACTCACACATACGAGATGATAGGAACTTGTATATGCAAGGAGACACAATCAGACATGCAATGTAATGAAAAAACTCATATGTGAAGAGATACAATTCACACATGCAAGGTAATAACAACTCACATTTGCAAGGAGGGGGAGTTCATCTTCCAAACCTGGACCTCCCAATGAGAACTGCCACTCAAATAAGAAGCAGCTCTTCAATAATTGGCATGTTGACGGTATAAGTATCCTAAGACATTTTCCCCCTTGCAACGGTTAATATTGAAAATGATGACAAATTTGCCTCTAACTTTGTCCGAGATATATAGGATCTTGTAAAAAATTATACTTTTTAACCTGCCTTGGAATGTAGAGGGTAATTTGTGAATATGTGCAACATATTTGTATGTGAGATATTAGGTAGATGTAGAATTCTCTTTCTAATAGTTGGAAAACGGTTGGAAAGACAGAGGCCAAACCTATCCTTTGATCCACTCCAACATATGGGTCTGCCTCTTTAATGTAACCCCTCATCTTAAAAACAAACGTTTCATAAGGGTATCCTTTCTGTAAAACCCCATCTAATATGACTCTCCATTTGTAAAATCCCTAATCCCTTCAAAGGTGCCCTATCTTAAACGGCATTTTTTAAAACGACTATCTTTTCCTATATGTTTAAAGAAATGAACATTTGAAACGTCCTTCCTCTTCCACAATTTTGGGTTTTCTTATCAATGTCTGTCTCGACTCACTTTATAAAGTGCGTAAGCCCTCCCCGCATCAGCTCTCTTTCTCATCTCTCCCTCACCCATCAAGGCACTTCTCTATGTTTTTAAGTTTTTGTTAATTATTATTCCAAGATACGTTTACGAAACCATATAAGGAGCCAATATCTATTGGAGCAGCATATTGAATGCATCAAAGAGCCACATCCTATTTTGCCAAAAAAAAAGGAAAAAAGAGCCACATCCTAAACCAATAATTGTTGAAACACCATGACAGTTGTAAATCTTAGCAGCCTTATTTAGAACTTCGATTATATATATGGGGGAAAGAATTTTGTTTGACAATCACAAAAGAAAAAGATGATGAGGTTGAGACACACAATAAAACTAACGGATATGGGATTGGTACTTTAGTTTCCTGTGTAGAATAAGAGGATGATGTCGCAAACGTAGAAGGAATTTTTTTAATGATTGTGTTTGATTGTCCTTGTGGCTTGGATCAAGAGTGGGCTCAGTAGTTTAGGAACGAATTGAGAGAAAATCTCTGAATTGGTACTTTGATGATGTACTAGCAAAAGTTTAACCTCTGCAAAACACAGGACTTGATGCTAGTATTTAATGATTCATAATTTCTATATCATCTTTAGGATGTCAATGGGTCCTCGATTATCCGATTATTCGAAGGTTCTAACCCGTTAAAAACCGGATCTAGATCCTCATTTAGGCCCCGATGAGTAAATGAATCAGGATCCGGTTCCACCTTGGTTCAGACCCGTGTACCTGAGACTCGACATATTACCTCAATTTTCAAAAATCTCTCCTAAAAACTATATTTTTTAAATATTATTATCTATCTAGACTCGAATCTTGATCCAGACCCGTCCCATATATAATTCTGGTTTCAGTTCCGGAGTCAAGAAATTGGTTCCGAAACTGTTCGGGGTCCGGATTCGGTTTCACATTCTTCTCAATGGCTCCGGTTTCAAGTCCACCATATTCACGGACCAAAACCAATCCGTTTACAACCTTAATCATCCTTTTGTTATATGAAATGTTTAGGAAACTATTAAATGTTAGAATTTTGTGAGGCAAAATTCTGGTAAGAGGATATGGTAATTAAGAATTAGTCCAATAATCCGTATTCAACACGGTATCTCTACTGTAAAATAAGTAATCATAAATTTAAAAACAGTTATCTTTATCCATAAGGCAAGTTACATTAAAATAGAAATAGAGAATTTGGAGTAGAAAGGGAATATTCACATATAGGAACAATTGTTACATGAGTGGTTTGATGGAAAACATGAAAAAAAATGAGTGAACAGTTGCATGTGGAGTGGAGAGATAATGTAGAAGCAAAACTGTCGGTTAAAATTAAAACTGCCGGTCAGGATGAAACCCAAAACCTTTAGCTTAATATAGTATAATTTGTAATTAGATCCAAATCCATAACCCAAATCAGAATTAATTGTAATCAGAAGAAGAAGCAGGTCTACATCCGATTTAGTCAAGACACAATTGGATCACAGGATCCCTATCATTCATCTGGCGTGGCCCACCCAAGCAGTGCATCCAAACTGAGTCCCACTGGCTGAAAGGCTTGAAGTTTTGGAAACTGGAATACTGGAAAAGGTTACCAACCCTTATCAAAGTAGCAACAAAGCCGGTGACAGGTACAAACCAAGTCTTCTAGCGTTCCTTCCTGCCTCTCACCAAACGGCCGAGGAATCAGTGCCCCAGAGCTAAGTTTCATCTTCTATCAATCAATACCCCCTTAGAATAATTTTTCCATAAGATGTTGCATTTGATTTCCAGTAGAAGAACTCTCAAATGTATGATTGCAGAAAGCAGAGAAAAATCTTATGCTCGTCTTCTTCTTCAAAACCTATCATCATCTTTCAAATTCATATCTTCTATTTCAAATCCCATAATCACAAAACCACACTCATTCACGCTTTCTTACCTCATAAACTCATGTGGGTTGTCACCAGAATCAGCTCTTTCTGTTTCTAAGAAGCTCAATCTCAAAACCCCAGAAAACCCCAACTCTGTAATCGAACTATTAAGAAAGCATGGATTTACTGACACCCAAATCACCAAAATGGTCACCAAGTTCCCCTCGTTACTGTTAAGGGATCCCCACAAAACCCTCTCACCAATGATTGACGTTTTCAAGAGATATGGAGTTTCGGGTCCCGACCTCACAAAGATCATCTCCTCAAGCCCATCACTCTTTGAAGCTAGTGTGAACAAGCGAGTGATCCCTTCCTTTGATTTCCTAAGAAGTGTTGTTCACACGGATGAGAATGTCTCTGGTACTCTGAGACACTCATCTCGTCTTTTCCAGTCTAATCTAGAGGAGAAAATAGCACCCAACATCTCAATCATTCGCAGTCATGGTGTACCGGATTCGAACATTGCCAAATTGATTGTGACCCACCCCAGAACAGTGTTGTTGGGCGTGGAACGGTTTGGCGAGATTGTGGCATTTGTTAAGGAAATGGATTTCAACCCGTTAAGCGTAAATTTTACCTTTGCAATCCGGGTTATGTCTGGGATGAAGAAATCGAATTGGGAAAGGAAGATGAAGGTTTATGAGCGCTTGGGATGGTCTAAAGAAGAGTTCCTTTCGGCATTCAAAGTGCAGCCGAAGTTTATGTTGGTATCGGAGGAGAAGATTGTGAAAGTGGTGGAATTTCTTCAATGCGAGATGGGTTGGAAGCCATCAATACTTGCGAAATACCCGAATCTTCTATTGTTTAGTTTAGAGAAGAGGACTATTCCTAGATGTTTATTGCTACGAATTCTGATTAAGAAGGGCCTGATTAAGGAGAGGCGTGGTCTCTTTCGGATGTTGAATATCTGTGAGAAGCAATTCTTGGAGAAGATTCTGATCAAGTATCAAGACCTTGTTCCTGAAATAGTGACTGTATACCAAGGGACAGTGGGACCTGTAGCTTTTCCTACTGTGGGTGCTACTCAGAAATTGTAGTGTTTGCATTGAAGTTCTTTAAGGATTTTCCTTCCAAAGGTACTTCCTAGACATTTTTGTTCTGTGAAATTTTGCTTTCGCCAAGTAATTGTGATTTCTACTTCATTGGAGGTCAGTGATAATTTTTATTTAACCTATTCATTATAACCTATTTCTTTTGCTCAAGTGCTTGAACCTGTATTCATATTGTGTTGGGTTTTTAGTTTCAATCATTTAATCTGAATGCTCTTAAACCTCTAGACTCCTGTATGTTTGAAGCAACTTTTAAAACATCCGTGTAGATTTTCTAGCTCTTAATCAGATATGTATATTGTGCGTAGTGTGTTGTCTTATTCATACTGGCATCTATCTGAGTATCAGTTCTGACTGAGTTGGAGACCATATCAAGTTAAAAGGCTGATAATAATTTATTTAGTGATTCTATATATATTGGGTGATAATTAAAGAATCCAGATCAGATGTTGGACAGCAGTATCAAAGAATAGTTGTTTGTCCCCCTTGTTTCCACCATGTTCTAGAAGCATATGTTGCTTCTCCACCATCTCAATAACATGCCCATATCACGTACTCTAAAAGCCTCACCAAACTGAACTTGGATGACCGCCTCTTACAACCCCCTTAATGAGTGGCAAGCAAAAGTGCCACATGGCCACTTCCTAGCCATGCCCTTCACCGACGTGGTTCCCTCTGAGGATATGTAAATGTGCTTGCCACATTGGTATTGTGCAGCAAATAGAGTGCGGTGGGTGAAGTGCAAGAGAAGAGTGCGTGAGTGTAGTGTGTAGTGTGCCTAGAGTAGAGGGTGCAAGTCATGGTGTGGTGAGTGATGTGCAAGTGACAAATGTAGTGTAGTGTGTGTAGTAAATAAAGTGTAGTGCATAGTGAGTTTTGATTGAGAGCACCTAATGGATGTGGTAGTGTGAAATGTGCTGTGTGGTCTAACGTGTATGCCAGGTGCAAACGTGTAACAGCATGTGCCCATTTGTATAAGTTGTATTGATAGAAATTGAAAGATCTGTTTTGTAGAAAGTGAATTAAGTTGTGTAGTATTGAGTCTTGGGTCTACATTAGTGGTTTTCTCACATCAGATGCTTTTTATTTTTTTCGTTTGTTCCTTTCCATGATTAAGTTACCTTGATTGGGGAATAAGAGGAACAACTACAAAAGCCAATCCACAATGAAAGAACCAATATGTTAACTGGAATGGAAGCATCTCCCAAGAGATGGTTTGCTCGTTTAAGGTTAGCTTAAGTAAGCCCTTCTGTTCAAGAGGGTTTATTTTGGTCATAAGAAATGTCGCAGGGGGTGTGAGCATGATGGGTTGGTGGCCATATGTTGCCAGCTGATCCAGTAGCGATTGAAGCTGAGTTAATATTTAGATGATTGATGATGGCCTGAAAAAACTGCATATTGGTGCTTGGGTGGGCCACTTGCAGAGTTGTAATAGACTAACGCATGGTAACAAAAAGTTGTGGGAAGTGTTTCTCTCATTCTCAATCTGAAAGGGGATAAATTGAGTTGATATTTTTATGTGCAAATGTGATGCTTCTACTGTATTAAGATACACTAATCAAGTCCTTGGATCTTGATATGCTCTTTTCCATATTCCCTGTCAAAGATTTTAGTCCGGGCGCATGCATCTTCAAATGTTGGCATTGAAGTCTGTTTGAAGTTTGCGGATCAAGTTTTTGATGCATGAGGAGCTTTTAATATCTCAATTTTGTGTTCTCCTGCATGAGTTACGTCATGACTTCACAACATGAGAGTGGTGGCGGTGTGTGGTTTTGGAGGAGGGAGGGGAGGGTAACCATCACAAAATAAGGGGAAGAAGAAAACCCCAATGTCAGAAGAAAAAAAAAAAAGGAAACAATCATTGCGGACCATATACACTTCTTTGCAAAGACCTTTGGTCGTTTGAATAAGGTACTTAACTCCCTCTGCAAAATGGATTGACCACTTAAAAGGTTGTTTGAGTGAAAGGTATTACTCCCTTTACAGAATGTATCAACCACTTCGACACTATCAAGGTATAACTCCCTTTACAGAATGGATCGTTTGACATGGTCCTAACTGAACACTACGAAAGTGGTATCAACAATTCTTACCAATTGACTCTTTTGCATTAGTCGTACATAAGACATATTAGTAGGAAATAAATTAGAGGCCGTGTTGCTGACTATTTTTTTGACTTGCGCTGGAACGTACCCATATTAAGGGTTGCCTTTAATTATGGTTTCCTCATGGGCTCCCCTTCTATTTCTCCAATATTTGGATTGTATCAGAGTTATTATCATGTATCTCATCACAAGGTACTGCACTAATGAAATGGGCTGGGTAATGATCGTCTTTCATAGTACTTGAGCGTCGTCCTTCTATCTCATGGTCTTTCTAACTAAACCTCCGTTTGGGAAGGAGGGAAAGTTGGGGGGGGGGGGGGGGGGGGGGGGGTGGGTGGAATTGGTGGTGTTTGGGAAGGGGGGAGGAAAAGTGGGGGGAGGGAAAGTATAAGGGAAAGGGGATTCTTTGTAATTTTACTAAAATGCCCTTTTCACTTTTTCACAAAGTAAGGGTAAATTGGTAATTTTCTCTTTACCTCACGAATAAACGAAATTCTATTTTTTTCACTTTTCTTTCCCCTACTTTTTTACTATCCAAACAAGAGGAGGTAAAATTAATTTTCCCTCCCCTCCCCTCCCCCTCCCCTCCCCTTCATTTTCCTTCCCCCTCAATTTTTTCCTCCCCTCCCCTCCCCTCCCCACTTCCCAAACATAGGGTAAACATCAAATGTTTAGTAGAGCATCGAACTTGATTAAAGCACCTATCTTAGGCCCAATATCGAACTTACTCATCCTGAGAAGAAATTTAAAAATTCATAAACAATTCAGAAATTGGCAGATCTGGTAGAATCCGGGTTTTTTTGGCCGAAAATAATTGAAAAATGTCCTTAAAATTGGCAGATCTGGTAGAAAGTGTCCTTGCTATGTCTAAGGCGCGTCCTTGCTGTATTCGTGCCGTATTTGGACATCATAGGTTGCAATTAGTTCTGACTCAGCCGATTTACTCATCTCAGACAGGGGCAAGTCCGAGTTTTGGCATTCTAGAACAATGCTTTTATACAAACACAGATCAACTAGTGTGAGAGAGAAACAAGGTGCAAGCTTCTTTACATGCACCTGTCTCTTGTGGTAGGCTTTATTCTTCTGAGTTTTACATTTCATTGTACCATCTGCAGGGATGCTTGTTACATGTTGGAACAAGCTTCAAGCTTGCAAGTTTAACTGAACAACAGAAAAAGGAAAAAGAGACACTACGTCAAAACAGCCAAAAAACCACAGTCATAGGCTGTGGTTTTTGAACAAAAACAACAGCTGTAGCTGTCGTTTTTTGTATCTCAATTTGGTTGAAAAACGACAGTCCTAATGTGTGGTTTTTATTTTGAAAAAACGACAGCCCAGGGATGTGGAAAATTTAGTTTCTAATACCACATTCAAGGTCTGTCATTTTTTTAAACTGAACCTGCTGTTATTTGAGATAAAAAACGACAGTCTACGGCTGTGGTTTTTCTTTTTTCCCTGAAAAAAAAAATATTTCAAATATTAAGCCTATTTAGTATCAATAACAATCCATTTAAGCAATTCAAACAACCATATCCATCAACAATCTAAAACTCAAACATCCACATATTAGCCATCCAAATAATACCCAAATAACAATATAATTTCATTAATCAAAAGCACATGCAGCCATATAATATCCAAAAACAATAGGCCAACAAAATCCATCATCCAACATTAACTCAAATTTATACTTTCAAAACATTTACCTAAAAGTAAGAATAGAAAACTAATAAAGTATGGTCCTAATTATAGGCCAATCAAGCACATCTCCTAGTATGACATCTCCTAACTTTCGTTCCCCGTCGAACAAGTCAACATTCCCATCAACAATCTCATCTAACACAATCATGTAAAAACCTGCCTTCAGTAACTCCGTACTCTGTAGTCTTCCATAAGCAATTATGTTTTTCTTTATCATGTGCTGCAACTTACATAAAGATGGGCCTCTTGTGTGTGTGATTGTTTGGTCCAAGTGTGCAGCTAGACTCTGAGAACTTTGGCTCCCCTACATACATCATTAGGAACACATTAATTTTTATTTTATCAAATAATTGTTGTCTTCTATTGTATAATTGCTTTGTACCTGAGAGGAGCTTCCATGTTCAGTAGAAGGCCGCATTTGTGTATTTGCTTGAGATAGTGACGCAAACATCGCCTCCATCTCACGCCTTAGATCCCTAGACTCTACTTCTAGTCGTTTTTCCAAATTTTCCACTTGAGCTTGTAGGATAACTTGCGATTCATGTTCCTTTTGTAATGCTTTTTTGTAAGGATCTGAATAGTTGATGGAGGTCTTTGAAACTCCGTCGCCCATGCCTTTTACACATCCACGATTATCACGACCAAGAATTTGTGTAAAAAAAAAATCAATGTCAATCCATGTTCGCGATAGTATGTATTCATCACTATATTTGATGGTTAATAAAATCACGTATTAGAAATATAATTACACCACATACCAAGGCTACCGCATCATGATCTAAATTATGGGTCGTAAATTAATTGGCTGTTAATCCATGATAGAATGTAGTAGTGGTGTTCATTAATTAGTTTAAAATCATTGTAATGTATTGGAAATATCATGAAATCTACTAGGAATTGCACTGGAGATATCATGACAAAACTGAAATTATAGTGAGGAAAATGCCCCAATATTATCATCACAAAAGGTGTGGAAGGGGAATCTATAAACTAGCTTTTAACAGTATTTATGTTTATTTTGTGTCTATTAATTATTATTCCTTATAATTCATTTCCATGACAGTCACCATAATGACATCCCAAGAAAACCCCAAACTAGAAATTATCCTGTCTAGAGCATAATTTCCCAAGGAAGAGATATCTGTGATACTAAACTAAACAGACACCCTAATAAACTCTCAGTACTGAAATCCAGTCTAACAACAACGTATGGTAACCCTAGGGTTATTTGATCTGGAACAGAAGGCCAATGTTAAAAAGTAACAATGCTGAGATCATGTATCAGATACCATCCAATATATAATTTTAACCATAAGAGAGGAATGGATATGACAGCAGAAAGAAGTTCTTGGGTAATCAACCAAATCCCATTTCCTAATCAATGATCTTAATGAAATTGACTGATCAAAATCCCAAAAAACATCATACCAAGAAAACCCAAAGAAGAAAACCAATCAAAATCCTAACCATTATCCTCCCAAAAGATTTCAAAGAAAACAGAGACACAATAAAACAAAACAAAAATAAAAATGGTGGGACTGTGAAAACTGTTTGTACTAATTTATTGAGTGATGTCCTTGTCAGTTCTCCCTCTCAAAGGCAAAGTGCATGATAATATGATATTGCTAACCCTGAAAAAGATTTTACTGAAAACAATGATACTCATATATGGGTGTGTGTTGAATCAGTCTCCCTTCGGAGTAGTTGAGTGGAAAGTGTCACAAGTCAAAACGCACATGATTGACAATGAAGCAATGACCAAAATAAGGACAAGAAAAAAGAAAAACAATTTTGTTATTTAGTTCTGCTTATTACACTATAAACAATTAAAAATATATATAGTAGACCCAGGCCCAACCTTTAATATGCAGTAGCCTGTCCTGGACCAGTCCATGTACACCCCTAATTTGGGGCTTAAATATATGTAGTAACCTCCATGGGATCTCAAAATGGTTTATGGCTCTTGTAACTCAGATTGAAGCTCTGAATATGATCAAGTGAACCTTCTTACACTCACTACCCGCTTTTGTCATGCCTATGTAGCATGTTAAATCATGGCACAAAATTCACAGAGCCTGTGATGTCCACGGCCCATTTGGGATCCAGATCATAGCCGTTTCACAATCATCTCAATTTATAGAAATCAAGTATTAGAAATATAATTACGCCACATACCAAGGCTACCGCATCATGATCTAAATCTTTCTTTGCAATTGAAGGGTTATCCTCATACAAGCTAGCAACTCTTTCCTGCAAAAATAATTTGTTTTTTAAGAAAAAATGAGAGATACATTAACTCACATGTGAATTTCTGATTTCAAATTATCTGCCAAATAAGATGCAACAATATGTGATTATAGTATGTAGCATAGAGCACAGCCTGCACTTGTAAATCAACAAATAGACTAGAAGGAACTAGTAGCCAAGTATTATTATGATTTAAGGCATTAAATTCCTCTGTCATTGCTGCATGCCATTTTGGGTCTTTACATGCTTGAGAGTAGTAGGTGGGTTCAACAGCAGGTGTAGACAAATCTGCCAACAAATTAGGGGATGAGTAACCGGTTGATCAACAAGTGGGGATATGGGTAGAAGAGGTGACTGCCCAGGGGAACATAGTGGACTAGAATTTATTGTTGGCAAGTCAGAACAATCTGATGAGTTACTAGGTTGAATGGGATTCTGAAAATGACTTGGCCTTTTAGTAGTGTGGGTTGGACCAGCAATACTAACATCAGTTGGGACTTGCGCAGATGAATGTTGAAAAGAGGTGATAACAACAGGTAATGCAGGACAGCCACTAGGTACCATGGGTGACAATTTTGGCTAGGCAAATGGGAACTCAAGCTCATTAAAGACAACATCTCTTGATATATAGAAATTCTTTAATTGAAATACTCTGAAATGACAAAAGCGCTAATTTACTCCATTAATATAATAACAAAATACCAAAAAGTAAAAGATATCTGCAATGATATCATCTGGGACTAGAAAAGGTATATGCAACCTGCATGAGTTAAACTAATAAACAATCATGGTACTTAAAACAGTAATCATATGAAATGGTCAAGTTTCATTGCTAAGATATCCCCTAAGCCTTCTTCCTTCAGGAAGGTGTTCCACTCATCAAATTGCATCTTACACTGTCACAACACCAGTCCTTCCAAGAACAACTAAACCTACATAGAGAAACAAAGTGATTGCTGCATCTCTGGCAGGCTTGGTATATTCATTCCTTAATCCTTCCAATATGCACCATATCCAACCAATTTTACAAGGATTTAAAAATGGAGACTGGTCCAATAAGCAATAGAATTGATGTGCTGTATAAATCATCAGTTCTCCATTTTGTAACAAGAGCTAACTTCATTCCTTCAAGGAGTGCTTGTGGTTTGAAACTTCATCATAGCAAACAATAATCTAATCATTTTCTCGTTTAACTAGTGAAAGATGATTATATTTCTCCGAAGATCTTGGGACGTGTACTATTTTTCCTCCTTTTCCACTGAAAAGTAAAAATAAATATCCATTCTTCCAAGTACAGCTTGTCTCACTCATTTCGACTTTAATTGATGGTCCTTTCAGTGGTCACAGCTCTATTCTGAGAGTCCATTCAGGCTAGAGCTGAGCTCAGAACATAGATCAATCACACTAGTGAACAAAGCAGAGCTAACTAGTGATTCAATGATTACTACCTTTGAGCAAGTCAATGATCAGCCCACACTTTTCATGCAATCCTATAATGCTGATTAATTAAATGATTCAAAACCAAGTTCCATCAAACCTAAACTGCTCACTGTTTTTAGAGAAACGCCCCATCACTCTTTACTCTTGTCATACCATATGACAGGAGAAGGCAATGACCAAAGTCTACGCTCCAAAGGCTATACATGACAGAAGACTCCTTCAATAAACTGAACAAGGTTGTGGGAACTCATGTAGTAGTACAATCAAACCAATTCAACTCAGAATACATCCAAGTGTGCAATGACAAATCAACAAACACTTCCAAGACAAGAAGCCGTTTTTTTTTTTTTTTTTTTTTAGTATTTAACGGATATAATCATTTACACCTCAGAAGTCCTCAAAACAAGCCATCTCAGATATAATCGTTTACACCTTAAAAGTCCTCAAAACAAGGCGTCTTAGATATAATCATTTACAACTTAAAAGTCCTCAAAACAAGCCATCTCAGATATCATCATTTACACCTTAAAAGTCCTCAAAACAAATTCGTCACAAGTTGCTAATGACAACTGGGGATCCAATTCACACCATAATGCCACAATTGCATCACAATTGAAATGTCATCATAAACAGCTCCCATCCATCAATCATTGAATTAAAAAATGTAGTAATAAAAAAGACTACAACCACAATGAACCAAAAAAGCTAATAACTCATCATGAGGTTTTGCATTTGAGAAGAAAAAACAACTCACCACATATTTGCATATAGCAGAACCACTCTTTGGAGTATGAGTAGCAAGCCACGTTTGTATCTGAGTGATCTCAACTTCAGGATTTTGTTGCCTTTGAAAAAGAAGGGAGCAAACATCCTCATTACAAAATTAGTTAAATGGGAAAAACTAAAAAATAAAAAGCATAGTGCTTACCAAGTTTTCTGCAACTCTAGCTTGGCCCATTCTACCGGAGGTATGTGGGCTTTTCAATGCTTTTCCTGCTTCCTTCCCATGGTTCCTCTTAGCTATCAACACTTCCATCGAACACATGTTAACGAACTTCTCCCATTCTTCTTTCTTTACCTTTTTGGGTGGGTTATTTTTTCTTTCAACATTTGTTTGATATTTATCGTAAAAATCCCTTCGTAGCTTCGACTTCCAATTCCTCCAATGTGCATTTGCCTTTTTTAGCACATATGCTTTGTTCTCTATTGAGACTTCAAACATACTCTGTTTAATAGACAATGAATAGATTAGTCATATGTTAGGGAAAAAAAAAAAAAAACAACTATATAAATGGGAACTCACACTGACAATCTCCCACACATGCTCCTTCACTAAAATTGGCACTTGTGACCAGTTATCAATACAGGGTGATATGTTGTACTTGGCAACCTTCCCTATGGCCGAAGATAGCTTAGCTGCATTAGGACCAATGGCTTCGCCACATAGGCTAAATGTAACACAGGGAAGATGACTTGCTACAAATGTCATTTTAAGTTAGTCATATTACGTAAATTAGTGAATATTAAAAAACTTAATGTCGCGGTACATACTCTCATGGGATGAACATCCCTGTAAATTAGATGTTGGACTTGCCACCGTTGATCTATCATGTGACATAGTGCCTGTAACCACAAGAGTTGCATTAGAAAATTCATGACATTATAAACATATCAGCATGCGAAATAAAGCTGAATTTGATTCATAGGCATTAAAAGATTACATGCGAATGTTGCTAATAGACATTTATATGCTAGCATGAATGTTAGTATTAAAAAGCTTGTCATACATGAATTTAAGACTTGGATCTCCTCGTCATCAACTATAGCATCTTGCAATGTTGCGCTTAAGCTACTTCCATTAGTTCTAGCCTCGATGACTAAGGGATCTTCAAAAGAATCAACATCCTGATTCAATTTCTTTGGAACATCCAAGACAATATGCCAATCATCTGCTGGCCTACTGTGATCTTTTCAGTAAAACACTTGAGTGCCTTGAGAAGCTAGAATAATGGAAGTAGCTGGATCAATTGCAACCTTCTCAAGTTGACATATATCAAGTTAGTTGCTGGATCAACATAGCAGCCATGTTTGTCTTCTATACGCACCCAATGACAATAGAATACCACTTGTTTAAAGTCATGGTAATCTAATTCTAGAATTTGTTTGATAACTCCATAGTAAGCGGCCTCTTCATGCACAAGGTTGGTGTCCCCGGTGCTTGACCTGAAAGGGGTTAAAGCCTTCATTGAGACCCCACTATTCTGTGTTGTTTTATTCATTTCCGCATCCAAAGTATGAAATACATATCCATTTATTGCGTATGCATTATATGAAATGGCTTCAAATGAAGGTTCATCAGCAAGCCTTTTCATAACATTGTTAGCTCCGTTTCTTAGTTCTTGTCTAAGCCAAGGAATGTATTCAATTGCTTTTTCTGTTCGCACAGCACCTCTTCGATTCTGAACAATGGGCCTTAGGCTTTGAATGTATTCATCATATTTCCTGATTAGAATTAACCAACACGAGTTAGATTCAAATTATGCAATATTTTCATAATGTACATTTTAAGATCTTGTAATTTTACTTACCTCTCCCACTCCACATTCTCAGGATAATGTTTCAACACCCATTTACGAGCTTGCTGGTATTGTACAGAAGTAAGATTGTAGACCTTCCCATTTTTATCAATAGGGTAGGCACATTCACCATTCTCATCCATCCATATCCCATGTCCTTGCTTATGGCTTCTTTCTATACTATTTGGCATGTAATTCATGGCATACAACATGGATTCCTCCATTAAGTAACACTTTGTATTGCAACCCTCTGGGTATGTTTGATTCACCACATAACGTTTATTTGTCTTCATCTTCCTGATACAAGTTAGCTAAATTAGATACCAATGCTAATTTGTAATAACTTAGTTAATTAGGAAAGAAGTCAAATTAACAAAGATGTTATAATTACCGCTCAAAAGGATACATCCATCGATATCTAACAGGTCACAAAACATTGCCTCCTCTGCCAAGTGCACGACTAGGTGTATCATTGAAACGAAAAATGACGGAGGGAAGTATTTCTCAAACACACAAAGTGCTACCACAATACGTTCTTGCATCTTTAAGAGTTCTTCACGGTTGATAACCTTTCAACATAGGACATTAAAGAATATTGATAAGTCTCGAATGATAGAACGTAATGGCTTATGTGACTTAAAAGCGTGCATAAGCAACACTGGTAATAACTGTTGCAAAAGGATGTGATAATCATGCGACTTCAGATTTTTTAGCTCCTTCTCCTCCAAGCCAACATTGTGTCTCCAACATGCACTATATCCGATAGGAACCTTTAAATGATATAATGTTTTTACATATCAAATCTTTCTCCAATCGGGATAGAGTGAAAGGAGCATCTGGAAATATCCTCTTGCCATTTTTTTCAATTGGCCACAACTTTTTTTTAATCCCCAACTCTTGCAAGTCTTCTCGGGCTTTAAGATTATCCTTAGACTTGCCCTTTGTGTTCATGATGGTCGCAAATAGGTTTTCTGCAACATTCTTTTCCATGCGCATTGCATCCAAATTGTGGCGAATAAATAAATCCTGCAAAATTAAAAATTTTATGCTAATATGATAGTTAACTAAATTAAATTAGTTTAATTTAAAGGATTTATTAGAGCGCACCTTCCAATAAGGCAAGTCAAACAAAATAGATCTCTTTGACCATGGAGTGTTCTCATTCACCTCTGGACGTTTTCTCTTCCTCTTATTGCCTGGTTCTTTTCCGAATTTAGTATGTATTGTTTCCATTTGTCTTAATAATTCTGAACCATTCATACGCTTAGGGTTCTTCTCATGTTCTTCACTCCCATCGAATTGGGATTTTTGGCTTCTAAAAGGATGTCCCATATCTTGTAGCCACTTTCTATGCCCCATGTAACAAAACTTATTCCCATTATTTAGCCACAGTGAATTTGTTCATTCACTACACACAGGACATGCGTACTTTCCTACAGTCTTACAACTCGACAAATGACCATATGCTGGAAAATCATGTATAGCCCATAACAAAATTGCTTTAATTGAGAATCTATTTTTATTGGATGAGTCATATGTTATCGCTCCTGTGGACCACAAATCATTCAACTCATCCACCAATGGTTGCAAGTAGACATCGATGTCATGTCCTGGGCCGTATGGCCCAGGAATCAATAATGTTAACATAGTGAATTCCTTCCGCATGCATAAAGATGGGGGAAGATTGTATGGAACAACCATAACAGGCCAACAACTATAGGAGTTATTCTTATTCCCAAAATGGATTAAATCCATCTGTCGCAAGTCCAAGGAGAACATTACGTGCCTCGCGTGCAAAGTCGGGCCATTTACGGTCAACTTGTTTCCAAGATGAAGAATCCACTGGATGGCGCATGATCGATTCACCTGCTACTAAGCTCGCATTCGCATGCCATCTCATGCTCTCGGCAATCTAGGGTACACTATACAGTCTTTGTAATCTTGGTGTCAATGGAAAGTATCTTAGTTTTTTCCAAGGCAGAGGTTTTTTTCTTGATTTATCTAAACTCTCTGGCCGCCATCTGCTTTCACTACATGTAGGACAACTGTTCTTATCTTCATGCTCTCTCCAATAAAGTATGCAATCATTACGACATGCATGGATAATCTTATAATCCATACGCAAAGACTTGATCATTTTTTTTGCATTGTAGGTGGTATCCGGCAAAGTGTTTTCTAATGGCAAAACATTTTTCATCAATTTCAGCAATGCTGTGAAACTCTGATTAGACCATTGAAATGTAGCCTTCAAGCTTAACAAATCCACTGTCACAGTCACAGACAACTTTTATGTCCAATTTGACATGAAGGATACAATGGTTTTGTCGCATCCTCCATCAACTTCTTGTACCGAATATCGTCCATTGAATAATCTTGAGATTCAACAAATTCTTCATTAGGAGCTTCATGAGAGCATGGAGATGTATTACCTCCCATATGAGCTTGAGATTTAATCTCGTCATGAAAATGTTCAAATACATCATTGACCATATCAACCATTCTTGGAAACGTATCATTCGATCTTTCCATGCTACCACCCCCTACGTTCATGCAACTTTTTGGATGGATTTCTCCATGATGAATCAATGTTCTGCAACTTGTATCTATACCATGACAAATTAAATGATCATAAATATCTCCTAATGTTTTCTTCCCTCCTTTCAAATTACGACATTTGACACAAGGGCAACAATACCAATCTTCACCCCCTAATTTCTCTTTATTAGCTTCTATGAATGCAAAGAATGACTTAACCCCTTCCATGTATTCAATCGAATGCCTTGGTGCTATCATCCACGCCTTGCTTTGAGACATTTTCTGAAATATAAAATCTATAGAATATGACCCACATAATATGTTTCATCAATATTCAAAATGAAAAATGAAGAAATACAATCCAAAACAATAAATAAAAGAGGCCAAAAGATGCATTTTCTCCTTTCATATTGATCGAGTATGCAATGTAATGTAAACAAGCATATTATGAAGGTAGAGTAATCCTTAGCAAAACAGAAACAAGTTAACCTAGAAACCTAGAGATGGTCCTTTGTCAAATTCAACAAGAGCCAAAAGAATCCAGGACTTCAATCAAGTTGAGAAGCTGAAATTTATAAACAAATCATTTGATGTTGAATTCTCAGCACCTCATTTGATGTTGAATTCTCAGCACCTCTCGATGGCATCAATGTCATCAATGTTGAATAGGATGGACATATCTTCAATACCAAACACAGGCTTTGGTATCTTCTCTGTTCTTTATCGTTGTGTTGGTGCTTTTTAATGATATTTCTGATTTACTAAAAAATATATATATCATCCTGCATGCATAAATCTTTATAGAAATGTCCTCTTAACATGAGATTTATATTTTAGGATTGATGTAGGATGTTTTATGGTTGTTGCTATGAAATACAAGTATTTTGCATATGGTTTTTTGGTGTTTTCGGTTTAATGAAATTGTGGTCAGCAATTTTAAATTGGATATTTCCAATACAGCCAATATGGATATTTACAGCCTTATCTCATTGTTTTCCTCTTGGAAAATCCAACTGAATTTTTCTCAACACGAATACCTAAAAGCTAAAACCCAATGGCAGTTTGGTAGAGAAGACCCAAAGGGAAAAAGTTTTGGATCCATTAGCTTGGATTTTGGGGATATGATACCTAATTACATGGACCCTTTCTACAGAACCCTTACAATATTAGTTGTTTTGCAGTAAAAATACCCAGCGCACCTTGTGTTGCTCTTCCTCCTTTTCAACAATGGTTTAATAGACCCTGCACTAGCAATTCACAGATCCAATGTTCTGTTAGGACTTTGTTACCAAGGACCAAAATATACAAGATGGAACATCACAGCTTTGAAGGATTGTTTACTTGAATTTCACCCAGAAGGCCTTTTTGGTGAGAAAAAGGTGTGTTCCTCTAGTACCAAAGAGAAATCCAGGCCCAACTCTCAGCTCTGGGGTGGGTGTTTATGAGGAGAGGTGTGTGCTCTCTTGTTGGGGTTGTTTGTTTATGATGTTTTTGTGTTTTGTTTGTGGGGTGGGTGTTTATGAGGAGAGGTGTGTGCCGTTCTTTAATCTATGTTGTTCTTGAGTCATAATTCCACCTTTCAAGTAATATTCTAAGTACTAATAAAAGGGAACTATGGTTGATAAAAGCTTATTAACTTTTGTATGTAGGCAACAAAGGCAGGCATGTCAAGCGTGGTAACTTATACATTATCAACAACCAACCAGATAAGGTCTTTCAAGTATTTTCATTTTTTTCTGTAATTGTTTTCCAACTGAAACTCAACTTTAAAAAGAAAGAATGTTAGTAACATTTAACTTAAATTAGATGCTTTACATAACTACACATCTTCAATAAAATTAACTCTTATTAGAGCCATCTCAACGTTTGATAATAGAAGAAGTCCATCTGACTTTTTTGGATAGCTCAAACTCCTGTAATATCAATGACAATTATAATATATTAAGTTGGAAGGTTTTGGATTTAATTTTGACTTTACTTTTTAATTATGACAAGAAGTTTTTTTTGATTTCTACAACTTATAATAAATTATTTTCAGTTTCCACATACATACTCTCCCTCTACTTTCCACTAATATACTTTTGCTACTTACGGACTCCCATCTTCCCCCTTTCCCAACATACATTGCATACCTGTGATTAGCATGGATTTTTATTCTAATTAATATAATATATTGGACAGGGAGGAATTTTGGGTGAGATCAAGGGGAGCACATATTTCTCCAGCCTTAACTTAAGCCTTTCCCTTCCCCCACTGCTAAAAATGGCATGGAAGCCAGAGCCCAAATCTATTATTTGGTCTAAAACTAGATTAAAGATGATGGTAACTAGAATAAAAATCTAAAACCAAGAGAGAATAATATAAACATTCTAGTCTCTGGTCTCTAACCGTCCAAAACCCAATCTATCAGGCCTTGGATTTTCACATTTGACAGGCCTAAACCATAATCCTCCACCTTCCAGATCATAGACACTTGTGCTCTTGCCACTATAATGTCTCCATCTGGGGTGGGGCTGCCATCATTCATGCCTTCTTAACTGCTGACACCAACTGATGAGTAATTGGCATTGGTCATTCTTTGAATAAAGACCAAGACTTAACATTGGCAGGACTCAGGAGAGAAATAGGTGTCATCCAAACCACTTGACTACTAAAGAAACTCAAAGGAAGTACTGCTAAGCTAAGCATATGCAGTTTTATGACATGACATACAAACCAATGAAATTCGCACAGGTCAACCCAATGAGTTGGTAGCTAAAGCTTCTCAACATGAACATGTTAGAGGGGACTCTCAAATTTCAGTCAAGAGGGAGTATCTTGAATGATACATCCACAAGCTTATTAAGTTCCAAAAATGCTGACATAGTTGATAGTTAGAATGGTGATTTGTGCTTGCACTAGGAATAGGATTCTGTGGCTGAAAGTCTTTATAGATTTAGGCATTTTTGAGTTTGGAAGAATCTGATGAAGCACAGCACACTCAAAGAAAGCAGAGAAGGAGGAAAGGAAGCAACAGAACCTGTAGCAGGGCAATAGAACCGGCAGCAGGGCCCCAGCACTCCACTACACCAACACCAAACTAAACTTCAAAACGCAAAGCACATCCCAAGAGAGGAAGCCTACCCAGGAGCAGAACCAAACAGCCTCAACAACCAGAAAAACAGAGAACTCCGATTTAGAGATACATACAATGAAATCTGGAAAAAAAAAAAAAACACGTAATTGCAATCATACTGTAATTCGAACCAAACCCTAGGTTCTTACGCACCCCCACAAATCCTTTAATCCTTTAAACCGCAGAAATATTTGAAACTGAATCGTGAGATCAGGAAAAAAAAAAGAGGGGAAGAAAATCACGTGCCTTCTGCAAACCACAGATGCTTAGAATCTCCGCAAGAGGGAATAAAAACGAAGCCTCATCAGAACAGAAGATCGTTGGGTTCTCTTTGATTCTTTCGATGTCTCAGATCGAAAGAAATGGATTTAAGTTGGTGACAGAAGCACAAAGCACAGCTTGCGCACAGCAAAACACAGCATGATATATCAGAAATCACATCCTCCAGCATATTATGAAGATCTTCAACTACAAACACCAAAACCTACAACTCCAAGCCTCATTGCAAAATAAGAAAGATCAAACAAGAAGGAACCAAAACCAAATCAAAGACTGCATTTGAAGGAATCGAACGCACCTGATTGATTAAGATCGACATGATCTATACACTCAGATGAAAGAAAACCCAAAAAACAGCCGTTGGGGAAATGAGGACCTGAGTACACCAGCCACCGGCCGAACAGAGAGAGGGTTGAAGTCGGAGACGAGCACAGAGGGGAGATGAGCAAAGAAGGCTGGAGAGCGAATGAGGTTTCCAAGAAAAAAAAAACCTTACGATCGAGCAGCTGTAGAGCAGAGGGCGAGAGGGAAAGAGGGCGGGGGCGGGAGTGGTAAGGCGTGTAAAATGTTTTGGTCTCGTTTTTTAACGAAAAAAACTACGACAGGAGCGGCTGTCATTTTTTGAAAAACATGTGCCCACAAATACCACTGCGGAAATATGTAGTTTTTACTGTCACGTTGGTGTCGCTATTCGCCCGTTTTGACGTAGTGAGAAATCCAATTCAAGTCGACAACATTGACAGAAAAAAAAAAAAAGAGTTGGTAATACAGAAAAGGTAAAATGTTGTAAAAACTGTTGCATGTGTAGTAGTAACAGTTCCACCAATGGGAGGCGATGCGAGCATAGAGTAACTCGTTCCATGTATCAGGCAGACCTGGAAGACACCAATGTATGCAGTCAGCGTAAGTCAGTGGGTCTGCCTTCTGCTCCGGAGTAAGCATCTTGCCTTGCCTGATAGTGTAGACAGATGCATGGGCATCCTTTCTGTACTCAGAAAGGGTTGTGATGTTGAGGAAGTAGATGGGGACCTTCGTGGACCGAGTCACATTTGCAGTGATGGCGTACATTTGCCAGTCAGTGCCAACATCCAATGTCATTGACATGTTCAGCACTGGGGTTGTCTCCATTGCACACTTGATCCCATCAGGGTTGTTCCAACCTGAGCTCCTACAACAGTTGCAATTTTGGAAGAAGATTATTGTGATATTATTGCAATATTTTTTAAGCGTAAGTAATTGGTATCCATGCGTTTGAAGTGTGTTTTTAGTATTTAATACATGCCATTTTCTCTTACGGGAGTCCACCCTTAATGAAGGAGGGCCTCCTCTCCCTCAAGGGCACATATGAGATTTCGTGCATGTGGTTTACCTTAACGGACTCCCGTAGGAGAACATTCATCTATTGAAACAATCGATACTCAATTTAACAATTGTTGGACTGAATATTCATTTTTGAATGGAATCACAGAACGCAGTACTTCATTTCATGGAATTTAAATACTAAGATTTCACTAACAAAATGATAACAATGTCACATAATATGCCCAGCGGAATGGGTCCCGGTGGTTATTGCAATACAGAAATGGATGTAACGAGGTAGGACCATTTAAAAATTTTCACAAATGAAATACAGATAAAATTTAGAATTAGAGAAAGCTATCAACTCTAATCCGTTCCTTTTACAGACTCTCTTGTATCCTTAGGATTGTTGGGGACTAGGGTAGAGAGGGTGACTGGTAGCAGAGCGGCCAATAAAACAACGGAGAATATTTTAAAGTAAATGGGGGTTTTATCCATGGATTTTTTTGTTCATAAGGTGAGGCCTAAAAGGTCTAAGATAAATATGTAGATAGGACCATCACTTTCTCCAAATTTTATTTATTAGAGTGATTGGTGGGTACTCATTCTATAAAAAAAAAGAGGTTATTGATGACCCTATGTGAATTTTAATCTTTAATCCTTCAAATAGAAAGTCATTTATTAGAAATGCTAAGAATTTGACACCAAAAAACTAATAGGTTCAAAATGCTTACATTCTTTTTTCCCCTTCCCAACGCAAACCGCCCGCAACACAGAAAAACATGGGAGAAAAAACAGGAGGAATCAAAACCAAGGAAAAGAAAAGAGGGTTGAGATTCTCAACAACAAAATGAGCATGAAGAATTATGCCTACTGTGATTTGGAGACATGCTGTTGAAAAACTCCACGTTTCCGATCAACATTTTCCTCTGTCCACTCAGCCCATGTTCTCAAGTCCCTCTCATATACCGATCTCATCATAATCCGTTGCCCCTTCATCAAACGATCCACTTCTTCAACCCCATAAAGGAAAATAAATGGAAGTCAAAATCCCATTACGACCAAATCCAAATCAAATTAGAATTTGGGATCGTATGTTTGCATGCGATTAAATACATAGGAATTGTAAGAATTGTAATCCCAAAAGTGGATAAACTCAAAGAAGAATAGCCAAAGATCACATCTAAAATAAATTAAGGTGAGATGTAAATGAATACCAGCCATCACCTTAGTAGTATAAATCTTAGGTAAGTTAAGATCACATCTACATCTCCCCCTTGTATTTTTCACCCCCACATCTTTAATAAGCATTTTTTGGAAGTCATTGTAATATGAATTCCTATGTATGAAATTCCATGTTTAGTGACTGAATCTGCCATTACAATTCGGTTTAATATGCTGTGCATAGACGGATTGTCTGAGTTCGATTGCACTAAAAATGGCGCCCAATAGAACTCCACTGTAGCTTCGTATTCCTTCAAATGCATATCGACAGAGAAATGTAAGTATTTTCACCAAAGTGTTTTGGTGTATATACACACAAGGAAATTTTGTTCATGAAGAATGACGAGTCTTAAGCACAGTCTCAGCATTCTCTATGCACATTGTTATAAATCAATTTGTGGGTCTTCACATTTGAAATCCAAACCACAAAAATCACAGTCTCACTATGAAATATCAATAAATAATAATTTATTCTAATCAGAGTTATATGCATCATCAGATTGATAACTTAAATTATGTGTAACTCGCACAATCAATCCTATATATGACTTTGGTTGCAGTAAATTTTTATGTGTCATGCGGCTGTAAGATGGTGACAAAAGGTAATCAAACAAACATGACCCATGCGAGGCTCATTTTTACTTAATCAAACTTGTTTGTTCATGTCAGAGAGAATTGTGTTCAATTGCACTCTAAACGCAAGCTATATGCCATTAATTGTTCATGGGTAAAATCATTACCATTTATTTTGGACATGATCAACCCAATTGTACATATCATTCTAATTGAAGTGAACAAATACTAGAAAGTTAGATCCGTCAAAGTTGGAGCTTGCACGTATTAAATCAGGTGTAAGCTGTTTAGCATGGAATCACTTGTAACACGATTTTAGCCTTTAGTTGCATATAAGACCCCTAAAAACAATAGTTTTCGTTTACTTCAACCATATAAAGTAGTGATATTCAAATCATGGTCTTAAACTATAAGTCTCGTACCTCTATCAACCACCCATAGTCCTGATTATTATCACCATGTAATGAACACATCCGTTTATGGTGCATACATTTATAGTTTTGAATTGGTACAATGAGCTAATTATGGTGCGATGGTGGTGTGAGTAGGTGAGTTGACCCACCTATGACTGATCAAATCATCCCTCTTACATGCATTATCCATAAATTGCCAAAATCTCAAATTTGACACTCATCCAACTATTACTCACTGTTGACTGATATTTATAGAAAAATGACATATTCTAAAATTTTTAACTTAGGGTTATAAATGAAGGGTTTAAGATGTTCTAATGGAGTAGATAAATCACGCACTTATTTGTCTCATGATATCATTCCATCCCTCCTCTATGATTGTCATTTTGCTATAGGAAGCCGTCTAACGTTCATCTCACTGCATCAAAACTACTAATATCGTTGTGTGGGCCGATATATTAAACAATGCTTCAAATTCTTTTTTTTTTCTTATATGTTTCATTAAGAAAATGGGCTGATATATTTATTTTATATTTGGAAAAAGGTGGAGAAAATGGGGCTGCAGAAAATCTTAAAAAGTGCATTAAATTTGTACCGGAGAGAGTTTTCCTACTTTTGTTTACTTCCTGTTCTATCCGCATCCAAACACTCCCAACTCTTCATAAAATTGTAACAATTTTTCCTTCTTCTCTTACCTTTGATATATGGCTTCTCTTTATTTTTAAAATGCTTTTGGCATTGGTTTTTTTTTTTTTTTTTTTTTTGGCTTAACCTTTTTTGTTGTTCTTCTCTTTGGAGTAAAAAAAATTAGTGTTAAAAAAAATCATGGAAAGGGCCGGGTTCTACCTCAGCCCGGAAAATTGAAAGAGACCCAACCCGGTTCATGCTCTTCTTCCCCAGTGGAATCACTGATTGCTGAAGACAAACCATCGATTCCCATTGATTTTGATTCAAAGAATCTCCCACAAACATCAGCCTCTTCCCTCGAAGCTTCTCCAACATCAATCTCGCATTGAATCTTAAAAAAAACAAGAGTAAATTTTGAACTAGCACGAGTAAATTTTGAACTATCTAATTTCATGCACATGAGAGAGAGAGAGAGAGAGAGATATGAAGTCCTCCTCACTTGGGTAACGAGCAATTGCGTTGCTGCCGCCTCCAGTTCTGATGGAGAGTGTCTTTTCTCCCTTCCGCCACGCATGCGACCTGGCCTGTGAGAAACTTTTAAAAGAAAATAGTCCAGTTGGACGGTTCAGATTTGGGCATGTAATTGATATTCTTTATCAATTTTCAACTTAATCATTTACTTGATTTTTACTCAAATCTGAACCGTCCAATTTTATGACCCGGCCATTTTCTTTTATAGAATCTTGACCAGTTAAATTTCTGTCGACTGTGACTTGGGTTTCCAATTCTGAATTGATCTCTCTCTTGACTTGCTGCCTTTGGATTGAGCCGAGTTCACGCCAAGTTTGAGTTTTCCCTGCCACTCGATACCTTGCCTTTTTTTACTTTTTTTGGCTAATGGATTTTACATACCTCTAATGAATTGAAGGGATGTAGGTTCAACAATGGCATGAGAGAGGCCTTTAGTCCCAAGACCTATTGAATGTTTTTTTCCTTTTTTTGTTATATACATTACTTTTTCATTAAGGGATTTCTCACAAGAAGCAAAAATTGCAGATGCATTCACAAAAATTCAATGGGACTAGAGGCCTACTTGTTTCATTGCCCGTAGAATCTGATTCTTTCCTTATTAATTCCTTGGATCAAATTTTTATATTCCGTTCGGCCAAGAGCTATAAGTTCTGATAATCAACTCTGCTTTGTAGCCAGTAACAATTTCATTCAGACCTCGAGTCTTCAACTTTGCATTCAGCTTCTGGTTTGTTCACTCTTTTTTTTCTTTGTCATGGACCTGCTTAACTATTGTTTACCGTATGAATCTGCTTAATAAACCTGAATGCCCCCCATCCATCTCTGATCTCATTTCTTACTCCCCTATAATTAAAAAAGGGGATCTTGAGCAAATCGCTCTTCTCATTAGCGATGCGGCATTTGATGGTCAAACAGGCCAATTGGCTTTCTGTTTTGCCCTATTTTTTAATAGATCGCTTGTGGCTGCAAGAGCTTCCAGACGACCAAGAGTCATTTCCGCTAAGGAGGCCGAAACGAGGGTAATACTCTTTGCACTAAATGCTATCAAGGATTGCAAACTCTAGAGAGTTCGAGTTTATATGAATGCTCTAGAAGTTGTAAGAAGTATTAAGGGCAGAAAGGATTAGTCTATCCAGCCTCTCGTAGGAGATATTTTGAAGTGCTTGAAGCATTTTGGGTCTTTTGAGACCGTTTTCGTTCTAAGAGATTTAAATAGAGTTGCCCCACTATCTTGCTAAATGTGGATAATTTGGGATAAACTTTATATGGACTCATTGTGAATAGGCCTCTATTTGTTTTTTTGTTGGTGTCCGAGTCCTTTTTTGTATGTTGTAGCTTGTTTGCTGGCTATTTTTTTTAATGAAATCTCCCAAAAAAAAAAAACATTGCTTCATAGCTAACAGGTTTGAGAGAGCAAGAAACTTAAGAATGTTTCAATGTAACATGCATGATAATAGCAAGTGAACATTTTTCTTAACTCGATAACACGTGACAAACTTAAGTGTGTTTAGCATTAACTACAAAAAGCAGTATAATGTATACTCTCGAAATTGAACACACATAGTACTGTTTATTTATAATGACCATTTGTGTTCATGGTTGAGTCCATTCTTATTTAATTGGTCCAAATCTTAATTAAGTAACCGGGTGCAAAGATTTGAATCCTTGACACATAATTTTAGGATGAACAACAAATATTCCAAGAGCATCCCTTCCAGTCAATCCCTAATCCACTCCAAACCACAGTTACCCAATTCATTGGATTGTGTCTCGAATTCCAAATAGTTCATTTCGAATTATTCGGGATTCAGTTCGTTGTATTCGGAGGTTATAAATTTTGTGATTCGGTGGAATGTGGAATGTGGCAAGGTATAATAAAGAGGATAAGGTTTGTTGCAGTTGAACATTAATGGGGATACGGACAAGAAAAGGTGAGAGGGTAATACTGAATTACCATGCACCATTGCAATGCATTTCACTTAGATTAGATGGTGTCTTAGTGGCCCCACCACAGAAAGAAGGGCATATTAAATTAGTTATCTATTAAAAATCAGTCTTATCAAATATTACTAAACATCCAATCAATATAAAAGCATGGGACAGGTAGAAATTCTTGCCTTTGATTGAATAACCAAAATGTTCGATCAGGCCTATCTTTTACATGGTGAATCGATCAAGCTATCCTGAGTATGGCAAGACCGTTGGGCTACTCCACAAAGTCAAATGTCCACCATCTCACCAAGCAAGCAAATTACTTTTAACTAGTGTGGGTCCAGGGGAAGCCTTTATTTAGTGATCTATGGATTGGACATTTGTATATGGCTCAAAGGATGACATTTGAGCATGTAATATATTTCTTGCGAATCCATATCATTTTTGCATGTCATAGAGAATATTTGGTGCTGCTCCCTATCAGTTCATCATTGGGGCCTTCATCTAAAACCCAAAACACTTAATTTTAATGATTTTGGAAGTCTTGGTGCCTTTTTGGATTTTAATCAAACAAGAAATAATGGTTGTATAAGCTACAAATTTGGGTGTACGGCGATTTGAAGGGACGTGTGTGTGTGTGAAGGGGATAACTTGATGATGAGGATGGTCCTCATCTGAATATTTCTATCTATGCATGTTATATTAAACCTATGATCCACTGCCAAATGCATGGAATTACAAATTCGAATCATTGCATTGAAAGACAAACTAAATGAGCCTACCCTCTCGAATTTTTGAATTTGATTAATTATCAAACTACGAACTGCATATTTGAATGTGAACTCATCAAACTACAAATCAAGTAACTATGCTCTAAACCCCAGCCACTATCTCAAACACTCCGACCAAATCTCCAAAAGCTCTTGCCTGCCACCCCGTTAATCCAAAACCGTACCCCCATCATCAATCCCAGGCCACAGCCACAGCCACAGCCACTTCAATTTTGGTCCCCTCCATACCAACCTAACAAAGAAAAAAAATTCAGTAAGAAAGAAGAAGGAAAAGAAGAGGTTGTACATGTTGAAATATAAATACTTGCATGTATGTACATTGTATTTTGATGTAAATATACTCATATACATTTCTATAGACATGCATGCATGTACTTGTTGAAATATGCACATAACTTTTTATAGGGAATTTATACACTTTGACTAGAAATTACCTTTAGCCCCTCGGGACCATTTCTCTATCAATCTCCCTTGCTCCCTTGCTGTTACTATTTCTCTTTGGTCTTTTTCTCTTTTGACCTTTTACTTTCCAAAATAATTCTTTATCACATCTTCCTTCCTTATCTGAGAAAAAAATAAAAACATTTAGTGTAATTACATATATCCAAAAACACAAAAAGATTTTAAAAAATTTCTACAATTTATAACTATCTATAATGGAGTATCTCACCAGAAGCGTAAATATCTCCCCTCCCATCCAATCCGGGATGGTATAAGTACCTTTTTCCTATAGCACCTAAGATTGTAACAGTTCTATATCTACAATTTAGAAAAAAAAAAATGAATGAATATATAAATTAGTAAATCAATGTATTCAAAGTTAGAACTTATAAGGATGTTCAAATGATAGAGAAAAAAACCTTATAATAGCATAGGTGTAAATTGAACTGAAAGTGAATGACAGTTGTATATGTGTTCATACTCGAGCCCATTCTTTTTTAATTGGTCCAAATATCAATCAAGGAACCGGGTGCTTAGATTTGAATCCTTGCCACGTAATTCTAGGATGAACAACTGGTATTTCATTGAGGATGTCTCGGCCAACGAAAGGGATTGGATTGATGATGGGATCGGGAGAATTCAAGAGGAAGAGGGGTATGTGTAACACCCTGTCCCGAGTTAATTAAGATTAACTCTAATTAATCGGGATTAACGCTAATTCAACATGATGTATGGAATTAATGTTGCTTAATGGCTAAACTTAATGAGATGAATCGTAAAGGTTAGCCTAAAACCTAAACCAAGCAATGTAAGGACTTTTTCGTAAATACGAAATTACACGTATTTTGTCGAATACGGAAACTCTTGATACTCACACGTATATCTCGAGGAGTACGTTAACTGTTATAACTGTGACGATTCCATTCGACGTGAATTGGGTCAAATGACCATTCATGTGACTTGAATTGTAATTAGAGAAATGAAGAGGGGGTTAAATGCAATTTTGGGCTTATAAGATGAGGATGAACTCGTTTGAGTTCATTCCTTCATCCCAGCCGGTTTCTCCTCTTCTCTTTCTTTCTCTCCTTCTTCTTTCTTCCATGTTTTCTTCCTTAAGTGGTGTACTTGGGAGAATTGTCAAGGGCTTGTGAAGAGGGCTTCATCTTCACCATCCTATTCTCCATCTTCTTTCTTATTGTGTTTGGAGTTAAAACTTGAGAAGAGCTCAAGCTTTCCATCAAGAAGCTACAAGTAAGTGTTGAGTTGAATTCAGCACTTTCCTGGTTTCAGTATTGAGTTATGGCTCAAAGAATTCACAAGAATTCTGTTTTGTGGATTGATTTTGGATTTTAGGTTCAAAAGAAGCTTTGATTTGAGGAATTCAGCTTGGATTCAAGCTAGACAAGGGACTTCTTACTAAGAAGTGTCCAAACAAGGCAAGTATACTCAATTGCATTGATTTCAATTGTTTAGCGAATTGTTAGAACTCAAGAAGTTCAGTTACAGAAAATTCGGTTCAGAATTTTCTGAACTTCTGGGCGCAATTCGGTCAGCCGCCAGGCTGACCGACACTTAACCGAAAGCTGACCGACATAGGTCGGCTAGCCGCAATTGTGAGCTCGGCTAGCCGCGGGTTAACTGTAAGGTGACCGAAAATTTTGTCAGGGTTTTCCATCAGAAATCGAACTTCTGGAAAACGAACCGTAAGCTAACCGAATAAAGTCGGCTAACCGAAATTTGAATTTCGGCCAGCCGCGAGGGCGACCGCAAGGGTGACCGAATTGGGCAAACTGTCCTGTGGAAATTGAGGTTCTGGAAGCTGACCGAATGTGGTCCGGTCAGCCGGAACCCCTCATGCGGCTAACCGCTAGGTAACCGCCGAGGTGACCGAAATTGAGGGAATATCAGAATTGGTTTCTGGTAGTTTCCTAAACCTTCATGGGTGTTAGCTAAACTTATGTGAATGTACATTTCACTAAAAAGTGATGTCATCCACAATAACACCTACATTGCATAATGAACGTTTCACCCGAATGTTGTTTTAGGAAATTTACTTGTTATGACTTGAGTTGACTTGTCCTCTCTCGTCTATTACTGTTATGCTCATTGTGAGCTATTATTGAATAATGTATTGAATTAATATACTGAAATGCAATGAAATGAAACGAAAAGAACTGAAATGAACCAACACTGTAATGTATGAAAGATTAAGTCTGCTGCAGTAGATGGAGGGTTCCGGAGCTCCGTGGTGATGCCGGTGATCTCTGATCAAGATACTGGTAAATCCCACACATTTGATAAGCCACCTAATAAAGTGCGTAACCATTTGAAAAGCCACTAATAAAGTGAGCACTAATGACATGAAATGAGTCCTTGAAAGGCTGGGTTGTGAATGGTGCGCCTTCCGCCTATGCTAGAGGACAACGAAAAGACACTTGGTAAAGTGTATACATGAATTGAATGCTCTCTTCAGGGGAGACTCACATGAATTGCATGCTTCCTTCGGGGAAGAATTATATGGAATTGAATTGAATTAAAGTGAACTTGAATTGATTATAATATTATTGTTATATATATATTGATTGGAATCAAATTGCTAACATATGAGTATCATAGAATTGTGTATACATTGTTGAACCGTCGTGTTCACAGTGTTATTGATGACATGACAGGCCCAGTTGGCCATTCCAGTGGTACAGAGACCACGCCGCCAGCGGAGGAGACCAGTTCGGTTCCCCCAGGAGGGTTGAACGAATGGATATAAATCGGAGGCGACCGGTTTAGAAATTTTGGAAACATTTTGAATAGATTCATTTTGTTGTAAATAATGATCACATGCATTGCATTTGAATATGCATGGTTGATTTAAATAGGAAATGAAATGTAAAGCATTTGTACATATTAAAGTTGAATGTCAATGTATGTATATATTTCCGCAACATAATGTGCATTGGCAGGTATATGTAAGATCCCTTGTGAATCTCGTATTGACTTCGGTGATGCGAGGTTTACGGGAGTAAGTATGGCATCACGACTCGGGGTTTGGCCGTGGTAACCCTAATCTCGGGCCCGGGTCGTGACAGTATGCGAGATGACAAAACCTAACCCATCATCAATCCCATCTCCTTGGACCAAAGCGCAAAAAATATAAAAAAAAATAAATCAATCAATCAATATCAGCTGAACCGAACCCTACTCTTCAAATCCAGTCATTCACACCTATCTCAAAACCATCCCTATTGACTCACATCCCAAAACTAATCGAACTTATATCCTTGCATAAAACGTCCCTCTCAACTGCATCATCCCTTCCAATCCCTACAGTGAATCGCTGAGGCTCCACGCTGGGCCCACCCAGATAAGTTATTTTTGTTTGCCCTCATTTAATAATTATAATGCTTGTTTGGGTACTTATTGTAATGAGCATAGGTCTATATAATTTGTGGCCTTATATGGGTTCAAAACCCGTCAACAAAGTTTTCTTTCTCTCTTTCATGTTTTAACCTACTTTTGTGGGTCCAAATTAATGATATGTATGAAACACTCATTTTTTTTTTATAGGCAGACCAGGTGGTTATGAATGTTAAAACCATGGAAGGAAATGCTGTGGCTGTGACCCTTGGCAATAAAATCAATTTCAGTGCAGATTCCATAGCTGTTTCCAAAGGAGATTTGAAGGACATGGTCACTGGGGTCCTTTACCATGAGATGGCACATGTTTGGCAGTGGTTCGGCAATCAACAGACGCCAAGTGGATTGATTGAAGGGATAGCAGATTTTGTGAGATTGAAGTCCGGTTACCCGGATCCGAACTGGGTGAAACCAGGTGAAGGAAAAAAATTCGTATGAAGGGTACAGTGTAACCGCGCGATTCTTGGACTATTGTAACAGTCTTAAAGAAGGGTTTGTAGCAGATCTCAATGGGAAAATGAGGAATGGTTATAGCAATGACTTCTTCATGGAGCTTCTTGGGAAGACAGTGGACCAGCTTTGGGCTGACTACAAGGCCAAATATGGCTCTTAAAAGAGCATTTATCTGTGTTTCACAGGCTGTTTATTTGTAATTTGTATTGAATAAAACAACTTCTACTTCTAGTTGAAGTTCTTATGACATGAATAAGAGATGATGAACCCTTTTTTTTAACCCTTTATCTTTTCTAACTTCATTCTATCTACCATGTTTTCTGGGTCCACCTTGTGCAGGCAACATAAATTTGAACAGTAAGCCTAGCCCAATCCATAAACTGACTCTTATCTGACCTGGATATGACCCACAAAGGAAACAAAGTCAGAGGTCGGCAAAACTTAACCTGCATTTAAACGAGTTGGATTAGGGTCAACCTTCATAACCCTTGTAACAAATAATTAGTAACTTCTTAGTATGTACGGTTTAGTGGGTTATACTTGGGCTGCCCAGCTTGGAAGTGCCTTCGCGCTTCAGGGCGAGTGAAATTGTGATGTGGGTTGTGCTCTTTGGATTTTGAGGCCAGAGTGAAATCTGGGTCAGGCTCTAGCTCGAACCTGGGTTACTCAAGTTACAACCGAGTGGTTTCTGAAGTACAGACCATGGGCTAACCTGTGGCTATGGGTCCTTGCATTTTTTACATATTTCATTAATCTTTCTTGAGTTGGTAACATATTTCATTATTGCGGGATTGGCTGGACCGAATCTTGTCCAGAGCCCCGCTTGTTAATTTCCAGCCTAATGTTGTACTGGACTGGTTCTTTAAACCCACAGCAGCCCGATTCGGGGCTGGCATGTGGGAACCTGACCCATGTAACTTCATATCTCGTAAACTTCATAGATTTTATAAATTCACAAAAAAACCATCTAAAAAAATTAAACCCATAAATAAAAATTTTTAATCTGCGATTTTTTTTTTATCCCCAAAGAACATGATTCAAGTAGCTGAATATCCTTATACTAAAGATAAGGATCAATATGTTTGGCATCACATCTTGAATCTTCATGATCTCGAGAAATGTGTGCATGATGTAAAAAAAATAAACTCTAAACACATCTACAACCGTTTTCTTATGGTAAGCACTGAAGCCTCACATACGCCCTCCTTTGGAGTGGAGGTGCGTCATTGATTGTCATTGATTGAGCTGTCACTAAATTGAATGTAAAAATCACTACCAACCACTTTGGAGGGAAGGTGGTCATTGATTGAGCCATCACTAGATTGGATGTTAAAATCACTAACAACCTCTTTGCGGGGAAGGTAGTCATTGATTAGGCTTACGAGTTAGTTTAGATTAGGTAGGTAACCCTGATTAAGTAGATTAATTCACTAGAAGGACTTGGGTTATACGGGTTAAAGTGGATTGGGTTAGGTTGGCCTGCATGGTCACTGGTTAGGGGTTTCTGATTAATTTAATAAACGGGGGGGACGTGGGTTGACTTGTAGATAGGATTTTCATGTTGTCTTAAAGAATGAAAAAACCAAGTTCATAGTTGGATTTGCCTATTCATCGAACCATTTGGGTACTCCACTCGTAAAGGGAATCCACTTTAAGAGATCGTAAAAAAGGATACGTCTTCTCAAAATTTGTAGAATATACCTTATTGACCTTCTACCATTTTAAGACATATGAAGTGACTTCTTCTAGCTTAAGCGAGTCTCCAGCCTAGGCTTGTTAATTCAGCCCGTTATAATGAGTACCCGGCCCGGCCCGGCCCAAGCTAGAAAATAAAGGGCTTTTTAAAAGAATTTGAGAACAACGGGTTGGGCTCGGGCAATGGTCTTGAAGACCGACCAAAATAGAATTGGGAATGGCTAGAACATGGCCGGCTCATCTAGGCCTGGCCCACAAGCACATGTCACTCATTTTTAATAAACTTGTAGGTGAGGAGAATTGTAGTGAATGAGAAATTAAAGTAATCTATTGGGGTAAAGTCTTCCAGCTCATGATTCAGTTTTTTATTTGACCAAATGTCATTCTCATTATCTTTTTAGACTTGATGAAATATCTCGTTGGCTGATAGTTTACCTCTTCTAAGAGCAAATCAGGTGATAATATAATTTTATGACATAATAAGTTCTTTTCTTGATTTTAGATTCTTGTTCATGTAAGATAGTATAATGCTATATCAGTTATACTAATTTTCCAACCAAAGGAAACTGATGCAAAACTTAAGCAGTAAAGGGTATTAAAAAATCCTCTGACTTATCGTACAAAAGAAACACCAATTTATGGGTCCCATCACAGAGATAAAGAATGTAAATAATTTATAATATAGTTTATGATTTTGAAAGTGCGTACTTTAACCATATTATTTTCCATTTGGTTATAGAAATTATAAGAATTCTTATATGCAACAATTATAAATTATCCTAATACTTCCTCACAAATGCAATTGGATGGACTCATTTCACAAATAGGAATTGTGAAGAATAAAGTTCAATAAACTTGTTTAGCTTATATTTAAGATCGTGCTAAACCCTGCCCCAACCCGGGTCCGCACGGGACGAGATTTGGCATAAGCCCATTCAATTTCGGGCAGGAATTGGACAACCCCAAGCAAGCCCCCCCAATGTTTGGGATGGAATTGGACAGCCCAAGCCCAGGCCTGGTCAGACACATTGATAGGCCTACTCCAACCCCACCCTCTGGGCGAGGTGATGGAGCCCTCAAGTGAGGGAAGTACACTCCTGGTGAGGTGAGAATGCCCTCTAGTGAGCAAAGGTGACATGCCCAGGATTAAGGATGTAAATGGGCCCCAAATTCTCTGATTCCTCGGGGGTTCCAACCCGTTAAAACTCAGTTTTGGCCTCTTATTTAGGCCCTGATAAGTAAATGGGTCCTGGCTCAAGTCATTTTTTTGGACTTGTGCTGTAAATAGGCCTGGATTCGGTTTCACCTTGGTGCGGACATATGAACATAGAACTAATATACTATCTCAATTTTCAATAATCTCTCCTAAAAAGAACCGATTCGAGTTCCATCTTCTCATTAAATGGCACTGGTTCTAGGTCCACTTTGGACCTGGGCCAGAACCATTTACATTCTTGTTATGACTCGAACCTTGAGCAACTAAGTGAGAACCTCTTTTTAGTTTTTTTATTTGAAAGACCAATTTTTTTTTTTTTTAAATTTTGAAAGATTTTTTTTTTCAAATGAGAACCGGCGCGTCTTCCGGATGACTAAGCGACCCATCATTTGAATTTACTTTACAGGTGAATTACCCATACAATTCGCACTTAATCAAGTTTGGGTCTAACCCAACTTTAATAATCTGTACTAAACTCATAATTGTAATTGGTTGGGTTGCACAAAAAATCCGGTATCACCACAAAACCGGACCGAACCGAGCGGTTCAGATCGATTTATAATTGATCGGTTCGGTTAACGGTTTGAAAATCATAATAACAGCTTATATCGGTTCTGTTAACGGTTTGGATATCATAAAAACCGCTTAAACGGAACCGTCCGTGTACATTAACTTAAATATTGGTTTTTTACTATTTTAGCCTTAGGATTTTGTTCACTACTTTTATAGTTACATTCGACAACTCATTCTTACATGAACTCAATACTGCCTCTGTATCTCATAATTAATCGATTATGTGTCAGTTTTTTCCCCGCTCTATTTTCAGCTTTTGAGATTTTCTTGGTTGGATTGTAGAATTTCTATTCTATAATATGATTGTGTGCTTGTGTTTGATCCAAATTCTCTTTTTGGAGTAGAATTATTTTTTATATGGATCATTGGAATGTTGGATTTTTATGTTTGCACTAAACATTAGAATAAATGCAAAAGATGAGGTCTCATCATTTTAAAATTTTCAATGTCTGATTTATTTTAAAAAAAATAAAATAATGGTTCAACTGGCCGAACTGAACTGAACTATTTGGTTCGGCTTGGTTTGGTTTAAGTCCACTCCATCGGTCGGATTTGATTAGTTAATTAAAAACCAACAGGTTTGGTTATTGGTTTTAGTGTTAATCCAATCGCAACTGCACATGTGCAGCCCTGGTAATCGGATGAAAAAACAGGGTCCACAGCTAATTCATCCCTATCATTCATCTGGTGGGTCAATTCAAATGAAAAGGTTCGAGTCACGTTTATCTTCCAATAGAGCAACCGTGACCGTTCCAAACCAAGTTTTCTAGGGTTCTTGCCTCAACAAAACCGCAGCTTGTAAGTTTCATCTTCTATCCACCAATTCTCCTTTGAATACCTTTTTCCATAAAATGTTGCATTTGACTTACATAAGAAGAATTCTCCAATGTATGATTGCAGAAAGTAGAGAAAAATTTCCTGCTTGTTTTCTTCTTCAAAACGTATCTTCTCTCAGATTTATATCTTCTATTTCGAACCCCACAGTCACAAAACCGCGCTCATTCACGGTCTCTTACCTTGTAAACTCATGTGGGTTGTCACCAGAATCAGCTCTTTCAGCTTCGAAGAGGCCGAATCTCAAAAATCCCAAAAATCCAGACTCTGTAATCGAACTATTAAGAAACCATGGTTTTACCGATGCCCAAATCACCAAACTAGTCACCAAGTCCCCATCGATTCTCTTGAGTAATCCCCAAAAAACGCTCTTGCGCAAGATCAACGTTTTGAAGAGGTATGGGATCTCGGGCACTGACCTTACAAAGGTTATCTCTTCAAACCCATCAATCTTGCAAGCTGGTGTGAACACTGGAATCATCCCTGTGTGGGTAAAACACCGTAATGACGAAGTTAAACAAAAATCACGGCTAAACTCGCCGAACTCCTCAGCCTCTGTGGTAGAAGATTGTCAGCTCGGCAGCTCGGTCAATACCTTGGCACCTCGGCAGCTCGGTCAATAGCTCCGTAGCTCAGTACTACAGATCGGCAGCTCGGCATAGATGCCAGCTCGGTACAAAGGCGCGCCACGGCCAAGTCATCCTTGGTCCTAGGCCACAGTACTAGTCAGAATGGGCCGCTACCTTCCTACTGGAAATACGGCGCGCCCTGACAGATATGAGCAGTCATTTATGGCGATAGGATCGCTCATTTATGGCGATAAGAGGCGTGCTTTATCACCCCTGTACGCCAACTGGCTGAAGGCGTGGAAAGAGAGGGAGGGGTGTTGTCCACTTCACCTACTGCTGCCAGTCAGGGTAAGGATCGATGGGACCTCACCTCACCTACCCCCACTCACAGGGAGAATGAACGAGGAACACTCGCCTATATATGCATGGGATCAGTCCCATGAAAGGTACGCGATATCCAACCCACAAAGCTCCACATTGTCTCATTCCCCTCTTCCTCCTCCTGTTTGGTTTTCTCAGAACTAACTCAGGCATCGGAGTGCCTTCGGCTTACGGCAGCCAGGGGCTCTGACTCTAGCCTTTCTTCTTCCTTTTCAGGTTCTTGGAGTTCAGCATTCCCCCTCCTAAGAAGTTTAACCCCGATCTCATCTCGATCTAAGTAGGTGCCGTTTTTACCGCCTACAATCCCCTCATTTGATTTCCTAAGAAGCCTCGTTAAGACGGACGAGAACATAGTTACTATTGTGAGACTCTCATCACGCATTCTCCAATCTAATCTTGAGAAGAAAATAGGACCCAACATTGCGATTTTACGCAGTCACGGCGTACCTGATTCGAACATTGTGAATTTGATGACGACCTACCCCAGACCAGTGTTGTTGGGCGTGGAACGGTTTAGGGAGATTGTTGCATTTGTTAAGAAAATGGACTTAAACCCGTCAACCCCGAAATTCACATTTGCAATCCGTGTCATGTCTGCGCTGAAGAAATTGAACTGGGAAAGGAAAATGAAGGTTTATCAGGGCTTGGGATGGTCGGAAGAAGAGTGTCTTTCCACATTTAAATTGCGACCACAGTGTATGATGATATCGGAGAAGAAGATCAAGAAAGTGGCGGACTTCTTTCGAAGCGAAATGGGTTGGAACCCAGTGGGACTTTCAAAATACCCAAATCTTCTAAGATATAGCTTGGAGAAGAGGACAATTCCTAGATGTTTATTGCTAAGAATTCTGATTACAAAGGGTTTGATTAAGGAGGAACCACACCCTTTTTGGATGTTGAATTTAACCGAGAAACAATTTTTGGAGAGGATTCTAATCAAGTATCAAGACCTTGTTCCTGAAATATTGAGAACGTACCAAGGGAAGGCGGGATTCGTAGGGTTTATTTCTGTGGGTGCTGCTCAGAAATTGTAGTGTTCCCATTGCCATTCTTTAAAGATTTTTCCTCAAAGGTACTTCCTTGACATTTTTGTTCTTTGAAATTTTGCTTTCGCCAAGCAGTTGCAATTTCTAGTTCACTGGAGGTTTTTGATAATTTATGTTTGATCCCATTGACCTCTGTCCATAGTGTGTTGGGTTTTTAATTTCAGTTGTTTGATTTGTATGCACTTATAACTCTAGATTCATGCATGTTGAAAGCAATTTCTAAAATACCTGTGGAGATGCATATATCAGCTTGCTTCTAATCGGATATGTATATTTTTTAAGGAAGACAGCAAGCTACACACTAGCATCAATTTCTGTGTTCTTTTTTTTTTTTTTACTGATTTTGGGACCATATCAGTGATGCATAGAAATACAACATTTTATTGGGTAAAAAAAGCTAATAATGTATATAGTGATATATCATATAATAATTAAAGAATATAAACCATCTTTGGACAGAGATTGTTAGACCAGATGCTTTTTTTTTATTATAATTTGTTACTTTTTATGATTAACTTACCTTTGCTTGAGAATACGAGGAACAATTACAAAACTAAAGCACCATAAAAGGACCAATATGTTAACTGGACTGCAAGGATATCCTGAGAGATGGGTTGCTTGGTTGTGGTTGGTTCTAATAGCAGTGCTTTTTTAGAGGGTTGAGAAATGTTGCAGTGAGTGTGGGTAATGGGGTCGGTGTGGCGGAGGAATGGGTTCGATGGTCCTGTGTTATAGACTCATTTGATCGGAACTGATGCTGAGTTAATAGTCAGATGGTAAATGATGGCCAAAAAAGAGAATATCCCTGCTTGGGTGTGCCACTTGCAGAGTTGTAAACGACTAAATGTGGGTCTGGTAACATGTAGGAAAATAAAAAAAGGTTGGAAGTGTTTCTCTCATTCTCAATGTGAGAGGAGAAGAAAGCTTTAGTTGATATTTATTGATGTACAGCTGTATTGAGATAAACTCTAATCAAGTCCTTTCATCTTGATATGCTCTCATCCATATTCCATGTCAAGTATTTTAATCAAATAGCATGCGTCTTCAACTTCAGCATAGAGGTCTGTTTGAAGTCTGTGGATTAAGTTTGATGCATGAGGAACCCTCAACATCCCACTTGGTCTTCTTGTGCACGAGTGGTCTCATGACTTAACCCTGGGAGAGATTGCAATTCCCTTTACAATATGGATTGACCACTTGGGTAAATTTTTTTTTTTTTTTATTTATTTATAAAAACGCCTTTATTAAGACCTTCACTTATTTGAGTTAGGTGTTGAACTCGCTTTACAGTATGGATCGATCACTTTGTGCCCTATCATTGTGAAACACTAAAGTAGTGTTCTCAATGACTCTTACCAATTGAGACTCTTTTTACATGACTGCCATGTAGGACCCTTAATTAGTGTCAACTAAGAGGAAGTCTTAATGAAATGGTCCAAAATGCTGAAAAGCTTGTTATGCACTGGACAAGAAACTACCTCCATTGACCTAGGATCTGTTTAGTTGCAGGCATTTTCGATGGGAATTTAGGCCACTAGAAATTCCCAACACCTGTCAGATTGTGTCAGTTGAAAACCCATTTGATGGGGATTACTCTAGAAGGTAAAAGTGCCTGTTTTTTTATTGTTTAGAATTCTCTAATTTATTGAGTTTGAAATGCTCTTGGATTGGCATTTGGAGAATCCATGCATAATAATAGAGGACGGGAAGGATAGTGGGTTTTGGAAATTTTCTCCGCATGAATTTTTGGAATGCTTGTATTTAAACTGGGTTGCAATTGAATCTATTGAATCACAAATTTTTATATATTTCATTGGACAGATGGCTTCCATTCCACTGCAAGCTCAGGATGGTGTGAAATTTGGAATCAGATGAGGTTGGACACTCTTTGTTATCACTACTGACCCGTTTGACTAACGAGTAATAAACTCAAGCCCACACCCAACCCAACCCATGATTAAATGGATTGGGTGCTGACTGTTGATTGGCTCACAGAATGCTCGAGTCTGATTCTTCTAACTAAATGACCAACATTTCAAGCCCTACACCCATCATCCAGAAACAAACTTATCAAACTTCACTTCAAGACAAATCTTAGCCCAATATCAAAGCTACTCATCCCAATTGACAAATTTATAAAATTCAAAACAATTAAAAAATGGTGGACCAGGTTGAATCCGGATCAGTCTAGGGCTCAGGCCCAACCTAATTGAAAAACAGCCTTATTCTCAAATGCAAACCTTACCTGAGACCCAAACGCAGCCAAACCCCATTCATAAATGGGCTGGGACAGCTTTTTCAAAATGCTGACCCAAGCCATTAACAGCCATGTTAACCAACCAATGCTATGAAACTCAACAATACTCAGCTGAGTCAGCTTGCATTGACATGTGGGGGTTCCAGCAAGTTGTCCTCAGCCCGACTCAGCTGAGCTACTCTCTCTCTCTCTCTCTCATGTGGGTATCCCTGAGGATTTTTGATCCAACATGACTATTCCCTTGAGGTGGCGCTCGCTGAGCCCCACAAACTCACACAGGCAAATTTGGGGCGGGTTTTGAACACAAGACGTGGGGAGTCTGAAAGAGGGAATTCCTAGTTTGGATTCTAAAACGATGCTTCTTATACAAAGATCAACTAATGTGAGATAGAAACATGCGGATATCCCGGGGCATTCTATATTATTTTGCCTTCTACATTTCATTTTTCAACTCGAGGGGAAGCAATGCATGTTACACATTGGAGCAAGCTTCAGATTTGTAAAGTGAAAACACACACACACACATAAAGAAAAAGAAAAGAAAAGAAAAAGGAAATCCAATTCGAGTCAGTAATATTGATGGAAGAGAAAATACAATATACACTAAGTAAAATGCAGTGGAAAACTGTTACATGTGTGAAGTAGACTAGTGTTAGCAGTTCTACTACTGTGAGGTCATGCGAGCATAGAGTAACTCGTTCCATGTATCAGGTAGACCTGTAAAACACCAATGGATGCAGTCGGCACAAGTCAGTGAGCTTTCTGATGGGGCATTAGTATCTTGCCTTGATGGATCATGTAGACAGATACTGTATTCAGAAAGGGTTGTGATGTTGATGTAGATAGGGGACTCCAAGGACCGCGGGTAACGGGTTACATTGGAGGTGACGGTGAAGTCCTGCCAATCAGTGCCCACCCACCTCTAATGGCAATGACATGCTGAGCACTGTGGTTGTCTCCATCGCGGACTTGATTCCATCTGGGCTGTTCCAGCTGCATCAGTTGTAACTTGGGAATGAGGAGATTATTGCGATATTATTGCAATACTTTTGAGAGATGCATCAATATCTATTCATTTTAAATTATATTTTGCATTATAATCGAGTTTGATAACATTTTGATTCTCAAGTTATTTTATTTTTACTGGTTTTTTATTGATAATGTTCCCAGAAAAAAACCAAAAGAAATTGGAATTCTCTGATGATATCACCTTTCACCACCAATGTTGAGAAAGAGGCATTTGATATGATGGTGATAAAACTAGTTTCTCGATGATGTTAATTTTATTTTTACTAGATAACCACTATTAGGTTATCTAATTTCTTGATCGATTTGTTAATGTGGATGACTGTTGGTGATAAACCTAGATTATTAGCAACTTTTGGGGGCATTTAACAAGAGAAACTTGAAAACGAGGTGAGCTGGGCCCATCCAAAATTCAATTAAATTATTCAACTTTAGGAAAGTGGTCCAGTAGTTGTATAAGGATTATTGAAACAGTGGACACTTAATTTAACAATTATTGGACTGAATGTTCATTGTTGTGATTTAGAAGTAAGCTGTATTTTGCCTTCTAATAAAATTGAACTGATTTTTGTCAAGAGAGAGGATTTCAATTTCCTCTTGTAGGAATGGATGTCTCCTCTCTTCCGTGGAAATAGAAATCTGTGGATTGCAGAATGCTCTGATTGCACATACGAGGCAAGGACCTTGTTTCTCTGTGCTACCCGAGCAAGCTCTTTCCATTTCATCTCTGTGCTTTCATTTTTGAATTTTTAAAGGATGGAAGGTAGGGGATGATGTGTTAGATACTGCCCATTTGTTGTTATGGTTTGTTCAGCATTGTATCCTCTGAACAATAACTAATCCATACCATCCAGTAATTCCAAATGATGCCAAATTTATATACTCAATTAATAATATATGCAAGCAAGAATCAACTCTGGGTATGACCCTTCTCAATTTACTTGGTAAAATGATACAGAGACTCATTCATCATATGTATATTTCTACTTTTAATATTTGGTGAATACAGTAGCTACCATTGTAACACTATATGTTGGGAGGTGCTCCTATGAGAGGGTGAGAGTGCCTCTCATAGGAGCACCTCTCCTATATGTTATTACTTGGTGAGAGTGCCTCTCATAGGAGCACCTCCCCTATATGTTATTGCATATGTATGAGCATATTTGAGCGTTAAGGTAAAGCACTACATACATGCAAATTACAAAAAGACAAGAACATAGAAGAAATGTCTAACACAGGTATTGTAATTGTGTATTCGTTGCTTAGTTTGTGGTATTAACTAATAGGAATTGATATGAGACTGCTCTTAAAAAAAAAAAAAAAAAAAACACTGAATTCAAGTCATTCATGCATTTATTTATTTATTCTCCATTCCTCTATCGGATTAATGACACAGCTATGATGTCCAAATACTGGATGTCTTGGTAGGGACATGCCCTTGTATTGCAAGGATATAGATTTTATACATGAGGTATATTGCATATGATGCAACAAGTATCTCCCTTCCTCTAGATCCTTACCATGCATCAAGCTGATTTAGTTTAATAAGTTAATATCACTATTTTTAATTATTTTATATTAAACTATTCATTCACAATTTTCTGTTATTGAAACCTGGTTTTTTAACTTGTATTGGCTCTAACTGAATCTGTGTTTGGACTTTTCATAAATTAAGAGGCAAGTTTATAGATACTAAAAAAATTATGGATGGCCATGGGCCGCGATGAACTAGGTTGAAGATTGGGCGCCAATTTGTTTATTTGGCCCAATCCAGTTAAAGGCCCTGAAAGGTATGGCTGGGTTCAACCCATTTACAGTTTGGTAGGACCCTTGGTATCTTGTGCAAGGTAGCCCATTTGTTTGTTTGGCCCAATCCAGTCAACGAACCCGAAAGGTAGGGCTGGGTTCGACCCATTTGCAATATAGTAGGACCCATTGAGATATTCTTCAGACCACAATGTGCCTGTAGTTGGGGGCATAAAGCGATTTATAGGGTGTTTTGCTATCGAGCTAATAAACGATGCCCAGGCATTCATGGACATGTTCTTAACATAAAGTCTAACTAAATGGATTGACATAGCCCGATATATTCAACACGTATTGGCCCAAAACTTCACTCTGGCTGAACTGGGCATGACTTTAGGAGTCTGGGCTCCATCTGAGCCAATTTATGCCTGATAACTAACTGGGATGGTCTAATACCAGCTCTCAGTTGGCTACAAAGTAGGGTGTAAGCCCATCGGAATCGGTAAATTTGGATATGAATTTGGTTATAGGTTGTAGAATCCATATTTGTACCCAAATTTGATAATTGGCATTTTTTAAAAAACTCAGCTAGGGGGCTGGACCAGAGACACTCACACATACGAGATGATAGGAACTTGTATATGCAAGGAGACACAATCAGACATGCAATGTAATGAAAAAACTCCTATATGTGAAGAGATACAATTCACACATGCAAGGTAATAACAACTCACATTTGCAAGGAGGGGGAGTTCATTTTCCAAACCTGGACCTCCCAATGAGAACTGCCACTCAAATAAGGAGCAGCTCTTTGATAATTGGCATGTTGACGGTATAAGTATCCTAAGACATTTTCCCCCTTGCAACGGTTAATATTGAAAATGATGACAAATTTGCCTCTAACTTTGTCCGAGATATGTAGGATCTTGTAAAAAATTATACTTTTTAACCTGCCTTGGAATGTAGAGGGTAATTTGTGAATATGTGCAACATATTTGTATGTGAGATATTAAGTAGATGTAGAATTCTCTTTCTAATAGTTGGAAAACGGTTGGAAAGACAAAGAGGCCAAACCTATCCCTTGATCCACTTCAACATATGGGTCTACTCATCTTAAAAACAAACGTTTCATACGGGTATCCTTTCTGTAAAACCCCATCTAATATGACTCTCCATTTGTAAAATCCCTAGTCCCTTCAAAGGTGCCCTATCTTAAACGGCATTTTTTAAAACGACTTCCTTTTCCTATATTTTTAAAGAAATGAACATTTGAAACGTCCTTCCTCTTCCACAATTTTGGGTTTTCTCATCAATGTCTTTCTCTCAACTCACTTTATAAAGTGCGTAAGCCCTCCTCGCATCAGCTCTCTTTCTCATCTCTCCCTCACCCATCAAGGCACTTCTCTATGTTTTTAAGTTTTTGTTAATTATTATTCCAAGATATGTTTACGAAACCATATAAGGAGCCAATATCTATTGGAGCAGCATATTGAATGCATCAAAGAGCCACATCCTATTTTGCCAAAAAAAAAGGAAAAAAGAGCCACATCCTAAACCAAGAATTGTTGAAACACCATGACAGCTGTAAATCTTAGCAGCCTTATTTAGAACTTCGATTATATATATGGGGGAAAGAAGGTTGTTTGACAATCACAAAAGAAAAAGATGATGAGGTTGAGACACAATAAAACTAACGGATATGGGATTGGTACTTTAGTTTCCTGTGTAGAATAAGAGGATGATGTTGCAAACGTAGAAGGAATTTTTTTAATGATTGTGTTTGATTGTCCTTGTGGCTTGGATCAAGAGTGGGCTCAGTAGTTTAGGAACGAATTGAGAGAAAATCTCTGAATTGGTACTTTGATGATGTACTAGCAAAAGTTTAACCTGTGCATAACACAGGACTTGATGCTAATATTTAATGAGTCATAATTTCTATATCATCCTTAGGGATGGCTCCGATAAGTAAATGAGTCAAAGATCCGGTTCCACCTTGGTTCAGACCCGTCGACCTAAGACTCGATATATTACCTCAATTTTTAAAAATCTCTCCTAAAAACTATATTTTTTTAATATTATTATCTATCTAGACTCGGACCCTGATCCAGACCCGTCCCATATATAGTTTTGGTTTCGGTTCTGGAGCCAAGAAATTGGTTTCGATTTCGGAGCCAAGAAACTGGTTCCGAAACGGTTCGGGATCTGGATCTGGTTCCACATTCCCTTTAACGGTTCCGGTTCCGGGCCCACCATGGTCATGGACCAAAACCAACCCGTTTACAACCCTAATCATCCTTTTGTTATATGAAATGTTTAGGAAACTATTAAATATTAGAATTTTGTGAGGCAAAATTTTGGTCAGAGGACAGGGCAATTAGGAGCTAGCCCAATAATCCGTGTTCAACACGGTATCTCCACTGTAAAATAAGTAATCATATATTTAAAAACAGTTATCTTTATCCATAAGGCAAGTTACATTAAAATAGAAATAGAGAATTTGGAGTAGAAAGAGAATAGTTACATATAGGAACAATTGTTACATGAGTGGTTTGATGGAAAAAATGAAAAAAAATGAGTGGACAATTGTACGAGGAGTGGAGAGAGAATGTGGAAGCATAACTGTCGGTCAAAATTAAAATTGCCAATCAAGATGAAACCCAAAAACCTTTAGCTTAATATAGTATAATTTGTAATTAGATCCAAATCTATAACCCAAATCAGAATTAATTGTAATAAGAAGAAGAAGCAGGTCTACATCCGATTTAGTCAAGACACAATTGGTTCACAGGATCCCTATCATTCATCTGGCGTGGCCCACCCAAGCAGTGCATCCAAACTGGGTCCCACTAGCAGGAAGGCTTAAAGTTTTGGAAACTGGAATACTGGAAAAGGTTACCAACCCTCATCAAAGTAGCAACAAAGCCGGTGACAGGTACAAACCAAGTCTTCTAGCGTTCCTTCCTGCCTCTGACCAAACGGCCGAGGAATCAGTGCCCCAGAGCTAAGTTTCATCTTCTATCCATCAATACCCCCTTAGAATAATTTTTCCATAAGATGTTGCATTTGATTTCCAGTAGAAGAACTCTCAAATGTATGATTGCAGAAAGCAGAGAAAAATCTTATGCTCGTTTTCTTCTTCAAAACCTAGCATCATCTTTCAAATTCATATCTTCTATTTCAAATCCCATAATCATAAAACCACACTCATTCACGCTCTCTTACCTCATAAACTCATGTGGGTTGTCACCAGAATCAGCTCTTTCTGTTTCTAAGAAGCTCAATCTCAAAACCCCAGAAAACCCCAACTCTGTAATCGAACTATTAAGAAAGCATGGATTTGCTGACACCCAAATCACCAAAATGGTCACCAAGTTCCCCTCGTTGCTCTTAAGCGATCCCAACAAAACCCTCTCACCAAAGATTGACGTTTTCAAGAGATATGGAGTTTCGGGTCCCGACCTCACAAAGATCATCTCCTCAAGCCCATCACTCTTTCAAGCTAGTGTGAACAAGCAAATCATCCCTTCCTTTGATTTCCTAAGAAGTGTTGTTCACACGGATGAGAATGTCTCTGCTACTCTGAGACGCTCCTCTCGTCTTTTCCAGTCTAATCTGGAGAAGAAAATAGCGCCCAACATCTCAATCATTCGCAGTCATGGTGTACCGGATTCCAACATTGCCAAATTGATTGTGACCCACCCCAGAACAGTGTTGTTGGGCGTGGAACGGTTTGGCGAGATTGTGGCATTTGTTAAGGAAATGGATTTCAACCCGTTAAGCGCGAATTTTACCTTTGCAATCCGGGTTATGTCTGGGATGAAGAAATCGAATTGGGAAAGGAAGATGAAGGTTTATGAGCGCTTGGGATGGTCTAAAGAAGAGTTCCTTTCAGCATTCAAAGTGCAGCCAAAGTGTATGATGGTATCGGAGGAGAAGATTGTGAAAGTGGCGGAATTTCTTCAATGCGAGATGGGTTGGAAGCCATCAATACTTGCGAAATGCCCGAATCTTCTATTGTATAGTTTAGAGAAGAGGACTATTCCTAGATGTTTATTGCTACGAATTCTGATTAAGAAGGGTCTGATTATGGAGGAGCCTGGTCTCTTTTGGATGTTGAATATCTGTGAGAAGCAATTCTTGGAGAAGATTCTGATCAAGTATCAAGACCTTGTTCCTGAAATAGTGACTGTATACCAAGGGACGATGGGACATGTACTGTAGCTTTTCCTACTGTGGGTGCTACTCAGAAATTGTAGTGTTTGCATTGAAGTTCTTCAAGGATTTTCCTTCCAAAGGTACTTCCTAGACATTTTTGTTCTGTGAAATTTTGTTTTGGCCAAGTAATTGTGATTTCTACTTCATTGGAGGTCAGTGATAATTTTTATTTAACCTATTCATTATAGCTTATTTCTTTTGCTTAAGTGCTTGAACCTGTATTCATATTGTGTTGGGTTTTTAGTTTCAATCATTTAATCTGAATGCTCTTAAACCTCTAGACTCCTGTATGTTTGAAGCAACTTTTAAAACATCTATGTAGATTTTCTAGCTCTTAATCAGATATGTATATTGTGTGTCGTGGGTTGTATTTTTCATACTGGCGTCTATCTGAGTGTCAGTTCTGATTGAGTTGGAGACCATATCAGCAATATGCAAAAAAACTACATTATATTTTTGAAGTTAAAAACCTGATAATAATTTATTTAGTGACTATATATATCGGATGATAATTAAAGAATCTAGATCAGATGTTGGACAGCACGTCAAAGCATAGTTGTTTGTCCCCCTTGTTTCCACCATGTTCTCGAAGCAACATATGCTTCTCCACCATCTCAACAACATGCCCATATCACATGATCTAGAAGCCTCACCAAACTGACCTTGGATGACCGCCTCTAACAACCTCCTTAATGAGTGGCAAGCAAAAGTGCCACGTGGCCACTTCCTAGCCATGCCCTTCACTGACATGGTTCCCTCTGAGGATATGTAAATGTGCTTGCCACTTCGGTATTGTGCAACAAATAGAGTGTGGTGGGTGAAGTGCAAGAGGAGTGCCTGAGTGTAGTGTGTAGTGAGTGCCTAGAGTAGAGAGTGCAAGTCATGGTGCGGAGAGTGATGTGCAAGTGACAAATGTAGTGTAGTGTGTGTAGTAAAGAAAGTGTAATGCATAGCGAGTTTTGAGTGAGAGTACCTAATGTATGTTGTAGTGTGAAATGTGCTGTGTGGTCTAACGTGTATGCCGGGTGCAAATTTGTAACAGCATGTGCCCATTTGTATAAGTAGAATTGATAGAAATGAAAGATCTGTTTTGTAGAAAGTGTATTAAGTTGTGTTGTATTGAGTCTTGGGCCTACCTTAGTGGTTTTCTCACATCAGATGCTTTTTATTTTTTTCGTTTGTTCCTTTCCATGATTAAGTTACCTTGATTGGGGAATAAGAGGAGCAACTACAAAAGCCAATACACAATGAAAGAACCAATATGTTAACTGGAATGGAAGCATATCCCAAGAGATGGTTTGCTCGTTTAAGGTTAGTTTAAGTAAGCCCTTCTGTTCAAGAGGGTTTATTTTGTTGATAAGAAATGTCGCAGGGGGTGTGAGCATGATGGGTTGGTGGCTGTATGTTGCCAGCCGATCCAGTAGCGATTGAGGCTGAGTTAATATTTAGATGGTTGATGATGGCCTGAAAAAACTGCATATTGTTGCTTTGGTGGGCTACTTGCAGAGTTGTAATAGCTGTGGCTCCGATACCATGTAGGGAACAAAAAGTTGTGGGAAGTGTTTCTCTCATTCTCAATTTGAAAGGGGATACATTGAGTTGATATTTATATGTTCAAATGTGATACTACTACTGTATTAAGATACACTCTAATCAAGTCCTTAGATCTTGATATGTTCTTTTCCATATTCCCTGTCAAAGATTTTAGTCATAGCGCATGCATCTTCAAATGTTAGCATTGAAGTCTGTTCAAAGTTTGTGGATCGAGTTTTTGATGCATGAGGAGCTTTTAATATCTCACTTTGTTCTTCTTCTGCATGAGTTATCTCATGACTTCACAACATGAGAGTGGTGGCGGTGTGTGGTTTTGGAGGAGGGAGGGGACGTTAACCATCACAAAATAAGAGGAAGAAGAAAACCCCAATGTTCAAAAAGAAAAGGAACAATCATTGCGGGCCATATACACTTCTTTGCAAAGACCTTTGGTCGTTTGAATAAGGTACTTAGGTAGCGTTTGGTTTGCTGGAATGGCTTTAGGCAGGAATGGAATGGAGGGTGGAATGGGCCTGGAATTGAATGAGGTAGGAATAGTCATTTCTATTCCAATGTTTGGTTTTACTGAAGAATCAATCCAGTAATGAAATTCTTATTCCTGTTTCAGCGTTTGGTACGCTAGAATGATGCCCGTAATGGAATAAAATTTACACAAAATTGACCAAAATACCCTCCTCTAGCAGAGAGAAAAGGCAGAGAAGGCGGTGAAGGCAAGCTAGAGGCGGTGGGCGCCGAGCCCGGGCGGGGCTGCCAGGACCATCCGATGACCAATTTGATCATGACGGCCAACCAAATCGGGACTGCGAAAAGCAATATGTCGATGAATGCCTCCATCAGAGCCGGTCTCTTCATGAATCCCATGAAATATCCGTACACTTCTTCCATTTTTTCTTCGATTTCTCTTCTCTTCTCTTCTTTTCGTATATGAAGCTTCTGATAGCAGAGAGATGGAGAAATAGAAATATGAAGGTTCTTTCCGTTTTCTGCAATTTCTCTCAAATTCAGCTCAGGATTTCGATTTGTTGAAGGTTTTGCCGCATCGGAGAGTTGCGAAATGGCTAGATTCCTTATTTTGGTTTGATTGAGTTGTTTGTAAGCTTTTGTGCTTTCTTTTCTTCTGTAGGATTTCTGTCATGGATGAGGATTTCTGATATGATCCAAGAAATCTGAGATCTTGCTTTCTCTTTTTGGTCCGGTTGGATTTTTTTAGTGAATTTTGCTTTGGTTGGAGAAAAAGATTGTGTTTTTTTTCTTTCTGTATGTGTTTTTTTATGGATTGATTTGACTTTGAGAATCTGAAAGTTCTGTTTTTGTTTATGTGATGTTTCTCTTTTCAGATTCCCTGTCGTTCAGATCCCTTTTTTTTTTTTTTTCTGTCTTGTTCTTTCCTAATGATTGATTAGATGAAGAAATCTGGTCCAAATAGACAACAAATGGTAACAGACCATTCGAAACTGGGGAATTTCTCTTTGTGATATGGAAACTCTTCCAATTTGTAGATGTTTTTGTACGTTCTCTTCTTTCGTAACGCATGCATTTCTCCTCCTCTTCTTTGATTTGATCTGCTTTGATTGGAAGAGATGATGGAGAGATCAGTGGTGCAGAGCAGAAGAGACTTCTCTGCGCTCCTCAAAACGAACTGATCTGCAATCTGCGATGGCCCACCAGAGATCAGAACCGATCTCTTCTCTGCGCTCTTCAAAATGAACCCAGGGTGCTGCGATCTTCTGCAAGCAGGCATGGTGGAGGGGTATTTTGGTCTCAATGAAAACTTAGGAGGGAATGGAATGGCCATTCCTCTACCTCCCCAGTGGAATGACCATTCCTCTACATAAGGTCATGGTGATTCCGGAGGTCATGGTGATTCCGCCACTTTTTTGCGAACCAAACGCTGTAATAATCATTTCGATGGAATGACCATTCCATTCCGACCTTCATTACAGCGAACCAAACGCTACCTTAACTCCCTTTGCAAAATGGATTGGCCACTTAAAAGGTTGTTTTGAGTGAAGGTATTACTCTCTTTACAGAATGGATCAACCACTTTGACACTATCAAGGTATAACTCCCTCTATAGAATGGATTGGTTGACACTATCCTAACTGAACACTATGAAAGTGCTATCAACAACTCTTACCAATTGACTCTTTTGCATTACTAGTACATAAGACTTATTATTAGGAACTAAATTAGAGGAAGTCTAGCTGACTGGACATTAAATAATGGGAAAAAGCCAGAAACAAGAGGGAAATGAACCCAAATACTAAACTATTTTTTGACTTGCACTGGAACGGGTTGCCCTTAATTATGGTTTCCTCGTGGGCTTCCTTTCTATTTCTCCAATATTTGGATTGCTTCAAAGTTATTAACATGTATCTTCATCACAAAGTACTGCACTAATGAAATGGTCCAAAATGCTGAAAGCCTGTTATGCACTAGACAAGAAAACTATCTCCGCCTCGTTAAAAACTTAGGTCTTGTTTGATTCCAAGTAATTCCTGATGGGAATTTGGGTCATCAGAAATCCAATTTCTTGTCACTTGTTAGATTGTCAGTTGAAGGCTCCATTTGATGGGGAGAATTCTAAAACTGTTCAGAATTTCTCTAAATTCTAAAATTGGCATTTGGAGAATTGCATTGTTAATATTGAAGGAAAGTAAAGAAAGTTTTGGGTTTTGTATTTCACTTGATGTCAGTTCTTCGAATGCTTGCAATCAAACAGGGTCGTTGTTGAATGTAATGGAATTGCAAACAGTTATGCACATTTCATTTGACTGATGGCTCATACCAATGCAACTTCAGGGTAGTGTGAAAATTGGAACCAAGATCAGGTTGGACACTCTATACGTCTTCACTCCCCAAACAGTTATAACAAGTGGTTGCTGGCATTGGACGCATCAGTGAACACAGCATCTGCCTCATTTTCTGTACCATCTGTAGTGCAAGCGGATGGAATTAGTGTCTGTTCTCCTAAAACATACAACTTTGTCCAGATGGAGCAAAACTATCCGTGTGGTTTCAGGGAAGGAAGAGACAGCACTTCCATTGATCCATTTAACAAACAAGAGACAAATTCAAGCCCTAGCCCAATCCATGATTAAATGGGCGGGGTAATGATTGTCTTTCAGAGTACTTGAGCGTGGTCCTTCTAACTCATGGTCTTTCTAACTAAACAGCAAATGTTTAGTAGAGCATCGAACTTGACTAAAGCACCTATCTTAGGCCCAATATCGAACTTACTCATCCTGATAAGAAATTTAAAAATTCATAAACAATTCAGAAATTGGCAGATCAAGTAGAATCCGGATTGGTCCAGGCCGAAAATAATTTAAAAATGTCCTTAAACCCAAAGCTGATCTGTGACCCAAGTGTGCCTGAACCCCACTCATAAATGGGCTGGGCCAGCTTTTCCAAATGCTAACGCTTACTCATTAACAGCTATATTGACCAATTAATATTATGAAACTTGACATGACTCAGCGACACTTTCCATATTTCATGGTTCAAGTCAGGTAAAATTCCAGGTAGGCAACCACTGCCCATCAAAAAGGGATAGGTCAGTGGGAAATGTTGAACCCAGTTGCATCAGCTTACCTTGACATGCTGAAGTCCGGCAAATTGTAATCTATGATGCACGGCAATGTATCGTGTTATATTGTATCCGATACTTCATTTTTTACATGTAAAACTTGTGTCCTTGCCATGTCTATAGTGCGTCCGTGCCGTATTTGGGCATCATAGGTTGTAATCAGTTCTGACTCAGCCGAGTTACCCAACTCAGACAGGGGCAATCCCAGTTTTGGCATCCTAGAACAATGCTTTTATACAAACACAGATCAACTAGTGTGAGAGAGAAACAAGGTGCAAGCTTCTTTACATGCACCTGTCTCTTGTGGTGTGCTTTATTCTTCTGAATTTTACATTTCATTGTACAATTTGCTGGGATGCTTGTTACATGTTGTAACAAGCTTCAAGCTTGCAAGTTAAACTGAAAAACAGAAAAAAAAGAAAAAAAAAAGAAAAGAGAAAAAGAGAAATCCAATTCAAGTCAACAACATTGACAGAAAAAAAAAAAAAAAAAAAAAACAGAAAGAGAGCAGGGTAATACACAAAAAGTAAAATGTCGTAAAAAACTGTTGCATGTGTAGTAGTATCAGTTCTACCAATGGGAGGCGATGCGAGCATAGAGTAACTCGTTCCATGTATCAGGCAGACCTGGAAGACACCAATGTATGCAGTCAGCGTAAGTCAGTGGGTCTGCCTTCTGCTCCAGCGTAAGCGTCTTGCCTTGCCTGATAGTGTAGACAGATGCATGGGCATCCTTTCTGTACTCAGAAAGGGTTGTGATGTTGAGGAAGTAGATGGGGACCTTCATGGACCGAGTCACATTTGCAGCAATGGCGAACATTTGCCAGTCAGTGCCAACATCCAATGGCATTGACGTGTTTAGCACTGGGGTTGTCTCCATTGCACACTTGATCCCATCAGGGTTGTTCCAACCTGAGCTCCTACGACAGTTGCAATTTCGGGAGAACGTTATTGTGATATTATTGCAATATTTTCGAAGCATAAGTAATTGGTATCTATGCGTTTGAAGTTTGTTTTTAGTATTTAATCTATGCAATTTTCTCTTAAAGGAGTCCACCCTTAATGAAGGAAATTCATCTATTGAAACAATTGATACTTAATTTAACAATTGTTGGACTGAATATTCATTTTTAAATGGAATCACAGAACACAGTATTTCATTTCATTGAATTTAAATACAAAGATTTCACTAACAAAAGGAAAACAATGTCACATAATATGCCCAGCGGAATGGGTCCCGGTGGCTATTGCAATGCAGAAATGGATATAACGTGGTAGCCTTAAAAATTTTCCCAGATGAAATACAGATAAAATTTAGAATTAGAGAAAACCATAAACTCTAATCGTTTCCTTTTACAGAGTCTCTTATATCCTTCCGATTGTTGGGGACTAGGGTTGAGAGGGTGACTGGTAGCAGAGCAGCAAATAAAAAAAAAAAGAGAAGATTTTACGGCAAATGGGGGTTTTATCCGTGGATTTATCTTAAGGTGAGGCCTAAAAGGTCTCAGATAAATATGTAGATAGGACCATCACTTACTCAAAATTTTATTTATTAGAGTGATTGGTGAGGTTATTGATGATCCTATGTGAAGTTTTAATCTTTAATCCTTCAAATAGAAAGCCATTTATTAGAAATGGTTAGAATTCGGCACCGAAAAACTAATAGGTTCAAAATGATTAAACTCTTTTTTTCCCTTCCCAATGCAAACCTCCTGCGACACAGAAAAACAAGGGAGAAAAAAAGAGAGAGGAAGGAATCAAAACCAAGGAAAAGAGGGTTGAGATTCTCAACAACAAAAATGACATGAAGAATTATGCCTACTGCTAGTTCTTACCTGAGGTGATTTGGAGACATGCTGTTGAAAAACACCATTGTGCGTTTCGGATCTACATTTTCTTCTATCCACTCTGCCCATGTTCTCAAGACCTTTTCATATACTATTGGCCGGTCGATCTCATCATAATCCGTTGCCCCATCATCAAACGATCCACGTCTTCAACCCCATAAAGGAAAATAGATGGAAGTCAAAATCCCATTACGACCAAATCCAAATCAAATTAGAATTTGGGATCGTTTGTTTGCATGCGATTAAGTAGATAGGAATTGTAAGAATTGTAATCCCAAATGTGGATAAACTCAAAGAAGCATAGCCAAAAATCACATCTAAAATTAATTAAGGTGAGATGTAAATGAATACCAGCCATCACCTTAGTTGTGTAAATCTTAGGTAAGTTAAAGATCACATCTACATCTCCACCTTGTGTTTTTTACCCCCACCTCTTTAATAAGCATTTTTTTGGAACTCATTGTAACATAAATTCCTATGTATTAAATTCCATGTGAAAGGACATGCCCTTACGAGCAAATCTGATACTCACAGTGCTTTCATCTTGAGATGGTTCATCCACCATACATACGTATTGAAGATCAAGAAATCTACGCCCTTCCAATTCTCTGCGTGTTTAGTGACTGAATCTGCCATTACAATTCGGTTTAATATGCTGTGCATAGACGGATTGTCTGAGTTCGATTGCACTAAAAATGGCGCCCAATAGAACTCCACTGTAGCTTCGTATTCCTTCAAAAATGCATATCGACAAAGAAATGTAAGTATTTTTCACCAAAGTGTTTTGGTGTATAGACACACAAGGAAATTTTGTTCATGAAGAATGACAAGTCTTAAGCACAGTCTCAGCATTCTCTACGCGCGCACATTGTTATAAATCAATATGTGGGTCTTCACAGTTGAAATCCAAACCACACAAATCAGAGTCTCACAATGAAATATCAATAAAGAATAATTTATTCTGATTAGAGTTATATGCACCATCAGATTGATAACTTAAATTATGTGTAACTTGCACGATCAATCCTATATATGATTTTGGTTGCAGTAAATTTTTATGTGCCATGCATCTGTATGATGGTGACGAAAGGTAATCAAACTAACATGACCCATGCGAGGCTCATTTTTGCTTAATCAAATTTGTTCATTCATGTCAGAGAAAATTGTATTCAATTACACTCTAAACGCAAGCTATATACCATTAAATGTTCATGGGTATAATTATTACCATTTATTTTGGACATGATCAAGTATCAGCGCAATTGTACATATCATTCTAATTGAAGTAAACAAAAGCTAGAAAGTTGGATCAATCAAAGGTGGAGGCGGAGCTTGCACATATTAAATCAGGTGTAAGCTGTTTAGCATGGAATCACTTGTAATTTGATTTTAGCCTTTAGTTGCATATGAAGCCCCTAAAAATATTAGTTTTCGTTTACTTCAACCATATAAAGTGGTGATATTCAAATCATGGTCTTAAACTGTCAGTCTCGTGCCTCTATCAGCCACCCTTAGTCCTGATTATTATCACCATGTAATGAACACAACCGTTTACGGTGCATACATTTATAGTTTTGAATTGGTACAACGAACTAATTTATGGTGCGATGGTGGTGTGAGTAAGGGAGTTGACCCACCTATGATCGATAAAGTCATCCCTCTTACATGCATTATCCATAAATTGCCATAAGCTCAAATTTGACACTCATTCAACCATTACTCACCGTTGACTGATATTTAAAGAAAAATGACATTCTAGAATTTTTAACTTAGGGTTTTAAATGAATGGTTTAAAATGTTCTAATGGAGTAGATACATCACACGCTTATTTGTCTCATGATATTATTCCATCCCTCATCTCCTCGATGATTGTCATTGCTATAGGGGAGCCATCTAATGTTCATCTCTCACTGCATCAAAACTACTAATATCGCTGTGTGGGCCGATATATTCAACAATGCTTCAAAATTTTTTTTCTTATATTTTTCATTAAGAAAAGGGGCTGATATTATTTTATATTTGGAAAAAGGCGGAGAATATGGGGCTGCTGAAAATCTTAAAAAGTGCATTAAATTTGTACCGGAGAAAGTTTTCCTACTTTTGTTTACTTCCTGTTTTATCCGCATCCAAACACTCCCAACTCTTCATAAAATTGTAACAATTTTTCCTTCTTCTCTTACCTTTGATATATAGATTCTGTTTATTTTTAAAATGTTTTTGGCATTGGTGTTTTTTTTTTTTTGGCTTAGCCTTTTTTTGGTGTTCTTCTCTTTCGAGTAATAAAAAATTACTGTTAAAAAAAAAATTCTTGGAAAAGTCCTGGTTCTACCTCAGCCCGGAAAATTGAAAGAGACCCGACCCGGTTCATGCTCTTCTTCCCCGGAGGAATCACTGATTGCAGAAGACAAACCATCGATTCCCATTGATTTCGATTCAAAGAATCCCCCACAAACATCAGCCTCTTCCCTCGAAGCTTCTCCAACATCAATCTCGCATTGAATCTTAAAAAAAACACGAGCAAATTTTGAACTATCAAATTTCATGCACTGGAGAGAGAGAGAGAGAGAGAGAGAGAGAGAGAGAGAGAGAGAGAGAGAGAGAGAGAGAGAGAGAGAGAGAGAGAGAGAGATGAAGTCCTCCTCACTTGGGTAACGAGCAATCGCGTGGCTGCCACCTCCAGTTCTGATAGAGAGTGTCTTTTCTCCCGTTCGTGACACATGTGACCTGGCGTGTGAGAAACTCACATTCCTCTTCTTTGTAGAGAGGATGCGTTACATTGTCTAGCACCCATTTGCCTGTGAAGATATCACAGTCCCTCACATTCGTAGTTGCTTTTTCTTCTACTTGTTCTTCTTGGGTTTGCCTAAAATTCTCATCCTCATCTTGGGTTTGTTTGTCTGTTGAAGTAGAAGAGATGGGTGGATTGGGAAGGCTGATTTCTTGAATTGGTTTAGTGGGTGGGAGCTGTTGTTGGATTTCTTGGGGTCTAACCACACTGAAGGGGAAACGGGTGATCGATCTGATGTCTTCGCCATAGATGAAGATGATGATGAAGAAGATGGAGAAGACAACGAGAGAGATGGAGATGTTGTTGGTCTTGCGAGTGACGTTAGCAGGCTTCATTTCAGCTGGTGTTTGTGGGAGTGGAGAGAAGAAGATGGTAGGAAATGGTGGATACGAGAGAAAGCGAGAGAGAGGAAGAAAAGGAGGGGGAAATATAAGATAACAAGGTTACTACGTCATGAATTTGGTGAGATGGGTCTATCGTTCGACTCTCCTAATCCTCTTTTAACTACTTCCGAAATCATTATGGCAAAGAAACAAATGGATATATATATATATATATATATTTATAGAGAGAGAGAGGGCAATTGGATCGTCCTCTTTTTCCATTTTTCTTATTTTTTCTCTTTGTTTTCTGCACAGGAGTCATGGGAAGGGTGGGCTCCATTAGATGTTCATACGCTAAACAACGTAATCACTAGATGTTGTTAGCTATACAATCTAATATGCATGTGGAAAATACTAACAGACCAGATTTCCATAAAGACATATAGCCTGGATCTCTCTTGATATCATACGTAATCTCATTTTTTGCTCCAGTCATTGTCTAGTTTATAGAGTTCATTAGTGCCACAACTCGCTCTTCTTAAGTGCACAAGTGTCTGTGGTTTATTGGATTAGATTTATCTTAATATTTTCTACAAGCTTTCAATCATGTTTGAATAAATAAATGTGTGGATAAAAAGGATAATTGATTTTCACTGAGAGGTAAAAAATGACAATAGAACATTGCGAAAATGTAAAGAAGCAGACCATAGATGGTTTGATCGTAAGATCGCTACAGGACCATGGCTCTGATACTACGTGAAAAATTTAAAAAGGCTACTTATCGATTAAGTTGCACCGTATCACTCATCTGCTAAAATGGCTCAATTTATACAACCTAGCAATAAAACTCAACCTTCAAAATCTCTAACCTAATAATTTGTTACATCTTATAACAAAGCAGGTGTAACTTTGAGAGAAATTCTTGTCCTATTGTTAACAAATTGGGAGACAGTGTTTGAGTCATTTTGATTGGTATATGGACTCTACTGATTAATTTATCGGAATAGAGTCAAAAGAAATATCCCAGAACCAACTTTGATGATCCGGAATTTTCAGCTACATAATAAAATAGGTTGAGTGCATCCATAAGATTTCATATGGGAAAAGAAACTTAAGATGGTTGGGTTACTGCAGTTGGTAATAGTTAGAAAAGTCTCCCTATTTCTTGATTGGACAATATAACTCTGGAGAGAAAGTAAACTTGATGTGCAATTTCTTTCCTACTTCTAAAATGACTGCTGTATCAAACCATATGCTTTTTTATTGTTACATGATATTAAGTACATTGTTATGTGTATAAGCATCCAGTGAGCCAATCAAATTGGGCTCATGGGCCCAGTTCTGGATGGTTTAAATGGAATATTTAAACCCATTGCTAGGTCTAAAACTCAAGCAAGTTTAATAAGATGGTTGTACCTGGGTTTCATTTTAAAGAATGAAACCCTGACTCAGCCTTCTTTAGGACTATCCATCGCCATAGTTTAGAAAAAACCCAGAGACACAGCTTGGAATGTTATCAAGCCCACTATCTGACAGACTTATGTTTTACTCGATGAAGGATCCAACCTGAGAAATCCTATTATTGATCAGTCTGGATCTGATCCAAACCTGACTCATTCACATCCCTATTGATATCAATGAGTTGGGCTTGGGAAGACCCCTACCTGGCCCGCTAACAGATCTCCAATAGTCATCTTGAGCGGATCGTATGTCAAGAAATTTTAAACTGAACGATCATGCCACTAGTGACCAGTTCAATTTTAGTTCAACACCATTTTTATATTACTTCTCCTTCTCTTCAAACTTTCCGTGATCGTCTTTTTATTTATTTGAGTTGTTTTTTGCCCACAAAGATTTCTTTCACTAGCATTAAGCTCACAAATAGAAAATCTTGTCAAAACAAACCAAATGGAACAAAATCCGTGGGCACCAAAAACACAGACTTTACAAAATGAAAAAAGCTCACATATTTGTGTTTTTTGCTCTGAAGGGCGAAGGCTCTTGAACAAATCATTATTTTGTACAATCAGTACCATCTGACAACCATTGGATCCGAGTTGATAAATAATTTGGTAATGTTTGATTTATTACTTCTGTCCGTATAACAACTTGGTAGGTGATTTCCTTTTGGGTGAGGCAGTTGAATCACATAAAAAAATTAGCTGGGGTTGCTTAACAAACCATTTCATGTTGGACCCACATCTCAAAAAGAGATTAAGAGATTAAGATGCACCTTAATGATGAGATGTCATGGGCCTTGGCCTCAACTTCTCCATTCATTCATTTCATTAGACTTCAAAGCAATGATTAAAAGAACCTACTTCCCTTACATGCTTTACTTGCACTTTTAGTTTTTATCTATCTTCCTTCTGTACTATTATTTCTCTTCCTAGCTTTTCAAAGCCTATCCTCTCATGTTTCGTTTTCACCAACTACTTCTAACTAATCCGAACACAGATAGTATTTTTAACTGCACCTTAAAGGCTAACCTGGCTAATGTCTGTGGCATGGAAACAGTAGTTTATTAGCTATTGGCTATTTGTTGCCTAACAAAGGAGGAGAGAGGTTTGTAGACCCCACTTGCTAAAGGTACCAAACCATTTTCACAGGGGGGACCATGAAGTACTATAAGTACCTATCATTTTGGGGTTTGGGCTTTTGGCATTATCATTGTTTCAGACGAAGGGAGTTTGCAGTCTTTCTTTGGTGGCCCTCATCTTCTCCCATGAATATACTCTTTTTGGGATACAGAGCTTGTTAATTATTATTCAGTGAATGATACAAACCATACATTGTGTTGGTTCTGGACCATCCAATTAGTTAATTTCTTTTATCCTTTAGATGACCCATATCCAAGAGATAGACAATAAAAATAAAAATAGAATTAATAGCTGTACATCATTTCATATATGTTGGAAAGTCCCACATCCCACATCGTCCAAGTGATAGATTTGATATGGCTGTATATATATGTTTGAGCCTTCCACTTATAAGTTTAAGTTTTTGGATTGGTACAATGAATGAGCCGTTTTTTGATGAGAATTGATGACGAAGATGAATGTTGTTGCTTTGTATATGGAGTTTAATGATAATGGGATGGACTGTGGTTTGTGGTTTCTTGGGCTAAACATGGCTCGGATATATTAATTTTACATCACAAAAAACGAGACAAATATATCTTAAATATCATTTAGAATTCTCGCTTTAGGACTCAAATAGTCTCAAGCCGACCAAGTTTTAAATATCATTTAGAATTCTCGCTTTAGGCCTCAAAATTGTCTCTAGCTGACCCTATTATTGGATGATCATTAGAGTTCAGATAAGTGTCCAAAAAGCCACATATAATCAAACGGTTGGAAACAACACTTTTTAGATATGGCTGTCCATGGATTCACTTGTCTAAAACTCGGCAAGACTCGATTCAACCTAAACTTCAAGTCCTAATTAAAAAATCTGAAATTTTCTATCCTAAATATTTATCTACAGAGTTCTCATTTGTAGTACAACTTGACTAAAAGACCGAGTGGATGGAATTCTTGAGTTGGACAAGACTTGATGAACTCTCGAATCTGAAATGAGTTGTTGAGTTCTTAGAAAATGATGTCTGGTATAATTTCCCCAGTGGGATGAAATTGGGCTGGCAGCCTGGCACTCAATCTCCCCTGTAGCTTCACAAGTGGGAAAAGTAGAGACGAAGGAAGTTTTTTAAAGGAAACAAGCAGTCCCCACATTGACCGCTGGCTCCCTTTTGAGTCTAATTATGCAAAATGGAGAGATGATCCCTTTGTGTCCAAGCTAAGATAAAAGGTCAGCATAAAGTAAAGCCAGGAATAGATGTACTTCAACAAGAACAACCACCACCAAGTGCAGAAACTGTAAAAAAACTGAGAAAAAGTATATTTCTTCGAGTGTTTTCTGGAGTTTGGAGTTGGGTAACATCATAGCTGTTCTAGGTGGGGTTGAAGCAAGTAATCTCTCTGTCACTGCACAAGGTTCTATTGGCCTTGAACCCCAACAAAATCTGCAGTTTTCTCATCCCCATTTTGTTCATGTGGGACCCCTGTGCGGATCCATTACATTGATATGATAATGAGTACTACTCTAGTTGAGACAGTCCTATATCAGTCTCCCAAATTTGAATGTTTTACAGGTCAATTTGTAGCTTATTCATACAAAAAGGTCGTTATGAAGGCTAAGAACGGTCTGTCAGCCCCTGAGCTGGCCTGCCCCACTTGCAACTACGAAAAAAAGGACATGGACACATTGACTGGATATTTTGTACTCAGAGGCCCAAAATGCATGGGACTTCAGACTCCGTTGTGGGTTGCGTCTTTATATCCTTGATTTTTTTTTTTTTTTTGTCAGGTGTTGCTCATGATCTTCATTAATTATGTGCATTGTTCATCTATGACTATGGCCTAGGATCCCTTCACCCCGTAAATGATGTGGCTTTACTAATATTAAGATGGACACGATCAGCCCCAAGTTGCCCAAGTGTTAATTTGTCTCCTTAATTACTTTATTAAGGAAATAGATCAAATGATACCTTAAGAAGCTTACATTGGTCTCAAACTGATGAAAGATAAAATAACATCTGGGGTAGAAAGGGAATTAATTATGGGTTGAAGAAAATTAGAGCATCAGGTGTATTATTGGAAGGTTCAATATGGCCTTCAGTCATGGGTTTTCTTTCTTCCTCAAAAGAGTTGTTTGTATTAAGTTTTCTCTGCTAATTATTCAAAACCCCGAGATATTAGTAACTTTTGACAAAACCTTGAGGTATTAGTAGAGACAGTATAAATAATTTTCAATACTCTCCCTTAGGTGGGCCTGCTCCTCAACAGTTTGCAAACTAATGTATATTAGAAGTTCTTCTTTGGGACCATCATCTCACCCATATGCTCGTAAAATGGGCTCATGAGGCCCAATTGATCCATTAAAGTTTTAGGAAAATGCATGTCTGGCTAATGGTTAAGTTAGTTGACCAATGGCTCGTTTAAGAACCAAATCAGAGATGATTGTTTGCAAACATTAGACAAGGCAAGTGTTTGTAGGTAAATTTCCAGAAATATAAGAGCCATTTGAAACTGAATGCATGCAAGCGGAACATGAAGGGCACCTTTGATAACAAAATCTGCGATGAAAAGATTTTCTCTTTCCACTATTGTATGTTATATCAAAGTTTGGTATTCGCAGATCATCGCTGGTTTTTTGCACCTAAAATCTGCGATTAATATGATTTTGGGACCCGATCTCCTCCTATCAGATATGCAAATCCTGCCTGCAAAAGGGGTGGGTATAAAAGCCAAAATCCCACCACCACTTCCTACCGTCTCGACCTCTCCCGCAAACTCACATATTGCTATGGTAGATTGGATGTTTGGAGAGATAAAGGGATCAAAGTAAAAATGAAAAGATATGATAAAAATTCTCAAGATTTATTAAAATTTAATATAAGGATTTTGGTTTGGAATGATTTTAAGCTACATAAGTGATAAACAACACATTTTATAGCACTTAAAAATTCACAAGATGAAAAAAGTCCAGAAAGGAGAAGGCCTATAAGTATAGACACCTTGAAGAGAGACATACCGCCGTTACAATTAAAATAGCTTTAGAAAAGATTGACTATAAGGTTGAAATGAATACATGGGTCGTTTATTATCCACCGATTTTGGTGCTCAACACCAAACATGGGTTGATGAAATCCTTGGTGTCTCCACACTTACAACCAAACGTGGAATGCAAGGAATCATTAGCTATGCAAATCCTTTCCAAGAATTTTACTTATCCCTTGAAAGAGAGGAATCCTAAATCTTGCAGATTCCTCTCTGATTACCAAACATGCATGAAAAGTTTGATAAAGTCCTCTACACTGTAGGCATCACTTGACCTCCTTTAAAGAAAATTGAATTAAGGAAAGATTGCAAATTAATAGCCAGGGCCAGCTATAACCCTAGCTAGTAATTTAGATCTTAGGAAAGTCAAGGTCGTATTACATTCATTACTACTTCATATTATTTCATCCTTTTTATCATTACCTCTTTCATAGTCATTCACGTAACTCATTTGATCTTGAGAACCTATCTATTCAATTTCCATGTATTATATGCAAACGGGCTCTGAAAAATGGGTTCAAATCAACTATCTCAATTTAGTTGAATAGGAACTATTATATATTGCAATTTGATTTAGAAAAAAATCACTTACCTTTTAGTTAAATTATGTGAAGAGAATGGTTGGACCGGCATACTGCTTAATGTGGGGTTTTTTTTTTTAGAAACTGCCTAATTAGTAAAATTGGAGAAAAATATGACCAAGTCTAAAACTTCAAAATGTTATTACTTTCATTCTTAAAACTCCAAAAAAATTAATTTTAAAAAAATTCTTAAAAAAATGGAACAGTTATTCTTAAAATCTAGTAATTTTTCAGGATTTATACATTAAATATAATTTAAAACTTTAATTCATTCGCTATGGTCGTTCTTGTATCTAAACCATTGTGCTAAGACAATCAAATCACAAATGGGCCGGGGCAGCCTCGGCCCGTTTTGCTTCAGTTTGGCTTTAGGCTGAGTAAGCATAGATGAAACTTGGTAACTCAGCTACAGTTGGAAAGCCAACAACCCGAGCAACTTGGGCTAGTCTGATCAAGTACACTGTTCGACTTATTGGGCTCGCCCAACTTGATGACCCAAGCCAAGTCAACTGGGGCATATCAAGGCGAGCCAGAACAAGCTTTCAAACTATGGTCTAAACCCCTACCATCTGGGGTTCACCCAGCCAATGAACCATGGTTGGAAAGTACTCGATACTTTGATCTTGTAATTGATAATATTAAGGGTGGATATTGATCAAGATGTATACATCCTTAATTTTTCACTTCTTGCACCTGACTTGTCTCTACTACTGTCTGGGATTCCTAGTTTGTATAAGTTGGCCAACAATTTCATTGATTGGAAAGTGTTGATACAATGGTCTGCCGACACCAATGGGCCATGCGGAGACAATCTTCCAAATTAGTTCAACCCCCCACCATCAAGTAATTGGCATTTGTTTCTATTGGATTACAGATGATGGGTTGGGACACTAAACCATATGGAAGATTTTATATATGTAAGATTATTTAATTATATTTGTGCCACATGGGCTATTGAGCGCAACCAGCCCATTTATCTATCCACCTAAAACGCTGGCTATATCCAGCCCATTGGCTTAACAGTCAGGCCAGTTCAGCCCTTTTGCCAAATTTAGGCTCATTACAGTACATACATAGGCCCAGATTCGGCTTCTTAATTATTTGGCTAGAGGTTCAAGACCATCCAAAGACAAAGGACAAAACAATCGGGGCCCACTGGCCTGTCTTAGGGTATCATGGGCCGGGCCATGTTGGATTGGACCTTATGTTTTGGGCCCGAACCTAATATCTGACCCATTTAATATTTGGTCCGACCTTGGATTTAATTATAGGAAGCTTGAAGCCCAGCCCAGATCAAACAAGTTGTGCTTGGACCTTAGCAACTGATTTGCTTGAATACTTGATAGAAAGCCCAACTTGGCCCGACCTGATTGACTAAATGGATGGCCTAGTTCCTGGCATGTTTCAGGTGAGCCAGGCACTTACGGCCTGTGTCACGATTGGGCCCGATTCGGTCGTGTGTTTCTAAAGTCAGGCTGGTACTGAAAATGTTTCGGCCGGCCTGACCCAGCACATGAAAACCCTTACCTGGTCTCTATGCCATCATGATGATGCTAACTGCCTCAAATTTTAGGGGAATAGTTGAGAATCAATTGCCTCTCAAATAAACCTCTTGTATAGCACTGATTAAATATTTAAATCCTATAGCCATTAAGGCAGTGGCTCAGCTGGTTTGAGCCTTGGGTTTGCTCCCCAAGGCCTCGAGTTCGACTCTCACACCTTGCCCTATTCAGGTACTATGTGTGTGGCCGCATGTGTATGTAGTATGTCCCCCTAGAGAATAGTCCTTACTTATCAAAATCAGGTAACCCCTGGCCGGAGGCCAAACATTTGAAGGCTGGGCTAGCGAGGGATACCGTATATATATAATCAGCAGTATAAGTGCAACTTGGTCCTTCCACAACTTAAATCTGATCCAATATCTAGAGGGCCTAACCACATACCCAAACCCAACTTGACCCAAATGGCAACTTTCAGAAAAACCAATCAAGTTTAACTTAACCCAAACCGATCTTCAGTTCAACGTGAATGCAACTTATAAAGTCAGTCCTCATATATAAAATACTCATCCTTACAAACCCACAACATGAGCTTGGGTTCGTCTTGGGATTTGGGTCAGGCCCGAACCAAATTGCACTCCTATTGGCAGTGACTTTGGCCAGTCAGCGGAAAATCAGTTTCACGGGCCTTTTATTCTTCCACAATGTTTTTTTTTTTTGTTTTTGTTTCAAACCCCTGAAAAAGATTTTTAATGGAATATTCGCAGAAAAATTGCTTCATTTTTTGCATTTTTTTCTTGCAAAAACAGCCGCATCAAAGATAGAATTTACTATAGCATGGAAAATAGGGGTGTTCATGGGCCAGGCTAAGGCATTCCAGGCTCGGCCCTGACCAAGCCCGAACGGGCCATAAAAGTTAGGCCCGAGCCCGTCCATTTAATCAATCAGGTAGGGCCAAACTGGGCTGTTTATCACTTTGTGGGTATTTGAGCACTAATTAAATTAAATTAAATTACATGCCTTTCTTACATGGGCCATGCCGTACTATTATCACTTAATGTAAGCCTGACCCAATTACTAATTGGGCTATAATTACATATCCAAGCCCGGACCCAAGCGGGCTAAGCCAGGATCGGGCTCAGGTTGGCCCGGCCCATGAACACCCCTAATGGAAAACTGTTTGCAGATACTTGCTTCATGTTTTAAGCTCTTCCTTTTGAGAAGACAGCTGAACCATAGGTAAAATTTTTGGTGGGTAGCTCTTTTCTGCGAATGAGAGTTTAAAAGTCTTCTTCCTCCTTTTTTTTTTTTTGCTAACGAAGAGTTCCCAACCCTTTGGGATGGACTAATATCTCCGGGCCCATAAAAAAGCCGGATAAAACTCCTGTGGCCCCCAAGTGGTAGCACAGGTGTATCAACCGTCTGTTTCTGAAGAGTGGAGAACCGGGGGTCGATACCAAGACTTATAGCTTAGGAAAATGACGAAACTGTGGTCCTGACCACTTAGCAAATTCCTTTTGAGTTAAAAAAGTCTTATTCCTTATCTATCAACGTCTGTCTCATGTTTGGTGCTCACTAGAAAAAGGAAGGATAATCCGTTGGAAAATCGTTTTAATTGAAGAGAAAATACATGTTTTAGGAATGGTCATATGCTCCTGCATTATCCCATAGAAAAATGGGTGGCCTCCATTTTAGGGTAGGTGTAAGTGTAATAGACCTAATTTGATTAGACGGTTGATAATCATCCAACTAACCAAAATAAACTGATTGGCCAACATGGATTATCCAAATCCACTAGTACAATGATTTTGCAACAATGTTTCACTTTCATTACATTAGAAAAAGAAGATTGATTGACAGATGGCCGGGGTCCTGCAGCTGAGGAAAAAGATAGTGTTATTGTCTAACAAGAGACAAAACCCGTGTGACTGATATGCATTTGGATTTCATCACCCATCTACTGACCAACGTTTTTGCTACAAGTGAGATGATACTCCACTTGGTAATAATGGAGTCCTAGGCATGTTTACATCCGAGCGACCTTATTGATTGAGAATAAGTCAATAAAATTTTATTTAAGTTCGACCTTAGTACTCTTCTAATATTATGCATGTTTACATCGGAGCGACATTCACCATTAAATTGAAAATATGCTTCTTCGAAAGGTATGTCGAAATGCATTTGTATGACTTCTTCTCAATTGATCACCTTATTGATAGACCTAATGCAATCACTTTTATTACTGCCTAGACTAGTGTTTAGTCAAGATGAATGCCAAATTCAGATGATTAGGTGTGTGATTTGGGATGATTATAGGTGGGACTCATTATACAAAATCGTAGAAAGGGTTTATTCTCCGAAAAGCAAACACCAATTTTGGAGTTTTTGCACATGAGGAAAACATTTGTTCCAATAACATTCTAATTCCTAATATACCTTGGAATACAAATGTATAAAAATAATTTATTATTGAACTTGCTCCACTTTTAAAAGGTTTTTGGCACCTTTCAAGCAAGGAACCAAATCTGGATTGAGGGTTTCTTGATACATAATAGAGAAGAATAAAAACAATTAGTGGAATCAGAGTGTGGATGGAAAATTAGAATTGATGGGAAACACATGGTTTTCTTTCTGATCCCTGTAAACCAAATTGCAATTAAGAAGTGAACATGACAATTAGATGTTGATGATGAAGTGACATGTCAGCCAAGGAGAAATCCTGCTTCCAATTGGAGAAAAAGAGTGCCCAATCAGAATAAAAGGGATTCTGTATCTTCTGCTTTGAAGAAACTCAAACATACTGGGTGTGTGTAGCTGTGATATATGTGTCACAAGACCAAATACAAAAACCCACCTCATGCAGGGCCCACCTAAAGATGCCTGACAAGTGACAACCAAGAAGAGCATAGATAGATAGGCAAAATTAAATGTTTGATTTTCGTCGGTGGGTGGTGGAATTTCAATTTTCAATGCCATCAAATGATCCTAAGTTTAGGTCCATTTCTCTCCTATAAACTCAAAAGATATATTTCAAGTAGCTGAAATAAAAAAAATAAAAAAAATTAATTATCCATATATGGTCGTCAAATGATCATCTCCTCAACGAAAGAGAATAAATTAATAGGATATGGAAAATGACACACTAATGGTTATAGCTGTGTATTCATTTTCCACCTCGCCTAATTTTCAATTGAGAAGAGATTGGATGATAATCATTTATGTTTATTCACATTTGATTTTTCAAACGTTAACCACTTTTGAATATACATTTCTTCAAAATAATTACTTCCACGCAAACAAACTAGCTAGTCCTTAGGTTTTTTTTTTTTATTTTATTTTCAGTAATTTGGCAATAATATAAGTCCATCAAATGATTTTAAGTAAAGGCTGAATGCCTTCAGCTACTACAAAAGTTTTTGTTGTTTTAATTCAATGGATTATAACGGCAGAATCAAATATCAAATTGAAATCAATGATCATTTCACTAGAATGAGGCTTCCAAGGGATTAAATTTAATTGTATATGGGAAGCCCTTTTTGCGACCTCCTCTCCTTTTCAACACTTCTTAAAGGCCCACAAGTGGCTACTATAGTGGCGGATGTAGAATTTTTGTTTGAGTGAGAAAGACCCAAACAAGTACTTAAGATTTCATGGACAAAATCAAAATTTTTACTTGTCCACATGGGTTTTAAAGGTGGACTCCAAGATTTTGTACGAGTTTTAAATGCGGGCCCAAGTGTAGCGGTAGGACCACCCCCATTTAAATGTGTGTGGGTACGCCCCTGGGCCACAATCATGATCTATGGTATTTTGTTCATTAGATGAACGGACTAGATTTCACCAAGATCCCACAATCATATCCGGTATATGTTTTTTCTTTTTTTTTTTTAGCCACTCTTTCCGAAGAAGGATAGACATTTGTGAAGATGATATCTAGCTGCAAAACTCGACGCCGTTAGGTGTCCCGTCAACATCGTGAAGCGGGGACCGTCCACAGCCAGCCATCCATCAACGTCTCCGTTAGCTTTATGTCTTCGGAGTTTTTCCGCGCGCGTTATCTCTCCAACGTTTTTGTTTTTTCCTCGCCACTGACTTTTCCCTCCCTCTCTCTCTCTCTCTCTCTCTCTCTGCTTTTTACAATATCGACTGGAGACTGGAAACTGGAAAGTGATTCGATGTGCCTCAACTTTCCACGCATCATTTTCTGGAATTCCAAGCCTTTCTTTCCTTCCGATAAGAACGAGAACAAACAGCTAACGTGGTTTCAACACGTGGATGATGGAGAGATGGCCCACCTTTTTATTTATTTGTTTTATCATGATCAGGTGAGTGCTGCTGTTCTGTTTCTACTAAGCCCTGTCATGAGGGGCCAGAAGTTCTTGTGATCAAGGCAGAGAAGTTGGGTGTCACAAGCTACAGCGATCATACTGTTGGATTGGTTTCGTACAAGTTAGGCAACTTTTGTTTTGAACCAATCAATTGTTATACTTACAATGTGATTCTGTCTTGAATCAATCAGCGACACATACAATGTGATTTTGTGTGCTCATGCCACGTGCTTTAGGCCCCCCGGCCCACCATGAATGGATCACGTACGATCACAGGCAACCTAAATTGCTAGAGATGGATGATACGATGAACTACTTTAAGTAAATTGAATTATCCCTAGCTTTATTGTCGCTGGTAAGACACTTGGGTGGACATGCATACCTATGAGAGAAACGAGAGGGTTCCTTGAGGAGGTCATTTCTGAAAATAATAAGATTTTCAAAAAATTTAGGGGGACATGCCACCTCCATCCTCCCTTGTTCTTCCACCGACCTGATTATTAAATGGAATAAGCATGTCAACCTGAACCCTAGTTACATGTTAACGACGCAACCTGAACAAATCCACAAACCCTTTTATTTTTTACTTTTCAAATTTATCGAGACTTAATTAAGACAACTTTTTTTTAACCGGGTTTATTTGAATGTTGTTATAAGGCTATAATTTATCAAAATGAAGGTTGTCTTTGAAATTCATTGTTCTATCTATAAGCACCTTGTTCTCAATTAAAGAAAAATTTCACTCTAACGAGGGTTATATATGCCTGCCTTATATTGATAAATATAGAATAACATCTTTTGTTTTTCTTATGTTAATTGCATGTATTTTAATGTGATCATTTAATGATGGCAATTACTCTAATTGGAATAACATTTCTTTGATAATACAGTAGTTTGGGATTCCAATCACAATCATATTACAACTATATCCACCATTTCATCGATCAATACAGGAAAATGCATATAATAATCCATGAAATTTGTAGGTGATAAATCAAGGGTTACAATTGTCAGATGGGCCTGGTTTTCGCAGGCCCATCATCAGTGATCAGGGCTTCCTTTCCTTCATTCATTTGATTAGCACCTATCTAAGTAGGCCCCGCAGGCACTTCCTGTAGTGGAGAACAGCTCAATATTACATAATTGATGTATTGCATTTTGTCGAGTATGTCTGACTGTCTGTGGAACATGGATTCCATGTAACACCTGAATATTTCCATTTAAGGCTAAATTCTTGTTTTGAAAATGTGAAACACCCCATCATAAGAATTACACTCGCCATCATCATTATTATCAAAGTTTTGTACCAACTAAAAAATAATGTTGTGTTCAACTACAACTTTTAAATAGTGACAATATAAGTGAAACTAGAATTCCACTAAATGATATGGAACACCAAATTAGCAGAATTCTTATCATTTCTCTCTTCCAAGGTCCAACTCTCCCCCACTAAACAAAAGAAAATTTCAGCCTTTGCATCTCGGGAACATATAAACTAACTAGCTCTAAAGTTCAAACAAACCAACTACTTAATTAAAAACCAAACAAACCAATTACTATACATAACGTACTGAGAGGAATCAGGACTTAGGAGTGCATCAAACAAAATGTCACAGTGGCTCCTGAAAGTGATGGGCCAACGCCGTAGACGTGTATATTACATGCAAAGATAGCGTGCAAGGTTCATCAAATGAGAGGAAGCCCCATATGGAGACATGATCTTTTCTCTACATATCCTGATCTACTATTATAAAAAATTCTGTGTCCTACTACAGACACTGCCCTCTCTACCCTACCCATGTCACGTTTTCTTTCTTTTTCTAATTCAGCGTCTGTTCTTCCGCATTAGGTTTTTTTTTTTTTTTTTTTTTTGGCTTGGGCCATACCACATGCAAATCGTATCTAGTTTGGGCAAAGATTAATATCCGGCTTGGACCACCGAGTTAGCACAACAGCTAACATGGATCATTTTAGCAATGAAGGTCTACCAAAATATTTTCCAGGCATGTTTCTGTCCGTCAAACACTGACTTAGCTGTCCCTTTGTGTCCTTAAAACTCTTTCCTCATTCTCAAATTTTCTAGTGAATTCAAGAAGTCTCTTATCTCCTCACAACCGACTTGCCCATTCCAGAATCCACATGACCCTTCTCAAACCGACATAATATGTGAAGATGCACGGGGCCACGTTGACCATTTCCCATCCACATGAGACTTCCACCACCGACCTTACACACCTATACATACGAGGACTTTGCCTCATTTGTGTATAAGTTGAGTGACGTGAAGACCAGCTCAAGTAGTGAGTGAAGTGTGGGGAGTCCAAGTGTGTAGTAGAGTGAAGTGAGAAATTTGTGTGAGTGCTCCCTTTGTAGTGAGTGTATTGAGAAAAATGTTAAGTGTGAGTCTCTTTCTTTGTAAGTGTGTAGGCTTAAAAGTGTATTCCTTTTATAATAGTGTATTTGTGTGAAATTTATAAAGTCGGTTTTTGTTTTTAGTGTAATTTGTAATTAAGCAGTAATTAGTGTGTATCTCTCATTTTCCAACAAAGTGGTATTAGAGCCAGGTTCCTTTACAAGCAGAGATGGCCTCAAGCTTGGCTCAACCCTAGATCCCGAAGCTGACGAAGGAGAACTATGAAAATTGGAGAATCCAGATGAAGGCGTTATTCGGATCGTAGGATTTATGGGAGATCGTCACCGAAGGATACGTGGAGCCCACTGCAGATTAAGAAGCTACCTACACCGTGGAGCAGAAGATTGCCCTCAAGGACCAAAGGAAGAAAGATAAGAAGGCTTTGATGCTACTCTATTAGGGAGTAGATGAATCAACTATCGAAAAGATTGATGAAGCACCATCAAGTAAGAAAGCATAGGAGACCCTGAGCACTATCTTCAAAAGTGTTGATCGCATTAAGAGGGTCCGGTTGCAAACTCTCCGAGCAGAATTTGAAGCTGCTCATATGAAGGAAGGTGAGAATATTTCTGATTATTTCTTATGATTACTTGTAATAGTAAATCAAATGAAGATAAATGGTGAAAAAATAGAAGATATTCGAGTTGTAGAAAAAGCATTAAGATCCCTCACAACCAAATTTGAGCATGTGGTTGTGGTTATTGAAGAGTCAAAAGATTTAGAGACTCTCAATAGATGAATTAATTGGATCACTCCAAGTCCATGAGCAACATATGAAAAAGAATACTGGCTCCATGGTTTTGGAACAAGCACTAGAGTCAAAATTGACTCTAAGTGAGAAAAAGCTCGGTCGCGGAAGTTCGAAGCGGGGCTGTAACGCCCTAGTTCCGAATACCAAAGATAACGCTAAAATACCCGAAGTTGGTGCACTCCTTCCCGGAAAATCTAAAAACTTCCAAGATCGTAGTCCGCAGTGCGATCAAATTTTTATAACTTTTTAAACAGTAACGTAATCAACAGTTGTAATGCGGAAGTGTAAGAAAAGATAGCGGAAGCAATAATATCATATAAATGTGTCAAGTATAACAATGCGGAAGTCTGATAAAAATCTCAAAGTGTAATTATCAAATTTATACATAATTACCTATTTACCCGATCTCACTACAAAGAAACTCTCAAAAATCCAAAACAAACTGCACTTAATCCCCCTGTCCAGGTGCTCCGTCTTCCGGCTAGACCACCTGGTCGGCTGGCCCCCACCCGTAGTCACCAACTCAGGCGCCTCGTAGAACGCGTCGTCCGCGGGATCATGGTCGGGACCTAAGCACCAAAGAGGGGTCAGATCCAAGGTCTGGCAAGGCACCATATGCAGATAATACAAGATGTATACAACAATAGAGAATAGAGACATGTATGTAATCATAAGAGTGACAAAGTACATGATTTAGGCAATTGAGCAGTAATAAACAGTTTAGAATCAGAAATGTAAAGTAATCTAATCTAACTAGGTAACAAGTAGTACATTCACACAAGTTGGATATACCGCAGGATATTATATCGCGACCCTCCTATACTGTAAACATCCCATACTGTAAACAGTTTGTGGTGGGGGAAAGTGTAATAACCCTGAAAATAATAACATACAATATATAACACCGATCACACCCCTTTATCGCACCGATTACACCCCTTTATCAGATTAACCCGGACCCGGTATCACACCGTTCGTCTAATCACAGCTCATCATAATAGCTCTAAGTAACCAATATAGCCCCTACTAGTGATGATCAGTCAACTGGTTAAGCTTAGAACAACTGAGTGAATGTTTAGTGTCGACTCGGAAAACAAGTACAGATTTGTGTTTGTCTAGGCTTATCTTGCGTGAGCAAGGTCCTAACCAAGTCTCTAAGAGGTTAAGGTACAACAACATGGAACATAGTCCAATATCCAAGTCCAAGTCCAACACCATTGGATCCACTCTAAGGCTCACAATCTTGGCCTGAGACAACACAAGTACAATACAATGTTCATTCCACAAGTAATCATCCCATGCCCATACACAATGAGCCAACAATCCATTAAGCTTAACCTTTTCATTCTATGGTTTCACATACCCAACCTTAGGCCGTATGAGGGCCCGCCTAGCCACAGACATGGGCCATTTATCTCCAAACACAACATAGGATCACCACTAAGTAATCATAGGCTCAGGTCCTCCAATTTCCATTAATTAACAGGTTTATGACAACAATAAGGATAAGAGAGAAGAACAACACATGAAATCCTCAAAAACATAGAATCAAATGGAAATAGATAAATGACCAATCCTAGGTAGTGGTCCACTCTTGGTTCAGACCTCATCACATGATTGGATCCTTAATGGTAGTCTCAGGTGTCAAAGATAATAAATCTGGTGCTCCTGAAGTTGTGAACACCATGGACTACAATTAAGGGTCGAACCATTGACGATTCGAATCCCAAAACCTCAATTGGTGGACCCCACGAGTTAAGGCCGAGCAATGCCATTGATTCGTGTGTGGCACACTTGATGGAAGCCTATTTGGATGGTCAATGGACCCTACAAATGATCAAACATCAAAGTCACAGAAGTCTGAAAAATCTCACTGTTCACAGCTTGCCTAGTCGACATCAACACCAGGGATGTCGACGGGGTGAACTGGATGTTGACCTCCCAGGTCGACATCCTGTAGTGTCCCCGGTCGATATCATGGCCGTGATGTCGACCGGGTCCACTGGGACCTGGAGTTAAGCAGCTGGGGGGTTTCACAGGGTCTTCTGTGTATCCGGTCGACATCATGGCAGTGATGTCGACCGGGTACACTGGACTGTATATGTCTGGAAAATTACAGGTCTCAATTATTTCCTGCAGTTCACTGTATGCCCGATCGACCGGGTATACTATCTGTAAAATTTTCAGAAAGAATAACTGGGACTTGGTTTTTCACCAGTTTCAGTGTGCCCCGTCGACCGAGCTGGGGGCCGGTTGACCAAGTACACGCACTGAGCAGAATTTCAGATTTATGGGATTTCTTCTTCCTCAATCCATTTCTCACCCAATTCATTCCAAATCACTTCCATACATCACATACACACAAATAAACAGCAAAACACTTCTATCATCTCCATCCACCATCCAACTGGGCCATTGATCTTCTAAATGGGAGAACCCATCCATCAAATGGCCATTAATCCAAAAACAAGCTCAAAAGGAAGATCTACACATACATTTCTATCAAATTAAATTACAATATAGAATCAAAGGAGAACAGCATGCATCAAATGAAATTTGCATAGGGTACTTGCCTTAATTCAAAATCGGTGATAGTGTAGAGAGAGAGAGATAAGAGAATTCCAAGCTTTTACTAGTGTTGTTGGTGAAATTGGGGTGGTCTCTAGCCTCCTTGTGCTGGGATTTTGGGGAATTAGGGCTCGCTTGGGGAGAAAGATAGGTTAAATGAGAGATGAGTGGGAATTTAGGGTTTTAGGCTAATGTTTGCAATAGTTTGAGTTTTATAACTTAGAGTTTAGGCTAATTACCAAAAGGGCAACTTGGTTGTAAATGAAAAAGAAATGTGGCCATGGGTATTTAGGTCATTAGGTGGGTTTCTAGAAGGTTCTTAACTCTCAAAGCCCTTTCCATTAATTCTAATAACAACTGAGTCCTAATCTAATATAAACCTATTAAATTAACAAAAAGAACCTAATATCTATTAAGAATTATATACAAGTTAGTTCTAAAACTTAGGAACATTAGCCATCTATTCCACTAATTCCTATTGACTATCTTATTAAAGTAGAAAATACTATATTAATAATTATTTAATTCAAACTGAGGGTCCACAAGGGGTGGGGCCTCATAGGGGCGGTAGCACAAATAGTAATCGTGGTAGAGGTAAAGGGGGATCAAATACTCAAAGCCAAGGCCAATTTCAATCGAGGAGCTCTAACAATCGCGGAAGAGGAGCTAGCAGAGGAGGATTTACCCAAGGTCGTGGGAATTCAAGGAGTGTTCAATGCTACAACTGCAATAAGTTTGGACACTATGCCTCGAAGTGCTGGAGCAAACCCGTGGAACGGGAGGAGAGATTTAACTTCGCAGAAGCAAGAGATGAAGAAAAAGAAGTCTCCACAGTTCTTCTAGCACAAGAGGAAGGCTATGGCCAAGAGAATGTATGGTACCTGGATTCCGGTACGAGCAACCACATGTGTGGGAAGAATGAACTCTTTGACGAGCTTGCAGAAGATGTTCATGGCAAAGTAAGTCTCGGAGACTCAACATAGCGTCCCGTACGAGGTAAGAGAAATATTAAGATTTATCAGAAAGATGGTGTGCCTGCATATATCTCAAATGTATATTACGTGCCCAACATGAAAAGTAACATCCTTAGTCTTGGGCAACTCCTAGAAAAGGGGTATGTAATACACATGGAGAATCTCTCTTTATCATTAAGAGATGTACATGGAAGGCATATAGCTAGAGTCCAAATGGCGAAGAATCGAATGTTTCCACTATATCTTTAACACAAGGCTAGAGAAGTGCTTCCATGGACTTATAAACAATAAGTCATGGAAGTGGCATCTTAGATATGGGCATCTTCACTTCAATGGGCTCAAGCTATTATCCACTGCAAACATGGTGCATGGCTTGCCTACTATCGAAAAGCCCAAGCATGTGTGTGAGGCATGCACACTTGGCAAGCAACAAAGAAACTCATTTCCAGTAGGAAAATCATGGAGAGCAAAAGCACCATTGCAGTTGGTTCACACAGATATTTGTGGACCATTGGAGACACTTTCTCTTGGAGGTAATAGATACATCATCACTTTTATAAACGACTTCAGTAGAAAGCTCTGGGTATTCTTTATCAAAGAGAAGTTTGCAACCTTCACTACCTTCAAGAATTTCAAAGCCCGTGTAGATGTAGAAAGTGGATGCAAGATAAAGACACTTAGATCTGATAGAGGTGGAGAGTACACCTCAAAAGAATTTCAAGAGTACTGCAGACAATGGGGCATCAAGCATCAGTTTACAACTGCCTATACACCGCAGTAGAATGGAATAGCGGAAAGGAAAAACCGCACCATCCTCGATATGACGAGGACCATGCTTAAAGAAAAAGGTCTGCCAAAAGAATATTGGGCAGAAGCAGCTGCGTGTACAGCCTACTTACTCAACAGATGCCTTACAAAAAGTGTCAGGAATATGACACCGCAAGAGGCGTGGAGCGGTCACAAACTAAGTGTGGCCCATCTAAAAATATTTGGGTGTGTTGCATATGCCCAAGTACCAGAGGCAAAGAGGAAGAAGCTTGATGATCGTGGAGAGAAGTGTATCTTCATCGGATATAGTGAGGAGTCTAAAGCCTATAAACTATACAACCCACTCACTAAAAAAGTAATGGTAAGTAGAGATGTAGTCTTTAGTGAAGAGGAAGCATGGAGGTGGAACGAAGAAAACACTGCCCAAGAAAAGCCTCTTGATATAGAAGAACAAGAGACGCATCCTCAAAATCAAGAAGGCCCGCGACAAGATCACGCAACATCTCCACATACAATATCACCAGTTCGAAGGAGTCCTGAAGGACAAGATGGATCATCAGCAAGCAGCTCATCAGCTGAAGCTCTTCCTCCTCCATCACACCAATCAAGATGAGAAGCCTAAGAGACATCTATGAGGAAACTGAAGAGACCAACCTCTTATATCTCTATGCTGACCATGAGCCTCTTACCTTCCAAGAAGCATTGAACGAAGATTATTGGAGAAGAGCCATGGAAGAAGAGATTCACGCCATCGAGAAGAACGATGCTTGAGAGCTTACTAGACTCCCTCCAGGACAGAAAGCTAATGGTGTCAAGTGGGTATACAAAATCAAGCGCACGATTGATGGAGAGATCGAGCGATATAAGGCGAGGCTTGTAGCTAAAGGCTACAAACAACAATATGGCGTGGATTATGAAGAAGTCCAACTTGATACGGTAAGAATGCTTATCTCTCTTGCAGCACATCATAGTTAGAAAATATACCAACTAGATGTTAAGTCAGCATTCCTAAGTGGAATACTTGATGAAGAAGTATATGTAGAATAGCTAGAAGGCTTTATAGTAGAAGTAGAAGAGCAAAAAGTATACCGCTTAAAGAAAGCATTATATGGGCTAAAGCAGGCCCCACAAGCATGGAATGCTCGTATAGACAGCATCTAGAGGAAAACGGGTTTTCCAAAAGCCCGTACGAGCATTCAGTCTATATAAAGAGAAATGCTCATGAAGAAATGCTCATAGCATGTCTTTACATTGATGACTTATTATTCACTGGGAATAGTCCCTAGATGTTCAAAGAATTCAAGCATGCTATATTCAAGGAGTTCGAGATGACCGACTGCGGACTAATGTCCTTTTTCCTCGGTATAGAGGTCAAGCAGCAACAAGATGACATTTCTATCTCACAGAAAAAATATGCTAAAGAACTCCTTGAAAAATTCAGAATGAGCAACTGCAATCCTGTAAGCACGCCTGTAGCAATAGGCCTGAGACTAAGGAAAGAAGAAGAAGGAAGAGACATTAATCCGGCACTATTCAAAAGCCTAATTAGAAGCTTAAGGTATCTCACAATCATTAGGCTAGATATTGTATATGGTGTCGGACTTTTGAGCTGATATATGGAAAGGCCAAAGGAGTCGCATTGGGTCACAGTTAAAAGAGTCTTACGGTACATCAAAGGTACCATGGATCTTGGTCTTTTCTACGGCTGTCACAGTTAAAAGAATCTTATGGTACATCAAAGGTACCATGGATCTTGGTCTTTTCTACGGCTATGGCAACGAAGCAAACTTATATGGATATTCGGACAGTGACTGGGGAGGTGATCAAGATGAAAGAAAGAGCACTACAGGGTATGTATTCTATCTTGGACCGACAGCTTTCACATGGGCATCCAAGAAGCAAATTATAGTAGCCATGTCTTCATGTGAAGCCAAATACGTAGCAGCGTCAGCAACAACCTGCGAATCTATATGGCTAAGAAGTCTTCTAGAAGAATTCGATCATCCACAAGATGAATCCACAACTATATATGTGGATAACAAGTCTGCCATTGAACTAGCTAAGAATCCAATACACCATGGAAGGAGTAAGCACATTGACATCAAATTTCAGTTCATTAGAGACCATGTAAAGCAGAAGACAGCAAAGTTGGAGTACTGCAGTACCACAGAACAAGTGTTAGACTTCTTTACCAAGGCTTTGCCAACAGACACATTCACAAAACTAAGAGCAAAGCTTGGCATGAAGATATCTTCAGCAGATTAAGAACGTCAGTGTTTGATGGGGAGTCATGTCAGTCAAACACTGACTTAGCTGTCCCTTTGTCTCCTTAAAACTCTTTCCTCATTCTCAAATTTTCTAGAGAATTCAAGAAGTCTCTCATCTCCTCACAACCGACTTACCCATTCTAGAATCCACATGACCCTTCTCAAACCGACATAATGTGTGATGATGCATGGGGCCACGTTGACCATTTCCCATCCACATGAGACTTCCACGACCGACCTTACACACCTATATATATATATATATATGAGGACTTTGCCTCATTTGTGTATAAGTTGAGTGAAGTGAAGACCAGCTCAAGTAGTGAGTGAAGTGTGGGGAGTCCAAGTGTGTAGTGGAGTGAAGTGAGAAATTTGTGTGAGTGCTCCCTTTGTAGTAAGTGAGTGTATAGAAAAATGTTTAGTGTAAGTCTCTTTCTTTGTAAGTGTGTAGGCTTAAAAGTGTATTCTTTTTATAATAGTGTATTTGTGTGAAATTTATAAAATGGGTTCTTGTTTTTAGTGTAATTTGTAATTAAGCAGTAGCTAGTGTGTATCTCTCATTTTCCAACAGTTTCTCATCTAGAAGTCTGACACATGCATGGTTCTAAAACACGGTTTGAGACATCAAAGTTGAAGTCAGTCTCATCTAATAAACTCTAGCCACTATTCGAACATTATCATTAGGTGATATATTCTATCAACTGCTATAACTTTCTCATCATTGAGCGAAATGTCTATCTACTAGTGTAACCTTTTCATCATTAAAGTGATAGGCTTTTCCCTTACTTTCGTATGTCGTTGATCCTAACTTTCCTGTGGAAGTTAGCTTTCTTAGGTGGAAGTTTCCTGGTTTTACTCTTATATTTTCTATTAGAAATTTTCCTTTTTTGGAGAGAGCACTCTCATACTATGGACTGTTTGAGTCCCCACTCAAACGAAAAAAAAATAAATATAAAAAATAAATCTGAAAGGATCTCTAGATTGTAGGCATTTAGTGCATTGCATCTAAGGAACTTCAATCTTGTTGTGTGAGTGAGGATTGAGTGGGCTCTATATATAGAGATGTTTGCAATCAGAAAGTGGTCCTTGGGTTGAACAAAGGAAACCTTCAATCTTTGAACGTACTTCCTGTCTTCCTTTAATTAGTGTGTTATGACACTCTGCCTGCTAACTCAAAAACCATACACGGTTCTGAAGGTAGTGTTTGATTTAATATATTGTGTCTAAAACAAGTGGGCTTTCATCATCATGCAGATGAGGGGACACAAATCAATTTGATTAGGGGCCACCACTTAGTCCTAGAAAACCAATGTAGAGCCAGAATTGTTGTTGTCAAGTCAAAAGTGATCTTAAATCACCGAAATCATGGTGGGGTTGAAGTAAAACTGCATAAACAATGGCTTAAAACAATGTGGGTAAAAAAAGGTGGACGATAGTTTTTAACATATTGTAAGAATTGGATCGATGGCCCAACATCATGGCCGTCCAATGCTAATTAATCATCAATTTTTGTTTCAATCAACTCACCAATCTCTTTTGTCTTGTTGGTCCCTTTAAGTGCCAAAATCGACACGAACTTGTTAAGATGGATGTAAAACTCTTTGGAAAAGACCGAATGCCTGAGACTTGAAAGGGACGGAGGGAAGCAGAGGTCAGAGGCTCTAGCTGCTATCAGCTAAAGGTACTCCGATGCCAAAGTTAGTTCAACAAATAAACAAAGGATGAGTGGAGAGGAGAAAGGCGAGATTGGGTGTGTATATGTGTATGCGGGTGCGTAATGCATGTAATGCCTACTTTGCTGGGACTTGACCTTTGCATATATACAGGCGGAAGTCATATCAAGACATTTTTTTGAGTGGAGGTAGTTGGTGGTGAAGTCCTATCGGACCTTACCCTGACATGGTGGTAGGTGGAGGGAGAGTCCCATCGGATGGCTTCCAATTCCTTCCAGGACTGCTGACGCTACCGCCTAATAAGGACATCTTGTTTTTGCTATCAGTCGCCCACCCTATCTGACAGCACGCCCTATAACATGTCCGTACCTTTCATAGAAGCATGGTTATATTTGACTGACACTCAGTACTCGTACCGAGATCAGAACAACAATGAGATGGATGCATCCTGGCACTATTGCCGAGACGCACATATAGCTGACACTGTTGCGAGCTGATACTATTACTGAGCTGAATATAACTGGTACTGTTGTTGAGTTGGTACTGTTACCGAGCTGAATATAACTGGCATTGTTGCCGAGCTGGTACTGTTGCCGAGCTGAATATAACCGAGACCAAGATAAACCCAGCCGGTACTCTTACCGAAGTGAGCATAATCTCAATATTGTGGGAATGCAACCACACAGTCCCCATGGAGATTGAGGTGGCGCCAATTACAACCATTGTACTAACTGCAAATTGCATAAGGCGCCCTTTATATGTCATTGGATGGTAGGAATGTTGTAATACTTTTGCTGCTTTGATAGGGTTCTGTTCTCACTCCTTGTTCAGTGGCCACTAAGGAGAAGGTGTTTGATTAATAATATAAAAGATTGTGTGAACCATGTCATCAGACATGTGTGCATTCAAACGGTGGGATGAACTTCTGTTTACTTTGAAGTGAAATATGAGGATATAGATTAATGGGAGGAGATTAATTTCAAGATGAACGGTTTGGATTGTAATCATGTGGGCCCTACAGTGTAGTTTTATGCATCTAAAGAACGGTCAAATAAAAAAGGGGATTTGACATTTCAACGCCGCTTAAACACTTTATCTTTAATTTCATTACTAAAATTCTATAAATATCACCAGAGTCGATTGACTTAGTTACACTGCTTTTTATACTTTTTTGCCTTCGATCCTATGATGTCATAGGAGTTTAAAAACTCATGATATCATGGGATTCAAATGTTAAAAAGTTACTTGGGTTCTATTCATGGAATCCAGGGCAAGAAAGTAAAAAAAAAAAAAAAAAAGTTTATTAGAGTCAAGCGACTTTGATGACATTTAAAAACTTTTAGTCATGAAATTAAAGACTAAGCGTTTAAAGGGCATTGAAATGTCAAATCCCCAATAATAATTAGATACTCGGGAGACTCTCAGCAGTGGTGCCAACTCAACCTAACACGTGGCTCTCCACAACTCCGTGGCTACGTCAGCCATCTTTTCATGTGCATGACATATTTACAATTTGTCCTATGTTTTGGACGGACTAGATTGAAAAGATTATGTGTCAGTGAAAATGGTGGAAGGTGATGACAATGTGTACGAGCAGCATTAGAGATTGTTGTTGGCCATATCTAGATGAGCCTTACACGAGGTACCCAGATGATGAGCCATAAAGGCATATATTAGGAGCCTTAGATGGTCCTATCAAATAAAGAGAGATCCTTCTGATAATGTATACATCGAAGAAGAATGCTAGTTCCATATTAAACCTTTTAATTTAGATATAAGAATAAGAAATGGATATAAAATTTATTTTATAATTGAGCAAAGATTCAAAGAAAGCCCCGCGCGATACACTGGTTAAGCCTTCTACAATTTGAATAATTAATTAAGATCAATATCTGAAATAAGTAATAATTAATAAAAATATATGAATTGATTGGATAATAAAGTCATTTGTGTAAGTATCATAATTAACTTTATACTATATTATAATTAATTAAAAAGAAATTCATGTCTACTGGTTTAACAATATGTGAGTAAATGTTTGTAAATAGTGTGTGATTCTCCCACTTTAAACTACTTCTATGTAGAGTTAAATGTACTTCTATGAATTTTCTCAGGAGTATTTAATTAAATCTTAACTTATATCTTTTTGTTTGAGAAAATGACTCCTAAATTCCTAACATGTATTTTGACTAATAATGAAATCAAATCTTAAGGTGAGCCCACCTAAATAATGTACTCACTATGAAATCACATAAATTGTGTAATGATAGCGGACTCTCTTAACAAATAGTAGACCCCCACGATACTCATTAGTTCCAGCTAATCTATCAATTTATGGGACCCATTAGTTAAATATGTTAATATTTGAATGTCATGGGTCCTATATATATATAGATAAAGGGAGGGGCTCCCCTAAGCTGCAGCTTAGGGGAGTATAAGCTAAAGCGTGCCACTCGCACGTGTGGCGCCCAAATAAAATTTATAACATCTTCTTCGACGAACCCTTCCCCTCCCTCATTTTTCGTCCGACCTAAGCCCCATTCCCTCTTCTGCGTTTCCCCTCCCTCATCTTCGCTGGAAAGGAGCCTCTCGATTTCTCTGATATGAAGAACCCACTTAAGCTCTCTGCTGTAGATCCCCATCCTGAAGGATCCTTGCCTCAGCCCTTCTCTTCTTTGCCTAATGGCCCATTCCGATCAGATATTTGCGGCAACCCAAACCCACACCAACCCACCCACCCAAACCAAACCACCCCCCCCCCCCCCCCTTTCCAATTTCTCTGCATCTCAAACCTGTCTCTTTTCCTGATATACATTATCCTACGGACTGTAATGAGTATTTCCATATTATTCAAACATGTCATTTTTGCTGCAAACTGAAGTGTAGTAGCTTGAGAAAAGAGGCAATTCATACGCAGTATGTAATTGGGTGTGAGAAAAATGAAAAATCCGGACAACAAATTCGATGATCAAGATCACTGAGCCAAGGTTATTGTTTAGCATGGACTCTACATGATGCATTCTTTTTCAACTATCCAGCATGCACTGATGTTTAGTGAAGCAACCCACCACGTGGGTTGGACTACCTCTTGGGCTTACATTTTGCGAGTAAAATAACACGCAAAACAAGAGTCTTTTTAACTCAATCGTTGTGACAACCGTTATAAGCCTGCAGTTCACTGGAATTTATATGCCTTCATCAACAAATAACAAAAACCCAATTTCTACACATTCAGCCTTGATCCACTATCTCAATGTTGCAGAAGTAGTTCAATATGATGAGAAGGGGTGGAACAAGTCATCCCATAAACCATATGTGCAACAGATTCCCTGATGACAGCTTGAAATGTCATAGGTCTTTGGTGTCTAATATTGAAAAATGCATAAGTTCCTTCTCTTGTATTTGCTTTTAGAGAAAATTCGCCAGTATGTTTTATGGCATGCCATCTCTTGCCCACATCGCCAGCAATAGAAGAACAAAAGCACCTTGAAACCTTAAGGATGACAAGAGAATCATCTGTTTAAGCATATAGGAACCACAACCATAATTTATCTGAAGGGGGGGGGGGGGGGGGGTGTTGTTTGGGTTGGGTTTGCAGAAAAATGGGGCTGGACACAGATCTGTGAACAGGAATGGGGCTGGGCGTAGATGCAGAAAAATGGGTGCTGCAAATCTTTGATCGAGATGGGCGATTAGGCGCAGTGGAGAAGGGCTGAGGCGGGGATCCTTCGCAGCATAGAACTCGAGATCTTCGTGTCAAAAGAAATCGAGTGGGAAGGGTCCTTCCCAACGAAAATGAGGGAGGGAAAACGAGAACAGGGGAGGGGCTTAGGTTAGATAAAAAATGAGGGAGGTGAAGGGTGTATCAAAAAAGATTTTTTAAGTTTCATTAAGGCGCCGCATGGGCCAGTGGCTTGCTTCAGCTTATATTCCCTTGAACTGCTGCTTAGGGGAGCCCCTCCCTTAGATAAAAGATAGGTGAGATAAGTGGATCACTTATGGTGGATCCCATTTGTAAGATTTGGAATAAGTTGAGATTGCGAATGGTACTTCTTGTGTGGGTTAAGGAAAAGAGAGAGTTAGACCTTTATTTTTGAAATAAGTACGAGTTTTAAAACATAAAAAAAGTTTGTTTTAGAGTCTCCTTTCATCTAATGTTAAGGATGGTCCCACATGGATGCCAACCTGCCCCATTTTTCACTTCAGATAAAACAAACTCACAATGACAAGTGCAATAGAATTACAAAATTTCTTATGAAAACGATTCTTCACTCTTCATTCACCGAAAAGGTATCAAAGCATACAATGGAAAAGTTAACGATCCCATGTAGAGATGTCTACGATATCTGTTTGGACTCATCATCCTTCACTCCAGTTGATGTATGGAAAATATTTTTCTTTCCAAACGTGGGAAAGTCCTAAGCACGTCATTGGTTTCTTCTGCATAGAACAGACCGTAGAAAACATTAAAATGTAGAGCTTTTGTTTTCTCTGCTAGCCACTTCTTCCAAACAAGAAAGATCAATAAAAAAAATCTAGAAATCTCGTTTTCTTTGCTTTCCACTTCTTCCATGGAAAGATGAAATTGTGACATCAGCAAATTTTATGTTTTTTAAATTCCTCAGAAATGGTTTTCTGAGGAAATTAGAAATTCATGTTTGGTGCAAAAATATTTTCCTTGATGAATTAGTGCTAATGTTGTTTGGCGCAGCTATAAATTTCTTTAGTGAAAACCACTTTTTAGTGAAAATTATTGGGTTAGTGGGTTGGTATGTGTGTGAGGTGGGTGGGGTTGGGAGGGGAGGAGGAAGAAAGAGGGTGGCTAGGTAGAGTGAGGGTGAGAGTGAGGAAATTGGGGGGTTAGTTTTCCGTGGAAATGGACTTCCCATACCCCCCATAGGAAGTCTATTTCCATGCATAGGAAGGAAAAAGCTGACGTGGCGAAACAGCATTTCCGCGGAAAACTGCCGCACCAAACACATGAAAAAGAAGTTTTCCGTAGAAAACTACAATCTTTTCCGCGGAAATGGGCTACACAAACATGCCCTAAAGAGGATGCAGACTTGCAGGAAATTGCAAGTAGACAACATTTTTCTACTCTTAACAGTGACCCCACGTTGATAAAGGAAAGGCTTCAATCAATTCAACCCTCAACACTACCTTAGAGACCGTTGAATGGTATAAAGATAATTAAAAAAAGAAAAAAAAAACACAACACCACCACTTTCAAGTTGGGTAAATTGTAAACCGTTCAAATCTTAACATCATCATTATCACCGTTGTCGTGTTATGGAGATAATGGCTGATATGAGTTTAATCCACTCCGAGATCTTTGAATTTCATTATAAATTTCCATCTGTGATCAATGGTCATACGGCTCTGATTCCATATATATGGTGGAGAAATGGAGCATGTGGTTGCACAAGAAAGCTTGTCTCCGCAATAATTGGTGAAGAACATAGCTAATCTAATAATGTTTTAAGTATTTAAGTCAATACTCTGTCACATCTATAATTAGTGGACCAGTTCCCAACAAACGTTAATCCTACGTGGACGGTTGAAATAAACTCCCGCTGCTGATGTTAGGGTGATAGAGAATCAACGAGGCAGGATCGGTGGAGGTTCTCTACCATTGTCTCCCAGAAGAAGTTGACAGGCTTGACCGGCGCAACATGCGGGTCTAAAATTAGATGGAGTAACTTACATGTTTGTAACTCTCAAATTTAAATAGACATGATATAAATAGTGTAATCATGGCTATTTAATTTAAATAGATAAGAGAAAAATGGTGTCACTAATTTGATAATTTTGTTTGGGATAGAATAGAATAGATAAGACTTTAATGATAATAATGTCTATTAAATAAGATACCCGGAAATGCTAATTCGAATCTCTAATGGATGATTTGTCATTGGACCATGTCTATGCTTTCATACATATATTAGAATATCACGCGTCCTCTCGCTAAAGTTTCTTTTCACCTAGGAGTCATTCCACAGTGGACCTTGCACTCAATGAAAGTGTGATCCTTTGAATTAAAGATGTTTTTTAAAAATCATAAAACAAAAACACATTAAAAAAAGAGGTAATGAGGAGAGTTTATCGTGATCCTAATATATAGTAATGGAGCTTAATAGATCATGAATTTGTATACATTCTATGCAAACGTACATCCCTTTGGCGCAGTTAGGCTTGTTTCTTTACAAATAGAGTCTTGTAGAGAGAATTTTGAAATTCTTCAAAAGTTGCTCTCTTGAGGTGGGATTCAAAACTCTTACTTGGTAGAGTATTTGAAATTCAAACAGAATGTGAAGAGATTAAATTCATGAAATTTCTAAAGATCATTTGAAAGTACTTTTTAGATGGTTGGAGTTTAAAATTGTAATAATAAAAATAATAATATATCTTTATGAATTAGGAGACAGGCTATCACATCATGTAGAAAAACAAAGACCCCAATATGTCAAATTCTATGTGAAAATTTTCCTTTTCAACTAAGAAGAAGGACGTAGATGAGCATGATATTCCTAGAAGAAACTGATGGTGGTTGTGGATCTTTACATTTTCTTCAACAATTTAACCATCTCTACTTAGAATTGCATCTCTAAAAAATCTTATAAATTTTAAAGCCCTCATTAGCTACAAATTCTCCCATTAGTCCTCTCTTTTTTAGGAAGAGGCTCTGATGACTGATCTCACCGCCAGCGCTGACTCAGCATCAGGCAGCGATGCGGATAAACGTCAGAGGGTTTTTTGGAAAGGGCGATGGGGTGGCGAATCCTGATCGAACACGTAGCGAAGAATCGAGACTTATGTACAGTGGTCCCGAGTCACTTTGTGGGAAAACGGACTCGATGAAATGGCGTCGCACAAACCCGGCCACCTTGCTCGCTCTGCCCACCCTATAAATAGGACCCCCACTCCCACGTCCCTCTTCCCCTATCTGATACGTGTGTGTGTCTTCCATACCATTCCTCTTTACTTTCCCACATTGATCGATTAACTTTCCCTCTTCTTCTACTTTCTCCTCTTTCCAATCATCCTCTTCTTCTTCTTCATCATTTGATAAGAAGAATCATGTGTGGAATTCTAGCAGTCTTGGGGTGCACTGATGACTCACAAGCAAAGCGCGTTCGAGTGCTTGAACTCTCGCGCAGGCAATTAACCCTCTCTTCTTCCTCTTCATTTACTTGGTTCGACTTTTTTTTTTTCTTCCTTTCATCATCTATATATGACAGTTTCGATCATGATCAGTGAGATCTGATCGTCTATTGTCTGGGGCCCACTTCTGATTGGCAAACGGTGTATGTCTAATCAGTTGAATAGTTAAGAGTCTGGATCTCTATACGGAACAAGTTCTTTGCGGGTTTTTTTTTTTTCCTAATGCTAATGGAGCGGTGGGGAATATTTTGTGGGGGTGATCGAATCCCAGCCGTTGAAAGGAGATTCGTTTATAGAATCGGATCCAACGGACGTTGCGGAGTATCTGTTTTGAAGTCAGGATGCTCTGTTTCCCGCAAAATCTCTTCGTGGCCCTCCATGCAAAATGTAGGGCCCACTGTAAAATTGATTTCATATAAAAATGAGCACTATTTTTCAATAGTGTTTAATGATGTCTTTTTATGTAATTAATATAACGACTACTTTTAGAGCTAAATTTGGTGCTGACATTTTTAACAAGTGGGTTCTACTCAATAGCTTAACGGCTCTTGGGTTACAAAGAGTGGATTCTATTTGTTATAAGACCATTGGACTTTTTCTTTCATCATTATAATTTATTTAATGGTTTTAGATGAGATGATTAATGAAGCCAATTGGCTAGAAACTTTCGCTTAATATTGAATTTATAAACCCTCTTTTTATGTAGTATGGTCAGTGGAGCCCATTTTAGCAAACTTGTTGGATTGATGATGGAGGATGTTGATGCTATGTTATATATATTTTTCTTGGGTGTCATCAATTTATGGTTTGATATGGATAGAAAGAATACACGGCTTAGGATCTTGATCGTCCATGTGGATGAGGCCCAGTTACTTACTGAAGTGGATGGAAAATTCTCATCCCCCTTTTGTAGAGAGATCCATGTCGCCAGAAGGTTTTCAAAAGGAAGTGATTTTGATGGGTTTGGATGGAAAATTCTCATCCCCCTTTTGTAGAAAGATCCATGTCGCCAGAAGGTTTTCAAAAGGAAGTGATTTTGATGGGTTTGAACTTTGAAGTCGAACCTTTTGGGTATCCTTGGGGCCTAAATTGGATATCTTTTATCAGTTGAAATTTTGCTTTATTTTGCTGCGGTGGGCCTCGGAGGAATGATCATCTAAAGCCATTTAATTATATCACTAGCCATTTAATTATATCACTTTCATAATTCAATCATAGTCACTGATCTTTTCTCTTTTATTTATAAAACTGAAACTGCACTACAGGACATCTGTCTTATCATCTAGAAAGATGCCTTTTCTGTGGTTCTATGATTCAAGGGACACTCGTCAGCTACTTACCTTTGCACATCCTTATCATTGTTTTTAAACTCATCGAGTCTTTATTAAAAAAAGATGTTGACTCAAGGCTCAGCTGGTAGCCCGAGTTGACTCGCCCAACTGTGTTTTAGTCCAGTCAATCTCACATGCTGATTAGGTCCATTTGGATTCACAAGAAAACATAAGAGAATAATGTTTTATAAAATATAATTTTTTATTTTTTGAAGAAAAAAATCTTGTACATTTTGTAATTCAAAAAAAATTTGAAGAAAATATTCTTTTCCTTCAAAGAGCTCAATATTCTCTCATACAACTCTCTCCTGTATAAAACTTTTTACAAGATAAAATCTTTTAAAATGACTATTACAAAGTGGTAGAGTAAAGTAAATATTTTAGTTTACCAAATCCATTATAATGTGTATGATTACATATATAGTAAAAAAAAATAAAAGTAAATCTCACAGTACTGTAAATGTGCGGTAAAGTAAAGGTGAGATAAAGTACATGGTGAAGTAAAGTGGGAAGGAATGGTAAAGTAGTTTCTTTTCTTTACTTTACTTAATCACATTTTATTGTAGTTTTATATGGTAAATAAAAAATGACTTGTTTACGGGTGTGGTAAAGTAAAATAAAGATTGATGTCATATCAAGGTTAAAGGTGAAGTAAAGTAAGGTCACATAAAGTATGTGGTAAAGTACACTGGGAGAGAGAGAGTTATAAAGTAGTTATTCTTTTATTGACTTTACTTTACTATGATTTTATGTGATAAAAGAAAAGTGATTTATGGTAGAAACATGAAAGTTAAACTTTACTTTACCACATTACTTTTTTATCTAGACGTGATAAATTACATCTAAATTAAAATATTTAATAAAAAAATATTTTTATAATGTAATTTACTTTAATCATAACACCTTCGAAATTGCTCAATTTAGAATCTGTAATATTCTTAAAAAATTGCCAAACAATAAGAATATTATACTGTTATAATATTGCACTATTGTATTCTATACTATTTTATTCTTACAATATTTAAATCTATAAATATTTTATTCTGTAGACATCAAAACAGGTATCATTGTTTTTAAACTCATCGAGTCTTTATAAAAAAAAAAAGTTGACTCAAGGCTCAGCTGAGTAGCCCGAGTTGACTCGCTCAACTGTATTTTAGTCTAGTCAAGATCATATGCTGATTAAAGGAAGAAGTTCCCCTATGCGCCAAGAGAATGGATCGGTGCCATTCATCACGGGCCCAACCCTGAAATTCAGGGAGGGGTGTCCCTTCCTTGGGGATGGTCCTGATGCGTGCTAATTCACCTTTAATATCATGCATAAAGTTGCAGCTAGACATGATTGGTTGACTCAGTTATTCTGATGGACCCAGATGAACATCGATTGGAGTTAGGTTTTTGGTTTTTTGAGTAGGCCGCAGATAGGTTGGACAAGGTTTTGACTCAGTAACATGGCTACAAACCCCATGGAGGGGCATGTATATGACAATTAAAACTACTGCTTGCCAGAGGCGGAACGGAACCAGGATAAACTCATTTGGGGGTGGGGTTGGGGTTGGGGGTGGGGGGTGGGGGGTGGGTGGGGGGTTCTTTTTCTTGGGGGTACCATTGCTAAAAGTAGCTTTAACTATGATCATATCTCAAGGGGTTCTTTGTAATTAAAGGGGACCATGGCCTCTGGCAGTCCCTTAGTTTCGCCCCTGCTTGCCTATGATGTAGTGAACTATTTAACTTGACTAAGTTGTCAGTAGTTTCTTTTTTTTTTTTAGCTATCGGAGGGTTCTCAATCCTTTGAGCTGGACTAATCCCTCCGGGCCCAGAGGGAAGCCGGGTAAACTCCCCTGTAGCCCTAGTGTAATAATGCAGTTTCAAACCCACAACCTCCCGGTGCAAACCGTGGTCCTAGGCCAACTGAGCTACCCCTTTGACTCAGTGAGTCGGAGAGTCATGATTGACTCAGTTGAACTTCAAGTTAGTTTTAACTTTTCAGTACTATGCCCCAATCCATGGAGAGGGTGTTAAGGCTTCAATGAAGAGGACAGTGAATTAGATCCATCTTTATATGGAGATTATCTTACGTTCTGTACTGATTTGATATCATATCCAATCAAACTGAATGGTGGAGATCGCTTCCATTTTAAGGGTAATCCAGTCCCTGACCAGGGGGGGTGGGGGGAATAGGATATTTGAATGCAATTAAGAGTTGAGGGTGAAAAAAAAAAAAAAATAGAGTTGAGGGAATCTTATTAATAGAGGACTTGAATTCCATTTATGTGGAAGAATGCTCATATTTAGAACTTCATTTAGTATGGCAGATTGAAGCACCGTGGGCCAGACTGGAGTGGGATCTATCAACATGGGGAAAACTTTTTGGCCCATCAACGGCTGGCGATCATCGATCCTGCATCTGGTGATCAACCTCTCTTTAATGAAGACAAGTCCATAGTAGTAACGGTATGACATACAAACTGCCCTTAACCATTTTCCAATTCTCATTGAAGAAACTTTAGGTAGATGATGAATCACTAATTGTAGAGTGATTTGAAACATTAGGTGTATAAATCCTAGACTGGGCAAAAATGTGTAAGTCAGTGGGCCATCCTCTGTTTACAGTGGAGCCCTTTCTGATGGATCTGATCCCACTTTCAATGGACCCATAAAATCTAGATGCCCTGGTCAATGGATCATACTGGCCTCCTTGGGACTGGGTTTGGACATATCTTTTAGGCCTTGGATGGACCTGTTCTAAATGTCAAGCCCATTTAATAAGAAGCCCAAGTGGTTGGTCACTTGCTAGGCCCATTTAGACTGATTAGGCTCTTATCTTGTAATTTTAACAGGCTTCACAAAAATAAATGGCTGATATAAAAACAGATAATTATCTGTAACTATTGAATTCTTAAAGGTCATGGCTAGGCATAATTTTGAAGGGGCTGGATTTTGGAATGGGCTAGGGCTTGCACAATGAGGCCTTTTGGACCCATCCATGCTTTTAAGGTTAGGCCTGAATATCATTGGGCAGTTCTTGGGCTGACCTAGTCCTGGCCCAAGCAAAGCCTGGCTGTTTTGGCCCTATCCATGTCACAACCTTTTTGGGAAGTGGCACTTTGAAGTTGGTTATGTACCTGGCTGTGTCCCTCCACAGAATTTGAGGTGTAAATCCAGTATCCTGACACTCCCTATTCTGTATTCTGCTACTCTATTGATTGAAACAATAGTTGTGTTTGAACAGGTGAATGGAGAGATTTACAACCATGAAAAGCTCAGGCAACAATTGTCCAATCACAAATTCCGAACTGGCAGCGATTGTGAAGTTATTGCTCATCTGGTGAGTTCTGTTCCCAGAGTTTTCATGGATTTATAGGCTTCTATTCTTCTTGCTTCCCACACTAGCTGTTCAAAAGAATTAGAATGAGAAATTCAAAATTTTCATAGTCTAGTGTCACAAATAGACCCAGCTATTGAAAAGACTTAAAAATGTTTTCTAGATTTTATAGTCAACAGTAAGGTCCTATTTGGTGGCAGAGAGGAAAAGCTTCTAATTATTTGAAGCTGCCTTTCCAACTTTCCCTTAGTTTCGTCACTGTCTAGGAATATGTTTTCCTCACTAGAAATAGTCCTTGTTGAATTGAAACAAGGACTAATGATAGTATGAGGAACAATTCAATTAGTTCTCGTTTGAGTTGTGGAATTTCAGCTGTGTTCCTCAACATTTGGTCCTGTATAATTAAACTTGAAACTATTTGCTCTCTGGTTTTACTTGTGATAGTATGAGGAATATGGAGAAGATTTTGTGGACATGTTGGATGGGATCTTCTCGTTTGTGTTGCTGAATACACGGGACAATAGCTTTATCGTCGCTCGAGATCCTATTGGGATCACATCCCTGTATATTGGATGGGGATTAGATGGTAAGATGTCATGAACATTTCGCTAGTGATCAAATCCATTACATTATGCTAACTAAGTTCTTCCATAATTGAGTTGATCTCTGAAGTCTCCCCTCATTTATGTCCTGAACTATTTTCCTCTGTAGGCTCTGTTTGGATTTCATCAGAAATGAAAGGACTTAATGATGATTGTGAACATTTTGAGTCCTTTCCGCCTGGTCACCTATACTCCAGTAAAGAAGGTATAGTTTATTGCCATGAATTTATTGGGGAGATTAATTGTGTGTGGCTGTGTTTAAGTGAAATGGATATGGGTTTTGTTTGAAATGCATGCAGGTGGCTTTAGGAGATGGTACAACCCCCCATGGTTTTCGGAATCTGTTCCATCAACTCCATATGATCCATTGGTTTTAAGAAAGGCTTTTGAAGAAGTGAGATTCCAAATCATACTAATTTACAGCACACATCCAGAAACATATGAAATGCTACTTGCTTAAGTATTCACATTTGCTATTTCAAATCTTCTAGTGCTAATCAGAACCGCGAAAACCATGAACATTCAAGCAATCAATCCAGTAGAAGTTCTAACTTACAGGAGGACCATTAAGCAATTCGTGAATTTCGTTAGTTAGACTCAGCAACTTTCATTTCATTGGATGTCAAATTACTTTCCACCTGTGGAAGCTACAAACTATTACCTTTTTTTCTTCAGCATGAAGGCACTATTTTGCATCCCAATTGGTATTCTAGCTGTGACAATTTTTAACTGCTTGTTGCTTCTTGTGATTCATTTCATTATAGTTTCTATTAATTTGGGCTTGCCTGATTTGATGGCTTAAGAGCGAGGTGAATGATAGCTGTAAATCATCTCACAAGCTATTAATATAGCTTTTATTTCTTGCTTGTCATTTCTCAGCAGTGCGATTCGTAGATTTCTTTAGAATAGCTGTAGCAGAGATTGATTCATCTTTCAAACTTTGCAGGCTGTGATTAAGAGGTTGATGACCGATGTGCCTTTTGGAGTTTTGTTGTCTGGAGGCCTTGATTCATCGTTAGTTGCTTCAGTTACAGCACGTCACTTGGCTGGGACCGAGGCTGCAAAGCAATGGGGAACACAGCTCCATTCATTTTGTGTTGGCCTTGAGGTTAGAGAATGTTTCCATTTCTATACCATCCCCATAATTCTAGAATTTTAAGAAGGCAAGTACTTCAATACTCTTTCCTTTTCTCCCCTCAGGGTTCGCCTGATTTGAAGGCTGCCAAGGAGGTTGCAGATTATCTTGGAACCGTGCACCATGAGTTTCACTTTACAGTGCAGGTATTTTCCACCAGGGTTGTCGAAAAGTTTGCAAAAAAAAAAAAAAAAAATGTACTTGTGTCTGCTCTCTTAGAAATAAGAAATGTAAATTTGAGTGTGTTTTGTGTTTGGTAGGATGGCATCGACGCCATTGAGGATGTTATCTACCACATTGAAACATATGATGTTACTACAGTCAGGGCAAGCACACCCATGTTTCTTATGTCTCGGAAGATCAAATCATTAGGAGTAAAAATGGTACTTTCAGGTGAAGGGTCTGATGAAGTATTTGGAGGGTATTTGTACTTTCACAAGGCACCTAACAAGGAAGAGTTCCACCGTGAAACATGTCATAAGGTATAGTTGTCATTTTAATTCACTTGGATTACAACAATTATACCGTGTCTTGTTTTGTGCTTGGGTGTACTTTCATTTCAAACATATTCTCTGTCATAATGCCTAAATGCCTACATTTTTCCTGTTGAAAGCTTGACAACTAGAATTTCCATTGTAGTATTTTTAAGTTTACATTAAACCTCTAAAAATTGTATTTTATTGAGAATTTTTTTTTTGAAATCCTAAAACGTAGAATGATACATTTTGCATTCCAAATGTTCCAATTGTATGCAAAACATCCAAATAATCAAATGCCTGTTGCTTCCAATGATTCATATTATTTTAATTTTTGTTAATTTAGAGTTTGGGTCAAATTGGTGGCTTAAGATAGGTGAATGATATCTGTGAATTGTCTTGTAGATCAAGGCACTCCACGAGTATGATTGCTTAAGAGCTAATAAATCAACCTCAGCATGGGGTCTTGAAGCGAGAATTCCATTTTTAGACAAAGCATTTATAAATGTCGCAATGGACATTGACCCTGAATGGAAGATGGTAAGTTAAGATTATCTTAGAAAAATCATCAATTGATGCAATCATACTTCTTTATTTGTACATACTGAAATTTATAAGTTTCTTGATGCATTGCTGTACTTATATAATTTGAACCAGATAAAACCTGATCTTGGACATATTGAGAAGTGGGTGTTAAGGAAAGCTTTTGATGATGAAGAAAATCCTTATCTTCCAAAGGTACAATCATTTTATCTTCATCAATCTCTACTCATCACCTAATAATCCCTGCCTAAACTGTCAAACTACAGAGTACTCTGTTCTGCATACTGATTTTAAAATTTTTTCCTCTCTATTCTACAGCACATTCTTTATAGGCAGAAGGAGCAGTTCAGTGATGGTGTAGGGTACAATTGGATTGATGGACTAAAGGCACATGCAGCAGAGCATGTACTCTCTCTATCCCTTTCAATCTCCATTATCAATTTGTTTATCTGCCTATCTATTTAATTGCAATGAGCCAATGACCTCATTCTAGGTGACCAATAAAATGATGCTTAATTCGCGATACATCTTCCCGCATAATACACCCACCACCAAAGAAGCATACTACTACCGAACAATCTTTGAAAGGTTCTTCCCACAGGTGAGTTGCATAAAAAAAATACTCACTGTTGTGATACCATTCTTTTCCCTTCATTTGTCAAATTAGTTTCACTCCTCTGGGTTAGTACTGAAAAAGTTTTTAAGATGCTAACACTATACTTTTCACATATAGAACTCTGCAAGACTAACAGTCCCCGGAGGACCAAGTGTGGCTTGCAGTACAGCCAAGGCGATAGAGTGGGACTCGGCATGGTCAAACAATCTTGACCCTTCAGGCAGGGCTGCATTGGGTGTCCATGCGTCGGCCTATGATGCTCTGCCTACCATTGCTGTTGGAGGCATCTTGCCTAAGATTATTAACAATAAGCCAAATATGGTAGAGGTGTGCACTCCAGGTCTCACAATTAGGAGCTAGTGTTTTCACATTGCATAGGTTGTTTCAAATCGTTGACTATAAGAAGTTTCTGGCATGTGTAGGATGGTAAATGTGGCACTAGAGGCCATTATGTTACTTATAGTCAGTAACTCTGTGTGTATTTGAACCTAATTAGTCTAAACATGAATGATAATTGGCAGCTTGCATATAAGATTCTACGCATTTTTTAATTCGATCAGGTTATACATGAATCGACGCTGGATTCCAGGATTCATTTCTTACAAGTATGCATAAAACAACTGATTCCATGTATCGGGCACTCCGGGCAAACACCAATGTATGCAATCAGCATACTTTTTGGGGTTTAATTTTTGCTCATCATCGAGTACCTTCCCTTGAATTTCGGTATAGACTGATGTGTGGGCATCTTTCCGGTGCTCCGAGATCTGTGTTATGTTGATGAAAGTCACAGGGACCTTCATTCTATCAACTATGCTTGACACAACTTTCATTATCCTTAGATCAGAACCACTTCCCCAGTATCCTTTTTCCAGGACCGGTGTTGTTTCATTATAGCATCTGATCCCCTTTCTATTGTGCCAATCTGAGCTTCTGCATTGAAAGCAATTGTAGAGCAACTTGAGTCATCATCTCTATGAGTTTTTTTCCTCTACTAAATTAGTAGTTCAGAAGAACTGCAACTGAACCGGGCTGGCCCGGAGGGATGGATTCAGGTCGAGGCCGGTCTTGGCTTTTGGGGCTGAGTAGTTAATTGGGCCAACAGCATAAAAAGCCCCACAAAGTTACCTGCTGTGGCTTGACTTACATGGTACGTTTATTTGACCAATGAGCTGGGTTGTTTTTCAGCTCAAACAAGTCCCTACACATAAATAGGCTGGAGCAGCCCGACCCAATTGCAGGTGTTAAATGGTTAGCAGAAATCACTTCAGAAAACAAGCAGACCTCATGTGTGTAGGGGACATGGTAGTGAAGAAGACCCTTGTCTTGTTAGAATCAATTGTTGAATCAACCCAGTTGGCCCATGTCTTTAGACCGATCCTATAAGCAATCGGTGCATCTAGTTCCTCAAACCCTTCCTCTCCATTAGTGAATGAACCCCACCTGCGCTTAATCAAACAATGTATATACAAGATCTGCACTTTCACATCATTACAATAATATTAACCTGAATCAGGTATTTACCAAAAAAAAAAAAAAAGAAAAAACCTGAATCAGGTAACCTTTGATTGACTTTATATGCAAAAGAGCAACAACATGGTTCATAGTTCTGCAATGTTTCTGTTTTGGATTACTCTTTACTGTTTTTAATTTCTTAAGGAAATTTAACGTGGAGAAGTCTCATCCTGATTAAGTAGATTTTGAATTTCATAATGAAAGCTAGACTAGATAGCTACTTTATACATGTCCTGTGTTGTTTTATAGGAATGCTGTTCTGCAAGGTTCTATAATCAATAAGTGCCATGGGTTCTTATAGACTTATTTTGGCATGTTTGTGTAACACTTTCCACAGATAATCTTCCCTTTTCCGCATTATGGCACAGCAGCTTTCTTGAGGAAAGGTCACAAATAGCACCAAGCATGACAGTTCTGTCAGTGGGCTAAAGGTTCAGGCCCATTAACAAAATATACAATACTATTGTGTTAAACATATCAATTTTGGTTGGGCCTTTAGGTGGACAGGTCCAGAACTGGTCCTTTTAGCAATTTGGTGAGAAAATAAGATCTGGGGTTTCGTAAAAAGAAATAAACTCATTATATAGTAGGTGCCACATTGAAGTCACTAAATATAGGAAAGGTATAATTTTCAAGTTTCTGAAATGGTTTAACTGGGGATCATGAAATGTGCATAAGACATTTGTGCTGGTACTTACAGTGACTTGATCCTAAGACCACTCATCCACCAGACATATGTATTGAAGACCAGGATATCCACTCCCTTCCAATTCTTTGCATGCTTTAGGATAGAATCTACTCTCAGTATTCTCTTATTTGGGTCTCCTATTATACGGAGATCTGAGTTTGACTCTACAAGAAATGGTGCCCAGTAGAACTCAATGGAAGCATTGTACTCCTACAGGTACACAAAGTCATTAGTTTGGTATATTTAACTTTTACTTGTAGGGTTCTTGACCCAAAAAAAAAAAAAAACTTTCACTTGTAGGGTTGGTGCCCATCCTTTCAATCCTTTCGCACACACTACCACAAATGAGTCGACATAAGTCCAAAATTTACATCGCTTTAACATTATTAACCGTTGAATTTCATCATGAAAACATTTCATGGTGCATAACTGCTGAAATTCTAAGGACTCAAAAGTCAAAACTAAGGGTTAGGATATTCGATTGGGCTGATAACTTGTATCCCCTCATCTAAATCCAAACCTCTCCATCCCCCAGCCTCCCTTGATTGTCATGAACCCGAGTGGGCCTCACTGAGATAGATTGATTGGGCTAATCTAAACATAGAAATGGGCAGTCGGCTTGTTATCATTCTAAAAGATGCTCTGCCCCAATTACTGAATGGGCTGGACCTGCCTGACTTTCCAGCACAATAACAAAGAGGTCAGCTTGGGGATCACTCCTAGAAAATTGGGTCAGGCCTATGGCCATAAGAGGTCCGATTAGCAACTAGCTGAAAATAGGCCTGAAAACAAAATCCAAGTTCAGGCAAGGCCTTAGTGATTAGTACCTTGGCTTTGAAAACTGAGAGGGCCCGGCCACGTCGCATGGATTTCTGCTCTGCCGGTATATAAGATTCAACAAGGCACACAAATGATTGCCATTGCCCTCTCTGTAAAGAGTCTCCCACAAACATTAACCTCTTTCCCCTAAGCTTTTCCAGTGCTGCTTCTGGATCAAACCTGGAGTAGTAGAATTTGTTATTAAAATATCCTGAAGCACATGTTCAGTTGCACATATATTAATCACATTATCAGTCGTGTTCAGTCATAGGATGAGACCAACTTTTATTTTAGTAAAACTTGAAGGTATGTCACTAGATGGGGTGATATTCATTTTGAACGGTTTGAATTAGCAATAGGTGGGTCCTATGATAGAGTTCTACTGGTACATACATCCCACTCAAGGGAAGCGTATGGGGGACACCCAGGGTATCTAGACTTGTTAATAGAACTCAAGACTTGGATCCAGTTGGCTTGACTCAATTAGTCTTTGAATGATTCATCCAAAGACTCCTTACTCTTACAACTCAGTCAATATGTGTTTGACTCTTTCAAGACTCTGTTGACTCTTGATGAAGCTGAAAACTGATGGGGTCGGTTCCATGGTGTATCTGGACTTTGGCTTGATTATTAATCAGCAGATATACTAGACCAAGACCTTTTGATTTGCTTGGGCCTGGCCCAGATTATTTAGCCTTTTATTATTAAATGTATTAGTAAATATACTGTTATATAATATTATAATAATACTTGATGTACATAAATAGGTTTAACGTGCTCAATAAATGGGTATTTTTGTGTGATCCAAAACCAGAACTGATTATTAATTAGGACCAGAAATGATGCATACCCTGATTTTCTAGGTTTGTCCTGTCGCTTACAGGTGATGGGGCCATCAACAACGTGCTCACCTAGAGATGCAAAGTTCATGTCTACAGACACCGACTCACCTAGAGCCAATCAAGTCACCCAGTTTTAACCCCCCCAAAAAAAAGAGTCATCCATTTGACTCAACTTGGTGAAAATTTGAGTCAATAAGAGTTTCAAGTTTTTCAGTTCTGTCTTACATATACTATATTATTTATGAATTCCGAAGTCGACTGGTAATGGGTCTGGTCAGGTTGGCCCTTACAGGTATGGTGCACATCCCTAATGCAAAGAACCAGATCATTCATTAATCAGATAAAGGTCAACCCAAGCCCTGAAATCCCAGGTTGGCTGGTCAAAGTACCAGGTTCAGGTGTGTTTGGTGAATTAAATAGCATGTACTAGTATGGTCTAAACCTGAGCCTGCCCCTGCACATTAATTTGGTTACAACCCGAACCAGAAGTATCGGGTCAGGTTCGAGTTGGGCTGGCAGGCCTGTACGAGAATTGCCTATGGTTAAATTAAAAAAAGGGAAAGAATTAAAGGAAATTCAATACAACCTGGGCAAATCACATTCATCTGGCTGCCATTCCCAGTTCAAGTAATCAGAATCAGGTCTTCCATTTTTCCCACAAGATACTTGTAAGTCCACATAGGGGCATGTTTCATCTGTATACGTGGGCTTAATAGAAGCGTTGTACACCCACGTCCCCTTCATGACATTGCACCTCTCAGGATCAAACTTAATCCTTCTGCTTCCCCCCTCGCCTCCCTCGCCTTTCAAACCACAAGAACAAGTTCATTTCAAATCAATATTACAACATCCTATAATAATAATAATAGTACCAGAGCTACCAAAATGATAGAAGAGAATAGTTACCAGACAATGCTTCTTGTTTAAAACAAGCTCCAAGTGTAACTACAGTTGCACGTCTAAGAAGGCCGACGTCTTCAGTGTACAAAATGCCGGCGAAGGCTAAGGCGCAGACGATGACGGCAACTATGGAGAGTGGGGGAATTTTGGCTCTTGATGGTTTCATTGTATGTGTTGGACCAGAAGAGCATTCCCCTTCGACAAAAGAAGGTGAGAGGAGAGAGTTTTTCTAGTGTTGGGGTGGTGGTGCAGCAAAATCATTAGAACTAATAGGTGCAGTGGGGCATTTTGTCTGTTGAGTAGGAGTAAAGCTTAAGTCATGTATGTGAGATTGTAATCAATGGAGTTGGGGGAAGGTTGGAGGATGGTGGCATGCCAACGTCTTGATTATTTGTAAGATGATCTAATTTGCCTGATTAGACAAGTAATTGGCATTTAACTGAATTGGGTTATGTTGGTTAGGATGGATAATCAGAGGGATTTTGTAGTGTTCTTGGGGATTGAATGGGTTGAGGAGGTGGGGACCATGGTTTGGTGATCCATAGCATTAGGTTAATGGTCCTTCTCCAATGGGATGATCCTATGCTTCAATTGATGGGTCCAGAAAATAGGTGACTTAGAAAGCAGAGTAAACCTAGAGGGAGAGAATCTTTTGATTTTGAATATTTTACTATTTTTGTGCAATCCTTCCCCATTGGAGTTTTGGGAGGTTGACAATTGACAGAACTCTAGTTAGAGCATCTATTTACCTTTTCACAGCATCGATTGTCTCTCTCTCCCAATGGGATGATCCTAATGCTTCCATTAGTAGTTGGTCTAGCAATTAGATGACTAAGAAAACAGAGAAAAACCCATCACTGAGAGTAGATTGAGAGAGGGAAAATTGGCTTTAGAAAAAACTTAACTATTTTTGGGCCAATCTTTACATTTCTTTCTAGTAAAATATGAACGTTCCCAACACAAGCACCAACCTTTTCACACAGTGGCCTTTATTAGGTATAGGCATAGCTAGGACTGTCCAATCATTGTGACCTTTCAACCTGATTGAAACTAGAGTTGGGATCCTTGTGGCAGCTATTACGGCGTGAGCATGCAACACTTTTCTCAAGAACTCTATTGAGGGGTCCATAGAGAGATCGTCCGGAACATTCAAGATGAATTGCAACCCATCCAACGATATATCCTCAAGTTTTAGATTAAAATGAGGGAATGCTGCCGTTCGATCGAGAACATGAAGGAAACATAGCATCAATGTTGATGTGGTTTAAATAATAATTTTGTCGTGGTGCTCAATTGAAGAGTAGGACCGACTCGTTTTGATCTCAAAGATTCATCTATGGGCCCTACAATGGAGTTAAAAAAAAGTGTTATATAATTACCGCGTAATACTTCAACCCTCAACCTGACTAGAAGATACGGACTCTTGAAACTGGCCCCATCTAATGCAAACATCTGTATACCGGAATGTCCGGAGAAGAAAATCCCACATACTTATAGAAGGTTTGAGTTGATATAGGACCGACCCGAAAAAAATATCCATGTCATCTAACCCAATCCTCAGCTAGAAAGAGAGACCAAAAATAAATTTCAGCACAAATCAAGGCTATTATGAGGTGTGGGTCAATAGCTGGACCTGATCATGTGCTAACGAGGGCTCTTATTCTCTTACCATGCACATCCATGTTTAAGGATCTATCTAGGGAGATGGCAACACCAAAAACATTAAATCAGCATGCTTCCTTGTACATATGTTATCTAATGTGGGACCGACTAGATGAATGGTAACGACCTGCACTTGTCCAATGAAATAATCTAATTATGACATGGCCCCTCTCTTAATTAACATAATGGGAATCATCAATCATGGCACAAGCTTAGCCTGGAAATTTTGAAGGCCTGTGCAATGATTAGCATCTCCAGCATTCATGTCCTTCATGACTTTTGAGAGAGAGGGAACAAAGAGTTTGTTCAAATGTCATCTCTCTTCTAGGGTCCAATTGAATGGTGCATGGCCCACCTTTCAACAGAGAAGATCAAATCGGCCATGGCCCTCAAATTTCTCTGGTCAGATTGCCCCTTGCAATCAAATACTCGGCCTTGTTTTCCTTGAAAGTAACTATTGTATTGCTGTGAGGGGTTTTGCTTTTTATTGCTCAATTTCCTTATTGAGATAGTGAAGATCTACGAATGGGAATCAAATTGTCTCCTCCTCAGCCGTGCAGCTCAAGTGCTGCAGCCTGCAGCCTATTTTTTTCGTGCTGTGGATTGTGCGAGCATTTTGGTGTGGAATGTTTTCATTGAAGAAAATGGCATAAAAGAATTTTTCTCTTTTGCAGCAGCTGCATAAATACATCCTCGGTAGAAAATGCAGATTTTCTTAGATGGGAATCCTGCAAAAAATTGTGGTGAATTTTAGATGAGTGCCTTTAATTAGGAAAATGAGGGCTCCACAATATAGACACTGAAGATTTAAAATCCACACCATCCCTTGTATAGACTCCTGTCCATCAAAATTCTGTCTTAGTCATCATCTTAATAAATCAAAACATAGAAAAGAGAAGGTCTGATGTATTAACTCTATATCCTTCATGCATCACCTATTTAATCCTCCTTTGTTTATCTAACCCTTGAGGGGTTTGACTATCGTGAAATACTCTCAGCACATTTTTTGAGAGAAGACACATACACACATATACACATAGGGAGAGAACCACTTGCACGTGCATAAAAAATGACCTAAAGATTAGACATTGAGCAGTTGGGCGAGAACGAGACACTCAGCCGCCGAATAATCCTATCATCCTCAATACACATTTGTTAAAACCTTCTAATTATCCTAAGAATTCAAAAAAGAAAAACAAATTGAAACAAAATAAACATCCGGAAAAAGAAAAACAAGTGTTAAGTGTGTATTTGTATTCATATGCATGCGTTTAAAGCCTTTTTCATTTGTCAACACCACTCAACGGGGTCAAGAAGCGAAGGCAAAAAAAAACGTGGAAGGGATAAGTAATTATAATTAATTGAAAGATATAATTAATTATAATGAGATTTAAAAATCAATTGGCCTATTAGCTCAGTTGGTTAGAGCGTCGTGCTAATAACGCGAAGGTCGCAGGTTCGAGACCTGCATGGGCCAAAACAAATAAAATTTTTTTCATCTTTTTTTATCATTATTAACACGTTCTTAAGTAAAAAATACAACCTTTAGATTTCACTATATTTTTATTTTATTTCACAGAAAGAAAAGTTTAGATTTTATTTCACTATATTTTTATTTTATTTCATGGAAGGAAAAGTGAAAAAAGATCTAAACAGAAGGTGACCATGGAAAACATGCCTTGAGAATGACATTGAGAGTGCACATGAGCAGGAGATCACTTTGCTGAATCCAGGCAACTTAGCTGTGAGTAGAGTAGAACTAACATGTTCTTCTTTGGGCCCATAACATGTCCCTCTGTGTTTCTCTTGGTCAGCAGAATCTATGATAATAATAAAAAGAAAAGAAAAAAAAAAAAAAGAGGCATGGGAACCAATCTTTCTCAATACCCAAATCCAAGTACAGAGAGCTATCGCATGAATAAGAAAAATATGGTATTCTTATTTAAGTTCTCACCCTCTCCCACCTTTTGAACTCAATATTAAAAATGTTTGTCATTAACATTACATTGTCAATTTTGAACTCAATTTTGTTTGTCATTTAGTTTTATTGCCAGTTGTTTTTTCATAATTCCCTCTTCCCAAACTTTTATCATCTTAGGATCAAATATGGAAGATTTTTAAATCTTGAATTTGTTAGAAGTAGTGGATGATGTGGATTTTTTGAAATGTGAACCTCATACTTGAGATTTGTAGGGGCACTGCAATTCAATCGAATCAAGTATCGCTGCATTGTAGTTCTACTGTCCACCTTTCATAAATCCAAATCGTCCACAAACCCTAACACCTCGTTAACACCATGCAAGTTTTCAAGTTAAGCAGGACATTGTCTCTACTAGATTGATAGCATGTCTTTAAATGTGATGAACTTCATTCCTTTCCTTTCTAACAAAAAATTGAAAAGGGTGAATTGAGCTAACCATGTGATGAACATGAAATTAACCCAATAGTGGCCCTCAACTAATTTGATAAAAGAGTGTCAAATATTATATGCAGTTGTATTTTTGGAAGATGATCCACACACATGAGAACAGTAGTGGTGCTCTTTGCCACTACTGGCCAAGCGCGCAAGAGCAGGCCCCAGGCCCACACCTGGGTCTGGCAACACTCCCTTGGGGAGTCTGAGCCATGGATCATTTTCAGCCCACACAATGTGGCAAATGGAAGAGATCAAGTCCCTTCAGCAGGTGGGTCTTATAAACTTTATAGAATCACTTTATTTTCATAATTTCACCTAAAGTTTCATTAGATGAAAAGATATACATTAATAATGCAAATGCGAACTAATCTTATCTTAATGATAAGGCTAACAAACTAATATCACTCATATCCTAACAATCCTAGTAATCCTAACAAACAAGGATTAAGGTTTCGTGAAGAGATAATTTGTACAAGTGGAAGCTCATCAACAAACAGCCGAAAGAAAACCAACAATGGTTCACTTCCAATGGGGATCGGCCTACGAAACACCCAAATGATTTTTCAAATCTCAACCTTGTCACCTACAATTATGAAGTGAAACTGGATCTAGGTGTCTGGTGTGTAAACAAACCTCCCTTTAACTGATTACCTGAATGATCCGATCCGTCCAGGCTGCGGATGCCGAACTTATTTCGAGCCTGATAAATAATCAGGTCCCGATTTAGGTCCATGGCTTCAGACCTGATTAACAGTCAATTTGGGCCCTGATCCAGCAGGGTCCATACCCATTTACCTGATTGCCTATCTATTTACAATTATTTATATATGTCCATGGATTTGAAACCATGCTCGGATCCAATATGAGTTTGACATGAACCCAACCAATTTACATCCCTAGGTGGACCAACACAGAAAAACATCTGCAGCATGATCTGCCAATAGCAAGCATTGTTGCAAATATCATTCTCAGAAATTTCTCCTCAGGATAATTTGGTGGAATTCTCATTTTTTGGGGGTTTTCTAAGATTCAATTGGAAAATTTTCCGAGGGAAAATAATTTACAATATTTATTGAAAATATATAGGAAAAGGTACTAGAAATACAGTTTGTTCCTACATTTCCTTTCCACATTTTCTGTCATATTGGAAGGAACCACTTGAAGTACATAACTTCTCAGGGGATTCCTGCAATGTGAATTTTTTGCACTGAACCGAGTGAGCTTTCTTTTCATGGTGATAAAATTCAGATGGATGGGAACAAAATATACAATAGAGAAAAGGAAAATGAAAACATGCATATATTTGTTGTTATATGTAATTCTTTTAAGTTTTTCTGTGAATGGCATTTTATATATTTTCTTAGATATAGATTTTCAAATTTAGAATATGTAATATGATCCTATACATACATGTATGTCTGAAGTTTATTTTGTGAAGAAGTATTTTACATTATTTTTAAATAATTCTTCATTAAACTAAGCATATTAATTATGGTCTCTACAAAGTTTATTTTTCTTCATCTGATGCAATATTAGGAACCTGACAATCCTCAATTCATATACAGATTATCACTACGAAAGATCCAGATTCTATCAGTAGTGCAATATTAATTCACATTATTCAAACTGCATGAATGAGAAGGGAGGATTTGATTCTCAACTACCTTTACTCAGCCAGACAAATTAAATTGAGCTAGTGCTAAATAATGAGTTTGTTATCCGAGACCTCTTCAGACCTCTTGTTCAAAAACAGAATATTCATGGAGAATTTGTGCAAATTCTAGAACTATTTCCACAGCTTGAGGATGCTTGATGTGATGATTCTGCAACAGCAGATTAAATGATTAATTCATCTTCAATTGGTGTGCATGATCCTTGATTATAATCCTTTGATCAAATACTAAAATGGTGAATATTCATGATAAAGGAGTTTCAATGTGTTTTTTTTTTTTTTTTAATGTGTAAGCTGATTTTACTTCTTTTAATCTTTCCTTTGATGTGCTACCCTTGTGGCAATGGGATTATGTATAGGGAGTACAAGCATGACCGACCACATGTTTTAACTGATACCCTTGCCCTCTATAATGCCCTCTATAAGAGGGTTCATATTATGCAATGAACCCTAATCGCATTAGGGAAATTTTAAGTAATTGAAACTGTAAGTGCCAATAATGACACCCACTTAGTTAGATGAGTGAAGAACTCTTTTAAGGAAAGACCGAACACCTCGAGATCTGAAAATGAAGGAGATAAACAGTGGTCAGATGCCCTAACTACCGTCAGTCGAAGGTACTCTGATGCCTGAGTTAGTTCTGTAACTAAGCAAAGGTAGAGTGGAGAAGAGTGCGTATGTGTAAGCGTACATCCGGGGCACTACCCCATATGCGAATATATAGGTGAAAGTCCTGTCATCCCTTTTGCTGAGTGAATGTAAGTGGGGGTAAGGTTCTATCGGGCCACGTCCCATCAGATGGCTTCCATTCTCCCTACGACTGCTAACATGATTGGGTGATAAAGTCAACTCCTTATTTCTATCACGGGCCACCCTATCCGTCAGTGCACGTCCGTACCGACTCTCAGTATTCTTACTGAGACCAGAAGTGATCTTGCCTAGCTGACACTCTTACCGAGACGTGGGTGTCCGAGATCAAGACAAATTAGCCAATAATACTACCGAGGCTTAGCTTAATCTCAGTATTATGGAATTACCCCACATAGAAACTTCAACACAAATTTAAACAATACCCAGCAGTTTGCTTGTCCATATACAATGTCTAGCCGGATAATGTAATCTCTCACAATTCATCCCAATCCTGACTGGATAAAATTACCGAAATCATGTGAAATGGCTGAGTGTTCCATATAATTGATGAGATGGGAGGGACATGAACATTGAGAAAAGCCCTTCACCTATAAAAACTTTGGGTATAATTGATTTCGATCATGAAGATGATTGAATATTTTTTATTAAATAATTGGAAGTAGAATTAGCACCCAATTTTAAAACTGTCATCATGGATAATTCACATCAGAACACATAATAACTCTCAAGAAATGCCACAAATAACTCCAGTAAATGTAAAGACTTTACTTTGCAGAAAAACATGCACATAGCTGCAAACCTAAAGTTCACATAACTGCAAAAACTTGAAATTTAGAATATCATACATTTAATAGTCTTCTATTTTCCCTTCCCCTTCAGCTCAGTCAAAAACTGTGAGCTTCTGATACTCCTCCCCAGCAACTGCCGCTTCCATCACCTCCTCTGGGTTCACCACCCCATCCTTGTCTAGAAAAATACTCAATAGATTCTTTGAAAACCCACTAACCAGCGCCACCCCTTTCTCTCTCCCTGCCACCGGAGTTGCCCTTGAGTCCCTCAAATTCCAAAACACAATCTCCGGGACCGATGACCCGTAACCCCTCTCCTTGTACTTCCTCTGGATCGCCTCATAATCTGTCTCCCAAGAATTTGCTGACGCCTGATCAAACTCCATATCGCTGAAAACAAACACCCTCTTCACCATTTTCTCCTCCTCCAATTTTGTAGCAACAGCAACATCAAGGATCCGATCAAACACCTTCTGGAAATCAGTGCTCATCCCCCATTCCATCCTCCTGACGAACTCAGCCTTCTCCTGCAATGTCTCCCCCTGAATTCTATGCAGCTGCGGGTTTGCACTGAATGTGATAACATTCCCTCTCCATGGTTCTTCGCTCAGCTCGGAAGTCAAGAGCCCGAGCGCCACGCAGACCTCCATAGGCCTCCCATCCATGCTCCCAGAGACATCACAGACTGAGAGACTGTTCCTCAATTTCCCCTTCCTGGACAAAACCTCAACCATTCTCTTCCATTGCAACTCAGCGACCTCGTCAATGTCAGTTTCCATGTCATCGCCTTGAAATGAGAGGATCTCATGTGGAAGCAGGGCTCCCGCAGCAATCTTCGCCTTCCCCTCTCTTACTTTAGAGAGAAATTCTATAAACCTTTCTCGGTCATGCTTCATAAAGAGTTTCTTGTATGTTTTCATGGCGACCGAGGCCACCCGTTCGTAAGGAAGCTCACCCCACCTGTTGTCGCTAATGTACACCTCTGGCAATTCAAGGGACTTGCGCAGAGGAACGAGAATCTTTTTCCTCAGCCTGTCCCGGACTCTGTAGGAGTAATGCGACTCCTCAATTTCAGAGTAGGAGGGGTCTGATTGCCGGGGGAAAACCCGCTTGGCGATGCTCTCGCAGAGCAGAGTAGAGCGGTCGAAGGACGAATCCAGCGACGGGCACCACTTGGCGGCGAGCCCAATCTTCCTAAATTCTCCGGAATTCAAGAACCCAATATCCGATTTCAGCGATTCGGCGAAGAAATCAGAGATCTTGTCATGGAGTAACCTGTAATTCGAGTCGGAATTGTATTTTTCCACGACCCTCCTCGCCATCTCCGCCGTCCGATTCTTCCTCAATTCCCTTGCCTTCTCCTTCTCGACCTTGGCCCGCTCCTTCTCTGCTAAAACCCGTTCTTCCTGCGACCCGTTACGGATCGGTTTCTGTTTGGATGACTTTCGGCGCTCTTGTCGGGGCTGGGATCGGTATCGGGGGCATCTGGGTCTCCGTTTTGGCTTTGTCCTCCGTTTTGCGATTTTCCGGGCATCTGGGCCGGCGAGTTGACGGAAGAGGATCTCAAGGAGATCCTTCATGTAGCCGAATTCAGCAAAACACCTCACATTCAAAGCCAGGGTTTTAGGGTGGTTTTGGTGGAGCCAGAAAACCGCCGTGTAGAAGCCTTCCTTGTCGGACTTCCCAGTGCCTCTCACTCCTCTCAGCTGGCAGATGAGCTTGAGGGCGGTGAGAGGGTTGTGGGCCCAAGCCAGCCGCAGCAGCTCCGTCACCCTCTCCGGCGGGGTGTCCGGCACGACGTGGAAGAAGAAGTCCAGACAGGGGTTTCCCGTCGAGAGGAAGGTCGGAGAGAGGTTTTCCGTGAAGCCCATCGGCAGCTGTCGTGTCGAAGATTGGCGGTTGAAGTGGGCGATCAGTGCATCTATGAAAGGGCTGGTGGAGTCGGATGGCGGTTTTCCGGCATCTGTGAGAGGGCTGGTGGAGTCGGATGGCGGGTTTACGGTGAGGGTGGCAAGGTGGTTTTTGGATGGTGGTGTGGTGAGGAGGTGGATTTCCGGGGGGCCGACAAGGGTAGGAGCCATTGGGGTGTGGCAGGTTGGATTTCTAATGGTGTTTGGATTTGTGATGGTGTTTGGACTGGAGAAATAAAAATTTTCCAATTCCCAATAGGGAGGGGTTTGAAGGATTTGGATTTCCCTTTGATCTATTTATAAAGGATGAGTTCCTTGGGATGCAAGTATGGAAATTTGAAATTTTGATTCTTCCCTTGGGTTTGAACGCGTCTATGCAACGCAACGCAACGACCGACTGCCTCGCCTCTTTTGTAAAAATCTTAACGGCACGTTTGGCAATTGGAGGGGATTATATATAATATATATTAAAGTAAAGGGAGAGGTGCGCTTTGAGGGGTGCCACGTCATCCCTAAAAAGTCTCTTCTTTCAAAGAAATAAAGAAGAAAAAGAATGCATGCTTTGAAGTTGATCCAACGATCCCTCCTGACTAATATATGGAATACTTGTATATGAATTTTGAATCTCCAAAACTTTCTCTTTAAGGCCTAAAATATCTCTTTGAATTTATAAAATCTCTTCTTAATAGTAGGAAACATGATCATCTAATTAAAGCACAAAAACAGAATATGGGATTTAGATATATAGATTGTCTTAGAGTGATCTCATCCGTCCATAAAAAGAGTACAAGGCAATCTGGACCGTCCAATTGCTACATGGGTGTGCCTAATTATTCATTTGGGCCCATTAATGCATGCCCATCTTGGCTTGATCTTCCATTGGTTGTTAATACCTGTCAATTGATCTGGGACATCTAGCTATACGAAATACTATCCATCCGGTCCATTCAATTTTTAATGATGTGGCAGGACAATGAATACTTAAACTTGCTCGCCACCTGTAAAAAATACATGAGACTTGCCATCTTTAAACACAATATGATGCACCTTTATTAATTATGATAAGAGGCCCACTTTTAAATATTATCATGTGTCCCACCAAGGCTCCTTGGAACACCACATCAACAAGTGCCTACTGTCCAAATGTCCAATTGGACACACCTTTAGAGATTTGGATATGGGGCTTACCTTTAGATGTTACATCATGTGACCTCACTAAGGATCCTCGGAATGCCACATCAGCAAGGTCCCACTATCTAATTGGACACACCTTAAAGGAATTAAGATATGAGGCCCACCTTTAGATGTTACATCATGTGACCCCACCAAGTTGGTTATTCTTTTTTTATTAAAGTTATATATATAATAAATATAAATAATTTATTCATTTATGTAAAATCTATTCTTTTCGAATAACATTTTAGAGAAAAAAAATCATAATTTCATTATATTCTTATTTATTTAGCCACGCACCACACCTCTCTAAATCTCCTCCCTAAATCTCGTCATTTAAATTTTTTATAATGGTGGAGAATTTGATTTTCTAATCTAATCTAATCTTTATAACTAAGATTTATCATCTTCAAATTATAGGTTTAGATGAAAGTTAGTACTCTCTCTCTCATTATCCTTTTTATAGATTATTATTATATCAAGATATATTTAATACCATACCAAGAGAAGTAGAGGCAAATATAGTGATCTTATGTACAGAAACCCCAACGACCCTTTTTCTTTCCACACTATAACTAAAAAATGATGATGATTCAGAAAATCCTTTCCACAAACTCAAGTGGGGGCATGGAGTACAAAGGTGTATATGGCTTCAATGCAAGTAATTTGATCAAGATAACAAATTAGGAAACTTATATTTTGGCATTGTATATTATGGAAATTCTAGATTTTTTTTATATTTACATCATGATTTCAAAATTGTTATATTATTTTTTCCATAAATCATGTTTTTGGTTTATTGTCACAACGTGCAATAGGAACATACTATTATTTTTTTTAATAAATGGCAACTCTGTTTTTTCTTAGATTTATACTTTTTCAATTAATTAGTTTCTCATTTTTTCTATAAATTATTTTTTCAAGCACCATAATATCTTTCAATTTGGATTTTAAGATTATATTTTACAGGTCGTATTTTTTATCTAATGTACTTTCCTATCAAGTTTTGAAGAAAGTTAAAAAATTAAGGGTTAGTGATGTGATTAATTTAAAAATAAATTTAAGACTATGCCTTTTTAGACAGATGTTTAATTTCATGTCCTTAATAAAGTTAGAAAATCAAAGGGTTGTTCAAGTAAATAATCTAAAGCTGTGTCTTTCAAAATGCATTGATATTGTTTTTAATGAATTTTGTTATTTACAAAAGTGCTAGATATTTAATGTAAATATAATAAAATACTATAAATTTTATAATGTATTCTAGATTTTAATTTAACTTTTAAATATAAGTTATATATAGTGTTTTAGAAAAAAGAAGTATTCTAAATAAATTTTATTTGGGGCCCAGGCTTAGCACGGGCGTTTTTTGCTAGTCTTCTATTAAGAGGATTCTTTCCTTCTTCTGATATAGAGCTATCCACAGTGAGGATATCTTATGCTGCGGATTATTGCATTCCACGTTTGGCAAAGGGAAGGAGTGTGTGGATTAACATATGCTACATCCAAGGATCATGGATTTTTTGCCATTTTCTCACAATCCGTGATGAATCTAGGAATAAAATTTGAACCCTTAGAGCATCTCCAAGAGTGATGCCAAATTCAAGGTGGACATGCCACATGGGATTTTTAGCATGGATTTTCACTCTAATAGCTATGGCAAAAATGAGGTGGCATTTGGTATATGGGAGTGAATGCCAAATTTGGCATATGAAAAGGTGAAATGCTAAATTATATTTTACATTATTTTATTCCAAATAGACTATTGTGGATGAGTTGAGTTTAATATATAAAAGAGGTAAAATAAAAATAATAATAAAATATTACATCGACATATGGGGTGGAGTTTACTCCAACAAAGATGTCAAATTGTAAAGGGTCAATTTGCCACATAAGCCTTCATTTTAAAAAAGGCATCTCCAAATTTAACACTTCTCTTGGAGATGCTCTTACCGTTTTAGACATTCTACATATGATTGATGGTTCCGATTTTCACTGTGGGTCCCACAAAAATTAAAAAATTATAATTTTAGGGTGTGGTCTATTTTGCAAATATATCAAAATATATGATGAATCAATGGCTAGAAATTGACCTACTAACCATTTTGAACATTCTAAACATGATGAATGGTTTGGATCTTGATTATGGGGCCCATAAGATAGGTTTCCAAGTAAAAAATGGCTCACCATAAATTACCGCTTGTACTATGTCAGTCACTGTATGGTTGGCAGATTGGAGTTGTTTTTTCGGCATTATGGATGATCAACGACCAAGAGTTTTTTTCAATTTTCTCATGATCCATGATGAGTTAGGCTACCAAATTTGAGCCCATGGCCGGTATAACTCTTTTGAAAAGAATGAATGGTTTAGATTTTATAAATGGGGACCACAAAAGTTCAAAAAATCATGATCAGCGATCTGGACGTTTTTTTTACAAATATCTCAAAATATAAGATGGATCAACAGCTGATTTTTGTTTTTTGTGTAATAGCCGTTTTGGACATTTAAAACAAGATGAGCTGTTTGGATTGTGATTTTGGGACCTAGAAGATAGGTTTTTAAAGCAAAAACGGATAACCTCAATATCACCACCTAGTGTATTACTGTTCATTCGCAAATCAGTGAGCGCGTGGATTTGTGCAATTTAACCTCGAGAGGTCAGATCTCAACTTTCAGTGTTTCTGATGACTTCTATGTATAATGGGATTCCTCTCATATGATTGGATTTGCAACCAAACATTGGTTTTCCTGGAATACGGGGAAAACCAGCAAGGAATCACCTCCGTTGACCTTTGCCAAATGTGCCCTAATTGAATTTACTACCGTCAAATTTAGGGTGGAGATCAAGTAATCATTTACTATCCAAGAGATGACTATTTGATAGTATTGATGAATTTTTTGTACATGAATTTGCTTTGAATTCTCATAATTTAAATACAAAATAAAAAAGGATTTTGAATAGAGTAGTGGGGCACTATTAGGGGTGTACACGGATCAGATTGGTGCGGATTGGGCTAAATTCGTCACCAATCCGTTGCTTACGGATTGACGAATTTGTAATCCGTCACCAATCCGTTACTGTTGAAATCCGATCCGATCCATGGAGGAGAGGATCGGATCGGATTAATCCGTTCAATCCGTTACTATACGGATCGAATCGGATCGGATTAATCCGTTCAATTCGTTACTGTACATTACATGGAAAAAAGAAGAAGAAAAAATCTATAAATTTTGAAGCCATTGAATTAAAGGGGCATGAGTTTAGAGCTGTATGCCTATTCTATTCATAAGGTTAGTGACTCTTTACATTTTTTTTCTTATTATATATATTTATTTTTTAATTTATATTTAATGCAACGGATCGGATCAGATCGAATCCGCGGATTAAGGGTGAAATTCGCCACCGATCCGTTACTAACGGATTACACAATTTCCAATCCGTCACGAATCCGTTGGCCTTCGGATCGGATCAAAATCCGCGGATCAGATCGACGGATTGACAGATTTTTTGTAAACCCCTAGGCACTATATCGGGGGTATTTCCTGACCAGAAAAAGCCAAAACCCTCTTCAACCGAATCTAGTTTCGTGCCTGACCTGTCATCCTAGCCCTAGGACCTAGACCACACTTATGTTCGTTCTTGCTTGGTGGCTAAGAGTTTTAAATGGACCGGACATGGAGAAGGTTAGGAACTTGTATTGTACCATCAAACAGTGAAGGTGATTTTTGGAAGGAAGTGGTAAAATGATGATAAAGTCAAGATTAGGGTCAACATTACTTGCAAATGTGACTGTAATTTCGCAATCAATTACAAAATGGATCCCAATTTTATCAACTCCGGAGTCCAGACATGAAACTGTATATAGAATAATTGCATAACTTCTTGTGTATCGAAAGGAAAGCCTCCTGTTCAAGTCTTGACTCTCCGTTAATTTTCTTGTTTGAATTTGTGTTTGGCTTATGGTTTAAAAAATCGATCGATACCGGTTCATCTCAGCCATCGGTCGATACCGAACTGATATTTTGCCGATGAATCGGTATCAGCAAAATATCTCCAAAATCTCGGTCAATCTCGGCCGAAATGAAGATCATATTGGTATTACTGATATCTCGGCATTTATTTTGAAAATATAGGTCGATAAATTATATGATTGACAAAAACCCTATTTTTCTTACTTTTTTTCCATCTTCTTCTCCTCTCCTCCCATCTCCTTAGAGTTGCAACAGCTATCCATATTCCATACTCTATAGCTAGGGCTGTAAATGGGTTGGTTCCAGTTCGGGTCCATAGTGGACCCAGAATCGGAACCATTAAAGAGAAGGTGGAACCAGATCCGGACCCAGAACTGTTTCAGAACCAGTTTCTTGGCCCCAGAACCGAAACCAGAACCATATGTGGGACGGGTCTGGATTCGGGTCTGGGTTTAGGTAGAGAATGATATTAAAAAAATATGGATTTGAGGTGAGATTTTCAAAAATTGAGGTAATATATCAGGTCTCGGGTCTGCGGGTCCGAACCAAGGTGGAACCAGACATGGACCAATTTACTTATCGGGGCCTAAATAAGGACCCATACCAAGAAATTGCTTAACTCAATCAAGACTGCACTGACATTTTTTGGCAAGGCCCTTCGCACTGTTAATGGAAGTAATTGTTGCATTAAAATATGGCAGTCATGACTCTTCAATCCAAAGATTTGCGGTCTTTCAAGCGCACACAACGTGATATATTAGCCGCATAACCATCCGGAACCTTCACCCGAGATAATACTTTACAGAAAATATCTTTCTCGTTCTGAGCCATTGAGAAGCATGCGGGAGGCAAATATGTTTTTTGTCCTTGTGCATATGGATGAAGTGTGGGTCTTATACCCATTTCCTTTAGGTCTAGACGCGCCTTTAAGCTGTCCTTTGTTTTTCCTTCAATATTCAATAATGTTCCAACTATACTGTCACATATATTCTTTTCAATATGTTGGAGTTATGCCTTCTGAATGTGATGTTGATGTCATGAAACTAATGCAAGAGCTCTGTCCCAGATCTTGATAGAGGAGCGGATCTAAATTCCATCTTTCTATCAAATTTTGTTTTATCATGACGAAACTTATGATCGACATCCAAGAAATGGCGGTGACTCATATAACACAACTTTTGCCCATGTGACAAGTAGTAATGAGAAGTGTCCTCATTGCAATGAGGACAAGCAAAGCGACCTTTAGTGCTCCATCCTGACAAGTTTGCATATGCAGGAAAGTCACTAATTGGCCACAACAATGCTGCACGCATCTGAAAGTTTTGATTGGTTGATGCGTGCCAAGTGTGTAATCCATCCTCCCACAACTCTTTTAACTCATCTACCAAAGGTTGCAAATATACATCAATGTCATTCCCCGGTCCACAAGGACCAGGAATAAGCAACGACATCATAAAAAATGGTTGCTTCATGCACATCCATGGTGGCAAGTTGTATGGCATCAAAACAACAGGCCACATGCTGTGGGCAATACTCATGGTACCGAATGGATTGAAGCCATCACTTGCTAACCCAAGTCTAACATTACGAGGCTTCGCAACGAAATTTGGGTATCAGTCGTCCAGACTTTGCCATACTTTGGAGTCAGCAGGATGCCTTAAAAGTTCGTCATTGGTGAGCCCCTATGCATGCCATCTCATTAAGGAAGTTGTTCTATCTGACATGAAAAGTTGTTGAAGCCTTGGCTTCAACGGAAAGTGACGTACAATTTTAGCAGGAATTTTTCATTCCTTGGAACATGAAGGTGATGCACCGTCATCATTGGCTTTTCACCTTGAAGTGCCACATACAGAACATGCAGATTCCTTAGCAGTTTCTTTCCAACATAACATACAATCATTAGGGCAAGCATCAATCTTATTGTAACCAAGGCCCAATTCTCCAATGATCTTTTTGGTTTCATAAAAGGACTTGGGTAAGGTTTCGCCTTCAGGAAATGCTTCTTTCAACAACTCAAGAAACATGGTGAAAGACTTGTCACTCCATCCGTTCAAACACTTTATGTGGTATAATCGCACAACAAAAGCAAGCTTGGTGAAATTCTTGCATCCTGGGTACAACTCTTGGTCAGTATCTTCTACCAATTTGTAAAATTTCACTGCTTCTGCGTTAGGTTCCTCTTCAAGTTCTTGTGAACTAGACTCAAGATCTTGGATTCCAAATGCCGACCGTAACATTCCGTGCATATCATCAACTTCATCCGGTACATCGTCATCCAAGGTAACATTACGAGATGTTTGTTGTGGTGACGCAAAAATTTCGCCATGAAAAACCCAAACATCACGGGCGTAACTCTTTTCAAATCCATCACATATTAGATGTTCGTATACTTCACCCCGAGATCTATAATATACATTACTGCAATACTTACATGGACATTTGATCATATCCCTTGATATTGCGTTAGCAAATGCAAAGTCAAGGAATTGTTTGACCCCTTCTTCATATGCAATGCTCACTCTCGACTCAAGAGTACAACTCTTGTCCATAATATCTTTTCACAACTACTGTTTAGCAGACAGATGAGAAAAAATCAGCAACCAAAATCTGGAGGTTCTTCAGCATGGGAACTGATAAAACCAAATTAATTTATTACATCATCTGATGTATTGAGATCACAAAATCTAACATTAAATTCACCCACACAACATCTGTATAAAAATAAGCCATTCCACAAAAAAGAAGAAGAAAATCATGCATAACTTACTCATATAAAAAACACATGAAAATCACGTAAAAATCATGCTAAAATAAACCCACATATATACTCCCAAAAAAAAAAAAAAAAAAAACACATATACATAAAGACAATAAAATTAAAAGAGGATATGGTATGATTGATTTTATCAAAAGCCTAAAGTCTAGCCAGCAGATTTTCTAGTCTACAAAAACTTTAACCGTTATCAATCGTTTATCACATTTTCTAGCTAGCAGATTTAAAAGGCTAATGCCCCACAGCCGGGGAATACATGTATAATAAAAATATATCCGCACAACTTTTCCTCAATTTGCTAATGGCATGTTCGTCTTCTCTCCCCATCCTAGCTGGTGGGGCCCACACCCCACTTAGCATATAAGCTTCACTCCCTCTTATCTCTTGCATTTTTCACTCCAGCAATATAGGAGAACTCCAGCAGCTACAGCCCTTTCTCCCTTCCTCCTCGTCTTCTCTCCCCCTCCAATCTACACAAACCCTTGTCATCTTGGAGATTTGAGCACATCTTCTTCCTCATCTTCCAAGCTCTCCAACAAACCTAATTTTCCTGGAATTCCAGCTGGGCGGGGAGTCATTTCTTCTCCCCGCGATCTCACACTTTATGTTGAAGAAAACTTCAATCCAGTTGCTAGTATAATTGAATCTAATGATTAATACCTTGGCCAGTTTCAACTCACAGAAGGCCACTCTTTAATCAGAGTCGACAAGAATTAGGCCATTCACTTTGGTTACTTTTTTTCTAAAAGCATTTCACATTTGTGACAGCATACCAACTACAGTAAGCACTACGCAGTGATCACAAATAGAGAGACATGCATGCATCTGGAAGTACTCTTCCAAGTATAGCAGTGCTCTTTCATGGTTAGTATATATACTTTACAACTACAAAAATAAAAGCAACTACTACTAAAAGTAGCCAAATCTCTTTTCATGTAAAACCTGGTTGGGATGAAAGGGAAAGGACAAAAGCTTCTATCTAGTGCATAAACTAAACCAGCACAGCAACTGGTGCTAATACGCCATTTAGGTCTAACTCGGTATCGGCTTTAATCACATGAAATCTTTGCAGTATGTATCATATCAGCCTACATATTGGCCAATAGTTTAAACTTTAAACCATGCTGCAGCCACCATCAGCAATCAAGTGCACACGATGGGCTGGCAACAATATTTGTGGGTCATAATCAACAGGTCCCTGTTCCAGTTGATCCTTTTCACATAGAAGCCCTGTGATGAAAGGGGAAAATAGGAAGCTTTTATCCTGTGCGTACAGAGCAGATCTAAGGCAGAACGAACAGGTTTTGAAGTACTTTATGCCCGATTAGTCCATACAGGACCCTCCTGTAAAGGTCCACAATTTTAGTGGTTGTATCACACCAGAAATTCCTTCAAAACATCCTAAAACAGCAGCTTTTAACCAAAAATCACAGCCATCAATTAGAAACACAACCAATATTTTCTATGCCTGCATATCATCATAGACCTTGAACAGAAACTGCAAAGATGATGCTGGCTGGTTATTGTGGGGAGATCATATCGCTCAAGTTGCCAAACTCAATTGAAAAACCCCCAAGAGAATAATTGTGGGCTCTCATAAACTTCTACCAAACTATTTCAAAGGGAATGATCAGGTCCAAATGCATCCAGATGGAAGTTCTGCCCCAAACATCAAAACATTTTCCTCCCTGAATTCACAATTGCGTCCAAATGGCTTAAAACCTCTGTAAAGATTACCAAGAAGGGAAGGGAAGATGCGAATAAATGAAAAAAGGAAATGGAAGAAAAGTTATGGAGAAAGAGAGACTTGCTTGTACACCTTACACTATCTCAGTATCTCTAGTATTTGTACTTTTTGCACTTTCAATATTATAGCTAACCCCTGTAGATTAACATTATTACAGATACACTCTTAATTCAATAAAAACGCAGAAATCTATGTAACTGTCCTTGTGCATCAGTGTCATTGATATCTTTTCCATATGATTTATGCATATGGCTTAGAGAGGTATTTTATCTGATTTCTTCTTTTAGGGAGTGATACGTCTTGGTTAGTCATATTGATGCAACTCATGTGAGTTCTTCATCTTGGAATTGTCATCTCATTATTAATTACAGTAGTTTCTTGTAGGTTTATTACATATAAAGAAACATATATTGAAGATGCTACAGTATGAACTATATTTTAGAAGCATGTTTATGGTAGAAAATCTTTCTCATATTCTTGAATTATCTACCGACAATCCCCTTCCAACAGCTAAACCACAAGTCTCACTCTTCCAACAATCCCCCTTCCCCACCAACCTGACCCATGTTCACTGTGGGATTTCCATAACAAGAGCTGTCACTTGGTAAATGATCAAAGAAAGAAAGAAAAAACAAAAAAACTGCCATTATTTTCAAAACCCCATCCCTTCCCTATCCCTGTTTCACTAATCTTTAACTGTTCGACTATAGTGAACATTAAACAAGTGCTTGGAAGGTGCTCGCTGTTGCAAAATTGAGGTTGCGGGCTCCAAAAAGAAGTTTCAAAAGGCAAGTAGAAGTCCCAAGTAATACATGTTCCAGCCACTTTTCTCAACATCTTTAACTGTTAGACTAAGCAAGGATCTTTGGCGTTTTGATGCACTCATTTGAGTGATACAGAGAACAATAAACAACAGAGGAAAGAAAGAAGAAGCAGCATTGGTTTAGCTGTCTCTTTCTTCTATCTGTTCCAACTACGAAATGAAGAAGAAATGCAACCAGATTCGCTTGGATTAGCAGCGGGGAAAAAAAAAACAGCATTTAAATCCGCATCCGAAGATTCGAAGATGAAGATCGAAAACCAAAAAAGCAGCAGAGATTAAGTAGCCATAGGCGTTTGGATGTCTCTTTCTTCTATCCGTTGAAATCCTCAATCCCTCACAAATGAGAACCGGATTCACCTGGATGGGAAATCCGCATCTGATATGGAAAGTTTTGAGATTTAAAAAAAAAAAAAGAAACAACAAAGAGCCGTTTCGATGTCACTTTCTTTAATCTGCTTAAATCACGATTTGAGATTTTAAAATAAAAAAAAACAGCAAAGAGTGAAAAGACAGCAGCATGCCAGCATTCAAACATTAAAGCTTCAAAATGCCCTAACGTAAGCAGATCCTTGAAGTAAAATAAGAAGATTGAAGATCGGAAAGTGCAGGGAAGTAGATCTTACCTTCTTCTTCTTCTTCCTAACGATCAGATCTAAAACCTCAAAGCTGGAAGCTCCAAACAAAAACCTCAAAGCTCGAAGTTCTAAAACCTTATACGTAAGGGTTTCAGGGAAGATCGAAGATCGGAAAATGCAGCAAAGATGAAAATGTTGCTCGCTGCTTTGGCTTCTGCGTCTTCTTCTCCACTGTCGCAGGTCTGAAACCTCAAAGCTGCTGGAAGCTCCAAACAAATCGACCAATGTGTAAAGATTAGGGTTTTGGGGAAGAGAGATATCAGAGATTTGGGTTCTGGGGAAGACGAAAAGAGGTTTTGGGACTGGACATGGGTTTTGGGACTAGACGATGAGAAAAGAGGATATGGGTTAGGGTTTTGGGACTAGACGATGAGAAAAGAGGATATGGGTTAGGGTTTTGGGACTAGACGATGGACGATGAGATGAGAGGATATGGGTTAGGGTTTTGGGATTGGACAACGAAAAAAGGGTTTTGGGTTTGGGTTTGGATTTGGGGGGAAAACGTATAGCAGCGGAAATCTTTTCCGCTGCTTTATACTGCACCTGCTGCACACTGCCTCTTTTGCTGCTATATGTTCTTACAGTATAATGGGTTTGTAGTGGATATGTTGCACTATAATCGGTTTGTAGTGGTTAAATATATTTTCTGCTGCTATATATGTATAATTTGTTTGTAGTGGCTAAATATTTGTAGTGGATATATTGCACTATATTAGGTAGGGGTTAGATGTAGTGACAGACTATACTTTCCGCTGCTATACATTTATAATGGCATAATACCTTTTCCGCCGCTATATGTATTATGTATTTGTATTTGATATTTATGCATTTATAGTGCTGTTGCTATATGTACTTATGTATTGTAGTGATAGACTATACTTTCCGCTGCTATACGTAAGTGTTTATAGTGGCATATTACATTTTCCGCCGGTATAGGTACGTTTATAGCAGCAAAATCTAATTTCCACCGCTGTAAGCATATTATACTTAGATGTAGTGACAGATACATAAACCGCCAGTATAAACCGTCGCTAATTCTCACTTTTCTTGTAGTGTAGGCCTTATGTGGCACCAAGAAGAAGGAGTCCTGGATAATAAAAAAATGAATTCATTCTCATCCTATTAATAGACACCCTGTAGAAACAAAAATAAAGAAGAGCAGGCACTAGGCTAGTCCATAGACAGCAACCAAAAAGTAGTATTGGGAGAGAATAAGGCGAAAAAAAATATCCATAAACAGCAACCGAAAAAGCAGAATAAAGAAAAATAAAATAGCCCCCCAACAGGCCAGCACACCTGAATTTTACTTGACAGATAAAATCCATGACTAGAAATCTCTATAAGTAAAGGGCCAGTTGATCTCCATAATCACCAGTATAGAATTTTTTTTCACATGATGCAATATTAGTGATCTGACAATCCATAACTCACCTGCAGATCATCACTCCAAAGGATCTGGATTCCATCAGCAGGGCCTACTTCACATTAATCAAACTGCACCATCGAGGAAGGAGGATCTGATTCTCAACCAGATTACTGAAACTATGTTATTGTTCATGTGGACCTAATTTCAGCCTAACAGATTAAATTCAGCTAGTGCTAAATAGTGAATTCCTCATTGAAGGCCTGTTTAGACCACCTGTGTACCAAACCAGAATACCAGAATATTCATGAAGGCTTTTGCAAATTGTGGACCAATTTTCGAGGCTTGACGATACTTGATTCCTATGATTTTGCAACAGCAGATTGATTCATCTTCAGTTGGTGTGGATGATCATCCCTTGTATGATTTGTATCAGAAGATAGATAGAATCGAGTCTTTAAAACTCAATAAGAGACACAGAGAACATCAGTAAACGTAGCAACGGTAACAATAGAACTGTAAACTTAAAATTTACGTTAGCAGTTTCATCCGTTCAATTATCTTCTGCTTTCTTTTCATCTACAGCTCAGTTAAAAACTCTTAGCTTCTGATACTCCTCCCCGGCAATCGCCGCTTCCATCACCTCCTCTGGGTTCACCACCCCATCATTGTCAAGAAAAATATTCCACAGATCTTTTGAAAACCTCCTAAGCAGCATCACCCCCTTCTCTCTCCTTGGCATCGGACTTGAGTTTGGGAACTGAGGTAACCTTGAATCCGTCAAATTCCAAAACACAATGTCCGGCACAGATGACCCATAACCCTACTCCTTGTACTTATTCTTGATGGCAGCATAATCCGCATCCCACGAATTTTCCGTCCGTCATTGAAATCAAAACAGCAGAAAACAAACATCCTCTTCACCAACTTCTCCTCCTCCAACTTCGCAGCAACAGCGACATCAAGAATCCGATTGAATACCTTCAGGAAATCAATCTCATAATCAAATTCCATGTCCTCGATGAATTCGACCTTCTCCTGCAATGTCTTCCACTCAATTATATGCAGCTGTGGGTTTACGCTAAAGTTTATGACATTCCCTCTCCATGGCTCTTCACTCAGCTCAGAAGTCAAGAGCCCGAGTGCTATGGAGACTTTTTTTTGTTTCTTACGCCAAATAGGTGTACAGATAGAGAGCATGTTACGCAGTTTCCCATTCTTGGACAAATCCTCAACCATTCTCTTCCATTGCCACTCTCTGACCTTCTCAGTGTCACGATCATAATATGGATGCTCGCTTTGAAATGAGATGATCTCATGTGGGAGCAGGCTTCTGGAGATGAGGATCTCCCTCCGTCTTCTTACAGCATCAACAAACAGAGAAAACCTTTCATCGTCATGCTTCTTAAAGAGCTTCTTCTACGTATTCACGGCGAGAGGGGGGACACGTTCCATAAGGAAGCTCACCCCACCTGTTAGAGCTCATGTAAACCTCTGGCAATTTAAGGGACTTGCGCAGAGGAACAAGAATCTCCTTCCTCAGCCTGTCCCGGACTCTGTAGGAGTAATGCGCCTCCTCAATTTCAGAGTAGGAGGGGTCTGATTCCCGGGGGAAAACCCTCTTGGCGATTGTCTAGCAGAGCAGAATAGAGCGACGGGCACCACTTGGCAGCGAGACCAATCTTCTTAAATTCGCCCGAATTCAAGAACCCTATATCCGATTTCAGAGATTCGGCAAAGAAATCAGAGATCTTGTCATGGAGAAATCTGTAATTGGAGTCGGAATAGTACCTTTCCAGGACCCCCTTAGCCATCTCGGCCGTCCGGTTCTTCCTCAATTCCCTTGCCTCCTCCATCTCTTCTTCCCGGGACCCGGTACGGACACGTTCACTGGTCAATGCTTCCCGGCGCCGGTATCGGCGATCCCTACTATTATTTTCCCGGCCATCTGCGCCGGCGAGTAAACGGAAGAGGATCTCGGGAAGATCCTTCATGTAGCCGAATTGGGCAAACCGCTCCACGTTCAAAGCCAGGGTTTTAGGATGGTTTTGGTGGAGCCAGAAAACCGCCTCGTAGAAGCCTTCCTTGTCGGATTTTCCGGCGTCTCCGACTCTCCTCAACTGGCAGATGAGCTTGAGGGTCGTGAGAGGGTCGTGCGCCCAAGCACGCCGCAGTAGCTCCGCCACATTCTCCAGCGGGGTGTAATGCATCGCGTAGAAGAAGAAGTCCATACAGGGGTTTCCCGATGATTGGAACGACGTCGGAGAGAGGTTTTCCTTGAACCCCTTATCCCTCGTTCTTTTGTTAAAGAGGGCATTCATTGCATCATCTCTGAAAGGGGAAGATGGATTGCCGGCGGGGAACGGAAGGGGGTTTTGGGATGTTATAAGGTTTAGGGTTTAGGGTCAGCATTGTGCGATGGAGAATAAGAGAATATTTTTTTGGGGATATTTGGATGCTGTTGAGAGGATTCGTCCTACGATCGATCGGAACGGAGAAGGATAATTCATGTTTTGGTATGTTCTAATAGTGAGAGGGTGGATTTCCGGCGGGCTTCAGATGCTGCGACGAGCTTTGATGCTGAGACGATTAATATTAGGATGGATGACAACGGAGAACGAAGGTTTATTACATGAACGCTATTTCACGTAGACTTTCTCTTTCACGTATCAATCCCCCGTAAACCAATAATTCCATATGGACGGATTTGGTTGCCCGAATTGAGGACAGATCCGAGCTGCCTGTCCAGCTGGTGCTGAGGTGGACCAAAATGGATTTCTGTTTTTTCAAAGCTCACCAAAATAAAAAAAAACGCTGGAAATAGGTGGGAATAGAAAACCGAAAACCCATTTTCATTCTGGTTCTTCTTCTCCTCTGGTTCTGCTTCTCCCCTGGTTCTGCTTCTCCCCTGGTTCTTCTCGCTTTCGTCGATCTCATCTCTCTCTCTCTCTCGCAGTCACCCAACGATCATCTCTCTCTCGCGTGACGGTCATCTTCTCCTCCCTGCCCATCGCTCATCACACCGATCCATCTCCCTCTTGATCTCGGCACTCTCTCTCTCCAGAACTGCCGGACAGCACCGATTGCAGCAGTGTCGTTGCTGCAGGTTTGCCAAGTGAAAAAGGTTTTCGGTTTGTTTGCAATGAAGAGAGAGGAAATCGCTGGAGCTTCTCCCCAAGCTAGCTGGTGCAGACCATTCTCTCTCTTTCTCTCTGCTCATTGCTCTCTACGAAAATCTCAAGGCAGAGTTCCATGCTTCTTGTTCTTTTTCCGCTTTTATGCTTTTGTGATTCTGAAATATATGGATAAAGATGGAGATTTGGGCAGGATTTTGGGGATTTAGCTCTTCCACATGGGATGTTTGGATGCAAGTATTGTTGTTTTCACCTAATTGATCTCTTGCTTTGAAGTGGGAGCTTACAACATAGCGCAGCTAGGTTAGGGAAAGACAATTTCAGGGGAAGAAGGCCGGTGGAGACCTCTGCCCAACTTACTAAATTGTCTCTATTCGTATTCTTTTAATATTTTTTCAACAAATTTTCTTCTTGCCGGTATCTTTTTAAATTTATTTACCAAAAGATATGACCTGAAAATTTCTAGTAATCCTTTTAATGAAAGTTTCCAGTTCAGATCCTGAGATCTGATGAATATAACTTTCAGCTCAAGATTCAGTTATTTCTATCTGGATCCACAACTACATTAGAAAATTTTAAACTACTCTAACAGCTCTCTGAACTATCCTACTGCACATTTCTACACCTTTTTCAACTCTGTAATCAACTTTCTAATCACTTTTAGAATTTGGAGCAAGTATATTGTTCTGGTGTTGTCTCTCCTGCCAATTGTTCTAGCTGACCTCGTAAAGTAGCAACATACTGAATGGTTGAATGGCAAATTTAGGTTCAACAATACCAAAAAATGAAAAAAAAAAATGATCAGTAAACTAGCACTACTGTACATATTTATTCTTCTGAAAGTACCATTATAAGATGTTTAAGAACAGCCCTCTTCTTAAAAAGATTTTCTAATAATAAGAGGGTATAAAAATGCACAAGCTACAAAGGAACATATAGAATTTAGCCCCAAATGCTTCAATTTATAGAGTAGAGTTTGTTGGCTTGTACACAGTGGCTTAGTCTGTGTGCTTACATGGATGAACTTTGCCTTATTTTGTTGCTGAGGAGCAGCAGCCAGCAACCTCCTTAAGTTCACTTCAGTCTTGCTGAATCCCATTTCACTCCAAACTTTTCCAGTGAATGAAAAACTTGGAGTTATGTTCTAAGCAGTAAATCTGAAACTTCTCTCACTGCTTTTTTTGTGGTGTTACTTTTTGCAGGTAGATCTGTCTTAGTCTTGAACCACGTCTATATTGTTGGGAGAGCCTGCAGGAGAAGCTTGATGGCTGCTAATAGAGGGGAGAGGAGTAGTGACAGCAGCATTGGCATGTCAGCTAATGACTTAGAGAACTTCAAGATGGTAGACAAGTGCAGGCTTCTGCCTATTTTCAATCACAGCTTCCACGTGCATTGCATTGATTCATGGCTGTTGAAGACTTCGTTTTGCTTTCTATGTGTGAATGATGAAAGTTTCTGATGGGTTCATGCTTAATAAATGTTGTTGTATGGATGTTGAATGGATGTTGTAACTAATCGAAAAATAGCAGATTCTCAGTCCATAATATTGTCTTCAAAAGTGCGTGGTTTGAAAAGCAGGCTAAGTGTTGAATGGATGTTGTATATGTTGACAATTTAATCCAATGGATGTTAGCCCAAGCGTATATATGGTTATCCTCTCATGTTTATTGTTGTCTCTTGATTTGTGACTTTGTAAGTCATATTGGGTGCTATTTTTTCTAAATACATGTTACACTACAATATGAATGAACACCACCTTTTAGACAATGAACACTACATTGGACTCAATGAACGCTGCTGAGTACCCTTGTTTAGGGAGTTTTTTAGCCCACTTCCCACGGTTCATTTTTTCTGAAATTTGGGGATTTCCAAGCACTTAAATTATGCTAATTTTCAGTTAGAAACAAGCAGTTTTACGATGTTTTCAACAGTCGCACTTTTTCAAGTCGGTTGACAAAATATGCACAGACGTTGCTGAGTACCCCTGTTTAGGAAAATTTTTTAGCCCACTTCCCGCGGTTCAATTTTTCTGATATTTGGGGATTCTCAAGTCCATATGATGAACTTAAATTTTGCTAATTTTCAGTTAGAAACAAGCACTTTTACGATGTTTTCAACAGTCGCACTTTTTCAAGTCGGTTGACAAAATCTGCACAGACGTTGCTGAGTACCCCTGTTTAGGGAAATTTTTTAGCCCACTTCCCGCGGTTCATTTTTTCTGAAATTTGGGGATTTTCAAGTCCATATGATGAACTTAAATTATGCTAATTTTCAGTTAGTAACAAGCACTTTTACGATGTTTTCAACAGTCACACTTTTTCAAGTCGGTTGACAAAATCTGCACAGACGTTGCTGAGTACCCCTGTTTAAGGAATTTTTTAGCCCACTTCCCGTGGTTCATTTTTTCTGAAATTTGGGGATTTCCAAGTACATATGATGAACTTAAATTCTGCTAATTTTTAATTAGAAACAAGCACTTTTCCGATGTTTTCAACAGTCGCACTTTTTCAAGTCGGTTGACAAAATCTGCACAAACGTTGCTGAGTACCCCTGTTTAGGGAATGTTTTAGCCCACTTCTTGAAGGATTTTTTTGCTGCAATTCGGGGATCTCCAACTCCATATCATTGACATAAAATCTGCTAATTTTTCAGTTCAGTACAACCACGTTTGCTATGTTTTAAACTATGACACTTTTTCAACCCGGTTGACAAAATCTGCACAAAATCGATAACATCAAAACAACCTGTGGAGTCATATGAAACTACATAAATAAAACATCGACAACATCACAACTGAAATCATGTGATGGAGTCATTCGAAACAAATGACAACAATACACTACAAGTTCCAACATCCTTTGAAAACCTGTGGAGCACCTCAAAATTACAAATCAAAATCAACCAACAACCATCACAACTGAAACCTAAAGCCAAACGCACCTCTTTCATTCAAAACAAATGACCATAATACATTACAAGTTCCTACATCAAAACAACCTGTGGAGTCATATGAAAGTACAAAAGTCCAACCTTGACAGCATCCTTTGAAAACCTGTGGAGCACCTCAAAATCACAAATCAAAATCAACCAACAACCATCACAATTGAAATCTATACATATTCACCTCTTACAACCTCTTCTAAACAACATTCATCCATTTCATTTCTTTAAAAAAAAAAAAAGACTTTCTTTCCACCAAAGCTGCATAAACTAGCTGGCTGTTGCATGATATGTTACTATCAGCATCAAACACACCAATTTTGGCATCATAGAAGGCAGCATAAACTAGCTGGCTTTTGCATGAGTATACTCCATGAGATATAAGTGAAGCCAGAACATCCTGCGGAACCCACTGCAACCAAAGAACACGAGAACAGTTTAGAATCACCCAAAGGCTCATTCCAAACAAGCATCATGCCTGAAATGTAGTAACAACCACCAAAATATGTATATTATTCAAGCAAGGAGATCACCCAAAGCACCTTGATTGTTCTCCACCAATTATTCACACAAATGTTCTCGACCAATTGAACCATTACTAGTTGCAACAACATAAACCTTTCAAATGGAAAACAAATGGAGAAATGTCAAATAAGCAATCAAATCAGTTCAAAACAAACAGAATCAACAAGGATCTGATCAGCAACCACTCGAGTGCAGCAGAAAGATGAAAAAAAAAAGAGAAATTTCAAAATCAGGATCTGATATATAACCATTCAACTCCAGCTTGAGAAGAAAGAGGGAAAACAAAAGCAAAAATGTCAAATAAGCAATCAAATCATTTCAAACCAAACAATCTCAACAAGGATCCATTTGAATGCATATAAGAAGGGGAAAAACAGAAAATTTTCAAAACAAGTAAACAAATCAAATCAAGCCAAACAGAATCAACAAAGATCTGATCAGCAACCATTCAAATGTACATAATAGAAGATGAAAACAAAAAGCATGTTTCCATTATCCCTTGAAATTGTCTTTCCCTAACCTAGTTGCGCTATGTTGTAAGCTCCAACTTCAAAGCAAGAGATCAATTAGGTAACACAACTATCCTTGCATCCAAACATCCCATGTGGAAGAGCTAAATCCCCAAAATCCTGCCCAAATCTCCATCTTTATCCATATATTTCATAATCACAAAAGCATAAAAGCGGAAAAAGAACAAGAAGCATGAAACTCTGCCTTGAGATTTTCGTAGAGAGTAGTGAGCAGAGAGAGAGAGAGAGAGAGAGAGAGAGAGAGAGAGAGAATGGTCTGCACTAGTTGGCATGGGGAGAAGCTCCAGCGATTTCCTCTCTCTTAATTGCAAACAAACCGAATTTCACTAGGCAAACCTGCAACAACGACACTACTACGATTGGTGTTGTCCGGCAATTCTGGAGAGAGAGAGTGCCGAGATCGAGAGGGAGATGGACCGGTGTGATGAGCGATGGGCAGGGAGGAGAAGATGACCGTCGGGCGAGAGAGAGATGACCATCGCGAGAGAGAGAGATGATCGTCGGGTGACCGCACGAGAGAGAGATGAGATCGAGGGAGGCGAGAAGAACCAAAGGAGAAGAAGAACTAGAATGAAAATGGGTTTTCGGTTTTCTGTTCCCACGTATTTCCAGCGTTTTTTTTTTTTCGTTTTGGCAGGCTTTGAAAAAACAGAAACCCATTTTGGTCCACCTCGTCCACCTTGGCGCCAGCTGGGCCGCCAGCTCGGATCTGTCCTCAATTCAGGCAACCCAATCCATCCATATAGACTTATTGCCTGTAAACCTTGTGCATTTAGGCAAGTATACGGGTCGTGCTGTGCCTAATGCTTTGGGGTCAACTCAATACGGCCCTCGTTAGGCCTGTACGGTGCGGCCCGTTGGCGGCCCACAGATCCCCTTCTTTTTTCTTTTTCTTTTTTTAATTTTTGAAATTTTTTTTTAAATTGGACGGACACAAAGTTACAAACTTAGACTTAGGCTCTGCCAATCTCATTAAAATAAACAAATTAAGAGAAATAAATAAGTCGACTAACACTAATGATGTTTTGAAAAATACATCAAATAAATTATATTTTCTTAAAATTTAAGTTACAAAAGCTCCAAAAAAATTACAAGTTTGAACTTGGATCAACATTTAATGAAATTCAAACCTTCTGATAAATGAAAAAAAAATACAACTTTAGAAACCTATGATACATTATGGAAAAAAATTACAACATTGAGGACCTATGATACATTCTAAAAAATAAACTACAACTTTAAAAACCTATGATATATTCTAAAAAATAAATTACAAGTTGAAAGCCTATTATACATTCTAAAAAGTAAATTATACAATGATATCATATATGTAACGATAATAGCTCGTCTTCTATCTCGAAATCATCCAAGAGGTGTTGTGCTATATCCTCTGCTTGATACCAATCCTGTAAGCACATGTAGGTCTCCACGGTTTCTTATAATAGCATAGTCCCATGGGGGTCAATAAGATACCAATCCTGTAAGCACATGTAAACGCTAGTATTATAATTATATCATGGGCCATGACAGAAAGTACAAGAAACTTAGTTTCAAATGGTTTCTACTATGCCAAAAGATCAAAAGCATCATTTTCATCATCCAGGATTGGAACGGGATCACTCCCCATATACATTGTTAATTCATTAAGGTTATACGAAGATCCTTCGGAACAAGAGTAGTTACTTCCGTGAGATTTCCTCATAATACTCCGAATGGTCTTCTTTTTCCCTTTACATACCTGGGGAGGCCTGTTGAGACCGTGGGTGCTATGGATCTATCCAATTGGGTAGCATAATCCAAATAAAGTGTTTCTAATTGTGTCTTAACTGTAGGCATGTCATTTATATTAATTGCATTCATGTTAGAGTTTATTTCTTCAAGAAAGGTTTTTACACCTTCTAATTTCAATTTAGGGTCTAATGCGATAGCTATACAAAATGTTAAAGGAGCTATTCACCAATATTGTAAAAACTTTGTCTCCATTTGTACACACAAGTTGAAAAAGCTGAAAATCTCTATACTTCTTAAAAGTAAAACTTCTTTCATAAAAATGGGTTAAAGCTTGATTTGATGTGGGATAATATACTCTGGAAAAAAACAAGGTTGCATCATGAAAACTTCTAAAAAATCTCTTATTATCTCAAGAAGGTTCCATCTACCATCACTTATATAAATATTTTCATGTGTTAAATAAAGTTGACAATATTGATTCAGTGTCATTTTATAGGCACATGCTTGTTTTAACATTTTAGGTAAAATACATCTATACTTTACATCTTGTGATATTTTCTTAGGTCATAGACCCAAATTTACACATATTTCCCTCCACCATTGTTTTCGCTAGGGAGAACAAAAAATAAAACCTACAATGGATTTAATGATTTCTAAATCATCTTTAATAAATTTTACCCCTACTTGAACAATAAGATTTATGATGTGGCTTGCACATCTATTGTAAAATAGAGTTCCATTTAAATCAAGTTGAAATGCAGGTTTTAGAATTTATGATGTGTTTCTTTCCCCCTTTTTTTTCTTTTCTTCTTGTATTCTATGTTTGTATTTTATTCTCTTTCAATATAAGTTACTTTTACTGATAAAAAATAAATAAATAAATAACTACTGTAACTGAGATTGGATATCCATCTCAACTAGCATGAAATCCCGTGCTATGCATGGTTAACTCATCCAAATTGAATATAGCACTTTTAAATTAATATTATAATTAATTGTCAATTAATAAAAAAAATTTAAATTACTCAATGAATTTCCGATTCTTTCAAAAACATTTTTACTATATACAATAAAATTATATCAATATGTAAATTATCATTGTTAAAATTTCATCACTTTCAAATATGAGTTTCACATAAAGCGGCAAACCAAAGTAAGAGGCATATCACTGACCAGGCGTTACAAATACATTCAAGACTCAAACAACAGAAATTTAATACCTGCATATAAAAAATTTAAAAAAAATGGACATATTAAAATAGAAATGAGCATCAAACACTCTATATACATTTTTTATAAGAAGATCCAACGATCATCGTTTACATAACATGGCATAATTCAAAAAAACCATTTAGTCAGAAGTACCCATTGCAAAAGACCCTGCAGGCGAAATGCAATTGTTATATACCAACTTACTATAGAGAAACACAATGACAATTTTACAATTTCCAATCCTAAACCCAACCAATTACCAAATTAAAAAAACCCAAAATCTCAATTAAAAAACCAAAGAAAATTTCTATTTGCCAAATCTAAAATCCCAACTCACCAAAAAAAAAATCCTTAATTCCTAGAACAAATAAATGCATGTTGATTTGATGCATTGTCCACAAAATCTAGATAAGGAATCCTTAAACCGACTGAGATTCTGGAAAAAAAAAAAAAGATAATGAAAGAAACAAAATTACCTTGATAGGTTCCCCTATTTGTATTCCTACATCCAAATCCCCATTTTGAAACTTCATGCATGGAAAGGAAGAGAGAGAAGAAGGAGAGGAAGATGGGATTCGGAAATGCAGGATGGAGTGGGAGGTTAGAGAGGGTTTTGCTTTGTATTGATTAGAGAGGGAAAGGGGAAAATGGTTGTGGAGGATAAGGCAAAGAAACATTGGCATGGAATTGAAAGCTTTCTGCATAAACAGTTTGAGAAAACAGTGGGCATGGTTTGAAGACATGAGAGAGGTTTAACTCATCCAATGCCTCTTCATTATTTGACGCATGTTTTGTTAATGGGTTTAGTGAAACGAAAGTTGATAGGGAAAGGGAAGGAGATGCAATCGGGATGAGTGCTGATTCCATTTGCTGAAGTGGCTGACTCAAGGAGAAGCCAACTTTGTCTGAATTTTCACAACCGTTTTTCAGCTTTAAAGAATAAGAATAGAAACCGGTAGATTACAGGACAAAATCACAAGCTGACCACTTCTACCATCATTCGTGGTCCTTCAGCTGCATGCAAATGTTATGTGTTTACTATCATGAAAGAGGGTCCTTAACATATGAGCTTGGTGATTTACTCAAGATCTGAATCCATTTTGACAGGGAAAACTCCACTTGAATAACCCACAACACAAACATCTTTTTATAAGTTCTAAAATGAAGGATTAGGATAGCAAAGCCCCATTGAGTCAATAGTAAGTGGCCTGTTTTATCCTGTGTGTAGCATTTATTGGTGCAAGTACCAGAAAAATACTCAGGTAATTCCATGACCATGCACATGACTGAAGAAGCAGCTCTTAAAACACTTGCAAAAGTTTTAACACATTGGAATAACAAGTACAAAGAAGAATACAATTGCCATAGGCAAGAGTCCACAACAAAGATTGAAGTTTCTCATTATTGAAAAGTTCACGACAAACTTCATGACTACAATAATTCCCTTAACTCTATTTTCCTTGTAAAGTTATTTGCCAATAACAATTAGCTGGCACACTTAGAACAGAACAACAATGACTTCTACGGCAACTTAGACTATCACATGAACCATCATTTACGTGTAAATTGTGTTACCTGCATTAATCCATTCATGAAGAACCAAACAGGCCAATGATGAAGAATATAAAGCGGGGCTTACCTTTTTGAGTCTAGGGTAACATTATCGTGTATATCAAGACCAATGATGAAGAATATCAACGTCTGGAAAATATCATCCTCCTGCAAAAATTGATATTAAATGGGAAAAAGGTTCCAGCTATTGTATATTAGAGATTTTCAGTGTGATAGGATTTAGTGCATATAATGTATGATGATAAGTCCACTTTTCTACTGCACGGTGCTTTGTATTTTAAGCTTAAGTAAGCAATTGGGTGTCAAAACTAAAACCAACACTATTCTTTTATTAGTAAAGACTCACCAAAGATCATGCCACCTGTCCACTCATGTTGTCCAACATGTAAATTGAATGAGAGCTGTTGGAGCTTCTTTATTTGTTCTTTGTTCATACATATGATGCATGTGAGGCAGATTTTGTAACAACCAGCCAACAGGTTGCATTCCTGAGGGAGTTGGGTTCTTGTCAGAAGTTGATGTGTTGGATGTCAGCTACAATGCACTGAGTGGCATTTGCCAGATACAATCTCTTCTATTTGAGATTGAAGTTATCAACCTTGCCCACAACCACTATCTGGGGTTTTCTATTAGAGTTTGTTTTCGATGATAGAAACATTGTTTGTTACAATTTCTTTTCAAAGTTTGGTCAGGACTATAGTAAGCAACTTCTAAGGAATGGGGGTTATATTGTTTAAGCCTTATATTTGAGCAGAATGGTATGAGTGTGAATACATCAAACTATAATTACTACATATGACCAGGTTATGAGACTAATATAAGTTCTGACCTATTATTTTGGCACAATGTAGCATGGTCATGCAGTAGATACTGATATAAAGTCATACATTTCTCAAGTATATCTAAAAATATATTAATCTTGTAAATGGTAATTAGCAATTATCGACCTAAATGGAAAAACTTTGATATAACTTTTCACCCACATTAGAGATGTGTGGTAAGATTAGGCTATCTAATAGGACATTAAGGCAAACAATCTTCTAAGCCTAGTCCATTTAGCGATTAGCTCAAATGCTTAGGCTACTTTCAAGCCTTATATGCCTTAGTGTGACAGAACCATGACCTAACGTGCATTGTTGGAGCAGAAATAAATCAGATCAATCAAATCAGGCTGCTTTTATGGGGTTTTTTTTTTTTTTTTTTTTTTTTTGGCTGAAAAGAAGCTCTAGGTAAGAAAATAGTCAAATGAGGAGAAACTGAAAAGAATAAAAGAACATTTTGAATGAATTATGAATGAACTAACAGGCACAGAGAAGAACTCAAACCAGTAAAGAATATCATTGAATCCAAACAAGCATGTTTTAAACAATAATATGGGAATAATTCACTTTGGATGCTCTAACAGGTAGTAAGTGGCAACAGTAGGAGAAGGGATATGCAAAAAATACTTCTAAGAATAAAAATAGCATAACAACTGAAACATGTATGTATAACATAGAATGCAATTCAGCCACTGACTTTTATCTTTTAACTTCTATCAACAAAACATAATGTACAGTGTGTAAATTTCCATAAAATAAATTATTAAGAAACTGATTCTATCTACTTAATACACTCCATGTAAGGTCATTGTATTTCAGTATCAAGGTGGTCTCCATGTGAAGCGGCGGAAGGTATATATGGTCTTGGTTGCCAACTCATTTTTCAGGGCTCTGTAACTTTTCTAACTCACATTTCAAGGCTCAACCATTTTTCCCTAGCTAGGTTTGTACTACAACAGCTTTCACAAACCTGCCCAAGTGGAATTCTTGAGTTCAAAAGGTTCAATCCTCCTTTAGGGCCTGTTTGGATGTACGGTGAATTGAAGTATGGTGAGGTGAAACATCAAATTAAGAGAGAATAAAATATAAGGTGTTATGATGGTGTTTTGTTTTTAGTTGTTTGGTATGGAATCGTTTTAACTTTTTGTATAGAAAAGTGGAGTTTTTTTGTTTTTTAGTAGAAAAAGATGTTGCTTTTTTTATTTTTTTTGAAAAATTCAAAGGGAAGTTTGAAATTGTGTACTTTTGATATGATCCCTTGTCATTTCTTGTCTGGATTTACTTCACTTCATTTTAACTAGTAAATTGCCAAACGGGCAAAGAAACTACCTCTCTTGCCACTGTTTTGTAGTAGAGGCCCTACCAGGCCCTACCAATATTGATTGCTCTCCCTTTACGAATTTAAAAAGTGAAAAAGAAACTGAGATTTCTGTGAAGAACCAAATAGCCCAAATAATAAATACACTACTTAAAACCATAACAAGAGAATAAATTCATTGTACGAGTCATACCGGTTCAACATCCAAGCAACACAGCATAACGGGGGATAATACCTGCAGATAAATTCTAAGGTCAGCTTCTCATTGTACCATTCTAATAGAGACATCTCATCAAATGTATTGACCAAACAGTAAGTACCCATTTCATCTGGGTTAAATTATCATACCTATAGTATGATAACCCCTCAAAGAAGAAGAAGGGGAGATCAGACCACCATTAGAGACAGCAAACCAGCTTCCTCCATTACCATCATTTACATCAAAAACTAATGAGTTAGGGATTGAATAAAGCTCAAAATCATCTACAAATCAGTACAACAAACTCATTAACACAATCTCCTCCTCTCTCTCTCGCTCTGCAGAGGGATTGCAACCAAAACAATCACACACACCAAATGATAATCAGACCGTCCTGATCTAGTAACAATCAAAAGGCTTCACAGAAAGAGTTCAGATGGAAAATGAGATTGTAAATCAAATACGATTTTGGGACTGTTACGAACCAGAGATTTTCTCTCGAATCCAATGAGAGTTTCGGACACAAAATCTTCGTTGCAGAGAAGGAAATGAGAGTGGAACCGCTTCGATTGGAAGAGAGAGAGAGAAAGAGGGGCCAAGTTACAAGGGTTTTTGTTGTTTGAAAGAGAGAGAGAGAAAGAGGAGGGAACAACTTTTGATTTGGGGTTTTCAAATGGAGAGGAATTTCTGTCCTCGGGCGATGGCCGAGAGAAGAGGTGGATTGGCTGAGAGAGATGGAGAGGGCCAGAGAGATGGGGGGTTGCAGGGGAGAGACGGTGAGATGAAGGTGCTGCTGCGTGCACAGGGGAGAGAAGAAGGTGATGGGGATGACGTGAGAGAGATGGAGAGGGCCAGAGAGATTGAGGGTTGCAGGGGGGAAGGCGCAGGGCAGTAATGGGTGCTGCGGTGATGCGCAGGGGAGAAAGGAGGGAGGAAGAGAAAGAGAAAAGAGGACAAAAGAAAATAAGGTGGTGGGGTGATGTGGTGCAGTGGTGACAGGGAGAAGAAGATGGGGAAGAGGAAGAAGAGAAGAAAGAAAACAGCGATGGCTGTTGATGCAGATGGAATGGGTGCGAGGAGTCCGATCGCGAGGGAGACGGCGAGGGAGGTACTGCCGCTGCGAGGAAGACGGAGAGGGCGATGAAGATGGCGAGTGATGGCTGCTGCCACTGCGAGGAAGATGGAGAGGGCGATGAAGATGGCGAGTGATGGCTGCTGCCGTTGCGAGGAAGATGGAGCGAGTGGTGGGCAGTGGCGTCTGGGCGTTTCTGCGCAGGATGAGGCGATGAGGCAATGGAGAGGAGGAGATGATGGGTGGTTCGAGAGGATGAGAGGGCGAGGGTGAAGGTGAGGATGGGTCTGGCGATGGGTCGAGAAGGCGAGATGGGTCTGGCGATGGAGCAGAGAGAAGATGGCGATGAGTGAGAGATTCCGGGAAGAGGGTAAAGGTGAGGATGGGCTGACGGGTTCTGGCAGGGATGAAAGTGGAGATGAGGCCAGGAGATGGAAAACGAAGATGGTTAAGACGGCGTGCGCAGGGGGAGAGGAAGAGAGGGATGGGGGAGAAGGTGATGGGGATGGCGTGCGCAGGGTGAAGATGGGCGAGAGATGGATGTAAGAGTGAGAGACGCGAGAAGAGTCATGAAAAAGGCGTCTAACGTAACTTAACTTTTTGCGGGGGCATGGACGCTAAAAACTCCTTTTGCCCGCCGCTACATATTTAACGGTAAAAACAGAAATATTTCCCGCGACTCATAGGTGCCGTTGGATTAATGTTTCTAACCACAGTCGCAGCGTAGGTTGCCGGTAAAAGTAATTTAAAGTGACTGTAGGTCATCTATAGGCGCTGCTACGAGTGTGTTACAGCGATAAAAATTTTACCAGCTGCCGCTATAAGTTTGAAGTTAAAAATGTATTTTCTTATAGTGAGTACTTATGAGCTCAAGATTTAATGTCCATTTAAGTGTCCAAAATTATTTGCAAGTTCGGGTTTTCTCTATTCAATTCCTTTCACCAACGTCCCCTAAGCATTCTTAAATCTTCTATATCATATTATACTAATTCATGTTATATAATCTGAATTATTTTGTTAGTTTTAATGATTCAATATTATATATGTGTGTGTTTTTTTATAAACTACGTACATGACGATGGATCGGGACTTGCTGCATGTCGGCGCCTTTTCCTCCTCCATCGTCACCGACGCCCACCGGGACCTGGGTGTCTCCCTCACCCTATTCCTCCTTCCTCTTCCTTTCCCTTTTTCTCTCGTTTTTTCTTCTTCTTTCGTTTCCATCTGCCCCTGCCTCTAGTTCGGAAGTCTAGAAAGGCAAATACCCTTTTACACGCTTTTTTAACTTCTCTTTCCAGTTACATACATGTATGTAGGTTATACCCTTGATGGTCTTTGGGGCTCCACAATATGACCTACTTAAAAAAAAATCTAACCCGCTCAAATTAATTGGCTCTCTCATAGCGGCATTGAAGAAATTTCAATGTAACAGAAGTTTTACCCACCATCAAATTTATCAATTGATAAATTTTAGAAAAAAAATGTGCCAATTATTTCAATGGGCACAAAAGAAAATTTACTCAAGACTTATGCCCACTTATATAATGACTACTTATAAAAATGTTGACATAATCTTAATAAAAAATCAACTGTGGTCAGTACAATAATGGGATTAGTCCTAATTGAGCACTTTTTTTTCCGGTAAAAAAAGAATTCATTAAAGCAAACAAAGGAACAAGAGAACACTAGGAAAAAGAGAAGGCCTCCAGACAAATGGAACATTCATGGATATGGGGATATAAGAAACCTCACAACATTCAAAAGATAAGGCCTCCATACAGATGTTTTGCAAAATGGGATCAATGGACCAATCTGAGTTACCCTTGATCGCACACACAACTTCAACAGCATCCGTCAAAATGGATTTTTGAGAAGCCCATTGCCTTTGCTTTGATCATGGCTGAGAGAATGGCCCTCGTCTCAGCTTTTTTTAAGGAAGAGACTTCTGATCCATCCAACGAGCATGCAACCACAAAGGAGCCATTAATCCAAATGGCTTTTTACCATCAAGCTTACTAAAAGCTGCATCAATAAAAATCATAGCCCCTTAGGACCTCTAATTGGTAAGCCAGGATCCTGAGAGTTTTTTCTATTTCCTCCTCTTTGTTCCAAGGAATTTAACTCTATGAATACATTTTTAGCGATATTTATAGTATTTGTAAGAATCACCTCCTTTCCTCTAAAAAGAAAATCATTCATACATTTCCAAATGACCCAACACAAAGCCAGAGTAAAGCTCTTGGTGCTTTTATATATGGTTGGCCCTAAAAAGTCTTGCACTTCCATATACTTATTCCACTATTCTAATATTGCTTCAACAGTAAAATTATGAGATAAATAGCCTAAATTTGACCCAAACCAAGAGGCCCTGGCATGCTCGCACAAAAAGAGAGCATGTTCAATCAATTCTTCTTCCTTATTACAGATGGAGCATAAAGCATTACTAGAGAGAGATTTACTATGAAGGAGTTTACGCACCTGAATTGTATTATTTAGACATTTCCAACCAAACAAGAGAACTTTTTGTGGAAAAGGTAATGAAATATCACAGGAAGATCTTTACAGATTTACATTCCCCAATATCATAGGGAGGATAAGAAAATTTGGCCCACGAAAAATGGTACGATTGTACGAACACTTAAATTGTTCGAGTGGTTGGAAATTCAGTAATGAAATATAGGTCCTGGCCTTGAACCGTTTGGCTCCTTAGCTGATACACAATACTAGTGGATGGTGTTGTGTATCCAGGGTTTTACCAAACTATTTTAAAGGCTCATTTGACATTACTACAATTGAACTTTTTATTTTTTATTTACCCACCATTGATTTCTTATGCTATAAAATCTAACACATATTGAAAGCAAGTTTTTTTTTTTTTTAATTTCTTATCTATACAAGTCCCGTTTACACACTCATGTTGGATTATTAAAGGGCTGGAACCCGACTTTGGTCCTTCTAGAATACAGGTCTTTTTTATGTGGGTCTGGACTTTCATTTAGTTCTGATGGTTAGACCCAAATTCATGTTTAGAATAGAAGTTGAGCTCGCATGATTGGCAACACAGATTGAGGCTCACAATTTTCATTCCTTTCAATTTTTTGTTGTTCTTGATTGGATAGAATCTTGATGCGTTGAGAAAATAATGAGTAGATTTTTAGTTTTGAAAAGTCTTAGATTGTATTTAGATACTTTAGGATATTGCATGAGTTATCCATAATTATTGGATGGGATGTGCCATAACTTATTGCAAAAGCCCACAAGGAGACAGGCCCACATCCAATGCAAGCTATGAGAAAAATAATTAAGATTTTAAATAAATATTTTATAAATATTTAAATAAATCATAAATGAATATTAACATATAACTCATAATACAAACACAATTAAAATTGAACTTCAGAAACCAAAGGTTTAAAGAAAAAAGTAAACTAATCCAATTAATTTATCTAGTACGTGGTATTGGAAGAATAACTCAATTACATAGAATAATGGGCCAAAAAATGGAAAAGTTGAGGGCTCCCTCATCTCACCTGAGGGCTTGGGTCGAACCCCTGTAAGCTTGGTATAAAAAAAATATAATAATCTTAGAAATACGGAGGCGGGTTCGAATTTTAAAGATGACCAAAAACTCAATTAAAAAGATGAATTTCACCAATCTTTCATGGTAATGAAGCCCTTAGTTTTAATTAAATGACTTTTATGGGCTTCATATGGCATAAAGGATTGGCCAATTAGTTTTGATCATCTTGAAATTTTCATAAGTGGCCACATTTAGGTGTATCATGAATTTGTAATTGCTGTCAGGTGATGAGAATTTTAAGTGAGCTATTTATCTTGATTTGTTTGGGTTTTTTCCAATTGGGTGCAAACATGGTAATCTATGCAACATTGTTGTGATGGAATCATTGAAATGAGCCCCACATAAATAGAGACATGACGAGAGTAGGCCCCGCAATCAAAAGATTGCTAGGTGTTTTTTTTTTTTTTTTTTTTTTTTTTTTAACAAAGAGAGAATAGATAAGAATGGATAGATAGAGTTGAAAATATTTAATATGAACTTAAGATAAGAGATTCGATGGTGAGGAATAGATTTGCAAAGGAAAAAAAATTAAATTTTAGGTGATGGAGTATTGGGGAATTTGAGTTAGTTAAGTGAGATTAGATTAGAAGGGTAATTTTGGAATATATCATTGCAAAAAGTTTCAGAATGCGCCACGTGTCGCTCCCTCACGAAGAGGGCTACTGTTATAATATATATAATATTTAAAATACTAATGATACCTCATTTGTAACCAATCCGATTATAGAAATCATATATCAAAGATTCTATGAGGGCAGCCAAAGATATAATGAATTTGAGGGTTTCAAGGAAGAATTTTATTTTGAGTGAATTGGATTTAAAAAGGTGATAAGTTTCCTAACCGTCCTTTTATAGGATCTTTGACTATATAATTATACATTCACATAGCTGGATTTGTATACATCCTAGTTGATTTTATTAGTTTCTTGAGAAATAATTGAATGATGAATATTCAGTTTCTTCTGCTAACTTTTGTAATATTGAGTTCAAAACCCTTATAAATGAGTATATTACCATCTTTTTCTTTTTGTTTGTTTTTCTTTCTTTTTTTTTATAACAGAGGGTGTCCTGTCCATTTAAACTGGACTAATCCCTACGGGCCTTGGAAGAGCCAGGTAAATCTCTTGCGGCCTCAGTGTAGTGGCGCAGTTTCAAACGCTCAAACTCCGGGATCAAATTGTAGTCGTAGACCAACTGAGCTATCTCTCGGAATTACCATCTTTTTCTTACTTATGGACTTGCTCTACATTTTATGGTTAAAATTGCTCTAGGTACTTACATGTAGTTATCTGGAGGATCTATTCGCATTACCATCTTTTTTTATCTCTGTATATTTTTGGTCATTGATTCTGTGAATAGCCCCCAAATTCGTTCTAACCGTTGACCACAATTATGGACAAAAGAGAAGGATTGTGTCAAGTAGATTGAAAATCGGTGCAAGTTTTTATTATTATTTTCCAATGAGAAGCCCAAGGTAAATTAGATTGAACAAACAAAATTCATATAGTTGATCTTTCATAGTTTTTGGTAAAAGGCTTGGAAGATTAAAAAGTTCTATGCACGTAGTGAAACATACAATAGCACGTTATGCAACCTGTGAGAACATGTTATATATGGAAAAACTTGGTTTTGGAAAGAGGTCTTTTATTCATAAATACAAGCGTGAGCGCTGTCAATTGTATTCGGAAGGCATCTTTTCCGTTTTCTCTTTGCAGTTTGTTGTAAATTTAATTTTATATAGATCCTTTCTTACTTTTTCATGGTTGTATTGCTTAAGTCTCTTATCTAGGGCTCTAAATGAGCAAGCTCATGGGCTTGCTAAGTTTTGCTTTTCTAGTAGGCAGGATGGAGACTTAAAATGGGCCTTTAGTATCCTTTTGACTAGGGGTTAACTGTTTTCTTTTTTTCGTTTTTCTTTTTTCCCTTCTGCTGTTCTTGTGCTTTTTAATGAAATATCTTTTTACAAAAAAGAATTCTTTTTTAGATTTTTCTGAATAAAGTCAAAATAAGTAAATAAAAGTCTACAACCATTATTAATTTGTGCTTTGAGGAATTTAATATTAGGGCTAAAAATCTTTTTAAATTTTTGGCTATTATGTTAGTTATAAATAAGTCAAAGAAATGACAAACGGTGGGATGTTAAAAAATTGAATTGCTAGGTATTAATGAGTAAGAAGGAAAACAAAAAATAAAAAAACTAATGGCCCAAAATTGAATAGTTCAGTATGTTTATTTATGTTAGTTACACTTTTTGGCTGTGAGCACGAGACCTCACCAGTTTACTAAAATGGGGCATAGGGAAGGTTACTAAAATGGGGCTCAGCGAAGGTGAAGCCTAGGTGTCAACTCCACTATCTTACATTTTTGCTTTTTTTTCTTTCCTCTTTGCATAAGCAAAAACTCTTACCACGACACTCGATGTATCTTAAGCCAATCCATTAGTAGGTAAATTGGTGAGTCACCTCTCTCCTATGGAAATTATCAAGGATCAGTCTCTCTCTATAGCGCTGAGGGTGAGAGATGAATGAGTGTGTGAGTGCTTATCATACCCTTGATTACATCTAGTTTCAACCAACTCATTTTCCAATTTTGAGGAATTGACTTCAAGCAAATTCTCTATGGGAATGAAGTTCAGATGTATGTTTCTTTGACCTAGAAGGCTTGGTCAGAATAGGGCTGTCATCGAAGGCCCTAACCAACCCTCGTGGGCCAATCCCAATCCCAAGGCTTGGAGAGAAGAAGATCAATTTTTATGATTTTTTTTTTCAAACCGGCATAGACCAATGAATACCAAGAAGACATTAACATGTGTTTTTTATCCAAGGTTGGGACTGAGAATGTAACGCAATATGGAACATGACCAGTGGTGGCTTTAGGATTTTCATAAAAGTTTTTGGAGTGGATGCAAGAGTTTCATGTAAATTTTCGGAAAACTAGCATCTTCATTATGGATTTAAAAGCTTCACTTGCATGTAAGTGGGTACACCCGTGAACATGACAAAGTTAAAAATGTTAAAAACCCTTTTAGTCAATTGACAAATGGTGGAGTAGAAAATATTTGTTAAGTAGAAACGATAAAGCATTGTATGAAATATAGATTTAATAAGTGGCATAAGAATTGTAATACATAGGAAGTAACTGGTTTTCATGGAATTAAGTAGTTTAATATAGAGGATTTTATACAAAAAATAAAATTATATGTCCAGTGCACCAAAAATAAAATTTTAGCCAGATTCACCCCAAACATGGGATCAGTTAAACAGGGACAAGTAAGAGTCAACGTTGACGGTACTCATTCCCTCACCTTTCGTTTTCCAAAACGAGTCTACTGGTTGGAACATGTATGATCGACAACCCAACTCATTTATCAGCTAGCTAGAGCCTAAATTAGATTCCAAACTTAGACCCATTTATGAATCGAAATTCAAAAAATATATTCCTAACCTGATTTTTTACCGGTCAGAACCTCGGGATAAAGAGGAATCCTCTCTACGGGTTTTTTACGAACTTGCCCTAAATGTGGGCCCCAACTAATTCTAGCTCCACAGATATTGATGCGGGAGTTGAAGTGCTCCCGCGAATCACCTCCCAATTCCCTCGTTATATTCAAACGTGAATGAACGCATTTCCGCTTCAGTCTACAGTCTAGTCTACTGTTTGCATCTAACATCACCTGAACGACGACAGCAACAACTACTACCCCGCCAACAGCCAAAGCCGGCTTTCTCTTCTCTCTACCGGTTGGAACATGAAGGTGGAGATGACGATGACGATGAGGCTTGCATCTATTGCACGATGAATGTGACGCAAGTAGCGTGTGCTGCGGCAACCACTTACTCCTTGTACGATCACAGCCATTTTGGCTTTTGCCACAGTGCCACCAGTGTCTACACTTTCCTCCTTTAGAATGACCATGATGAGCAGTAGGGCCTGTTTCTTGCTTCCTTTAGACGGAAATTTTCAAATTCAGAAGCTATCCCCTCATTTGGTATGCTACATTCTCCCGGGCAGAGCATTGGAATTTTCAGTAAAATGGGAATGGATCGAAATTTTTGTCGGTAGTTTTAGATAAGAAATAGACCCTAAAAGGATTTGGAATTTGAAATTCGGACAAATGTAATGTTGGAGGGTGAATTTGAACAATTAGACAAAGAGTCCTGGCCCATTTCTCTGCATCAGGATTTTGAGAATTCTTGTTTGGAAATTCCAGATCTCCAAATTTCAAAATATTTTGAAATGCTCAAGGAATTGGAGTTATAAGTATTCCAGAGGCCTCCTTGTGACTTTTCAAGTGGATTGGAATTACGAGAATTTGCATTGAAATAAGGGATTTTGAAATAGTAATTGGACAATCTATCACATCATATCAAGAATTTTTTATAGTAGAAATTATTACTAGAAATGTTTGTAAAGAATAGGCCCGCAGCAACTATTTTTCACGTAAGTGATGTAATGACAGATAGATGAGGCAAATGTAGTTGGATACCCGAGACAAATGCTATAAAAATCCCTGGAAGCTAAAGTTTAAAGAAGGGAAATAATCAGGTGAGAAGTGTTCTCACGGTTCAAACCGTGAGAACTATGGGGTGGGGCCACCTATCACCCAATCCAAACCTTGCAATAAATAGGGACCCCTTTGATAGTTACATGTCTCATGGTTTGGCACCAATGCGAATGAATTGGACCGTTCAATCGACTATATACCCATATGAATGGATTGGGCTTGTCGACCATGAATGAAAGGGTTAGAAGCATAAGATTGAGACCAAACTTGATATTCGCGGGGGTCTCATATAGATCTTTCAATCCCCACCGGTTCCATTTCAAAATGGGGCTCTCAATGGGCCCCACAAAAAGTTCTCATAGTGACTCCGTGAGAACAGTTCTCACCGGATCACATCCCTTTAAAGAATTCATAGAATTTTGTGAGTGAAAAGTACGGATTTGTAAAGTTGATGACTTTTGAAAGTTCAAGAGGAAAAAAGAAAATTTTCAGGGGATAGTCACTTTTAAATTCTGTAAGAGGTTCCCAACAATAAGAAGAAGAATTATTTTTAGGAATTCTTGTAAAGTTCTCATTATTGATAAGAATTACACAGAGACTCAGCTCCATCGAAGCGTTAGTAGAGGCTGTATAAATACTTTCCACTCCTTAATACTCCCTCTCAGGTGGAACCCTATCGACGAACTTTTAGCAGCATACATTTTTTTTTTTTTTTTTGCGCCAAGCGTTCTTTTATGACTCAAACGATCGGTTGGCTCTAATACCATTTTAAATTCTTTTTGCTAACCATTTCTACTAAAACCTTTAGACGTTAGTAGGGGCAGCATAAATACTTTCTAATACTCTCATCAGGTGGAGCCCACTCCTTAGTAATAGCTCCCACTTATCATATTCTTTCATTGAATGGCTAACTACTGTTAAAATTAAGAGACTCCTTATGCTCAATTCATAAGCTTCATTCATTGATAACTGATGAATTAGCACTAAACCTATTTGATACTGGTCAGAACTCTAAATAATTTCCACCTATGAATTTAGTAACACAAAGACAAAAACACTTTTAAGACCTATTAAATTCTAAAGCTTTGAAGTGAAGGGCCTTTTCCTTTTTTTTTCTTTTTTTCTTTTGTCATGGTAAATACTTACACGCACACACACTCAGTCCCTCACTCTTAGCGCTACAGCTAAAAACTGACTTATAGTTATTTATGTTAGAAGGAGGTACCTCACTATTGAGCTACCAAACTACAACTTATGTTCCACCCTATGCGAATGCCTTGCACCATGGTTGGCCCTATAGCAATGGTGTTCGAAACACACCCACACACAATACAAGTGGCTCAGATCCGCCCTAGTAAATATAATTATAGAATATAAGAGCCTAGAGGGTCAATTCTCAAAATTTTCTCCAAAGAGCAGTCAAGAAAAATCCAGGTTTCTTTCCATTTTTTCAGAATTGGACCAAATTTCACATTAATTGAGATAGGGCATTCAGTTAAATTGCTCATGTGTTAAATATGAGAAAAAAAAAGAAAAAAAAAAAAAAAAAAGGAAAAGAAGAGAACAGATAGTGAATAGCATGCAAATCACATATCTCACAAGTGATCGATCTGACATCGACCCTACTTCAATATTAGAATGAAATTTTGAATAATTTGTGTATAAGATAGACCCGTGAGTTAATTAATTGTTTGGCTGCTCTTGTAAGATCAAGATTTATTATTATACATTGATCAATGTCAATTAATTGTTTCATTTTTTATTTAAACAAGAATATGTGAAAATCAATGACAAAAGTATCAAATACCTTCACTGGCCATTTGAATGAGTGCATGCTACACTCAGAGGAGCTTTTGGCAGTGAGTCAGCCATCCCCATTTCTTGTGTAAAGGCAAACGAAAGCGACCGATTTCATGACCCCAATAACCTTATACATGCCCACATTATCCACCGTTCATTGCAGTCCACATATACCGATCGACTAACCACAGAAGGGGATCCATGAAACATTCACCTCCACCATTAGAAGATGTGGGCCCCACAAGAGTATGATATCGCTATCAGATCAACCACTTGCCACTTTCTTAACCCAGCCTCCCAGTCTTCTTGTGTATTCTAATTGCTCAGCCATTAATCGAGTGTCCAGAGATGAAAGATTTGTGGGGTCCACCTATGGACACTTAGGAGGCCTACAGCCCGTGGACCATCATTAACGATTTACAGCCGTCCATTTCTCACCGGCAGTCAGAGAAGCATAACCTCTTAAATTAGAAACAGTGCCCCAAATATCTCTCCATTGGCTGTTCCAAAATAGACAAATATGACGAGGAATAAATGGTTATCTACGAAATGAATCAACGGCTGTCATTCTTCAAGGCCAAGACTGTACAGAGGCCTCAGAATGCCTGTACACTTAAGTGGCAGCCACGATCTTATTGGGTCAACTCTATTATCTAATATGATTCTGCTACGTGTCACTGCTCACAAGTCCCTCTCTATAAATAGGCAATGGACAAGGAAATGGGATCTCTTCTTACCTAAAATGAGCATAAGACAGATTATTTGATATATATATATATATATATATATAAAAAGAGAGAGAGAGATAGAGAGAGATGGGTGGTGTTGGAGTGCACTCCCTTCGACTTTGGTTGTGCTTCTTCTTCACTTTCTTCATCATTTGCCATGCCAGGCCTTTGATCTTACTCTCAGGTACTAATACTGTGTGGGTAAAATACCGTAATGACGAGATTAAGAACCACGGTAATACACCGGCCTTTACCCCGGTCTTGGTAATCACAGCCAGCAGTTCGGCGGCTCAGTAAAAAGCGTCAGCTCAAGAGGCTCGGTAATTCAGCAACTCGGTTAAGAGTGCCAGTTCAACTTATCAACTGAGCAGTTCAGCAGCTCGGTTCAAAGTGCCAGCTCGACAAGGGGCAGTTCGGCAGCTCAACATGTGTGCCAGCTAAGTGCCAGCCTAGCCGGACCGTTCCTGGTCCCGGTAAAAGTACGGAGGCAAAGAGTGGGCCATCATACCTACGAAAAGTATGGGCGAGCCCTGACAAATAGGGGCGCTCATTTATGGTGATAAGAAGTTGGTTTTATCATTCATTCACATCAGCTGATCAAAAGCATGGAAGTTACTGATAGGATGCGCCCTTTTTACCTACCGCCGAATGTCAGGGTAAGTCCCGATGGGACCTTACCCCACCTACCTCCACTCACAAAGAATAAACAAGGAATCCTTTACATATACACATGGGATCAGCCCCATGGAGGTACGCAATAGACAATACACAACATACAACCTCTCATTCTCTTCTTCCTCCTCCTGCTTAGTTTTTCAGAACTAACTCAGGCATCGGAGCGCCTTCGGCTCACTACAGCTAGGGGCTCTGACACTAGCCATTTTCCTTCTCATTTCAGGTTCTCAGCATTCGGTCTTCCCTGATCTACAAAGTTCATCTTAATCTAAGTGGGTGTCGTGTTTTCACCGCCTACAGTTTGGCGCCGTCTATGAGAAACTGAACAAAAAGCCTACAAATACAAACACCATGCCTCCAAAAACCAAAAATGGTGAAGGATCCTCCAAGGGCAAGGCCCTATCCCTATAACCTATGCTGGTCAAGAACCTACCGTCCCACCATCAAACCAACCTTGACGATGACGACCCTGTCCAGGATGATATCAGGACTCAGAACCGTCTCATCCAGGAACAGGAGGAGCTCATCCGGCGGCTCAAGCAGCAGCACTAGGAGAGGAGGCAAGCTCGGAGTCCGCCTCCCGTGCCCAGCCATGCTCCGGGTCTCCACCCAGGCACGATCGAGCTCCATCTCTGTCACGCGTGCGGGACCTCATGCATGTCCTAAATAAGAGGCGTGATCGAGTCCATGATGGAGAAGGCTCCAGCAACAGCCATGTACGTGCAGGCCCCAGGAAGCAGCGCCAGAAGTCTAAAGATGATGCGAAGCTGAAGCAATGGCTCGACCGGCATATCAAGCAGACCATTCGTCAGAATATGGAGATTGCCGGTATCGCCCAAGACCAGTTCAGCATCTTCGGAGCTGAAGACACAGGCGCATCTCCCTTCTCCAGAGATATCAGAAAACTCACCCTCCCCGAAGAATTCAACGTCCCGAGGTTCACCCTGTACGATGGAACCTCGGACCCTGCAGCGCACCTCCGACACTTCTTCCAGAGAATGTCGGTATGGGGCGACGAGGACTTCCTGAACTGTCAAGTCTTTTCCTCCAGTTTAGGAGATCTCCCCCTGAGATGGTTCTGCTCGCTCCCCGAGGGCTCCATCTCCAGTTGGCAGCAGCTCCGGCAATCCTTCCTAGTTAAGTTCCAAGCCAATAGGATCATTACGAAGACATACGCCGACTTAATGGCCCTCAGGATGCGAGAGGACGAGAATGTCACCCAGTTCACCTGGCGATTATGGACTATCTACAGCCAGATTGAGGGCGCTTCTGACGAAGTGGCTGTGAAGTCCTTCCAGCAAGCTCTGCGACCGGCGCCAATCTACGGGCGCATTTGGTCATCTTCCCCGTGGCCACAATGAAAGAATTAATGGCCCGGGCGAGTCGGTTCATCAAGGCGGAAGAAGACGAGGCTCGAGGACGGGAGAACCTTGGCTGCCACCAGGAGGGTCGGCAACCCAAGAGTGACGAGATCCTTCAAGAGGGATCGACTTCGTGCAGCTCGGCATAAATGCCAGCCTCCTCAGGGTTCGGTGACAACACCACCCCCCGGCTTGGTAGCTCAGTTAGAATACCAACCACCCTTAGTTTAGTGCCAGCACCAGCTACGGCGGCAAAGCCAAAAGCATCAGGGTTCGGTAACAGCACCACCACCGGCTCGGCAGCTTAGTCAGAGTGCCAACCGCCCTTAGTTTGGTGCCAGCACCAGCTACAGTGGCAAAGTCAAAAGCATCAGGGTTCGGTGACAACACCATCCCCGGCTCGGCAGCTCAGTCAGAGTGCCAACCGCCTTTAGTTCGGTGCCAGCACCAGCTACGGCTGCAAAGCCAAAAGCATCAGGGGCCCGGTGACAGTCCCCGCCCCGACTCGGCAGCTCGGTCAAAGTACCAATCGCCCTTAGTTCGGTGTCAGCACCAGCTACGGCGACAAAGCCAAAAACATCAGGGTTCGGTGACAGCACCACCCCCGGCTTGGCAGCTCAGTTAGAGTGCCAACCGCCCTTAGTTCGGTGCTAGCACCAACTACGGCGGCAAAGCCAAAAGCATCAGGGTTCGGTGACAGCACCACCCCCAGCTCGGCAACTTGGTCAGAGTGTCAACCGCCCTTAGTTCGGTGCTAGCACCAGCTATGGCGGCCAAGCCAAAAACATCAGGGTTCGGAGACAGCACCACCCTCAACTCGGCAGCTCAGTCAGAGTGCCAACCGCCCTTAGCTCGGTGCCAATACCAGCTACGGCGGCAAAGCTAAAAGCATCAGGGGCCCGGTGACAGTCCCCGCCCCGGCTCAGCAGCCCGGTCAGAGTGTCAACTGTCCTTAGCTCGGTGCCAGCACCAGCTACGACGGCAAAGCCAAAAACATCGAAGGCACAGACCTAGGAAAACCCTTGGATTGAGGAACCGAGGCAGAATCCTTCGCCAAGTCGAGATTGGATAGGCTCACTTCCTCAATCATGGGCGCAAGTCGCTGAGACTCCGGTTTATAAACCGAGCTCAGTTACCTAAGTACAAAGTCCAATTCTAAAGCTTACGAGAAGTACGGTAACCAAGACCAACTACTTGAGCAAAAGAAAGACATCCATGCACCCATTCAGTCAGGAAAAAGAAGCCGTGTGAAAAAAAAGTCACTTTTTCATTGATATAAGTGTTGATTACAAGCAAATGGGAGAGGTACAGTAAAAGAAAAGAAAAAAAATACAAAAAATTAGAGTACTGCAGCATCAACATTGCAGTCAATCTCTGGAGGAGCTTCGGTCACGGCTGGGCCTGCTTCAGGACCGGTCAGAGTAGCTTCGGGAATGGCCTGGGGGGCTTCGGGCGTTACGAACACTGCTAGAGGCGCCTCTAGTGGCACCTCGAGGTCAGAAGGCTCAGCAGCGCGGGCCTTGGGCTAAGCGCTTGCAGCCGGGGGAGCTTAAGAAGATGGACCGGGAAGGAGGGGCGAAGCAATGGCCTGGAGTTCCGATTCCAAGCGAAGGAACTTGGGGGGATTCCTGAAAATAGGGATATCCCCAGGAACCCCAACCTTTTTCAAGGCTGCCTTCCATCCGAGCTCCCAGCCTCGGTCCTGGATCCTTGGCAGTTGCACCTTGTAGTTCACAGCTAGCGTCTGCACCTCCTCCTCCATGATGACTTTAAGCTTGGTCACGTACTTCCCCTCGAGCTCGGTTTTCTGCCTTGCTAGTGCAAACTCGAGCTCGGCTGCCTTCTCCCTCAGGGCAACCTCCAGCTGGCCCCTAGCCTCATTCCTCTCAGCGAGTAGCCGTGTGCTCAACCCTCGACTGGATAGTAGATCCTTCTCCAGCCGCACCAGCATGGCCCGGGCACCACCGAGGTTAGCGGAAAGGTGAGCGTTTCAGGTCGCCGCCTCCTCTGCTTCCTCCCTCAAACGCACCACCCCGGCTTGAGCTTGCTCGAGATCGGTAACAAGACCAGCATTCTTGTTCACCTCCTTTTATAGCAACTCATCCTTGGCTTCTAGGCCCTTCTGCAGTCTCTCCCTTTCAACCTGCAGGTCCTCCCTCTCGGCCGCCCAGCCAGCCGCCCTGGCTTCAGCCACGTCCAGCCTCTCCATACCAGTCTGGCATTTTTGCAATAGCTGCAGAATGAAACCCAACGTCAGTGAAAGAATACCGAAGTGAAGACTTCAAAGATATGTCAAACTTACTGCTACCAGCGACCGCATTGACGAAAGCAGCAGCGACTCATTATCCATCTTTGCCCACCTCGCCATGTCATGGGGAAGGGCGCAAGCAACCCCCAGCGCGGCAACCACTTGAGGATTGACCGCGCGGTCCATCTCGGCCAACGGCGTCCCCAGCACGCCTTCGATGTTTGGCCTCCAAGGGACCGACAGAGGGGCGGAACTGATTCTTCAGCGGGCAGCGGCGATGAAGGACCGGGCGGGACCTCGACCCTCGCCCTATTCTCGGCCCAACGCACCTCAACGTCCTCGGCAGAGCGGACTCGACCTCCTGCCCTTGAAGTGGAGTCAGGAGGCGAGTCATCAATAACAATAGCCGATGGGGGCGGAGCGGAGCCAGCCTCGGCCATGATGATAGGAGTGACCTCAGCCACAGGGGCAGCAGAAGGGGTCTCGGCCGCAGCCTCAGTAGGCGTCGAGGCCGGAGCGACGCTGGCAGCCTAGGGGACATCCAGGGCCTTGCCCCTGACGTACCCAAAAGCCTCGGCTGACAAGTCATCTGCCGCGTAGCGTTGGCGACGATGGCGCAACATCTTTTCCTCCTCCTCTTCCGAGCTGGAAGATGCCGAGCTCGACGATGCTGAGCTCGACGATGCTGAGCTCGAAGATGTGCTGGAGGATGCTACGAGCTTCTTCCTCTGCCGCAAAGGCCCGGCCTTGGCTGCCGAGGTCTGGGCCGGTTTTGGGTCTGATAGTGGAGTTGAAGCCCGGTCATCGGACTCGACCAAACGCCCAGTGGGGACCATGGCTGTCACTGGCTCTGAACTGGGGACCGCGACCGTCACTGGCTCCGAGCTGGTGCCCTCTCCGTGCAGTACGGAGTTTATCCCGGTCACCCTTCTCGAGGTGTTGAAGGATTTGTAATACGGCGTATACCCCAATAGTGACCACGCAACTCGACAGTCGTGACCGCTGTAATTCCTCACTTTCTCATGCCAGTCGGTGTTCACCCTCCAGTGGTTTCTCTTAGCTACCTCCCTTCTCTGGCGAAAATCCGCATAAACAAAGTTGTTAGTCAGATAGGCACAAAAGAATGTGAAACTGCAAACCGAAAAAATTTCGGCCTTTACTTGGAGGAATTCCTATTTTTCGAGGAACCCGGACCGCGGTGCTAGCCTCTGCTTCGCCGAACTTCCATTCTCCTTTGATGAACACTCGATCCTCGCCCGCATACTTGTTGGAGTCCTCCGGCGCGGTAACGAAGCCAGCCCGGCGAACCCTCAACCGGAGATAATGAGTGTTCCCTTCTGCGGATTTGCAGAGGTTATAGGCGTCCTCGATGTCCCGGACACCGAGGTTGATCCTCAGTATCTCGTTCAGCCGCACTACCCCCATAATGATTTTGTATCCATTGGGTAGTAGTTGGCAAGGGCACAAACCCTACTCCCGAAGACAGTCTCTAAGGAGCGAATGGAGGGGGAACCGGACCCCTGCTTCCACGACGGTGACCGGCCAAAACGGCATCCAGTCATCGTTGTAGGTGAAGCCATCCTCAAGACCATCTGGTTTGACCTCTATATTGGCAGGGATTTTGTACATGTCCCTAAAAATGGCTATGGAAACTGGGTCTCCTAACAGGTGCATATAAATTCCCATTCTCTACCCGGACGGAAATCTACCTAGAAGAAAGGAAAAGAGAAAAGCATAAAGAAACCCTACAAGCGGGACTGCGTAGATGAGAATGCTAGCAACTTGCAGGCGACAGAGAAGTTCTCCAGCAGTGTGTAACAGAAATTTCGACAGAGCGTAGAAGAAGAAAGTAAGGACGAAGGAGAATACCTAATTTACAAGGGTCAGAGACGCCGTTTCGGCTTTCGAGAAGCGCCTTTAATGAGGCGTCGTCTCAACCAGCCCTAACGTCGCATCTCGCAGCCCTACCGTCTTTTCGAAGCAATTGCATGACTATTGAAGCGGCGACACGTGCCACCATCAGTGCAATTTCTAAGGACTATTAAATACATCGGACAGGCGAAGGGACATCTTGATAAAGACCACATGTCAGCAACGGTCATCAGGATAAGAAGGGACCCCCTCTTCGAACCGGGACTCTATCATCTCAGTAAAACTCTTCACATACTTCGGCAACCATCTCTCCAGCTCAGTAGAGCCACCAGCTAGGCAGTCACTTAGCTTCCGACCTCCACAAGTTCGAAGACTTTCAGAGGTCAAAAGCTAGGGGACAATTGTGTGGGTAAAATACCGTAATGACGAGATTAATAACCACGGTAATACACCAGTCTTTACCCCGGTCTTGGTAATCACAGCCAGCAGTTCGGCGGCTCGGTAAAAAGCGTTAGCTCAAGAGGCTCGACAGTTCGGCAGCTCGGTTAAAAGTGCCAGCTCAGCATATCAACTCGGCAGTTCGGTAGCTCGGTTCAGAGTGCCAGCTCGACAAGGGGCAGCTCGGCATGTATGCCAGCTAAGTGCCAACTCAGCTGGATCGTTCCTGGTCCCAGTAAAAGTACGGAGGCAAAGAGTGGGCCATCACACCTACGAAAAGTATGGGCGAGTCCTGACAGATAGGGGCTCTCATTTATGGCGATAAGAAGTTGGCTTTATCATCCATTCACATCAGCTGACCAAAAGTGTGGAAGTTACTAATGGGATGCGCCCTCTTTACCTACTGTCAAATGTCAGGGTAAGGCCCGATGGGACCTTACCCCACCTACCTCCACTCACAGAGAATAAACGAGGAATCCTCTACATATACATATAGGATCAGCCCCATGGAGGTACGCGATAGACAATACACAACATACAACCTCTCATTCTCTTCTTCTTCCTCCTGCTTAATTTTCTCATAACTAACTCAAGCATTGGAGCGCCTTCGGCTCACTACAGCAAGGCGCTCTGACTCTGGCCATTTTCCTTCCCATTTCAGATTCTCAGCGTTCGGTCTTTTCTGATCTACAAAGTTCATCTTAATCTAAGTGGGTGTCGTGTTTTCACCGCCTACAAATACTATCCAGTCCTGAAGCATGACCTTAATCAGATCTTTAAAAAATAGCAACCGTACTGTGTTGTAATATTGGATGTATCACTGATTGACTGATATTTCATCCCATTGGAAGTACCCTTCTGATGGGAATGGCCCATATGCATGCAGTGTGGCCGAGAATTTGGGCAGTAGGCTATCTGGGTCATTCTTATATCAACAATTTATTGCAGTTGTGGAGGTGTTGAGTGGGTCTTGTTTTCTTCCTGTTCAGGCAATGACTTGAGGCTGGAAGGGAGGAGTTTAACGGCGACTTTGGACGACCACAACGACCCATCGGCGAACCATGGGCATGACCATAGGACCAGGATCGTTGGTGGTGGCAGTGGAAAGAAGAATCGCGGGTCTCCCGATGCCCCGTGACTCTCAGCACTCTCCTTCTCCTTCCTCTTCGTAACAGCAATATGATAAGTCAACGTTAGAATATGGTCGACTGTAGCACCAATAATAAGGATTTGGGTTCATGTACTGGGCTTGGACTTGAGAGAGAGAGAGAGACAGAGCGAGAGGTCTGGTTATCGAGAAATATATATATAAAGATGGCTGTGTTTCCTGAGGTTATCGAGCAAAATATATACGAAGATGGCTGTTCTCTTTTGTAGTTGCATGTTGTCGTTTTCAGTGTATGGCGTTCTCGCCGGTATGGTACCCACCAAAGACGTACTTTTTTTTATTTTTGAAAATGAGATATGTTGTTCTCTATTTCCGACTCAACGAGGAATCGTTTGTTGGACCTCTCCATGGGAACGCGTAGCCATAAGTTCATGTAGAGATTGACTTCTTGTATGAATGTATTTTAAGGTAAAAGCTGTCTTTGTTTTTGGGTTTTTTTAATTGCAGCTGAACACTTTACAATGATTTCAAACTAATGAGTTCAATGTTTTTTTAACTTACTTCTAGTGTTTTGTTGGCAAAGAATAACTATCTAATATGATAAAGTTTTGGAAAAAAATAGTAGTAATTAAAGCCTTTTAATAAGTGAGGGGTTAGAAAATTCTTTTGTATCCTCTGTATGAGGTTTTGCATCTAGGCATATACTTTCACAAAGAATATATAATATAATCAACAGCTGATTTATCTTTTCAATGAAGTTTAACTGGAGGTTTTAATTATCAAGAAGTTTGCCGTACTCTAATGATTCAGGGTTGGTTTTACCCATTCTACTAAAAAATACTCTATTTAGGAACATATATTTAAGGGGACTTGACATTTCAATACCCCTTAAATACTCAATTCCTAATTTCATGACTAAAAGTCTCTAGACGTCACTAGATTCATTTGACTCTGATACACCTCTTTTTTTTTTTTACCTTGGATCCTATAATTTCATGAGTTTTTAAACTCCCATAATATCATGAGATCTAGGGCAAAAAAGTAAAAAAAAAAAAAAAAAGTATACCAGAGTCAAACGACTCTGATGACATTTACAAGATTATAGTCATAAAATTGAGATTGAGTGTTTAAGGGGTATTGAAATGTCAAATCCCCTGTATTTAATTTTCTAATTTTAGGTAAAGAAAGTGAAGTGCCTCTTTGTGAAGATGAACATGTGTAATTGTCTATAATGAAAGTGCGCAGCCCAATGAATTCTCGCCTTTTGTTTTACTCTTTATAACAAGTTTTACATGTGATTAATATGATGTAATTTCGATGGGATTAACTTGATAGTAAGGCCAATTTTGTTTGAAGTGAGACTTGTTATGACATAAAGGCAGAGAGAAAACTAACTTTGAGTGGTTTAATTTACCGAGGTGGGCCTCACTCTTGAAACTATAGGTCGGGCTTTTGAAAATTTCAACGGATCCATAATCCCATCTAACCCTTTAGCTGGGTCAGTCACGGGATGGGTCATTTCTCTAATATCTAATGCAATAACATGGCGAGTTGTGGAGGAGATTTTTGTCCCTTTCCAGCCCTGGCTATACAATTAGTATTTAGTTTTGGATGCCAGTGATTATACAAGTTGCAAGTGCATAATTCATTAAGCATGAAGGACTATAAGATTGTGTTGTGCATTCAATCCACCGGGAATTGTTTTGCACTACTTTAGTAGGATTGAGACTACATGCAAAAAGTTAGGAATGTAAATGGGTTTCCGATATTATCTGGAGGTTTCGATCAGTTAAAAACATGGTTTAGGTCCTTATTTATGCCCTACTTAGTAAATGGGTCCTGGTCCAGGTCCTTTTTTGGACCCGTGACCTAAACGGGTCCGGTTCTGATTTCACATTGGTTCGAACCTGTGGATCCGGCACATTACCTCAATTTTCAAGAACCTCTCCTTAAAACTAGATTTTTTTTCTATGCCATTCTCTACTTAGACCCGAAATCAGACCTAGACTTGGCCCATTTATGATTCTGGTTCCGGATCCAGTTCCACCTTCTCTTTAACGGTTTTGGGTCAGGAGCCAAGAAACTGGTCCTGGGACAGTTTCAAGTATGGGCCCACATTCTCCTTAACGGTTTTGGGTCCACCATGGATCTGGACCGGAACTGACCCATTTACATCTCTACTAAAAGTACAAGCATGGCCGGCCACCACAGGTTCTAACTTCTTAGTGATATTGAGCGCGGCTTCTTATTCGAGTGGTAAGAAGTGGCGGTTCTCACTTGGTTGCTCAAGGTTCAAACCCCGGGCATGCCGCTTCTTCCTACATGTGTGGGTGATCTTTCCATGTGTGCGGGCTCTCTCTTGGATCCCAACTCCTTTGGGGGTATAAAAAACTTCTTAGTGATAGTGGGCGCACATTGCAGCTGCCTATCTAAAAATGCTCTATAGCGGGCATCAAAATGGCTATAAAAGCTGACAAGTAGTGTAACAAATCTTAGCGGATCTCTGAGTCGAGCTGAACACTGCCTTCATTGAACTTGGCTTGACTGGCTAGTGAGTTAGCTATGTTTGTTGGCATCCTCGCCTACTTTTCCTCTAAACTTTATTCACTCAACGGTCCTCTCTTTTATTCCTTTGGGAAAATTAATAAGAAATGTTCACTCTGTGAAACACAATGCAAGCAACATCCTAATTTTTTTTTATAAAGAAATTAAAGCTCTTATATGTCTTTTTCAAAAGAAAGTAAAAGTAAAAGCGAAAAAAAAAAAATTGTTCTTGTCCTTCATTCCTATCATTGCTTGCAAGTTATCATCAACGCATCCAAACTTGTCACTTGGTTTACCAACTGCAGATTTGCCTCTTATTACCCTCCAAACGATAAATTTGAGCTATAACTTCGAACATGGTTAAAAGCCTTCAAATTGGTCATAAGGACCGATATAGATGAAAGAAAGGGAAAATTAGGTGGTCTCATCCAAATGGATTTAACTTCTTCTTGAGAGATGACTTATGCACAAAAATTTCCCCCCTTTTGCACTAAGTTGCCACGTAGGTGAAAATGGGTCGAATTCAAGGTGGTTCGGTATCCAGCTTTGATTATATACTATTCTGTGATCTAAATTCAAAAAAATCTTCTATATGTGGCACGGACTCGGTTTCAACGTGTTAAAAATATCAAATAATATTATCAACGGAAAACACTAATTCTTTAATAATATTGCAATAGTTTCAAAATATTTCTCCACCCTCATATTTTTAGGAAACTTATGCATTCTCATAGAACACTTTCTAAATATTTAAGACCAAAAACCTCTTAGGGCCCATTTATATGCATGGAATTTTATCTTAAGAGTTCATTGCCAAATGGGTTCACGAATTATTAAAGAGATAAGGGGTGAAATGTGTAAGGTAGAGATATAGATGGGTCATTGGCTTTCTTAGGATTTGAATTACAGAGTGATGGCTTGGTATTTATTTTTCATCTTTTTCTTTTTTTTTAACTAAAGAGGTGATTAATTATGGTCAATTTTGGATATTCTGCTTTGTTTCTTTAGTTTTATCTATATTTCAAAATACTCCAATTAAGTCAAACTCTAAATGTGACTAAAGGTGGGAGACCTATAAATATCCATCAAATAAGATCCCCTCTATTGAAAATGAATTAAGGAGAGATAAGAAAATGAACCCCAACCATCACCCTAATAGGGTCCTAACATCTCATCTTTGTATCATTTCCCCCTCACCTCAGTAATAATCCATGGTTTACTGCAAGTTAGTTGGGATTATTTACTGCAAGTTAGTTGGGATTAAATTTGATGAAAGAAACAGGCCCCTTAGTTCTGGAATGGCCCCAAATTTTTTTCTTTTTCTTGTTTCAAAAACCAGAAGAATCCGGATCCTTCATTTATATGTGAAAGAAAGGAGAAAAATGCAAACCCAGATGGTGGGAAAAAGAAACGAACCAAAAGAAGCAAACTAAGGAAGAAGAAGAAGATGGTGCTGGAGAGAGGAATGCAGCCCCTACCACTCCGGGATGGGGAAGAACTCGACCGCAACATATTCCGAGAGGTCGAACGAGAAAGGAAGAGGATGCTTGTCTTTGTATCCATGGGCGAGTGGAACTCAGTGCTCAAGATACTGAGTCAGGACTGCCCCACCACCAGCATCTTCCGACTCCTCCCAATGAACAGCTCCAAAGACACGTTCGTGCACCTGGCGGCAACCGAAGGCCAGACGGAGGTGGTGAGGAAGCTGCTGAAGCTGACAAAGGAGAATGATATGGGAGCGGGGGCCCCACTGGCCAATGTGACTGGGAACACTCCTCTTCATCTGGCTGCAGCCCATGGGCACGAGGAGACTTGCAGGTTGATAATTGGGATCTTTTTCCTTATGTGAATGTAGTGCCTCTTGAAAATCTTCAACTTGCAGGTCGATAATTGAAGAAGCTCCTGAGATGGGCGCGGCTAGGAATGTAGATGGGGAGACGCCCATCTTCGTGGCTGCTCTAAGTGGGTCTAAGAAGGCGTTTTCCACACTATCCTCTATGCTTACCGATGCTAAGGACATTGCCTTGGTAAGAAGGAATGATGGGGACACCATTCTCCATTGTGCTGTCTCAGGGGAATACTTTGGTTTGTTTCCTCTCTCTCTCTCTCTCAACCCTGAACAGACTTGAAAAATATTTTGATTTTCATTTTTTAAATTGCTTTTACAGAGTTGTTGGTATGAATAAAATAACAAAATGGAACACAATACAAAAGGGGTCGGTATGAAGTATTCATAAATTTTAATTATCAAACTAAACAAACAAATTTAAGAAGGGAGGTGCACTTAGTACACGCTCATCGTGAGTAGACCCATCACAATGAGCAACGACTTATAGTGATTGGTCCATTCATTATCAGCATATATCAAGTGCCAGAGAGGATCTCAACTCCATTTAATGGAAAAATTATAAGCACCACCGGAACTACGGGGCGGCAGGGTTCATGGCCCCCCCAAAACATCTGGAAAAAAAACCCCTAAGAAAGTCTGAGAATTTTATAGTATTTTACCCATGGCCCTCCCACCAAGTTTCAAAAAATCCCCTATATATTGTGGAAACTATATACACATTTTTCTTTTATATGTGGCCCTCAAGAAAGAATTCTATATAGTGGCCTCCTAAGAAAGAATTCCAGATTCTGCCCCTCATGAGGAGAATGATGATTGATTGATTGGTTGATTGGATCTTTGAGGGAAACAATGAAAATGACGTGGCATGCACAATGTCTTTTTATCCATTTATTTATCAGATTAAGGTATGGATTAACCAGGAACCAGGGATGATGCCTTAATGAAAGCCACGGAACTTGATTCTGCACCTGACCCAATTACCTATATTTGTGTTTTTTTTCTCTTTGATTGGTTATTACCTATGTGCTTGAATAGCAAAACATGTAAAATTCCATGGGACTTCCAAAGGAGTGTTAACCTATGATGCCTACATACAGCATGGCTACCACAGACACAGGCCATAAATGAGGGAGGATTACAAATTTTACGACATGATATATTTGCTCATTTAAAGTATCCGTGCACCAAGAGTGTAAGCTTATATATACTCCAATTCGTCTTAAATGCCAATGGAGGATTTGGATTGTGGGTACATAGGTGGAGTAAGATTCAGCTCAATTTAATGACCATAGCCATTGACTTTAGGGCTCCGGGTATAGAATGGAATGGAAAAATAAAAACTCATGCAGCGACTCCAACACAGTTGGAAACTTGGGATAAGAAATTGATGATAATGTTATTCGTCATAGACTAAAGGGTTTAAATCTGGGCAATGACTTGTTTTCACCTTGCATTGATTCCTTTATATTGCATGTGTGTTTGACAGATTTAGCAAGTGAAATTATAGAAAGATTTAGCCAACTAGTTTATTATCGGAACGAGAGGGGTCTCACACCTCTCCATATTCTGGCCAACAATCCTTCTGCTTTCAGGAGCGGATGCCGTCTCTTATTATTGAATCGTCTCTTATATGCTAGTGAGTAATCAACCAAATGAACTCCCTTCACCTCTCTCTCTATCTCTCTCTCTCTCTCTCTCTCTCTCTTACAACTTTATTCTTATAACTTTGCCTTAAACATTGTAGGTATAAAGGTGTCGACTGAGCCAAAATCAGATGAGCCCAGACAGAAGCAAGAGGATTACCCCAGCAAATTAGTTGGCAACTACTTATTATGTTGGACCTTTTTCAAATTATGGAAGAGCACTTTTGCAGCTCTAGGTGGGTAAAGAATCAATTTATACTACTCAAATTAACCACCACCACCACCATCATGTCTCAGTTTATACCTCTAGATTTTATTTTTTTTTTATTGTTTGCTCCCTTATGGATTCAAACTCGTGGTACCCTACTCACACACCCAAGTCCCTAACTGGCGGCTGAGCCGTAAGGGGCTTATACTATTATATTTGTTTGAGGGGAAAAACGTTGAAGTCAGTTGGGGCTATTGTTGTGCTGGCAGGACAATCTGGTTCACTGGGACTTTTGATCAAAGTCCATTTCTGTTCTGGCTTGGTCAGACATCTTTTGCTGTGGCAATGTTGGGCCTAAAAGCTGGGCCCATGCATATTACATGTAGCTTGCTCAGATTTCTATTTTGAAGCCCAAAAGACAGCTCCGATCGGCCCGTTTATTATTATTATTCTTAATTGTTCTGGATGCCATGACCTTTTCCTGCATAATGGTTTTCTTCTTCTTCTTTTTCTCCTGCATAATGGTTTTCTTCTTCTTTTTTTTCTTTGTATTATAAGAAAATATTTGTTTGTTCGGTACTTAATTCATAAGAATTCAACCCAATGCAGTCTATCAATGGCCTACATTGCTTAGATAAAAGATAAGATTCATCAATACCATCAAATAGTCTCCTCTTAGATGGTAAATGTGATTTTCTAGCCATCACCCTACGAAATCAGATTTTAGTAAAGTGAGATTCTCATTTTCTGCCATATTGCTTTTTATATTGCAATAATAGTCCTAACTCCAATGATGAAGAAGGTTAAGGTCAGATTTACACTTGGCGTCTAATGATAAGTGTACAAAAAAAAAAAAAAAAGATTTGGATGATGATGAGTCATGAGTTCAATGGGGACGTGACCAATTTAGACCAAACCATCCACTCCATGCCCCATGGACTACCAACATATATAGATGAGGATGATTAATGATAACAAGGCTTTTATTTCTGGCCACTGGGGCAGGTCAATGTCTATGGTCGCGAGGAGCCAATATTTCAACTAAAAGCTTCATGCGGTTCTTCAGATTTCTACTAGCGATTTTGCACGTCATCCTAGCATTGTCTGGTAAGTAGTCTTATTATTGTTCTTGTTATTGTACCTATATTTATTCTCATGTACATAGGCATATCCATTGGCTGAAAGTGGAAGAGGTTTTTTTTTTTGGAAAGCTGAAAGTGGAAGAGTCTTTTTGTTTTTCCAAATCTTTGTGGTTGAAGAACCGGAAAAACCCTTCATTATTATTCATTTAATTTAGAGCTTTTTGTATATACCCCCTAAGGTTTGTAGGATTTGTAAATAGGCTTTGAGGTTTTAGTATTTGTAAATAGGCCTCTGCCTTTTCTTTTTAATACCTTTAATACTTCCAAAATCAATATTTCTAGGAAGAATGGGCAGTCACCATGAGATTTGTGTTAGATTTTTATATAAATTACAGTCTTGCCCTTACATCCATTAAACAAAAATGAGTATATTATTATTTACAAAAATATTGTTATTTTATCTCCAGTCTCAATGGTTTCTCTTAATAACTCTCTCATGCACATGAGCAGAGTTGGACCCAGTTACAAGGGCCTATGGACTAAAGCCCCCACCCATAAGACCATATCTAAGAAAAGTTTAAATTTCCTCCTTTCCCCTCGCAAATGCTATAAGTTATTATGTTTTTTTATTTTTACATTTGCCCCTTCCCCTAGTATTTCTTTTACATAGAGCCAAACACCGCCCTTTAAATTCTAAAAATTAATATATAATTTTTTTTTACATTGGCCCATTCCCCCAATATTTCTTTTACACTCCACCCCTACACATGAAGTATAATGTTATATTTTGAAACTTTCATCAATCTAATAGTAGGTCATGTATGGATTGTATAAATCATGACCGGTTATAAGTATATGTGCTGATTGTTGTAATGATCAATTTGGATTTAATGAAATGAGCCCTTTTTTTTATTAAAAAATGAATTTATGTAGGGTTATTCTATCCCACTAAGTGCAATTGATAATGGTACATGCTCTATTAAAAAATTTGAGTTTAAGCTTTTGAAATTTTGCATACAAGGATAAAAGAGATGGACGAAAGTGTCACTTTTTCTCTAAAAACCTATCGTGGTTAGGAAACTATTGATTTTGGGGACACAGAAGGTATTAAAATGAAAATACAGGGGCCTATTTACAAATCCTACAAACCTTAGAGGAGTATATACAAAAAGCTCTAAATTTATTAGCAGGAACCCCATCTCTGGTCCAAATGGCGCAAAATTCCTATTGCCATTTGTAATATCAATGAACTAACTTTTACGCTAGTCATAGTTAAGCCCACCTTGTATTAAATCATTGGTAAAATACAAGAAAAAAACATAAAATAAAGGGAGTCTAATCTCGAATCTCACGAGTGATCAACTTGAGGACGTTTCTGATGGTGATCAAAGTGAAGTTAAACCAAGTGAATTATTAAGATTTTAAATATGAGATCCACTTAATATCTTAATAGGGCCTGTTTCTTTATCAGAGCCCCAAGAATTCATGTATGAGAGAATTTCAAACTCTCCAAAAGCCGCCCCATTGAGGTGAATTTTCAAATTTCCCCCTCTTGGTGGAGAGCATTTGAAATTCCAACCAAAAGCAAAGAGAATAGAATTCTAGGGATTCCAACGGGTCATTTGAGGCTTTTTAGGTGCCCCAAATTTGAAAGTAAGAGAAATATGGCATTTCAAATGTTAGAGATATGCCATCACATCATGTCCGAAAACCCCCATCATCTCAAGTTCTCATCATAGATTTTTGGTAAAGAAACAGCCTCAGGATGAATCTCAGGGTACCTGGAGAATTCAAAGGCCATCCCTCCTTCGTGTAACAATTTCTAATCAGAATTGTGTGGTGAAGGCTGTGGTCCATTTGAGAGGAGGTCCTAGTGAGAATAGAGGGATTAAAAGGGCTTCACTTTCATCCCAACCTCTTGTCTACGGTCCTGAGTTTAAAGTTTTAGAAGGCGTGTGCCTTCTTTTTTCAGATTTCCATGTAAGGGTAACAGTAGGATAAGTATGAAATTCGGGCTTAAGAGAATTCAAAACCGGGTAGTGTGTATTAGGGGAGTATCTTGACAATAGTTGGGTCAAGTGGCCTAGAAAATAGGGTGGACAGCAAATAAGAACCATAAGAATGGTTTATATAATTATTTGAGTTTGTGTATATCTTACATTAGACCTATGAATTTTCACCAACTGCATTGCACTAGATATTCGAATGAGTACCTAGAACAAGTCGAACTTGAGCTTATAATTAACTGAATTGAGAAATAAATTAAATGAGCCGAACCCATCGAGCTTTTAATTTGTGTTTAAGTGTTGAACTACGAACTGTGAGCTAGAATGCGAAGCGGTCAAACTATGAATCAAGTAACTATGATGCATAGTTTCTCTGGATTTTGAATTGAAGTTGTATCAAATGAATTAAAAGGTATTTGAGTTATTTATCCTTTAGCATTTTTTCTTCTGCTGCCTTTCATTGGTTGCTTGGATCTGTACATTAATTGTAAGTTTATGACTAGGATTTTCGAGGCGCATTACCAAAATGAGGAAGAAGAAACAAAAGCACATATGGGCAAATAAAGTGATGCATCAACTTCTTGTACATATTGAACATTGGTGGGATTTTGGCGAGATCAACACTGGGATGGACCCCTATAGGTTCCGCCTGGAAGGGTCAAGAGGCGGCAGCCCCGGCTCAGCAGTGCCTGCAGGCGAAATTCCTATTGCTCTACAGCTAGAAAAAGAAATTGCCTCTGCATCTGAAACAAATTCCATACAAGAAAGCCAAAGATTTCCCTCTACAAGATCTCTTCTAAGTGATCCATCATCCTCCAGCATACCGCGAACAGACTCAAATATGCTTTCATCTGCCGTGGATGCCAGTTCAAATCTATCAAAAGAAGTACTCAAAGGAGGTAATACTCGTGCATACTATTAAGCAAAATTTCAGGTATATGTGATTTTTATTGTAATTTGAAACATAATGTATAATCCCATTTGATTGATGTTAAAGTTTACATAAATCATGAGACAAACCATGAGATCAGCATGTAGCCATTTCTATCTGAACAGACAATTTTTTTTGGGTGCCTACATGAACAAAGTTAAATCTTCATTTTCCCATGCTTCAGTTATGAATGCTACAATGCATATATCTAAATGGTTATTGTTATTTGTTATTCATTCCTTATAGTTTTATGATTATGATTACTTCTGTTATGCCATCCTAATGGTTCTTCCTTAGAAAAATGATAAAATAAATAGAGTATGATTGATTGAATGAGAAATGTGCCTACTTATCAAGATAATGAAACACATTTTATTAAAGACCCAACACGTAATTGATATGTTTGAAGATCATTCAACAGTATAAATAACATTAAGGTTGATCAATTGAATTAGAACACGTTGATCTGTGGAAATCCAACAGATAAGTTCTAATGCCAAAACATGTTTAGCTTGACCTTTTCCCATAAAAAGGAGATTATTTGATACTGATGCTGTTGCACCGTTGGCATGTTAGATCAATCCAATCTTGGACGTTGTTAAAGAAAACGATCACTGATAGTGATAAAATGTTTGTGCAATCCAATCTGACCACTGTTTTCTCCCTTCCAAGTGAAACCAAATTACTCATTTGTAAGCAGCAGCTAATTTTCTACCCAGGTATAGATGTATGAATGACACTTCTTGATGCTGTAATCATAGTAAAAACTTTTTTTACTGGTGTGACCAATCATTTAGTACTTTCTAAACTAACCCCAAATTGACAACTTAAAGATAAAATATTGATGATGATGTATGACCCCGTTTCCTACTATTTGGTTGAATGGTCATATTAGTTCTCATTACAACCAAAGGGGGTTCTGATGCATTTTGAGTTTTTGACAGGTTTGATTGAGTCTCCATTCTTGATTGCGGGGAGGAGAGGGGTGAAAGAGATGGTAGAAGCAATTCTAAATAATTTCCCCATGGCGATTCATGACATAGATTTAGAACATAAGAATATAATAATGTTGGCAGCAGAGCATAGGCAACCTGATATTTATATGATTTTTCTAAAGAGGAAGACTGAGAGTTGGTTTGGCAAAGTGGACGCGGGGGGAAATACTGTCCTGCACTTGGCTGCCAAACATTCTGACAATCAACCCCTGCTCATTCCCGGTGCAGCTTTGCAGATGCAGCGCGAAATCAAATGGTTCAAGGTGCAAGACTAAATCAATCTGTGTGTGCAGGCACAGTTTTTTCATTTGCTAACTAACAAACCCTTGAAGCAATCAATGAACAAATGCAATAATGATTGTCGGCAGCTGAACCTCAGCTAGTTAGAGACATGGGTGCTTGCGTAAGAGTATATGAGTTCGAGTCCCCAGTATAGATCATAGGGCACTAGGCATTAGAGAATCCTGTGACCTCCAATTGCAACAAGCCACATCATCAAACCTCGCATCTTTCTTGGAGCATGAGTTAATGTGTATTTCATGTGAATGGCATCCAAACACGCATCTTAATTTGATCAGAGGCTGCACGTTTTCTTTGTTCCAGGTATCTCAAGACTGCTTAGCACACTTGAATATCTTGAACTAGTTGTTCACAGCCCTATTTGGATCCGTAGAATCCGGCTGCTCCTGTATTCATTTACTTACTTTCCTGATTATTATTATTATTATTATTGCTCCATGAGGGAATCAAACTCACCCACTCTCACTCACGCAAGTCCCTTGCCAGCTGAGCTACAACAATTCAACACCACCCATATCCTGATGTTCCTTGTGAACAAATGTATAAAAGTGTATGGGTATCATTTTCATAACATAAGCATGTTTTAAGCAACCTCCATCTCTTGTCTATACTAATAACAGTTTGTCAAGGAAAACATGCCTCCTCATTTCTCCAAGCGCCAGAACCACAACGGCCAAACTGCAATGGAGGTCTTCACCGAATCACACCAAGCGCTGGCAATGCAAAGGGCAAAATGGCTGAGCAATGCGTCACAGTCATGCTCAGTCGTGGCTACTCTAATCACCACGGTGGCCTTCGCCACCATGGCCGCTGTGCCTGGTGGTGTGAAGCAAGACCGTGGGGCCCCGGTGCTACAAGGCATGCTGGCCTTTAATGTTTTTTCTGTCTCTTCGCTCGTCGCCCTGTGCACCTCGGCAATCTCCCTCATCATGTTCCTTGGCATTCTCACTTCTCCCTACCAAGACTTGGATTTCGGAAACGAGTTACCCAAGAAGTTGATACTTGGTTTGGCTTCTCTCTTTATCTCGATCGCGACCATGTTCCTTTCCTTCTTCTCTGGAGATCTGTTTGTGCTTGAGAGCAGAATGAAGTACATGGCTTATCCTATATTCATACTCACTATATGTGTGGCTTTAGCGGGTTTCCCTCTCTATTTCGAATTTATAAAGCAAACGGTGACTCATGCTCCTAAACGTACTTACCCACATAAACTCTCCTTCTAGTTGTATTTTTTTCTCTGTTTCCACGTGCATTCCTGCTCCCTCCATTTTCTCAACTTGGAAAGCCTCCGACTATTTTGAAGTGAGAATTTCATTAATGGATGCTGGAATTCAGTGATGCAATTCATGCTTAATACATGCTTTTGTATTGGAATTTAGTGTTTAATAATAATCACAGTGGAATTTGGTGTAGAACTTTTTTTTTTCTTTTTTGGTCAAAGGGCTAAAACTATGTAAGTATGGGATCCCTCCAACTAGGAGTGCCAATGGGTGGGATCAGGTATTGGCCAGGTCTAGCAGTGTGGATAGAATGAAGAGGATCCTGACTTATTTAACTGGGTTGAAACGAACAAATTGGGCTAAGTGGGTTTGGTGGGTCATACTGCAACACGTGGGATGAGTAGTAAGGCAAATCCCATACTTATCTTCTCCATCTATTAATTGGGTTAGAAATATCAACCCAAATATTAAAAAAAGGTGACAGGTTAAATCTGCAAACTGGCACAGCCAAGGCTCATGTAAGACACATGAGACCCATCAAAGTTAAGTTGCTCTAACATCATATTAAGTTTTCCTTTGTGACATTGCTAGAGGTAGCTTCTCACCAATGGTTTGGGTGTGCAAGGATCAATTTCAACCAAGGGTTCCCAAGTCTACTAGTGGACATCCTAGTCAGGTGGAGTTATAGAGCAGCCAGGCAGCTATTTACAAAACAGGGGTGCTTGAAATTCTTCAAATTAGGAGAGCTTGTTCAAAATATTAGTAAACTGTAACAGTAAAAATCACTTGCCCAGCACCGCGTAACGTGAGAAATTCTTGCAACTTCAGATTCTAGCCTCAAGTTGGTTCAAAGCCATGGAAAACACTATTGCAATTTAGAATTCATAAAATACTTTTTCCCCATTTCCATGAACTACAAATTGGCCGGCCCGGTAATAAAAGTGAAGCTCCAACAATATCACATCCTTGACATCCATGTAAACTACCCACATGGGTGAAGAAGAAAAACTAATATTCAAATTAACAATAAACACTCTTTAAAGCTGTATTGATTCTAAATGTACGTCTTTGAATCAAACAACCCCACACCCACAGTTGATACTGGCATTGTATTCAGTCTGTATGAAAGTTTGAGCTGAGAGACAAGTGCAGTGACAATTACCATGCCCTCCTCGTTTAAAAGCGTACACCAAGTTATCTGAAACTTCTTATCTTGACGGCAGCGAACACACAAACTACCGTGCTGGGTCCTCACATAATATTCCAACCCTGGCAGCCCTATAACCAGAACCGTCTGTTAGAGATTGATATCTTACGGATAAACTTGAATAATTTTGGTTGCTCATTATCAACGTGCATCAGTTAACTCTTTTTCTCAGATGAAAGCTTCGGCGATTTATCTTGCATAAAGTAGTTTGAAATTCTTTACCATATTAGAGTAGTGACCCGGTGATGATCATCATTGGGAAGCCGGAACATTGCCATTAGGCGTAGGTGCAAGGAGATTTGTTCCAGGAGTACATTATTAGGCCAGATATGGGGATATGGGGATTTTCTCCTGCAGCAGTATGATTGTGGTGAGAGATACTCTCTCACTTTGGTCTCTGTCAACGTTTTATGCGTGTCCTGTCACGTCCGCCAAAATAAGAATTAGGGGAAAACGTAAAAAATAAATTAAATTTAAATTCCTGTGTTTAATTCAACACAAGCTTCCAAAAGTTGATCCACAAAAAATTTCAATGTGGTAAGTCAAAATAAATTTCATTAAATACAGCGGAAGCTTTATTCAATTGGTAATCAATGTTCATAAATGAAACCCAACACAAAAATCAAATAAATATTAATAGTTAAAATTGCATAATTATATAATTTCTAAAAGAGGTCTCAACACTAAAAGAAAGTTCATTAATATAACTCTAAGATGACGTTCTCTCTTGTGCTGATTCAGACGGCTCCAAAGCCATCTCCGGCATCCCACTCGGGTTCATCAGTTGGCTCAAACGTTTGAAACGCTTGATCCTCCTCCGTCTCCTGGATAAAGTAGGGCTCGTTACCTATGCACCAAATATTACAAAGTAAATAGCAAGAACATAATCATAATTCGAGATTTAATACGATAACGAGAAGAATATAGACAAGTGTGATCATAATGAAACAATGACAAAGATAATAATGAGAAAGAACGTAAAACAAAAGTCTAAACGATACAAAGAGAGCAATATAAAATCACACGGTGACAAGTGTCTCCGTTGTGGGTGGTGAGCCCTAAATAAATCGGGAAAGCCTGTCCATAACATCAGTGGTCATAAACCAATCAAAATAAAATCAGGATAACATGTGTATAAACAAAGCGAATTATAAGTGATCCGGTCACATCGGTGATCAACCGTCCATATATCGAGCTGCAGCCGTCCATAAATGACCCACATAAACATATATTCATAATAGACCTAATTAATAATGCTCCGACACAAGAATCCTAAGTCATATTCAAATAACCACTCATGTATGCAAACCCGAAGGTCAAAGAATAACCACAAACAAATCCTAAGGTCAAACATAAAGTCTCGTACCCAATAACCACAGGAATCTCTAATGGATAAAAGATCTACACATCTCTTCTAAGTCAATGGTGCATAGATCCAATTAAAGGTTTTCCAATAGGGATGAGTTGAGCTCGAATCCATTAGGATTTCCCCGAGGTCATACCAGGTACTAAACCCCACGTTGGTAAGATACCGTGTGCCAAGTCGGTATTTACTCGGTCCAATAATTCAATTAATAAAATATAGTTCTAACACATCAAAAATAGTCAAAGGTTGTAATTTAGGTTTATAAAACAATTAGGCCCTTATTCCTAATTTCCATAAACAAAAGGGGCAATGTAAATTATTTCACCATACTAAAAGTCACATGGGATTACATCATCACATGTCATCACCGTGTCATCACCACACTTTATTCCCATCTTTATCATGTAACCAAGTCATCCCATTCCTTTTTTTTATTATAATACATGACAGGTCCAACAAGTCATCAGGTCACCCTTTTATCTTCTTCCTTTACCAGCAAGTCAAAGCCACAACAGAACCTATTACAGAACAGGTGCTGCACGCCTATGACAACAGGAAGCATAGAATAATGACCCTATAGGTTACAACCCCAGATCACCCACACAACCAACATCGTCGCCCAGTTATGTAAGGACGGATGCCCGGACCGGATTTGTGATCAAATCACCCAGTGGACCCCACCATTGCCTGATATCAAAATAAAACCCAATGTGATGATTGACGCCCTAAATTGTGTAAACCCTTAGATGGGGGGCCATATGGGACCCAATCCCCACGGGTCCACCACCATCATGGTCGCCCCCGGGTCCCCTATCAGATCCACAGACCTGATCATGCATCAAGTGGCCCCACCTGGATTCCATAGTTGAAAACACAAATAATCCTAAATTATGAAAACCACGATTACAGATTCACTCCCTGCATTATGTGGTTCCGCCTGCAATCAAGGCCACTTGAAATTGTGGTCTTACAACCCCAAACACTAGTGTACAGAAGACGGAAAAAAGAAAAGGGTTTTGAAATCCAACAAAGGGCTGCGCGCAGAAGCCATTTGTAGCAGTAACATCAATCGATTGGGTCTGGAGATCTCTGATCTCATTGCAAAATAAAATTTCATTAGAAAGTTATCACAAGAAAAATGCATAAAAGGGTTTCTACATGCATACATACGCAAATCAACGAGAAAAACAAGTATTAAATTCACAAATTATAATTAGGTACTTGCCTTTTACCGGGGTTGAAGAAAAATGCACAGATCCTAACCAATACCCAAACCGCGATTCCCACGGCACTTGAGAATAATCATATCACCGATCTGACAAAGAATATATGAAAGAAATGCTCAGATGAACAGATCTATGGTATTCCTACCCAAAACCTAACATTGGAAAGAATAGGAAGATAACCTAAGAATATAGATCTACTCCTAATGATTTGAGGAGAGGGTTACCTGAGATAAGAAGATTGAACGAAGAATGCTGGTATCCTCTGATGGCTGGATCCTAAAGTTGGCATGGCTTGGGAAGTTGAAAAAAGAAGAAGACGAAGATAACTGGGAGGAGTTGTACAGATTAGTGGGGAGAGATAAGAAGCGTTTCGTTAAAAAAGATATTAGGTTAAACAGAATACTACTGGGCTTAAGTCATTGGGTCAAAACTACAGGTCAGGCCATCTACCCAACTCATCAATCTACGCATCTAATCTAACGTGTGCCCCACTTAATCCTACCCACTTAAATAACTAAAATACATTCAATTAAAATAATAATAATATCTAATTAAAATATAATAAAATATTATATGTGGGACCGGGATCTTACATGTCCCACTCACGACAAAATGCTTAGGAATTTTGTTTCATGTAATTGAATTCATAAAAATTCGATAAGTGGTTAAGTGGTTAAAAATGAAAATTCAATATTCAAAATTCAAAAATAACCATCAAATAACTTTTCCTTCAATAAAATTAAATGAAGGAAGATAAAAAATGAACAGCCAGCCGTTACACTTATAATTTAAACTCTAGGAAAGTCAAAATTTCAATCTATGTATATTCCTCGTATCCTTCACCCCTCATAGCTTTAATAATCCTTAGGTGGAGCTTATAGGATCATGTAAACAAATAGCCCCTTGAAGTGTCTCTTGGGTCCCAGCTCCCTTGGTTGGGGTAACACAAAAAAAAAACAAAAAAAAAGAAAAAAAGGGTCAATTCAAAATGACTGGAATGTCCAATAACTGCCGCTACTAAACCATTGATGAGGGCCAAACCTGTTGAAGTAAGATCCCATGATTGATGAACGAGCTAGATTTCGAGTTCAAGATGAGCCCAATGCGGAGCCAAGCTAAACAGTGGGGTGTGCAACAGCAGCAGCAAGATTACTTTGGATTAGGGGCATAGCAACGCTAAGCAACAGCAATCTGGAAAGTAAACGGGGCAAATATTGGCATGTTCAGAGCAGATTAATGCTACTAAGGATGCCACTGGCCAGAGACTTCTTCACTTTTTGTAGTCTAAATTTGTCTGGTTTTTGTTATCTGAACCATTAGTTTTTTTTTTTTTTTTTTTTTAATATTTGATGATCTTCACTGCAGAAAGTAAAAAACAAAAGAAAAAAAACCACCAGTAACACATGTAACAGACATCCTACTATTATATATAGTCTATTGACGAAAATGAAGCTCTCACAAGGCTTTTTCAAAAGAAAGTAAAAGGGAAAGTGACAAAAGAAAAAGAAAAAGAAAATGAAATCTTGTTCTTTGTTATTAGGAATAGGATTGCATGCTAGTTAATCACAAATGTTCCCATGAAAAAAAGAAAGAAAAAGAAAATATTCTTGCCACTGCTTCCAAGTTATCAGTACCAAGGCATCCAACATGTTTTGTTAACGCACAACTAATTTGGGCCCACGTTCTCCCTACCCTCAGCATAATGACCAGGATAGCCCTAGATGAAAGAGAAAATATATATAGCAGATGGATGCTACAGGATCACTATGTATGAATGTCAGATTTGTAACCAGATTTGATTATATGTCATTTTATCCAAATTTAACATGGACCCTGTACGTAGAACATGGAGTTAATTAGTGTTACAAATAATCATAGCATTTTGAAAAGAAAAAAACTGGAAAAAAAGTTAATTAATTTCTCAGTAGTATTGCAAATAGTTTCAAAATCTTGATAAATGGAAACATCACAAAAGTTTAAGGGAAATATTAATATTATAGGAGGATGATTTGGACTCAAGGGCTATCAACTGCAGCTAGCCCACACATCCTGAAAAAGAAAAAGAGCAGATATTAGAACAGGAGAGGACTGGAGGTTTTTGAGGATCCGGATTCCGTATACATTAAAGGGATGAATGCAATGCAGATGGTAGATATAAACAGAAGGAACAAACAAGCAAACTACAAGAAAGAAAGAAGGATAGAAAGAAGAAGAAGATGACGATGGTGTTGGATACAGGAATGCCACCCTTCCTAGGGCTCGAAGGCGGGGTGGACTCGGAAAGTGAGAAGATGAAAGGCCTAGTATCCGAGGGCAACTGGGACTCAGTCCTCAAGTTGATCGAAGATGACTTGGTCGCCAGTAACTTGTTTTTTACCCCTATGAAGAACTCCGGAGACACGCTTTTGCATGTGGCAGCATCAGAAGGGCAGAACGAGGTAGTGAAGATCGTGAGGGAGCTGCTTAGAGAAGAGCTCCAAGACATACCGGACAACGCGTTTGGGAACACTCCTCTCCATCTGGCTGCAGGCAATGGGCACGCCGAGACTTGCAGGTTGATAATTGAAGTGGCTCCTGATCTGATCACGAAAACCAATGATGATGGGTTGACGCCCATCTTCTTGGCCGCTCTCACTGGCTATTACGACGCCTTCTCTGCCCTCACCTCTATGCGTCTAGATCTAGATGATGCGCAGATTGCTCTGAAAAGAGGGAATGGTGGAGACACCATTCTCCATTGTGCTCTAACTCTCGAAAACTTCGGTGCATATATACTTACTCTCTCTTTCATCAACTCCTTAACTCCTTGCTGTGATAACTTGAAATAAGGTTTTTTTTTTTTTTTTTAATATTTTTCCCAAAATCCCATGATATTGTGCCTGGTTTTCCATATTTAAAATGATACTGTGGGTTTTCTTTGCAGTATTTATATAAAGAACTTATAGCTCCCACTATTGATTACTAAATGTGATTCTTTCTTTTCAAAGATGTGTATAAAACTGCAAATTTTCTTATTGTTTTTGGTCACTTTATTATTAAGAATTGATAAATCCCCCTGACATCGTGGATTTTTTAAAGAATTTATAAAAGAACATTTGCAGATTTATAACTACCACCGAGTAATTGCTAGATGTGAATTTTGTTTTTCAAAACTCAATATACCAGTATAAAGTCCCAGGTGTGTAATTAGCGTAGTTAATTACACACCTGAAGTTCTGAGACTTTACATATGCTGTGGAAGAAAAAAAAAAAAAGAAACACGCTTTTAGAGATAATTTAAAAAAAAAAACCATGATATCATGATTTTTGGTCAAAATAACTAAAGTCAATGGACTCCCTCATATTATCATGAATGAATCCTATTTTAAAGATGAATTAAACAATAAGAACCCCTCATATTTCTTTCTAATCTAGATATATAGATCAAAGTAATCAAGATATATGCTGAGTCCCTACATAAATATATATATATATATAGGACCTGCAATGGATTTCGATTGTAGGTACGCAGGTGGGTCAAATTCAGCTTGATTGAAGGACCTTAGCCATTGACTCGGTGGTTTGAATATTGACATGCTGATGCACTTTGTTTTATAGTATGTTGATGAGTTTACATCGTGTCACTGTGTGTATATTTGACAGATTTAGCAAGCGAGATAATAAAAAAATTTAGCCAACTGATTTATTGTCGGAATGAGAGGGGTCTCACACCTCTGCATATTCTGGCCAACAATCCTTCTGCATTCAGGAGCGGATGCGAACTTGGACTTTTGGATCGTTTCTTCTATGAAAGTAGAGTCCTCTCTCTCTCTCTCTCTCTCTCTCTCTCTCTCTCTCTCTCTCTCTCTCTCTCTCTCTCTCTCTCTCTATACTTGATATACTTTGAGTACTAAAACTTTGCAATCGACATGGTACGTAATTGGTAGGTATATCGGTTCCGACTGAGTCAAAATTAATTGAGTCCAGTGAAAAGAAGAAAGAGGATTACTCCCACAAATTAGCTGGCAACTACTTATTATGTTGGACCTTTTTCAACTTACTATGGAGTTTACTATGGAGTGCTTTGTCAGCTCTGGGTGAGTAAATAATCAATTTTAAGCCTTAGATTCTTCATCATCATCATCTTGATGTTGTGATCATAGATTTGTTTGCGGCAAAAAGTTGCAGTCAGGGCTGTTGTTGGAGCTAGCAGGCCAGTCTCGCCCTTTGGACCTTTTTATATATCCAGCCCGTTTGCGGTCAGGCTTGGACAGACATCTAAGGCCTGGGCAAGGTCGGGGCCTTATTATAGAGAGCTTGGCTAGGCTTCTATCTTGAAGAGCAAAAGACAGCTCCAATCGGAGCCATTGCATCTACTTACCTATCGCTTTTTATTGGTAGGAACCTATTATTATTATTCTTAATTGTTCTTGATGACAAACCGTGCTGTGTGTAGGATAAAAGTCAGGTGGCAAAAGCTGGCCCAACCCATTAACCCAACCCGCATTAAAACGGATGGGGTTAGGGTTGATCCGTCTAACCCGTTGACCTGACCTTTTTCTTAAAAGCTAAAACCCATCCATAAATATTAAACTCATTGAGACCAACTTTCCTGTGATAAAGATATTGATTCCACATAAATGGTAGCTCAGATGGTGAGACGCCTCTCTTTCATGCAAACAAACAGGATGCACAAAAGGTGCCCTCTCTCACTCAAGTGGATTTATGTTCTTGATAATTAGAGATGTTTGGGTTCTCTTTAACTAAAGAAATGCAGGACAAGGTGAATCGCAATGTGATTTAAACAAATCGAGAAAATAGAAAAAGAAGTTGAAGAAGAAGATAAATTTACAATTGGATCTAATCATTCGTCATTCCCATGAGTGTAGAAGATTATTGGGGGAGAGTTTAGTGCAGTTTTGACATCGATGTTGTTAGGTTCTTGGATATGTTGTGCTGCAGGTTTTGATTGATGCGCGGCATGAGGAGGCGGCAGGTTGGGAGAGAAATGGAGTTGGGGAGATGAGAAAGGAGGGAGGAAAAAACAAGATGAAGAATAGATGAGTGACCATGTGATGGCTCAATGCTCAAACATAAGTAAAAGTGGTGGGAGGGTCTTTTATGTAATGGCTGAACTATGAGGGCCTTTTTGGTACACTTAATATATAAGCTAGTTTTTTTGATAATTTTCTTAAAAAAAAACAAAGATTCTAGGGCGTGGAAGGGAAATTTTCAATATGAGCTGACATTTCAAAATAGGACAAAATAAGAAATAATTTTCAAAATGGGCCTTTTAAGTTTTCCCACTTTCCTTTTAAAACAAGGCATCTGGCCCAATAGGGAGCCATTGGACAACTTTTTTGACCTTTTTTAAGATCCCAAAATTGCCCTCTTCATTATAACAAACTAAATTTTCTAAAGAATTGGGGAGTTTTCAAAAAATTTCGGGGGCAATTTAAAAGGAATGAAGGGCTAGAATTTTCATAACACTAGGTGGAATTTCATTTAGTGGGCCTACATAGATTGGCAGATGGACATGATGGTAAGATGGATGAATGGTTTGGATCAAGATGTGCAGGTGAATAACATGGACTTTATATTAGACGATGAAAATGCTATTTGTTAGAGGGACGAATGATATGATACAAATCATATACTTCTCTCGTAAGAAGATTCACGGAATGGGAGTTTTCTAGAGATTTAAATCTAGTTAGATAGATGGCTAATGATTACTTGGCATTCTAAATAGCTCATTATTTGATAAAAGGAGCATTTTGAGAGAGGTTATCAAAGAAAGTTGATCGTAATTCATAACTTTGTTTTGAATGATGGGACTGAAAACGGGCAGATCCAAGAAATTCTCTTTGGTGGGGCTCTATGTAAAAAATTATCGAGAAAATGGACAAATGTAAAAAAATGTATATTAATTTTCGGAGTTTGAACGGGGTTCTTAAGAATTTTGACCTCTTTTTTTTTTCAAATTTGGGTGGGGGCTTGAGACTGAGTTAAATAGATCAGTCTATACCAAACCATCCACTTCATCAATTTTGAACACTGGTAGATAGGAATGATGGTGATACTTTCCTTTCGGCCATTGAGGCGGGTCGAAGTATATACCCACGTGCACCCTGGAACGACAACAGAGAGACTTCGGAGCCCTGTGATTCAGCTCCCTCTAGATTTCGGAACATCTCTCTTCGGATTTAGACAAATGGCTTTGGAAGTCATCCTAACATAGTAATTGGCCTTACTTGGTAAGTGGTCTTATTGTTGTTATTGTTTCTTAATTGTCATGCAATGATGACAATCATAGACTCATCCTTTCAAAAGACTCTGCATAAGACTTTTTCAGTGAAAATTTTCAAATAAAGATTTATTTTTTTGTCTTATTTCATAAAAGTACATAAGTTTCAAAACTTTTTAAATTAAGACCTAAGTTTTTCAGTAAATTTTTAATTAAGGACATCTTTCCATTTAAAGATATTTTTCAACAAACTTTTCACTCAATCTTCTCAAAATGCCCAAATTACTCTTCATTTAAAGCCGCGGCATGCTTCTGATAACCAGCATATGCCGTTGATTGCTGTGGGGATGTTGATTGTCGTCGATCACTATAAGGACAATAGTGAAGGAAAGGAGGCGAAGATGGAGGGGGTGAAAGAGGGTTTTGTTTCAATGAATGGTGATTTGGGTATTTTCAAAAAACTGAGGGAAAAGTTATCGGAAAATACTTTTAAACTGCCGGTTGTCCTTAATTGAAAACTTATTGGAAAACTTTGGCCCTAATTTGAGATTTTTTGAAACTTATGTCCTTTTTTTAAATGAAGCAAAAACTTAAGGCATTACTTGATAATTTTCGTTTTCCAGATGTTTGTTCATTTAGCAGTTGGTAATTTGAGCGAATATAGATGTTTTTCTTCAAATTAATTTTAGCTCATTGCCAATACATTAGGGGAGTGGTGTCTACGAGCGGACTGAATAAGGCGGCTTTTAGCTGCTCAGTTAAAGGAATAAAAGACAATAATATAATTTTGGGGATTCAATAATTAGTCGGATAGCACATAGCCCACATTATATTATATACAGTTGGTATAAAAAGTAGGCCCTCAACTAGATACATAGTTTCTCTATACAAGATTTTTAGCTGAAGCACATTAATTGAGTTAAAACATGTTGATTCTTGAGGGATCTTTTACTTTTTACTCATGTGATAGGAAAATGGGTTTCCATATGAAAATGCGAGCCATGTGAAATACATTATCATGTTTGTCAAAATCACCATTTTCACATGAAGAAATGAATACATCAAATGGTTCTAGATGGATTTGGATTTTTTTGGTCATTCTTCACAAATTTCTCAAAATCCATGAAAAATTAAGTTATTAAACTAACCGTCCTGATGTTTATCATTAATACACGAAAATTGAACAGTTTGATCGTGAATTAGTGGTCCATAAAAGTGCAGAAATTAGATTTATAGGTTGGACTTTATTTGGATGTTATTTTCAAGAATTTCAAAATTCCATGAAGATTTAAGTTATGGAATTATAAGTCTTAACTAGGATTTCCCCACAACCATTTTACACGTTCCACCCTACTACCACTTGGTTATAGTGCCATATGTAATGGTTTACCACCTATTTAAGTATGAAAATGAAGGGCCGAAAATGGCCTTCTCTGCATACCATTTTCATACAAAATATATGCATAAATGAGCGTAGACAAACGCGGCGATGTATAATCATTACATGTGCATCATTTACGTATGTAAATGAGTGCAATGAAACGACCCTTAGCATTTAGATTTCGTATTTCACGTACCCTGTAGCATTGGTTGCATTTTAATTGTATGTTTGTTACTAGGATTTTCGGGTCTCACTGCCAAAACGAGGAAGAGAAAATCGAAGCATGTATGGGCATGTAAAGTCATGCATCAACTTCTTGACAACCTAAAACGTGATTTGGATTTTCGGGGAATGGACACCGGAATGGACCCTCACTTGCAACCCTCGGAACGGATGGAAGAAATCAAAACTAACACTACACTGGAAGTAAGCAAAACTCCCAACACCAGAAGAAGAAATCGCCTCTGAATCTGAAACAGATTCCACACAAGAAAGCCAACGAACTCCCGGGGCAGGAACTCAACCACAAAAACGCACCAAAAGAGGTAATATTCGAGCATACTATTACACTATACTTGAGCACAACTAATTCCCACTTAACTGAGGTTAACGTCTAATATTTCATCAGATCAATGTCTGTGCTGAACAAGGTTGAATCTTTGTTTTCACGATAAAAATGCATAGATCTAGATGGTTATAATCATTTTTGGATGCACTCATTATACTCATGATTTCGATTACTTTATGCCACCGTAGTGCTTCTTCCTTAGAAAAAAGACAAATAAATATTCTTGATTGATTGATAAGTATGCTCATTGTGAATTAGTCAGGTATCAAGAGTCCGCAATGTGTTTTATTAAAGACCCAACACTTTTCTTTTAGACCCAGTCAAGAGGAAAGAAACCTTCTCTGACAGAAATAGGAAATAAATAAATCCTGTGCAATTACGTGAGAAGCAGGGTGCCAAACGAAGTGGGCAACCCTTTATTTTTTTGGAGTACCAAAAACTTAAGTATATATAGGTTCAAATATGAGTTAATATTCAGCCAGTTAAATGATATTAAAGTCAATCATTTTATTTTATTTCATTTCTTTTTTATTTTATTTTTTTTGCGAACTTTCATTGCAAGGGAACCAACAAGACTTTAAAAAAACGGAACCACAAAAACATAACACCCACCCCCATCAAGGATCTGCATCCACCCAAAAAAAACAGGTGAGGATAGCCTCGATTTAAGTTTGGCAAGATTGTGAGAAACACCATTAAAATTCCAAGAGACAGAGAGAAAATTAACAAATCAAAACAGCTCTCCTTGAACAGGGTGTCCATCAAAATTGAGCTAATTGACCAATTGGGTTCTCCATTGAATTTTTAAAAACCCCAATATGTTAGCTTCATAAATAATGACTTCTGAGTGCTGAATTTGAATGGTTGATTCATGGACATCTAACACATAAGCTTTCATATATTTGGGAACTGGAAGATGTTTAATTTGACCTTTCCCCTTGGAAAGGGAATTTATTTGATATTGACGTCGTGCATATGTTACATCAATCCAATCTTTATATGCTATTACCATAGAAAATAATCATTGATGCTGATGAACTGTTTCTATAATTCTTGCCCATTTTCTTGTGCACGTTCTCAATTAATGGAAGAAAACATTTAAAGAGGTAGTATTCTCCTTGGGCAGTTTGCGTTCAAGATTCCACAGCCCTGCCTAGGAGGCTTTTTTAAGAGCTCGCTCTCTTTCAATGCCCAGCTCTCTTAGGTGCTCTCTTGTTGCCTGAAGCTAAGCCTTCCAGTTCTAGTATTTTCCCTACCGCTGTACAGCTTTCGCTGTCTTTTTTTTTTTTTTAAATCTGGCCTGGTCCGTTTTTGTTCATCTCCTGTTCTATCTTCTGTTAAAGTGGAACATTGTATGATATTGGACCCAACCCACATGTATAATATTAGGCCCAGCCCAACTGTAAATATGAGATCAAGTCAAAATATACACAGCTCGATAGAATTATTACCTTCCATGATTAGAGATCTAATTGATCTAAATTAGGAGTTGATTACTTGATTGTAGCCTAATCTTAGGCAGTGTAAACTCTATTTATAGAACAGTAATACAAATCGAAGGTGAGAACTTTTCCAGAGAACTCCTTCTCTCTCGTTTGGTATTTCTGTCAATAGCTCTGTGATTTACATGGTATCAGAGCCTGGATCCTAGGAGATCTTCTTCCTTCTTCATCCTGAGACATTTCTACAGTTTCGGTTCTCCTCCTCTATGCCTGGGATGACCCTGATCAAAGTGGCCCACCTGTGATCAAAATCCTGGTAGCCAAAAATCTCAATGGTGATGATCGACTGCTCCTAAAAGAATTTTTGAAGATTTTTATGGATTTTTTCTTCATCAGATCAGGTGCCATTTACTCCTTCTTCATCTGACGACTTTGGCCATTTTTCTTCAAAACGTTTTCATCTTCACCGTCCAATTTTCTGGATTCTTCTCCAAATCCGATCACACTTGGACTAGAGGACACACTTTCAGTATCTTCCAGGATGATGTCTTCTGATCTGTGATTGGATCAAGTTGTGGGGCCCACGTATCTCTTTATCAGAGCTGCTCAAGGTCGCCTGGGGTTTTTTTCTGCTCCTGATTTGGGAATTTTTGCAACAGTTCTTCGTGATTGGGTTAGTTCACACATCTTCGTTCTTCTGATCCTCTGTGATTTATTTTCTACACGATTCTAGTTCCTCTCTTTACTATTCGGCACTCTCTGGTGTTGTTCTGTGTGCCTGCAACTTAATTTTTTTCTCTGCTGGTCGTTGGATTGCTGTCTGTTTTTTTTTTTGTGCTGAATATCTCTCTGCCTTATCATAATGGAGAAAGGTGATATCCATTTTTTCCTTCGGAGTCTACTTTGTTTTCCCATTTGAGTCATAATAACTGCCAGTTGTGGCATAATCGTTTAGGACATCCTAATTCCAAAACTTTGATGTTTTTATTGAATTCTGGTTTAATTAATGATAATAAAGTTTCTTTTACGGATGTTTCTTTTAATTGTGCTAGCTGCAAGATGGGGAAAGGGAAAACTCTTCCTTTTCCTCTTCATGATTATTTAGCAATGAAATGTTTTGATATTGTTCATAGTGATGTGTGGGGTATTGCACCTGTTATCCCTCATTCTCATTATAAATATTTTGTTACATTCATTGATGATTATAGTCGTTTTACTTGGATTTATTTTTTGCATGCTAAGTCTGATGTTTTTTCGGTTTTTAAAGTTTTCTTATCTTATGTTGAGAATCAATTTTCCACTACCATTAAAATTCTTCGATCTGATTCAGGGGGGGAGTATGTTTCTAAGGAATTTCAAACATTTTTGCAATCCAAAGGCATCATCTCTCAGCGATCTTGTCCTTACACCCCCCAACAAAATGGTGTGGCTGAGCGAAAAAACCGACATCTCTTGGATATTGCTCGTTCACTTTTGTTAGCATCTTCTGTTCCAACAAGGTTTTGGCCTGAAGCCCTCTCAACCGCTGTGCATGTCATAAATCGCCTACCTTCATCTAGATTAAACAACCAGACACCATTTTTTAGATTTTTTCACAAGAATCCACTCTATGATCATCTTCGTCCTTTTGGGTGTGTTTGTTTTGTTCTTCTTCCTCCCACTGAGCGCACTAAGTTAACAACTCAATCCTCCATCTGTGCCTTTCTTGGTTATGCTCTAAATCAAAAAGGCTATCTTTGTTATGATTCTAAAGCCAAAAGAATTCGAGTGTCTCGCAATGTCGTGTTTTTTGAGAATCAATATTTCTTTCCAAGGCATAGTGATTCAAATGACTCTATCTCGTTCTCTTTTTTACCATCATTTTCAGATACAATGCCTTCACCTGTTACTCGTTTTAAGCCGGATTTTATGTATAAACGACGGAATATTACAGGTGATCCTGCCTGTGGGTCTCTCGCTACACCTACCTTGACTGCTCCTGATCCTGCACCTGATCCACCTCCGGCGCCTCCTACTTCTGATCCTGCACCTAATCCACCTCCGGCGCCTCCTGCTCCGGATCCTCTTCCTCTTCGCCGATCCATTCGCCACATCAAGCCCCCTGATCGCTATGGCTTTACTCATGCGTCATTATTAACCACTTTGTCTTCTGTTTCTATCCCTACCTCGTACTCACAGGCTGTGCAGCATGATTGTTGGAAACAGGCTATGCAAGAAGAACTTACTGCTCTTCAAACAAATCATACATGGGACATTGTTACCTGTCCTTCATTTATCAAACCCATTGGATGCAAGTGGGTATACTCGGTGAAATTAAAGTCCGACGGATCCCTGGATCGCTACAAAGCCCGTCTAGTTGCACTTGGAAACCGGCAGGAGTATGGTATCGACTATGAGGAGACTTTTGCTCCAGTGGCCAAAATGACAACTGTACGTACAGTTCTTGCAATAGCTGCATCTCGGTCATGGCCTTTATATCAGATGGATGTGAAGAATGCTTTTCTTCACGGGGATCTTAAAGAGGAAGTCTACATGCGTCTCCCTCAAGGAATTCCTTCTTCTTCCAAGACCGATGTTGCTCGATTACGGCGCTCACTATATGGCCTTAAACAGGCACCCAGAGCCTGGTTTGACAAGTTCCGAACCACTCTCCTTCAGCTTTCTTTCATACAGAGCCCGTATGATCCTTCGATGTTCACACTTCCTTCATCCAGAGGATCCACAATTCTCCTTGTGTATGTTGATGATATCATTATTACTGGCCCTCACAGTGATATGATCCGACAGATACAAGCCTCTCTGCTAGATAAGTTTCATATGAAAGATTTGGGACCTTTGAATTATTTCTTGGGTTTGGAAGTGCATCAATCAAAGAAAGGCTTGTTTCTTCATCAACACAAATATGCTACTGACCTCGTGGATCTTGCCGATCTTGGTAATTCTAGCCCAGTCGACACACCGTTGGAAGTAAATGCCAAGCTTCATCAACAAGACGGCGATCTTCTTCCTGATTCTACATTCTATCGTCGTTTGGTTGGTAGTCTTGTCTACCTAACCATTACTCGACCAGATCTCTCTTATGCTGTTAATCTGGTCAGTCAGTTTATGACGGCACCACGGCATCATCATTTGGCAGCAGTAAAAAGGATTATTCGATATATCCTTGGCACCTCTACCCGCGGCTTATTCTTTCCAGTTGGCACCCCACTTACACTCACTGCTTATTCTGATGCGGATTGGGCTGGGTATCCGGACACCCGTCGCTCTACCACAGGATGGTGTGTTTACTTGGGCGACGCCTTGGTTTCCTGGAAATGTAAAAAGCAAGATAGAGTCTCCAAATCTTCCACGGAATCCGAATACCGAGCCATGTCTTCCGCTTGTTCAGAGATCCTATGGCTTCGTGGGTTGCTCTCCGAGCTTGGTTTCTCCCAGACTCAACCAACTCCTCTTCATGCTGACAACACAAGTGCCATTCGAATCACTGAAAATCCTGTGTTTCATGAGCGGACCAAGCATATTGAAGTGGACTGTCACTTCATTCGGGATGAGTATGATCGTAAAATCATTACTCTTCCCCATATATCCACTGAGTTCCAGCTTGCTGATATCTTCACCAAGGGCCTTCCACGACCGCGGCATGAATTCCTGGTTCGCAAATTGTTGCTGGTTGACTCCCCACATCAATTTGAGGGAGGGTGTTAAAGTGGAACATTGTATGATATTGGACCCAACCCACATGTATAATATTAGGCCCAGCCCAACTGTAAATATGAGATCAAGTCAAAATATACACAGCTCGATAGAATTATTACCTTCCATGATTAGAGATCTAATTGATCTAAATTAAGAGTTGATTACTTGATTGTAGCCTAATCTTAGGCAGTGTAAACTCTATTTATAGAACAGTAATACAAATCGAAGGTGAGAACTTTTCCAGAGAACTCCTTCTCTCTCGTTTGGTATTTCTGTCAATAGCTCTGTGATTTACATCTTCTCTTTGTTTCTTGTTGGGCTTCTTTTGCTTTTCTTTTTGTTTTCTTGCCTTTGGTTGAGTTGCTATAGCTACAGTCGGTGCTGATTTGAGTTGAGCAGAGCACCACATTTCCCACAATATATAGTATGTTACAACATGGAGTATTCGTGTTTTATTGAATCATATAGTTTAATTTTATGTGTAAGCTTCGTGTCCTTGGCATTTCCTTCTCGTGTATCTAGGAGTCATAGATTGTCCTCTTCTCGATCTTAGCCCCATCAAGTTTTGAATGTGTCACATCACGTTCCCGAACCACTTTGACCTAAGGTAATATACGATGTGCCGCATACTCCTGTAATATTATACCTGTCTCGAGTCAAGTGCAATATTACGAAGGAGAAAAAATCATGTTTTCACTTGTGAGTCTAGCTCACTCTACACCTGTCAATAATATTTGATAGCGGAAGCATCTCAATAATATACAACTAGGTACCAATTCATTGAACAGTCCTATTTAAAAAAAATTAAAATATTAAATCTATACAAAACATATACACATTAAAACCAAAGTAGGGATCACAAAAATCACCCTACAACCCTATACAAAATATTTCCAAATATTTCTTTCTATTCACATGGTATGACCCACACAAAAAGAAGTTGGTCACACTCTATAATTCAGTTCTTAAAAAGAATTATCCATATTGCTCTCCGTGGACTAGACTACATAGGCCTATTATCCGGCCACTCTTCTAATCCTGAAGGAACCTCTTCCGTCTCCTCCTCTCCCTCATAGGCCTCCGCAGGACCGAAAACTACACCTGCGTCTGTGACACCAAGAATAGTATCTTAATACGGCGATTTAGCAAGACTCGATCGAATCGAATAATAACTGAATTTGAGTAAGTTTACATTTATTTGTTCACAATCAAATCGAATAGTAATATCATATACACGAATACTTACTCAATTCAAATTCCCATCGAATACCAAATAGTTGTATGACAATTTGAATAATGAATTGGAAAATGGATAATCGAATCAGAAAGCAGTTAATTGATTAATCATAATTGATATCAATGAAGACATCTAATTTGAATATGAGATGCAATAGATTTAGAAAATTCAAGGTATATTACTAGCCAACTCTAATCTATTATCCATAGTCTTTCACTGTCCAATACAAAGTAGATTTAGAATGAGCAACGTGCTACTATTTTGTTTTAGTGTCACTTATTATAAGCAAGATACGTTGGACTTCTAAACTAACGCTTCTGGCATACTGTTAGACTCATAATTTCCATCAGACAAAGGAAGGAGGTTAAGGGTTCCATTCTAAGTCATACAGGTCTTTGTGATCTTAATCCCCCAGTGGTTAAGGTATGCACCATAATTATCTATTATAGATTATTATGGAGGGTTATTATAAGTTATGAGTGATCATTCACTCTTTGGATTGGGTAAAAAAGAACCCCAGCATCAGCTTCAGGTCCGCTCGAGAGGGGTCATGTCCGCTCAAGCGGGGTCATCCAGAGAGGGGGTCCGCTCGAGTGGGTGTTCCCTGAGAGCTGTGCGCTCGAGTGGCCAAGACGCTCCAGAATCTCATATTCCGGGATTTTTCATGTTTCTTCCTTCCATTTCTTTCTCATACTCCTTCTAACTTACAACCTGCACCATTGGGCCTCCATGCTCTTATTTACAACTCATACACGCTCAATATATCTCCATCACGTTAACTCAATAGAACTAAGCTAATCACACATTCCATTAAAGAAACTAGAATTATCAAAGAATAGAATTTTGTGAACCAATCAATGAATAGATAATATGTAAGTCCAAATTAAGCTTAAACTTGCCTTAATCAAGCTTTCCAAACCTTTTCCTCTGATCTTTTGCTCAAATGAACCAAAATCCCCAAATACCAAACCCTAATCACAAATACACATAAAAATGTTAAGGAATGTTTATGCATGACTACATAAGGGTCTCTTAACTCCATTTCAACTCAAAAACATAAACAAGAATGATTTTGCTTCTTACCCAAGTAAGAAATCCGAATTTGAAAGAGGTAGGAGATGGTGGAGAGGGTTCCCGAAGAAGATGAAGATGACTCCTTGTTTCCAATCACACATGCCATAGTTCTCTTGGATGGATTGAGAAGAGGTGAAGAGAAGGAGAGAAAGGCAAAGTAAAGGAAGAAGAAGGTTCCTTCTCTAAGAACTAATCTAACATGGGTAAAGTTGTTTTAAGGGATAGAGATGCCCTTTTTTGCAAGAAAGTCCACCCATTTAGTATATTTCCATTTTGAGTCAAATGATGGTCCACTCACTCAAGGTTTGAGCAAATGAAGTAAAGTTAATTACGAAAATCGGCGTACTCGATAAAATATACGCGATGATGTCAAGATGACCTGCATATGATGCAAAATTAAAAAATTAATAATTACGAAAAAGTCCCCGACTCAACCCAACCCAGTCCAATCATTTACAACTCACCCTCCTATGACTCATCATCTAACTCAAAGACTAAACTAAGACTAATTTATATTAAAAATAGATTAATTAGTATCTAAACATAATTATAATCAGTAAATCATACTTAATTAATGTTAAACAAGTTTAACTTAGGTCTGGGTGTTACAGAATGTCAACCTAGGGTGCCTGTCCTGGACAAACTTCAATTTTAAGTTCGCCCAAAGAAAGAGTACCAAAGATTCAAACGCATGTCAATTACGCCCAAGTTAGACTGATTTAATTACTCTTTTGGTAGAAGATTTAATTACTCTTGGTTTCATCGAAATCACTTTAGTAATAGTCTGATTTTACTGACTAATACATGGGCATGCTGTCGCCTAGATGTTAATCTCATTTCGTTTAGGCCCAAATGATCAAAACTCTTCATTTCGTGCTATTGACCGAAATGGAAACCCTCACCAAATTTCTTGGTTTGGATTTTGAACTATTTCAGGCCAAAATTGATAGTTTGGACCGAAATGGTGCTGAAATCTATAGTTTCGGCAAAATCTTGATTTTGTCATTCTTTCAATAAAATCCGAAATGCCTTTTTCTCTGTGAAAGTGGAAAAAGGGGAAAAAAAAAAGAAAGAAAGGAAGAAGAGCAGAGAGCAGGAGGAGGGTACCATCACATCACCGTAGTTTACTTGGTATATTCTACTGGTAGTTTACTTTGAGACACCGTTTTCAAATAGCCCAATGTGCCGAAAGCTACCATTATAAATATTCCGTTTCATGGAATCTAAACCTAACACTTCAGTGTTTTTCCTTCTAAGTGATCCTAATTACTGTTTGTAAGCAGTTATTTTTCTATGTGGGTGTCAATGTATGAATGAAACATTATGGTGTAAAGCGAGTGCAAACATCATTTATTGAAAGTTAAACCAACCTCAATACAACCATGGGTCTGATGCAGTTTTAGTGTTTTGACAATGGTGATGACAGGTAGGTCTGTATTCCTGATTGCGGGGAAAAAGGGGGTGAAAGAGATGGTGAATGCAATTCTAGAAGCTTTCCCCAGGGCGATTCGTGACAAAGATTTAGAACACAAGAATGTAACGTTGTTGGCAGCAGAGCATAGACAAGCTGACATTTTTATGCTTCTGCGAGAGAAGAATATTGTGAATTGGCTTGGACAAGTGGATGTTGAAGGAAATAGCATATTGCATTTGGCTGCCAAATATACACGTAACGAAGAGACGCTCATTCCAGGCGCAGCTTTGCAGATGCAGCGGGAGATCAAATGGTTCCAGGTGCCCTTCAGACTTTGGCCCAATTGTTTTTCCACTTGCTAACAAACCCATGAAGAAATTGTAGGCAAATACTCAAAGGTGGACGCCATATTGATGGATGAGTGGTTTTTGACACCTTAGTATTACATACATGCTCACGGATCGGTCTTTAGGTCTTAAGGTTTAAAGTATCACTCTTAAACAGTAGTCCAACTTAGCGATAAAAAAAACGGTGAGTAGAGAATCCAGATCCTCTTGTGCTCTCCAATGGGAAATCCCATACCTCCCGTCGCAATGTGTCACATCAGTGAACCCCATTTGTTCCCAGGCACCACATTTGGTTAGTATTGTCATAACAAAAGCAAGTTTGAGTTGAATCCTTCTCATGCCACACTAACGACAGTTTGTCAAGGAAAAATTGCCCCGTTACTTCTCTAAGCTCCAAAACTACAATGGCCAAACTGCAATGGAGATCTTCACAGAAACGCATAAAGAACTGGCCCAGGAAAGGGCAAAATGGCTGTCCAACGCATCACAAGCATGTTCGGTCGTGGCAACACTCATCACCACGGTGGCATTCGCCACCATCGCCTCTGTGCCTGGCGGTGTACATGACCATGGTGACCCTGTATTCCAAGGCAAGCTGGCCTTCAACGTCTTCTCCGCCTCTTCCTTCATCGCCCTGTGCTTCTCATCAATCTCTGTCGTCATGTTCCTTAGCATTCTCACTTCTCCCTACCAAGATTTGGATTATAGTAATCATTTGCCCAGGAAGTTGATATATGGCTTGGCTTCTCTCTTCATCTCAATTGCGGCCATGTTCCTTTCCTTCTTCACTGGAGATCTCTTTGTGCTTGATAGCAAGATTAAGTACGTGGCTTATCCAATATTCATACTCACTTTAGGCGTGGCTCTTCCAGGTTTCCCTGTCTGTTATGAATTTGTGAAGGAAACAGTTTCTAAATATCCCAGCCGCATTTACCCACACAAACTTTCTTTCTAGTTTCCTTCCGTTTTCCATGCTGGGGAAAGGCCATTTCCCAGCATTTTCTTTTCGAGTAATAAATTTCACTTTCTTGTGCTTGAGTTTGATTGGTGCATAGTACATGCTTAATATCATATGCTTTTGTATTTGAATTCAATGTTGAATGTAGTTCATGTTTAATAACAATGCTTTTTGGATAGGGGAATCTGAGCTTCAAAAGGGGTACTGTTTGGATTAAATGTAGTTCGTGTTTGAATTCAATGTTGAATGCTCTTGATTTTTTTGGGCTTCAAAAGGGCAAAATCAGCTGTGAGTACGGTGGGGTTCCACTCCTTCATCTCATGGTTTCTCTGGGCATGTTTATGTACATTGTTTTTTCCAGAAAAAAATTCCGTCCTGCGGTAAATTCCATCTTTCATGTAGGCGCTTATTTATAAGAAAAAGTGAAAAAAAAAAAAAAACTAAGTTTTCTGTCAGGCGCCGAATTTTTACAGAAGATGAAAACGCCTGCAGAACTGAATTTCTAAGGGTGTACACAAACCGTTTGAGAATCTCCTCCGGAAGTGCGGGGGAGGATATCGGCGCTTATTTTAGCAGAGAAATAGTCAAATCCAACATGTTAGATAAAACAGTAGTCTCAACTCACTTTCTAGGTACTTCGAAAATTAACCTTTATTCGTGATGCATTATTGGACGTTAATGATCAACGGTAGATACCATAGTACTTAAAATTTCAACTTATTTTGATAAAATATAACTACACGATGAATGTTGAGTAATTAAAATGGACGGTTGAATCGCAAACACACTCATAGTTGGGTGGTGTTGGCACATCAGTATCACACACATGTCCATAGATCAACCATTAGGTTTTCAGGTTGACAGTATCACTCCGGCCAGTGAACCAACATAGCAAAAAAAAAGCAACCCTTGAATCAAATTGTTTGAAATTTGAGGGCCGGGTTTGGACAACACCATCCATCCCTTATCATATGGTGAGAGACAAATTTAATAGGACCCACTTAGGGCTCCACTTATTATAGGACCTGGGGAGATAGAAAGAGACATCTTAGATGGGCTCATAGATCAAGTTTGGGGTCAATCACATGCTTCCAACCTCTTCATCCGTGGCCCACAAATTTGACGACTTTATATGAAAGAGAGAAATTTGACCATCGATCTAATGGTCCAATTCATTTGGATAGATGAAAACTTGATGGATCCAGTGTAATGCAGGGGTCCCATGCCTATAGATGGATGGATGTATCATAAAGTCAACCTCACTATGTTGTCCCTCAGTGCATTATGGTGAGAGATAGATGCATTAATGAAATCACCCAAGAGATTTGAGATTAAATCAGTCACATCAGGGAGTGATGCCCTCTTCCTAGATACTACTCCTCTGCCTATCTCTTCTATCATTCTATTTTAAGGAGTTGGTTTTTCACCAGTTGTGCAGATCGAATCTCCAAGCCTTTCTTAGGACCAGTTTTAGCTTCAATTCTCTACTCTAATATAATTATATATATTTTTTCTTTTCTTGGTTCCCTATGAGATTTTGCTGTAATCTCCTTTGGAGCTCCTCTTGTTTTTGGGGACTGTGTTTTCCTGCTGTCCTTCCTCTTAATTTCTCTATACAATTTGCAATTTAGCTATAAAAAAAAATAAAAAAAAAAGGCTCCATGGGCCCATTCAACACTGAAAAAACTTATAAAGAAATAGTAAAAACTCTCTATAGAATCGACCCGATCTTGAAGCCTTATCAACATCTTTATTGGCATCTAGTTTATTTGATTTTTTTTTTTCTTTTGCTAGAAAAGAAAGGAATATTCACAAACAAAAGAAAAGAGCAAACAGAAGTCCCACACTTTGATTTTATTTGATCTTGGGTAGATAGCTAACCAACTTTGGTTTGTGTAACCCATAAGCTTTAACAATGTCAAATGATCGTTACCCAAAAAAAAAAAAAAGGTCAAGTAAACATTTCTCGGAATTTGGGGCGTTCAAAAACTTAAAATGGAAGGAAACTGTCTGATCCTCGTTGTACCTCTCAATGGGAACGAACTGATCTTGGAATTTCATGGCCTTATAAAGGAAGTTCCTGAAATCCCCAACCCACTTTTCCATCCAGACTTTCATATTCAATGATTACCACTTATAGATCTTTTTTTCTTTTTTTTTGGTAGAAACCACTTAGAGATCTTATAATCTGCGTTCAAGTTAGAATTCCCTAGTTGCAGGAATTACAGGATGCGTACAACAGGATGGTGGGCCACAGAACACTGCGAATATTGGCCCTGTAGAAGATTATAGCTAATGAGGAAGGGAAGAAAAATGAGGATGTCAATAGCCGGAGACTTATTTCTTTTTCTTTGGTCTAATCATATTTGGTTTTTAAGATCTGAACCATATATTTTGTTTTTGATAATGATAATTCTCAATCCACACACAAAAAAAATAAAAATTGAAACATAACCACAAGTAACACATGTATGGAGCATATATAATGTAACGTGTGCACTTAAGACAAAAATCATTGTCGAAAAAGAAAAGGCCAAAGTGAAAAGGTTTAAATTCTAATCCTTCATACCCAGCAAAGCTTGCAAGTATGACCCACGAAGTCTACCATAAAAACAAAGTGTTCTGGTCCTTTATTCCAAACATTGCTTGCCAGTAATCACCAAGGCATCCAACCAAACATGTTTCTGACACTACTGATTTGCCCTCATATTAGCCTCACCCTCAGGTGTTGAGACTGCTAACTCGAGTCACAACTTTCTACATGCAGGATTAAAAGCCATCAAAGCAAATGCTCACAGGGATAGCCATAGATAAAAGGAAGAAAAGAACCAGCTGGATTTAACTTTTATGGAGATAGTATTGCAATATTACCTAGAAAACATTGATTCCTCAATAATATTGCAATACTAGTTTCAAATCGTTGATAAATTCAGAAAATATTCATATAGTTAGGGCTTTTTTTGTTCTTTTTTTATTATTTTATTTTGCATCTCTTGTTTCCAATGTATTTAATTTCCCTTCTTAACAGAATACAATTGAACAATTCACATCTTTCTTGCTCGTAAGAAAATCTATAATTCTTTTTATTTGCCATTTGAAATAGAAGTCCAACAGGCAACACAGAGAGCTAGCTTAGGTTTGAAAAAAGGGACATCGACTGGAGCCCACAGAATCTGCCGGGCTTTATCATTTTGAGAAGCAAAGCAGCAGATACTGGACGCTGCACGTGAGGATCTTCTTGGATCCTTTATTATTTAAGGGAAGGGGAGGGGGAATGAATGCAGTGCAGTTGGGGCCTTGTGGGATAGGGGAAAGAAACAAATTAAAACAAGCATAATCTTGGAGAGAGAGAGAGAGAGAGATGGAGCCTGGTAGCAAGTCATTAGTAGATCTGGAAAGCCAAGGCACGGACCGCAACATAGTCCGCGAGGAGGCAGAGGAGGGGGGAGATGTTCTCCTCTTTAGAGAAAGGTGATTGGAACTCAATGCTGGAGTTCCTGAAACAGCACGGTTCCAGATCAACCATCCTCCATCCAGTGTCGACGGAATTCAAAGACACGATCGTGCATGCAGCAGCAGCCCTCGGCCAGAAAGACGTGGTGAAGGACCTGCTAGTGCGGATAAAGGAGATGAACCTTGAGACGAGTTTAGGGGTCCTCCTTGCGAACCAGCTAGGCAACAATCCCCTCCATAGTGCTGCATTGATGGGGCAGGTCGACACTGTGAGGGTGATATTCGACGTGGTTCCTGACCTCGCCTCGGCTCGGAATATCTATGGGGAGACACCCATCTTCCAAGCCGCTGTCAGCGGCTCTATACAAGTCTTTTCCGAACTCGCCTCTAAGCTACCACCAGGTATTAACGACATAATTACCATGCTCAGAAGGAATGATGGAGATACCATTCTCCACTGTGCTCTATCTGGGGAATACTTTGGTTCGTACACACTCACTCTCTCTCTCTCTCTCTCTCTATATATATATATATATATATATATATAGTGCTCATCTTGCGCACAACGTGGGTGGGATCCACCTGATGGTCCAATCTCACCCTACCTAATTTCACAGACCTCGAGTGTTGCACCCATCCAAATGTACTGGCCGTTGGATCGACAAAACACTCATCCGAATTGACTGTACACCGTTACACACACTTAAGAGCATTAAGGTTTAATGATACACGAAGAAACCTTTTTTCTGAAAAAAAAAAAATTCAATTCAACAGTGAGTGCAATTCAGATTTGTGTTATCAAGCTTGAGGGAGTTATGTTAATGATTCCCACGTTGAGTTAAATCAGTTGCCTCTCTCAGCAGGTACCTCTTGCTATAAGGAAACCGACTCAAACATAATATCGTGATGCTTCAGGAGTTCCATCTCGTATTCAGATAAAGATAAAAAGCAAGATATTCAAAACATTATTGGATTTGATTTTATTTCGTAATTGAGCTCCAATATCACAATTGATTGAACAATTGGAGCTCAATTCTGATTTTGGTTTTGGCCTAGTTTTGACTTCAAGGAGAGATTTTAGTAATTTTATATTTTTCTCCAAATTTGGATTATTGTGGACCCTATATTGATCTTATCTTATCACTCGATTGTGGACTCTATATTGATCATACTCTTTGTTTACTGGAGTCCGGATCAAGTTTCGTGATGGAGTCAAGACCATCTTAGGAAACTTACAAATGATTTGCACCCACTTCAAACTCAGGAGGCCACCAAATGTAATGCTGGGCCTGAATATAAGAAAATGTAATGGGCCCACCAAATTATTCTTATGATTTCAAAGTAAGTTAAATTGAGATTTGCAATTGATTTTGAACAAATTGAATAACTCTCATTATGAAATTAACCAATTATATAAATTTTCTTGTTATTGTCATAGGATTTGATTTGATCACAATCTTTATCATCTCAATATAACTTAGATAGTTTTTTCATTATTTTAAGTTTCTTTTAACTTGTTAGTATATAAATTATATTGCAAGCGCCAAGCACGGCCAAGTTTTGCTAGTATCTACATATAGTCATATAGACCTTTCGAATAGGACGATGGATGGACCAAAATGGATTTGGTCCATGCAAACTCCAAATTACCTTCCTCATTTTGGCCCAAGCAAACTCCAAATTATCTTCCTTGGGTGCGAGTAAACCTCAGCTTGATTGAATTAATTATGGTCATTAATCCAAGGGCTTGAATGTCTATGTATAACGCATGCAAGTGATATTGGCATAATCTATGGTGACTTTTCATTTTGATTGTGTGTGTTACAGATTTAGCAAAGGACATAATAGAAAGGTTTAGCCAACTGGTTTATTATCGGAACGGCAGGGGACTCACACCTCTCCATATTCTGGCCAACAATCCATCTGTATTCAAGAGCGGATGTCAACTTGGATTTTTGAATGATCTCTTATATTTAAGTAATCAACCAAATCAACTCCTTTTTCTTTCACACCTCTCTCCCACTACTTTATTATTAAGATTCAAAAAGATTTTAAATATCTATCCAATGCTAATAACTTAAATGTGAGAGACCCCCCACCCCCCTATCTCTCATATATTATGTATATAAACTTTTGTCTCATTTTAAAAAGTACTTGAGGATTTGAATATTTCAAAACAGAATAAAAATTTTCTACTTTTCCTTCAATCGAGCCCTCTCAATAAAAAAAATCTGAAAATGATAAAAACATCCTTACCTCTTTCACCTCCAAAAGCACCCCAAAAATCACTTTATGAGCGTCATTAATTGAATGTTAAGGCAGGCAGAGGCGGACCCAAGTACAGGGTTCTGGGGGCTGAAACCCCCACCATACCTGAAAAGGTTAAAGAATTTTAAAAATCCCCCTGCAGTTTCTAAAAATTATTATGTATTTTTTTTTTACATCTGCCCCCTTCCCCCAATATTTCTTTTACATAAAACCCCCATAGTTGAGTTTCTTGGGTCCGCCATTGATGGTAGGTACCTTCTTTTCATGGTTCAACCACCTAGGAAAATGCCAAAACTTGTCTTAAGATTCTTTTATATGGATTCTCATATGACCCAAGTTTCAACTTGATTTTGATGATCATAATCCATTTAGTGAAGCTACTAATTTTTCATTCATATCAAATCCATAGATGCCCGTCAAAGTTAGTCGAAGTGAGCCCCACTAGGTTGTTTGGGTTGGACTTGATTATATCTGTTAAATTATTTATTAAAGAAAACTTTTGAAAAATTATATAAGGGTGTTTTTATCATTTTTCATTTTTTTTATAGTGAGGCCTTGATTGAAAGAAATATGGAAAACTTTTACTGTTTTGATAATTTCAAATCTTCATGTATTTTTCTGAAAATGAGACAAACATTTTGCTCTATTTTGAGATTTTCCATTCAAATTTTGCCTCAATCATGGCAGGTATAAAGGTTCCGACCGAGTCAAATTCAGATGCATCTAGAGAAATAAAGCTAGACAATGGCCACAGGGAATTAGCTGGCGACCACAAATTAAATTCGACCGTTGCCAAGTTCTGGCAAAAGACTTTTACAGCGTTGGGTGAGTAATGAATCAATTCTATGACTTTCATGGTCATCATCGTCATCTTCCCGTTGTGGTTTAATACCATTAGATCGGGCTTGGGTTCACTTCTTGGCCTGCAATAAAGAGGGAAATGGAAAGGTCTCGGTGCAAATTAAGAGCGGTCTAAATTAGATTATCAGATCACCCATACCCATGACAGACTTAAAAGTCCTAGTAATTTAACCTTCGAATTTTCTTGCTAGTAAAATACAACAGTGAATATTAACTTGAGCATCAATTTGAAATGAGTGCCAATTAAAACCCAAAAAGAAAGGCCCCCACATCCACATGTGCCCACAACCTAAATGTGAGGGCCCCCACTTATTACTCTGACAGCATCTCCCATATATATATATATATATATATATATATATATATACACATACATATATATATACATACATACATATATATATAGGGGAAGCCTCTCCTCAGCATACGCTGAGGAAAGGATACGCTTAGCACGTGTGTATAACATGCATTGATTAAAAAATCGGCCGTTACCGATTCATATCGGCCGATATGAATCGGTATCGGCCGAAACCGGTACGATATATTGCCTGCGATACCGGTTTCGGTATCGCAGGCAATATATCGCCAAAATATCGGCGATATCTGCCGATATTTTCAAAATATCGACAGAACCGATATCTCGGCCGATATTTTGCAAAATATCGGCCGAGATGATATATAATAAAAAAAAAAAACCCTACTTTTTTAAAAATCCTCAATCTTCTTCTTCTTCTTCTTCTCCTCTCCTCTCATCTTCTTACTCCTTAGGGGCTGCAACTACTCTCCAATCTCCATCTTGTATCTTTTCAAATCTCAAATTTATTTCTTAAAGAAATATTATTCAAGCCTCAAGGTAAGAGAAAATCCATTTATACCATTTTCTTATGTGTTTTTTGTTTTTTATTTTTAGATGAAGCATAGAAATCAACTTATTTGTTGATTGAGTTAGTATTAAATGATGATTGGTATGTTATCTTTATTTTCTTATATTTTACACTAATAAATTGATCATGAGCATCAATAATGGTTGCATTATATGAAATACTGGAGAAGACAATGAACTGCGAGTCTGCGATACAGACAGGACTCATAACTTAAGGTGACCGAGATTTTGATTTATTGTTGTTACTAATGGGAAAAAATATTGTTTTCTAGCATTTTCTAATATTCTGGATTTTTTGGATATTTTTGCGAATTTTTTTGGATTAAAAAAAAAATTCACACCGCGATGACCGCGACGGACCGATATCCGCGACCGATACCGATATCATATCGGTTTTCCGGCCCGGCCGAGACCGCGACCGAAACCGAGATTTTAAACCATGATAACATGTGACTACATCACATGGGTTGGGGCTTAAAAGATCAAAAAAGAGAAAAATCCCGCCAAAGTCTTTTCCACTCCCGCCCACTTGTTTCTACAGAGAACAGAGAAGAAAAGAGGCCCAAGGGTTTCTCCTTCAATCCCGCCCAAATCTGAGTACGATCTCTTCTTCGTCAACGACGTAGCTCCTTGCCCTTCTTCTCCGAGGACGACAGAGAACTACCGGGTAAGATTGCCGCACCTCGCCCTTCTTCTCTGGGGGGTGACAGAGATCCGGATGAGTTCCGACCCTCTGCCCTTTTTGACACCTCACCCTACTTCTCCGGCGACGATAGAGATCCGAACGAGTTCCGACCCTCTTCCCTTTTTTAGATCAAATCTGCAATCCAAAAAGGTATTTTCTCTCCATTTCTTCTTTTTTTTCTTTAAATATTTTTGGGTTTTGGTTTGTGTAGAACACCGACCCTCCCACCTTGTCGAGATCGTACCTGCGATTGCTACTGGGTGTTTCGTGTTTTACTCAGATTTTGTCTTTAACTTTCTTAATTCCTATGGCATTCACATGGTTGTTTGTTTCTGACTTCTAACTCATGGGTGCTTTTGTATCCGTTTCCTACCAAACAATGCATGTTTCTGCATCTATTGATGTTGTATATAATTGTGATTTTAGCTTTTAAATGTTTGTGGCTGAGAGGGGTGTTCCACTGGCGGTGACCGATGTGGCATTGAACATTGTTTTGTCAGAGGCTTATGACACTGTAAGTAGTCTTTCCATTTTATTTATTTTTGGGACAAAACTCTTTGATTTATTAGTCTGATAGCTTTGATGACTTGTTTGTTCTGCTTGTTGCTTGATGCTTACTGCTTTTGTGTTGTGGTTGTAGGTTTATGGTGCAAGGCCGAAAAGGAGATGGTTAGAGAAGATGGTGGTGACATAGCTCTCATAGATGCTCATAAAGAGGAGATAGATGGGAACTCTATTGTTTACATTGATGCCAAGGGGAAGGAGTTGGTGTATAGGGCAGAGAAGAATGGAGGTTTGGTAAATGCTACTACGGGGCAAAAGTCAGGTGTCTTGATTGAGCTTCCAAATGGGCCAAGGAATAATGCTACTTCAGGTGGTGAAGAAGCTGGCGACTTGGATGATGAAATGAAAGAGGAGAGAGATGTTTCGGAAAAAAAGGGTTTTTGTTTTTGTATTGTTGGCAAGGTGGACCAATTTCATAGGCCTTTTTTTATTACTGAGTTGTAAATCATTTGGATGGAGATGCTAGCAAGTTTTGCCCAATGGAGGTTAGCTTGTGTGTAACAAGTTCTGTCTATAAATACCAACTATAATAAAAAAAAATTAAAATTTTTTAGCGCCCACGGTGCTTAGGTTTTAATAAAGGTGTTTGATGCATTCCTGTTTCAGCAGTGATGAAATAACTCAGCATGGCGGCCCTGGAGCTAGAACTCAACCCAACCCGTGATCAAGTTCAACATCACTATAAGATTTGAGGAACCACATAATCATTTGATGCCCACAACTTGAGTGGAGCCTGCTCTAATGAGAGCCTGCTTAGTAATTTCAGTTTTTCTTATTGATGCCCACACCTTGATTATAAATCTAAAGCTTACATGATAATATACCTGCCAATGGTGTTCATATTACCTTTTTTTTTCTTAACCTTAAGTGGGTGCCGCAGGAACGCTTGTCTGCCAACATATGCATGAGGTCAGACCTCATAACCTAAATAAATGAAGCTGAAACCACCCCATAACGTGAAACAAAGTCGCCGGTATTTTGAGTGTGAAAGGACAAATCCATAAGGAGGTAACTGCTAAATCATTATATTGTTTCACCTTGGATGTACAGAATAGAGAGATAAAACATGGAAGAGCTTGAGCAATCATTGTGATTTATACTAAGTAAAATTTGAAAGTACATATAGTAGAAAAACTCATGATATAATAGAAAATTGTTTGCCCAACATAATAACACAAGGAAGCATGTATTGAAGCAGTTTCATGTGTTCTTCCTACTATCAAAAAGCGATAGTTTCCTGTTGATTGATTGTAACTAGTTGCAAATGTTTTGGTTGTCTTCCTGCAACCGATCATATTCAAGAAGGAGATCCTTAGACTGTTTCATCAGAGCCTCAGCAATAGCTTCAGCCGTTTTTGCCTCTTTCTCCCCTGCCATAACCACTGAGTCCAATTTCTTAATTTTCCCCTTTAGACCTAAAATTTCTTCCTCCATTGCTTTTAGATCAACTGAAGTCCCACCTTTTCCATCTTCAAATCCTCTGTTTTGTTTCTTAGCAACCTCCCCACTTTTTGCTCATGACACGTAGTTCCCTCATTTAATGGTGCAATTGGTCAATTATGAATGTAAGAAACAAGGAGAAACCTGCACAAATACAGCCAAGTGTAACTTCAGCATTTGTTTTACAAAGGTCCAAAAAACTAAGATTCTCACTTAAAGATGTCCCAAGTTAGTTGGATAAAATTGACTTATTTCACAAAAGAACAGCTCCAATCTTCAAAGTGCTACCTCCACCATCTTTCATAAATAGAGAGAAATTGCATTTAGAAGATTCACTTGACCTATTAATACTGTTGAATCAAAGATCTATTGGGGTGGCCAACACAATAGCAGTTTCTAGGGTTGTCAAGCTAACTCTTTGCCCTCTTATTACAAAAATTGATTTCTCTTACACTATTGAGCGGGCCAAGCATGGTCGTGCTCCTTGATAGCTGGTGGGTAAGGTGGAGAGAACATTGCTTATGAGTTTTAAGCTTCCTCATCCATGTCCTTGTGGGTAAAAGTCGAGAGGATGATGCTTTTGCCAAACATGGCATCAATCACACTTTTTAAGCATTTCGGAATTTGGTGTATTTCACCGAAAAGTTTCTGTGATCTCTCTTCTAACCACTCAGTCCATTCAAGAAGGGGGTAAAAAGATCTATATGATAATCTATCTTATCTTTCCAGGTCCTTGTGCCCAACCAAAAGCCTGGTTCCGCTCAACAAAAGACTCTGGTTTTAAAAGGTATAGACTTCTGCTGGCAAGTTGATACATTGGGCAAACCAGCTAAACTGGCAGTCAACTGTTCTAATTTCAGTTCCAAATGAGAGCCCACATCAGAGTCTAAGATGCAGCTTTCGTTAATGCTAACCAACGGCACTACTGTGTCTTTGACTCTGACCACAACGTCATCACTAATCCATGTAAATGTATGAAGGGAGGAGATTAAACACTCAAATCGCTACCCCAAACACTCAAATCCCCGTCATAAACCCTAAAATCCAAAACCTAAAGCCTAAAATCAAACAAACCCCAATTCATGAACAGAGCTTTGAGTTTAGGGTATGTGGGGACCGAAAAAGAAAAAAAACAACAGAAAGAGTTAAATAGAGGGGGAGAGGGAGTACCTATCGTGGGTAGCAAAAGGGGCGGGCGGGTGGAGTGTCCTTCTCATTACCAGATCGAGTGCGGTTGGGTCGCTGGGGGGTGGGCTGAGTGAGGTCGGGAAGGGGGGGTGGAGCGAGGGAGGGAGATAGAGTGCGGTCCGGAGATAGAGCTCGCGAGGGAGGAAGAGAAGGCTCCCCTGTCCGTCTTCCCCTTTTACTCATTTTTTTTTTTAAATGGTTTGGGCGGGATTTCTTTTTGAAGACCCATTTCATATCCAGTGTTGGTACTTGGGACGCACGTGCTGAGCGGATCCTCTCCTCAGCGTGAGCTGAGGAGAGGCTTCCCCATATATATATATATATATATAGATAGAGAGGAAAATATTCAAGTACCCTTTTCCGCCCTTATCATGTGGCCCATGTTAAGTCAATTTAACTTTAAAAATGCCCTGGCGCTGGACCACTCCCCATTTAGATATTCTCATTGTCATTTCCAGCTCATTATCATTTTCCGAACCGAACTGAACGTGGATAAGACTTTGAATGATGATAATGATATTGAAATATTTATTTACATCACTTTAATTTGAACAATGGGATCAACATGCGTAAAATGCGTGATGCAACCAGTCTAGACAAAATCATCTTTTCCATGAACGCTGAGTATCTATGAATGAGGATGACGATGTCGCTGATGCTTTTTATTTTATTTTATTTTCTTTTCTGCCATTGGAACAGCTCGAGGACCACGTCCAAAAGGAGTCCGGACTTCAGGGCACCGTCCTTCAGCTAAACAGCGCTTTTTCATACTCATTCTAATCAGTCCAATATTGGCTTTGCTACTCATTCTGACATTGGAGCTTTACGTCATTGCGATATCGGCTTGGCCAGTCATTCACGCAGTAGAAGGTAAAATCTTCCTTGTTCTAAAATCTTTCCTATTATTGTTGTTGTGATATGGTGACAATCATATAAAGAACAAATCTTTTAATTTCCTGGCTGTGGATAAGATCTTTCAAATGCTTGTGGTTAAAGAAACAGAATACCTTCTATTGTTAAATGGGAACAATAAAATCAAGGAAACAAAGAAGCATCAAAGAGACTAGGAAACTCTAATGAGAAATAAGTAAAGCTCTATTATGGAAACCCATCCTTAGTACTCTATTGTAGAAATCCATCCTTAGCTAAATTGTCCGTGCTCTCATTTGCTAATCATTTGATAGAAAAAAGGAAGTAGAAAGATTTTTATCTAGATTGACCGCCTCTTTTACGATATCCAACAACCTCCAGGGAATCTCACACATACCTGATGCCCAAACACACTGCGAGTCAACTTCCACAAATAAACCCGGAAGATCAACGCTTTACAAAGACGTACCCTCAAAGCAAGCAACTCTGCCTCTATTGATAAAGCAAAACCCTGCCCGCTGAGCAAGAACGAAAACCTCACAGTGATAATCCTTAAAAATACCTCCAATGATTGCCCGGATTGCCAATAACTCTCCCAAAAAAAAAAAAAAGAATCTGTTTAAATCTACCAGACAGTGGCGGCGTCATCTTTGCTAACTCTAGAAAGCAGTAGAAGATGAGTGTGCCACCTCCTTCCAATTCATCATTGTAATAGCTATATATATATATATATATATATGGAGAAACCATAAAAATGGGGACGAGAAGACACCCAAGAGGTGATGGTATATTTCCACACGTCTATTAAAACTTCAACAGAAGAAATATTTATTCAAATTATTGCATGTCTCTCTCGTTCCAAATAATCCAAAGATGGGCAAAAGAGGAAACTCTCCATAAATGCACCTTTTGCCAGAATTTTCTCGATATATTTACACCCACATAAGCCAATGGGTCTGATATCTTTTATATTTCTCACACCAGACTTTTTGGGATGAGCAGAAGCACCCTGCTGCATGTAGAGCTCGCGTCTAAGTGATTCTTGCGTTATCACCATAACAATTTCCTTGACGACGTCTTAGAAATTATCAAAAATCCGTTTGGACATGCGGCCTCTATTTCTATTAAGCTTTAAAAATACCTTTTATTGCCTCCTCTACCCCGAACTCCATTTTTGGCCAGTCTTCTCTTTGTTTCCTATCCCAAGCTTCCTTTGCATAAAAACTAACAAAATAATCATTAATGTGTTTAATGACTTTTTTTGGTTATCTATCCTAACATCATCATCATCTGGAGCAGAAATTATGTTTCCATTTTATTTCTTCGTCTTTTAAATTTCTATGAAGATCTTTTAACATCTTTTTTTTTTATGGCACATTTGTGTAACCCATTTTTATGTGTTTGGTGCGACAATTTTTTGTGAAAATGCTATTTCACTAAGTTGGCATTTTCCTTAAACTAGAGTTCCTATGGGAATATGGAAAGTCCATTTCCGCAGAAAACCTCTGCCCTCTTTTATTACTTCATTTCCTCACTCCCATCTTTTATACTAATTTTCAATAAGGAATCCACAACCGCACTAAACAACATTCGCACTAATTCATCGAGGAAAAAAAATTTACAACAAACATGAATTTCTAACTTCTGCGGAAATTTTTTTTTCAAGACATTTAAAATCATAGACTTCACTGATGTAGCTATTTCATTTTTCTATGAAAATTCCCTGTACACAAACATGCCCTCAGATTTCTCCTCAATAGAAAACATCGCAAGATTTTTTTCCCACGAAAACCTTGAAACTCAGGATATCAACTTTGCCGCCAAAGTGATCTTTTGCACCTCAGTCATTTATTGTTTTCGTTCACTTTTTCCAAGCTAATTGCCAAGTGAAAACCAATCCATTCATCCATGCTAGGTTTCTCCCATCATGCTTGAGCCAGAGTTAGAAATTATATCTTTCTCAAGCCATGTCAATTCAAACCGAAAAGGGGTGTCTCCTCCAGGGTCAAGAAGAATTGGGTAAATGATTAGACATATGTAGACATATGGGCCTTGGAAGGGCCAACTGACACACCTCTAGATAAATTTTTCCAAGTAGAATTGGACAAATGATTAGACATATGTAGACATTTATTTATTTTTTTCACAAGGGATGAAATGAGATAAAATTAAGTGGTTAAATCAATATGCATAAAAAGAGAGGAGTCCAAATCTAGTGAGAAAACCCCACAGTGATCTTGAGTGGACCATTCAAGGTCCACCATGTCACCACGGGTAGCCTGCCATGCATCCAGACATGGGTTGCCCATGGTGACGCGATGGACCGAGTGGTCCGCTCACGGTCACCATGCGTGAACACACTTAAAGGATTCCAATTCAAAAGAAAGGGGAAAGGGGTCAAATAGAGGTGGCAAAGTATGACCCGACCCGACCCGTGTATTACCCGCTTAACCCGACCCGTTTGATAGGTGGGTTGGTCACGGGTCAAGTATTCATGACCCGCAGTTAAGCGGGTCAGGTTAGGATTGACCCGCAGAACCCGATTATTTAATCTAAAATTGAATTTGATTGTTTTAATGCATAGGCTAAAAAAGAATGAATGGACCTTAACCAATTCAACCCCGCCCTTTCTATTAATGGAAAGCAAGGTAACGCACATCAAATGATTTTTGAAATCAGATTAGACCAAATTCGAGCTTAAAAGTCAATTTTGGTCGGGCAGGGAACCATGGTTGAGTCGATTGATTCACTAGATGGATGTGGGTTATGCAGGTTGACCTGACATGTATAACCCGCAATGGTTATGCGGGTTTAAGTGGGTCAGGTCGGGTTGACCCATGGTAGGTGTGGGTTAGGGGTTTCCGACCCGTTTAAAACGGGTCGGATGCAAGATGCATGATAGGCTTGTCCAACCCATTTAGCACAACCCGACCCGATTGCCACCTCAAGGGTGAAAAGTAAAAGGCGCAAAATGACAAAAAATATCCTTGAAAGCGGATAAAAGGAGTACATTTAAAAGTCACTAAATGACAAAAAAAAAAAATGAAGTGATATTTTGTCTTTAGTGCTTGTGCTTTCTACTCCCTCTTCTACCTCTCTTTTGATTTGATTTTTAACTTATTTCATTCTTCCCTACGTACATACAAGCAAACATGTTTGATTTCATTTCGTCACATGGTCCAATAAAGTTATCTCTGTGCCAAACACGATAATTCGGTACTGGGATCACTAAATAGCCAAAACCAAAATAGCTCATACCCCCACATTAATGTATGACACAAATGGCTAAAAGTATGCCCTTTGCTCAAATAACTCCCATAAAGAATGTATATCGGATAACATAGTCTACCTAATCTTGAGGTGGAGTTCTATTATTAATTAAAACCAACTGTGTTTTGTCAACTATATATCGTTGGTTGCCTGGATGTGTATTTTAATTGTGTGTTTGTCATTAGGATTTATAAGCCGTCGAGCCACAATTCAGAAGTTGAAAAAGAAGCACACATGGGCAAATGAAGTCACGAAAAAAATTCTTCACAGCATTAAACAATGGCAGGATTTTAGCGAAATCAACAGCGGGATGGACCCCTACAGGTACCAAGTGGAATGGGCAAGAGGCAACCAACTTGGCAAAGAACTGCAAGGAGATGAAACTCCTGCTGCCCTGCTGCAAGAAAAAGAGATTCCCTCTGCATTTGAAACAAATTTCATACAAAAGAGCAAACAAATCGCTAGTACAGCATCTCATCCATCTGATCCAACATCCTCTAGCTTACCGCCAACCTCATTTATGTCTTCATCTACTAACGGCGCTAGTTTAGATCGAACAAGAGAACCACCCAAAAGAGGTAATATTCAAGCATACCATGAAGCAATATTTCAAGCATATGTGACTTTTATTGTATTTTGAGACAAAATATATATATATATATTCATTTAAATAATTTTAATGTTGCACTTCATAATGAGATCATTATATGGCCACGCCTAGACGAACAGAGTTAAATCTTCAATTTCACCATACTTCGGTCATGAAACTAAATGCATAGATCTGTAAATGAAAATACATATTTTTCAACTCATTCATTATTAGTTTTATGATCGTGATTCCTCTGATTATAATATCCCAGCGGACCCAGGAAATCCAACTTGGGGGGCTTTATGTAAAAAAAATATTGGGAGAATGAGCAAGTGTAAAAAAATAACATGTGAATTTTCCAAATCTGCAGGGGGTTTTAAGAATTTTAAGCTTTTCTTAGATATGGGTGGGGGCTTTAGCCCCAGGGCCTTATACGTAGGTCCACCCCTCCCAATGGCACTTTCTCAAAAAAAAAAAAAAAAAAAAAAAAAAAAAAAAAAAAAAGACAAAAAATACAGAAGAATAAAGTATGCTTGATTGATATTGAAGCGTGCCTATTATGAGTTATCATGTGTTTTAAGAAATACCCAACACTTCAGTCTACAGGTTTTGACAAGAAAAACAAACATTGCACTAATATAAGGGGAAAAATCAAATTGAACGAGTATGGGCAAGGCCCAAGGGGGTAATAATATTTGTAACACTACTTGGTAGTTTCTACTAGGGTTCTGAATGCCTATACATAGCTGCTCTCGGGATCATTTGTAGGTCCTTTATCTTTTTTGAACATCTCTTGGTCATTTTATTCTCGAAGAAGGATTTCTTTAAACCTTCCATTCTCAAGGAATTTTTGAAGACCCTTAAAAGAAGGTTGTTTTCAAGGAGATTTTACCCTTCAGGCTTTTGGGTGTGGCTTGCAGGAGCCAGCCAAATTTTTCATAAATGATGGAATTATGTCGTCTAATTTTCGATTTCGTCACAGGTCTGCCAATTATATATCCTTTGGCATCCACAATCATGTTTGATTAAGTCCATCTACACTACACTAAAGAGAGCTACTATGCTCATTATAGTTTGACACCAATTTGTATACATAATACAAGTCCAAGTGCCACAGGACCATTGAAAGAACTGTTAGAAGAGTCTAAAATGATGCGGTCAATTAATGTCTATTCATTCATTCAAGTGATTTTTCTGTATATGATGGGGTCAATTAATGGTTTGGTAGATGTGTCGGCCAAACAAGGGGTGAACAAAACAAAATGTGGAAATATAATCAAAGCTTACAAAACAAAATAAAGAACCGAATACTTTAATGTCCCAAATGATGGAATTTTGGACCAACCACTATCTCTCTTCAGAGCTTGCACTATCTCTCTAGCGTCTATCAAATTAGAAGCCTTGTCAAAACCATTTCTCGTTGCCCGTTCCAACACAGCTAAAACCACCCTCCCTTGAACCTCTTTTGAAGATACGACTTTGAGCCAGTGTTGTTAAATTCGGTTCGTTTCGGACGAATTTTCCAAATAATTTCGGTTCGGTCCCTCTACCGAACCGAACAACCCCCCTGCAGAAATTCGTTTCAGAATTCGGACCAGTTCGGACGAATTTTAGAAATTCGCACCGAATTTCAGTTATTCGCCCGAATTGGGCGAAATCCTGAGTTTCGTCCGAATTTTGTTTATTGACTTAAAATTAGAAAAAATAAAACCTAAGGGTGTTAAATATAATTTTTCAACTTAAAAATGAAAATAAAAATACTGAAAGGGGTTAAAAGATAATTTTTTGTTAACTGGAAAGGTAAAAGAAAAAAACATAAAATGCCCTAACCCATATCCCATCCCATTTTCCTTTCGACGAAGGGCTTTTAGTTGACAAGTCGTGGACAAAAGGAAGGAACGAGAAGAAGGAAGAAGTAGAAGAAGAAGCGAAGAAAAAGAAGAAGAAGAATAAGCAGAAGACGAAAAAGAAGAAAGAGCAAGACGAAGAAAAAGGAAGAGAGAAGAAGAAACGAAGCACCTGGTCCAGCTGCGCCTCCTGCTCCAGCTGCTGCTGCTGTTCCTGTTCCTGCTGCCACAAGATGAAGAGATGAAGCAGTTGTGCTTCATCGACTGCCAGCTGCTGCCTTTTTTTCCCTCTATTTCTTCTTCCAGAGCTCAACTCAACTACTCTCATCTTTTTTTTTCCTTTCTTTCCTCTTTACTTCGACAGCTGCCCTTTTAAAGTGCAACTGTCCTTTTTTGTTTTTCCTTTCTGTCCCATTTCGACTAAAGGGCTGTGCTAGCTTGTGGTGCTTTTTTTTTTTTTCTCAAATTTTGTGTAGGGCTGCAGGGCTGGGCTAGGCTGCTTTTTTTTAAAGTTTGTGGAGGGCTGCTGGGCTGGGCTTGGCTGGGCTGGGCTTGGCTTCTTTTTCACTTTTTTTAAAGTTTGTGGAGGGCTGTTGGGCTGGGCTGCCTTTTTTTTTTTTTTTTTTCAAAGCTTGTGGAGGGCTGCTGGGCTTTTTTTTTTGTGGTTCATTGTTGTGCAACACAATAGGTCCATCAACTATGACACGTAATATCCAAACCATTTATTCAATGACTCATCCGGTAATATGTAAATTCTGAAATTCTGAAGGGCCCCTAAAAGAACAGTTGGGCCTTGGTTAAATGTGAACTTTTCATTTCTTCACACTTGTGCACATGTAATGTTGAATTTATTTGGTATTGCTGTTGAATTTATATAGTAGTTGTACACATGTATGAAACCAAATTTTTAAAATTTGATATTAATATTATATTTTTCTATATGTATTATATTATTTTTAATTTTTATATTTTTCCGAAACATAAATCCAAAACGTTTCGCCAAAATTCTGAATAGGCCGAAATATTTCAGTTTGGAGGCCAAACCGAATCGGCATCCGAAACGAATTTAACAACACTGCTTTGAGCCCACATCCACAATAATACCATTTAACATCGTAAGATAATTAAATGTGGAGTTCCCCTCCTTAGCCACACAGGCTGCGTCCGAGAAGATCACTAAATCTTCTTTATTAGAGATCACTTTAGAGACCTCCACAAGTTCCTCTGTTTCTCTTTCTTTTTTTTTTAAGATTCTCAATGCAAACCAAAAGTCTGATGCATTTTTAGTTTTTGACAGGTGTGATTGAGTCCCCATTCCTAATTGCAGGGAGGAAGGGGATGATAGAGATGGTAGGAGCAATACTAGATTCTTTCCCCATGGCGATTCATGACAAAGATTTAGAGCACAAGAATATAATGTTGTTGGCAGCAGAGCATAGGCAACATAAAGTTTATGAGAAATTTCTAGGCAATACCTTTCAGAGTTGGTTTGGACAAGCGGACGCCGAAGGAAATAGCTTACTGCACTTGGCTGCCAAATATCCAGACAATCAGGGGCAGCTCATCTCGGGTGCGATCCCCGGTGCAGCTTTGCAGATGCAGAGAGAGATAGCGTGGTTCAATGTCTCTCTCTCTCTCTCTCTCTCTCTCTCTCTCTCTCTCTCTCTCTCTGTTGCATGCGAGTGTGTGGGGTCGGGGGCTAGTAAATCTTTAAAAGAAGTTGCTCATACTTAAAGGTCATTCATGATTCATGTGGAAGGTGGGGAAAAATGAATGCAACGAAAAGCCATGCTGAGGGGTCCTATCAAATAAACATCTCTCACTTAAGGTAACTCAGGTTTCAGCAAGCGTGAGAACCCCAATTTACATGTAAAAAAATGAGTTACCTACACAGAGTCTGTGAAGATCAAAACAGTAAGCCACTTCAGAAAAAACCCTGCCCTGACATTTGCGTTTTGAGTTTAACTCCATCTTGTGCCTATACAAAGCATGCCATTTATTTAGTTTCTAATTTCAGAGGCAAAGCATGTTTGAGCTTAACTCCATCTTGTGCCAATACTAATGACAGTTTGTCAAGAAGCAATTGCCTCCTTATTTCTCAACGCTCCAAAACCACTACGACCAAACTGCAATGGAGGTATTCACCGAAACACACCAAGACCTGGCCATCCAAAGGGCAAAGTGGCTAAGCAAGGCATCGCAGTCACGCTCAGTTGTGGCAACTCTCATCATCTCAGTGGTATTTGCCACCATGTCGACTGTGCCCGGCGGTCTAATTCAAGAGCAGCAAGACCGTGGGCTCCCAGTTTACAGAGACAGGCTGGCCTTCAATGTCTTCTCTGTCTCTTCGCTCTCTGCTCTCTGCTTTTCTTCGATCTCCCTCATCATGTTTCTTAAAATTCTCACTTCTCCGTACCAAGACTCTGACATTAGCAATAAGTTGGCCAATAAGTTGATATTTGGTTTGGCTTTTCTCTTCATCTCGATCATAGCCATGTTCCTGTCCTTCTTCTCTGGAGATCTCTTTGTGCTTGATAGCAAGATGAAGCACATCGCTTATCCAATATACGTTCTCACCCTATGTGTTGTTTTAGCAGGTTTCCCTCTCTATTCCGAAATTGTAAAGATGGTGGTCACTGGTATTCCCACAAGCACTCGCCCACGTAAAATTCCTTTCTAGCTTTGCACTCTTTCCCATGTGAAGACACTTTTTCTAGCAATTTCTTTGCAAAAAAAATTTTCGTTGTTGGGTGCCACAATTCCGTGATGTAGTAAAATACTTTTGTATTGGAGTTCAGTCTTGAATGTAGTTCATGTTTAATAATCTTTTGAGTTTTGGCTATTCGGGTATGCTACATGCAGTATTCATAATCACCACTTACTGATTTTGTAGAAGGTTGTAATTAGTCCTCTCTTTTCTTCACATTCTACACAAGAATCTAAGGGACCGTTTGAAAGAGTCATTGTGCGCATAATAAGCTCAATGAATCTCCTGAAGTTATATTTGGTAAGATATTTGTGAAGGCACAATCTAACGTGCCAATCATGCAACCAAACCAATAAAAGAAAAGAAAAAAGTTCAAACAGCCTATGGAACTACAATTAGGAAAAAAACGGGGATCAACAATGGCTATAGCTCTGACAATTGGGGACTTCCGAGGACTGTTAATATTTACCAAAGCGACAGGTCATGAGCTGAGATAGAGCTTGAGCCCAGTTTAGTTGGCTAATGAGCTAGCTCGGCTTATTGACATCCCCCTCTAATATTCCTCCAGAAATTGTTTAAATCTTAATCCTTGGAAAAACATTAATTGAAGATAAATAAATAAATGGAGTGATGGTAGCAGCATATACAGGTTGAGTGGGAGCTGATTACCAACTGGAAGGTAAGATGTAAACATTTCTCAGAATTTGGGGGGTATTTCAGAGACTTAAAAGGGAGGGAGACTGTCTAATCCTCGTTGTATCCCTCAAAGGGAACGAACTGATCTTGGAATTTCATGGCCTTATAAAGGAAGTTCCTGAAATGCCCAACCCACTTTTCCATCCAAACTTTCATATTAAACGTCTATTACCACTTTTAGATCTGATCTCCCTTCAAGTTAGAATTGCCTACTTTGGAACTGATCTTTGTTAGGATGCGTACAAGAGGATGGTGGGCCACAAGCTTTGGCGAATATTGGCATTGCAGAAGATTATTGCTAATGAAGAAGGGATGCAAAATGAGGATGTCAATAGCCAGAGACTCATTTCTTTTTCCTCGGTCTAATCATGTTTGTTTTTAAGATCTGAACCATTTATTTTGTTTTTGATAGCAGTAATTTTCAATCCATAAAAAATGAAAAATAACCACTAGTAGCACATTTATGGAAAACAATGTAGCATGTACACTTTAGACAGAAATGACTGTTGAAAAAGAAAAAGAAAAAGTGAAAAAGGAAAAATTATAATCCTTGATTCCCAACAAAGCTTAAAAGTATTACCTACGGACTCGACCATAAAAACAAAGATTGGAAGTATTACCAACACTTTATTCCAAACATTGCTTGCCAGTAAATCACCAAGGCATCCAACCAAACATGTTTTGACACACTGCTGATTTGCCCTCATACTACCCTCACCCTGTTGAGAATGTAAAAGCCATCAAAGCAAATGCTCACGGGGATTGATAAGTACTTAATTGTTTACAATCTAAGCCCTAATATTTGATCCATCTTATGCTAGTCATAGTTATTTTATTTGATTTTACATAGTTTTGTTAATTTTTATGTAAAGGTCAAAAGGAGTCAAAAGGAGAAGATTTCATGAAGAGTGATGGGCGTAAATCATCAAGTAGGGCCAAGGTGGGTCCCATCCAAGATATTTCAGATTTCAAGACTACTTTCTAATTCTTTGGACAACTTACAATTCAAATCAAAGAAGAAAAGTGGAATAAAGAAGAAAAAAGAAGAAATCCAACTTAGGGTTACACAACCAAGGGGCCCACATCCATTACAAAAAGTGAAATTTCAGAAATTATAAAGTCTTATTCAAGTATAAGTGGAGCTCAAGAATGCAGAAGAAAAAGGAGAAAAATAAGGAAAGTTTAAAGGAAGAATTCAAGCCAAATTAGAAGTCTTAAAGAAGGGGGTCCCACAATCAATATCCACGCACCAAATAGGGCCCACTTTTATTCTCAAGTTTCAGATTTAATTCCTTGCAATTAAAATTCAAATTGGTGGGCCACATGTGAAGAAATTTTTAAAAGACAAGTGGGACCAGATTTAGAAAGTCTTGTTAATCAAGAAAGAAGACTCCTATTTCATTCTAATTAGGAAGCCTAATTATAAAGCAAGATGGAGATCTAATCATACAAGGAGAGAAGCCTAAAAAGGGGGAGATTCTTCACAAAAGAGATACTTTTGCAAGACTTATAAAAGGCATATGAACAGTGCACGTCCAGCCACTAATTGAGCCATCATCCAACCACAAATCATCACAAAAACCAGCCATCATCATCCCAAAACCCCTAGCTCCCATACAGCCACCTTTGGAGCATTCTTTGGAGCATCTTGGAGAGCTTTTGGAGCGAGGAAAAGAAGAACAAACTGCTGGCCGTCCACTTCATCACCATCTATCTTCTAGTTTTCTTCTTATAGCTCTATTTTTTTTATTTTGTTTTCAATTCCAGACATGAGTAGCTAATTTTTAGGGTTAGGGTGTAGCTAAAACCCTAGCCTAGTCTATGTAGTCTCTTTTCGCATCTTTTAATTCAGATTTCAGTTTTATTACTTGAGATTCTAAACCATGTTTTTAATTGATGAATTATGTCTATGTCATGCCAACTATGTGATTTTCAATTAATTTTGAGAGTAGCTAACTTAATTTTGATTGATCTTGATGTTAAGCATCTAGGGTTTAGAACCATGAATAATCTAAGTATATGCCATGCTTAGACTCAAGCATTTATCATTCCCATTGTTTTTATGCATTATGTGCGTTTTGACTAGGACATATGCCATGCTTAGTTTTTGCATCATAATGAACAATTCATGTAGTATGCCACTCATGAATTAAGTTTAGGGGAATAGTAATCTAGACGCATATACCATGGTCTAGGTTGATAGATGTCACTAATAATTCTGATTTTTTATTAAAGGGTAATAAGGGACATGCATAAGGTTGGTTAGGGGAGTAGATGAAACCCTAATTCATTCATTATTACTGTTTTTTCAATTTTAATACTAGTTGTGTGTTTTATATTATTTTCCATTTAGCTTTTAATAGTTTAATTTATTGTTTTTAGTAGTTTAATTCAACTTGTCATCATTAAATTGTTTCTTTTAATATTCTGATTTTTAGTTGTTTTTTATATTATTTTATCACAAGTCTTGGTGGGATCGACCTCGTACTTACAATTCACTACACTACATAGTGATCTTCTGCGCTTGCGAGTTTTAATTGTGTGCATACTAGTAGCTTATTTCTAGGTTTCTTAGTGCATACCAGGGATAGCCATAGATAAAAAGGAAGAAAATGATGGGTTTAACTTTTATTGAGATAGTGTTGCAATATTATCTAGAAACTAGGTGAAGAGGACCATGTGTCTCTGTGTTTGCGTAGCTGGTTAGCGACAATGCTTCCTGATGTGAGTCTCTTATTAAATAAAATAATATAAATGTTTTTCCTTAATAATGTGGTCCTAATCCTATACATACGGTAAAGTCTCCAATGCGTTATTGAATGAGGTTATTAGTGGATAGTTGTAAAACTCAAAACTGACAATCCAGAGTGAATCCACTTTTTACGGGCTTGCAACTGTTTATATTTGTTTAGTTTGGGCTTTTTCTTTTTTTCTTATTAGTTTATTTTGCACCTATTGTTACCTTTGTCCTTAATTTCCCTTCTTAACAAAATTCAATTGATATCTTGCTAAAAAAAAAAAGCTATACTTTTTTTTATTGTCATTTGAAAAAGAAGCCCAACAGGGAGTTAGCTTAGATCTGAATAAAGGGTTATCTAGTTGTGCCCACAAAATCTACAGGGCTTTATCATTTTGAGAAGCAAAGCAGCAGGTAGAGGATCTTCTGGGTCCTTTATAATTTAAAAGGGAATAGACAAAAGAAACAGAAACAAGCATTGTAGTAATTAGGAAGAAAATTTCTGTTGGAGAGAGAGAGATGGAACTCACAGATCGGTCGTTTCAAGATCTGGAAGCCCAACTGCCCAAGGCATGGACTGCAGCATAGTCCATGAGGAGGCATATGAGAGCAGGGGAATGTTCTCCATACATGAAGGAGATTGGCCCTCAATGCTCGAGTTACTGCTGGAGCATCGTCCATCCAGTGCCCACGGCACACTTCAAAGACACGATCGTACATGTAGCAGCAGCCCTCGGCAAGACAGAGGTGGTGAAGGAGCTGCTATTGTGGATAAAGGAGATGAACCATGAGATGAGCTTAGAGGTCCTCCTTGGCAACCAGCTAGGCAACAATCCCCTTTATAGTGCTGCATTGATGGGGCAGATCGAGACTCTGAGGGTGATGATTGAAGAGGTTCCTGAGCTGGCCTTGGCTCGAAATATGTATGGAGAGACACCCATCTTTCAAGCCGCAGTTAGCGACTCTAAAGTCTCATCAAGTATTTTTCGAACTCGCCTCTATGCTACCACAAGATACTAACGACATAATCACCATGCTCAGAAGGAATGATGGAGATACCATTCTCCACTGCTCTCTCTCTCTCTCTCACAGAGAACTGCAATTCACTTGAATGGATGCCACCCATGACAAGCAGTGGTGAGGTTTTTCATTTGAGGGGGATGGACCTAAACATGTAGTTGGGCTCCTGGGGCAAACCCAAAATATTCATGTGGGTTTTGAAAGCGAGCCCAAGATTTTCAGGAGAGTTTTGGACAATGGATGGACCAAAATGGATTTGTCCCATGTGAATTCCAAATTATCTGCCATGGGTCCGAGTAAACCCCAGCTTGATTGAATAATGATCATGGTCATGAATTCAAGGGCTTGAATGTTTATATAAGCATTCAAGTGATATTGGCATATAATCAATGGCGACTTTACATTTCGATTGTGCATGTCTGCTACAGATTTAGCAAGCGACATAATAGAAAGGTTTTGCCTACTGATTTATTATCGGAACGGCAGAGGACTCACCATATTTTGGCCAAAAATCCTTCTGGATTCAAGAGCGAATGTCAACTTGGATTATTGAATCGCCTCTTATATTCAAGTAATCAACCAAATCAACTCCTATTTCCTTCACACCCCTCTCTCACACTACTTTATTATTAAAACTTGGGGAAATTAAATATATATAAATATATTAACTTTTATCTCATCTCAAAAAAGTACATGAGAATTTGAATATTTCAAAAAAGTACAAAAACTTTCCACATTTATGTCAATCAAGTCCTCTTAATAAAAGTTTTTGAAAAATGAAGAAAATATCATTCTGCCAAGTTTTTGTCTTTTCTTAAACTTCTTTCATCCCGAAAACCACTCTAAAAATCACTTTATGGTCCTCGCCGATCAAATGTTATGGCGGATACCTTCTTTTGATAGTTCAATTGCCTAGGAGAATGATAGAATTGATCACAGGGTTCATTTATCTGGATTCTCATATGGCACTAGTTTCAACTTCATTTTGATGACCATAACCCATTTAGTAAAGCTAATAGTTTTTCAATCATTTGGAATCCATATAAACCCTTTTTTTTTACCATCCATACATATAGTTTTGGTTGAACTGGGCCCCTCTAGATTGTACTTGGATCATTTCTCTCAAATGATTTATTAAAGGAAAGTTTTGAAAAATGCTATAAGGGTATTGCAGTCATTTTTCTTTTTTCTCATTTTTTTTTTATAGTTGAGGACTTGATTAAACGAAATATAAAACACTTTTATACTCTTGATAATTTGAAGTCTTCATGTACTTGTTTGAAAATGAGCTAAGCAATTTATACCATTTTGATATTTTCCCTATAAAATATTGCCTTAATCACGGCAGGAACAAAGTTTTAAACGGAGTCAACATCAGATGAACCCACAGAAATGATGGAGGAGAATGACCCGAGAGACTTAGCTGGCGACTACAGATTAAGTTGGACCGTTACCACCTTCTGGTGGAAAACTTTTGAAGCTTTGGGCAGATAAAGAATTAATTTTATGACGATTTCAATTATCATCATCATCATCCGGTTGTGGTTTATACCATTAGAGTTGAAGATAGAAGATCGAATTAAGCAAAGCTTGGACTGACCTGCTTGTGAACCTTGTTCTATATTTAATAAGAAAGTGTTTGTGTCGATGTTGCTCAGGCGTATGGCAAATCCTACCACTCACGGCCGCCAGAAACTCATTTCTCACTAGGGCGGAAAAATAACCAATTTTTCTCCATTTTCCTCGATGAAATGAGATTGAAACCACACACGTTTTCCACTCCTCTTATGTAGACTTGCAATTGCACAAACGCGTCATTAAAAAGAAGGAAAAGCATCAAACAGGGCTACCAACAAGTGTTGCACTCCATCTTTGTGTTTTTTGGGTTTGTGTTAAGTGCCTTGGAACCAAACTGGTAATGCATTTACAGCTTGCAAACACTCATGAGAGGGCCCCCTGAATGCAAATAAATAATAAAGAGGAAAATGGAGCTTCATTTAGCGAGGAGAGGGCATTAATTGATGGAGCTTCATCTCACGAGAAGTGAGTACTAACTGAAGCAAGAACAGAGAGGTGATTCTCATTTTTGGCCGAAACGAAATGTCATGTCTCCCATCATAATAAATCGCACACTGAATGGAGAATTTAGACACGGTCTATAGGGCATATCTAAGAAATTTCCTTCACGGCCGGTCATTGCTTGCAAAAATTTAGCAAGACCAATCACTTTTGAATAATTCGTCGATGTGATGTAAAACATGCATACATTGTGGAGGGAGGAATGACTCCATTGATCAACAATCTTCTCAATGCCCTTTACCAAATTAGATTTACGATTTCACACGGCAATTATTGTTAGAAACTCAGCCTCTTTATCCAAGCGTTTCTGCATGCAGTGCAATTTTCTGTATTCCGCACGCCATTTCCAATGATAAGAACTTCTAATCTTTGGCCTCTCATGCATTTTCATAAAATGCACACAGAGAGGCTTCGAGCAAAGAAATATTCAATGTGATCACTAGTGGAGGAGAGATGGATGAGTCCAAGGATCCCCAATCTTTTAAGTGCCCTTGGACAAAATGGATTTAGGATTTACATAAGGCACCTATTAGTGGTAGAATTCAACCTCTCTCCCCAAGCTTTTCAAGGTTAAATTCAATAATTTTGAGTCTTTCCCAAACAAAAGCCCATGATAAGAGACTTCAAATCATTGCCCTCCGGTTTTCATCCGTTGCTTGCAATGTATTTAGTTAAAAGAGCAACGAAGAAACCTAAAGAATCAATCTCAAAAATGTTATTTGAGATGTTGCATTGATATATATTTTTTAAGAGGAATCTATTAATAGTAGAACTCAACCTCACTCATGCATTTCAATGTAAAATGCAACGATTTTGAGTCTTTCCCCAACATATTCTCGTGATAAGAGACTTCAAATCATTGTACTCCTCTGGTTTCCATCCGTTGCTTGCAATGCATTTAGCTTAAACACCAATGAAGAAACCTAGAGAGTTCATTTCAAAAATACTATTCGAGATGTTGCATTTATATTTATTGTTTATGAGAAATAGCCCTTCTAATCAAACACTATCTCTAAAATTTGGCGTTTTCGTTCACAAAATGATTAGCAAATTAACCAACCGTCAAAATCAAGCAAAACCTATCATAAAACGAGTCCAAACTCTCTCTTGCACGGAGGAGAAGACCTATTACAAGGTACCTACTATCATTCAAATCATTTGCTCCGTACGATTTAATCCATCGCCATTAGTGATATGTAGCATCATTTTGAGAGGAAAGGGTGCTAATTGACGGAGCTCCATCCTTATGATTAATAACTCTCTCTTAATTCAAAGTATTTGCTCCTTTGATTTTACCCATCTCCTTTAGTAATATGGAGCTTCATTTAGCGAGGAGAGGTTGTTAATTGATTGAGCTTCATTTAGCGAGGAGAGGGTGCTAATTGATGGAGCTTCATCTCACAAGAAATGAGTGCTCACTCAAGCAAGAACAGATAGGTGATTATCATTTTTGACCGAAAAGAAATACCATCTCTCCCATTATAGAAATCACTGACCGAATGTAGAATTTAGACATGGTCTAAAGGGCATAAGTAAGAAGTTTCATTCACGGCCGGACATTACTTGCAAAAAATTAGCAAAACCAATCAATTTGGAATACATTTAGTGATATGGCGCTTCATTTAGCGAGGAGAGGGTGCTAATTGACACAGCTTCATCTTGCGAGAAGCGAGTGCTGACTGAAGCAAAAACGGAGAGGTGACTCATTTTTTGCCGAAATAAAACGGCGTCTCTCCCATTATAAGAAATTACTCATTGAATGGAGAATTTACACATGGACTAAAGGGCATATCTAAGAAATTTCCTTCACGGCCAGACATTGCATGCAAAAAACTGGCAAAACTAATCACTTGGATAATTAGTCGATGTGATGCAAAAAATGCAAACTTTGTAGAGGGAGGAATGACTCCGATGATCGACAATCTTCTCAATGCCCTTTAACAATTTAGATTTAGGACTTCACTCGGCATTTATTGTTAGCAACTTAGGCTCTTTCCCCAAGCGTTTCTACTTGCAATGCAATTTTCAGTATTTCGCAAGCCATTTCTAAAGATGAGATCATGTAATCATTGGCCTCGCATGCATTTCCATAAAACGCACAAATACAGACACTTCGAGCGAAGAAATATTCAATGTGATGACTAACATGGTTTGTGGAAAGATGAATGAGTCCATGGATCACCATTCTTTTCAGTGTTCTTTGATAGAATAGATTTAGGATTACAACAGGCATCTACTAGTGGTAGAACTCCACCTCTCTTCCCATGCATTTCAATGTAAAATGCAACAATTTTGAGTCTTTCCCCAACAAATTCTCTTGATAAAAGACTTCAAATCATTGCTTTCCTCTGGTTTCCATTCGTTGCTTGCAATGTATTTAGTTTAACCAGCAACGAAGAAACATAAAGAGTTCATTTCAAAAATGTTATTCAAGATGTTGCATTTATATTTATTGTTTATGAGAAATAGAATTTCTAATCAAATATTGTCTCTAAAATTTGGCGTTTTCCTCCTTGGCATGACTGGTACCAAGGTTTTAAAAATTGTCCGAGTCCGATTTGACTCGGACTTGGTAACGAACTGAGTCCTTAGGACTCGGAATCGCTTTAATGGGACTCGTCCGAGTTGCGGCCTGATGAACATGGGGCTTTAAAAAGCCCTTGTAAACCCTAAAACTATTCATTTTCTTTGCTTCTACTTGTTGGAGATAGAAGAAAACAGCCTCCAAAGCTCTTTTCTAGCAACTAACATCCTCAAATCCATCTATTTTGAAAGATCAAGCCTACCAAAGAATCCAACCACTATTCACATCAAAGAGGGTTTTTTTATTTCTCAACTTTGAGGTATGTTTTCTTGATTCTACATGCATATTGGTTTAGGAAAGATGCTAAGATAAAGATATTGCTTGAAGATGGTTTGGAGGACCACTATTTGTTCTAAAAATGCATTTTTTTGAATTTTTGGGTCTTTTTTAAAAAAAAAATAAAAAATCCAAATTTTTTTAATTATTTACCTATGTTTTTTTGTATGAAATTATTATTATGGGTGTGTATAACATGAATCTATGGTTCTAACCCTAGATCTATGCATGTATGTGCAATAATAATATTTTTCTTACTTTTTCTTGTAAAAATAATTATTAATAATATGTTTTTTTTGCATTTTACATTCTTAAATTATGTAGAATAGATGATTACAAGTGTGGGTTGTTTGTAGATGATATTTCAACTATTGTTTGGTTAAAAGAATGCGATTTTCTTAATTATGATGTAATTTAAAAAAAATCCGAATTCTTTTTCATTATTTATTATGTTTTTTGTATGAAACTATTATTTTGGGAGTGTATCTAACATGGATCTATGTTTCTAAGTTTTAACTCTAGATCTATGCTTGTATGTGTAATAATAAAATTTTCCATACCTTTTCTTGTAAAACTAATTATTAATAATATGTTTTGTTTGCTTTTTACATTCTTAAATTTTGTAGAATAGATGATTACATGTGGGGGTTGTTTATAGATGATATTTCAACTATTGTTTGGTTTTAAAACTTACAAGAATGTGATTTTCTTGATTATGAGAAAACGTTTTTATTAAAATATTAAAAAATAAGAATAGTTTCATTATTTATTTATGTTTTTGGTAAATGGTAAGACTAAGAGACTATTATTTTGATTGTGTATAACAGCCTATAACATGGATCTATCATCTATGCTTGTATGTGTGCATTAATAATATGTTCTTTTTGTTTCTACATTCTTAAAGTATAAATATTTGATTGTGTAGAATCTTGAATTCTTGATTGTGCAGATTACTGTCACTTAGATTAGATCACAATGGCCACAAAAAAGAAAGAGAAAGAAGTTGACCCCGGATGGGAAACATGGGGAGATGGTTGCAAGAGACCGTCATAAGGTCAAATGCAAATGGTGTCATAAGATTCTCAGTGGTGGGATCCACAGATTTAAACAACTCCTAGCAGGTATATAAGGGGAAGCTAAACCATGTGCAAATGTCCCCACTGAAGTGAGGAAACAAATGAGAGATATTTTGTAGGGAAAGAAGAATAAGAAAGAAAAGAAGAAAAAATTTGATGATAGGGTTGCAAATATGCAGAGGATTGACACTTCTGAGGATGACTATGATGATGGTGGTGATGCTAAGGAGAGGGAGTTAATGAGGGGTATGAGAGCGAGCCGTGAACAGTTTGCTTATGAGAGGAGGCTCGTATGGATGAGACGGGCTGTGGCCGGTTCTTCAGGAGCTCCTCCTGACCCTTATCAGGACACAGCGAGGAGAGGCAGATTGGATCCATTCTTACACCGGTCCCAAAGTACGAAACAATCAAAGATTAGTAGCTCTATCATGGGTGATATGAAAGTTTAGAGCCATGAAAATGGGGAGAGCCATCTAAAAGTTCGTTCATTATAATCGGATTCCACCGAATGTCACTAATTAACCATACTATTGCTCCATGGTTGATACTATAGCTGAGGTGGGGCCCGCGGTTAAACCTCCATCCGCTTATGAGATTGGCGGAAAGTATCTTGAAGTGGAAGTTTCCGATTATTGGAGATACTTGGAACATCACTTCAAAACTTGGGAGGAGTATGGGTGAACGTTTATGTGTAATAAGTGGACAAGCAACAATAGGCAGGACATTATTAATTTCATGGCTTACTGTGTAACGGGAACAGTTTTTGTCAGGTCTGTAGATACAAGCGTGCATAGAATGGATGTACAATATTTGTATAGTTTAATTGATGATATCTTGGGTATGGTTAGAAATTGGCACAAATATGTTGTTGCAATTGTGACAGATAATGCGGTTAACTTTAAAGCCACGACAAAGAAATTGCATGAAAAGCATAGGAGTATTATTTGGGTGCTGTGCACGGCACATTGTATTTATCTCATGTTGGAGGACATTGGCAAATTAGATGATGTCCGTGATACTATTGATGAGGGAAAGATGGGACATCTTTGATCCATAACTATCAGTTCATGACCGATCCGCTAAGAGAAATGAATGAGGGTAGTGAGATTTTGAGGCCGGGTATCACACGCTTTGCTACGCACTTAGTGGCCCGTGAGAGTCTTTGTCGTGCCAAGGCTAACATAATGCAGATGTGGACAAGTACAGCATATGTGAAATCAGATTTTTCAAGTCAACCTGTGGCACGTTGTGTACAACAAATTGTTCTTGGAGAGAATTTCTGGAACAGGGCAGAACCAATTACTGACTTACTCGAGCCTCTTGTCTTGGTCTTGAAACTAGTGGATGCTGATACGAAGCCCACAATGGGCTTTGTGTATGATGTCATGGATAGAGCAAAGCTTGCTATAGAGCAAAGGTCCAGAGAAAAGTATGGGACTTATTATAAGAAGCTTTGGAAAATCATTAACAATCGATGGAACAACCAGATGCATCAAGACATAGATGCGGTAGGTAAATTTTGACTATTATGGTTATTAAAAATACTAACTATTTACTATTTCTTTTGGAATCCAATAGTCAATACTTATTACTTAATGACATCATGGCATGCAGCGTACTACTTGAACCCAAGCTGCTTCTATAGCAAACATTTTTCCAACCATGAAGAAGTTTTTCGTTGCTTGAAAAAAAAGTTAGAGAACATGACAAATAGCCCGCAACATCAAGTTACAATTCTTAACCAGGTCAAGATGTCATAGATCATGACATTGTTATTCACATATTTGTGGGCTAAGTGCTAACTTCTAAATTTTAACTTTTATAGTTGAGAAAACTACAAGGGCGGTCTCGGTAGTTTTGGATCAGACGCAACCATATTGGGTCATAAGCAGATGGATCCAGGTATTATTTCAATTTTCAATACTTAAATTAGATGAAAGATAGTAATTTATGAATTATGACAAACAATTGACTTTTTTTGTTAATTTTTTTTATCTTTTAACACAGCTGAATGGTGGGCTACATTTGGCAATGAGGTTCCCCATTTAAAAGCTTTTGCAAAAAGAATATTGAGCCAAACAGCCACATCTTCAGGATGTGAAAGGAATTTGAGCACATTCAGTTTGATACACACTAAAACCCGTAATCGCCTTACTATGGCTAAGTTGGAGAAGTTGGTCTTTGTCCATTATAATATGAGGTCAAGGGCAAGGAATCTGACGAGAAGAGACAACGGAGACTACCAACTGATTAATTTGGATTATATATTTTCGAAGAAGATGACCCTCTTGATGAATGGTTGGCTTAAAGAGAGGATCCAGTATTGAATGATACAGCTTTCCTCGATGAAGCAATGTTTAATGTGGAAGATTTTCAATCGGATGAAGGACAGAATTCCCCACTGCAACGTCCGAGTTCCAAATCTGCTACGCCTACTTCTACAGTGCAATCAGCGCGCGATAAGGGTAAGGGTGTAGCAACCTCGTCATCGCAAGGCTCACAACGTGGTCATAACTGTGAGCCAGAGTTGACACGTTCTACTTCAGAACATGTTGCGGGGGCTAGAGATAGATCAACACCAAGTGGTTCAAGTGTGCCAACTTTCCAATACAGGCGAAAGTCAAAGGATAAGAGCACCCATGCAAAGACAAGTCAAAGCCAAAGGTTGGCCACTCATGAAGAAGAACGCCAAAAAACATCATCTTCTAGCAAGAGTGGCTCACGAGAAGGAGGTAAGGGGCAGAACAAGGAGGCATACGAAGGTAGTGATGGTGGTGGAGATGACAACATTAATGTATATTATGGTCCAAGTGACCTCGCTGGTGGGTTACGTGGGTGGGGCAGAGGTGAAGGAAATAAGCCATCGGATGAATATTCTCGGCTGCATCAAATGGCATCAAGTCCTTGGATCACAAGTTCTGATAGTTCATACAGGTATGGGCAACAATATGGACACTAACACCATGATCCTTCCTCTGCGTATGGGCAGCCGCAGCAGTATGGTGGATATGGTCGTCCTTCGCATGGGTATGGGCAACAACAGTATGGAGTATCATTGGTACCCATGGCCGTAACCCCACAAGTGCAACCACCATATGCATATCCTCAACTTTAAGTTATGGCTCCATCATCAAACTATGGAGAAAGTCCTATAACTCCAAGAGCGGGGCAAGGATTCTTTCATTTTGACGTTGCTCAATACTATCGTCAAAGTCAAAATAACGACGAAGATGAAGATCGAAAACCCGCAAGGCATTCAACATGGGATTAGTATTTAAATTTTAAAAAGAAAGAGCTAAGGTATGATTTTACATTTTTATATGCTATAAATATAATTGAAATTTGAAGCTTAGTTAGATCTTTGATGATTGATCTTACTAGTTGACTTGATAATTGAGACTTGAGACTTGAGAGTGGATATTGAAAGTTGGAAACATGTATATTGTATTTTCTACTTTTTAGTTTAAATTTTAATTGCAATTAAATTATAAAAGGGCTTGCAATTATGTTATTATTCTATCCTTAAGTAACGTACGAGAATGATCAATGAAGAGGGTAAAACTATACACATGGATGGAGGGAATAAAAAAAGGAGAAAACCACTTTTTTCCCCATTTTTTTATGCTATAAATATAATTGAAATTTGAAGCTTAGTTAGATCTTTGATGATTGATCTTACTAGTTGACTTGATAATCGAGACTTGAGAGTCGAGAGTGGATATTGAAAGTTGGAAACATGTATATTGTATTTTCTACTTTTTAGTTTAAATTTTAATTGCAATTAAATTATAAAAGGGCTTGCAATTATGTTATTATTCTATCCTTAAGTAACGTACGAGAATGATCAATGAAGAGGGTAAAACTATATAAATGGATGGATTGGATGGATGGAGGGAATAAAAAAGGAGAAAACCACATTTTTCCCCCATTTTTTTTAACTTTTTCTTGGGTTGAGTCGAGTCCCGATTCCTTTTTTTTTATCCTTGATTGGTACATTAACCCACCATCAAAATCAAGCAAAACCTATCATGAAACGAGTCCTAACTCTCTCTTGCACCGAGGAGAAGACCTATTACAAGGTAGCTATTGCCATTCATATTATTTGCTCCGTGTCATTTTATCCATCCCCATTAGTGATATGTTGCTTCATTTAACGAGGAAAGGGTGCTAATTGATGGAGCTCCATCCGTATGATTCATAACTCTCTTGCACCAGGAAGAAGACCTATTACAAGTTACCTATTGTCTTTCAAATTATTTGCTCCGTGTGATTTTATCCATCTCCTTTAGTGATATGGAGCTTCATCTAGCGAGGAGAAGTTGTAGATTTATGGAGCTTAATCTCACGAGAAGCGAGCACTAATTGAAGCAAGAAAAGATGGGTAATTCTCATTTTTGGCCGAAAAGATATGTCATCTCTCCCATTATAAGAAATCACACACTGAAAGGAGGATTTCAACATTGTCTAAAGGGCATTTGTAAGAAATTTTCTTCACGGCCAGACATTGCTTGCAAAAAATTAGCAAAACCAATCACTTCTGAATAATTAGCCGATGTGATGTAAAAAATGCTTACATTGTGGAGGGAGAAATGATTCCGCTGATCAACAATCTTCTCAGCGCCCTTTAACAAATTAGATTAACGATTTCACACAGTATTCAATGTTAGTAACCCAGCCTCATTCCCAAAGCATTTCTACAGGCAGACTGGCAGTGCAATTTTCGGTATTCCACAAGCCATTTCCAACGATAAGAACATGTAATCGTTGGCCTCACATGCATTTTCATAAAACGCACAAAGAGAGGATTCGATCGAAGAAATATTCAATGTGATGACTCGTGCATGGTTTGCAAAGATGAATGAGTCCACAGATCGCCAATTTTTTCAATGTCGTTAGACAAAATGGATTTAGGATTTACATTAGGCATCCATTAGTGGTACAACTCAACCTCTGTCCCCAAGCTTTTCAATGTAAAATATAAAAATTTTGCGTCTTTCCCAAACAAATTCCCATGATAAGAAACTTCAAATAATTGCCCTCCTCCAGTTTCAATCCATTGCTTGCAATGTATTTAGTTTAAACAGCAACGAAGAAACCTAGAGAGTTCATTTCAAAAATGTTATGTGAGATGTTGCATTGACATTTTCTATAAATGAGAAATAGAATTTCTAATAAAACACTCTAAAATTTGGCGTTTTCCTTCACGGACTGATTGGCAAATTAACCAACCATCAAAATCAAGCAAAACCTATCATGAAACGAGTCCTAACTCTCGCTACCACGGAGTAGAAGACCTATTACAAGGTACCTACTATCATTCAAATCATTTGCTTCATAGGATTTTATCCATTTCCATTAGTGATATGGAGCATCATTTCGCAAGGAAAGGGTGTTAATTGACAGAGCTTCATCCTTATGATTAATTACTCTCTCTTGCACTAGGAAGACGACCTATTACAAGTTGCCAATTGTCATTCAGAGTATTTGCTCCGTATGAATTTACCCATCTCCTTTAGTGATATGGAGCTTCATTTAGCTAGGAGAGGGTGCTAATTGATGGAGTTTCGTCTCGTGAGAAACAAGTGCTCACTCAGGCAAAAGCAGATAGGTGATTATCATTTTTGACCGAAAAGAAATATAATCTCACCCATTAAAGAAATAACTGACCAAATGGAGAATTTAGATATGGTCTAAAGGGCGTATGTAAGAAGTTTCCTTCACGGCCAGACATTGCTTGCAAAAAATAGCAAACCAATCACTTAGGAATACATAGTCGATGTGATGTAAAAATGCATACTTCATGGAGGGAGGAATGAATCCACTGATCAACAATCTTCTCAATGCCCTTTGAAAAAATGGATTTAGGATTATATTAGGCATCTATTAATGGTAAAGCTCAAACTCTGTCCCCATGCTTTTTAGTGTAAAATGCAACGATTTTTAGTCTTTGTCAAACAAATTCCAATAACAAGAGACTTCAAATCATTGCCCTCCTCCAGTTTCCATCCGGAGCTTACGATGTATATTTAGTTAAAAGAGAAACGAAGAAACCTAGAAAGTTCATTTCACAAATGTTATTCGAGATGTTGCTTTGATATTTATTGTTTACGATGTATTTCGAATTATTTGCTCCTATGATTCTACCGATCTTTATTTGCGCTATCCACCATCAATTAGCGAGGAAAGGGTGCTAACTGAAGAAGCTTCATTAGTATGAATCATAACTATCTAGCAACAGGAAGAAGACCTACTCCAAGTTACCTATTGTCATTCAAATTATTTGCTCCGTATGATTGTATCCATCTCCTTTAGTGATATGGAGGTTCATTTGGCGAGGAGAGGGTGCTAATTGATGGAGCTTCATCTTGCGATACACGAATGCTAATTCAAGCAGTGGTTATCATTTTTGGCCAAAAAGAAATGTCATCTCTCCCATTATAAGAAATCACAGACTGAATGGAGAATTTAGACATGGTCTAAAGAGAATATCTAAGTTTCTTTTACGGCCGAACATTGCCTGCAAAAAATTAGCAAAACCAATCACTTTGGTGTACTTACTCGATGTGAGGTAAAAAAATGCATACATTGCGGAGGGAGAAATCAATTCGCTGATCAACAATCTTCTTAATGCCCGATAACTTATTAGATATAGGATTTCACACGGCATTTTTTGTTAGTAACTCAACCTTTCTCCTCATGCTTATCAATGTCAAATGCAATGATTTTGAGACTTTCCCAAACAAATTCCCATGATAAGAGACTTCGAATCATTGCCCTCCTCTGGTTTCCATCCGTTGCTTGCAACGTATTTAGTTAAAAGAGCAACGAAGAAACCTACGGAGTTCATTCCAAAAATATTATTAGAGATCTTGCATTGATATTTATTGTTTAGGAAAAAAAGGATTTCTACTCAAACACTATCTCTAAAATTTGGCATTTCCCTCCTCAACCTAATTGGCACATTAACCCACCATCAAAATCAAGCAAAACCTACCATGAAACGAGTACAAACTCTCTGGCTCTCTTGCACCGAGGAGAAGACCTATTACAAGGTACCTATTGTCATTCGAATTATTTTCTCTGTATGATTCTACTGATCTTTATTACTGCTATGCAGAATCGTTTAGCGAGGAAAGGGAGATAACTAACGGAGCTTCATCGGTATGATTCATAACTCTCTCTGCCACCAAGAAGAAGAATTATTACAAGTTACCCATTGTCATTCGAATTATTTCCTCAGCATGATTTTATCCATCTCCCCGGAGAGGGTGCAAATCGATGCAAGTTCATTTCGCAAGAAAAGAGCGCTCGCTAAAGTAAGAATAGATAGGTGATTATCATTTTTGGCCGAAAAGAAATGCCATCTCTCCCATTAGAAGAAATCACTGAACGAATGGAGAAAATATTAGATTTAGGATTTCACGCGGCATTTATTCTTAGCATCTCAACCTCTTTCCCAAAGCTTTTATGCAAGCAGTGGAATTTACGGTACTCCCCAAGCCATTTCAACGAAAAGAACCTGCAATAGTTGGCCTTGTATGTATTTCCATGAAATGCACATAGAGTATTCAATCGAAGAAATTTTCAATGTGATGACTAGTACATGTTCTGCAAAGAGATGAATGAGTCCACGGATCACCAATCTTTTCAGTGCCCTTTGACAAAATGGATTTAGGATTATATTAGGCATCTACTAGTGGTAGAACTCAACCTCTATCCCCATGCTTGTCAGTGTAAAATGCAACGATTTTGAGACTTCAAATCATTGCACTCCTCGAGTTTCCATCCGTTCATTGCAATGTATTTAGTTAAAAGACCAGCGAAGAAACCAACAAAGTTCATTCCAAAAATCTTATTCGAGATCTTGCATTGATATTCATTGTTTATGAGAAATAGGACCTCTCATCAAACACTCTCTAAAATTTGGCGTTTTCCTCCGCGGCCTGATTGGCACATTAACCCACCATCAAAATCAAGCAAAACCTATCATGAAACGAGTACTCTCTCTCTCTCTCTCTCTCTCTCTCTCTCTCTCTCTCTCTCTCTCTCGCAGCGAAGAGAAGACCTATTGCAAGGTACCAATTGTCATTCGAATTATTTGCTCCGTATGATTTTACTGATCTTTATTAGTGCTATGCACCATCATTTAGCGACAAAAGGGTGCTGACTTACAAAGCTTCATTGGTATGATTCATAACTCTCTCTTGCACCAGGCAGAAGAATTATTACAAGTTACCTATTGTCATTTGAATTATTTGCTTAGTATGATTTTAGCCATCTCCTTTAGTGACATGGAGCTTCATTTAGCGAGGAGAGGGTGCAAATCGATGGAGCTTCATCTCGAGAGAAATGAGTGCTAACTTTAGTAAC